>CM048750.1:364046501-366446501 GCA_026315105.1 Locusta migratoria | reverse complement strand
CTCGCAGCGTATTTACCCATTCGGAATACTTCTAGCCATTGTAGGTGTTGGATATGTTTTACTGTAGTAATGTTCAATGATTTTTTTTCCATATGCGGGAAGAATAAAACACTCGGAAGCTGCCATTAAAGGGCTTAGCAAAATTGCATCAGACATAACACATAATCGCAGTATCGAACACTGCGTTCGAATTTCCAAATTAGATATCGTCTTCTGCAAAATTATTTGTTAGTAAACGCACGGCGCGTAATAGGCTGGCAGCGCTCCACTCATAAGAATACTGGCAGTGACGTGTACGCCAGACTGCTTCACCCTCTCTGTTCTTGCGGCGTAAACACGACGGGGCTGCCACAGTGGCGAGGGAGAAATTAGGCCTCCTCCCTCCCCTTGTTCAACAGGGGCGGCCGGCAGGTAGTCGAGGCGCCATGCCACAGTTCCCGAAGCCGCTCCCTCCGAGGTTTGGTTTCGAATCCCCTCTTGGGAATGAATGTTGAAAGAAAGGGGAGACGGCAGATTTGCCGCCCCTAGGAAAGTGCCGTCCTGTGCGGCCGCACGTTTCGCACGTGCCTTGCGCCGGCCCTGACCAAAGTTTCATCGCACTCGAAAGAATGTTTTATGAACACATAGAGGACATACAGACATTCATTTATATATATTAAAAAAGGCCGGCCGCGGTGGCTAGCGTTCTGCGGCGCGTCAGTCACAGTCTGCAAGGCCATTACGGTCGGGGTTCGAATCCCCTTTGGGCATGGATATTTTTGCCGTCCTTAGTATTAGCTAGTTCATAAGTAGTTTGAAAGTTTAGGGACTGATGACTCCGTAGTTAAGTCCCATAAACTCTACAAACATTTGAACATTTTTTTTTTATTAAAAAAGGCAACAACTCACTCAAAGCAGATCGGTGTTTGGAGTGCACCAGCACGTAACACAGAAAAGCATTCACAATAGCTTTCGAACATACGATTTTTGTTTTTCAGCATAGGTATAAATATCCAATCACACAGACACCAAAACGTACAGTTCTGTTGTCACGGAATGCATGTTTGAAATTTTCGTTTGATAACAAAAGATTTCATTTTCTCCGAATAGTGAGTGCATTTTGAGCATCCATCCTCTTTCATTGCCCTATCGAAGGTGAAAAAAAATCTCCTAAGATAGATAAATGGAAATGTTTGCAATACAGCATATAAAAGAAGATTGGTATTTATAAAGTTTGACTGTGAGACTGGATAGCGTTTCAACACGCGGTCAAACATTAATATTACTATAATTTATTCAAGATCTAAAAGAGGATATCTTTTGAAACGTCATAATTATGTCTGTTCAAAAGCTTCCGGACCTTTCTCCGCACATTATTTCTATGTTTACCTTCAGTTATTTTGCAAGGTCTCCTTGGAAATGATCTCATCCACAATTGATCTCATCGACAACTCATTTTTAAGTTTTTGAGACTTGCATGAAGTTAATTAAGTTAAGTAAATGAATTGTATTTGCAGCAATACGAGGAAATTGGTAGATTTTCGGCAGATTTCCCGGAACTGTATTCCTTAAATCGGACAGAATCAGCAGAAAACGAGTTGCGTTGGCAAGACTGGTATTGACGCTATTCTCTGCACACACTAGAACACTCCAAATGAGGTTGTCAAATCACAAAACTAAAATATCGGAAGAAAATTTCAAAATCTCGAGATTTTGTAGATGTTGTCTGGAGCCGCGCTGGAGTGGCCGCATGGTCTAAGGCATAATGCTACGGACTGGGCGGATGCTACAGCCGGAGGTTCGAGTCCTCCCTCTGGCATGATTTTGTGTGTGTGTGTGTGTGTGTGTGTATGTGTGTGTGTGTGTTGTGTGTGTGTGTGTGTTGTGTGTATGTGTGTGCGTTATCCTTAGTGTAAGTTAGTTTAAGTAGTTTGTAAGTCTAGGGACTGATGACTATAGCAGTTCGGTTCAAAAGGTTTACAAACATTTGAACATTTGTTGTTGTTGTCTAGAGAATATTATAAATGAAATATTTTCCCTATAGTCCAATGAACACACTACAAAAAGACCTAACAATTTTTGCACATATTTAACTTACACGTACTTTTTCACTTAATTTGCATTGGATTTTACCCAGTCCACGAATTTGGATCCTTAGGCAGTATTGAGAAACGATAACTTACGAATTTTCTATCAGCCTTTGGTACACTCTGTAAGTAAAGAAATATCCCCAAATGTATCTACACACGCCTTTTGGAAGTTGTTTAAATATGTCCGCAAGAGAACAGTAGTCGGTATAAAAGGCGCCACTGTCAATATCATTTGAAATATTAAGCACGTCATGCAATGTCAAGAGCTCTTCCCGCGTAAACAGAATTGATCCTTTTACAGACATCACGGAATGCTTCATATATAAAGAGTTTTCACAGACGTCGTAACGATTAAGCAATTATTGAATTGCTTGATCTAAATATTGTTCAGCATCGGCGAAAAATTTGTTTTTCTCACTTTCGTAAATATTTCTTAATATGGTTCTATTTTTGCTTTCGAAGAATTTGTTTTGTCCTTCCCGACCTGTCTCTTAGGAAAGGTTCTATTCAGGACGCGTGGGATGCGTGGACAGCTAAAACAGCTATACTGATTAGTAATACAAGTTTTATTTAACTGTATATCGTCCATATTAGACTGTGGTAAGGGACTGCGACTGTTAATGACAATAAAAGCTTAAATAAAAAACAATTATCTGCTCAGTCACTTATATTTATTTCACACGACGCGTTTCGAGAGTTTACACTTTCATCTTCAGGTGGAACAGTGGTTTGTTGTTTACATTAGTCCTGCCAGGATCCAGCCAGTTATTATTTTGGGTTTCATATTGCAACAAAATGCATACAAACTCTTATTAATGTAGGTAAGCACAGAGATTATAAATTTAACTATTGATTTGGTTACATACAATTTGCTCCAGTGTATATACTGTAAAAATTGTAGAGAAAATGTTCTGTTATAAACAAATCCACATAGCACACAATGTTAGTTATATAGGATCATTGAGACAAGGAACTATATCTGTGGAATCTCAATCTTTGGTTTGTTTATGCTTTGGTTCATGCCCATTGTTCAAATTCAAATGTTTGTAATTCTATCGGACCAAACTGCGTGGTCATCAGTCCGTAGCTTACAAACTACTTAAACTACTTAAACCTAGGTAAACTAACCTAAGGTCAAACACACACACCCATGCCCCAGGGAGGACTCGAACCTCCACAGCGAGCAACCGCGCGCTCCGCAGCGAGACGCTTTAGACCGCTCGGCTACTCCACTGCGGCATGCCCATTGACTGTAGGTTTACTGAAATGTTAATGTGTGAAAAATTGCAGAGGCATATACACTGGAACAAATTGTAGCTACCTACATGCGATTTGTAGCAATATGAAACCCAGAATAATAACTGGCTGGATCCTGGCAGGATCAGTGTGAGCAATAAACCATTGTTCCACCTGAAGATGAGAGTGTCGTGGGAGAAATAAAAATAAGTAAGTGAGTAAAAAATTGTTTTTATTTGAACAAATTTTATTTACTATTAAATACAAAGTTACTCGGCTTATATTCATTCTGTCTCTTCTCGCGGCGTCGTCGTCTTGGCTGCCGGTCATCCGCTGCCTTGTTCACGATCGTTCTCGTGCGTCTGGCGTGTGGCGTTGACTTTTCGCCACAACAGAATTTATCATGCAATCTGTTGTTAAGATGACTTGACATTTTGTCATTGCACAGTCTGTTTGTATGAGAGTTCATGCATTACTTCCCCTATTAAAATTGTTGCTTCAGTCTCCAACGTTACGTTGTGTACCAAGTACAAATCAGCTTCTGAGATTCCTTCCTCCCTACTTTCGTCCTATCGAAATGCGCTCGGCTTATGGATATAAATTTCCATATCGCCTTTCGGCATTTATCTTCCCCTTTCAATAAAAAATACTGCTTTGCAATAGGCCTACAATGCAGTAATCGGCCTAAAGCGTGTAAAAGATATAGCCATCTTGTTTCCTCTCAGAAAGGACACAGTACATTCAAACTGACGGAAAGTCATCGAGTGATATCTGGAGATCACCAGGGAAGTGCTAAGGCCCCATCTGTTCCTTTATAAAGATTTAGGAGACAATCTGAGCAGCTCTCTTCAGACTGTTCGTGGTTGATTCTGTCGTTTATCGGTTAGTAAAGTCACAAGACAATCAAGAGCAGCTGCAAAATGATTCAGATGAGATATCTGCATGGTGCAAAAATTGGCAATTGACACTAAACAATCAAAAGTGTGAAGTTATCCATATTAGCACTAAACGAAATACATTAAACTTCATTGACACGACAAATCAGTCAAATCTAAAAGCCGTAAAATCAACTAAGTATCTAGTAATTACAAGTACGAACAACTTAGATTGGAAAGAACAGCCGCGGCGGAGTGGCCGAGCGCATTGAGGCGCTATGCTACGATGCGCGAGGCCGTTTCCCGTCGGGGGTTCGAATCCCCCCTCGGGCATGGAAGTTTGTGCCGTCTTTAGTATAAGCTAGTTCATAAGTTTGTAAGTTTAGGAACTGATGACCCCGCAGTTAAGTCCCATAAGCTTTACAAACATTTGGAAAGAACACATAGAAAATACTGTAAAAAAATTTCCTTGGCCGAAGACTTAGAAGATGCAACAGTTTTACTATATAAACTGCCTACAGTACAGTTGTACATCGTATTTTAGAGTAATGCTGCCTATTGTGGAGATTCCCACCAAGTGTGACTGACGGATACAGAATGTTCAGAAAAGGGCAGCTCGTTTTCCATTATCGCGATGTAGGGGAGACAGTATCACAGAAATAATGCACGAGTTGGTGTGGAAATCATTTAAAGAAAGGCGTTATTCGTTTCGGCGTTGTTCGTTGTGAAATTCGGGTCACCAACTTTCTCTTCCGAATACGAACAGATTTGTTAGCACCAATCTAAATAGGGAGACGTGATCATCTTAATAAAATAAGAGAAATAAGATCGAAAACGGAAAGATTCACATTTTCTTTTTCCACGCGCGCTAAGGAACTAGAGAAATATCATAAAAGCCGCATGCACTTAAATGTGATTAACGAAGCACTTATGTAGATGTAGAAGAAGGTTTTCGTTCTCGACTCTCGCAAATAAAAAACATTCTTTCAGTTTCTTGGAGTTTGTAGATAATGACTTGAACTCGCTGAATGTTTTTTATAACGATGCTTTTGATATATCTACTGACAAAGCTTTAAGAGCGTATTTGACGCAGTTGTTGACTGCTTGGAAGTTGCAGTTTGCTTTAATGAGATGATGGATTGTCTGTTGTAATTTTTGGGAAACAGAAATTGAAACTCAAGTCATTATTTTGTAAGGAACCTTACGGCAAGCTGTTTGTCGAGAGAATTTATATTTTGTCGGGAGCCTGGAGATTGTGTGAAAAGGAGGGAGAAGCAAGTCGAATCCCAACCATATGGCAGCTTTAACTCCAACGCAGGACTGCTTTCAAAGCGATATATAATGTTTTGTCCGACGTGTCCTGTTAGGTACCTTATTGCGCCAAGAAGCGCTATTTAACTGCTTCTGTACAACGTCTTTAATTTTTTAATTATTTGTTTTAGTTTTTGTTGGCGTTCCCTAAATGAGAAGCATTTAAGGAGTAGCCTAACAAGTATATCAAATTTTCTGTCTGAAATGTCGTCTCGGTCGGAATTTAGTACGTACGTTTCTGGGAGGTACGAAGGATCTTCCTCTAAATGTTTACCTGTGACAATCCTACAAACCGATGTCATTCTACACTATCCATATTTGTTGACTATTGGTTTTATCTGAGTATAAAAATAATCATTTCAATTTCACAAATAAATTAGATTCCTCTGTTTAGCAAAATTGTGTATGGTTACCCTGCAATAGAGAACTTAATGATAAAATATTCCAGTCAAACAAAGAATAAATCAAAATCTTCCATTATTCTGCACGAAGCCTATCTATCTATCTCTTAGGACCTTTTCCCGCACATGCAGTGTCGGCACTATGTTAAACGCGGATTTGGCATGGGTTAATATTTACAGGGTGGCCGGATGCTATCTGGATGTTGAACTTCAGTTGTCTTAGCGTGCCAGCCATAGATATTCGTATTTAGTTTCGTGCTAAATTCAAACATGGCTGCTAAGAAGCATTTAAAGAAAAAGAGAAGAAAATATGTTTCAATTCCGCTCCCATATCAATCTATAACATCGAATATTGAATTAAATTCCAAGTCAATAGGTAAGCAAGCAATTCTATGTCGCGTAATAACGGATGGAAACTCGTTTGACAGATTTAAACATGGCGGAAAATGCGAAATCGTGTGCAACACATATGACTGCGCAGGCACACTGCAGTTCTATGCTCAGACACCAGAGTTATACATCCAGGTTATATAGAGATCACTGACAGATACGCATGGCTCATATATTATCTTTGATATGACGTCATTGGTCAAAGCAGACGGGTTGTATTGGATAATACAGCGGTCCAGTCATTTTTAATAAGCACAGATAAAAACATTATTAGAAAACTGCTTATTCTGGTGCAACCGTAATTTTTTCGCAAGTTTTCCTTTGCCGTAACAAAAGATACAGAATCACATCTGGCTCTTTAAACGTGGAGTTCCTCTTATAATTTGTATCTTTTCTTGTATGATATCTTTTAATATCTGTGTATTATAAAACTGTAATTACTTTCTTTTCATGCTCGACGGGACGAGAAATTTTTTCAAACAAAAGCGAAAGAATATTCTGGATAAAAGGGCAAGAGAGAGAATAACAGCAGTAAGTAACATCAAAGTGAATTTCAAACAAAACAGTTTATGAACTTAATCTTTGCAAGAAGATTTACGGAATAACATCACATCGACTGCACTGCACTGGATAGTCCCACCATTATTCTGCTTCGCTTAGTAGTGTTGTAGCATAAATTTTTATCATTTAAAAATGCTCATTCTTCATTTTCTGGCAGTTCTATGCTAGTAGGAGGTAGTATTTAAATTTGAAATACATACGTAATTGAATATGGGACTAAAAGCTACCGGTACATGTTTCTTGAAAAGTTGTGCTCACATGTAAAAACAATAATCATCGCATTAATAATAGTAATTTTGGAGAAATGACATTACATTTAGTACCTCAAGTGTAAGAGAAATAGGAAAACTCGTTTATTGTTAAAATCAAATCTAGATTACAGCTAAATTGAGAAAAATTGTGTTTTTTGGTTTCGCGGTAACAAATATGAAGTCAAGTTTTACCCTCAGTCAATAACTCTGCAACTTCAAAATGACGTAAAATGACTTTCGACGTCTCAGTTCATTTCTTTAACTTTTTACAGTTCCAACTGTTAAAAGGCAGTTTATGTGTCGGTACAGTCTTCCTGACGTTTTGATGTTGGCAGCGGCGCAATGAATGACGAGATGTGAAAGCAGCCAGTCAGGAGTGACGTTCATTACTTTTTGGTTTTACACTTTGTAAACACATCGACGTAATTGACTTAATTGTTTTGCGTATAACATATTACAAAACCGTACATATTAATAGAAAATACCGCTGTTGTTACATAATTATCTTTTACTAGTAATATACTGGAAAGTCGTGACCCAGTCGTAGAAAATATGTTAAATTATTTATTGTGTGTAAGATACTGTGAAGTAGTGACAATTCCGTAGAAAGAGCTCTGTGTTTTGAGGAGCAACACTGTAAGCGAATTTGGAAGAAGTGTTTCGTATGGAACGCACGGCGTCTTAAAGATGTATTTATACATTTAACGGGTGGGAGCAAGGGCGTACCCAGGATCTGAGCTAGGAGGGGGCAGGCCATATTATCTTGGACGAACAGTGAGCAGGATCAACATGCAGATTAATACATCATATAAAATTTGGTGTATGTATGTATGTATATATGTTTGTATGTTCCATATCTCCTCCTAAACTACTGGCCAGATTTCAGCTAAATTTGGTACACATATTCCTTATTATCCGACAACGATCGCTGTCGAGGAAAGAACAACATACGACACATACTTCAGGATATATGACGTCATAAACAATGAGAGTTTCAGAAAACTAGCGGCGAGAATTACATAATCCGAATCATCTTTGGACCCACAAGCTAGCTGGGGTGTTGTGTGGGAATAAGGAACAGGGACTGCTGCAATTACAGGTGCTACTGTTGAAGTTGACTGTTGTGATTGTGACACTTCATTTTTCTTTTCATCTTCATCGCTTCTGCTACTACTGTTCCGACTCCATTTCCTTCCTTGAGCAGTAGAGCCAACAAAATAGATATATATGTATTTTATTTTCCTCTAATTTAGCCACAGAAAAAAAGATAAACAGATGACAGTAGATAAACACTGAGTTCTACACGGATCTACATCTATATCTACATATATACTCCGCAATCCACCGTAAGTTGCGTGGCGGAGGGTACCCTGTACGCCGGCCGCGGTGGCCGAGGGGACTGAGGCGCTCCAGTCACGGTCTGCACGACCACTACGGTCGGGGGTTCGAATCCCCCCTCGGGCATGGATATTTGTGCCGTCCTAGTTCGTAAGTAGTTCATAAGTAGTTTGTAAGTTTAGGGACTGATGACCTCGTAGTTAAGTCCCATAGACTATACAAAGATTTGAACATTTGGTACCCTGTACCACTACTAGGCATTTCCTTTAATATTCCACTCCCAAATAGAACGAGAAAAAAAAAAGAATGTCTATATGCCCCAGTACGAGCACCAATTTTTATTGTCTTTGTGATCCTTACGCGAAATGTAAATAAGCGGCAGCAAGATCATTCTGCAGTCAGCTTCAAATTCCGGCCCTCTAAATTTCCTCAACAGAATTTCTCGAAAAGATCGTCGTGTTTCCTCCAGCGATTCCCATTTGAGTTCCCGAAGCAATTCTGTGACTCTCGCGCATTGGTCAAACCTACCAGTAACAAACCTAGCTGCTCGTCTCTGAACCGCCTCTATGTCTTCCTTTAAACTGATCTGCTGCGGGTTCCAAACACTTGAGCAATACTTAAGACGTGGCCGTACAAGCGTCTTATACGCGGTCTCCTTTACAGGTGAAGTACATCTTCCCAAAATTATCCCAATAAACCGAAGTCGGCCGTCCCTCACAACTGTCCTTACATGTTCGTTCCATTTCATATCGCTGTGCAATGTTACGCCTAGGTATTTGAACGACACGACTGTATCAAGAAGCTCACTACCAATGCTGTATTCAAACATTACGGGTTTTCCTACTCATGTGCATCACCTTACATTTTTCTACATTTAGAGCTAGCTGCCATTCATCACACCAACTAGAAATTTTGTCTAAGTCATCCTGTATGCTATTACAGTCAGTTAAAGACGACACCCTCCCATACACTATAGCATCATCAGCATACAGCCGCAAATTACAACTTACTCTGTCCATCAGATCATTTATGTAGATAGAAAATAATAGCGGTCCTATCACACTCCCCTGGGGCACGCCTGACGATACCGTATTCTCTGATGAACACTGGCCGTCGAGAACAACGTACTGCGTGCTATTAGTTAGGAAGTCTTCCAGCCAGTCACAAATCTGTGAACCTATTCCATAAGCTCGTATCTTCGTTGGCAGTCTGCAGTGCGGCACTGCGTCAAATGCCTTTTTGAAATCGAGAAAAACACAATCTGCCTGTTGCCCTTCATCCATGGCTCGCAAGATTTCATGTGAGAAAAGGGCAAGCTGAGTTTCACACGCGTGATGTTTCCTAAACCCGTGCTGATTCATGGAAAGAAGCTTTTCTGTTTCAAGGAAATTTACTATATTCGAACAGAGAATATGCTCCAAAATTCTACACGAAACTGATGTCAACGACATTGGCCTGTTCAGTTCTTTTACCTTTCTTATAATCGGGAGTCACCTGCGCTTTTTTCCATTCACTAGGAACTTTGCGCTGAACTAAAGATTCGCGATAAATGCAAGCTAAGTAAGGGGCCAATGTCGCAGAAAACTCTTTGTAAAACCGAACTGGTATTCCATCCGGACCAGGAGACTTTTTTGTATTCAGCTCTCTCAGCTGCTTCTCTACACCGCAAATACCTATTACTATGCCCTCCATTTGGGAGTTAGTGCCTTGATAAAATGTTGGTATGTTTGTATGGTCCTCCTGCGTGAATGATTTCTTAAAGGTTAAATTTAGAACTTCAGCTTTCCGTTTACTTTCTTCTATTACTGTTTCCGAATGATCAACGAGTGACTGAATAGAGGCCTTTGACCCGCTTATCGATTTTACATAGGACCAGAATTTTTTCGGCTTGTCGGAAATATATTTTGCTAAGATATGGCTGTGGTAATCATTGTATGCTTCGCGCATCGATCTTTTTATAGACGCACGGATCTCTGCTAATTTTTGCCTGTCTTGATTTGCATGATCTTTCTTGAACCGAGAGTGCAACAGTCTTTGCTTTCTCAGTAGCTTTCTAATATTGTACCATGGTGGATCTTTTCCACCCTTAACCGACTTTATAGGCACACATTTCTCTAACCCACTATTTACAATGCATTTAAATTTAGTCCACAATTCCTCTACATCTATTGTACCGGAACTAAACGATGTCCATTCATTTTCTAAGTGTGATGCTAACAATTGCATATCGGCTCTTCCTAACAAAAACACGCTCCTAGCCTTCTTGACTGGTTTGTTGGCCGCGGTGGCCGAGGTGACTGAGGCGCTCCAGTCACGGTCAGCACGGCCACTACGGTCGGGGGTTCGGATCCCCCCTAGGGCATGGATATTTATGCCGTCCTAGTTCGTAAGTAGTTCATAAGTAGTTTGTAAGTTTAGGGACTAATGACCCCGTAGTTAAGTCCCATAAGCTTAACAAACATTTGAACATTTGTACTGGTTTGTTAACTTTGGTCACCATTGACGCTATGACGATATCATGATCGCTAACTCCTGTCTCTAAAATGACATCCTTAATAAGGTTGGGCCTGTTTGTAGCTATAAGGTCTAAAATATTTCCATTACGTGTCGGCTGTCGGTTTAATTGCTCAAGACTATTTTCAGAAAACGTGTCTAACAGTATTTCACAAGACCGCTTGTCTGTACCGCCTGAAATAAAGCTGGATAGGTCCCAATCTATACTCTTAAGGTTGAAATCTCCCCCGAGTAATATTGCATGGCTCGGATACCTACGAACTACCTGGCGTAGACTTTCAAAATGTTCAAATGTTTGTTAAGCTTATGGGACTTAACTACGGGGTCATCAGTCCCTAAACTTACAAACTACTTATCAACTACCCTATACTAAAGACGGCACAAATATCCATGCCCGAGGGGGGATTCGAACCCCCGACCGTAGTGACCGTGCAGACCGTGACTGGAGCGCCTCAGTCTCCTCGACCACCGCGGCCGGCGGCGTAGACTTTCTTTGAATGACTCTAAAACTATTACAGTAGCACTGGGGGGCCGGTAAAAACACCCAACTACTAACTTCACTTTTCTTAGTCCAGTAATACGTGTCCAGATAACTTCACGGTCACTCTCGACTTCGAGCTCGGTAGAAACAATATCTTGTCCACTGCAATGAACACTCCCCCTCCAGTTGTGTCTGATCTGTCTTTCCGATATACATTCCACGCCTCGCTAAATATTTCCGAGCTTTCCACATCATGATTTATCCAGCTTTCGGTACCTAAAACTATCTGAGCACAATAACTTTCCTGCAACGTGGTAAATTGAGGAACTTTGCTTTTAATACTCTGAAAGCTTACGGTTAATATTTTGATAGTGGAATTATTGTTCTGAATGCGGCCTGAATTCACTGCCTGAATGTTGACTGCCAAGTGCTCATCAGAGCTAGTGCCTAGCGTAAAAAAATCGACAGCTCTCCTCGCACCTCGCGTTCACCAATTCCGCCATCCGCCCGTAGGACGTGAGGATGTGCTCAGAACCCAAGCGACAAGCGTCATTGGTGTCGACGTGAGCCACGACTTGCAGCCGGCCGCACCCCGTACGCTCGATTGCCGCCGGCAAGGCCGCCTCCACATCTCGGATGAGGCCCCCCGGCAGACACATCGAGTGCACATTGGAATTCTTTCCACATATCGACGCTGTCTGCCTAAGGGGCTCCATCACGCGCCTAACATTGGAGTTCCCAATAACGAATAATCCCCTCCCCCCGTGCACCTGCTCGGACCCTGCTGAAGGAGTGGCCACATGCCCACTCACAGGAAGAACGGCCAGCCTCCACATTGGCCTTCCGCATCGAGTGACGCGAACGCACCAAAAATCAGCTGCCCGCTGCCTAGCAGTTTAGGTAAGCGTGCGGTGCTTCATGCCGGTTCAGTTCGTTTGACTTTAGTTATCAGCATCAGATCAGTCTGTATATTCACTTACAAACGATGGATAAGCGCAGTACACCGCAAGAAAATGTACATAGAACGTTGGTTGTTTTGTGGATGTTGAAGAGACCAAACTACTAACGTCATCGGTCCCTTTTTGGTTGAGAATGGGGAAGGAAATCGGCCGTGCCATTTCAAAGGAACCATCTCGGCATTTGCCTGGGGTGATCTAGGGAAATCGCGGGAAACCCAAATCTGGATGGCCGGAGGTGGATTTGAACCACCATCCTCCGGAATGTGAGTCCAGTGTGCTAACCACTGCGCCACCTCGCTCGGATCACAATTGGAAGAGGAGATATCTGTGGAGTAATGAGCGTTCGGTAGCCTCCTCTGTGATGACAGCTTGCGTTAAAGCCGTGTCGCACAAATAACTGTTCGCTAGCATCAGCTGCCCAAATGAAAGGGCAGCAGTTTATACAAACGTCAGTCTTTCCACAATAGGAACCATAGGAAAGAACCTGAAAATAAAACAAATGATGTACTGGAAATGCGAAGAAAGAACAATAATAATTTGGGAGGAAACCCATCGTTATAGAAAGTTTCATGAAAGAAAGACATATCCCGGTGCAGAGAACTGATTTAATTGACTGGCGATGTAAATATTGCATCGAAAGAAGGAAATTAAAGGGGCAAGGCAAAAAGAGCTTTTGTATCGATTAAAATTAAATCGACAACAACGTTACTTACAAAAAATATTGGGAGGATCCTGCCTTGATATCATGATGGACAATGTTAATAAAAGCAATACGATTATTGTGATCAGTATTGGATTCAGTTATGGTTTTCTACTCCGCAAGAAGTACTGTCACAGCCAAATAAATTACGAAAACTTTCCAAATTGGATTTCGACGAATGTAATTCGTGTTATTGTATTGCGCAATCTTTGTATCAGTTACTGTTTACCTGATTCTGAAAAACAATTCTTTAAACATATACGCAATAGCTATACTAAACGCTGCTAAAATTATCTTCTAAACCCGAACACCCATTCTGAAATTCTATGTAAAGCTTGAGATTCGAGGTGCGTTCAAATGTTAATGAAATTGTCGATTTTGGAAAGAATTTTATTTACTATCCTACAACAGCACTTCCAGCGACATTTGTTGAAAAACTGTGAATGGATCTTTTTCTACAGTCTATAAAGTGAAAGTCATGAAGTTAAACTGCTTCCATTATGGATAAAATTCACTCAACTCTTTCACTTTGTCCGCGATTTCATCGGTCGGTGTGTTGAGGCATCCAAGGTGTTATTTTCAACGTCTTCATGACCGTATTACATATACTTACTACACTCGAAACACCTGTTTTATTTATATCTGGCTTGGTGAAAGTAAAGGAAACAGCTTAAGAATAAAGCCTAAATTCTACAGAGTAACTGCACTATTTGAGTACAGTTCGGTCTGTTTTATATTTCTAGTAAATATAAGTATCCTGATATACGACTACCGTCGCAGCGATAATATAATTTACAGTGCAGTGTCGTATTCTGGAAGAATATATAGTGCTAAGTAATTTATTTATAAATAAAGAAACCCCACGCGGGCGCATCCGCACACAGGGTCGACATTGATTCAAAGTGCATGCGGAAGGCCGGCTTCACCGTGGTGAAGAACCCTGTACGAGCGCAGGGTAGGCAGCGTGGGGACCCGCTTGCTCGGAGTTTACAGACTCAGACTATACGAAGGCATCACGCAGTCTCTGACAGCCAATGAGCGTTCAGTAGTGTTTTGAGCGGTCTGTTCTGTCTGTCGTAACCATTGTTTGCATTAAAAGTGATTATTGCGTGTTATATATTCCGTTTGTTGCCAGTCGCCATCGTTTATAGTGTTGGTATGGGGCGAACTCTACATAAGGAAGTCAGAAAAATAATTTGCAAGATACTCGCCTTCTTAAGCTGTAGAGCAATTGTTGCAACAATGCAGTACCCGTCTGTTTCCAGACGTACGCGACCCACCATCGTTCGTGGGTTCCGCTACGTATTGATGTGTGTGTGTATGGGGGGGGGGGGGGCAGTTATTGGTTTAATAATGGAATAACGGTATGTCCGTTTAGAATCCGTGCTGAGCAGAGCAACGCCACACGTTAACGCCAACGTAATCGCAAGCGGATTTTGTGTTTAGTACAGTTATTTGGTGCGGTTTGTTGTGACACTCGTCAAAGTGATCATATTTATGTGAACGTCCTGACAGGAACCTCATACCCCAAATTTGGATTAAACAGAATAAGTACAAAAGCTACACTAAATATTACGGATAACAAAATTCCAAAGGGTTGGTATATTTCCATACGTGAGTTATATACAATTCTGATAAATTATGGCCGCAAAAGTCATGGGCGTCCCCAATATTTTGGCCTTCCGTTTTGTCCTCCGTATGAGATATAACCTATTCTTTAAGCTGTCCTCCTCACTAATTTAGTGGTGATGATACCTATGGCAATAGTTAAACTATTCAATAAATGATTAATGTGACAGGTAGATACGTTTGCATTAATGAGAGTTGACACAGGTTTTCAAGACCTAACAAACACTTGTCGCTCTTCTTGAAATACCACTCTTTGCTGTTGGGTCAATTTTTATCAGTTATTATGTTGTGCAAGAAGCAGATGTACTGTATAATAATGTCTGCGTACTATTAAGGTGTTTCTATTTCCTTTTGGAGAACACGCAACTTGCTGGCCACAAATCCGAACTCGTGTTTCAATACCATTCTAGTCCCCACTAATGTCTCGGTAAATAATTTTCGTCGCCAAGCGGCAGACTTGGAAACGGATGCGTTTACCTCCAAGAGTGGAGCGAATTAAGCAACTAATGAAAATGCAGTTTGTCTGTGCCAAAAGCGTTTCTCTTCTTTTATTACTGAAGCATCATTTGTGGCGATTTATAGTGTTGCTAGCTCACACTCAAGAGCGCCGGTACCTATGGGCAAGGGGGAGGGGGGGTGCCTCCTAGCTCTCAGAGAAAAGAAAATACCGTATACAGTTTAGAGAGGACATTGTTTACAATAATGATGTGAATGTCATTTTTTTTAGAAACAGGATAAAGTTTTTAGCAGGGTTGGAACTGGCTCTATTTTATGGCTACTTCAAATTCGGCATTTGTCTTCCAAAATATTAAACAGCGCAACGCTTTCTCCAAGGTTTTGCCCCCCGCCCCTCCCACGGAAAATGTCACATGGGCGCCCATGCTCATACTTGTCATCCTGGGGTTGAATTTCAATGTTTTCATCCTACAGGTGGTAGATTCTATCGGTGTTTCAACTGCGTTTGCCACC
Source organism: Locusta migratoria (assembly GCA_026315105.1). Classification (NCBI taxonomy): domain Eukaryota; kingdom Metazoa; phylum Arthropoda; class Insecta; order Orthoptera; family Acrididae; genus Locusta; species Locusta migratoria. The sequence goes on along the minus strand of CM048750.1, from coordinate 366,430,817 downwards.
AAATCACTACAATTTTCTAATTTTCACTTGTTCACTTCTGACTGCATGTTGTTTGTGTTTGCAGTGTCCAAGAGCCAGTTGACTTGTAATTATATATATATATATATATATATATATATATATATATATATTGATTACAAGTCGATTGAATTTTGGTTGGCGACATAATAGTGCCCGCCAGCAGTTCCCTGGAGACAGTAACGTGCCAATGAAAAAATAAAAAAATAAAAACGTCGGGCTACATGAACGCGTTCGAAAATTTTCTAGGGGGGGGGGGGCAGCTGCCCCCCTCTGCCCCTCGCTGGGTACGCCCATGGGTGGGAGAACGAATGGAGAAATGCCTTCACGTTCCGCCATTCCCTGATCGCCGTTTCAAAAGCACGCGGAGTACCATGTGAGCGTAGTTTTTATCTTGAAGCGTCTGAAAACTTTCCTCTGAATTTGATCTTGGATGATGTGTTGGTGAAGTCTGTTTAATCATTCACAGGATATTGTTTTCATACTCGTATCCTCTAAATTTCTGGACAGTGTTCATCTATCTACGAAATATAAGCTTTCGTGAAGTCTAGTAAATGTGATTCCATCAAATACATAAAATGTACAAAAATGCAAGTCTTGCGAGGAATTACTTCCACCATAAAAAAAAGTTGTGAGGTCTTGTGAGAAACCAAGTCTGTTATTTTAGTTAGTGTTCATGGAACCACCTGTTCAACACCTTATCATAAATTTTTATCTAATTAGTAATTTACCAACATCTGTAGTGAGTATATAAAAATTATACATCTTTATTTCTATAATAAATATAATTACATGGCAATCGCCTCATAATATAATGTCATAAGATTAAATATAATGACCTGGCACAACGCACATCGTCATAATGACATAACAATAATTTATATTCTATTATGTAACCGAACATAATCACATAAGAATGAAGCACACTTACACGTGCATGAAGTATTAGTGTATGTTGCCATGGGAAACCAAGTCGGCTATTTTAGTTAGTGCCCATAGAACCACATATTTGTTATCTAACAGCATTTATAGCGACTATATTAGTATAATACATTTTTATTTCTATAATAACTTCGCAACCTCACCACAATATATTGATACCAGAATACATATAGTGATTGGCAATTACACATCGTCATATAACAATAATTTACATTCCACTATGTATCCAAACGTAATTATGTAGGAATGAAATACCTCACATCTGCGTAAAGTATTTTAAATATTAGTGTACGTTGTCATGTGATTGCGAAGTCATTATATTTATTATAGAAATAAAGATGGATAATTTTGATATAGTCACTACAGATATTGGTAAATAACTAATTAGATAAAAATTATGACGAGGTGTTGAACAGGTGGTTCCATGAACAGTAAAATAACCGACTTGGTTTCTCATAAGATCTCACGACTTTTTATTGTGGAAGGAATTTGTCGCGAGACTTGCATTTTTGTACATTTTATGTTTTTGATGGAATATCATTTGTTTTTGCATGTAGTCCTTTTCTGTAAATTTTTTGTACATCAGCCACGGATTTTCTCAAAATCCCTTCCCTGTCTCTTTGGTTTGGTTTGATGTAACAGTATTTGGAAAGTCCTGAAAGTCGATTGCATTGTTATTATCCAATCCTTTCATTATGTATAGTACTGCCATCTTTGGTGGATCAATAAACAAATATCAACAACTTAGTGTTGTATTTCGCATCAATTGTTAACATCATAATACACGGAAGTTGCGAATTAGTGAATTAGTATTACAGAAATATCATCAAGTTTGTCTACCACACGAGAGAATTTTACTTACGGCAGTGCTGGCGTAGCGTGCTGAAGTTGGCAGCGACTGACGAATGAGACACTTCGGATAATGGTCACGTAGAATTACGGGATTAATCTTTCGTGTTGACCTTGAAGTAAATAATTAATTCTGTTCCTGCTCTGTAGTTGACAGGTTTTTGTGAAACATTTCGTTGTCAACTTGCACACTACGCGACCGCCATAAATAAAATTTAGCCTTTACGTCAAAACTAAATGTGGCGTAATCTTATCAGTTTATCCCTATTTCTTACGACTGTTATATCCGTACACAAATAATTGTTGATACATTGATTAAAGTGACAGGAAGACCAATAATACTGTATTCGATGGTGACAGTCTAATAATGTGTGTCTGTGCCGAGTATCTATTCCTGGACGTTTTCCATCGTTCATCGATTTCTTTGAATTGAACATTGATGTTACAATCGATGTTTTTACAATATCGATCATCCCTAGGGCAGTTGTTCGTAGCACTTCAATTTTTGACGGATTTTTTTTTTTTTATTAGAGTCGGAGATTTTAAATCGTGATCCGAGCAATAGCTTTGAAAATATCTACTCCGTTTTAGGTAAATTTTTACGACGCTTCTCGCCAGGCTCCAGTGCTTATGTTGGCAACAGATGAACAATGAAGTGTAGAATTTCGTTAATATTTTTCGCGAGCTACAGAGTAAATGTTATTGCTGCTCGTTTCACTCGCAGCAAAATTAATACTGAACAGGTCACGCACTTTTTCGTGGCCCGTCTGTAATCGGCGGAAGTCGGCTGAGTTCGTGTGTCTACGGAATGTTTATGCTCTCTACCAACCTTACCTCATAACAGCATTATACACGGTAGATCCCGTCAATGTGCTTGGATGCTTGTGATTTGTGCTTGGTACTGATTATTGTCTTTCATTTTGTTACTTGCTAAAATAAATCCACATACCCCGACGACTTGTTTTAGAAAAAGGAAGACTGTCCTTGAAAGTCGTGTGATGAATGTTAGTTCCGATTGTTATTCAGTTACGACAATAAAAGAGGCAGATATCGTTGCTAAGTCCCTGTAAAATATTAATATTTCGTAGATATACGTTCCAGTTTTCTATTACTCAAACATTAAAGTGATACTTAATTTCGTGTTCCATCTGTGACGCTTTAACCCCGTACATGTTGTTCGTTTTAAAACATGAAAGCTATGGGCCGTAAGCTGGCGGCACTGGGAGAAAGAGGCGGGGCTTGTTCTAACAGCCAATGCGCTACGAACTGAATACAAGCTTCAGCTCCCAACATTCTCCGCTCAGGGGGTTTAAGTGCGTGAACTGTACCTGCTCTACGGTTGACAGGATCTTGTAAGTACCCTTGTCCGCCCCCCCCCCCAAAAAAAAAAAAAAAAAGGTGGTTATCTGAGTTGCCGTCATTACCATTGGTGCCAACATAATCACTGCAGCCCGGCGAGAAGCGTCGTACAATTTAACCCCGTTTTAAGACTCTCAACGGCTATGTACACTAACGATTATTGTATTGTGCACATCTACAGCAAACCATCTTTCGAATTATATAGTTTTATTGGCCTCCTGATAAAATTATCGTTGAAAATCGGCACTTCAATTTTGAAGTTCGCGCGTTTATGTAATATCACGTGACAATCCTAGCTTAATGTTGATAACATGAGCAGAACCATCACCTCCTAGAGAAGACAGAACACAATAATCACTCCAGAGAGTGTTCACTCTATGACTCAGACCATAGGTAACGTTGATTGCGCGTCTCCCAGATCAATGGCGTCTCCCTATATCTGCCGTGTTGTGGTGTGGCGCTCTGTTTTGCCAGCCGCCACGCGTCAGCGCGAAGTTCAGTGTTGAAAAGTGTAGTGCAGTGTAGCGATTGAATTAAGTGAACCGCGTTTATAATTAGTTCCGTACCGTCCACCAGAGGCACGCCACTATCGCGGGTGTAATAAATGAATCGCGGCTGTTAATCATAATTCAGCGTCCAGCCGCCAGGAGCGCTGTATATTTTTACGTGTTCTAGTATATTCCATACGCGATGTATACTCTATGATTTTTTGTTACTCTCTCTGCAGTTTACTCTCTGACAACTTTTGTTTTTTCAGCTAGTACCTTCTGTTGTCTAATAAAGAGTTGTGTTACCAGTAAACCTCTCGCGTCGAATTTATTTATTTTATATAGTCGATCAGCTCAAATTACGCTGATACCGACAGTGGTTTGAAACCCGGTCTGAAGTTTTTGCCCCGCGTCATGTCCCATAAGCTATACAAACATTTGATGCTGTTTCCACTTGCAGCAATTTAAGCTATCAGTTACTCTTCATTCTCTAATCAGGTACCTGATGTCATTTCTGACGACTCTTAACTTAGCAGAAAGGTGACGGCTACATTAAATCCAGGAATCGAACACGCGATCTTCCACACGTGAACCTAACGCGCTACCACAATACTGCCAGTAACACAATATTCGAACGCCAAGTTTGCAGATGCTATTCTATCAAGCGAAAACTTTTTCAGAACCGAATTAAATTTTACAGACGTTTGAATTTTTCCTTCCATTACAGGATAAACACTACCTAAATACAAAATTTGACGTTTGCGTGTCTGCTAGAAGTGCCTTAGAATTGATTGGTGAGTCAGTGAGTGGCAGAATTAGCGATTTTCGACTGCTAATATTTCGTAAACTATAAGGAGTAGAATAGTATAATGTTAAAACGTAGCTAGTTGTAGTAGATACTCTTGGCAACCGAAAATTGAGGCTTCTAGATTTATCCACAACTGAGATACAGGGGGGGGGGGGGTCGAAAGTCCTGCTTACTGCTTCGGGGAAAAAAAGGATGGTACGGCCGCGCGCTCGACTTGGCGGGGCACTGCCGTAGTCCCCAGATATTAACTGTTATTCCTCTGTCTTTTATACGCGATTACTAGTTGCACATTCGAAATGTGTTGTGCGCATTAACTCCCACTGTCTGAAACCTCCTTGGTAATGATGAATTACTGCTGACATTTAGAATAAGAGGACGTGACCTAGAAATTTCAGTTGAGTATCAGTCTTTGTGTTATTTAATATGGCCATCACTATACTTAACACAGGAAAATGACAAAATCAGTTGCAGATATCCTATGTGTAGCCCACTTGTTAAGGACATATTTCATAGAAAAAAAATATATTAAAAAGTTTGCTTTTATATGTACCACATTGTAAATTAGTATTTGAACTCAGTGAAATTAACTGTGTTTTACGCGGATAATGTACCTACATAAATTTCAGCTCATGGACAAAGAACATTATGACACAAACCACCCATCCCGTCGAATATACGATAATATCATCTGCGTCGGCCGTAAGATTATGAAATTAATGCTAAAGACTATTCCTTATTATTCTAACTTCTTTCCGAATTTGTTTACCATCCACCTATTTATATTGATCCAGACATTGCAAAATGACTATCCGTGTATCATAGCACATTAAGATTGTTTCAGAGAGTAATATGAACATTTTTCGTTTCATATAAGTAAGTCGTATTATAATTTTAAGACAAAATTTAGCACTAATAACTATCTGTTCGCAAAAAATTACGGGCTTTTGTGTTTTGCAGTCCATATTTTCTAAGGTGAAGCAAGCTTCATTTAAATATCTAGAAAGCTGTCAGAATGAAAACTGCGTAAGGACTATTCAGTTTGTCAATAAATAAATACTTAATTTCAATAGTGATACAAAAACCGTAATTAAGCATACCTTCGAGCGAACACTAACAAGTAAACCTACCCAGAGCGTATGCTTCGATTTTGATATAGAGATATTTCTAGCTTGTTTCTGACAAATGCATCTGTGGAATTAAATTTGATCCCATATGATCGAATTTGCTACTAGTAATGCGATATGTTTTACTGTTAGTCAATTGTGTAAATGAAAAAGAAAATAGTTTGGATGGGGATTTCGAAAAAGAAACAAGACTTCCAACAAATCAGGGTGCAGCTATCTAACGTACATTATAAACTATAAAACGTTTATTTGTTTGAAGAATTTATTCACCTTTGTTACCGTTTAAACAGTGTATATTTAGAAATATGAAACTCCAAATTTTTCAAAAGAGTGTTTCATGCAAGATATGAACGCATATAATAAGTACAGAATATACGAAGCCGATCAAAATCGAAGTGTATCCTTACATGTACGTTTCCATGTAACTCTGCATTGTTGATTATAAAAAAATTGTAATCTTATGCTACTGACACTTTGGAGATGTTATGAACTCTGATCAAAAACTTATTCTGGCTTGTCTAATGCTATAATTTTCACGGAATGTCATATAGCTTAGGGTGTATGCAATGAACCTGGATAAGTAAGTTTTATTACAGAAGTGAACAAATACATCATTGTACACAAAACAGGGCACAATATAGCCTAAATGAATACACCAATATTCACTCTTTTTTAGAGATACGTGAGCGCAGTTTAATTCTGTGAATACGGCAGGCACGATACCGAAAAACAGGTCAAGAGATATGTGGATTACAAAAGTATACACAAACTCTTTCGCTTTCAAAACAATCGTTGAGTGACTTCCTGAAACATACAACGTGTCACCACAATGAGCCCTTAATAACGTGCCACACTCTCTCTGTGCCTCTTTGGCTGTTCATGTGCGACGGTCTTGCGTGACTGGTTTTAACACCAGGTCGCAGATTACAAATTTTTTTCCTGCGGTTTCATAAAAGTTGGCCGTACCTAGCAACTGAGGTTCGCGGGCATCAATAGGAGCAGGTATTTTTGCTGGCTGTGGCAGTCTGCGCTAATGGATGTGTCGGATTGCCGGCGCTGATGTGGTCCCCACACGTGGCTGAGTGACATCGATCAGCTGCTCGTAGCTGCGCACTTCCGCAGTGCGCGATAAGGCTAGACGTGCGGCCGTTTCACCGCCCAGTTCCTACACACGAGACACGCACAGGGCCACGCTTCGTGCGTGCACCGTTCGCCCTCCTCTGTCGCACGCTCGTGGCAGTCGCATTCAAATAATCGATGCAGTCTGTGACTAATGTGGAGGGTGCAATCTACCTTCCGTAAGTGATCAGAATTGTCCTTCCACAATATACAGTATTCACATTATGTACCCGCATGCGGCACGCTGTATTTACTTTCACAGGTAATTCCCCATCATTACCTTTCTTGTATCAGGATGCATGGAAGCAGGCTTATTACGCAAGCAGAATATCATGGGATGTGCGCGTGCCACGTAACCGCAGTTACCAACGATTGCATAATAGGGCGGATCGAAAAAAATGTTTTGTTTTCTTTTACGATACGCTCAGGGCGGAAAGGGTGCCTATTGTCATTAGAAAAATTACGAGATTAAAAAAAAAAAAAAAAAAAAAAACTAATGTCGGTTTATATATTCCGTTCACACGTCGTACTTAAATATAATGGAAATAAAAAAAAAAAATATTCTTTGAAAATTTTTTATGGAGTTTAAACTCTCAAAATAAATTGCCTTTACTTTTTATGCTTTATGAATGGTTGAAATGAGATAAATAAATTATAATCAGCGTTATGATATAATCATTTCCGTATCTGCACTGTCAAGGAAAAAACAGAAATTGACCAATATTTCGTAATCTTCGCTGTGAAAATCTTTGCTCGTTTTGCTAGAGCAGAATGACCCACTTGGAGGAGATTGCACATTGAGTGCCACCCACAGCCTACCCACCAATAATCTAATGTTAGGTATATTTGCATATATATATATAATTTATTTATATTTTAGCACGATTCATTCCCTTTCCGGGAGGGATGAGTCGGACTACTCTAAGGATTATCCTAGTGCCCTTAATCAGCCAGAGGGGTAAACTTTTTTGTTTATTTATAATTATTTATATATTTGACACTACATGCTACTACATTATGCTGTTATGCAAAGTTTTATGCAATTGTGATTGAGCGAAGTATACAAAAACACTAAAGAATTACTTAGATATAATTACAGACTTTCTTAAGTGCTGTTGCAGAGGATTTATATATGAAATTTACCCAAATTTATATCCAGTAAACGTTGATTTTTTTTTTTTTTTTGTAGAAATGTGGCATAAACGATCTAGACTTCAGTGTTGCTCGGCTATAAACATCTCTACCTCCTTGTCCACATACTTTGTATGAAGCCTCCGACATCAGTTTGAGTGTAACGGAACCTTTTACATTTCTCTGACGAGGTTTGTGTCAGAAATTATTGGTGATTTAAGATCATCATAAGTCTCTCAACATTGGGAGGCGAGACATCACAGAACAACTCCATTCAATAATTCCAAAGTAATCAGGAGCTTGACAGTTTATCTTCTGTGGTAAGAAATCTCTAACCGTCTTCTTTTTTAGGACAGTGTGTGTTTCTCTCAAGATCCTTCTGTAATGGAGTTCCCGAAAATGTTCCCTTTCATCAACAATAATTGCCAGCAGGACAATTTCTGGGTGGGCAACAAATGTGTTTCGCTGTATTACTCGCTCGACTACTACACGTAATTCATCGGATAAATACCGTGATTGCTTGAAAGAAATTTTTCGGTCCGTCAGTTAAATATTTGCTCTTTTTATGGCAAACCAGAAGGGCACGTTTGATTCTAAAATGAAGTCAACTCTTTTAAGTTTTCGTCCGGGTCTGACGAACGTATATACAACCTAAGCACTCGATTGGCTGTATTAACCACTGGATTGGAACAATGGACCAGGGTTCCGATTTTACTTGTCATCGGTACACGTGATAACTTTCGAAATGTCGTGAAGATACTGTTGGTCTTTACTCAATAAATTTCTGTCTTCATCAGGAATTGAACAAGCTATGGCTTCATAATGGACAACAGAGAGTTTTTCATAGCAATCTCATTCGTCCACTAAAGGATTTGGACCCTGTAGTTTGACAGTCAATATGTTGTCTAAAACATGGCGGAAAATAAGCTCAATAAAATGCAGTAGGTATACTCTCCACTGTAGTGGACGTCATATATGATTTTCTAATCTGCGAATGACACCATCCTTCCATCCATTGTTGGTTGCACCCTACTACATCTATTTTTGCTAGTCATATTAATTGTTCCGACAAACGAGAAATAATGCTTTGAAGTAAGAGATTACGTGTCCAATGTAAGTTGATGGTGGTTCATATATGAGAGAATTCTGTTCTTCTTTCACATTCCTGCGAAATCGCTTGTTAAGTAATTTGCTTCAAACCAGTTCACACCAGTTCAAACCTCTTCAAGTGAGTTTGAATCTTTCGTTGTACCAGAATGCGCCAAGAGTTACACTGCGAAAATTGAGAAATATTGCTCAAAATCTGTTTTCTTTGAGACAGTTCACGTACGGAAAATATTATGTTATTACCCTGATTTCAATTTATTTACCTTATTTCAACCACGCATAATGCATAAAACCCTAAGACGTGTTTAGTTTGAAAGTTTAAACTATCTTTAAAAAAATCCAAAGAAGCAACTTTTTTCAATTTTCCATTATCTTTAAGTTCAAATAAATGTTCAAATGTTTGTAAGCCTAGGGACTGATGATCAAGGTAGAGACGTCCCGTAGATTTACAAACTACTTAGACTAACTTAAGGTAACTTACGCTAGGGACAACACAAACATCCATGCCCGATGGAGGACTCGAATCTCCGACGGTGAGCAACCGCTTGCTCCACAGCAAGGCGCCTTAGAACGCTAGGCCACTCCACCGCGGCCTACCTTTAAGTACGATGCGCGAACGGAAGATATTAACCGATTTTAATTTTTTTCTCATACTTCTTCTAATGACAACAGGCAACTTTTCCGCAATGAAGCATTTCGTAAAACAACAAATAAATTTTTTGGACCCATCCTACTGCATAACTGTGCATAACATCCAAACCGCACAATGTTAAAGCAACAAAACGGAAATTTTAAATTCGAGTCTAGATTAATATAAAACCACATAATGAGTGTTTTCATGATCATACTTCATTGAATTCAAAAATTATCAACGGAGAAGAATTCGGTTTTACGAAAGTATAAAATTATTGTTGTTTAAGTGCCTCTTAGTAATACGTTCCATGGTTAGTACTATAGCACTTTCAGCTATTAAGTAGAAGCAGGAAACTGTGCCAAATTTCAGGTAGATAGAATTAATAGTAAAAGGTACAGGAAGTTAGAGTAGGAACAACTAAACATTCGAAATCCACTCGGGGGCCGCGGTGGAGTAGCCGAGCGGTCTAAGGCGCCTCGCTGCGGAGCGCGCGGTTGCTCGCCGTCGGAGGTTCGAGTCCTCCCTAGGGCATGGGTATTTGTGTTGTCCTTAGGTTAGTTTAGTTTAAGTAGTTTGTAAGCTACGGACTGATGACCACGCAGTTTGGTCAGATAGATTTACAAACATTTTTTTCCCACTTGGGGTTGTCGTTTACAAAATTCTACAAGTCAAAATTTGCTAGAGATTTATTTGGAAAATTTAATTAATACTTGTTTTAATACGTGCTATACGGAGAAAAATTAGCAACACTTTACGTTTTGAACGTACGGCTATGTGAGTATGGGGCGCATATAGACAGTAAGTTTCCCCAGTTTTTAGACAAAGATAACAAAGCGACACGAAAAACGTTATTGGCAACGGTACAACAGTATCTGAGATACTTGTCAACGTAGTAACGAAAAGAACTCAGATACTTGTATTATCGTAGGACCAACTTTGTTTTCCAGTGTAATAGAAGTCTGGAACCAGCGTGTGACAGTTGTCTTCAGTTCTTCGTCGTTGCCAGAACGCTGGCCGGAAGACAGCAACTTCTCGAGCTGCAAGATAGGATGTAAATCGCTGGGACCAAGAGTAGGCACGTATGCTGCTTGATCAAACACCTCCCACATTTTGTAGAAGAATATTTTGAACTGTAGAAATGCCAGAGTGCTCTGAATGTGTACATTAGGAACAATCAGTTTCAGTTTCGACGAGACGAAATGTGGACTGTCTGACTGAAGATTAAGAGCAGTGTGTTCTCCATCGCTGTTATGAAACAGTAATTTTCAGCTTCTAGAAAAGGCAGCGGTCGATAAAATCATGCAAGTTCTCACATTACACGGCACTTAACACCATAAATGCCTTGAGTAATTTAGCGGTCCTCGAGTGTCCACCGCATTCCCGTACTTTGTTATACATGGAGCACTTCTGAGAAGCGATTGGGAGACATTTGACATTGTATCGGCCTGCAGCCAGTACTCTGCATAAATCGACGCAGCGTGTGATTCACGGTTTCCGGCGTGGCTGTCACACGCTGTTAGGTCCCATGCCACAACGAATAAAAGGGCATATTCGTCCCCGTGGGGCTCGACCTCATATTGATCTCGATGATGGACATCAGTTCCAATAATGTGATATTGCGCTGGTGCTTCATAGTCTCATATTTCCTATCTCCGCCAAAATAGGGAAGAGATTCTGACATCATCTATGATGGAACAGGCAGCTCCGCGCGAATGTCAATACTTTGAAAAGCATGCTGCAGTGGCATGAGGACACACGCCAATACGAATTTCGGTAATCTCATCCTCACGCCTATGTGCCGCTTCGTTCACTACTGTAGCTTCTCGTGAATATTGCAACTAATTTGCTTCATATAACACACTGAGTCTATATAAGTGTTCAAATATTTGTAAAGCTTTCGAACTACTGCGGTTACCAGTCTATAGGCTTACAAACTGTTGAGTTCTCGTCGCCACGTGTTTTGTCCTTCCCGGCGTCTTTCAGGAAAGGTTCTCTTTAGAACGCTTGGGATACGTGGACAGCTAAAACAGCTATACTGATTAGTAATACAAGTTTTATTTGCGAATATTTACAATTACTTGACTTTTGACATATGTCTGTCTGTCTCTTCTCGCGGCGGCGTCTTCTTGTGCGATGCTAGCTGCGCTGAGTCAACGCCACCTATTTGTCTTACGTAGCGTTGTGCTGAGTTTGGGAATACGTACACGTTGCACAACTGTGTTTCAGAATGTCCCTAATGTTATTTACGTGATTCTGAGGCAAATTTGTTTTGGTATAAGATATTTATGAACTATTAGTAAGATATCTTACCGATATTGTAAATAGGGCGATTCATATTAGGCATTATGTCTCTTACCAGCAAAAATCTGCTCAGAGAATCACATAAATAACATTATGAACATACTGAAACACAGTGTAAACGTGAACGTATTCCCAAACTTAGCACAACGCTACGTAAGACAAACAGTTTGCTTGTGTTATGACTACTGTCGGCAGGCAGCGCGCAGGCCTTGTATCTAGGTAGCGTAGGCTGAGTCCTACTGACTGCCTAGTTCGGAGCCGAGTTCAGTGGGCTAGTCAAAAATGTTCAAATGTCTGTAAATCTATCGGACCAAACTGCGTGGTCATCAGTCCGTAGCTTACAAACTACATAAACCTAGGTAAACTAACCTAAGGACAAACACACACACCCATGCCCCAGGGAGTGGGCTAGTCCAGGCGCATGTCGGCCTAGATCACAGTCAAAAATATACAGACGGGAAACCTCCATAAGGGCCCGGTCACACACTCATGGGTGCGGGGAGGGAGGGCCAGAGCAATTCCGTAAGATGTCCCATGATGGCACTATGGTTAGAAGCAGCCCTTTAAACTAGCCAGAGCAGGCGGCCGGTAGCGGCTGTCTGTCCCCACCACTACTTCCCCGCACCGGATACATCCGTGGCCTAGTGGTAGGCAGCACAAGCTCTCCCCTCGGCCTCCCCTCCATGCTACCCTCTGATGTGCGAGAGGCACCCTCAGAAGCGCCTCTAGTGTGATCTACCGGTACTAAGCCAGGGAACTACGTGATATCTACTGCCATCTTACAGAACTACTAGGGGAGCGTAGGACAGAGGTTTAGGGGGGGAGGGCTTCTTCTCTGTATATGTTACTCTGTGCCTAGATATAGCCGCTTGTAGAGGGCGTGGTTCTCCGTTGCTCCCTCCACGAGGCGCGGCGCTGGCTTGTGATTGGCTGCCTGTCATCCGCTGCTTTCTCCATATATTATTGACGAATTACAGCGTTCAAATGAATGAAATAAATCGCAATTTGCGATGTTATAGCTTCACTGGGGCTGTGGTATAGGAAAGAGACAGCGTGGCGAATGGAGATTTGTGTGTGGCGGGTGACGTGCAGGGAAGAGTCCTGTTCTCTGCAGTCGGGCTGATCACTGTGTCCTCGGTGGCGGAGTGATCAATGCGTCTGCCTAGTAAGCAGGAGATCCGGGTTCGAATCCCGGCCGAGCACAAATTTTCATTCGCCACAGTTTGCTATATCATCTAAACCTAATACAGGGAATCCATAACATCGCAAATTGCGATTTATTTCATTTCTCCATGATCATTCTCGTGCGTCTTACGTTTGGCGCTGACTTTACGCCACAACACGAAATACTTAAACTAAGGACGCCACACACACACACACACACACACATGCCAGAGGAAGGACTCGAACTTCCGACAGGCAGCAACCGCGCATTCTGCGGCAAGACACTGCATGATTAGTTATTATCTTGTAAAACTGGGTTTTCTACCGGTAATACGCGTCGTAATTGCACGATGTTTCTATCGCGTGTCTGGCGACCTTCATCATGTGTTACCTGAGATTGATTCCAGTGTGAAAAGTGTCCAGTATTTATGCCTACTGGCTAAACAAGGCCATACGTCGCTGTGGTTCAGTCTAATGTGAAATGAATGGAAAAGGGAACGAATTATTGCAAACATAGAGCACCGAAAGAAATACATTAATAAAATCAAAACACTGCTTTGGGTTGCTGTGAAATGAAAGGATTATTATTAAAAAATGTCAAATGTTTATAGAGTTTATGGGACTTAACTACGGGGTCATCAGTCCCTAAACTTACAAACTGCTTACGAACTAGCTTATACTAAAGACGGCACAAACATCCATGCCCGAGGGGGGGATTCGAACCCCGACCGTAGCGGCCGTGCAGACCGTGACTGGTACGCCGCAGACCGCTCGGCCACTGCGGCCGGCGGGTCTTTGTAAAAATAAAATATATTGTTCGTTCTTCAGATTGATCGATGATTTGCGATCATTTCTTCATGTTCGTTCTGTGTTGTTTGTCGAGGAGATCCGACTGTAATCTGGCACTCTATCTCCTAAAAACGCCGGAGAGGCAACGACTGTGATTTGACCTTGACTATGACCTTGAAGGTCATATCAAACTCTTATTTTAATTGATAGAAGACCCATTTTGAATCCGGACTGGCAACACGACGTGGCTAAGCGTGGTTGGAATTTATATATCTATAGAAATTGGTAAGTGTATTTATTTTATTGGTTGTTATGCTTTATGTTGGAGCGCGCCTTCGAGGGCTTGCAGCGCCGTCACGACCGGGCGAGCTCGCGGTGTGCGAGGCGTTGCCTCAGTCATGTTGTAGCTCTCGCCTGAGCCTTATATGTAAATACTAGCTGTGTTCCGTGACTTTCCACCATAGTGTACTGTCTACTTAATCTATGTCCTTTGTCTGCAATAAATTAGACTGTTACAACAGTATAATTGGCGTCGAGGATGGGATACGGGACGCTGCTTGCGGTGGCGCGCTCCAACACAATACATGATTAAACACAATACACACCATTCTTATATAATCTCCAGCGTGTTTATCCATGTTTACATAGATGTTTGTATACTAACGTATAAGCGCAAGTTTACGTCTGACACTTGGAATGACAGTAGAGCCCCTAGTGGAGAAAGAATAAACTGCGGAAGCGACGCTAGCAAGCCAAGCGGCAGCAGTGCATAAACAGAAGTATGGCTCTTTCTCCGCCATTGTCCCTACTGTCGTTCCAAGTGACAGACGTAAACTTTTATATATTTTTGTATATACAAAAATTGAGGCGTTTGTGTCTATATTTCACTCTGCAGCCAAAACTACACAATGCAGACGAATGGTGTTGGTGTGTACTTGAAGTACCAAGTGTTCCATTGTGCACTATAGTAATCGAGGGTTAATAACAATAAATGGTTGGAAGATATGGCGGTTAAAATACACAGAAACGTAGAATTTTTGTGTAAGTCGGTAACTTTAAACGCCCATATCGTCCACCTATTTGTCGTTATCAACCCTCAACCACCATAGTGCACAATGGGAGACTGATATCTAATACCATATACAACCACTATTTGTTTGCGATTAGTGGTTTCGGTTACAGAGTGAAATATAGGCACAAACATCTATAAAAATTCTAAGTGTGTGTGTGTGTCAAGCCGGCCACTGTGGCCGAGGGGACTAAGGCGCTTCAGTCACGGTCTGCACGGCCACTACGGTCGGGGGGTTCGAATCCCCCCTCGGGCATGGATATTTGTGCCGTCCTAGTTCGTAAGTAGTTTGTAAGACCGTTGACCCCGTAGTTAACTCCCATAAGACTTACAAACATTTGAACATTTTTTGTGTGTGTCAATATTTCGCTCTGCAGCAAAAAACTACACAACGCAGACGTATGGTCTCCAAGTGTACTTATAGTCCAAAGTCTCCAGCTGTACACTACAGCAGTACCATGTCGATAGCTATTACGGGGTGGAATATATGTTGGTTGAAAGTAGTCAAATTATAAAAAAATTCGGACTGAAGGCCAGCGATGACTTACGACTATGTAGAAAGGAGGTTACATACAGTGAAATGTTATGAAACTACAGACCATGTCTTTGTTCGGCAATAGATAGTGGTAGACTGGGCATGGCATCGTTTTCATGGAACCAACATCTCCACAACTAAACTATTGTTTTGCCAACAGTCACGTGGTAGTGTAAAGCTTTGCCTTGGATAACACAGAGTTTTCTGTGAAGGAAAGTAACATTAAATTTCAAATGAAAGTATTATTAGTTTGAAATGATGGCTTTTCTTGTAAACTGTGTAGTTTTTTTTATTATATCCGACTAATGTTTGCCAACAGTCACGTGGTTCTATGTTTGATAAATGCCATGTTTATAGCCGCTCTGCTGTTTGTCCGGTCCGTTAGTATCTATGGTCGAAGGTGTTACACATTTTTCATTTGCTTCTATGCAAGGAGAAGCTCACGAAAGAGGAAAAATAAGTGCATAGTGCAGTTAAAAAAAAAAAAAAAAAAAAAAAAAAAAAAAAAAAAAAAAAAAAAAAAAAATAGAAACATGGCAAAGCGTAAGAATGAATTTTCGCGTTCTCGATCATTATCGAAACAGAAAACAGCGCTGATAAGTGAATCTACGACAAAAGAGAAGCACATCTAGCATTGCTCCGAGAAAGCTATCGTCGACAGAGAGGTAATCAGACAGAAGAACAGCTTAAAGATTTTATCCAAACACGTCGTATCAGGGAAAGAACACGGAGAAAAAGAGAAACAAATGCACAAGCAGATGATAGAGGAAACAATCTAGAGCGAGGACGAGTGTGTTGTATTCCGTTAACTTCTTATTGCCCTCTTTCATACCATTACTCTTTCGTTGTTTGCGCCGTCCATGTCGACACAATCTCTAGAGTACACCGTTCGATACATATCGATCACAGCGGCGCTCCGACTGCTGATAATTTGATGTACACAGGTTCTAGGAAATTACGCATGTCTTTCATACTCAAAAACTGTAACATATATAAATAAATATAAAACCCAGCCAAGCCAAGCCATCTGTAATATATATGAATAATTAGTTTCTCCATCATTGGATGGTCTCTGTTGCCGCAACTGTGGTTCAAATTTAATGAAAGTCCAGCTCCAGTTGCAATTATTTGTGCTTTATTTAAGCCCACACTACCGGTTTCGGCCTCTATGTTAGGCCATTTTCAAGTGTGACAGACGTTATGCCGTAGAGAAAGCAACGTCAAATTGACTTGACTTGACGTTGCTTTCTCTACGGCATAACGTCTGTCACACTTGAAAATGGCCTAACATAGAGGCCGAAACCGGTAGTGTGGGCTTAAATAAAGCACAAATAATTGCAACTGGAGCTGGACTTTCATTAAATATATGAATAAATTTAAAACCCAGCCAAGCGTGTATTTGCATCTAGTATTTTGATAAATATGTTGATCCAAACCCTACCAAACTTCGCAGGAACACCTGCTGGGATACTCTGAGGATTTCCTGCAGATTTGTTCAATATTACTACAGACATCTTGGAGTCCATAGCAAACATACACACATACATGCATACATATATTATACACACACATCCATTTTTATAGATACAGATTTGGGAAAAGCAGGTAATTTACGTTCAAGCCTGACCCTTCACATGTCATTCAAGGTCATTCCAAGGTCAAATGTGTTTTATCATATAGGAGCCCCCATTTAATATAGTGAATTGAAATATCTGCAATTTTATCTTCAAGTGTGATCTTATCCCTAATCATACTATTGTCCTTGAACCAGTCTTATAAGGTCATTTTAGAAAGATTTATTCAGGGACGTTGAAAACTTCTAGCTGTACATAGCAGTCCCGATCCACCGACGTGGTATGTCACGGAGCGTCCCACGACTGCAGACACGATGTTCAAATATCAACCAACCTACACCACACGTGCTATAAAAAAGGAACTAATAATAGCGGTCCAAAATCTGATCGGAATCGCTTGGTACACTACAGTGGCCGAAAGTTCTCAAAGTTCTTTTTTTTTTTAATTGACCTTCAAAGACTGGTTTAAGGCCAAGAGCATGATTATGGGTAAGATTACACTTGAAGATAAAAATTGCACTTATTTCCAGATCCGCCATAATAAATGGGGGTTCATGTGAGAAAACATCTTTGACCTTGGAAAGACCTTGAATTTCGTCATCAAGGATATGGTCAAGGTCATATGTCAACGTAAAATTTCCTGCCCTCTTCAATTCACAATTAAAAAGGAATTCCCATTTAAAAAAAATTGATCATGATATGACCTTTAAGTTCATGGTCAAGGTCAAATAACGATTGCCATTGAATAGCCAGGGAGAAAACCTGAAACGTTTATATATATATATATATATATATATATATATATATATATATATATATATATATATATATATATATATATTCACGGGTGCCGTTCTGTAGACACAAAAATTGAAGTACGAATTTGTAATATTTATTATTTGAAAAGTACTTAGTCATAGATAGACACTAAATAAAAACTATATCTGTTCGCAGCCTCTCAGAGTAGTAAAATGGAGCACATACTTTCCTACCTCTAACTCTGAAGCTCTGTTTCTCACGAACAACCCCTGTGGTGCGAGGCGAGGCCTCCAATGTAGTGAACGGCTGTTGCTCGTCGTCTTTCTGTGCTCCTGCTTTCTTTTGTTAGCTCGTAAACAGGTGGAGTCCACTCTAGGGGATCTCTGCGATAGATGGAGCACTGGAAGTGTCGACGGCTGAACTGAGTCGTCACGCGAACGATAAGCATGTCAAACGTGAAACGTTAGCGTGCGTTCTAGGAACAGTATTCCTCCAATTTCACAAAAATAGGGTGAAAGTACATTTTTATTAAATACATGGAGCCTCTGTAGCCAAATTGCTTGTACACTTACCATACAATATAGAAAATCTAACAGGAGGGACTCTAGAACTCCCAAGTCTCACTGTGACCACTACACCGTAATGGCTGTATTTTTCTCTGTAAAGGTAAATTTGAACAAATTGATAACAGACATTGTTCTTTACTATAAAAACCATATTTCAACTTCCCCCTCTCATTTTTTAATAATTTGTGCATCACAGTGTTAATAAAATGTGAACATCGAAAACAAAGGCTAATGTCAACTTCTGAGATCGTGTCGATGAGGTGCTATTGTCAAAACGATAAGCGAAAGACAAACGTTTCGTGAAATGGCATTCTGGGGACGTTCATGTTTAAATGGTTGATTTGCAGTAACGCAAGCATTCGGGCTATTACAGTGCCACAACTGCTAGGTTAATTATGTCACCACTGGAAACCTAAATATCGTAGTAATGGAGTCTTTAAATAACGTTGCTCGTTGGTTTCGTTATTTCGCATACTTTTCTGTAAAGGTAGCTTTCTGGTCACTTAATTTTGAGGTGCTACAACGAGGAAATTGGACGCAGAGAGGAAGGAGGAAGAGGTGGAAGACAGAAGGAAGGGAATGAACCGAGGGTGGGAGGAGATATTCAAATGTTCAAATGTTTGTATAGCTTATTGGACTTAACTACGGGGTCATCAGTCCCTAAACTTACAAACTACTTATGAACTACTTACAAACTAGGACGGCACAAATATCCATGCCCGAGGGGGGATTCGAACCCCCGACCGTAGTGGCCGTGCAGACCGTGACTGGAGCGCCTCAGTCCCCTCGGCCACCGCGGCCGGCGTGGGAGGAGAAGGACCAAGAGAGCGGATGGGCAAACGCAGAAAACGTCCGCTATTATCGGGGTCAGTTAATAATACGTCGTAAACCATGAAGACAAAAGAAATAATTAGTAAACCTACTGGCACAAATCAAGACGGTTTGAAGGAATATTTATTCTCACTGTTTGCTGTACACCATGGATTGGAAATCATTCTAATTTTCAACTTTGTCGTTGAATTTATTTCAACGCCCGGAACGGGTTGATAAGTTTGAAATTATCGAATTCAATAGATAAATGTCAGAAGTCCGGCATGGTCGATATGCTGCAACACCGCTTCACCTGCTGCGGACATCTCTACAACTGGCGATGCGTGAGGGAAACGTTGGTTTTCTATCAAGGAGTTTTGTAACCAAGTACATAGTCGATATACTCACAAGGCCCGATGTTGAATTCCATCCCTTTTCCAAGAATAATGCAGTGATGTTCACACTAACAAACTATGTTCAATACACGATCGCAAGATGAGAAGAAGATCTTTCGTCTGCTTCATGGCATACAAGCAGACAGAACTTTGGAGATAAAAACAGCCAGGCAACTTGAAAAATATGAACATCATTTTTGAACAGTAAGTTATAAGCGAACGATAAATGATTGAAGATTAAAACAGCAACTGATATAACAACATCACTGAAACGGGAGAATAAATACTTCCTGAAACTGATATACATGGTTAGATTGACGGAAATACATGAACATTAGAATTCTTTTTATTGCTTTCAGACGAAGAAGGTATTGATATTTTACTCATTTAAAAGATTTTATGTGAACCACTAGAGTTATCTAAATATAAATTCTTTGATTCTTATCTTAACTTTCCAAATTATTTCGACGCTGAGAAGTGTTTAGTTGTCAACAGCCATAAAGCGCTGTGAGGCAACATAATGAAATTTGAAAGAATGAGAAAAACGTATACAAGTTAGCCAAGTGTTTACAAGAAAGATCCGGGTGAGCTTTCGTGGAAAGTGGGAGATCCGGGTACGACTTCCAGTCTGGCAAAAATTAAATGTGTCACAAAATGAGAGGAAGAGCAGATAAAGATATGCGACTCCCTTCCAAGTAAAGATATTCTGGTGACTCCCCCCCCCCGTCTACCTCTTCACGAACCATAAGAAATCTGCATGATCTCAAAGGACTCAAATTTAATCTTCTTACTTTTGCAACAGCTTTCTTTTAAATTCCTGGTCGATTTTTTTCGGTGTCTTTTACGAGATGAATCATATGAGACTATTTCTATATGATCTCCGACAGAAAAATTTATTTGCTAAACCATTTCATAATTAATGTTTCCAAAGAACACTGTAAATTTAACAGCAAATAAATTTCAGTTACGTATCCGTTTTTGTGTTACTGATCCCCTAGTTGTTTTATGGTGCAAGTACTTCCTCCTGTGACGGCCACTTGCCGAGCAAGACTCTACGTCGCGACCCACAGGTTGAAAAAACACTGGAATAAAGCATTATCGGAAATTTGTCGCATCAATTCCGGATAAAACAGAAAACATTCAATGACTGCCTCCATCGTCATCATCAGGACCAACTGACTGTCTATATTGGTGTTATGGTGGTCTTAAATAGCCCATGAACGTCTTTTGAGTGTTGAGGTTCTGATTGGTCGGCAGCTACATAATGTTTTCTAAGATGGTGTCGACGTCTGCAATGGCGACGCCACTATTCGCCTAGTATCGTGGACACTTGACGCATACGGGATGTCTCTGCTTCTTCTCTTTATCGACCTCTCGCTTTCATTCACCGCTAAGATTATAAGCGCCATCACGATTAATGTTGTCCTTGCACATTATTATTTCGGCCGCGGCGGAGCGGCCGAGCGCATTGAGGCGTTATGCTGTGATGCGCGAAACCATTTCCCGTCGGGGGTTCGAATCCCCCCCCCACCCCCTCGGGCATGGATGTTTGTGCTGTCTTTGCTGTAAGGTAGTCTATAAGTAGTTTGTAAGTTTAGGGACTGATGACCCCGCAATTAAGTCCCATAAGCTTTACAAACATTTGAACATTATTATTTCCATACCCCTTGTAATTACAAAATCCTAATTTGTGGATGTCTGGTACACTTTCTGTCAATTTACTGATAATTTTTAACCACTATTTGTTGTTACGCGGTATACAATAAGTTCCTAACCATCCATCACACCCAAAATATAATTCAGATCATAATCATATGCGATATGGCGGCACTGTGCGCTTAGCAATGCCACCTAGTCAGCTCCTAAGATAATCAAGCTAGTAGTCTGAATATGTGTGTATAAAGAACACTTTTTTCCAAAATTCATGTATCTGCATCTGTTTACGTGTGGCTCTCGTCACAATGCAGGTGTAACATAATGTAAAACCCCACATTTTCAATAATAAGAAATATGAATCTTTCTAGTGCTATGTGCCAAATGAAAAAAAAGTTTTTATTTATGTGGATGAACATGTCCGAAACGCGTCATTAAAGTCATACTGTACTTGACGTGTGACCTTAATTTTTTTTTGCACGGAGATAGCCGAAGGCGCCTTTGAGTGGGCATCGCCGGAAAATGTTTTATTTTGATTTGTACTTCCCTTTTTATTTTCGGTATGCTTACAAAGGAGCCATTTATTATGAAAAAAATTAATCTATATCCGAAATGTAACTACATAGGTGTGCGATTTCCGTGTAATTTTTACAGGGGCCGTTAATAACAGTATAGATTTAAACGTGAAATGCATTGGTAGAAACGAAGACTGAACCGAAGACGCAATCCTTATATAAACACGTTTATGGTGTATGAAATTGTATATCTTATAGTAGGCTCTGTTGACACAAAAAAGTTATAGCTGGGTTTAAATGTAGGTATATTTTTCTTCAGTGGCAGTTTTCGGCTTTCTTATTTTCGGCATGTGAAAAATCTGAGCTGTTTTTTAAAACCTGAGATATGTAAATACCTCAACTTACGGAACGATTCCACTATCAGCCTTCACAAAGTTCTTTTCCATTCTCACATAAAAGTTGTAAATGAGTTTTCCATCGCAAGGAATCTAAATTGTACATTGAAAAAGTAAGGAAAAATATAGTAATTTTTCATAACACTGCTATAACACACATACATTTTATCTTTGTCTTACTTGTGTTGTGTGAAGTCAACAGAGCTTCAGTGGTCGATCACGTGATCTAATCTGTGAAATTTAATGTTTTTTTAAGCTGTAATTTCACAAAAAATAACTTGTTTTGTAAGAACGTTGACCGAAAATTTTTATCTGAACGTTATAATCATTCATTATAACAACAATTCAAACGATATTTTTAACATTAGAAAAGAGCCTATTGACGCGCCAAAAAGTCCGAGAATGTTGTACACGACAGAGCTTAGGTACATGCTGTTGATCAGTGCTTCCGGAAAATGTATGACACATTTACTACTCTTGCTAATTATTTCTCTTGTTTTCTTCTAAATGCAATTTAAACCTAACACCACTAAGCTCGAATCTGTCACATGGATGTCTAAGGGTGGGAGGGGGGGGGAGGAGGAACAAAAATTGCCCTCATGTTCTTTTCACTTTGTAACAATTTATTTTGGTTTGTTTAATTATTTTTTTGTTATTTAATGAAGCAGGAATTTCTTTATTAGGTTGCAACACCCTTTCGATAGTTGTCACGAACATTATAACAGATGCAAACACAACGAATAAAGTAATGAATATGAGAAATGATATTATATTTTTATCATGAAACTAACACTTAGATATACATCAGACTAGTATTAAGAAATAAAAAAGGACGTACAATACCAAACCACAAATACGAAAACATAAAATCAAAGTAAAAATTACAATTGAGGTTTCCTTCCTACTCACTTTCACTTTCAATTTCTCAATTTGTGCATATGATTGTTTTTGTAGAATGAGTGGAACACACATACTTGGAACACCTGCAACAAACAATAGACACTTTTGTCATCTTGTCCTTTTCCCTTTTAGAGTTTTTAGTCTTCAACCAGATGTGACATCTTCGTCTTGAATAAAAGTCAACAGCTTGAACAGTTGCAGTAATTCTGATACTGACGAGACATTTTATTAGAACTGCGAGTAATGTAGAACTGCTCTAACAGCAATGGGGATTTATTTCAAAACAATGGGAATGTAATACAGCGGTACCAACAGTCAGAAAATACATTTCTTTCTGTCGTACTGCGAAATATTTTAATGAGAAAAGTTGTCTCACCGATGTCTTAAATGTAATAGGCAGATTGAAATAATTCAGAAAAATTATAAAACCGTGACAGCCTATACTCTTGATATTTTTCTACAACTACCTAAATTCTTGCTTCTTTACTCCAACAACTAGATATATTAAACAAACAAAACAGATACCGCGGGCAATTTTTGCCCCCCCCCCCCTCCGTTAGCGGTGCTAGGGTTAAACAACAGCGGCAATAAAGCACTGTTTCGTCACGCGTTGCCGGTTCCACGTCCTCCTGAAGCCTCCGCACTTGTGGAATTAGAAAGCTTTAACGTAACTGAGAAGGCGCGACGAACCCCTTCTCTCGGCGACTGCTGGCCAGGCCCCTCGTCTTGAGACGCAGCCGCTCGCCGCCCACTAATGGCGCTGCCGTCCGCCCACGCCTCGAAGGCGGTCGATGGCGCCCTGCGGATCGAGTTGCTGCATCAGGACTAGGCCGGCCTACTTCGCAGTCTCGCCTGCTCGCAGCCATCCGTCTCTGTTACGCTCGGTCTCCGCTGTACGTTTCCGAGGGAAGAAAAGCAGTAAATCAGATGGATGCATTTTCACCCATTCGAAAGTACTGCCTTCTGTTTTTTGATGCGAATTTGATGTCTACACCAGATGTCTT
This sequence comes from Locusta migratoria, assembly GCA_026315105.1. Lineage (NCBI taxonomy): Eukaryota > Metazoa > Arthropoda > Insecta > Orthoptera > Acrididae > Locusta > Locusta migratoria. The sequence goes on along the minus strand of CM048750.1, from coordinate 366,406,809 downwards.
TGGTATAGTGCTAATGCTTGAACCTTCCATTTGCAGTTGGTTCGTTCTTCTGTGGTTCTTGGTGCCAACAGTGGAGGGTACCGAAGTGGAGTCTGTTATGGACGCGCGTATAATAGACCTGAGCAATGTGACGCGATGGGTTCAATGAAAAGGTGTGCACGACAAGCCGCAGTCCGATAGAGCCTGCTCAGCTGTCATCCCTCGGAGTGAAGAGCATCTCGTGAAACACATCCGTGCTGATCGGGGGATGACGGCCAGAGAATTGTGTGCAGATCTCAATGTACCGCCTGCCATAGGAACCCCTGACAGGCAGGCAGAACTGCAAGGGCACGATGCTCGGCGGGCAACATACACTCTCGCACGCAGGCGATCAAGGCAAAGAAATTCGCGATCGTAATAGTCATCTTTTCTTGCAAATGTCGCTGTGCCAACCATACCGGCCGCAGATACTTCCGCCTGCCTCTCTACGATCACTACATAGGCCCTGCCAGACGGCTACCCTGGCACCACCGACGGAACCACAAGCTGGGCATAGCGGGGTGACGATACCACCTGCTTTCCTCTCCTCGGAGCCGTCTCGCCGTCGCGTCGCCTGTTTGCTGATGTTGTGGTAGGTCGGGAGACGCTACAATTTCGTACTGATCAGTCGACGTTGTGTACAGTCGTCCGAAAATTACTTCGCACTTTCTTCTCTGACAAGACGGTGGCGCGCATCGTCGAAGTGGGCAAAAAGTTCCTGGAGGCACCAGACATCGCGATCAAAGCGTTGGTTTTGGTCAAAGCAGCGGCTGCTTTCCTGTTTTAAGAGAGAATGATGAGGGTCGCACTACGTCTCTTAAGCGTCGGCATCTGCAATGCAGTCGGAATTGAAAACAAAAAATTGATCCAGGATTTTATGACGCGACACAAGACGGACATACTCGTAGTCACCGAAACACATCTCCGGCCAACACAAGAGCAGAATAAATAGTGCCCAAACAATCATTATCTCACAAAATGAAGATCATACCATCTCTCATGGTGGCATTTGCCCCCCCCCCTCCCCACTCACACAAACACACCCAAAACGGCTACCCCGGCAGTTATCGTTCGCTACGAAGCCAGCTGTTCGCCTAGTCGGAACTACGAAGAAGAAACAGCTGCTGTCCGAAAAGCGAAAGACTGAAGACAGTCCGTGGCCGACCTAGTGGGTCCACACTCCGGTAAACCTCTACGGACTTACGAACTATCTTCGTGTAACAAGTGTACTGTATATGTTAAGAAGTTGTATAAATAATCCTGTGTTGAAGAACCACGCCTTTATTTACAACAGAAAAAATATTGCAACATCTTGGTTATTGCAAAGTCTGTGCGAGATGGAAAATCGTCGGGACCTGCTAGACCATTATGAAGCTGAAGATGACGATTTTCTACGTAGCATCGTCACCGAAAATGAGATGTAGTTTCACCACTACTAGCCGGAATCCAAAAGACAGACCCTGGAATAGCGACATGCGAATTCTCCGTAGAAGAACAAATTCAAAACACAGTTGCCTGCAGGCAAAGTGAAGTACACAGTCCTCTGGGATAAACAAGCTGTGGTTCTGTTTGATGTCTTGAAGCTTCAAGAAAATGTCAATTCAGGACGCTGCACGACGACATTGACAATGCCGCTGCCCGAATTCCAGGGCAAGGCCAGAGAAGAACAACAACTTTCACATGCAAAATGATAACGCCAGCCCCTCACCATTCATTCCAAAATTCGGCTTGACTATCTTACACACATCCATCGTACCGTCACTATTTAGCGCCATCAGACATCTTTGAAAGATGGACTAGGTCACGATATTTTCAATATTCGGAGGCTGTAGTCAAAGCTGTCCAAATCTTTTATCGCTATGCAACAAACTACTTTGGACATCAGACCCTAGGCTTACGAGTAGGCAGTTAGATACCATAAGTTTGTAATTTAGAAATTTGAATGAGGTTCGTGGTTTGTTTATTCACTAGTGTGAAAATGAAACTAAGATTTTTTTCTTAATTTACTGTAGAAAGTTATTATAACTGCGTACTGTTTTACTATGATTTATAAAAATAGTTTAAAAATTAGGTTAATTGAGAAGTAAAATTTTTATTAAGTATATAAATCAGTAGGCTGCAGTACATTCAGTTGTCATATCGACAGTTCCAGTATGATTCTCTACAATTCAGACCTTCGTCCTTTTCCTCAAGTTCCTGTTTCTAAGCACTCTCTTACTGGCTTTTATCAGAAGGAGCAATATCTGACGTCTCTGGCGGAAGAAGCCGCTGTAGAAAACCTGACTCTTTTTCATTTGCCTTTTCCGAGAGCTGCTTATATAAGGCTCGCTTCTAAGAAGAATCCTGTAAAATACATCCGGTTGCAATTCTTTCTCTCGGCCTTCCAGAATAAATTTCTACCATACAATCTAAAAAGTTTGTTCCTAGCGTCAGCAGCTTTTTCTGGTAGCAGACCATCTGGAGCAACAACTTTTTTAATTACCGCAACGCCTTGTATCATTTTTTTTGTGCATAGTAGCAGCACTTAAGACTGAAAATATAGACTGATCATCTTTGTACAACAATTCAATTATCATCTTCCTCCTTTTCAGTATTATTAACAGTACTGACATTGTTTTTTTGTGCTTACCTTAAATACTTCAAGAACTCTGTTTTATTAAAATTCCGGCTTATTGATTGAGCCATACCGACAATCTTGCTTTCCGCGGACAATATGTGACTCGAATAGGAGGGAGATCCGATATTGGTACTCAAGGTACCCTTCGCCACGCACCGTCGGGTAGCTTGCTGAGTATGAATGTAGATAAGATCACGAAATTAGAAAAAAAAATGAAGTCTTGTAGTGTCACGTGTGTCGTACAGGTTACTATAGTTGGCTGTCAGCATTGCACATAAAAGTAAATAATATAAATATATAAAATAGTCAATAGGTTTGGTATGACGCATATTTAAGGCATAACGATTATGAATTTTTAATTTATGATGTCACATTGTCTATAGGTATACATGTATTTCTGAAGAAGACGGGTTTATACCTGTCGAAACCATGGTCAAGTTTATTAAACAACCAACTGGTTGGCTGTTATTAATTTGCTATCCTATAACTGTTGCTCAGATGCAGTCATGTTTAAAATATTGAAACAGAAACACCTTAGAACAAGTTCGTCAAGCCGCGATGTACAGGCGAACCTCTGAGAAAATATGATGCAAACAAGAGTGGCACGCTAGAGGTTTATTTACTACTAGCTGAAATACCCGGCGTTCCGCGGGCATTTATTTATTTATTCCTGCCATTTTTTAGATGTATATTCATTTGTATATGGGCTGTATGTCAGCAAAATCTCTCGGTAATACGATTTAGTAGTAAAACTTTGTGCGGTTTTCCATGAACTTTACTGTTTATGTGCTCATATCTTACGAACTGCGTGTCATAATGTGATACAATTTAGCAGATACACTCAACTCTATGCGTGCATACTGTTGGTAAAATTTCGCGCGGCTACAATTTGTAGTGTAGAAATTATAAATTGTAACGTCATACCGAATGCCGTAGTTTTTATCTATGAACAGCGGAACGTTACTGTTTACGTGCTCATATCTCATGAACTACGTGTCGTACTGTGATACAATTTAGAAGATACATTCAACTACACGTGTGTATACTATCTGTAAAATTTCCTGCGGCTACAATTTGTAGTGTGCAAATTATAAATTCTAACGTCATACCGAGAGCCGTAGTTTTACTCCATAAACAGCGGAAAAGTAGTAAGCGAGAAACTTTTTCCTTTCATTATTTTCCTATGGTTGCCAGCGAGAAAAAGTTTAATAAAGGTTTGAAATTATGCTTAAAGTTTGTTGCAAGGCGCTAAGTACTGTCATTCTCATACATTGTATTTCGAAAGTCTCGCCGTATTATATGGCATTTTTTGCGATTTCTATTCGTTATGACGTAACATCGTTTGAACAATGTGCCGTATGTGATTCTTAACCATGCAGCAATTGTTACCTCACGGTAAGGAGTGTGTGTACCAAATTTGGTTGAAACCGGTCCCATGGTTTAGGAGAAAATGAGCAGCATTGCCGCAAAATGCAGCAGTTTGTCGCGCATCTCATTGTTTATGACGTCATATCTCGTGAACTATATATCATATGTGATTCAAATGTTCAAATGTTTGTAGAACTTATGGGACTTGACTACGGGGTCATCAGTCCCTAAGCTTACAAACTACTTATGAATTAGCTAAGATTAAGGATGACACAAATATCCATGCCCGAGGGGTGATTCGAACCCCCGACCGTAGTGGCCGTGCAGACCGTGACTGAAGTGCCTCAGTCCCCTCGGCCACCGCGGCCGGCTCGTATGTGATTCTTACACTTACGGCGACCGTCCTCATGGATTGAAGCTTTCGTGTACAAAATTTCATAAAGATTGGATCAAAACTGTAGATTTGTATGCAACACGTACAAACATACGGACACTCTGCTTTATATATTAGAGGGAGACGAAGATCGGCAAACTCCAGTGGTAGACGCTGCAAGAGAGGCGTTCTGCATTCCAGTACCTTCTACTTCCAAAGTTACTGGAGCGCACGTTTCTACAAGAATCAATAAATATAATCATTGCTTCCTCCTACTCATGCCTTGCGAAGAGACCGTGGCGTTAAAATACCGTGTGGTTAAAATTCGAGTCCCCTGGAGGCTTCCCGGCAGTATTTCTTTCAGGGGACACCACGAACAGTATACAAAGTTCCCTCCGCCACGCACCGGGAGATGGCTTGCGTTGTATAAATGTAGTTGTAGCTGCAGATAGGTCTTAATTATCATAATAAGCAGGAACATCAAAATGTGTGATAGAACTGACACATCAGTGTTCTCGTTTAAAGTTCCGTAGATTTCTTTATATATGGCAAGTATCTGTATATTCAAGTGTCCCTGCTGCAAGTAACATGTACAATTCTTGAACTGAAATTACTGTTGTACCTCCGACATTGTATGTATAAGAACACCTGCTAAGTGTAACGTCACTCCAATTTTTAGGGAAAAATAAATAACTGACTGACCTTGAATGAGTGTTGTGACTAGCTTAATTTTGTGCCAGTATTGGATAAATTTCTGATGAATGTGTAGAAAAAACAGTTTCTCGTTGACGTCTCCCATTTTGGGAGCAATGTTTTGTCAGACTTCTGAACATTTTGATTGCGGATGTCGACTCACCAAGGGATTTCTGTTGTTTTATTGTTTTTATTCGTTTGGAGATTATTACAATGACTATACTCGACGACTCCTGTTACACAAACACAGGAAACAATGCGTCACAAAGTCGGCCTCATAAGTCCTAGGAACGAAGCCGAGACAAACTTCTGGGAACAGTTGGAGTCATAAACCATGTTCACCACGTTAGTGAATAATTTATGAGCTCAACGTACGGCTTAAAAATAATTTCATAGGTAGCTTCGTAATGATAGTATATTGATACTGCAATCATCACAAAGAAAAGTGTCGGTGGCACACCGACAGATACAAGTTCGCTGTCTTCGTTTAATATTTACAGAGCGTAGTTCAGAGATTAATTTAATTAACTACGCATTCAAATGTTTGTTCAAATGTTTGTATAGCTTATGGGACTTAACTACGGGGTCATCAGTCCCTAAACTTACAAACTACGTATCAACTAGCTTATTCTAAGGACGGCACAAATATCCATGCCCGAGGGGGGATTCGAACCCCCGACCGTAGTGGCCGTGCAGACCGTGAATGGAGCGCCTCAGTCCCCTCGGCCACCGCGGCCGGCTACTACGCATTATCACAGTTAGGTCTTTTAGGTTCTCTCTCTCACACCAAAGTAGGCGTTCTTAGCCGTTGTTTGCATTTGAAACTGCAGTGTATGCGAGGAGCGATCGAAAGAACAGAGAATGATTTTATTTTAGCAGCATCTACTGACACTAGAACCATAGTTGAAAATAAACAATGCGGTTTTGTTATACTAAGTTTTGTTTATTTACGAACTAGTTTTCGGCTTATTAGGCGATCTTTAGGTAAACATTTGACAGACGTTGACAAGAAACGCCGCGATGGAGTGGCTGAGCGCATTGAGGCGCTATGCTACGATGCGAAAGGCCATTCCACATCGGGGGTTCGAATCCCCCCTTGGGCATGGATGTGTGTGTTGTCTTTAGTATAAGTTAGTTTATAAGTAGTTTTTAATTTTAGGGACTGATGACCCCGCAGCTAAGTCCCTTAAGCTTAACAAACATTTGAACATTTAAATTCGACGTGCAGTGTTTGTGTTTTCAGATAAAACCAAGGAAACCTACTGCATGTATTTATCGATAAACACGGACACAGACGTGTCTGAAGAAGATTTACTTCATCACTTAAACACACACGAGACTGGTGTAATATTCTGCAATATGTATTGATTTATAAAAACTAGTTTTCCGCTGTTATGTCATCATCAGGTACAAAGATTACTATAAACAGATGTTATAGACCGTAATAAATGGTGCACGATTCCATTTTTAGGAAAAGCCTCTCTCCAAGTTGTCAGAAAACTAAAATCGAGGAACCTAAAAACATAATTTTATGTACACAACACTTTGGCACACATTTTCCTACTGGCAGTGACAACACACCAGCTTTGGAAAAGAATGGAACATATAAAATCACTTGTGATTTTGGAAGGTTGTACATAGGTCAATTTGGCAGAGCTATTTTCAAACGCCAAAAAGAACATCGCAGAAGTTGGAGACTCAGAAAGGGTGACTCCACTTATGCAGACCACTTACTTCAAGAAGGCCACAATTATAAATTCCAATATGATGTTTTACACCACATTGACATTGGTGAGAAGATGAACTACCTGAAAAGATTTGAAGTTAATGAACACATGTCTACTTGCCCAAATCCGGTACTCAACGACCAAACAGAGTTCCCTTATTCTCCACTTCTAACTACAGATAATTAATAATAATACTCCCACCGAATCACTGTCCTTGTTTTTTAATAGTTTTATGATTATCACACATTTATTTACCACCTCTCTCCAGTTTTTACCCAAGACACTATAATTATTTCATGTTACCTGTTTTTCGCAAACAAACAATGTGATTAATTATTTTTTGAATTGTCACTTACTTTGTAACAGTAGTCATGTAATTAATCCTTTCATATTGTCGCATACTTTCCTGGCCACTTAGTACAATAATTAATAATTTAGTACCAGTTCTTTGTATAACTTTCTGCATCTTCTGTCCGTTTATCTAATTCTTTGATGCACAATCTTAGACATAACATTTGTTTATAGTAATCTTTGTACCTGATAATAGTGTAACAGCCAAAAACTAGATTGTATAAATCAATAAATATTGTAGAATATTACTCCATTGTGTGTTTTAGTGATCATTATCAAATATTCTTTCAAGTACCAACGGAACATCCAATCAGTGAAACATTTCCTTCGTTGTATAGATAAACACGGACACTGCACATCGTATTTATAAAAAGGTTTTGTTTATTCTTGTTATTCTCGCAATAATCTCAGTTTCCACTACATTATGTTCAGTGTTAATGCTTCCCAAATATTTGAAGGTATTTACTCTTTTGAGAGTGAGACTTTGAACTATCGGTACCTCTACATACATACTCCGCAATCCACCGTAAGGTGCGTGCGGAAGGTACACTGTACCACTACTAGGAATTTCCTTTCCTATTCCACTCCCAAAAAGAACGAGGAAAAAAAGAATGTCTATATGCCTCCGTACGAGCCCTAATTTCTCTTATTTTGTCTTTGTGATCACTACGCGAAAAGTAAGTAGGCGGCAGCAAAATCGTGCTACATTCAGCTTCAAATTCCGGCCCTCTAAATTTCCTCAACAGAATTTCACGAAAAGAACGTTGCCTTTCCTCCAACGATCGCCAATTGAGTTGCCGGAGCATTTCCGTGATACTCGCGCATTGGCCGAACCTACCAGTAACAAACCTTGCTGCTCGCCTCTGATCTGCTTCTATGTCTTCCTTTAAAGTGATCTGTTGCGGGTCCCAAACACTTGAGCAATACTCAAGACGTGCTCGTACAAGCGTTTTATACGCGGTCTCCTTTAGAGATGAAGTACATGTTCCCAAAATTCTCCCAATAAAGCGATGTCAGCTGTCCGCCTTACTCACAACTGTCCTTACATGTTCGTTCCATTTCATATCGCTCTGCAATGTTACGCCTAGATATTTGAACGACGCGACAACATCAAGAAGCTAAGTACTAATGCTGTATTCGAACATTATAGGATTGTTTTTCCTACTCATGCGCATCACCTTACATATTTCTACATTGAGAGCTAGCTGCCATTCTTCGCACCAACTTGAAATTTTGTATAAGTCATCCGTATGCTATTACAGTCAGTTACAGACGACACTCTCCCATACACCACAGCATCACCAGCAAACAGCCGCAAATTACAACTTACTCTGTCCATCAGATGATTTATATATATAGAAAATAATAGCGGTCCTATCACAGTCCCCTGGGGCACGCCTGACGATACACTCGTCTCTGACGAACACTCGCCGTCGAGAACAACGTACTGCGTTCTATTACTTAGGAAGTCTTCCAGCCAGTCACAAATCTGTGAACCTATTCCATAAGCTCGTATCTTCGTTAGCAGTCTGCAGTGTGGCAGCGCCTCGAACGCCTTTTCGAAGTCGAGAAAAACACAATCCACCTGTTGCCCTTCATCCACGGCTCGCAAGATGTCATGTGAGAAAAGGGCAAGCTGAGTTTCACATGAACGATGTTTCCTAAACCCGTGTTGATTCACAGAAAGAAGCTTTTCAGTTTCAAGGTAGACTATCATGATGTGGTGCCTTGCCTAGGATGATGTTCTCTGTATCTCTTCCCCACAGGCCTCGATGGCCTAACGGGTACTGACCGGCCGCCGTGTCATCCTCCGTCCGTAGGCGTCACTTGGTGCGGCATGGAGGGCGACGTGGTCAGCGTCCCGCACTCGCGGCCTTTCGGTCGGTTTTCCACTACTTCCCTATAAAATTTCATTTGTCCTCAAAAGGGCTGAGTGCAGCCCACTTGCCAACAGCACTCGGCAGACCCGGACGTTTACCTGTCCAAGAGCTAGCCAAGTCCAACAGTGCATAACATCTTTGATCTAAGTCTGAAGGAACTGAGATACCAACAGTCGTATGTATAATAAAATATTTATTCTAGCACAGCCAGTTTCGGCATTCCAATATGCCATCTTCAGGTCCCTGTGTATTAAACAAACCTAATCAAGTGACTAAGGCAAAACATAAAAAAAGTATTGTATGGTAGCACACTGAAAATACAATATTACAATATAGGAATGAAACTACTATTCAATACCACATAAAGAATATGTACAAATGTAGTCAACAATAACATTCACTTCCTTTTTTGTTTTTTGTTTTTGTTTTTTTGAATAATCATATAATAGAGACATTGCAATTAAAAGCTGACAAAGGGCATGATAGTGAACGACTAAAGAGTCGTTTTTTGGCAATAAAATATTAACATGCTTCTCGGCATAGGCACATAACACTAAAAAGCTAGGACAGCCCAAAAATATATCTAAAGTTATAGAAAACATCCCACTAAAATATCACAAAAATGACGAGTAAAGGTAATAGATAAGGACAAACTGTACTATGAATGTTATTGGCAAGTGCATGGTACATATTTCTCCTGACGGAAATGTAAAGATGACCTACTTATAGAAGCAAAGTACTGTTCTAAATTACGACAAATAAAGACAAATATGTGAAATTGAAACAGGAGAAAAATGCCACAAGTGACCCTAAAATTACAACCATGTATAGAAATATACATGGGCTGTGCAAATACTAAAAGCAAAACGTTGGTACTATAATCGCAGGCCGCGGTGGAGTAGCCGAGTGGTCTAAAGCGTCTCGCTGCGGAGCGCGCGGTTGCTCGCCGTGGAGGTTCGAGTCCTTCCTGGGGCATGGGTGTGTGTGTTTGTCCTTAGGTTAGTTTACCTAGGTTTAAGTAGTTTGTAAGCTACGGACTGATGACCACGCAGTTTTGTCCGATAGATTTACAAACATTTGATTTTTATAATCACAGTCACCAACCAAAATTGTGATGACGAGTAACGGCCACCATATAAAGTGTAAACTCAAACATCAGTGTAATGTTGAAAGTAAATCATTGACTAACACAGGGCAGAATGCCACAAATGACCATAAAAATACAACATTGTATAGAAATATACCTGGACTGTGTAAATACTAAAAGTAATATGTTGGTACTATAATCACAGTCAACAACTACAACTGTGAAGACAAGAAACGGCTACCATATAAAGGTGTAAATGTATAAAAACATATGGAAGGACAAATAATACTAACAGTGACAAGGTATAAGACCATGTCATTAAACATAAACATCACTGCAACACAGAAAGTAAATCGTTGTCTGACGTATTCATGTCACACTGGGAGCTGAAGCCAGCGATATACTGATATAACAACTACATATCCACCCCATTGTCAGGCCTAAGAAAGGTCAAAAAATAAAAATATGTTGTAACAGACAAGAGTGGGATGATGGATTCAATAAGTCTTTGATCTAACGTGAACCGGTGTACACACTGCGGCATGGCTGTAGGCACTCTTTATCCTCCTCATGAATTACTGTGCGAGCTTTTTATAAATTGAGAATCTTAATAAACTGTTTTATTTAAAAGTTATCTAATGAAACATGTAGAGGAATTACTTTTCAGGACCCCATGTAATACAGTGCTTTTAATGGAGTATATAAGGTGGACTAAACAGAGAGAATCGAAGGATGTACATTCTTTGCGTAACGGGTAGCTAAGCGCAGCTGTAAAGAACGGAAGCTCTTTATTTTGTGTTGAAAAGCACCTACGTCTATACGACTACTCTCCCATTCACACGAAATTACCTGGCAGAGGTCAATAGAGCCATTTTAAGAGGCTTTCCCTCCGTTTCACTCTTGAATAGAGCGCGTGAAAAGCAAACACCCAATTATTTCCGTTCGGACTCTTATTTTATATGATGATCATTTCTCCGTATTACTTGTATCAGGGTCAACAAACTTATTTTCAAATTCGCATAAGAGAGGCGTTTAGTATGTTGAGCAGAAAAACAACGGGCTGGAATGCCTCGTTTACCTATTTAATTAAGTCTAAAATGATTTTAGAAGTTCCTGCCTTGAGAGTTAAAGTCTCTAACAACGCGCCTTTTCATTATCACGGCGAGGAGTGGAGGAGGAAAAGTTTGCAGCTAAGCAGTGCTTTACACTTTATGTATACTTTCGACACCCAATAACAGCAGGGAATCTGATCCTGTGTTCGGCCTAAAGAAGCTTACAAAAAGAGGAGCAAAAAGGGGAGGCAGGGAGAGAGATAAGCTTAGGACACGTGACATTCGAGAAAATGTCACACGTGCGCGAAAGGTTATTCTCAGCTTCCTTTTATAGCTGAGCTGATTCAGGTTGTTGAACCTCGGTGTGACTATCACCATACCACCACGTCACAACTGACGTTTATCTCTCCTCTCTCTCTATCTCTCGATATATATATATATATATATATATATATATATATATATATATATATATATATATATATATATATATATATATATCACCCACATTAGCAGGAGTCATTAAATACAAAAAATAACAAATAAATAAAAATATCAATAACTGGTGCAGTTTTTTCCACAATTACATCGGAAACATACAGACACATTGACATAAAGCAAAAATGGGACAAACACATTCAACAGTTGGTAAACCATTCCAAGACCCCCATCAAACCTTGCAATTTTCACTGGAGACATTTTCTGCCACTCCATAGATATCGGCCGGAGTAGATTAAAATGGGGCAGCCTGTATATTATACGATGTATTGAGCAAATTATTATTTTATGCACTAGTACCGTTTGTAGTACTGTTCACTGCACCGACATTTATGTGTTTACAAAGAGAAAACATTTTTAGATTTGATTGAATTTCAACGATGCAAACTATGCAAATATCGCAATACTTGTAGGGAAATTTATATATACATTAATGTCTGTGGTTGTATAAAAGATCGTAATGTTTGATGCTTGTTTTCAACGATATAATTTATGTTAATATCTTTGCTGTTTACAGTTTGAAGTGTCGAAAGTTACCCTTTTTCTTTAATGAAATTAATAAAGTTTTCCAAACATGTACACGATGTAGAATTTTCATTGCTTTTTCTATTCGTTCTGCTTTGTGTTTAGTGTCACGTAAGTGTATGATAAATGTTGACTGATTTCTTTCGCAATTTCGCGCGTGTTCCTTAAATGTAATTATGGAGTATCTACCTGTTTGCCCTTGATGTAAAATTGATTACAGTCATCACATGTGATTTTATTGTCATTTTCTTCCTTAATTTGAGCTGCGGGTGCACCAGAAAATAAGCTTTTGGACTAACTGTCTTTTTTAACTCACAAAATATTTAACAAATCGTCAGTCATCTATAAGATATTGTTTTCTTCGTACCCATCAACAACATGTTTTATGGCAACATGTATGTACTGAGTATCGTCAGGGGTGCCCAAGGAAGTGTGATAAGATCGTTATTGTTTTCAATATGTATGTACTGAGTATCGTCAGGGGTGCCCCAAGGAAGTGTGATAAGATCGTTATTGTTTTCAATATTATTAATGATCTGACGGACAGATTAAAGTTGCAATCTGCGGCTGTTTGCTGATGATCGGTAGTGTACAAGAGCGTGTTGTCATTGAATGACTGTAGTAGGATGCAGGATCACTTGGACCAATGGCAACTAGGGCTAAATGAAGAAAAATGTAAGTTCAATGTTCAAATGTTTGTATAGCTTATGGGACTTAACTACGGGGCCATCAGTCCCTAAACTTACAAACTACTTACGAACTAGCTAATCCTAAGGACGGCACAAATATCCATGCCCGAGGGGGGATTCGAGCCCCCGACCGTAGTGGCCGTGCAGACCGCGACTGGAGCGCCTCAGTCCCCTCGGCAACCGCGGCCGGCTAAATGTAAGGTGATGCAAATGAGTAGGAAAAACAATGCCGTAATGTTCGAATACAGCATTAATAATGTGCTGCAGAGTCCCGTCCATTAAATACCTATGCGTAACGCTCGACAGAGATATGCAATGGAAAGAGCATATAAAGACAGTCGTGGGGAACGAGAATGGTAGACTTCGGTTTATTGGGTGACTTTTTTTGAAGGTGTGATTCCTCCGTAAAGGAGACCGCATATAAAACGCTTACACGACCCTGTCTTGAGTATTACTCAGTGTTTGGAATCCCCACCAGATGGGTTAGAAGGAGCACATAGAGGCAGCTCAGAGGCGGGCGGCTAAGTTTGCAACTGGTAGATTGGATCAATGCGCGAGTGTTACTGATATGCTTCGGGAACTCAACTGGGGTTCATTGGAGAGGAGGCGACGTTCTTTCCGAGAAGCACTGTTGAAGAAATTTAGAGGGCAGGAATTTGAGGCGGACTGCGAAAAATTTCTAGTTGGTGCGAAAAATGGCAGCTAGCACTCAATGTAGAAAAAAATGTAACCTGATGCGCATGAGTAGGAAAAACAATCCCATAATCCCATAATGTTCGAATACAGCATTAGTAGCGAGCTTCTTGATGCGTCGTTCAAATACCTAGGCGTAACATTGCAGAGCGATATGAAATGGAATTAACATGTAAGGACAGTTGTGAGTACGGTGGACAGCCGACTTCGGTTTATTGGGAGAATTTTGGAAAGATGTACTTCATCTGTAAAGGTGACCGCGTATAAAACGCTTGTACGACCCCGTTTTGAGTATTGCTCAAGTTTTTGGGATCCGCAGCAGAACAGTTTAAAGGAAGACATAGAGGCGGTTCAGAGGCGAGCAGCTAGATTTGTTACCGGTAGATTCGACCAATGTGCGAGTGTCACGGAAATGCTCCGGCAACTCAATTGGGGATCGCTGGAGGAAAGACGACGTTCTTTTCGTGAATTTCTGTTGAGGAGATTTAGAGGGCCGGAATTGTAAGTTGAGTGTGGTACGATCTGCCTCCTTACATTTCGCGTAGTGATCACAAAGACAAGATAAATTAGGGCTCGTTCGGAGACATAGAGGCATCCCTTTTTTTCCTCGTTCTATTTTGGAGTGGAATAGGAAAGGAAATGCCTAGTACTGGTACAGTGTATCCTCCGCCACGCACCTTACGGTGGATTGCGGAGTATGTATGTAGATATGTAGATGTAGATAAGGTTCCGGTGTGGCGTATAATGAGTGGAAATAATCTTACTCGGGAATACGTAGAGCCACAATTCCAGTGTTGTGTTGTAAGTAACGTCACAGGAGCGAATGTATCGCTGATGTTATCCAGTCTGGTGGTAACGCGTCGTGGCCATGCGCGGCGTGGGTGCAGGTGGCAGTTTTAATGCCCGGCGTTTCAGCGGCGCGGCGGGGTCTGATGGAGCGCTTGGCTGCAGATTGCGGTCTGGCGTGCCACGGGGCGCGCCTTCTGCGCATGCGCGGCCCGCCGGGTCGATGGGCGACCGCACTCCGCGCCTCTTCTGCACTCCCCACGTCCTCGCCGCGCAACTCACCACTCGGCGTCATTTACTGGCATAGAAACACGATCGCAGGTACCGGAACTGAAATTGAAATTTGACTGAAAACCCAAAGACATTTTGGTCATATGTTAAATATACTACATCTACAACCATACTCCGCAAGCCACCCGACGGTGTGTGGCGGAGGGTACATTGAGTACCACTATCGATTTGCCCTCCTATTCCAGTCACGTATTGTTCGCGGAAAGAAAGATCGTCGGTGTGCTTCTGTGTGGACTGTAATCTCTCTGATTTTATCTTCATGATCTCTTCGCGAGATATACCTAGGAGGGAGCAATATACTGCTAGACTCATCAGTAAAGGTATATTCTCGGAACTTCGACAGAAGCCCATACCGAACGACAGAGCGTCTCTCCTGTAGAGTCTTCCACTGGAGTTTATCGATCATCTCCGTAACATTTTCACGATTACCAAATGATCCTGTAACGAAGCGCGCTGCTCTCCGTTGGATCTTCTCCACTTTCTCTATCAATCCCACCTGGTACGGATCCCACACCGGTGAGCAGTATTCAAGCTGTGAGCGAACAATTGTACCATAACCTACTTCCTTTGTTTTCGGACTGCATTTCCTTAGAATTCTCCCAATGAATCAAAGTCTGGTATCTGCTTTACCGACGATTTATTTTATATGGTCGTTCCATTTTAAATCCCTCCTAATGACTACTCCCAGATAATTTATGGAATTAACTGCTTCCAGTTGTTGACCTGCTATAGTATAGCTAAATGATAAAGGATCTTTCTTTCTGTGTATTCGTAGCACATTACACTTGTCTGCATTGAGATTTAACTGCCATTCCCTACACCATGCGTCAAATCGTTGCAGATCCTCCTGCATCTCAATACAATTTTCCATTGTTACAACCTCTCTATATACTACAGCATCATCCGCAAAAAGCCTCAGTGAACTTCAGATGTTATCCGCAAGGTCATTTATATATATCGTGAACAGCAACGGACCCACGACACTCCCCTGTGGCTCACCCGACTTAACTCCTACTTCGGAAGACTTCTCTCCATTGAGAATGGCCTGCTGCTTTCTGTTATCTAGGAATTCCTCAATCCAATCACACAATTTGTCTGATAGACCATATGCTCTTACTTTGTTCATTAAACGTTTGTGTGGAATTGTATCAAACGCCTTGCGGAAGTCGAGAAACACAGCATCTACCTGAGAACCCGTGTCTATGGCAATCCGAGTCTCGTGGACGAATAGCGTGAGCTGGGTTTCACACGAACGCCTTTTTCGAAACCTATACTGATTCTTACAGAGCAGATTCCTAGTCTCGAGAAATGTCATTATATTCGAACATAATACATGTTCCAAAATTCTACAACTGACCGTTGTTAGAGATATAGGCCTATAGTTCTGCACATCTGTTCGAGGACCCTTCTTGAAAACGGGGATGACCTGCGCCATTTTCCAATCTTTCGGAACGCTATGCTCTTCTAGAGACCTACGATACACCACTGCGAGAAGGGGGGGGGGGGGGCAGTTCCTTCGCGTACTCTGTGTAAAAACAAACTGGTATCCCATTAGGTCCTGCGGCCTTGCCTCTTTTGAGCGATTTTAATTGTTTTTCTATCCCTCTGTCAATTATTTCGAAATCTGCCATTTTGTAATCTGTGCGGCAATCTAGGGGCAAATCACAAACAATACCCTCACTACGTGATAGTAATAGCGATCCTGCCGATGACAGCGCTACTAAAGCAGAGTTACTAAACATAGCTTTTAGAAACTCATTCACCAAAGAAGACGAAACCAATATTCCAGATTTCGAATTACGAACAGAGGCCGCAATGAGTAACGTGGAAGTAGATATCATCAGAGTAGTGCAGCAATTAAAATCAATTAACAAGAACAATTCAGATTTCTATCTGATTATGCTGAAGCGATAGCTACTTACTTAACAGCCATATACAACCGCTCTCTCAAAGAAGGATCTGTACCAAAATATTGGAAAGTTGTACAGGTCACACCTATATTCAAAAAAGGCAGTAGAAGTAACCAATTAAACTACAGGCCTATTTTATTCACGTAAATTTGCAGCAGGGTTTTGGAACATATCCTGTATTCAAATATTATGAATTATCTTTAACAGAACGATCTATTGACCCAAGGTCAACAGGGATTTAGAAAATAACGTTCATGCAAAACACAACTAGCTCTTTACTCACACGAAGTGAGGAGTGCTATTGACAGGGGTTCGCAAATCGATTCCGTATTTCTTGATTTACAGAAGGCTTTTGACACCGTACCTAACAAAAGGCTTTTGATCAAATTTCGTGGTTATGGGATATCGCCCCAAATCTGCGATTGGGTAGGGGATTTCCTGTCAGAGAGGACACAGTTCGTAGTAATCGATAGTAAGGCATCAACTAAAACAGAGATGATATCGGGCTTTCCACAGGGTAGTGTTATTGGTCCTCTGCTGTTCCTTATTTACATAAACGATTTAGAGGAAAATCTAAGTAGCTTTCTTAGGTTGTTTGCAGATGACGCCGTCATTTACCGTCAAGTGAAATCATATGAAGATTAAAACTAACTGCAGAACGATCTGAATAAGATACCAGTATGGTGTAGAAATTGGCAATTGACTCTAAATAATGAGAAGTGTGAAGTCGTCCACATGAGTACGAAAAGAAATCCGTTAAACTTTGTTTACAACATAAATCAATCAAATGTGAAGGCCGTAAACTCCAGAAAATACCTAGGAATTACTATTACTTCAGACTTAAACTGGGCCGGCAGCGGTGGCCGAGGGGACTGAGGCGCTCCAGTAACGGTCTGCACGGCCACTACGGTCGGGGGTTCGGATCCTCTCTCGGGCATGGATATTTGTGCCGTCCTTAATGTAAGTTAGTTCGTAAGTAGTTTGTAAGTTTAGGGACTGATGACCCCGTAGTTAAGTCCCATAAGCTATACAAACATTTGATTTTGTTTTCTCAGTCAGTTGTAGTTCATCCATTGGATGTGGCCGTAGAAACCTGTACTTCTGTTGCTAATCACTTCTGTAATATCTTCACTAGTTGTATTAAGACTGCATTATGAAGTTTTCTGTATTGTATTTGCGATTTTATTGTTCCCGAAAATTTCCTTAATAGTTTACTTGCCGTGATTTCCACTAATCCCGTCAACGCCTTTTTGTTCAAAATGCAACATCCTATTGCATAATGAATTTCTAAATTTAGCATACATGACTATTGGTATGTAACTTCATACGTGTTATTAACTCTTGCTTCAGCGGTTTCTCTCCGTAATATTATGTTCAGCTACTCCTCCTAGACATTCGATCTTGTTTGTTAACCTTAATTCTATATATACAGGGTGTTAAACAAAAGTGTCTAATACTTTAAGAGGTTGTACTCATCGAAACGAGAACAACATGTCATATATATGTTGTTACAAAAAGGTACGGCCAAACTATCAGGAAACATTCCTCACACACAAAGAAAGAAATCATGTTATGTGGACATGTGTCCGGAAACACTTAATTTCCATGTTAGAGCTCATTTTATTACTTCTCTTCAAATCGCATTAATCATGGAATGGAAACACATAGCAACAGAACGTACCGGCGTGACTTCAAACCCTTTGTTACAGGAAATGTTCAAAATGTCCTCCGTTAGCGAGCATACATGCATGCACCCTCCGTCGCATGGAATCCCTAATGCGCTGATGCAGCCCTGGACTGGCGCGCCGCAGTCCCCTCGGCCACCGCGGCCGGCACTGAGAAAACAACCTCTGAGTTATTTCGGGAAGTTTACAATAGATAACACATTGCATAACAAAACATAAATGAACTCCAAGTTATTTCACGAAATGTAGACGGACGATCGCCAGCTACAAAGAAATTATAAGACTCTTAAGGTTTCCATGAAACTCTCAAGATGAGTGGAGCTATTTAGATAGAAGAAAGGAAAGAAAGGCTCATGCATAAAAGACAAAGGAAAAGATAAAAATACCTCTTAATATATAACTTTGAGAACAGCAGTATGCATTATATTCTACAGTAAACCAGGCACAGTGACACAGCTTAGAGAATTACTTTCGAGGAAAAGTTTAGTTTTCATTTTCATGACTCATTGTAAATTTTATTCATTCCTGCAGGTTTATCAATTCCGTTAACAGAACGCTTCCAGCACTGTTTACTAACTTCTTTTAACCGGATATAAAGGATGACGTAAGTGTTCACTCGCTTCCATTTATCGACAATAGGGCTACGGTAAGGCGTTTCTTACCGGTTAGTTAATCAATTACAATAACTGTTACAAGAAATCAAATGTTCTAAGTCAACGTTCGGTCTAAACTATTTTTTTTGTCGTGTAATATTTCTTTGGAATGAGTGAAACTGTTATTTCCTCGTATTTACTGCTTACCTTAAATACAGTTGTCTCGTAAGGAACATTTCATTTCAAGGATTTTCTGCTTCCAGCAAACGTTCCGCATCACTCCGTAAATCACACCGTGGCGTTCGCCTTCATAGCACGCGATGAAGCTACTATTTCACTGTGCCATAAACAAAATTTACTGTGGACTTCCATAAAAAATCACCTTACAATAATCACTTAAATTACTAATTTGTTTTGTGAGTGTGGCATTGTCAGAGGAGCATTACAGTCGCGGGCGGCCTCTGCTATTAATGTTATGTGGCTCTTGCCACGCGGCAACGAACAAAGCGTTCCTTGAAGTTCTCTATGACGGAGTTTACAATCGCTTGGTGGGACGTAGTTAATAACCCTTTTCATTTCATCCTTAAAATTGATTTATTGTTTGTGGTTTGTTCACCTACACTTATGATTTTATAAATCCGCACAAAAAAGTTGTAAGATCGCATGATCTGGCAGGCCAATCTTGATTGCCAAAGAAAGAGACAATTTTTTAAGGAAATTTTTCATTGAGCTGAGCCTCATTTCAAAATTCAAATGTTTGTAAATCTAATGAACAGCCTGATTATTAGTTCCTAGCTTACAAACTACTTACAGTAAGTTAAAGTAATCTAAGGACAACACATACACCCATTCCCGTGGGAGGACTCGAACTTCCGACGGCGAACGGCACGTGCCTCAGTGCGCCCGCCTATTCTGCCGCGGCTAATCGTTTCACAAGCTGCGTGAGATTTCTTATCATCTCGTTGAAACCATAAATCGTCATTTTTCATCAATAAGAGGGAAAAACTAGTCAGAAGGTATATTTCGGTAACGGTCGCCGTTCGCAGTGACGACAGCTCCTTCATAGTATTCAACGAACAAGGGTAAGGCCTCAGACACGGCCAACAGATTGGACTCACATTTGGCACGTCGCTTTTCCACCACCTAAACCAGAAGACTGATAACACATCTTGACTCAACACCCTCCCGTTTTAGAGGAAATCTCCTCTAAAGTAATGTCGAGCAATCAGCTCGTAATTGACGGGTCTAGTGAGAGAGACAGAGAGCTATGCCACTTTGAGGAGAAATGGAGATAAAATGAGTTTTCTAAAGCGTTGTATTAAGGCATTATTTGAACAATAAGTTGGTCCCTTTTTCGTCTTAATGTAGTGTTATGTATTCTATGGAACAGGAAAAATATAAATTTTAATGTAAATAGCAATGGTTATGACCTTGTAGACTTTAATTAGCACAACAACATTAAACAAAAACACAAATTTTATACACAAGTCATGAAGTTTTATCCTGGTCGAAATACCAGTACCAAAACGCATATCACATTATCAGGTTTACACACGAACTACAATCAACCATAAATAAATTCATATCTCTTCTTGAGTATCTTCAATGCCGAGTGTTTCTGTGGATTTCAGGTTTTGGTATACGCCATGAAAAATTGGAGGGAATATGGTATTAGTAGCATGATTTAAAATTCTTTTTTTATTTTATCACTGATATAGGTATTCCATGTGGACAGAGGAGTGGTATTTCCTCTAGAAGTATAGTCATTTAAGGATGATCAACGACGTATGTCAACCGGCTTGGGCAGTCGTCCCCCACCCAATTCATATTTTGGAGGGGCAAGAGATGGTTTCTGTCAACCCCCCACCCCACACATTTACTTGGTTTTATTTGATCTTCAGGCAGAGCCAGTGAATAAACAGTGCTGTAGTCAGTAATTATGGGACAATACTTTTGATGGCAGTAATTTTTTTGCCTTCGACTAAAGCAACTTGTAACTCCTACTACATTCTGTCGTCTCCTTTCGTCTCATTTTTCAGTCTGTGACTGCTAATGGGGGAGAACATATATACGCATATGTAACAAATTCTGGACAGCACTTTGGAAGAGTGGCCGTGTCTCAAGGGCGCCATGCCCGAGGTCCACTCAATTTCCGTGGCCCCCCTAGATCTCAGGCAGTAACGTGCTTCTTTTGTGTCAAGAAAATGATTTACAAAAGGAAATGGGAATACCTCGACTAAATAAAAGTTCCATGACCTCACTCCCCTCCCCAGACCAAAGTACGAAAGCCCTGGATTCGAAACTGTGAGAGACGAAGTCAGTAAATAAGTTTTCTTGCCCCCCCCCCACCCTTTTTTTTAAAGGAATAGTTGGTACGCCACTGAGGATGATCAACCACGGGGTCTCTCTCCTGTTTTTGGAGCGATGACCTGTCATATTCTTGAAGTGGGATAGGAGAAGCAACAATTACATTTTTGAAAAATATATCTTGTTCCCTTATAGCCGATAAACCAATCTGTAACACTTCTGTGGTGGTACGTCTGCAACTGAAATAGGGGACAACATCGGTAAGAGGTATAGTTCCTCTTCCCACTCAAAATGATCGCAGGGGCGCATTCAAGAACTTACAAATCTATTGACAATGGGCAAAGGTCAATGTTTCATGTTATATGGCATAGCCCCCTCTCTCACTAGACCCCTCAATTGTAAGTAGAGCATTTTTCATCATCATGTATTGGGTCCGCAAACACACACTTTTCCACAAATCAAGGAAAACAACTTTTATAACTACTGCTTGTGTTACCCGTGGTAAACGCCGGTAGCGCAATGGCAGGATAACTGAGATAACTGGATGGAATGCAAAAATCCCGTATTCGAATCTCGTGGAAACTGTACACTTTTCATTTCTTTAAATTGTAGGTTATCCTATTAGCATTCGTAGGGATAGGAGGGTTAATAAGGTAAAGTAATACAGTAAGGAATGATTTCTAGGTATGCATATAAATTTCTCAAAATAGTTGGGATAGTAAGCAAATAAAACTATAGGTCTTGTCAGTTTACAATGGCTTTTCCACCCCTGTTAAGTTACCTCGGTTTTCTTCGAACAGCTAGATAGGTGGTACTCGCAGCACCAAGAACATCTAATGAATGCAATCTTTCGACAGCTATATTGTTCCTTCCGAAAAGTCGTCGGCAACAGACTTGGTTCACGTTTAAAAATATGTCAGTTTCGGGAATTAATTTTGGTGCGTAGCAGGCATACGATATCTTTACCTGTAAAATCGGTACCGAAATTTGATTATGAATTATCCTCACTAATTTACTTGCGTTATTCATCGTGGCCTTGTAACATCAGCTAATGTGGCTTTGCCACACAGCTACTGCGAACGGCTGAAAGCAAGGGGAAACTACAGCCGTTATTTTTCCCGAGGACATGCAGCTCTACTGTATGAACATATGATGATGGCATCCTCTCGGGTAAAATATTCCGGAGGTAAAATAGTCCCCCATTCGGATCTCCGGGCGGGGACTACTCAGGAGGATGTGATCATCAGGAAAGACAATACTGGCATTCTACGGGTCGGAGCGTGGAATGTTAGATCCCTTAATCGAGTAGGAAAATTAGAAAATTTAAAAAGGGAAATGGATAGGTTGAAGTTAGATATAGTGGGGATTAGTGAAGTTCGGTGGCAGGATGAACAGGATTTCTGGTCAGGTGAGTACAGGATTATAAATACAAAATCAGTTGGGGGTATCACAGGAGTAGGACTGATAATGAATAAGAAAATAGGAATGCGGGTAAGGTACTATGACCAGCACAGCGATCGCATTATCATTGTCAAGATAGATACGAAGCCAACACCGACAACAGTAGTATAGGTTTATATGCCAACTAGCTCTGCCGATGATGAGGAGATCGAAGAAATATATGAGGAGCTAAAGGAAATTATTCAGACAATTAAGGGAGAGGAAAACTTAATTGTTATGGGAGACTGGAATTCGGTAGTAGGACAAGGAAGGGAAGGGAAGATAGTGGGTGAATATGGTCTGGGCAAAAGGAATGAAAGAGGAAGCCGCCTGGTAGAATTTTGCACGGAACATAATTTAGTTATAACAAACACCTGGTTTAAGAATGACAAAAGAAGGTTGTTTACGTGGAAGAGACCAGGAGACACCGGGAGATACCAGATAGATTTTATAATGGTAAGACATAGATTTCGGAACCAGGTTTTGAAGTGTAGGACATACCCAGGGGCAGACATAGACTCTGACCATAACTTGTTGGTTATGAACTGTAGGCTGAAACTGAAGAAACTACAGAAAGGTAAGAAAATAAGGCGATGGGACCTAGATAAATTGAAGGAACCTGAAGTTCTTAAGAATTTCAGAGGGAGCTTCAGGCAACAATTGACAGAAACAGGGGAAAATAAAACAGTTGAGGAGGAATGGGTAAAATTGAGAGATGAAATAGTGAAGGCAGCAGAGGACAAAATAGGTAGGAAGGCAAGACCTACAAAGAATCCTTGGATATCACAGGAGATACTAAATTTAATCGATGAAAGGAGAAAGTATAAAAATGCAGTAAATGAAACAGGCAAAATGGAGTACAGACGACTAAGAAATGAGATTGACAGGAAGTGCAAAATGGCTAAGCAGGAATGGCTAGAAGGCAAATGCAAGGATGTAGAAGAATGTATAAATAGGGGAAAAATAGATACAGCCTACAGAAAAATAAAAGAAACATTTGGAGATAAGAAAAACAGCTCTATGAATATCAAGGACACTGATGGAAAACAAGTTCTCAGCAAAGAAGGGAAAGCTGAAAGGTGGAAAGAGTATATAGAGGGGCTCTACAAAGGAAATGAACTTCGAGACACTATTGTAGGAAGGGAAGAGAACGTAGATGATGATGATGATGATGAAATAGGAGATACTATACTGAGAGATGAATTTGACAGAGCACTGAAAGACCTAAGTCGAAACAAGGCCCCTGGGGTAGATGATATCCCGTCAGAGCTACTGAAGTCTCTGGGAGAACCAGCCATGACAAAATTGTTTCACATTGTGTGTAAGATGTATGAGACAGGTGAAGTACCCTCAGACTTTAAGAAAAATGTTATAATCCCCATTCCAAAGAAAGCGGGTGCAGACAGGTGTGAAAACTACAGAACCATCAGTTTGATAAGTCATGGTTGCAAAATATTAACACGAATTATATACAGAAGGATGGAAAAGCTGGTAGAAGCCGACCTCGGGGAAGATCAGTTTGGGTTCAGGAGAAATGTAGGAACACGGGAGGCAATACTCACTTTACGGCTTATCCTAGAAGATAGATTAAGAAAAGGCAAACCTACATTTCTAGCTTTTGTAGATTTGGAGAAGGCTTTTGACAATGTTGATTGGAATAAACTCTTTCAAGTTCTGAAGCAAGCAGGAGTAAAATATAGGGAGCGTAAGGTTATTTACAACTTGTACAAAAACCAGACAGCGGTTGTCAGAGTTGAAGGGCATGAAAGGGATGCAGTGGTTGGAAAGGGAGTAAGACAGGGTTGTAGCCTTTCCCCAATGTTGTTCAATTTGTACATTGAGCAAGCTATAAAGGAAAGCAAGGAGAAATTTGGAGAAGGAATTAAAGTTCAGGGTGAAGAATTAAAAACATTGCGTTTTGCCGACGACATAGTGATTCTGTCAGATACAGCAAAGGACCTGGAAGAGCAATTGAACGGAATGGACAGTGTGCTGAAAGGTGTATATAAGATTAACATTAACAAGAGTAAAACTAGGGTAATGGAGTGCAGTGTAAGAAAATCAGGTGATGCTGAAGGAATTAGATTAGGTAACGAAACAATAAAGGAGGTAGATGAGTTTTGTTACTTGGGCAGTAAAATAACAAATGATGGTCGCAGTACAGATGATATAAAATGCAGAATGGCAATGGGTAGAAAGGCGTTTTTGAAAAAGAGAAATTTGTTAACATCGAATATTGATTTAAGCCTAAGGAAGTCCTTTCTGAAGGCATTTGTATGGAGTGTTGCCTTGTATGGGAGTGAAACATGGACGATAAGCAGTGTGGACAGAAAGAGGATAGAGGCTTTTGAAATGTGGTGCTACAGAAGAATGCTGAAGATTAGGTGGGTGGATCGCGTAACTAATGAGGAGGTACTGAACCGAATTGGGGAGAAAAGAAATTTCTGGCATACCTTGACTAAAAGAAGGGATAGATTGGTAGGACACATTCTTAGACATCAAGGAATTGTGAATTTAGCGTTGGAGGGAAGTGTGTGGGGTAAAAATCGCAGAGGGAGACCAAGAGACGCGTATAGTAAGCAGATTCAAGTGGATGTGGGTTGTCGTTCTTATGAGGAGATGAAAAGGCTTGCTCAGGATAGAGTAGGGTGGAGAGCTGCATCAAACCAGTCTCCGGACTGAAGACCATAACAACATATTCATCCTCCTATCGAAAATCGTGCAGTTTCCCCGAGATACGAAGCCGGATTCTCTGCCTCCCAACCATTTTACCTTGACCGTTGCGCAAATTATTTTTATTTTTACGGGTAGTTCGGGCCGTTGCTCTCGTATGTTTGTTTTTAATGGTTGTTTTGTGGGCTCAGTTTTTTTATTGGAGAGCATTCGCCCTCTCACCGAATGCGAAAACCACCGCGCCGGCGGTCACCGTGTGTCCTGTACGGCTTTGAGGGAATCGCATACCACTCACTCTGAAAAATAGTCGCAAGTTTATGTAGTGGTGGATAACGGGTTACGCACCATCCTTTCCAATCCAACCGGATAGCAAAGAATTGAACTTCAAGAATGCCTTTATCGCAGTGTTTCCATCATTTGTCCACACCCTGTATGTCAGCTTCACTTTCTCCTTGCGAGGTGTCCGCACGACCAATATTTAATAAACTTGTTCTTGTAGGCCCCGTGCTTGTCGCACAGCCTCGCAACAGATTGAAATTTCACAACTTTCCCCAAATTCCATCCAAACAGGCATACTGATTTTAAATATATCACCGGTTCTGTGACCTATCAACTAAAACAAAATCACGTTCCTTTTCTGTTCCTTTTCCATTATTTATTCTTTTGCTTCAAATCCTCAGGGCTCCTAGAACTCCGTACGGCATTGCAGTTTCCTTGCCACTCTGTCTGACGTCACATAACCGCGATGCCGCACGAAGCCCAAAGGTACATATCGGAGAAGGAAATTAAATAAAGAGAGAGAGAGAGAACAGAAAATATACAATAAAATTCCTTACACTAAAGTTAAAAGGAAACAAAAATATATTAAATTTTCCTCCCACATAACACCTTTTTGGCTCGTACTTATATGTTTAGAGGTTTAAATGTAAGGTTCCATTTTTTTGAAAGACAAAAGTTTCGAAAATATGTCTGTACCCTTACACTTGTCGCCCCCAATAAACAAACAAGTATGAGACACTCTGAATATTACATGAATCTAACTTAACACTTATTGCTAGATACATATACTTAAATGACTGTATCATAATCACATCATTACTTGCTTTTTTATGTCCTTTCATAATGATTGAGAATAAATTAGTAGTACATGAATATTTCATCAAGAGTTGATTATAATCTATATTTCAACAGTCAGTTTGGTTTTATCCATATCATAACATTTAGGTAAAATCGTGTATTATTGCAGAGTCCTTTGACATTTACATGACTTATTGTCCAACTATGGTCCAATGTCATTACTTATAAATCACTCTTCAATAGTCCTGACACCAATAAATCTTTTTATTCGATCAACACAATTAAGGTTTCCTATTTTTATAAAAAATCCTACTCTTCCAACAGCATTTCATACTAAAGACGTATTTAAAGATCAAAGGAGCTATCCTTGTTATTAATTAAATTGGTAGATTGCTACTTTGAGACTACGTGAACTTTTCACCACTAAGTTGATTACTATAATTAGACTGTAATACGACAAAAATGAAGTCATTTTCTTTGATAAATTGTACTAATTCTTTCACTTTATTGAAATCATACTTTTACAAAGAAAATAAACAACATTTTTTTAAAAGTAAAAACTGCATTTATTATAGTTATTTTATAATCTTTTACATATATGTTATCGGTTCTGTGACCTTCTATCAACTAAAACAAAATCACGTTCCTTTTCTGTTCCTTTTCCCTTCTTTACTCTTTTCCTTCAAATCCTCAGTGCTCCTAGAACTCCGTACGGCATTGCAGTTTCCTTGACACTCTATGTGACGTCACACCCCTCCACAATAGAAACCCGCGAGAGTGCATTAGCATCGTTCCGTTCCATTACGTTCATTTTCCTCTCGCCGCGGCGGATTAGCCGTGCGCACTGGCGCGCCGTGCTGCGGTGCGCGCGGCTGTTCGTCGTCGGGGGTTTGAGTCCCCCAGCTGCTGGTGAAGTCAGTCTTCTAAACAGGAACTTGTGAGTTTTCCTAACACCGCTCTTCACGTGCGCAGTAGTACGTCTGCCTTGTCGTGTGTTCTGCAGTTGTTTTAGTTGTTGGGAGACACTAAATTGCATTCGGAGATATGACGATGGAACTATCGCTATCAGTTTTCTCTTTCGGGGGACTGATGGCCATAGCAGTCTAGTCCCCCTAAAACCCCCCATAACAACAACAACAACAACAACAGTTTTCTCTTTTCGATTTTAGCTACGAAACAAAACTTTATACGAAGTAATTAGATGCAAAGTATGTATGAATCGGCTAATCGCGTTTCTTACACTCGACTAGCATATATTGGTTTTGTCCTTACGAATAGAGGTAGTTCCTTCTTATTGTTTGCTGCTTATCAAGATGTGGTGTCCTGGTTCCGGTTCCGGCACACAATTTTAATCTGCCAGGAAGTTTCATATCAGCGCACACTCCGCTGCAGACTGAAAGTTTCATTCTGGAAACATCCCTTAGGCTGTGGCTAAGCCATGTCTCCACCGTATCCTTTCTTCCAGGAGTGCTAGTCTTGCATGGTTCGCAAGAGAGCTTCTGTGAAGCTTGGAAAGTAGGAGGCGAGGTATTGGCGGAAGTAAAGTTGTGAGGCGGCATCGTGAGTCGTGTCGGGATAGCACAGTCGGTAGTGCGCTTGCCCGCGATAGACAAAGGTCCCAGGTTCGAGTCCCGGTTCCGGCACACAATTTTAATCTGCCAGGAAGTTTCATATCAGCGCACTCTCCGCTGCAGAGTGAAAGTTTCATTCTGCACCTTTATACTATTCATCTCCTGTACCATCCTCGAATAGCGCGCTGGAAGAGAGAACATCTGAATCTCTCCGTCCGAACTCTGATTTCTCGTATTTTATTCTGATGATCATTTCTACCTATCTAGGTGGGAGTCAACAATATATTTTCGCATTCGGAGGAAAATGTTGGCGATTGGAGTTTCGTAAGTAGACCACGTCGCAGCGATAAGCGCCGTTGTTCTAATAACTCTCATCCCAGATGCTGTATCATTTCCGTGGCGCTATCTCCTCTGTATCGTGTCAATACAAAACGAGCGGCCCTTCTTTGATATCTTTCGATGTCCTCCGTCAAACCCACCTGATAAGGATCCTACACTGGGCAGCAACCCCCCCCCCCAAAAAAAAAAGTCTCTGGTTCGCCTTTCTCACGATGTTATCTACGTGTTCTTTCCAGTTTACGTCTGTAGTAATAGTAATTCCTACGTATTTAGTGGAGTTTACGGCCTTCGCGTTTGATTGATTTATTTTGTAAACAAAGTTTAATGGATTTCTTTTCTTACACACGTGAACGACTACACACTTCTCATTATTTAGAGACAATTGGCAATTTTTACACCATAGTGATATCTTAGTTAGATCGTTCTGCAGTTGGTTTTGATCTGCAGATGATTTTACTAGACCGTAAATGATGGCGTCATCTGCAAACAACCTAAATTATGTTGCCAACTGACGACGTCTGTGACACATTCGTAAAAACGGGAGCCTTATATGCAGCGATTAGATTTTTAGTGACTTCTTACACAATGTGCACGCAAACAAATTTAGTTATGATTTTGAACGCGTCAGGTGCCTTAGTCGGAAATTTGTTTTAAAAGAACTTACCGCCATTTGGCTGAAAAATGGCCAAAACCAGGTAGTGAAAATAAACAAAACTTGCAGTCAAATAGTGGTAAGCTCCTCAAAAAAAAAAAAAAAAAAAAAAAAAAAAAAAAAAAAAAAGTTATGTATTTTACAATTATGTACCACGTTTTTTAACCAGTTGCAGCAGTTGTTGTAAAAATACTTCATTCTTTTGAGGTAATATCTTTATATCTTTTTTGTAATTGGTGATTATGAATTAATTTGAGTGGTTGACTCCAAATGAAGCTCCATCATCATCATCATCATTAGAGACTGATTATGCCTTTCAGGGTCCATTCTGGAGCATAGTACATCTAATTCCTCAATGATTCCCTATTCAATGCTAACATTGATGCCTCTTCTGATGTTACGCCTTTTACTTCAAAATCATTCTGCACCGAATCTAAGTACTTTCTTCTTGGTCTATCTCGACTTCTCTTACCCTCCGCTGCCGAGCTCATGAGCTTCTTAGATAACTCTGCTTCTCCCATGCGTGTAACATGACCCCACCATCCCAGTCTGTTCGCTCTAACTGCTTCATCTATGGCGTTCATTCCCAGTTTTTCTTTGATTTCCTGATTATGGACACCCTCCTGCCATTGTTCCCATCTATTAGTACCTGCGATCATTCTTGCTACTTTCATATCTGTAACCTCAACCTTATGAATAAGGTAACCTGTATCCACTCAACTTTCACTCCCATACAACAAAGTTGGTCGAAAGATAGAGCGGTGACTTCCTTTTGGGAGTTTTCATCAGACACGAATAAATAGTACTTTCTCAATGCCGATTTACCTGGAACTGGAAGCCTAACGTCAAAGTTGGACGGAGCAAAGAAGTTACGTTTGCTGGGAGCAAATCCAGTGGTCGGTGGCCGTTAGTCGAGGACATTGGTCGATACCGCGCGGCGTTCCTCCGTCCGTTCGCACGACACGCTGCTTAGCCCGTAGTCTGCTTCAATGAAGCCGCATGGTGCCGGAAAACCCGCAAGTGCCGCGTGCGTGAGGAACGGCGAAAACGGCAGCCGTTATTGTGTCCTGACCCAGGGCTCGCCACGTGCTGGAACCGATTGAAACTGTTTACCAACTGGAATGCACGGAATCAGAGGATGATTGCATCAGAGAAGCAAACTTTTTGAAGTTCCCAATCATTAAAAGTCGTTGTGAATATTCTAATACAAATATGACAACGTCATTGAAGTAATGTCACTGCATCTGTTACTGACAGTATATAATATCAAAGTGTCAGTGCAGCGTTGAGCTGCAACCAACGTAAAGAACGTATCATACGTTCTCGAGCCGAACCTGTGAATTGACCGAAACTGAATTTTTTCGTGCCTATCAATCCACCAACTCAAGTGTTAAATCACAATGTTAAATCACGCGAAATTAATTCTAGAAGTGAAAAAACGTCCTTATTTGTGGGAAACGACACATAAATACTACACCGACAAAGCCTCATCCGTAAATGAAATACTAAAATGAGCTCTAACATGTATTAAGCGTTTCCGGAGAGCATGGGAGGACATAAAAAGAACTATTTTTGAAGACTGGGATGAGATTCCTCCTTCCGATCAACAACAAGCGGAGACTAGAAGATGATGTCTATGTACATGGAAACCGGTCGTCTGTTATAAATAAAGACTAAATACCGCGATCTTGTCATTTCATTATTCACAAAAACAAATACTTCAACATCAGGTGAGGGCCTAAAATAGTAAACCATAATAATACAGATTTTTCAAAATGTTCAAATGTTTGTAGAACTTATGGGACTTGACTACGGGGTCATCAGTCCCTAAACTTACAAACTACGTATGAACTAACTAAGACTAAGGACAGCACAACTATCCATGCCCGAGGGGGGATTCAAACCCCCGACTGTAGAGGCCATGCAGACCGTGATTGGAGCGCCTCAGTCCCCTCGGCCACCGCGGCCGGCTACAGATATTTCCTAAGTACGTCGGTAGCCGATTTCCATTTACTTATTACTGATTGGTTTCTCAACACACAAGTGTAGTTTCAGCATCAGCTTTATACTGTCAGTCACTTTGTTTCGTAACTAAATCTGAGGAGACGTAGTTGCGTTTCTTTATTCATTAGGATTCACACACAGTCGAAACTTAATTGTCTCAGAGGGTAACACTACAATTACATTGTTTGTTGAGGCAAGCGCTTACACTATTGGTACTGTAGCAATTGTTAAGCGAACAGTAGATTCGCGAGTGTTATATGCTGTGCAGTGATTACGTTTTTCGTGCTACAGTCTCGCACCATCAGGGATGAATTTTCGGGTTCGTTATCGTGATGCAAGAGCCGTCAATTGTCGCCCCACAAAGCTCACCGTTTCCTGCTCACATTTTCTCACACGCGTCGCAACGTGCCATTAGTAGCGTCTATTAACGCGCAATATTTCGTTGCTTTCCGGACACGAGCGGCGTGGTCAGACGTGTCGAAGTGTCCTGAACGGAGGCCACCTTTAACTGCAATCCGGCCATCTTTATACTGCGTGAACCATTCGTAACAGCGATGCGGCTTCCTGCCTTATTTGGTCGAATTCTGTAAACTTTAGTTTTATGCAAAATTTAAGCGGACTCGTATGTAATCTCGAAATTCGCAAACTGCGACGGGACGTTGTACTCAATACCCCCCTACAGCACTGAACAATAAGTAACACACAGCTAGTAAAGAAACTTCCGGCGGTTACACATTCTACACATGCGCTTCAGGGATGTGAAATCGCGTTTGGTTCCAACAGCCCACTGAATGTTCCGGATTTTTTGACACGGACATCGTACACAGGAAAGAAATGACGCGCTCGGAACCGAACGAGCACTCGCAGAAATTCGGCAGTGTTGACTACCATTAACTGATATTTCTAAACAAACATTCACACCACAGAAAACGGAAGAGAATACAGGATAACACACAGTGATTTTTGGCGTAACAGGATACGGCACAAAACAACTAAAATCCAAGTTGCACAGTGAGTGCACTGACTTTGACTAACTAACCAAAATGCGTAAAAGATTACATGTATAAATTTATTCGTAACGGTGAAATGCGTAGATATTGTGTACTTTACTCTCAGTTTAATCTGCAATTTTATTGAACAATTCCCAAAAATTTGATACTTCGTGCTGATTTCTGTGGAGAAAATGTCAGAAAAAGAGCACTTATTACTGACGACCAACGTAATCGGACCGACATCTAGTATTTGATCCCTGATTATCAGCAACTTCCCATTAGTCCTCTTATCTCTGCCTACGTCTTACCTCCAACTTTGTCTTCTTACGTTTCTCTCTATTTGAAAACCCGGCGTTGCTCGGGAATTTATTTATTCCAGCATTGAATTAATCTTCGCAGTCCCTCCTCTCTCTGTCCATCAGGTCCTCCCTCCCCTCACTGTGTATCTCCACCTACCTCTGCTTCATGTTCCACCTCCTATTCCTCCTCCTCTATCCACCCATCTCCCCCACCCCCTCTGTCATTACAATCCTCGCTCTCTGCTAGTCACGTACTGTTTCTTCTGTTTGTTCATCTCCTACCATGCCTGTGCAAAAAAAAAAAAAAAAAAAAAAAAAAAAAAAAAAAAAAAAAAAAAAAAAAAAAAAAAAAAGTGTCCCAGCTACCTTGTCCACCCAAAATATCTCTGGAACAACAACAGCTATTGGAATACGACTTTCACCGGTATCAATGTACGGCTGGGGCCCATGAATGTACATATTTGGAAACATTCTAAAACGAAAGCAAATGTGCTTTTTAACACAAACTTATGTTTTTTAAATGGACATCGTATATTTTTTCTTCAGCAATCCATAGCATGACAAATCACATAAACAATGGCGTTGATTGCATCGCAATATTCCAATTACATCCCGAGATATTGCAACGCGAAGTTGACGCTTGAAATACACGAAACGCGTCCTGAGCAGCATGGGGTTCTCGCCTGAGTCTCGGGACTTGCGCTAGCCGCGCGTTTCGCGTATTTCAAGCGTCAGCTTTTTCGTCGAAATATCTCGGGATGTAATTGGAATATTGCGATGCAACCTGCCTTAATTCATGGTGACCGCTTAAATGATACCGTAATCTAAAACAAGGTTCCCTCGGTCATGCAGTATACGAAATCGTATGTAGACTACGCCGTTGTTTTGAAGGTAAAGTGTGCAAACCTTTATTGCTGATGGATGAATGGCATGGCAGGCATAAAATACGAATCTTATCGGAAATGGCGATGACCATACAAAGTTACCATTTTTTTTGTAAACCACACATGTATTAAAGGGAACAAAACCACAATTCTGATCACTCAAGCCATTTTGAGTTTTAGCGAAGTACGTAGTTGATGTACAGAATTCATCAAGCCCTGCGCCACATAAATGATTTACTGTTCAAAAATATGATGCTTTACAAATGAAACCTGGGCAGTCGTTTGCGCAGTTGGATATAAAATGTAATTTATCGTTCTCAGTACTCATGCCGTGCAAAGCAGACCACCTCCATGCAGTGACGACACATCCTGTGTGGACTGCGAGCTGCCTGCTGGCTTTGCTGTGTATCGGGAAGCTTGTTTATTTATTTCAACTGGCGGCCACTTCACTACTCGAAGTTAGGCGGAACTGCGACGTGATGAAGTTACGTAATGCGGTATGCACGTGGTGGGACAGGCGGGGCTTCTACCCACCCCCCTCTCACTATCACACACACACACACACACACACACACACACACACACGTCTGCTACACGGCTCGGCGATAGGTGACTAACTACTATAAAAGTAAACAGGCAATGGGACAAGTAATAAACTAGAGCGACTTCATAGCTTCTGTGGATTACCGAGTAGTTATACGACAAGAATCGACAATAAAAACCGATATGAAAGCGATGAAACGAGCGAGAGAAGAAGAAGCAACACAGCTCAGCTGAAATAACGAAAGAGGTACTGATTCAGCCACAAAAGATATAAAGCGTTCATCATATATGTACCGTTGTTTGACGTTAACGCGTATCACAGATAAACAGCTTTTCTTGTACAGAAAAGCCTTTATCCATGTCATTAACTGCATTTTATATCCTATGTCCTTTCCTTATTTTCGGTAACATGATATGAATAAATTGGTTTGGATTTTCCGCCGTATGCAAGACACCTGATTTTTTAATTGTTCCCAAACATCTTTCAGCACATTTTGTGCTATCATCAGTGATCCCAGTTCATATTTGGGCTAAGGTTGAAGGCCCATTTGAGAAGAAATTTAATATTCAAGGAGATGTTTTGGTGTATTATCATAGTTAAATAAAGTTTGTATTCCTAATCCTTTTCCTTATATATATATACATTGATCTTGCCAAAAGCCGAGAAGCGATTCTTCTTGGTGTTGTAGCTCTCAGGGGCATTCTGGGATGCTCTCTGTGTGAGGCACCTCTGGGCATCTCTGTGAGCCGCAGCGCGTGAGTTGCGCATGCGCAATACTGCGCTGTACCTCAGGTCTTGTGAGGAGAAGCCCGCGCCTCCTAGTTTTAACGAGAGCGCGGATCCCACTGATGATAGCACAAAATGTGCTGAAAGTTGTTTGGGAACAATTAAAAAATCAGGTGTCTTGCATACGGCGGAAAATCCAAACCAATTTATCCAAGCAAGCACGGAAGAAAGAAGAACAGCAGCAACAAAAAGATGATTATGATATGAATATTCCACAGTAGACCCTGAGATAAACCCCACTATGATCGAAAATAACTTATTTAACTTGTCTATGTACTGTGGTCAGCACCAGTTACTTTCTTGTCCAATAGCAGAACTTATCGTCTGCTGATGGCGTACCAGTTTCTAATCTAATCCCTCAGAACTGTATACATTCCATTTCCCTTGCTTTACTGTTATTTTCTTCCATATTTTTAGGACACAAGTCGTGAAGATAGGGCCGTGCTCGGATACCTCACTCGATTCATCTCTTTCCTACGAAAAAGGGAGGTCATACGTTTGAGTATCGGTCTGAAACACTAGCTACCAAGATGTTTCTTATCATATCATAAATTTGTATGAGCGTTCGTAGCGGACCTACAGCTTAACATGTGTGCCATATAAAACTTTTAAAATCTAAATTGGTAATTTTGTGTGGGAAAATGATTAAAAATCATAAAAGTTGTGACGGAATGTTAAGACATTCCGACTGATGACTGTTATGCGAGAACGTATGCAACCAGGTCAAGGTGCAGATCTGTTTTCGGAGCAGTTGTTGAACTTCGGAAAGTCAAAGATGACACACCGACCGTTAGTTAACAGAATCGCAGGAGGAGTTCAATCTGCGTGTTTTTCCAAACGTTTTCCAAAACTTCAAAAACCACAATTAGCTGAGCTAACGAGCAATATGTGGGGCGAAGAAGACCAACCAAAATTTCGTTCCGGTACAGTTATTTTCCTTCAAATATATTGACACTGTTATCAACCAGGATGAGGTAGGAAACTATTCCACAAATTTTTTTAATTCCGTAGAATTACTTAGACTACAACCTCACAATTTGCAATTAAATCAAAAATGTTCAAATGTTTGTAAATCTATCGGACTAAACTGCGTGCTCATCAGCGCGTAGCTTAGAAACTACTTAAACTGAGGTAAACTAACTTAAGGACAACACACACACCCATGCACCAGGAAGGACTCGAACCTCCGACGGCGAGCAACCGCGCGCTCCGCAGCAAGGCGCCTTAGAC
Source organism: Locusta migratoria (assembly GCA_026315105.1). NCBI lineage: Eukaryota > Metazoa > Arthropoda > Insecta > Orthoptera > Acrididae > Locusta > Locusta migratoria. The sequence goes on along the minus strand of CM048750.1, from coordinate 366,371,175 downwards.
AGCTCGGCCACTCCACCGCGGCAATTTTCAATTAAAAGTAGGCTCATCTACCGTTATGTTTGGTAACTTCAATCAACGTCGACTAAGCAATGGAACGAAATGGGTCGTAAATAGCTTATGAATAACGTCATCGAGGCAACAATCAAAGATGTTCAAAGGTTTGTAGAGCTTATGGGACTTAACTTCGGGTTCATCAGTCTCTAAACTTACAAGCTTCTTATGAACTAGCTTATACTAAAGACGGCACAAACATCCATGCCCGAGGGGGGATTCGAACCCCCGACCGCAGCGGCCGTACAGTGCGTGACTGACACGCCGAAGACTGCTCTGCCACCGTGGCCGGCTGGCAACAATCATCAAGTGTAAATATAAAGAAGAGAATGTTTTGATTCCACATTTCGCGATGATCGCTACGGAATTTCCATTCGATTTTAATCGGCTACAATCCGCCGTGCGTACGGCCTGTGTAATGAACATTAATAAATCACCAAGCCAGGAAGTTTGCGAAATCAAATTTGAGTTTCCATGTTTTGCGGATGGACAACTAAATGTCGGGCGCTCGGTTGTCGGAAAGCATTATTTTTGTACATTTACGTACGTGGATACCAAACAAAAACGCCGCGGCGCTCGGTCGAGCGCTTTGAGGCGCTATGCTACGATGCGCGAGGCCGTTCCCAGTCGGGGGTTCGAAACCCCCTTCGGGCATGGATGTTTGTGCTGTCTTTGTATAAGTTAGTTCATAAGTAGTCTGTAAGTTTAGGAAATAATGATACCGCAGTTAAGTTCAAAAATGTTCAAATGTCTGTAAATCTTTCGGACCAAACTGCGTGGTCATCAGTCCGTAGTTTACAAACTACTTAAACCTAGGTAAACTAACCTAAGGACAACACACACACCCATGCCCCAGGGAGGACTCGAACCTCCACGGCGAGCAACCGCGCGCTCCGCAGCGAGGCGCTTTAGACCGCTCGGCTACTCCACCGCGACCGCAGTTAAGTCCTTTAAGCTTAACAAATCCTTCAGTGTCCGGAACTCTTGCAGACCGACTTGTGCATAGACACCATTCTTGTAAAACAGCTGTACCAGCAGATCGCGATTCTACATTGAGACTGTAGCGGCGAATGTGTCAGACGCGAGATATGGAAATACCGTGTACTCTGCGTGTTTATATATACCTACTTCACTGGGTTGTGCGCATGATAGATGTTTTCTTAGACGTCTGTTAATCTATTTTAACACATTTTATTTTTGTTCTGTCATACGTTTTCCCCATTGTCCGATAATATTCCGTTGCAATTTGACGTCATTCTGACTAGTTGTGTTACTTTTACAGATTTTGAAATTTTAATTCTAATCAGCCAGTGTATAAAAATGTTTAAAGATATGATTCCAGTTATAAAGCACAGTGGCAACCATGGAAATGTTTTTATATCCTACTCTTTCGACAAAATTTTCTGAGAAATATAACAAATTCAACGGCCGCAATGCCACGTTTAAAAATACATGACTCATATTTTTAGTGAATCGGATTCGGTGAGTGGCACATGGCTAGTGTTACTTGTTACTTATACCGGCATCCAGTTTTCATTTGTCCGAAAGCTTCATTTCAGCTTACGTTCCACTTCAGGATCTAAAGTTTATTTAGGAAAAAAAAAAATGTTCAAATGGTTGTAGAGCTTATGGGACTTAACTACGGCGTCATCAGTCCCTAAACTTACAAACTACTTATGAACTAGCTACAACTAAGGACGGCACAAATATCCATGCCCGAGGGGGGATTCGAACCCCCGACCGTAGTGACCGTGCAGACCGTGACTGAAGCGCCTCAGTCCCCTCGGCCACCGCTGCCGGCAGGTTATTTAGGAAACAACAACCCTGTGATGAAGTGATTTGAGAATAAAATTTGTCCATCAGTAAATGTGGAGGAATCATTCTGGGAGTTGGGAAATAGGAGGCAGGAGACGCAGTAGCTGTACGTGGGGCGCGGGCTTGGATTACTGGAGTTGCCATACAAAGTACGACGCTTCATTTTTGTATGCCGGAGTGGAATTGCAGTTTTAATCAGTCGAGGAAGTTTAAAAACCACGAAGTTAGAATGGCTACTGTCGTATTAAAAGAGGTGCACTTTAGTCTCTCCGGGCGTGCAAACTAAACTTCGGAACTGGGAGACAGATCACCGCCGCGAAGTTTCCGACAGTCGCCTGAATACCGTGCGAATAGCTGCTTTGCGTGCTCCAGGTGAACTCGGCTTGTCGGTTCCAAACTTCTTCGAGGGAGAAGATATGACAGTAACTTGACATCGGGTCGATATTACATCATACTACACAACTTCCTGCGATCGAGGTTCTCTGTATTCCTGACAGAACGTGCTCGCTGCTTGCAGTTCTCGTGCCGAACCTTCCTATTATGAGATAAATGATCCGCATTCACCTGACTTCTTTACCGGTAATACTGTTAATGGCATTTGATTTGAAATCGTGTGGGTAAGCTTTGTGCATTTAGCTAATATAGGGTAAGGTGGTACAATTTCGATAATTTCGGTCAAATGTTATTGTAACTGGAAATATATTGAGAAAATATGTAATTTTAATTATAGCACTTGTTCTTGGATGTTTAACTAATGTGCAACACAAATATTAGGCAATTCCAAATGACAGTATAGACACACAAAAATGTTACAGAATTGAGAAAAATCTATCGAAAATGTACCACATTAGGTACAATTGTGATCACTTCCTAGTAGAATTTTGACTAAGGGCATCTTCCACATAAAAAGCACTTTTTCCGTCAGGCACCAGCGCATACTTCGTTGTAGCAAACATTGCATTTTGGGTAGAGAATCTAGTCACCCTTAAAAAGAAAATTTATAAGAGCTCGTTAGACTAAGTAGCTTCACTTACCTCCTATCGTGAAAAAATTTATCTCTCCTTAGCACAAAGTGGTGTATTTTTGGGAAAGACAGGAGGAGCTGTAGAAACCTGCTACGCTACAATGCCACACAACGAGACACTACGAGACTGCCAAATGGCGCGAAAATTTATGTTGATCAGAATTGTACCTATATCGAATTTGTACCACCTTACCCTATAAAGCAGAGTGTCAGTATGTGTGTGCGTGTTGCATACAAATCTACAGTTTTGATCCAATCTTTTTCAAATTTTATACAAGTAACCTTCAATCCATGAGAACGGTAGCCGTAAGTGTAAGAATCACGTACGATACATAGTTGACGAGATATGACGTCATAAACAATGAGATGCGCGAAAACAGTTGCATTTTACGACAATGCTTCTCATTTTCTCCTAAACCATTGGATCGATTTCAACCAAATTTTGTACACACATTCCTTACCGTGAGGTAACAATTGCTGCGTAGTTAAGAATCATATACGGCACATGGTTCTAAAGATATTACGCCATAACCAATATAAATCGCAAAACATGTCATATAATACGGCGAGAACTTCGAAATACACTGTATGAGAATGACACTACTTAGCGACTTGCAACAAACTTTAAACATAATTTCAAACCTTTATTAAACTTTTTCCCGCTGGCAACCATAGTAAAATGAAAGGAAAAAAAGTTCCTCGCTTACTACTTTTCAGCTGTTTATGCAGTAAAACTACGATCCTCGGTATGACGTTGCAATTTATAATTTGAACACTACAGATTGTAGCGACAGGAAATTTTACAGACAGTATACACATATATAGTTGAATGTACCTTATAAATTGTATCACAGTACGACACGTAGTTCATGACATATGAGCACGTAAACAGCAACGTTCATGGAAAATCGCCCAATCACTCTCCAAGTTTTAATCTATTACTTCTTTACTACTAATTGTATTTCCAAGAGATTTTATAGACATACAGCCTTTATACAAATGTATATATACCTGAAAAATGGCAGGAATGAATTCATAAATTCCAGGGCAACGCCGGGTTTTCAGCTAGTCTAAAATAAGTACGTGTCGCCCTACAGTTCTTAAACTACAACTTTCAATTCCTCATTAAGGAAGGTTATAAAGATTAATTATATCCATAGTAATGGTATAATTGATGTTGTAACGCTAAAAACTTTAACAAAGTAAAATTACTTGCTTTTCATATAAATAGGTAACAAAGTTATACAGAAGGGAGAAAAATACTAAGCTACTTACAATTTCAGAAGGAAGAAACGTAAAAACTCATCAGCACACCCTAAAGAAACAATGTAAAATTTCACACATGCTATTCAAATACTGCTATAAGGCACGAAGATAAATCTGACAGAAAAATTTATAATGCCCTTTTATGCATTTGCATTCATAGTCAGTAATCTGCCTTATGGAGTATTCCGGAGGATAATATCTCCATTTTCTTGTTACATTTCGAAATGATGCTCGGGGAAATAGACTCTCGGTAGGTCAGTAAATTCAGTTTCTCTTGTTTTACTGTCGCGGAACTTTCACTAGCCAAACGTTATTAATATATTGCTTTACAATGGAACTCGTACGCCCCGAATTGTAAAAGTAGACTTCTTCGTGATGGGAAACTAACTTGTAACGTTTTCCACTGAGGTTGGACGCGTGTCTGACGTTGGATGAGCGTGTACGTGATATTTCGGAGTTGACAAAACACACCTATTTACAATGCTTTTCTATGAGGTTTTCTATATTTTTTGCTCTTTTAATCGTACCTGCTAACGATCCCTGACTAAGGGATGAAGTAATATACATCCTTCACATTATCTTCCTGTCTTTGCAATTAATCTGTTTGGCACCCGCCTTACTAAAAGCTAGCATTATGCGGTTGTTCAATCGAAAATTTGTTCTGTAGAATATTTACATGGCTGTTACTATTCCCACTCATGAATGTGAGAAACAAAATTTTTCAATAATGGATGAATGGTTGGTCTCGTGGTGTTAAAATTAATAAATTCTTCTCAGGCTTCCAGCCGCGTCAGATGATTAAAATCCCACAATCTTCAGAAAAAGCTCTTATCGGCCATTATCGAGTGATAATACTGACAGATCGATCTGTCATTAAAATTAGGGAGAGAAATATGGACACGGGTGCACTTTCGGCACTTACGAAAGGTCAGAATATCGCACTGTGTTTCGCAAAACATCCTATCTGTGAAATTATAAATAAGGTCGACCAAGCAATGCGCAAAAGGCTAGTGAGAATGTTTACGAAATTCGTCACGAAATGGATCAGATTATTTCAAAATTAAAATCAACTACTTCTTACTAGGGCTGGACGTAATGGTCGTTCTGCACTCCGTTAACAATCTCCTAATTTTGGTTCTGCCTGTTGACAAGAGGAAAGCACCCTTTAACCTGAATAGAACTGCTTACAACGATGAAATTCACTCAATTACCGAGAAGGATACTTGCCGTACGTTAATACGACACCCGACGTCATAGATAAGGGGGAAGACTCCAGAGCTCCTAAACCAATCGTTGGAAGAGGGCGTTACTAATAATTTTTTTCTCAGGCGATGAAATCACCTACACTTTATTGGCTACCTATGTTCCACAAAAAGTATTCACCTCTTCGCCCCATTATGAACACTATTGGGTCACCAACACTGGAAAAAAAGAAGGAAAAAAAAATAATATAAGTGCAATGTCCTCACTTCATATCTAGGTCGCTGTGGGAATGACATCAAGAACACTGGCAATTTCATCAGCCGAAATAAAGATCATCGTTGTGCGAAAAGGGACTGAACAGCCACCTTTGATATGGTCTTCCGATTTCCATGTGTGCCTGTGAAAGACTGCTTACATCTACCAGTTAGTTACAAAGTATAATTTCAGGGTTGTTCCATCATGCGCATTTCCTATATGGCTGACGCAATTTGGCTTGATAGCCACTCTTTTTACGGAGAAATTTGAAGACGTCGGTCTGTAGACGACTCCCGCTAAGCCAAAATGTTTTTACAGTTACTCCGATAAAACATTTATCATCTGATCCGATGAACGTGAAGAACTAGGACAATTCTTAGATCACTTGAACAACATCCACAGTAATATCAAGTTTATAACGGAGTAGACCAGATAGTGCATTACCCTTCCCTCATGTCCTTGTTCAACGAAAAGCCAACGTCCACGTCCGTCACACTGATTGGTGTCTGCAAAATCCCACCCACCACCAGGAGGCACAAAAACGTGCCATTATGAACACCCTCATCTATCACGCTAATGTCGTCTCAGGCGCCGAACACCTACCACTAGAACGAAGAGTCTTCCGGGAAAACAGCTAGAATGAGCACCAGATATCACACACCCACTTCTGGTGAGACACACAAGAAAAACAACAAGGAAGACAGTAACAAACTGGCGTTTCTGCCGGTCTCTGGCCTGACTTTGATTCAGGGCTGGGGATTGGATGTTGTCTGTTACCTTCACATCGTAATCGACACGCAAGTTCCCCATGAGGCGTCAAATGAAACGACTTGGACTACGTGGCCGAACAACCCCAGATGGGGTTATTTCATATCATTTTCAGTGTACTTGCTAGTACGTCAAGCAAGTAGGCACTGTACAACAACCTCTGACGGAACACGGAAAGTGATAAAGCTTACGCTATCATATATATCCCTCCGTTGCAGAACGAAAATTGGAAAACTGACACAGAACCATGTCGTACCAAACTTTTGTTACTATGAAGACCAACAGTTTTTGAGACAGCGCCGTAAAACACCCTTAACAAGGTCGCTTGTCTAGCACAGGCTGGGATCGCCTATCGCGGAACTATAGGCACGGACAGGATGGGGTGAGCACCAGTGACGTCACCGCGAGCAGCTTGGCTATGTAAAGGGGAGGTCCCGACGAGTCAGCAATCATTCACGACTTGGCAATGGACCAGCGGAGTCCGGTCGAAACCTCCTGGGACCTTAGCCACCTGACGCGGCTGGTACTCGAGAAGATTTTTATTAACAATGGGTCCTTCTGCCTATTTACAGGAATACGATATATTTATTTGTCTTGAAGGTGAACTACCAACAGTGGTTTTCCTATTTCGTTACTTTTCTGCGTTACATACATACATATAAATCGAATCTGAACAAGCACATGGGACTTACGATATTACCTGGCTGCGTAGCATAGTGGTAGAGTGCCAAACTACAAATCCTAAGGTAGCGGGTTCGATCACCGCCAAATCCTAGGATTTTTATCAGTCACTTTCCACTTCTTTCCCCTCTGGCAGTATTTTTCATGTGAAAAATACCGAGTAGCACCGTGGTTCGGAATCCACGTTAAACTGTAGGTCCCCCTATAACTGGCTCGGTAAGTCAGTTCGAGAGTCGGAGGAAGGCAACGGCATACCACCTCCAAACAGGACCATGCCTAGTAAAGCACTGTAGTGTTAAAACCAATCTTCGAATTGTTGACTGCTTTATATTTTTTACCTTAATGTTTGAACACGCGTAGTATGTAAGGTTTGTACCTCAGTTGCCCGGCCTTTGAAAGCAACATACTGGATTCTGATTTTAAGGAAATTCTCAGCAGAGTCCAAATCCGTCCCGATATTACGTTAGCATATATTACTCTTGCTTGTGTAGAGTAGTAGATAGAATACGCCGATAAATGTGCAAGTTGCCAAATTTAATACCCGTATATGTCACTTCCGGCAGATACAAAGGCTCTTTGATTAAAAATACTTTATAATCGATTTAGCGTGTGGTAGGGGCCAGCTGTCATCCAACTGCAGTCGTTTATCGAGCTGTGTTGCCATGCACGACATGTGGAGCATGGCTGTCAGCGCGCCGTCAAAGTCAGTAAGGTGAGAGTGAAAACTTGGTAACTCCATTTTTAATTTATTTACCGTATGCAAGAAAGGTAAAAACGTATCCTTAAGAAAATAGATCTAAAACCTGAGAGATTATATGCATCTGAAACATTGAAAATGTGTAGTAAAGGTCTATTAGACTGGCTGGAAAAAAGAGCGAGATATTAAGAAAAATCTTAGTTAATTGATAGGTTGATGGTCAATGGCGAATGAGACTTGAAATGAACACTTTTATACACAAGACAAGACAGGACCTACAAGCATCAGCTAAGCAGAGATGGCTATTATTTGAGGTCATCTCTGAAATATGACTGACGACCGATTAACGGGAATAGAGATTCATTCAATCAATGGCAACAAGGCCGAGAAAGCTTCAAGAATCCCAAAAAGATGTGGGTCAGATTGATATTTCCAACTTAGAAATTTCTGACAGGAACGAATTTAGAATATTGCTGAACAACTACCAAGGTCTTGAAACGAAACCAAGTTAGAGAGGACTTTTGTCTGAATAGTATAAAGAAGTACTCTGCGCTGGGCTCATACAATACTGCCAGCAAGATCTGGACACTAATACATACAGAGTTGGTTGTTACCATGTAGTTCATAGAGGCGCTCTCTCTCTCTTTCTCTCTCTCTCTCTCTCTCTCTCTCTCTCTCTCTCTCTCTCTCTCTCATATATATATTTGTGTGTGTGTGTAAAAGGTAAAAATATGCTACTTGCGCAAATACTAACCAATACTAAGTAGTATGGGTTCTGATAAACGAAATGCCTCGTCAGCAAAAATTATTGGTCCCGCATATGCAAGGTTAATGTGAGTACAGTAGAGAAGAGATAACATATATAACAGTGTCAGATGATGAGAGAACTTCGCGACTTCCGTAAACACACCTTTTAAACCATTTATAAGCAACCCGCTCTACTCCGCACGGGTGAAATTTGTTCTACAGCTATAAAATCGATGTGTGTATGTATTTCATTTTTTGCTATGTTATACGTAACATGATTAAACACTATGCATACTGTGCTTATACAATCTTCAGCATGTTTAATCCATATTTACATACCAGTACCATGGTGTGACCTATATTTAAAAATTTAGGGGCCGATTGTATAAAAATCGCTGACTGTAGATCGAATCTGACGTTAGCCCAAATTTAAACCCTGTTCAGGGCTCCGCTCTATTGCATACCGCTGAACCTAGATCCACCGAAGATGGTTTAACGAGCATCTCAGTCAGTGCGGAAGATGCTTGACAACATCGCTAAAGTCGGCTATCTACATGATCATTGCGCCTCGATCGCAGATATTAATCGACACACAATATTTGCTGTCGTAACCTTCGTAAGATGGAAGGAAGTAAAGAGGAAAAAGATCTATTTTGAAACTTCTCCCAACACGGAAAAGGGGATAATGTTACTACGGCCTAGAAGGTACATACATGGAAAGTAGTTTACGCTGATTTAAATTCAACGATATCAGAACGGTTAGAGTTTTAAACTGTGTTATGAAAATATTAAGAAAATGAACACGAAAGCCCTTGCACACGAATTCTCTTTACAATTATTATGGTACATTTTATCTTTTAATAACTCCTGTATATGCGAAAGGAATAATGTGAACTAGTTCTGTTTACCAACGGAAAATTGTCAGCATGCTTATGTAATGCAATGGTGTGTTATGGTGTGGTAATATTCTTCTAATTATCAGTTATGAGCGATGCAGCAGAGACAACTATTGGTAAGGGAGCAAAGATAAAGTTTGTAAAAAATAAATGAAGTTCGAATCGAAAACCTTTATGTCATAGTCTCGGCGCATCACTTAGCCACCAGCACGCCCACGCGTTTCTTATTCCTTAGCAGTATATAAAGACGTTGTATTGCTTTAATCATTACTGTCCATGCAGTAGTCGCATGACGTATTCAGAAATAAAATAAATAGGTATTACGAACTGCACAGCTACTGCTACTGCAGCTGAGAGAGCGCGTATGAGATTTTTGATCGTTATTGGGTGCTGTCTAAATTGATAAACTAATCTGTTCTAGGGGATCAGTAACACAAAAACGTGTGTCTCAGTGTAATTTATTTAATGTTAAAATAGGTCAAATGTTCAAAGGTTTGTTAATCTTAAGGGACTTAACTGAGAGGGCATCAGTTGCTAAACTTACAAACTACTTATGAACTATCTTATACTAAAGACGACACAAACATCCAAGTCCGAGGGGGGATTCGAACCCCGAACGGGGAACGGCCTCGCGCATCGGAGCATAGCGCCTCAATGCGCTCGGCCGCTCCGCCGCAGCATTAAATAGATCATTGTTTTATAATAAAATAGTCTTGTGTAGTTCGCGAACGAACTAGTTCGGAAGAGCGTTCCCACAGGCGAACTAGTTCGCAGGTCCCTCGCCTCTTAGTTCGTCCGCTCCTTTTCCGAAGACTGGCGGGTAACAGCGAGAGGACGCGAGAGCGTGCACAGTCGCGTGATTCCTTTCTGCCAGTTGCAGTTATTTTTAGCTGAGATGCAGCTCAACCGTAGTTTTGGTAGCGGTAGCAAAAGCCAAAACGAGCGGACGAACTAAAAAGAGCGACCTACTTCGCGGCCGAGCTGCGAACTAAAAGGTGAGCTACCGGTCGCGAAGTAAAATATGCGCGATAGCTGGCGAACTAAAATATGCGCAATAAGTCGCGAACTAAAATATGCGCGATAGCTCGCAAACTAAAATATATGCGATAGGTCGCGAACAGAATTAAAAATCACTTGTTTGCCTTCTGCTGATGAGAGCCAATTCGAAGTTAGCGTCTGCCTGCTAGATTAGGCTACATAGTTCAGTGCTACAAAATTTCTGCTTTGACGTAATCTGCACTCTGCAATCTCTGACTAATAAATTCCATAATGCCAAGATATAGAGACAACTCTAAACTTAAACGTGAGAAATTATCCACAAATTGGTTTGCGTGATATCGTTAGCGGCTCAAGCAGCAAGCGCATGAGACAGCTAGGTCGGGGAACTTCTCCCTCCACTTGCATGCGCAGAACACGCCACTTAGCCGTCACTGGGAACGGACGAACTAAAAGAATGAACTAGAGCAGAGCCGCGAACTAAAGTGAGCGCTCCCGATCGCGAACTATTATGCGAAAGTCTATAATACAGTGTTCAAAACGTTCAAATTTCTGTAAATCTATCGGACCAAACTGCGTGGTCATCAGTCCGTAGCTTACAAACTACTTAAACATAGGTAACTAACCTAAGGACAACACACACACACCCATGCCCCAGGGACGACTCGCACCTCCACGGCGAGCAACCGCGCGCTCCGCAGCGAGACGTTTTAGATCGCTCGGCTACTCCACCGCGGCACCGTTAGGAGAGCCAGTCATGAAAAAATTGTTCCACCTGGTACGCAAGATGTATGAGACAGAGTAAATACCCTTCGACTTCAAGAAAAATATTGTAATTCCAATTCCAAAGAAAGCAAGTGCAGACAAATGTGAAAATTACAGAACTATCAGTTTAATGAGTCATGCTTGCAAAATACTAACACGAATTATTTACAGACGAATGGAAAAACTTGTGGAATCCGACCTCGGGGAAGATCAGTTTGGATTTAGGAAAAATGTAGGAACACGGGAGGCAATACTCACATTATGACTTATCTTAGAAGACAGACTAAGGAAAGGTAAACCTACGTTTTTAGCGTTTCTCGATTTGGAGAAAGCTTTTGACAATGTGGAGTGGAATAAACTGTTTGATATTCTGAAGGTAGCAGGGGTAAAAGGGAAAGGAGAGTTATATTCAACCTATACAAAAACCAGACTGCGGGTATTAGAGACGAAGGGCATGAAAGGGACTCAGAGGTTGAGAAGGGTGTAAGACACGGTTGTAGCCTTTCCCCAATGTTGTTCAATCTGTACATTGAGCAGGCAGTGAAGGAATGGAATGAGAAATTTGGAGAGGGCATTAAATTTCTGGGAGAAGAAACAAAAACTTTGCGTTTTGCCGATGACATAGTAATTCTATCAGAGACCGCAAAGGACCTGGAAGAGCAATTGAATGGAATGGACAGTGTCTTGAAAGAAATATTTAGGATGAACATTAACAAGAGTAAAACAAAGGTAATGGAATGCAATGTCAGAAAATCGGGTGATGCTGAAGGAATTAGATTAGGTAATGAGACAATAAAAGTAGTAGATGAGTTTTGTTATTTGGGTAGCAAGATAACTTCTGATGGACGAAGTAAAGAACATATAAAATGCAGAATGGCTATGGGAAGAAAAGCGTTTCTAAAGAAGCGAAACTTGTTAACATCTAATATTAATTTAAATGTTAGGAAGTCCTTTCTGAAAGCATTTGTCTGGAGTGTAGCATTGTATGGGAGTGAAAAGTGGACGATAAGGAGTTCACATAAAAAGATGATAGAAGCTTTTGAAATGTGGTGCTACAGACGAATGATGAAAATTAGATGTGTAGATCACGTAACTAATGAGGAGGTGCTTAACCGAATCGGGGAGAAAAGGAGTTTCTGGCATATCCTGACTAAGAGAAGGGATAGATTGGTGGTGACACATTCTGAGACATCAAGGAATTGTCAACTTAGCATTATAAGGAAGTGTGTGGGGTAAAAATCGTAGAGGGAGACCAAGGGACGAATATAGTAAGCAGATTCAAAAGGATGTAGGTTGCCGAACGTATTCTCAGATGAAGAGACTCGCACAGGACAGGGTAGCGTGGAGAGCTGCATCAAACTAGTCTGCGGACTGAAGACCACAACCATCTCAATTTTGTATTAACATTTATTGTTTGTTCCTCAAACGATGAGGATTTTCTGCACTCATGTATTAACTGCAACATTAAACGCTAATGTCATGTACAGCAAAGCGTTGTGTAACTCGCTGTTGTGGAAAGCTGCGAGATTGCAGCATGCAGTAAAACGACGAAGCGTCTTGCGTATAGCGTCAGTTGATGTGTGAGGGATGACAGACGTTAAGGCGGTAGCAGTCCGCTTTGATGTCATGGCGAGGAGGCAGAAAATATTCATGCAAAGTTCTCGTCAGCGAGGGGGCTGGTGGGCCGGTGTTCCGACTTGCAAATGAGGGGGGTCTGCAGGAATGAGAGGCGGCAGCCGTCTCAAGGCTGGAAGCAGGCGAAGCCGTGGGCGGCATTTATCTGCACAGTGGGCCTCATCTCGACGGAGACGACATAATTCTGTAAATCTGACGGGATTAGCTCATAGCAGCACTGAAAGTGGTTAACTACGTTACTTAATGAAATGTACTGCAAGGAACCCGATTCGGTTGGAGACGACTCTGTGGTCAGGGTAACCGCAGATGTAAAACAGAAGTTTTTAATACAAATAAACAATTCCTGAGACGGATTTTCGTATCGAATCCAGAAAGTAAGTTTCGTTTGGTTATATAAAACGAACGTGTACAGATACAGAAAAAATATTTATTGTACAAAAATCTACAACTGTTAAACTACTTTTCTACCTAACGGTCGAAATTTTGTAGGCACTTGCCATAGCGTGGCACAAGTTTCTGTATGCCTTCTTCGTAGAAGGTTGGCGCCTGCGTATTCAGCCATGTGGTAGCACGTTCTTTCAGCTCGTCATCGTTGAAGTGTTGACAGAACAAATTTTAGGTGTAAGAAGAGGATTTCCATCAAAAGGTGGTGTTTGTTTCCACGATAGTGCCCGACCTCATGTGGCGAATGTGATCAAACAAGTCTTATGGGAATTTCACTGGGACGTGTTTGATCATCATCCGTACAGCCCGGGCCTCGCTCCTAGCCACTCCTAGCCACTTTAACCTCTTCTTGCACATAAAAATCTGTCCTTGGTGGTCAACATTTCAATGATGATGGCGAGCTGAAAGAACATGCTACCACATGGCTGAATACACAGGCTGCAACCTTCTATGAAGAACTTGTGCCACGCTATGACAAGTGCCTACAAAATTTCGGCAGCTATGTAGAAAAGTAGTTTAACAGTTGTAGAGTTTTGTACAATAAATATTTTTTCTATATCTGTACACGTTTGTTTGATATAACCAAACGGAACACACCGAGCAAGCAACCAAACAGAGCCTTCACACGATATAACATGAAAACCTTCAGAAATATCGACAATAATAGCAGGATTCCATACAGAATTTAAGGAGGAACCTGCATCCATATTCATAAGGTTATGCGCTAGTTTTATTTTAATTGCTTCCCTGATAACACAATCCCAATAGCTGGAAATGGATGGCAAAATTTTCGTTTCGTTATATTCCATAACTCATGCAGCTGTAGTATGTCATATATTGGTCACACAGTTAGGACTATTAAGGACCGGTGTATTGAGTATGAACGTGACATGTTTACAAAACCTCTAGAAATCTGCTGTGCCGAACACTGCCAAAATACGCGTGGCTCTATACAATATAGGGTGGTCTTTTCCGAAGTATCGGCCGACGTCGATTTCTTTTTTATTTTCAATGTTTTGTCTGTTCTAAGTACACTTACATTTCTTGGTTCTCGTATTTTCGTGCTTGATATGGAATCAGTTTAGGGTAAAAGGGTACATATGCTGTGATTTTTGTTTCTTTTTATTCAGATATGCATGTCCAGATGTGTGGCTCTAGGCTACAAAGCCGGTAGAGTCGGGGTTAAAATTGGTACTGTGGCAGCTGTTAGCGAAGTTCTGTTAGTAAAATCATGATTCGCAAAAGAAAACTGTCGTCAGAGGACATCATCGTGCTACGACAGTAATCTGACGTAGACTACGATGCAACGCACAGGCAGAAACCCCTAATCGTGCAGCGAGTCGTTAGCCTAACTACTGTTCGTCTGCGTGCCGTTGTCAGCAATACCAGATACCACAACGTCTCTCTGTCGCGAAATGTAGTGCGTATTCATAAGACTTTCCCGATAACCAACCGATTCGTGTCGTTGTGTTATCGGAAAATTTCGACTCATTTCCTATTCATCATTCGTAATTCTCTCCCTGGCAGCTTCTAGATCGCCGACTGTCAGGCTGGTGACTTGATGTTCGTCGAATATCGTGGCGTGCTTGGCAGAGGAATAGTCGAACCATTTTCATACTGTGTGTCTACCGTTTCAGTTTGGAAATGGACGAATAAAATTTTGTAATTCATGCGTCGCTTGATGGTGTGGTTTTTTTTGTGACTCTCACTATCATGTCATATCTGCTGAAGTATGTGCCACAGCTTGTTGTTACCCCCAGAGCGATGGTTCTCTAATAGTACGGAATATGTGTAACAAGTTGGCTTGAATCGCTGCTTTAGGTCAGTAGGAGATGTGAAACGTACAAACAGACAAACAGGCACACACACACACACACACACACACACACACACACACACACACACACATACAAACACATACCTTTGATGTCCCGTGTGATTCTACCGTTTTCAGAATCCCACCACATAAATAAATGTCTTCTCTATATATTTCTTTATGATGTTTAGAATTGCAGAGGACTTGAAACTCAGTGCCTCTAGAAACAGTCCAATTCTCAGGTCGATCAGACTTCTCTTACTTAAAATGTATAGAAGAGGTGAAGATTTTCAATCAGACCATAACCATTAATTAAATGAGTACACACTCCAGTTCTAGTTGATGATTAGAAAGGGTTTATTAACCCTTAGCACAACTTCACTAAGAGTATCATCTGGTTTACACTTATACATCCAGATGCAATTACAAATATCCCCTGTTGAGACCAAACTTGGAATCTGTTATCTATCCAAGATCTCACCCGTAACTAAATACAAAACGGACGAATAATAATTTGATTCACTCCACTCTATTCATTATTTACTCCAAGTCTCCACGGAGTTCATTACACCACACAGCACCTTCAAGTTGTACGTCTTTGACAAATAAGAG
This sequence comes from Locusta migratoria, assembly GCA_026315105.1. Taxonomy (NCBI): domain Eukaryota; kingdom Metazoa; phylum Arthropoda; class Insecta; order Orthoptera; family Acrididae; genus Locusta; species Locusta migratoria. The sequence goes on along the minus strand of CM048750.1, from coordinate 366,355,504 downwards.
GTTCCTCTCTGGGCATTCACCTGTGAAAGAAATAGCCCAGGACACTAATAGTCCAAAAATAAACCTCCATAAATACCTAAAATTCTACCCACTTGATCAACTTGTCCATCTGAGGAAGGAATGTAGTGCTCAAGACACTACAACCTACGTACATCTTGAAAAACAATTAGGAAATCAGGTGAGATATCATACACAGTAAATATTTTTTTCAGATATTAGTTACAATTTCTGTCTGGAATCTTTACATGACGTTTATATGGCGTTTCGTTAGAACTAGGTACTATGGGAAAGGCGAACCAGAGACTGCGTTTTATTGGCAGAACCCTTAAAGGATGCAACAGAACTACAAAAGAAACTTCATACATTACGCTTGTTCGTCAATTTTTGGAGTATTGGTGCCCAGTGTGGGATCCTTATCAGGTGGGTTTCACGGAGGACATCGAAAGAGTCCAAAGAAGGGCAGCTCGTTTCGTATTGTCACGATACAGGGGAGACAGCGTTACGGAAATGATACAGGATCTGGGATGGGAATCATTACAACAACGGCGCTTATCGCTGAGGCGTGGGTTACTTGCGAAACTCCAATCGCCAACATTCTCCTCCGAGTGCGAAAATATATTGTTGACTTCCGCTTGCATAGGTAGAAATGATCTTCAGAATAAAATACGAGAAATCAGAGCTGGAACGGAGAGATTCAGATGTTCTTTCTTCCCGCGCGCTATTCGAGAATGGAATGGGAGATAAATAGTATAATGGTGATTCGATGAACCCTCTGCCAGGCACTGAAATGTGATTTGCAGAGTATCCCATGCAGATGTACCATAATAGTAAAAAGTCATTCTCGGTGCCAATATGATTACCTCGGTGGGCCAGTACATTATCAAACCTGCGTGACATGGACAATGTGAGTTATGATTCCGTCCCGCTCTGCAACCGTTGTGGGAGGTGCTGGTCTGGCTGAAGTGTGTCAAGTGTATCCCAAATCAGTGGTGTTTACGTCCGGTGAACAATCTGGCCACTCCATTCGTTCAATGCTCTCAGCCTGAAGCGTTTTGTCCTCCAGTGCAGCTCTGTGGGGACGAGCGTTACCGTTCGACAGTAAAAACTAACCTCCTATGGCACCAGAGGAGGATACAAATATTAAGACGAAGGATCTCTGTCTCTATACCCCTGAGCAGTCAATGTGCCAATGTGAACGACATATAGGTCCGTACGCCCGCCAGTACTGACTCCTGGCGACGTCAATCGTCCCCCCCACGAGGTGGTGATGTTTGCTGCAAATAATCAGGATTGTTCCACGTTCTCTCCAGATGAGGAAACAACGATTATCTCGCTAAACACAAAACTCATCTGTGAACACAACCCGGCGCGGACAACCTTAGCCTTGCCTTCTTTTAACGGTTCCTGCAGTCTGAAATAGCGCCCGGGACCTAGAAATTACACTCTGGGGCACTGCAATAGCTTTAGCCACCTCCCTCTATGCCTGTCCCGCTTCCAACCTACCTATGGATTTCCATGTAAGTCACGTTGTTCCATTGCAGTATCAGCTGACTACACTAGATGAACCCAACTGCTTGTGTAATTATTTTGGTAAACTCAAGTCAACACCAGCGCCCTGTGTAGCAACTTTCTGGCATTACCACTTTCTCGGTTGTCGTAGTTGTCTCCATATCGTAGAACCAACAGAAAGACGTCGAACCATTTTAGTACATTCTGCCGATGTCAGTACTTCGGAACCTAGATGTCTCAAATGATCCCCTGATTAATGAAATAAATCGCAATTTGCGATCACTTATGGCTTCAGTGTACTAGTTTTAGATGTAATACCAATGTGCGGCAAATGAAAATTTGTGCCCGTCCGGGATTCGAACCCGGGATCTCCTGCTTGCTAGGCAGACGCGTTGACCAGCCCAACTGCAGAGGACTCTTTCCTGCACGTCTCCCGCCACACCCAAATCTCCATTCGCCACGCTGTCTCTTTCCTGTACCACAGCATATAGGCATTTTGAAGGAGCTGAAAAATATTCCTATCAGATTGCAGAAGTCTGTGCACTTACCATTTATCAGGAACGCAAGTAGTATAGATCAAATCACACGTAAAAATGCACTCGTATCGAAGAATCCAATCACGAAATTCAACAATAATGATTGTAATAATATCACAGATCGATCAGTTGATGTAATGCGCGAAACGTTAAAATCACGTTTCGCTGTATGTAACCTTCTTGCTATAGAGGCGCAAACGTCATCACTGGCCTTCAGTCCCAAATTTTTTTTTAATAATTTGACGACTTTCAACCACGATATCTTCGACGCCCTTTATAGCTATCGGCATGGAACTGCTATGGTGTACAACGGGAGACTTCGGACAACTATTACACAGAGACCATTCGTTTGCGTTCTGTAGTTTTCGCTGCAGAGCGAAATATTAACACACACACACGTAGAATTTTATATTCACCGTTAACTTTCCTTCGCAATACACTCCACCCTTTTATCATTATCAACCATCAAGCAACAATACAACCAATAAAACCATTTTCAAAGGGTAAATGTAATTTTCAAAGAGTAATTATTGTTCCGCATTTCGCGTTATATTCTTCAAATTACTAAATATCTATCAGATCGCTATAAAACCGTAACTAAAACCTTCCTCAGATATGAATTAGTAACTGTAAAAATATTTAAGTCTCTGCGTCTTGTCGTTCGAACTTGATAAGCTTTCACCGAACAGACATTCTCATTAATATGTATAGAGATAAATAGCTATCCGATCGCCATAAAAACCGTGCCTAAAGCCTTCCACGGGTAGACATTAGTAACTTTACAAATTTTTAGCTCTTTATGTCTTGTGGTTCAGACGTGATAAACGTACACCGAACAGACGTTCACATTTATAGATATACATTAGAGAGGATACGGCAGAGTCGTGAACAGACTATACGTTAAGTGGCAGTATTAGGACAATGGCAATTTTCCATTTAGTGCGGATGATCAGTAAGAGGCAATCAGGAAAGGTCGACCTTACGGTCGAGCTGGAGCTTACGACCTCGGACAGAAGGAACTGGCAGCTAACTACTTGGCACACGGATCCTGTATCGGAAGGAACAGCCGGCAATCAATTGTGGCGATTGCACGGGGCTGCGTTCCAAGTGAGAAGCACGGAGTCGCAATGCGGAGCGGCTGTGCTGCTGGGCAGGGCGCCCGCTTCATCTGGCGGACGTCGATACAGAGGCAGCAGCCGAAGCCGCCCACAGCTCGCGAAATACAGGCCGCCCGCCGCTCAGCGCTGCTGTTTGGGCTGCCTGCACACCAGGGGCAGCTGCTTTCTCTAGCGGCGAGTTTCACGAGAGGACGATTGCTCCCTCTTCTCCTGTTTTAGGAATTAATTTATACAGGTGCTTCCACAAGAGCGTGTAAAGGTTTAGCAGGGCACAGAGTGCTCCAATGAACAATCAGAGGTAGCGAGCCAGGCGTCAGAGATATGGAAAAAAAGTCTGTCGCTTTGTCTCGCAATATTTCGCCCCCCCCTTTTTTTTTTTTTTACAACAAACATGCGTACAAGTGTACACGTGTTGTGGTGTTTATTTACATGTTCATTATTTCCTGCAACGGAGGAGGATTTCCGAAACCATCTTAATACTATATTTCCTGATTCCTGGATTGGCTGACGGCCTACTGCCTGGTCTGCGAGACTCAGATCTCCTTAATTACTTCCTAATATGATATGTAAAGCCACTTGTGTATAAGACTGCACTGGATACGGAGATGGAATTACTGCGTATCTTAGAAGACAGATTAAGGAAAGACAAATCTACGTTTTTAGCATTTGCGGATCTGGAAAAAGCTTTTCACAATTGAAAGTAGGCAGCCATAGGCTGAGGTTCATTATTTATGGATTTTTTGGTAATATTTTTGGTGAATCTGAACGTGCATCCGCCTTATAGCTTTATTTTGTATGTGAAAGTCATCCATGATCGATAATCTCAGTCGATGTTTGTAACTACTGCACATCATAATGTCTTTTCCACTGCGATGCAGCATCTGCGCTGCAGCAGCTACTTTCACCGCTGAGGCGAGTAGTAGAGTCAGCTGTTGAGCAGAGGAGTCGATCGTGGACTAGGCTAGCTGACAGACGTATGGCAACTGCCTCGTGTACTAAGTTTGAATTGGTCAGCAATGATTGTATTGAGTTTGATTTATTTCACTCTATATTTATGAATACAAACGTATTATATTGGACAGTGAATTCTGTATCAAGAGGAAGAGAATTTTTGTATGGAACGGAATTGTATAAAACCATTGTATTATTTTGAACACTCAACAAAGGAATGTTTTTTTTAATTCAATAAATAACTTAATGATTACTATTTTTTTGCCACGGTGGTGTAGCCGAGCGGTCTAAAGCGTCTCGCTGCGGAGCGCGCGGTTGCTCGCCGTGGAGATTCGAGTCCTCCCTGAGGCATGGGTGTGTGTGTGTTTGTCCTTAGGTTATTTTACCTAGGTTTAAGTAGTTTGTAAGCTACGGACTAATAACCACGCAGTTTGGTCCGATAGATTTACAAACATTTGAACATTTTTTTACTATGTTTTCTTATTTCAGCTCAACCTCGTCCCTCATTTTCCTGATTGTGGCATTTTTGATTTTGTTGTATGGTTCGTGTTGAGTTTTTTAAAGAAAAGGATTTCCTTTTAAATGTAAATATTCACGTACCAGTAAAGTAATCAGTCCTGAATCTGACTGTCAGAAATAATGTTCACAGAAGTACAGATTGTTTTACTCACAGGGCCTAATTTTGTTTGTTAAATCCGTTGCGCACATATAATTAGAGAAACTCCTTGATTTAAATAGAAAGACTTAATAAGAATAGATAACTTTCACTTAACAAACTTTCATCAAGCTTTCACTTTCATTTAATAAAATTACAACAAGAAGCTTTCACAATGTTGATTGGAATACACTCTTTCACATTCTGAAGGTATCAAGAGTAAAATATAGAGAGCGAAGAATAATATTCAACTTGTACAAAACCCAGACAGCAATTATTAGAGTCGAAGGGCAATAAAGGGACGCAGAGGTTGGGAAGGGAGTAAGACAGGGATGTAGCCTTTCCCCAATGTTGTTCAGTCTGTACATTGAGCAAGCTGTGAAGGAATGTAAGGAGAAATTTGGAGAGGGAATTAAAGTTAAGGGAGAAGAAATTATTGGACCACATCAACAGCATCCATGAAAAAATCAATTACACGATGGAGGTAGAGAGAGATGGTGCGCTGACGTTCGTTGACGTACTTGTCAGGCGCAAAACAAATGGATGCCTTTAGCCGTGGTGTCTAGCGGAAACCCACCCACACGGACCTGTATCTGCACGCTACGAACCACCACCACCCATCGCAGAAACGATCTTCTCTAACGACGCTGGTACACAGTGCAGAAGTAGTCTCGGACAACGAACATCTGCAGAAGGAACTGAGCAACTGACGATAAGTGTTTAAGAAAAATCGCTACAGCAACCGCCAGATAACAGAAGCCCTCCATCCGAAGACACGCAAGCAGGAGACGGTCGAGGAGGAGACAAATAAGCTTGCATTTTTGCCGTTTTGTGGTTCGGTAACGGGAAAGATTAGCCGGCTTCTTAAGAGACACGAGATCGACACGGTCTTCAGGCCTCCTACAAAATTGCGACAGATGATGAGACCTGTGAAAGATGATCTAGGCTTTAGAACGCCAGGTATAGGCAAGATATCGTGTGGGTGTAGACAATGCTACATCCGACAGACAGTGCGCAATATTGAACAGCCCTGTGTTGAACATGAAAGATGTTTCCACCTACGTTATGCCGAGAAATCTGCAATTGCGGAACACGCTCTAGAAAACAAGTATCGCATTGCGTTCCAGGATATATAAGTCATTACCAGAACAAATACTTTCTGGGCCAGCGTAATAAAAGAGGCATTCGAAATCAAAATATCTGAAAAGTCTTTTAATAAAGACGGCAGCTTGCAGCTGAGCACAGCTTGGGACCCGGCCATCGGACGGTTGAAGCGGGCGCGGCAGGCACGCGGCCAAAACATTGCCATATATGGCGATGCGGCTGAGCACCAGTGACGTCACAGGGGGCCGCGCAGGTATATAAGGACGGCGGCAGCAATGAGAAGACAGTCACCACTTGACAATCGCCGATGAGATTTTGGCCGAAAGCTCGTGGATATCAAACCACTTTACGCGGCTGGAAGTGCGAGGGAATTTTATCAACATTTAAACATGTTTTGAACCCCGCCATTCGTTTTAGCTGTGGATTAGGCTGATGTTAAATGAATATGAAATTAAATAAAAGAATTACTTCAGTATCTCATTATTTATTGTAAAGCCAGTGGATTGATTAGCTGTTTTTGTTTGTCCGTTTTCTAAATAAACTTGTAAAAAAGGTAAGATGGTTTATTTATGCGGTATCACGCAACTTGTAATAGCCCTTGACGTAAGTAATTGTTCTGTGCCTTCACCTCCCGTACCGTTTTCCTGTCCAACTCCTATGTTTTCCCTTTATACATTTTTCTTTTTCCCTCGTCGTAGATACTGAAAATGAAGAAAAAAACTTAGGACTCTACTTCAAATTTTGTACTAACTACGGAAAGTGAAGACAAAAAGTTGATCTTACACACAAATAAGAGGAAGCGAAGAAAGAAGGGTTTAAGAATAGGGGTTAACGTCCCGTCATTAGAGACGGACGAAATAACGATTCCAATAAATAACGCCATTTACTCATTAAATTACAACAAGGTTTAGAATTCTAATGCCGACAACATCGTCGACATAGCAGGCTGTGATACTGAAAACGAACAATTTAAACATAAACGCCCTGGAATACGACTTCACCAATCGTTATGACTTTCATATGTTATTTCTACTGTACCGCGTGATCGGCATGCTAGTCAGAATTTGGTAGCACTTCAGTTTTCGATGTTAATGTATTATTATTTATATGTATATATATGAAAATATTTACTTCCTTATATGTATATATATGAAAATATTTACTTCCTTCTTCTACTCTCAGGGATTACGTGCACAGATGATTTTGTTTTGTGCAGATGTATGACAAAGCTCCGTTCGAATTGTAGAAGTTTCACTGGCCTCCTTGCAAAATTAATATTAAAAAACGGTACTTCGATTTTCGCTTACACGTATTAATTTTCTGACATTAAACGCAAAACTAACAATATACACGTATATACTCGAATTACAAGGTGTCTAGAGTGGCATATAGCGTGGTTGCATGATACGATAGTGGTAAAGTACCTGAATCACGTTGTATACTTCGTCAATTCGGTGTGTAATTTATTATTTAGTTCACTGTTACCCACTTTTAAGCGTTTAAGCTAGTTTCGCTGTTACTCTTTATCAATAGGCATAATAGTGTTTTTAGAACTAAGAGGATCTATATGTCAGCACGACGGATAAATACGGAACAGAAATGAAGCGTTCAAAGCAGCACTGAAACTTTGCAATGAGCTCATCTTGTAAACTATTCCGAACACACCTGAGAATCCTCTTTAAGTATTAAATACAAACAGTCACTGACAGCAATTTTTTTTTAATTATTAGATGCTTTCGGTCTGTATTGTGACAATCTTCAGACATTTATACACGGAGATGTCGCTGATGGCAGACGGAGCGTCTGTTCTACGTCCGTGATCGACAGCTTCGCCTGCCGCCACCGCCGCACATGTTGGTGGATAAAGATCTGAGATGATCACAATAGAAAACAAAACAAAACTGCTGAGATCTTCTGTGAGAAATGTTCTCCAAAATTATTTATCCTTCAAACCACCTCCGCTTAAAATGTGGCTACGTCAGTATATTGTACTCAATGACTAGGAGTAAGAAAGACCAAAATTAACCCTTTAAACTATGTAACTGAATTACACACGGAACCGAAGAGGGATGATCTATTCGTAATACAAGCGATTAGCGTGGCGTACAGCGTCGTTGCATAAAACAACAGCGGTAGGGGCTGCTAAATAATCGAAAATAAACAACCTCTGGCAATAAAGTTCAGTGAATAGTCCTGTAACATTAACGTAGATGAACTATGAACCACAGCAGTTACCTTACTGTCCTTCGAGAGAGACACCTGCCATATCTATGCACCGCTGAGCTCTGTGGTACATGTCCTGGAAACTTTGCACGAAGTCTTCTTTTGGGATGGTGCTGAGAAGCCTCGTCATGTTTAGTTGTATTTCAGTAATGTCGTCAAATCTTTTTCCTTTCAGAGCGAGTTTGAGTCGAGGGAATAGAAAGAAGTCTGGAGGATTGAAATCCGGCGAGTATGGTGGATGTTCAAGATGCACCACCCCCTTTTTATCAGTAACTGTTTAACAACATTTGCTGTGTGTGGTAGAGCGTTGCCGTGTAACTTCAACATCCACCTCACTCGCAGTTCATAGGTATGGAAGGTGACTATTTCTAAGGCTAGTAAGATAAATGTAGTCCGTAGACTATCTTCGTTATTGCTAAACGACTATTCATCGAACTTTATTGTCAGAGGTTGTATAATATACTAGCTGAACACCCAGCGCTGCCTGGGTATTTGTTACAAGCTCAGTCTTCTGTTGATGTCCTCCTTTCTTCTTCTCTTTCCCTTCTGTTTCCTCTGGTAACTGCAGCACAACCATCACCATCACTACTAGCATCAACTCTACAACTTCCTCCTTTTCCTCCACTTTATCCATCCCTGTCTCTATCCATTTCCTCCTTCCCTCCTCCTGATGTAAATGATGGTACATGTAATTCACAATAACATTACCTACATTATTAACCCTTAAGAGGAAGAATGATTTTCATTACTTAATAGGAAATATGTGTCTGGTGGACACGGTTGTGAAAAAGTATATATATGTTGCTTTTCTTGCAATTTGGTGCTTAAATCTGTTAATACAATTAACAAATTGAACCATAACTCACTGATCCAATATCAAGTAACAATTCCAATACTTATTACTTCATGAATATTCATACTAAGTAACTCTATAAAAATACATGAATTTTGTGAAGAAAGGTCAGGGATAAAGTTCAAATTCATAAACACTTTTGGTAATGAATCGATTAAGCACTGAACACACATTTTCCTGGAACATTCTAGGTATACTGTTCTGTCACAGTTTACACATCACATTTGTATGTGATTTTATTTCTGGTAAGGACAAAGACTGCATTTTCACTTTCTTTGTAATTTGTCAGTCTTCACCTTCTCTTGTTCTTTCTTTCTCTGTGGGTCTTTTCCAAGAAGATTTTGCATTATTACCATCAAACTGGAGATAAGTAGCCTGAAGATGACATCTCATTAGACTTAGAGACTTAGACATCGTATGAAATCTTTTTACGAAGGTCATGTGTGCTAAAATTCGTAAAAATCTGAGTAAAACTGTAGATTGGAACAAAGGAAAGTACTCACCGCCTTGCAGCGTACAGAATTTTATTAAGTCAGTGACATTCCTCTTGTTCCTCTTGTTACTCTTGTTCGCCGGCCGCGGTGGCCGAGGGGACTGAGGCGCTTCAGTCACGGTCTGCACGGCCACTACGGTCGGGGGTTCGAATCCCCCCTCGGGAATGGATATTTGTGCCGTCCTAGTTCGTAAGTAGTTCATAAGTAGTTTGTAAGTTTAGGGACTGATGACCCCGTAGTTAAGTCCAATAAGCTATACAAACATTTTTTTTAGTTACTCTTGTTCACTTGTGCAAATGATGATCATGTGGCATATACGGCCATTAGACCCTAACTGCGACCGTGTTCAACCTGCTTGGTGCAAGTCTTTTTTAGGTGGCACCATTCCGGTGACTTTCGCGTCAATTGTGATGAGATGATAATCGCAGCGCAGAAAATCTACGACCCGACAGCTAATCAAACGCGGGTTCCTACATGGCAAAACACCACGCTGTCCTCTAGACTACGGAGGGGGAAAGGTGTGCAAATTTTCATCAAGATCGGAATATTTACAATAGCCACCGCCAAGCACTGTACTGAATTTTATGTAGACTGTGACCTCCATCTTTTTTTAAAGATCAGGTATGCAAAATTTATCAACATCGGAGTGAAATTGTAAATGTTGTTCAAATGTTTGTTAAGCTTATGGGACGTAACTACAGGGTCATCAGTCCCTAAACTTACAAACTACTTATCAACTACCTTATACTAAGGACGGCACAAATATCCATGCCCGAGGGAGGATCCGAACCCCCGACCGTAGTGGCCGTGCAGACCGTGACTGGAGCGCCTCAGTCCCCTCGGCCACCGCAGCCGGCTGTGAAATTGTAAACTGTTGTGGAAGTGTGTTGTAAGTCACAAGGACTAAGGTCCGGCCAGTATGGTGGATGGTACAGTACTTCCCAGTCCCATCGACCGAACAGAGCAGCCACAGCGTGAGCTATAATCGCTAATACGGTTTCGTGGGCGAGATCACGAATCGTCTGGCGTCGTTCACTGTCCACTAACACTGCAAAAGTGTGCACTGCTTCTTCGGAGACGCTAGGACGACCTGCCCGATGCATGTCTGCCACAGTTTGCCGACCTTCGTTGAAGGCTTTTAGCCAACGCGCCAGTGTTCTGCTCGGCAATGCCGATTCCCCGCAGGCCTCTCGAAAACCTTGATGACACTGTCGCGTTGTACGACCTCTGGAACATTCAATCTTGATCCAACTTCGTTGTTCCTGTTTCGAAAACGTAGTGACACCGTTACCTTAGACTGCTCGTTCACAAGTCACTGTATTTCCCTAAATTGTGCGCACATTTGCGACGTTGAAAGAGCGAGTCCATTTGCTCGGAGGTAAGGTAGGTATGTCAACAAAGTGTGCTACTAGCGACAATAGTAGATTCAATTGCATAATGTCGCCACAGCGGTGTTGCCACTTTTTAAGTTCCAACCCTCGTATATATGGGGTGTCAATTAAGGAATCATCAGTATTCAGGAATACTACAAGGCTGAACAGATGAATCATAAAACTTCGTATGGAAATATCATCTGCAGCGAATGGTTTCAGAGTTAGAATTGGCGTACTACGTCATGTCCATTAATTCCATACCGCTGGGGAATGGCCGCATAGTCACAGGCGCCTTGCTACAAATTCCACGGTCGCTCCCCGTCGGAGGTTCTAGCCCTCTCTCGCCCAAGGTAATATGTGATGTGTTGTCCTTATCATAAATTAGTTTAAGTAGTGTGTAAGCCTAGAGGTCTATGACTTCAACAGTATGGTCTATCAAGTTTTACAAAAATTTGTTTTATATTTGACATTTGGCATCGACTGAAGTGTTTAAGACGCTAGTTTCGCGAAGCCGCGGTGGCCGAGGGGACTCAGACACTTCAGTCACGGTCTGCACGGCCACTGCGGTCGGGGGTTCGAATCCCCCCTCGGGCATGGATACTTGTGCCGTCCTTAGTCTTAGCTAGTTCATAAGTAGTTTGTAAGCTTAGGGACTGATGACCCCGTAGTTAAGTCCCATAATATCTACAAACATTTGATTTTTGAACGCTAGTTTCGCATTTAAGCAATTAGACATCTGGCGTAATAGTTAAGGAAAATGTAAGAATATTTCCTTTCAAAAGACTAGGGTGATATCCTTTCGCATGGCGGCTTGTGTAACACTGATCTCGACGACAAAACTCATTGATACTACACGATAAGTACGATACAGGGTGAATCACCTAACATTTGCACTGCAAATATTGGGTAAACGGAAAGTGCGATTGATGTGCGGTTTTCACAGAATGGATTGGTAGTTAGAGGCTCGTATTTTTAGCCAACAAACAGGTTGTAATATTATTTAGAAAGTGTATTTTTACGCAAAAATACAGATTTTTAAGAGGAACAGTGGTGGTTTCTATCATGCACTGTACTTTTTGACACCAGATGTGTGCAAAGAATTTTGAATGACATTTTTATCATGTTTAGTTTGGCAGCTACAACCGTTTCAAAGTTTCGGGGGCGGAGGCTGCGATAGCGTAGCTGACTGGCGGAGTGGCTATCCCCTGGGGCACGGCCCACTGTCTCATGACCACCAGCCAATCAGATACGCTGTCGTAGCCTCCGCCCCCAAAACTTTGAACGGTTGTAGCTGCCAAACTAAACGAGATAAAAATGTCATTCAAAATTCTTTGGTGGTGTTAAAAATTGCAGTGCATGATAGAAACAATCATTGTTCCATTTGAAAAATTGTATGTTTGCATAAAACAGACACTTTCTAGGTATTTATACAATCTGCTTATTTGCTAAAAATACCAGCCTCTGACTACCAACCCATTTTATGAAAACCGCACATCAATCACACTTTCCGTTTCCGCAATATTTGCGGTGCGTTAGTTGATTCACACTGTATATCAGTGAATTTAATACAGTTGTAGTTACTGGTACACTCAATGGGCGATATGTTTGTGTCAGCTTTTTTTCTGAAAATTAATTTATAGTTATTTCTCAGTTACCGTTTTAGTTTAATTGGTTGAGTGCCTCTTTTTGTTATGAAATACTTAATTGTTACATAGTCTATAATAATTTCGTGTGGCTCATTAGCCTGGTGCAAGTCTTTCAATTGGACGCCACTTCGGCGACTTGCGTGTCCCTAGCCTACCCCAGTTATCCAACCGGGGAAAGTGAACCTACAGCTTAACGTGGACTCTTCACATCGTTGAGAGGTGAAGGATAGGTTAAAGTGCAGACAGGGTTTCGAACCCGCGACCCTTCGGTTTTCAGTCGCGCACTTTACCCCAAGACCACCGGGGCCGAATCATAGTATATGACTGGTCAAATATCTTTGTAAAAGATTTGTACTCAGAACATAGTAGCTGGTGTGATGTGGATAATCTGAAGTATTGTCTGAAGATGGCCTAAGAAGGCGAAAGATAGTTTAGAATAAAAAAAGAATATTATTGTGATACAAATATACAGTGTATCACACTTATTTAATGGTGATAGTCTTCTGTCCGATTCGCGAGGCCGTTACCCGTCGAGGGTTCGAATGCTCTCTCGCGCATGCATGTTTGTCCTGTCTTTAGTATAAGTATATATACAGAACAGTCGTCACTTTTGACCCTGCAGTTGTTGTTCTTTAATATTCACAGAATATATGACATCAACTGCGATTGGGTAAAGCTGAAAATTTGTACCCAGCCGGGATTCGAACACGGGTTTCCTCCTTTCTAGGCAGTTTCGCTGACCCCTACACCTTTGGGGACGCAGTGATCACCGCCCCTGTGAGGACTACCTAAGCACGCCTCCCGTCAGACACAAATTCCCAGCTTCGCCCTGCCCACAGTACTCAAACTCGTAGTTATGAAACTAATTCCCGTAAGAGTAAGGGCTTCAAACTTGCCCACCCTTCCCCACTAACGATAGGATCATTGCCCGTCACCGGCATATTATATATATACATGTGGCGCCTGTTCCGAAAGAACAGACGTCACTTCTGATCCTGCAGCTGTTATTATTTAATATTCATTGAATATATGACATCAACTGCGACTGGGCAAAGCTGAAAATGTGCACCCAGCCGGGATTCGAACCCGGGTCTCCTGCTTTCTAGGCAGTTGCGCTGACCCCTACACCACTGGGGACACAGTGATCACCGCACCTGCAAGGACTACCTAGGCACGCCTCCCGTCAGATACAAATTCCCAGCTTCGTCCTGCCCACAGTACTCAAACTCGTAGTTATGAAACTAATTTCCGTAAGAGTAAGGGCTTCAAACTTGCCCACCCCTCCCCACTAACGATAGGATCATTGCCCGTCACCGGCATATTATATATATATACATGTGGCGTCTGTGGGCAGGGCAAAGCTGGGAATTTGTATCTGACGGGAGGCGTGCCTAGGTAGTCCTTGCAGGTGCGGTGATCACTGTGTCCCCAGTGGTGTAGGGGTCAGCGCAACTGCCTAGAAAGCAGGAGACCCGGGTTCGAATCCCGGCTGGGTACACATTTACAGCTTTAAAAAATCGCAGTTGATGTCATATATTTTATGAATATTAAATAATAACAGCTGCAGGATCAGAAGTGACGTCTGTTCTTTCGGAACAGCCGCCACACACACACACACACACACACACACACACACACACACACACACACACACACACACACACACACACACACACACACACACACACACACACACATATATATATATATATATATATATATATATATATATATATATATATATAATATGCCTGTGACGGGCAATGATCCTATCGTTAGTGGAGAAGGGTGGGCTAGTTTGAAGCCCTTACTCTTACGGGAATTAGTTTCATAACTACGAGTTTGAGTCCCCAGTGGTGTAGTGGTCAGCGCAACTGCCTAGAAAGCAGGAGACCCGGGTTCGAATCCCGGCTGGGTGCACATTTTCAGCTTTAAACAATCGCAGTTGATGTCATATATTCTGTGAATATTAAAGTTTATAAGTAGTTTGTAAGTTTAGGGACTGATGTCCCCACAGTTGCGTCGCATAAGCTTAGCAAGCATTAGTCTTCGGTCTCATGATAGAGACATTTCACAATGACATCCATGGTACGATTACGGTCCGCTACGTACTTCGCAAAAGCTGGACATCAGCCAGCAGGCAGTAGGTAACTAGCAGAGACAGAGCAGTTTTTGGGTCAGTGAATCTGCACCCAGCAGGAGCACACCTGACAGAGGTCGCTCCCTGCCGCCGTGGCGCGGCTGTAGCTGCTGAATGATGCATGCCGGAGGCCGCCTCGCGTGCCGGGGGCACGGCGGTCGGTCCCTGGGTCGATACTCGACGATCCCAGGCGCCGTTTAATTCCGACACATTTGCCTCGCCAGGCGGCGCCGAAATAGCCGAGTCTAGGCGAAGGTCGAGGGCAGCGTTTCTCAAAGGACGCTCTTAAAACATTAATTCGTGGAAGCGCTGCTGCTGAATGGCTACATTTCGAGTCGCTGACAACCGTTGTAAATGAACGGCGGGCGGAAATTGTGTTGTGGCTGTGAATATCTAAGGGCAGTTCTGGAGAATAGGTAACTAGTGAAACTTCTTTCTGATGCTAGACGACATAAAAAATAACAGCAGGTCATGCTCAACGCAGTGATTAAGCCATTCGATAAAACTGGGAAGCAGTGAACGATTTAGTTTTTTCGAGCTGTTTGTCGCATATGAGACAAACGGCGCAATCGTTCCTTAGAACAGGATGAGGCCAGTAAACTCCAACTGCTTCCGCAGTTGCAGGTTGAGCTGTGTCCCTACTGACCCAGTCGTTGACAGGACGCAGAAACTTCCACTTCTCTCCATCCCATACTGAGTACATAAGAAGAAATTAACCCAAATAAATACTCGCATTTCTTTTCTTACGTATGAACCACTAAAGACTACGATTATTTCGACTGTTTCTCCTTTTTTCCTTCCAAATTTATTTCATCATTTTCCATCTTTATTCTTCAGTCCACTCGGTTTTTCTTGGAAACATTTGGCATCCTTCAATTTCTTTTCTCGATACCTTGTTGGGTAATTTTGATTCCAAAAAAGTTCAAATGTCTGTAAATCTATCGGACCAAACTGCGTGGTCATTAGTCCGTAGCTTACAAACTACTTAAACCTAGGTAAACTAACCTAAGGACAAACACACATACCCATGCCCCAGGGAGGACTCGAACCCCCACGGCGAGCAACCGCGCGCTCCGCAGCGAGGCGCTTTAGACAGCTCGCCTACTCCACCGCGGCAATATTTGAATCCGTCCATGCCCCTTCCAACTTCTTTGACACATATGTTGTCCATTTTTGATTTACTGAAGTAACAGAACGGTCTTTTTATCTATCTGTTGGGATTCATCCTTTGTATGTGACAATAGAAAGGTATTCTTCTGTTCCAAATTACAAAATTGATTTTTTCAATATGTATACAGATTTCTCTATTATGATGCACTCTGTATTATCTGCTGTAAAACTAGCCCGAAGATTTTTCTTAATATGTGTGTTTCACATTTGTATTTAATTTTTTAAATTATTTGCTGGTAACAACACAGCCAGTACAACTGCTTATTCTAAATAGACAGCTAATTTTATAAAGTTACAAATGCCGGTATTGGATTCGACAGAGGCCTATGCTAACTTCACCGGCCGCGGTGGCCGAGCGCTCTGCGGCGCGCCAGACACGGTCCGCACGGCCACTACGGTCGGGGGTTCGAAGCCTCCCTCGGGCATAGATATTTGTGCCGTCCTTAGTCTTAGCTAGTTCGTAAGTAGTTTGTAAGTTTAGTGACTGATGACCCCGTAGTTAAGTCCCATAAGCTATACAAACATTTGAACATTTTTATGATCACTTCATGCTGATATAATGCTATTAAAAAGTATCAGGATTGTTCCGTTCATTAGTGTTTTATTTTTGTTAGCAATGGAAAATCCTTTTCTTTTTAGAGATGTTCCTACTGTTTATTTTCGTGTGGTGCATATTACGAAGGTCTAAACTGCTACGACAACAGAGTGAACTAGACTATAGAATTAAGGGTAGTCAAAGTCTCGTGCACAATTAAAAATGATATAAATGAAAAATTAACGTAAGAACGGATATCTGAGATACGTTCAAGGAATTCGAAAGCAAATTGCTATATACCGACTTCATAGACAATCCTTAAAAGAGTGTGGTCTTATATAAAATCAGTAAATGGATCGTAACAATATGTCCGAAACACTCTAACATTTACGATAGTGAAAAAGAACTTGAAATTTTTTTTTTTCGAAACTGTAGGATAGGAATATCGTAATATAGTCACTCGAAACAAAAATTGACAGATCACTAACTAAATGACCAACGAATAGAAATGCAATTATTGATATGGTGTCTGTTCTTTCGGGCATGTCCGAAATAACACGCACCATTTGTTGACATTAACTGCAGTAATTTTACGAATTCGAAATATTGAAACATTTCGATCGTTTCGGGGCGGTGAAATAAATTCAACGGTGAATTTGAAATTTTCTGCTGGACTGGGATTCGAACGTAGATTTTTCGCTTTATTATTTCTAATTCGGACATGTTCGAAATAACAGACACAATTTGTTGACATTAACGACCTATTTATGCGAATTAGAGATAATGAAGCGGAAAATCCGGGTTCGAATCCCGGTCCAGCACAAATTTTCAAATTCGCCGTTGAATTTATTTCACAGTCTCGAAATATGTTATTATTTCGAATTCGTAAAATTACGGCCGTTAATGTCAGCAAATGGTGTCTGTTAGACAAGTTCGAAAAGAACAGACACTATATCAATAATTGTAAAATGTGACACCAACAGGCATTTGACAGTTTCAATGCAGACGCATTCGAACGCTCGATCCCTTGCCGGAATCCAGTATAGGCTGCGAGCAAGAGGAATCAATCGGCAGCGAGACGCTCCTTGTCATTTCCGTGTTCAAGAAGAGACCTCCAACGAATTCGATAGATTATCAGCCTGTATCTCTGTAGCTGGTCTTTCTTAGAAATTTGGAACATATTTCACCCTCGTGTTTACCGAGATTTAGAGAGATGGTAAATCTTTGTGGTACATATCATGTTCCTTGAATTCCAAATATTTGTAAACCTTAGGGACCACAATGCCAGGGGCATTGGTTCCTAGATTTCCAAACAACTTAAACAAACTAACTTACGCTGTGGACAACACACACACACACACACACACACACACACACACACACACACACACACACACACACACACATGCCCGAAGGAGGACACGAATCTCCGGCAGGCGGGCCGCACATTCCGTAGAATGGCGCCTTACACCGCGCGGCTATTGACCTCCTGAAGGCGTTCGATCTGACCTTGCCAGTAGTTTACAGAAGAAAGCTGCGTGATTTTGTTGAAAACGAAAGACAATCTTTATTTATCGTATCCGACAGGAAGCTATTATCAGTTGTCAACGGGTTTCCTACACCTTATTAGGCGTGGTAAAGATTTGTGTTCGTTGTGCTTCCATATTTTATCCGTAACATACTGGTTTATGTCAAAAAGCTGCCTAAAGAGGTTTAAGTGATACTGCCTGCGATAGTGCTTATTCAAATGGTACCATGTTAAGTTGCGGAATGTTAACTCGCTACACTTTCCTTTGGAAGGACGACGTTCTTCTCAAACAGAAGTTTGTGCTCCGCCTCTAATGACCGCGTCTTTTTAGGATTATTAAACCCTGATGTTTCTTGCCGATTAAGAACGAGAGGTTGACGTGACGTTGCTATGGCATCAGCAATGACTCTTTGATGCAGCAGTGGAACGACCGAGCGCTCTAAGGTGCCTTGCTGCGGAGGGCAAGGTAGCTCCCCGTCGAAGGTTTGCGTCTTCCCTCCGGCACGTGTGTGTGTGTGTGTTTGGACCTTAGGTCTCTAAGCCTAAGGACATAACCTCAGTAGTTAAATCCCATAGATTTACAAACATTTGAACATTTTTTGAGTGCTTGACATCGCTGCTATCACACACATATGCACTGGCTTTCTAGTCGATATTTTCTAAACCAGTGTTTCTCAATCTGTGGGTAGTGACCCCCTTGGGGGTCGCAAGTGCAGCTCGGGGACGAGGGGTAGAGGGTCACAGGAGGAAGTACTTAGGCCACATAGCAGCCAGCCAGAAGCATGCCTTAATACTAGGATTCAGAAAGGCAAAAACATATGCTTAAGAAAAGTGAAACACATGTTACAATTATGCTATTCCTTGGTGATCATAAATTCTCAGTTGAATAGGACAAATATTTTTTTTTATAATATACACCGTGTTAACAACGAATAAACGAATAGCCTGATACCTAAATTTACCAGACACAATACGCAATTTTGAGAAACTAGACGTTTACAAATTTACTATAAGTGGGACCTTGCTCAACGATCATAATTCGCTTCAGAGTTTCACCTGCAATGCGAAAACTCGTTATCCGACTTATATTTATGTGCCAGAATTCGTGTAATAATAGGGCGTGTTCCATTCAGAAAGGTGGACTAAAATATATCCTACAATGTACAATACTGTTTTTTTTTCTTTTAGGAGAAAGTTGTAGCTCACTTGTAGTTTGGTTCGGGGAGGGGATCAGGGTCGGCAAAATATTTGCACTGCGTGTATATGCCCCCCCCCCAAAAAAAAATACTAACGAATTTCTCGTTACGATTACACATTGTCCCGGACGAAAATGCAGTTTTACTTTATAATCCACAATCTACTTAATCATCTAGCAGTAAAACGTATCAATCCTTTATAAGTAAAATGTGTAATATACCGGAATAGAACTTCCCAGGATTCAAATGTACTTACAGTGTCGACGTTTTTTTTTTTCGTGACATCTAAATGTCGATTATGGTGCGACAACTGGGCAGTAAGAAGGACCAACTGTGAGCCAGCCAGTCAGACTGCTGATTCTCACTTCTGTTTCACAAATTCAGGTCGCTTGTATTTCAGGTTTTTTAATGATGACACAGACGAAGTAATTTAAGAGCACGCTGTTTATCATTTATTCCGTTTTGTATAATACTTCGCTATTTCTTACATGTTACGATATTCGAGTATGTTGTTACGATGGAACCCAATAGCTTTAATTGAGCTGTCAAATTTATACTTTTGCCTGCCTAGACTGGAAACTGCAATCTCTTGAGGTTGAAGTACACCGATAGATGGTACAACTGTTATAATTGCATGTACTTTCAAAACTTCACAAAGTCGATTTTCTCGAGAATTATTGAGAGTTGCGTGTAATGGCTTTGGGTGATGGTTTTTTTAAGTTCTGAACTTCATGTAACATAAATATAAAGAAATTCTAAAATCAGCCACCCATTTAATCTCTTTCTTAGTGGCTGATCCACAAGGATTAAATCTTGAGTGGGAGTGAAACAGTTCGTGATTTAAGAAACTCATTTAACACCCTCACTAGTAACGCAGTTTATCTTGCGGAAAAGGTGATTTACTTTAAAAGTACGCTTCTGAAATAGCAATTCACAATATTTCCCCGACCTGTTAGAAATGTAAACAAATGAGACATCACGCTCATCGAATGCACTTTGTTTTCACGAAGTATTACATAGTCTTCGTCATAAAGGCTTTGTGTCATTCCACTATGCGCAGACGCTTGTGTGTGCCCTGTGTTTTGTTATAGTAATCGCGCATTTTCAACTAAATAAGCATGTTGTTGTTATTCTCTCGTTTTTATGTTTTACTCGCTGGAAACCTGGCGTTGCCTGGGTATTTATTTACTACAGGCTTGGATTCGTACTTCCTCTATCCGTTCTTTGTGTTTCCATCACCTGTTTTCTAAAAACATGTTGTATTTATGGTAGAATATGTTACAGATATGGCCATCTTCCATAACGTAAAAAAAAAATATAAGTGCAGCATCCAAACAAAGAAAGGTAGTAATCAAAATACGAATGGTATGTAACATTCATATATTCATTTAATTCAGAACTTGAGTATTCTTAATACTTGTCTGGAATCTAATATGAAAAAATTCTTTGATGAGCCCAGCCCTGAGAAACAGACATAAAATTCTTCGTGTGAGAAACATGGAAACGTCAAACACACTGCAGGATTTAATAGATTGCCCTGCGATTTATTAATCGTAATAGTAAATGCTCGTTTCTCTGTAAACTCCAATAGCTTGAAGTTAAAAGCCAGATCTGTCGGAAATAATGGGTATTCGTCGGATGTACCCTGTTTTATTCTCTTCCTTTCCTTGTAGCTCTGTAGCAGTCTATTGCTTTCACCTGCAACCGTGTTCGCTTCACAGTTTAAAGTTGGTTCAGATTTGTCTAAAACACTGCCATCTTTCAGAAATTTCCTTAAGCTGACTGCGATACAGGAGTGTCTCAGTAGTAAATATGTAAATGTGGTAAAACGTGGTGCATCATGTGAAAGGTTTTTACCCATCGCAATATATATTATCTCATATTTATTGAATTATATGTTATACAATTGAATAATTTTGCAGTATATATTCATTTGTATAAGCTCTGTATCTCGGTGAACTCTGTTGCGAATACAGTTGTAGAGAAGTAATAGATTAAAAACGAATTCAGTGGTTTCACTACATGAACAGCCCAAAAGTAGTATGCGATAACTTTTTTTCCTTCAATCATTTTGGTGTGGTTGTCACTGAGAAAAGGTACACTATAATAAAGGTTCGAAAT
The DNA here is from genome assembly GCA_026315105.1 of Locusta migratoria. Classification (NCBI taxonomy): domain Eukaryota; kingdom Metazoa; phylum Arthropoda; class Insecta; order Orthoptera; family Acrididae; genus Locusta; species Locusta migratoria. The sequence continues at coordinate 366,334,352 of CM048750.1, read as the reverse complement.
TATAAAGTTTATTGCACATCGCTAAGTACTCTCGTTCTCATACAGTGTATGAATAAAGTTTTGTCGCGTTATGCTGCAATTTTTCACGGATCTAATTGTTTACGGCCTCAGACCCCGGGAACTCTGAGCTGTACGTGTTTCTTACACTTATGGCAACCGTCCTCTTAGTGTGGAGGTCAAGTATGTAAATTTTTAGTAAGACTGAAAGAAAACTGTAGATTGGTATGCAAGACGTACACACACGGACACTCTGCTTCATATATATACAGTACCTGCAGTATTACACAGCAACAACGGACTGAAATAACAAAAATGAACTGTTCAGTAAAACAATGAAAAATTCATCATTTTTTCGATTTTCAGCCCTTATTATTGCCGTGTTTACAGTGAAAATTCTGGCTACGAGGTCCGCCTTGTATGCAAAACACTATTTTATTTTACACACTAACATGTTTCAGCATCTCCGTGCCATCTTCAGTGGGTTTTTCATTTATTTATTGCTTGTTTTTAGATTCTGTGGTCGTATAGGACCTTTTCTATATAACGCAACGAGTATGTAATATAAAAACATTTATTTATTTATTTACTAAGTTTTTTTACCTGGCAAGATTAGGGCCTTCAGGCTATCTCTTACACCTAACCAGGAGTACTATATATTTTACATTTCTAGTATTTCAGGAGTTTTACTAAATCTACAACGATTAAAATTTTCAATCAGTTCAAGTAACAAGAGGGCATACAGCTTATATACGTATTTGATAAGTAAGAAGCATGGGAAGTATTACAATACGGAAATGTTTTAATTATGGCTGCTAGCAGCAATGGACATGGAGGAGGGAGTGAGAAAGAGGAAGGAAATTAGAGTAATAATACTCAAATAAGGAGTTATAACGGAAGAGTAGAGTATGCTGAAAGAAAGAGGAGGAAGAGAAATAACGGAGAGAATAGCATTGAATTTACTATCACACAGAGAGAAACTTGGCTGTATATGTGAGGTTTGGCGAGAGCGTTAAGAGGGTGACATAAGAAAGTGTTTCAACTTATTCTTAAACGTAGCAGAAGACTGCATCGTGAGAAGAGAGCAGGCCAGCTTGTTCCAGAGGCGAACAGCAGAGAAAGTGACGGAGTTTGCTAATGTTTTCGTTTTATAAACGGGAACAGCTATGGTCTTAGATATGGGATCTTGTGTTAATATTATGATGGCATGGAAGATATTATATTCTGAGATGAGGTGCTATGGTGCTTGTGCAGTTACGTGAACTCGAGTAAGAAGGCACAGCGTGTAGTATGTCTGGTCGTAGTCGCTCTAACTTGGTGTATGAAGCACTAATGTGGTCATGTCGACGAATGTTGCATATATACCGTACACACGCATTCACTGTTATCTCTAACCGTCTTGTGTTTTCGCTACTTGTACCATGCTGGATATATCACAATATTTAAGGTTTGGTAGAACGAATGATTGCACTAGTTTGCATTTTATATCTTGTGGAAAGATTTAAGGGCGTAGAGGCGGGTGGAGGTCTTCCTGCATACAGTGACGGTATTATTTGCCCAGTTAAAATGTTCGTCGATAATGGATTCTTACTGTTATGTGATATGGAATTGGGATACCGTCCAGTTGAATGGGAGGCAACTGATGGCTTAATTCGTAACCTATTAATTTCTGATGTGCACCGTGCGGGAGTAACCGAGCGGTCTGGAACGCTACGTTACGGATCACGCTGATTCACGCGTCGGAGGTTCGGATCCTCCCTCGGGCATGAATGTTTGTGCTGTCTTTAGTATAAGCTAGTTCATAAGTAGTCTGTAAGTTTAGGGACTGATGACCCCGCAGTTAAGTCCCATGAGCTTAACAAACATTTGAACATTCTGATGGGCGACTTAGATTACTTACGACTTTGGCATTTAATTTTAGTCTCAGGGTTTTTCGTCCATGTTACGACTGAAGATAGATCCACATTCATGTGGGCAATCGCAGTGTTTATATCTTCAGATCTGGCACTTTGATAGAGCTGGAGGTCGTCTGCATAGAAGTGATATTTACAGAAAGTCGAAACCGATGAAATATCTTCCAAACTCTGAAGGTATCAGGGGTAAAATATAGTGAGCGAAGAGTTATATTCAACCTATACAAAAACCAGCCAGCGGTTATTAGAGTCGAAGGGCAAGAAAGGGACGCAGGGGTTGGGAAAGGAGTAAGACAGGGTTGTAGCCTTTCCCCGATGTTGTTCAATCTGTACATTGAGCAGGCAGTGAAGGAATGGAAGGAGAAATTTGGAGAGGGCATTAAAGTGCAGGGAGAAGAAATAAAAACATTGCGGTTTGCTGATGATATAGTAATTCTGTCAGAGACCGCAAAAGATCTAAAAGAGCAGTTGAATGGAATGGACAGTGTCTTGAAAGGAAGATATAAGATGAACATTAACAAGAGTAAAACGAAGGTAATGAAATGTAATGTCAGAAAATCAGGCGATACTGAAGGAATTAGATTAGGTAATGAGACAATAAAAGTAGTAGATGAATTTTGTTATTTGGGTAGCAAGATAACTTCTGATGGCCGAAGTAAAGAAGATATAAAATGCAGAATGGCTATGGGAAGAAAAGCGTTTCTGTAGAAGCGAAACCTGTTAACATCCAATATTAATTTAAATGTTAGGAAGTCCTTTCTGAAATCATTTGTCTGGAGTGTAGCATTGTATGGGAGTGAAACGTGGACGATAAGGAGTTCAGATAAAAAGATGATATAAGCTTTTGAAATGTGGTGCTACAGACGAATGATAAAAATTAGATGGGTAGATCACATAACTAATGAGGAGGTGCTTAACCGAATCGGGGAGAAAAGGAATTTCTGGCTTACCCTGTCTAAAAGAAGGGATAGATTGGTTGGACACATTCTGAGAATCAAGGAATTGTCAACTTAGAAGGAAGCGTGTGGAGTAAAAATCGTAGAGGGAGACCGAGGGACGAATACAGTAAGCAAATTCAAAAGGATGTAAGTTACCGAACGTATTCTCAGATGAAGAGACTTGCACAGGACAGGGTAGCGTGGAGAGCTACATCAAACCAGTCTGCGGACTGAAGACCGCAACAGCAACAACAAAACAATAAAAGTAGTAGATGAGTTTTGTTACTGGGTCAGTAAAATAACAAAAGAATTGCAATGGCATGAAAGTCATTTTTGAAAAAGAGAAATTTGCTAACATTGGATATTAATTTAAGTATAAGAAAGTCTTTTCTGAAGGTATTTGTCTGGAATGTTGCCTTCTACGGGTGTGAAACATGGTTTGATTTTTAAAGGGACTAAACGACTACAGTTATCAGTCCCTTGTGAAACATGGATGATAAATAGTTGAGACAGGAAGAGAATAGAGGCTTTTGAAATGAAGTTATATAAAAGACAGCTGACGATTAGGTAGGTAGATCGAGTAAGTAATGGGGAGGTACTGAGCAGAATTGTGGAGATAAAATATCATTGACATAAGGAGAACAAACGTGGACCTAAAACTGATCCTTGTGGCACTCCGGAAACAAGCAATAAACATATGAAAAATCCGCTGATGATGGCGCAGAGGTACTGAAACACGTTTGGGTGTAAAATAAAATAGTGTTTTGTATATCAGGCGGTCCTCAAACCCACAATGAAAAATGTCTGGAATTCCAGAAATTTTCCCTACATTTCCAGAATTTCTCTAGTATTAAAACAATCCCGTTTTTCCCCTGGATTTCGCGCTTGTCCTGGGACGTATGCACCTGAGAGTACTGCTGTCGGCTGCTAGTCTGTCGCGACAGCTGTGCCCGATGTGTCGGGTCGCGCGGCCGCCCCGCTCGGTGCCTCGTCGGCTCGGCCAGACTTCGACCGCCGGTGATAACGATCGGTGCGGCGCGCGCCTGCCTACACGGCAAACTCGTTACCCGCTTTCAGCAGTAATGCGTCGCCTGTCCCGAATCCTGCCCGCTCTTATCAGCAGCTCATGCGGCGACCGTGTGACGTACGGTTTGTTGCTCAGGGAAAAACAAGAGCGTTTGTGCCGCAATTCATGGAGTTTGGAAAAGAGAAGAGTGGGAAAAAAATATTAAAGCTGCCACCAACGTGAATTTCTCACACAATTGTAGCAGTCAGCCCCACACAGATATTTTCTGGCTATCCATTAACCTTGCGTGAGGCTTTTCACGGTAACACTGTTGGATACAGGGACCTAACAACGCCAGAACAACGAAATCTAAGATTGTTAATGAACCCACAACGTGAAAGGGTATCAAATAATGCACATAAATATGTGATTACAGTATTAGAGTACAATCACTGAAAGCAGCCAGTTACGTATGACTACACCAATAGATAAAAATCACAGAAAGCAGTTAAACACATATCGGATATCGGGGGTCTATTTTGTCCGTCTATACGATGCGATCTTTTTTTCAAGAGAGGCGTTTCATTTTATTGAGTACTACCTGGTACAAGACGCAGTGCTGCCGCAGAAGAAATAATTGTGCAATTAACGTTTGAAATTTGAAAGAGTTAGGTAGCTTGTTTAATAACGTATGACAGAAATAAATAGTCATTTTATAGTCGATAATAAATACATTAATCGAAATTTAACAATACATACAGGAGAAGTAAAAATGACATTATCTGGTACCTGAGATGTTGCTATCTGAAAACTCGGCCTCATTACAGTTTTAAGAGAGTCTACCTCTCCTTCCTTTCTCTCTCTCTCTCTCTCTCTCTCTCTCTCCATCAACTCTTTCCTTCTCTTCCTGTTCATCTCCTCCTTTCCGCTTTCTCTTTCTGTTTATCTCACCATCTCTCCTCTATTTGCTTATCTCCCCCTATCCCTCTCTGTGCCCATTTCAGCCTTCCTGTTTCTCCACCATCCCTTCTTGTCTCTCTGTCCAACTCCTGCTCCACCTCCTCAGTCCACTGCCTCCACCATTATATATCTCTGTTTACTTTCATAGTCAAATAATTTTGATGTTTGTTGCAACGTACCCTCCGCCACGCACCTACGGAATACGGAGTCATACTAAATGTAGCCCATGTATTAATTCGGTATATAAGCTATCTTCACTCCATATTTCATTCAGTTCAGTCCAGCTGTTTCAGCGTGAAGAGAAACAAGCGTATTAACCCACGGCAAGGTACCCTCCACCACGGACCGTACGGTGGCTTACGAAAGGTATCCCATTTATGAAAGCGGGGTATAAACTACGTCTGTTCCAAATTTCATTCTTATTCGTCCAGCCATTTCAGCGTACAGGCGTAAGAAACAAATTAAGTTATTGTAAAGCACCTTCCGTCATGCACCATACGAAGTTAATTTTAGTATACCTCCAACCTTCGCGCGAGTGCAAGCAATGAGTTCACAAGGTCTTATCGCAATTGGATGTAGGGTATAGCCGTGCATAAAATACGAACAAAAAGACAAACGAACAAACAAACATTAATTTTTATATATTAGAAAAAACCATCTTTAGTGGTGTGCAGCGACATCTTCAGTGGTGTGCAACGACAGAAATCGACAGTTTGTTTCGTTTCCTTATATCTAAAAACAATTCTTTAAAAAGTTTCTGAAATGTTCACCTATTACTTACGGAAAGACCGCCTTAGATTTTTGTTTCACATCATCAAGCACCGACCTTTTGCACAAATCGAGGCAGTTTTTTTTCTTTCTGCACCAAAGTTTTGCATTCTAGCTTGCACTTCATTGAAGCAGTTTGTAACTTTTTCGCTTCTCAACACGCAATCTAGCACTAGCAGGTCTCTTTGTATACTTTTCTGTGTCTTCGTCTGTATCGTCCGATTTTGGAAGTGTTGCCAACACGGCAATTCTTACTTTACTGTCTTATTATTTTTTTTAGTAATGACGTTATTGTATTTATTTTTATATGAGGGAAATGATTTGTGTGTGGGGGAGTGTCGGTGGGTGTTCGGTCCACGGGGGTAGAAGGTGGATAAACAGTAGATGTAAGGAGTGGTAAGTATTGGGATGCAACTTGAGATGGAGGAAAAGAGTGAGGTGCAGGATAGGCAGTGATATTAGGTGAGCGAAGGGGGTTGCGTAGAGAGGGGAAGATGTAAAAAAAAAAAAAAAAAAAAAAAAAAAAAAAAAGGTTTCTTTCGTGATTTTTTCTATTATGTTCTATAGTCGTAAGTTTCCGATATTTATTTCGTCATTGAGTAGTTTTTTGTTGTGTGTTATTTGGTGCATTTTGGGGGTTGTCATGGAAAGGTACGATGTGTCTGTTGCTACTTATTTTTATGATTTTAGTTTTTTTCTATACAGTTGGGCGTATGATGTTACTGTTTAAGGTGGTCTGTAAATGTTGAATGGTTTGCACTATTTTTCCATGCGCTGACGTTCTCTGTATTTAGAGTCACATGTCTTGCCAGACATTCCAAAGTACATCTGAGGGAAGGCTGTGCAGTTGAGCTGATAGATACAGGGTCTCCAGAAAAGGACTCCTTGATTTCAAAATTAAATATTTCGAAAACAAAGATCGATAGAGGAATGCAGTAAACGGTATGTTTATTGTGAAAGCTGTAAGAAGTTTATGCAGCAGTTTGAAATAATAGTTACAAAAGCTGCTAACAGATGGTGCTGTAATCGCCATAGGTAATGCCTAGTATAGTGATCCGAAGCCTAGAGCGATCATTTCCACTACTGAAACGTGAAAGGAGGTTAGCGAACCGAAGGAAGAGATTAAAACCATGTACTCCATTGAACAACGCGTTTTCTGGTACTAGAGTACCACAGGTTAGAAGAGAGCCCTACGGCAACAAGGCCAAGTTTTCAAGCACGATTTAATGTTCCAAAAGGACCCGATGCGAAAACCATTCGTACACACTTCGCAAAATTTCAACAAACAGAAAGCGTAACTGATGATCTAGTGGGGCATATTGGCCGCAAGCAAACCGCAGTTACGCCTGAAAATATCGCCACAGTTTTTGGAATTATTCAGCGAAATACAATGTCATCCGTCCGTAGAATTGCATCTGAGACTGGTTTGAAGCATTCCAGCACGCAGAAAATACTGAAAGAGAGCCTACACATGTTTCCATTCAAAATTCAAACGCACCAGGCCATACGCGTCTGAGTGTGCAACGAAGGGTTTCCTTTGCTAATCAGATGCTCACTATGATTGATAGTGAAGGATTTGATGTTGGCTGCATCTGGTTTACAGATGAAACACACTTCCACCAGCATGGATACTTGAATAAGCAGAACTGGCGATTTAGGGTTCCGAAAAGCCATTTTGGTGTGGAGCGAAACCCCTGTATTCTCCTAAAGTTACTGTGTGGGCTGCAGTATGCAGCAGAGGCATTATTGGCCCTTTTTTCGTTCGAGAAACGGTCACTGGTGCACGTTACGTTGCAATTTTGGAACAATTTGTCGCCACACAGCAAGCGTTAGAGGATCGACCAGGTACTGAATGGTTTATGCAAGATGGAGCCCGACCACATCGGACCGTACAAGTGTTTCGCTTTCTAGAGGAATACTTTAGGAATCGAGTCATTGCTTTGTAATATCCCAAATATACTAGTACAGGCATGGACTGGCCTCCATATTTGCTGGATTTGACTCCCTGTGACTTTTTTTTTGTGGGGCACAGTGAAAGACATGGTCTACCCGAAGCATCTCGCCACGCTGGACGAGCTGGAATGGGCGATCTCTGTAGCATGTGAATCCATTTCGGTTGAGACACTACGAAATGTGATGGCGAATTTCATTCTTCGTTTGCGTCACCTCTGTAGTGCCAATGGGCAACAGTTTGAAAACATTGTGATGTGATTGTTTGCAAAGAGAGTTAAAAAAATAAAATTTTCAAATGTTTGTGGAGCTTATGGGACTTAACTACGGGGTCATCAACCCTAAACTTACAAACTACTTATAAACTAGCTACAACTAAGGACGGCACAAATATCCATTCCCGAGGTGGCCGTGCGGACCGCAACTGAAGCGCCACAGTCCCCTCGGCCACCGCGGCCGGCGCAAAGAGTGTTTTCATACGCTTATTTCACTTATGTATGCTGACATGAGCTGTACAGCGTACAGCGCCATCTGTTATTTCAAACTGCTGCATAAACTTCTTACAGCTTTCACAATAAACATACCGTTTACTGCATTCCTCTATCGATCTTTGTTTTCGAGATATTTAATATTGAAATCAGGGAGCTCTTCCCTGGACACCCTACATAGCCGCAGTGGAGTGGCCGAGCGTTCCAAGGTGTCTTGTTGTGGAGCGCGGGGGGACTCGCCGACGGGGATTCGAATCCTCCCTCAGGCATGGGTGTTTGTGTTCTCCTTAGCAAAAGTTACCTTTTAAGTTAGTTTAAGTCGTTTGTAAGCATAGGTACTGATGACCAACAGAGTTAAGTCACTTCGATATACAAACATTTGAACATGATCCGATGGACACTAAATTGTTGGTATTTGGTTAAAACAAAAAATAGACAAGTTTTCTTTAGCATAAGTTAGTCTACGTAGTTTGTAAATCTAGGCAGACTGGCCCGAATTAGTCTAGTACTACCACCTACGAGCCCCCCCCCCCCCCCGTCCTTAGATATTAATAACAAAAGCAGATACCAGCAGTCTGGTATCTATCAGCTCAACGGCACTAGATAGAAATATAGTACGATATATGACAACCACTTTAAACAGGAACACGACAGGTCCAGCACTATAGAAAAAGGTAAAGACCAGAAAAGTAAGTAGAAACGGAATCTTCCTCCCTTTCCAGTTTCCAGAAAAATCGCAACGTGTAAAAACACTTACCTAAACGCGCAAATAAATGTTGGAAACCAAGCTCTGTGTGAAATAATAGAAAAAAATTGCAAAATACTTTGTTTTCGACATCTACCCTTTTGTAGCTGAACCGCCTCTCCATCAACAAGTATCACTACCCCTCACTCTTCATCCCAATGGTTACTCTACTCAGTCACCTTCAACCCACCCCCAACAGCACACAGATCCCTCCTCCCTCCCTCTCTCACAATCATTCACTCGCTACATAGAATTTCAAATGCATTTCCCTCATATCAATAATAAATACTATAACGTAATTAACAAAATGATAATAATAAAAATAAGAAAAACTCTAATGTTGGCAACACTTAAAAGCAGACGATGCAGATGCAGGCACAGAAAAGCGTACAAAGGTATCCAATAGTGTGAAATTGTATGTTAAAAAGCTAAAAATGTACATAGTGCTACCATGAAGAGCAAACGTTAACAGGAAACTTTGGTGCCGGAGGAAACTACAGCCTTGAATTGTGCAACATGTTCAAATCTTCAAATGTTCATAGAGCTTATGGGAAATAACTACGGGGTCATCTGTCACTAAATCTACAAACTACTTATGAAATAGGTAATACTAAAGACGGGACAATTATCCATGGCCGAGGGGGGATTCGAACTTCCGAACGCAGTGGCCGTGCAGACTGTGACTGACGCGCCGTAGAATGCTCGGCCACCGCGGCCGGCTGTGCAACATCTCGTCACTCAAGCTAAGAAGGTATTTCCGTTGGTAAATTATCAACATTTTACACATTTTTCTAACGAACTGTTTTTGTATCTAAGGAAATAAAATAAACATACGATATCTGTCATAGCGGACTACTGAAACTGTTTTATATTCGTTAAAACGAAACTCGTCAGGTGAATAAGAGATTGCAAATCGCTGTAGTTGTATTCACACAAAATATAGCATACATAACATTAAAGAAGCTACGATCATCGTGGCCACATCGGATGTCTTCCTACAGGCAATTTTATCAGGTGGTTAGGGAGGTATTTTCAATTGTTTGTACAGTGTGTATCTGGAGGCAGTGCAAACAAATAGTGCCTAACACATCTTTCACGCGACGTTCAATCTAAAGTGTTGGTCTGTTGCATTTTACAGATGAAACAGAATCTTAAAAACGCCTTTTACGGCTTCGTAGCCCCGAATTAGTCAAGTACTACACCCCCTTCGCTCCCTACATTCAGAGATGGTAACGGGCGCGGTGAGACCAGCACCACTCAGATTCAAGGCTTCACAACACACCGACCAGACCGCGGCCGCCGGCTGACTGGCAGTGGGCTGTGGTGTTCGTGAAGTTAGCTCCCAACTATGACATTTTTTAAATTTCTTTTGTTGCTCTGCGTTGCTCTAAGGTTGCTTTACTTTGCTCCAGAGACACGCATCTGTAAATTTAAAAATAGGCCAACAATTAAATACACAAATTCCCACCAGCCCCCACTTTTTGAAAAATCGAACTTTTTTTGCTTGCTCTCAGTTGCCCTAGTTGCTCTAAACGTTGCTCCAGAACAACAATGTCCTCGGACCAATAGTTTTCAAATGGGAGGCGAAAATAGATTTTCCGCCAGCTCTCACTTTTTGAAAAATCGAATTTTTTATGCTTGCTCTGAGTTGCTCTAGTTGCTCTAAACGGTGCTCCAGAACAACAATGTTCTCGGACCAATAGTTTTCAAATGGAAAGAGAGAGTTAACAACCACATATGACACATGTTTCAGGAGGTATAACATCATATATAACAGGAGTTACAAGAAACTGTTACATAATGCGACGAGATTTTATAAAAACTCTATATGAGAATGATAGTACTTAGTGACTTGCAACAAACATTAAAATAATTCCAAACTTTTATTAAACTTTTTCTCGTTGACAACCACATCAAAGTAATGAAAGGAAAAAAGTTTCTCGCTTACTACTTCTCCGCTGTTCATGGAGCAAAACTACAGCATTCGGAATGACGTTACAGTTTATAATTTCTACATTAGTAGTCGCAGGAAATTTTCAGATATTATGCACACATACAGCTGAGTGTAGTTTCTAAATTCTATCACAGAACGACACGTAGTTCCTGAGATATAAGGACATAAACAATAACGTTAATGGAAAACCGCCCCATCACGCTTCAGGTTTTAATCTATTACTTATACGCTCTATTACTTATACAAATGAATATAAATGTGCAAAATTATACAATTGTACAACATGTAATTCAATAAATATGAGATCGTGTATACTGCGATGGATAAACACCTGTCACATCATGCACCACATATTAATACATTTACGAATATACCACTTTTTCTGATAGCTGACCGCTCTTGACAGCTTTGAACCAACTTTGAACTGTAAAGCGCACACGGCTGCAGGTGAAATCAATTGAATTCTATATAGCTACAAGGAAAGGAAGAGAATGGAATAGCGTACATCCAACAATACCAGTTATTTCCCACAGATCTATCTCTTAACTTCCACAGACTGCAGGTTCCAGTGAGACTTGCATTGTCTATTACGATTAATAAATCACAGGGCAATGTATTCATTACTGTGGAGTGGATCTCACATGTCCATGTTTCCCACGGGTTGCTCAGGGGTGAGCTCACAGAAGAAATTATTCTTTGACAAGTTACGAAAAATATTGTTTGTAGTGAAGTTGTGAATTAAATGAATGTATAAATGTTACATGTCATTTGTATTTTCATTGCTATCTTTCTTTGTTTGTATTCTGTACTTAAAAATTTGTATATTATGCAAGACAATTTCATTTCTCAAATGTTCTCATATAAATAGCCGGGGCGGATTAGCCGCGCGTACTGGAGCGCCGTGTTGCGGTACCCGCGGGCGTCCGCCGTCGGGGATTCGAACCCCCCCCCCCCCCTCGGGCATGGGTGGTTGTGTTTGTCCTTAGGTTAGGTTACCTTAGATTAAGTAGTTTGTAAACTAGGGACTAATATCTAAGCAGTCCCACAGATTTACAAACATCTGAACTTTTTTTCTGGTAAATATAACAAGTTATTAGAAGAAAGGAGTTGGACACAGACTAAATCAGGGCTTGAGTAAATAAATAAATACTCGGGCAACGCCGGGTTTTCAGCCAATGGTTTCAGTAAAAAGAGTACGGCTGGAGCTTAACCTTCATGGAAGGACTGCAGCTGCAGAATCCTTAATAACGAAAGCCACCGCAAAGCTGCGAAGGAAGCGGCGCTACGATCACAACACACGGACACTTGAGGACTGCACGTATGTGTTGCGGTCTGATGAACAGACGTTCACACTGATTCCTACAAACAACCAGGTTTCTGTATTGAAAGCCCCAAAAAAGCTCCGTCCAGACAAGCCGTGCCATCGTGATTTGGGTATCTATACCGTGATATTCCATTGGTTCTGTCTTTACCCTCTTTCGTCGGATATCTGTGAATGAAAATCTCACCATCCCCGACTACAAACTGTTTACGATGACGAACATATTGCTAAGAAACAACGCGATATTCCAAACTGATAATATGCCTAGACACACAGCCATAGCGTTCATTCGTACTTTCAACAGAATTGCATTGACGAGGGACTGAATTGGAAGAAACATATTGAAGATCTCCTGAAACTCTTGAGTTCAGCTACTTATGCTATCAGAGTCATTGAAAAATTTGGTGATATACATCTCAGTTACTACGCCTATTTTGATTTATTGCTTTTATATGGGATCATATTCTGGGGCGATTGAACATTAACTAAAAAGGTGGTCATTGCACAAAAGCATGCAATTAGAATACTTGCTGGAGCCCACCCAAGAGCATCCTGCAGACGTTTATTTAGGGATCTGGATATTTCACTGTAGCTTCACAATATATATATAAAAAAAAATGTTCAAATGTTTGTATAGTCTATGGGACTTAACTACGGGGTCATCAGTCCCTAAACTTACAAACTACTTATGAACTACTTACGAACTAGGACGGCACAAATATCCATGCCCGAGGGGGGATTCGAACCCCCGACCGTAGTGGCCGTGCTGACCGTGACTGGAGCGCCTCAGTCTCCTCGGCCACCGCGGCCATATATATATATATATATATATATATATATATATATATATATATATATATATATATATATATATTCACTCATGAAATTTGTTACTAACATTCCGACCCAATTCAAAAGTAATAGCAGTGTGCATAGCAACAACACCAGGAGAAAGGATGATATTCACTATTCAAGGTTAAATCTAACTTTAGCTCAGAAAGGGGTGAATTATGCTGCCACAAAAGTCTTTGGTGACTTACCAAGTAGCATCAAAAGTCTGACAGATAGCCAACTAGTATTTAAAAAGAAATTAAAGGAATTTCTGAATGGCAACTCCTTCTACAATGTAGATGAATTTTTAGATAAAACTTTAAAAAAAAAAAAAAAAAAAAAAAACATAATGTAATAAAAATCCTTAAAATATTGATTGTCAAGTGTAGTCAACATTTACTAAACTGGCACGTTCCACATATTACGAAATATCGTATATGTGATCTATGGAACAAGTATTAATCTAATCTAATCTATTAAGAAATTGTTAGTCACCCCTCCTGGACAGAAATATCGCCCTTTCTTAACGTAATTCCACCATTCATTATCATCTTCGTTTCCTCTCTATCCAACACTTGATGGGTTGGAGTATGACTTTCCTCGGTCCTTCCTCCATTCTTCTTCCACTATTTGGTTCCATACCAGGTTACTCCTTCTTAAACCTTCTCTATTGTGTCTTTCTATCTTGTCGACGGTCTTCCTCTTGCCTTCAATTTCGAACTCATCATTCCTCTAGGTATTCTTCCCTCCCCCATCCTCTTTACATGACCAAACTACATTTTCTCATTCAATTTCTTTACTCCGATTTCCGTCCTTACATCTTCATTTCTCACTCTGTCTTCCCAATGATACTTCTGAAGGCCTTAATTTTACTGGCTTGTATCCTTCTCCCCTCTTCTACTCATAGTCTATGTTTCTGATCCGTGTGTTAGTATGGGTGTAAAAGAAGACAGCACCAACCTGCACCTCATTGGCACCACCCTGCACCGTACTAAGCCTTTCACACAATAGTAAAATGCACAAACTTTTGTGTCCATTTACTAATTTTTGCCTCTACACGAGCAATCTCCGTTAATACACTGTCCAGATATTTAAACTTGTCCACTATTTCAACATCCTGTTCCTTAATAAGGATTTGTCCCTTGCCTTCTCTGTCCCTCTGGTTACCACCATGGTCTTGCTTTTCTCCACACTACATTTCATTCCATAATTCCCGATCTTATCATTCAGGATGTCTATTTGTTTTTGTACTTCTTTACTACTTGTTCACCGTGTTTTCCACACCACAATATCATCTGAAAATAATAATAGCTTCAGTTCCTTTACTTCTGTTCTCTTGAACTATTATGAATGATAATTATACCAAATAAATATAAAGTTAGAGGGATTACAGGTGACAGAAAAGGTTACCAGCAATCGTTATTGCCGTGAAGAATCTGTGACAAGAATAGGAAAAGGGGGAAGTGGCAGGCATACAAAAAGCACACCCCCGCCTCACGTCCGGAGTTCCTGTGCCTTGGTCAGATCGATCGCCGGATCTCACGTCCCTGAACCTGTGTTCTCTAGGGTCACGTCTGGACGTTGGTGCATGAAACCACCGTAGAAACGAAGATCTGATTGCTAGGGCCCAAACTACTTGTCTCCTGGTACAACAGCCATCAGCGATCTTTAAGAGAGTGACGCAGAATTTTACGCACCTTTACTACGCTTCCATTGCGACTGGCGACCGAAATCGCTTTTTTTTTCGTGTTGTTCATTGTACGCTTAGTATGGCCGCGGCGGAATGGCCGTGCGCACTGAGACGCCGCGCTACGTTGCGCGTGTCAATTTCACGTCGGAGGTTCGAGTCCTCGCTGGTGCATAGGTGTTTGTGTGGTTCTTAGGATAAGTTAGTTTAAGTAGTTCTTAAGTTTAGGGACCGATTACCAGTGCAGTTAGGTCCAACAATTTTACAAACAACAACGCACAGTATGTCCACGGGAAAATAAAAGCCGGCCGGAGTGGCCGAGCGGTCTGTGGCGTGCCAGTCACAGTCTGCACGGCCGCTACCGTCGAGGGCTCGAATCCCGCCTTGGGCATAGATGTTTGTTTCGTTTTTAGTGTAATGTAGTTCATAAGTAGTTTGTAATATGAGGGACTGATGACCCCGCAGTTAAGTCCCTTAAGCTTAACGAACATTTGAACATTTTTTGCAAAGTAAAGTAAATATATGCATTTACGATAATTGTTTGCCTTTCTCAGTGTAATCGGTAATTGGTGCTCGCTGAGCCTGCTGTCATCTATCTAAATTTTACAAAAATATATAGATAAAATGAAAGAAAGAAATAATAAAAAAAGAGCTTGTGATATCCTGGCGGGGTCATATTTGACCCCAAGAGTTTTCATTTTAATATTTATGCACTAGGTGACATGGTGGGGAGCTTTTACGAAAGCTGTCAAGTCTGACTATGGTATCCAACATATTTTTGTACAAATTTGAAGAATTAGAAAGAAATACAAATCAATATTCAGCGTAGAAATTTAAACAAATATGGTGCGAAAATCATCTTTTTTGTTTTCATATGGCAATAACCATGCCTTCAGAAGTGCAAAACACTGGAAATAACGTCTTTCTAATGAAAACAAATTTTTATATGAATCTAAAAATTCAGATAAATTCAAAACTTTTAAAATAATTTATTCGTGCTTACTTCTATGTTTAAATGAATTTGTTTACCTCACAATCTGGTATTGACTAAAAAATAAATGTTTTACATTCAAAACTCATTTACAATTACATTAACCCCAAGAATTTGGGGTGAAATATGAACCTGCGAGGATACAAGAGTTACTGCATTCGCCAGGGCAGTTAAGGGTTAAATACTCTCACAAAGAGTCCACATCCATATCGGATTTAAATTTTTTAAATTGTTGTTATATTTATGGTATTTGAAGTTCAGAACTCAAATAACAATCAGCCAAAGCCATTCGACGCAACTCTGAAACATTCTTGAAATATTCGACTTTAAAGTTTTACAATTGCATGAAAGCATCAGTAATTAAAACAGATGCAGCATCTGTTGGTGTAGCTGAGCGCGCTCTGTCAGAGGGTTCGATACTTCTTCTTCTTTTTCTTTCGCCACGTTCCCGCATATGCAGGGTCGGCTTCGTTAAACCCGGATTTGGAGTGTTAATAGTTACAGGGTGACCGGATGCTCTTCCTGTCGCCACCCTGTGTCCCCCCGGGAGGAAATGTGTACTCCAATGTCTGCGTATAGTGTTTACCTCGCGCCATATAAGAAGGCGCTTCCGCGCATAGAGGCGGAGATAGGGGAAGCGTGGAGGGGAGCAGCTACGGCCAAACTCCAACAGTTGCGCCAGCGGGAGAAACACAGCCTACTTCGCGGCCAGCCACGCGGTCTACAGAGTGAACATCATTGGCTGTCATTGCGGTAATGGACGGGGATGCGCAGAACGACAGAAAACGCGACCGCCTTCGTAGCCGACGCCGACTATAGAGGGTGTCCCACTTAACTGTTTCACCCCAGATATCTCTGGCACTACGATATGTATTGAAAAACGACCTTCACGGCCATGAAAGTACTGTACGTAAAGAAATATAATTTTCAACTCAAACTTATGTTTTTTTTATGGATACCCTATATTATTTTTTAAGCAATCAATAGAATGAAGAATCACAAAAAGAATGACGTTGGTTGCATAGCAATCCGTCAATTACATCCGGAGAAACTGCGAAGCGAAGTTGACGTGTGAAACACATGAAGCGCACAGCTAAAGCGTTCCTAGACTAACGCGAGACTCACGGTTGAGCCTCAGACACGCGGTAGCAACGCGCCTCATGTGTTTCAAACGTCAACTTCGCTTCGCAGTTTCTCCGGATGTAATTGACGGATTGCTATGCAACCAACTTCATTCTTTTTGTGATTTTTCAGCGTACCCTTAAAAAAACATAAGTGTAAGTTGAATATAATATTTCTTTACGTTTTACACTTTCTTATAGTACTGCTTTCATAAGCCACTACAGTGCGCTCATGACAGTGAAGGTCGTTTTTCAACACCTATTGTAGTTCCAGAGATATCTGGGGATAAACAGTTGAGTGGGGCACCCTGTATATGTGTGAAAGTGTAAAGTGTTACGAAATGGTTGCAAATCGTGTAACTGAGGCGGGACTTGGGGACCAGCCTGGTATTCCCGTAGGAAGATGTGGGAAACCGCCTAAAAACCACATCCAGGATGGCCGGCACTCCGACCCCTTTCATTAATCCGCCAGGCGAAATCGGGAACGGTACGCCGAATCACTCTGCGGCACATTTTTATGTTGTGTTCGAATACTTACGCAATTTAATATTTAATGTTATTTTTTACGAAAAATGCACGTATTATTGTTTTGTTCCTAATTTTATATATTTCATAAACGGTTATCAATAATGATGCTTTCAATGAAAAAAAAACATATGTTACATTTTTTTATAGTATTGGTTTCACTATTGGTTCACGACGGTTGTCTTTGATTGTTCAGTTTGTTAAGAACTACGACGCCTCCATAGCTAATAATTGCTTTCCATGCAGCTAACCTACCGAATCATCTTTTTACGTGACAAGGTGTTCATCTCGTCTACATACACATAACTCAAAAACTGAGACAACACGTGGAATTAGAACTGCGAAAATATTTTATATATTTGACTTCGCACACAACGAAAATAATAATAATAATAATAATAATAATAATAATAATAATAATAATAATAATAACTGTCACAGCAGGATTAGAACCACCGACTCTATGATAGCGAGGCCAGGACGCAACTACCAGAGGTGTACCGACAGATGCTACAACTGTTACAGTTATTGATACTTGCATGTACTTACAAGACTTCAAAGTCGATTTTCTCGAGGATTTTTGAGAGTTGCGTCGAATGGCTTTGACTGATTTTTATTTAAGTTCTGAACTTCAAGTACCATAAATATATTTAAAAAATTCTAAAATCCGATACTATGAGGTCTCCTTGTCAGACCTAGAAGAACGTAGTAATTCTGATTCCAAGGAAGGCATGTTCTTCTAGGGTGATTACTACTAAAACATCAGTTTGCTTGGAAAATAGTGACAACAATTATGTATAAAAGAATCGAAAAACTGGTTGCAGGCGTCGTCGGAGAACTATGAAAACGTTCAGTAATCCCTTGGACTTGTCGTAGAAAACACTTCGGAGACAAATCGACATTTACGTCATATGTAATTTTATAGGTAGGTTAACGGAACACATTGTTTTTAATTTTGAAAGTGGCAATGAAAAAAAAAGAGAGAAACTACCATTTCCATACAAACCAATTTCCTGGTGTGAGTGTTATAGGTCAACGGAAGCACTAGTTGGTAAGGAACTGAGACACAATTGTACTCTTTTACCAATGTTATACAATCTGGGCAATGAGAAAAGCGTAACCGAAGTATTATTAAACGGAGAAAAGAGTAAAGGAAACCAAATTTGGGAAGAAAATTAATATTCAGGAATAGATAAGAGCTTTCAGGTTTGCCGATTATATTGTGGTTCAATTTGCGACGGAAAAAGAGTTACCAGAAATATTTAATGGAGGGAGAGTGTCTGAACAGGAAGTGTTATGAACATACATACAACAAAAACTGAAACTAGGTACCCGGAAAGAAGTTGATGATTATTGTTATTTGGGTAGTAAAATAACTGGTAGTGCGCTAAATAGAGAGAACGTAAAATGCAGAGTGACATGGCAAGAAAAGCGTTTCTGGAAAAGAGAAAATCGCTAACGTAGAGAATAAATTTAAATTTTGGAAACAACTTTCTGAAGATATTCGTGTGCATTATAAGAGAGAGAAACTTCAAGGATAGTGCGTTCTGAAAAGAAATGAAGCAAAGGATCTGAAGGTAGCTGCTGTAGCTGAATGTTGAAGATTTCGTCCGTAGATGGATTAGTTAATTATGTGTTGAATTCAGTTGGGGAAAATAGCAATTAGATAGGATCGGTTGACGAAACTCGTCGTGGAGCATTAAGGCAGATTCAGTTTAGTAATTGATGAAAGCCCACGGATTATCTCATTGGAATGGAACTATGTAGAGAAGAAGAGACTGTCAGAGAACAGAAAAGTAGTCTGAGAACAACATAACAACATTAACCATAATGACATTGCCGAAAGGATCTACACAATAAGACCATACAATTGAAATTAAAAAAATAATATACCAGGGAACTTTACATGAAAAATGTCATATTGTTACTCATTTTCTTGAGCACAATATATCCTCCACTAATTCAATACACCCACAAAATACAAGTAACTGAAAAAAAGTAAATAGTTTTCTATTTTTTATACAAAAGAAACTTAGCCAGAGAGAAAAAAACAGGTTATAAATTCATAATTTCAAAACACACTCATCAGAAAAACATATGACTGTTTTGGAAAGTACGTGGTATGGCCAATATTAAATTTATTCACCATGTATATGAACGTACCGTATTTGTTATCGTAGCAATAACACTCTCTTCCCGGACCAATGTTACCACTTAGGCTACTTCAATATAATGAGTTACAGCTGTTAAATCACCTCTTTGTTTAATAATTCAACTTTCTGAATTTTCAGTAAACACAGTCTTGATGACAAATTCTCGGTGACAAGTTTCGATCTATACTTAGATCATCTCCAGTCACGTTGTTACCGCGTAAGACAGAGTAATAAATGCTGACGTTACGATGGAAACAAACTCTATCATTTTAAATTAACAATTATGCTATTCGTTTGACGTGTAGATAAGCGTGGCGTCAGCTGTGTCTCCAGAAAGCGTGGCAGCCAGTGCTGTACAGGAGTGATAAGTCCCTTACGGCAGATACTGGAACAATTTGGCATTAAAAAGAATAAAATAAAACATATCATTTCAAACGAAACCACGAACGGACACACTGCTGTAATATTTACATGCCGGAACCCTAGTCTTGGCCCTTTACCCCAACCAAGTCCAGCTGACCTCGAATTCCAACATGGCGGCGTCCTATGGGACCAATTACACAGCGCTACGTCATACGTAAGCCTGACATTGCAGTTGGAACGTTCTGTACCTTTGAGAACGAAACCACGAACGGACACACTGCTGTAATATTTACATGCCGGAACCCTAGTCTTGGCCCTTTACCCCAACCAAGTCCAGCTGACCTCGAATTCCAACATGGCGGCGTCCTATGGGACCAATTACACAGCGCTACGTCATACGTAAGCCTGACATTGCAGTTGGAACGTTCTGTACCTTTGAGAACAAAGACTGTCTCAAGTCTTTAGCTATAAATGGGAAAAAATCACGATTTACTGGAAGAAATGCTGCAGATTTACAGTAACATAACATATTAGAAAGAAAATTACAGCATCTTGAAGTGGGCTGTTTAGCAGGACACAACACAAAAGACGATTCACACGTCGTGACTGAAGAACTACTTTGTCTTATAAACATTGTAGCAGATAGCTTGGTCATTACCTCATGCCACAAGCGGTGTACATGAAGTAAACACAAGTACTGCAAAATTATCTCTAATCTAAGGGCTATCAATTGGAAGATTATGGAATTGTCTAAAGAAACTGTAGGTTTGCTCTAAGAGTGTATTAAAATTAATTAACTAATTAATTTATGAACTAATTGAAGTACTTCATTCCTTACAATAACCTGTTTCTTTCTGTCAGAATGTGTGCAGCAAGAAATACATTTCATCGCAAGCAATGAGTTGTAGTGTTAGGGTAGAGGACAGAATAGAATTGGGCGTAACTGTAACGGTACATCGTTTCGCAGCGAGACAATGAATATATGGATAGGTCAGTTCAACATCTAGGCCAGCGCACCCAAAGTGAAGGAAAAATTCATCACTTGAGGAGGAACGGTACGCATAATCCTCTGCAGCCATCACTCCGTAACGGAATAATTTGTCGCATCCTGGAGGTACATTAGAAGCGCGACTTTTAGTGCACAGAGAATATGATTATATTACTATTGTGGCACTGTACAAACCGCAAGACACCGTATTTATAGAGAAAGAAAAATAACCCATTGGGATTCGAGGGCAAATGTATGGATAGCAAGAATTAATTTTTATGTGGCTCAACTACTTGGTTTCTTTGGAACTTTGAACCAAAAAAAAAAAAAAAAAATTCAAATGTTTGTATAATCTATGGGACTTAACTACGGGGTCATCAGTCCCTAAACTTACAAACTACTTATGAACTACTTACGAACTAGGACGGCACAAAGATCCATGCCCGAGGGGGGATTCGAATCCCCGATCGTAGTGGCCGTGCAGACCGTGACTGAAGCGCCTCAGTCCCCGCGGCCACCGCGGCCGGCTTGAACCAAAATAGACAGAAATATAAACTGCGTGTTGTGAAACGATGATCGGTTACTATTTATTTCACTGTTGGTAATCTAATAAGTTTCATTAGAGATTATCTTGTAAATTTATTCATCGCCAGGATTCCATTGTTCAAAGAAGCAAAAAGCTATAGGCTATTTCATCCAATGCTTTATACTTAATATTTTTAAATTCTTTGAGGGGTTTCTACAGTCTCACCCTGTGAAATTACGTAACGTTGATTATCGATGTGTATTGTTCACCGAGGAAGTTTTGTAGCTGGAAGAAGTTTTAGTGGTAACCTACCAACTTAGCGAAACAAAAATTCTCCTTACCTCAAGTTAGAAATAAAATGCTTCGTAAGTACTTCCAAGATATTTTTATGAAAATATATATGTCGGTGGCTCGTTACTTCAATCTTTCACAAAGTACAAAAATTATTTTTATGGCAGCTATTAAAATACTGTAAGTTGTGGTATAGGTCGGTACTACTTACATAAGACGGTATTATTGATACGTGTTAGAATGGGTCACAGAATGCATTTATTTATAAGGATCAGAGTTACAGAACTAAATATAGAGGAAGTAGCCGTCTTTGGAGTAATGACTTCTGGAGAGCGGCAAAGGAATCAGAAATCAATAGCGTACGCTGGCGCTGGCGGCCGTACCCGAGCGAACGTATCGTAAGGAGGCCAACTCGCCTGGTCTGCAACCATTTGAATGAACGTCCTGTTCACAGAATATTGAAGCAGTGAACCACAGAACTGAAAGAAGCAATCGCGAGCATGATTTTTTTCCCTGACTGGCGCCGTGCTTGCGCATGCTTAGTGTGTCTTGGAATTCTTAGGATATCACCGAAGTATTTGCGATTGTATTAATTTGGGCATTGTTCGTGCAGCTGATGCACATAATTATTTTTCCCTCCAATTACAAGACACACAGAACATATTCATTGTGGGTTTCGGCGTAATTGACAATTATGAAATAAAAACGGAGACATTTGCGTGTCGATTTTTTATAATATCTCCTCAACTATTCCTTTAGTACGTTGCTTCTGGTGCCACGTACAAGCTATGCTTATGTGGTGGGATCTAGTACTTCTTAATAGCTCAGACAATGTTTAAATGCGGCATGTGTTCAAATATTCAATGATGTGATCGGTGTGCTTGAAACAAACGTAAAAGGGGAAAATACTGTGACAACGTCCTTACCGTGCTTCGAAATTTATCATTTCCGATATAAATGATATATTTCGTACTTAGTATATCCACTCTCTGACAAGCCATTTACGGAACAAAGTTTCTACACGGTTCAGTCTGTATTGTTTATGCTATTTTACTTCGCCATTTACTGCGCTACTAAAGTGAGAGAAAATTGATAATATTTTTATAAATGTTGCGTTTCATTTCTTAATCAGATATTTATCTAATACTATTTATGGACCATAGAAATTATGAGAGAATTTTGCGACACATTGGATGTCTAATGAATGTGAATCTCTGTTGTGAAATGGCTAGTGAGTAACGGAAAAAAATTGTGACCCTCTTATAAAACATGTATGTGTGTTGAGGTGATTATATTTTTGTTATTGGAATGGATTTAGAAATTTCTAGATACAACTGTCATTCTCATCATTCTTTATCATATACGCTTTCATATGGTGCATGAAGAAGAGAATTTTTCCTATTAACTGAATTTGATGAGTGCACGTGGAAATCACGAGTTTTGTTGATCAATTTTATTATCATTGCAATGCTTGAAGTGGACATAATGAGATTTACTTGAAAGAGAGAGAGAGAGAGAGAGAGAGAGAGAGAGAGAGAGAGAGAGAGAGAGAGAGAGAGAGACTGTGTAACGACTTTCTCAAATGCGTTAGGTCAGTTTTTAGTCCTCGTATCAGTGATGACTTTTATATTTATTAGTGCCAGTTAGTCACTAGCCATCTTAAGATTTACAATCCTGCTTGTTACATGTTTAGGTTGTAAAAATTGTTCGTGGTATTGGTGGTCATCATGATCTACACTCATCATTTTTTAATGTTATATGGAAGTTGATAACGAAATTCTTAGTTTAGTTTCTTATTCAGAGGCTGATCTAATACTGCATTAAAAAAATTAACTGCATAGATTACCTTCTTAAACGCAACTAACGTAAATGTCAATTGGGTGATGGTAAGAGAGCTTGTAAAAGATATCAACTGCAACTCCTATACACAAAAGAAGGCAGAAAATCGTAGAGAGAAAGAGAGAGAGAGAGAGAGAGAGAGAGAGAGAGAGAGAGATGTACTAACAATAAATCTTCGAATTGAACAGTAAATCGAAGGAAGGGAATTATTAGTTGCAACTGGACTGCACGGAACATGACTGTGGAATTCATACTATTTTTCGTATTGCTATAAATTGCTGAGATGATCTATATGCTTTCTTTAGGTGCCACACTCTAAATTGTTTATGATGTTTGCATTGCTCTGGCACTTGTTAGACAGTATAAGTACATTGTTTTAAAGATTCTTTTGCAAATTTCATGATTAAATTATTCTTTATTGTAGTACCTAAATTAATGACTTGGGCCACTTTCGAGTGCTACACTGGAATGTGGCCTAAGCCCAAAATCGACAGAGTTTTCTACAATATTGAACCAAATTACATTACTGTGGTTCTTTTGTGACGGTTGAGGATCTTATGCCTATGCATTACTCTAGAGTTTTGTCCAGTCCTTCCATTCAGAGACTCACTTGCGAGTGAATTAGGGGACTGCACAATTGTCATTTGCCCATCGTTATTTTATACGATACGAGGGATTCTGGCAGTACAGTGGAGACCTGTTCGTGCGGGTACCGCAAAGAAACATGGCGGACACAGCAAGTAGGAGTAGCGGTAGAGAGTGGCGCGGTACAGGCTGAGCGAGACCTCGCCAGTGGCCGAGGGTTGGACCGCGGCGGTCGTGGTGACCCACCTTGTCGAGAGTCCTGGGCTCAGGCCTGGGGGTGACCGCGATCTCGCGCCGTCGCCGTCGCCGTGCTGGTCGCTGTCGCTGCGGCCGTCGCCGCTCGGTCCGCCGCCTTCGCCTTGGCCGTTGCCGTCACGGCTGGTCGGGGGTGTCTCAGCAGAGAGGTGGCACAGTGGGAGCGGTGGCAGCGGCCGGCCTGCTATCGCGACACTGCCCGCTGCCCGCCTTCGCCCCCGCGGCCGCGCTGCGATCGGCCAGGCCAAGATGGCGCCGCCTGCGTGCGAGCCGACAGCCGAGCCCAGCCGCGCAGATCGATAGGCGCCGGCCGCCGACGCTGGAAGGGGGGAGGGTAGCGCGGCGTCGGCTGTGGCGGTGGCGCTGGTGGCCGGCCGCGCACTGCGGCCGCGGCGGGGTCAGGGCGCCGCTCACCACCCACACTAGGGTCTGGGTCACCTCTTCTGGGGCCTGCCTGCTCCAGTTATGAACGGCAGCTGACAGCCACCTCTCACCCTGGAGACGCCTCACGATTGAGTCTTCAAGTCCCTGGAACTCCGATGGTCGCATGACACCCCCACTGTAGGGTCTGGGTCACCTCTGCTGGGGCCTGCCTGCTCCAGTTATGAACGGCAGCTGACAGCCACCTCTCACCCTGGAGACGCCTCACGATTGAGTCTTCAAGTCCCTGGAACTCCGATGGTCGCATGACACCCCCACTGTAGGGTCTGGGTCACCTCTGCTGGGGCCTGCCTGCTCCAGTTATGAACGGCAGCTGACAGCCACCTCTCACCCTGGAGACGCCTCACGATTGAGTCTTCAAGTCCCTGGAACTCCGATGGTCGCATGACACTCCCACAGTAGGGTCTGGGTCACATCTGCTGGGGCCTGCCTGCTCTAGTTATGAACGACAGCCACCTCTCACCCTGGAGACGCCTCACAATTGAGTCTTCAAGTCCCTGGAACTCCGATGGTCGCATGACACTCCCACAGTAGGGTCTGGGTCAGATCTGCTGGGGCCTGCCTGCTCTAGTTATGAACGACAGCCACCTCTCACCCTGGAGACGCCTCACGATTGAGTCTTCAAGTCCCTGGAACTCCGATGGTCGCATGACACTCCCATAGTAGGGTCTGGGTCAGATCTGCTGGGGCCTGCCTGCTCTAGTTATGAACGACAGCCACCTCTCACCCTGGAGACGCCTCACGATTGAGTCTTCAAGTCCCTGGAACTCCGATGGTCGCATGACACTCCCATAGTAGGGTCTGGGTCAGATCTGCTGGGGCCTGCCTGCTCTAGTTATGAACGACAGCCACCTCTCACCCTGGAGACGCCTCACGATTGAGTCTTCAAGTCCCTGGAACTCCGATGGTCGCATGACACCCCCACAGTAAGGTCTGGGTCACCTCTGCTGGTGCCTGCCTGCTCTAGTTATGAACGGCAACTGACAGCCGCCTCTCACCCTGGAGACGCCTCACGATTCAGTCTTTGAGTCCCCGGAACTCCGATGGTCGCAGCTGACACCAAATCTTTGCTGAGGTCTGTTCAAGGGAGCAGGATCCACGGCACAGAGTGTAGGTCGAAGTCATCCCAGATTGGGGTTACCGGATGTCGGTGCACAAAAAAGAGGACACTTCCAGAGTTATACAAATGAGCATAAGGATCAGTGGCGGACTAAGACTGTCGGAGGACTGGGGCGGCGGTAAAACAAAATGAGGCTCTCCATCCACTTGTAAATACGTGTATTACTATAAAAAAGTAAGATGGAGATTTGGAGCCCCTCTTGGACGAGGGAACGGAACAGACGAAAAAAATTATGCTTTCGAGATTTGGACGCCTGTGAGCAAGAGCCGAGAGCAAAGTACACACACACACACACACACACACACACACACACAAAACGATAAAAATTTTTCGTAGTATTTGGAGGCCCTCAAGAAGCGAGACCCGGAGCGGTCCGCCTCATTCGCCTCTCCTAGTACGCCAATGATATCCAATGATAAGGATTATAATTTGAAATTATTAGAAGCTGAGTTATCTTGTATATTTGCTTATTTAATTTTTTTATCTGGCCGCCTCACAACGTGTACGACACGCTAATGAGGCACGGGCGACATCAAAAGATGATAATCTAGAAAAAAATATTACAGTGTTGGAAGATAAGTTATTGTATAGAGTTTTCATTTATGAGAGCTCAAAGAGAGAGAGAGAGAGAGAGAGAGAGAGAGAGAGAGAGAGAGAGAGAGAAAGAGGCATGGACATTTTGCAAAAAATCCGCCTGGACCATACTTAGGGTCCAAAAAAGAGGACATATCCGGGTAAAATAGGACATTTGGTAACCCTATCCCAGATTTGCTCAATGACGTTCAAATCTGGGCTCTCCATTGGCCATCTCAGACCTCAGAACACTCCTACAATATTGATTGTAGAACTGCCAGGGTGTTAGAAGACCAATATTGTGTAGACATGGGCCCCGGTCAGCTCAATAAAATTTGAGCCAGACAGATAACCAGAAGCTGTCACATCAAGAAGAAAATCGTAAATCAGAACAAATATAACTTTAATAAAATTAAGAAGCAAAATATAACTGACAGCACGAAACCCACTGATGTATGTGGATGTCACTGTGGTGTCGCACAAGTCCAAAGTGCGTGCCACCTACTTTCGCCGCGCGCCGCCATGCACGCACGGCGCGGCGTTCTTACGACGTCAACCACGAGCGCCCTCTGCTGCAACTCCGCTCGTGGCCACCACTGAACGACATCGTTGACTTGGAACTGAGATAGGAACCAGTTAACACTTCGAACTCAGATAGGTACCAGTGAGTACTTGGCTATCGGACAGGCACTAGGCAGGCCTCTAGCTCAACTATGTATCAGCCTTCTGCAGTACTATGAAAAGTTAAGTATTGTATAAATTCTGTGCAATATATATCTCGTTCTAATTTACTCTAGTGTTTCTAGTTTCTGGCTGCTCCCCTCCGTACCTGCACTAGCGTGCTACCTTTATTCCTGTCTCGGTCTTCGTACTCAGCCACCGACACCTACGACGGAAACGAGACACAAAAGCGGCGACGAGGCTTGGACACAAAAGTGGCGACGAGGCTGGGACACAATAGTGGCGACGAGGATGGGATACAAAAGTGGCGACGAGGATGGGATAGATGAACCTAGGACCAGCCCGCTTGTAGCAGCCAGACAGCAGCAGTCGGAGCACGCAGAAAATGCTCCCGCCCACCCACCCTTATAATAAGATTTTTGGGGGAACATTTTCAGTTACGTGTTTTGTGGACTTTTTTGTTGCAGAGCGTCCTCTTTCATTTTGCATTTGTGTTTTATTATAATTTACTTGTATGCGCGGCGCCTAATCGGTCAGCATGGCCACTACCCCGAACCCAAACCTAATGGAAATTATTCAGTTACAGACGGCACAAATCACACAACTCCTGCAGGCTGTGGCCGAGCTAACAGCGCAAGCAGCTAACCAACAACAACAGCCGCCGCTTCAGCAGCCCACACCTGCCGCTGCAACGCTTCCTACGTTTCGCCAGTACAACGAACGTGAGGAAGAATGGAGCGACTATTTAGCACAGTTTCAAGAACTCGTTGCGGCTCATCAAATAACAGGTCAGACAGTTAATCATTTCTTTCTCGCCGTAGTTGGCACCAAGACTTTCATGTTACTGCAGAAACTGTTCCTCAACGCATCTCCTCGTGATGTAGACTTTGAACAAATAGTAGAAGCACTGAATGCTCATTATGAGAGAAAAGTTCTCGTAGCTGCGGCTCGGTACCGATTTTTCAGACTTAAAAAATTACCGCAACAGTCACACCAGGAATGGATCACTGAGTTGAAGGGCTTAACCCGCAAATGTAAATTTACTTGCTCTTGTGGACTTTCGTATAGTGACGTGATGTTGAGGGATGCGATTACGCAGAACATTCAGGACCCCAGAATTAGGGCAGCAATTCTAAAACAGTCGGACCCTTCATTAGACAGTGTACTGCAGCTTATAGAAGCGCATGATACTTTTGACTTAGCAGATGTAGAAATGCAAAGCCACAGTGTAAATTCAGTGCGCCGTAACGGACGCTTTCCTAGCCGTAGTTCTCAGTGTAGCACTAGTGATTCTTACAATAGTACAGGCCGTGCTGAACAGACAGTGAACAGTAGCCAGTGTAAAAGTGCGACACAAAGGTCGCCCCGTCGTGTTAGAAACAGTGATTTGAATAACGAGCGCCAACGCCCATTTCAGAAAAATGTTCGTAAATCTTGCCCCCAGTGTGTATCTCGCCACAAACGTGCTCAGTGCCCAAGTCGGAACGCTATTTGTTATCAATGTGGCAAAACAGGACATGTACAGACAGTGTGTATGCAACATAAATATCCTAAGAACGGTGCCGTTAGAAAAAGTAGTGATGGGCAAACCGAGTACTGAGAATACAAAGTTCTCGATTCCAAAGGGTTCTCGTGGTTCTCGAGAACCTGAGTCGGTTCTCGGTTTACATTATTCGCTTTTTAGTGTTAGGAAATCGTCGATACTAACATTGATTGTCCTACCGTATTTATAAGTAATGTAACATTTAGTTATGTTTTGTAGCATAAGCCACACAGGTTGTTCTCTGTACCCGTGATCGTGTGGTGTAGTGGGTTAAATCATTATGATAATATGCTGTAGGGTAAGAGTTCGAATCCTGACCGTGCAAATAAGATTTTTATTTTTAAATTATTATTAGAACTACTTTAAAATCTTTTTTGAAACGTGATCAATCATTAGTTTTATTGAAATGTTTAGTTTAACGTAACTTTTTTAATTCTAATTCTTCGCTACATCATTTTAATCAGCATAGTAAATTAACTTTCCATTTCCGCTCATTTATGCTTCTTATCGTTCTTTATTTATTATATTTATAACACTATACCTGATCTTCGTTATTATACTCGTAATTAAAAAAGAATTAAAGTTTAACATGTTTGTATGACGATTACCAAACAAAAGTTCTCAGTTCTCGCTTCTCAGAACTCGCTTCTTAATTCTCGTTTCTTAGTACTCGCTTTTCAGTACTCGTTTCTTAGAACTCGATTCTTAGTTCTCGCTTCAGATCTCGCTTCTTGGTTCTCGCTTCTAAGGTCTCGGTTTTCGGGTCTCGCTTCAGATCTCGCTTCTCAATACTCGCTTCTCAGTTCTCGCTTCTAAGGTCTCGGTTTTCGGGTCTCGCTTCAGATCTCGCTTCTCGGTTCTCGCTTCTAAGGTCTCGGTTTTCGGGTCTCGCTTCAGCTCTCGCTTCTCAGTTCTCGCTTCTAAGGTCTCGGTTTTCGGGTCTCGCTTTTGAATTCTCGCTTTTCAGTTCTCGCTTCATGGTTCTCGTTTATGAGTTCTTGGTTATAGTATTCGTTTCTGTTTGAGAAAAGTGAAACGAAAATTTCGGTTTTGTTTGCATGTCTCAGTCTTGCGGCTGCTATTTTTATTATATCCAGGCATTGTCACTAATATCTCATTTTTCAAACAAATGGAAAGGTTTAATTTGAGTATCTATTAAATCACGCAAATGTTTCTTATCTCTGTATGTGTAAAAGCGAATGATTACACACTCACTCACTGAACACGGAATCACGAAAACTACTCTTACACACTTGTTTTCCAAACCATGTTTTTTAAGTAAAATTATGTTGACAACGCTTATTTCACATCACATCAGAACTCGGCAAGAGCGTTAATACTGGCATCTAGTAGATTTGCCTAGGCACCTCTTATTTTTTTTTTTTTTTTTTTTTTTTTTTTTTGTTCTCGGTTTGGTATTCGATTCCTTTTGATACTCGTGGACAGAGTTCTCGATTCCTGAAAGTTCTCGGTTTTGCCCATCTCTAAGAAACAGTACTTCGCACAGTGCACGAACAGTTCATACAGTAAATGTTATACACGCTATGAACTTGGACAGTGTTTCTCGTGATTCTCAATTGAAAAAAAGTTCTTCTACGCCTACTGCACAAATACGTAGTGAGCTATGCCGCAAGCGCTGACGAGCGTGTAAATCTGTGCAACGGAAACGGGTTCGGGACAAGCAAAATGACTATGAACAGTGCATACCTGTAGTTAAACTAGTGCCTTCTGCAACTGCTCCTTGTAATAGTGCCCAGTACTGTGTAGGTAGTGACAGTAAATTTGATGTTGCTACTCAAAAGTTTAGTGCAGTAGTTAGTGAATCTGTAGTAGCTTCGCATGCTTGCGCGGACGCCGATCCGGCGGTAGTGCCATCTAGTGACAGTGATATTAATCTATGTGCCGAGTCTGCGCCGCTTCCTTCACTACGCAGCCTGCGCATGCGCAAGCGCATCAAACAAGGCGTAGCAGACGTTGCCCACATTCGCGCACCTGTCGTGCGCCAGAAGCACAAACTGTTTGTGACTCTTTGCATCGAAAATAAGAAAGTGCAATTTCAGCTTGATACTGGTTCCGCTGTCACTTTACTGAATAAAGACACGTATGAACTTCTGAGTTCGCCAAAATTGTCGCCGTGTCAACATGTGCTAACGGCATATGCAGGTCAAAATATTCCCTTGCTAGGAACGTGTAGCCTGCTCGCCTCTTTTCAAGGTGTAACAAAAACAGTTGCTTTTGTAGTTCTTCAGGCCAAATCTACGCAGAACATTTTTGGACTAGATGCATTTGACTTGTTTGGTTTATCAATTCAGAGAGATGTGCTTCAAATTTCGTCAGTAGTGCCTCAGGACAAAATAAATGCATTTTGTGAAAAATATAGTGACTTGTTTTCGCCGGAATTAGGTTGTGCAAAAGATTTCGTGGCACATGTAACTTTAAAAGAATCTGCAGTTCCAAAATTTCGTAAAGCTAGACCAGTGCCTATCACAATTCGTGATACAGTTGCCGAAGAACTTAAACGTTGGCAAGATAGTGGGGTGATTCCTCCTGTTTCTGCGAGTCAGTGGGCCTCGCCTATAGTAATTATACCCAAGCCGTCAGGAAAACTTCGTGTGCGGACTTCAAATCAACAGTTTTGTCGTGTGAATGGCATTCAGCATATCACCACCGCACCTTTTCACCCTCTGTCCAATGGTGAAGCAGAACGTTTCGTTCGAACATTCAAGTCTCACATGGAAAAGATGAAAGGTCAGCACTCCAGGCAGGAAGCTCTTCAAATTTTCCTGTCTACGTACCGGTGCATGCCACGTGACGGCCCGTCTCCTGCCGAGCTGCTACACGGCCGCCGTCACCGCACTCTCCTTCACCTGCTGCAGCCTCCCACGCACCGAGTCGTTTCGTATGGCGCTACGCGTTTTCAGGTTTCCACGCCGTTGCTGTACAGGGTGTTTGCTGGCAACAAGAAGACATGGTTGCCAGGCATCATTCAGCGCGTGCTCGGTCGCAATATGTTTGTTGTACGTTCTTCCACAGGGTCGGAGCTGCGGCACCACGCAAACCAATTGCGCTTGCACAGGCCGCGCGATCCTGTCTCCGGTTTCTTGATTCCAGACCCAGTTCACCGCCAGGGAGCACAGCCACATCGCTCGCCGACGGGCCCAGCTTCTCCGGGCTACGAGATCCCGATGGAGGTGGACGCGCCTCCTACGCAGTCCGCCTCTCCGCCTCCGTCGCCGCCGCAGATGACAGCGTCACCGAGAGTGACTCCTGAACCGTGCGGGCCCCCCCAGCTTGGGCCACGCACCTCAGAAAAAGATGACCTGCTCCCTCTAGGAGGGGGTGTGCGCCCTTCCTCAGGTTTCGGCGGGTTTCCTGGAGGATCGCAAGGCGGATGCCGGGGCGCGGACGGCGTCTCGATCCCAGCATCAGCTACGACGCCCATCCCACCAGTAACGCCCCCGCCCAGGCCCTCCTCCCAGTGCCGTCGCCGTGGCCCTCAGCCCTACGCCACGACGGCGCGGCGGTTTGGGGGGGAGGGGTGTGGTGTCGCACAAGTCCAAAGTGCGCGCCACCTACTTTCGCCGCGCGCCGCCATGCACGCACGGCGCGGCGTTCTTACGACGTCAGCCACGAGCGCCCTCTGTTGCAACTCCGCTCGTGGCCACCACTGAACGACATCGTTGACTTGGAACTGAGATAGGAACCAGTTAACACTTCGGACTCAGATAGGCACCAGTGAATACTTGGCTATCGGACAGGCACTAGGCAGGCCTCTAGCTCAACTATGTATCAGCCTTCTGCAGTACTATGAAAAGTTAAGTATTGTATAAATTTTGTGCAATATATATCTCGTTCTAATTTACTCTAGTGTTTCTAGTTTCTGGCTGCTCCCCTCCGTACCTGCACCAGCGTGGTACCTTTATTCCTGTGTCGGTCTTCGTACTCAGCCACCGACACCTACGACGGAAACGAGACACAAAAGCGGCGACGAGGCTGGGACACAAAAGTGGCGACGAGGCTGGGACACAAAAGTCACGACCATCTCACATCATCTGAAGGTGGCGCTAAAGCCGAAATAGCTCGTATAGTGCAATAAATATACTTGTATTTAAAGTAGCATTTGGAATTTCATTGCATGACGTCTTTAAATGACATTTATAATGCTGCAGCCCCAAAAGAGACTAAATTGTTGACTTTAAAATACCCAAATAAAATATTGTACCAACAGAAAAAAATATGAAACTTTCTTTCGAGTGTGAAAATTTTAGAATCTTAAAACGTATGTAGTAAACTTGTCGTAAACAAGAACCCAAAGTGGTTAATGACGTATGCAGGGCGACACGATAAAAGTGCAGACATAGAATTCGTTCGTAATTGCCATGCGGGAACTCTGCTTGATCTTCTATTTACGACAAGGTCTTATGACAGACCATTATGCATTCTTTCTCTGTGAGAGCCACAACTACTTAGTTATGTGGACATGTATTTTCTACCCCCCACAGAAATAACTAAAAGTAACAAACTTACCGTCTCAAACTATTTACTACTGAAATTATGAAGTTTCAGTATCATTTTTATCATTTCATTTGAATAACATAAGTTTCTTATTCTTGAAAATATAATTTCATTGATATACTATCATCAAAACAATTTTTGTAAGAATAATTTCAGTCGAAACGTGGATTTTAATAGCTCTTCAGAATGATGGAAACCCCAGAAAAGGATGTTATTCAAACATTCCACTAAAACGTCAACTAATCGTGCATCATGCTAAGATCTGTTTAGACGAGTATATGGTCTCTCACTGTTCCACAACTGTTATTTTAGACATGGAATTGGACGCAATTAGTAATTACGGAAACTTGGAAAGCAAATCAAACTTGAACATCGAAAGCTATTTACTTGCAATACCTTTATTATGTATCCAGTTTGGGGTCGGGTTATGCCTGTTCTTACAGTGGTTAACAGTGGAAATTTCAAAAGCGCCTCACAAATTATTTGACTTACTTGTAGGAGCCACTTAGGCCGGTAATAAAGGTCATATTGTCACATTCGAACTGCAGGTGGTCCGGATTTCGAAGGCTCGTTGATGATACAGCACAACACTTTACTCTTAGAACACGTTTATTACCAACACAAGCGAACCGTCAGTACAGACTGCTTCCTGCTTGGAATGCTCCACTATTTATACATAGAAAGAATTTTCTGGAATTTACAAGTACATAAAACGTAAGAGACATGTAAAACAGCCTAGAAATGATATATATAAAGAAAAAATTTTCTTCTGCCCGTGACAGGGTTTGACTGGGGACCGCAAGTACAGCTACCAGCGGTGCTAACTAGTGCATCACGCGTGCTGTTGGAAGGTTGGTGACATTGCTACCCATCCTGAAAGAACAGCGACCCGCTGTTAGGTTCCCTTTGAGCCAGCTGCAGTGTCCTGGATCTTGTCATTAGTCCTCTGTATTACAGTTCCGGAGAATACTTCCCTTGTGCCTGCATGCTTTCTTTGCGGTGACGATGACCGGCGACAGACCCTCCTGCCGTGGCTTCATCATTACCGTAACGGTCTTCAGAGTCCTTGAACAAGAGTCCGTTTCTGTTTATTTGTTCTCTGGGATCGTTGTAAGGCTTCATACGGAGGACTTGCACGATGTTTCTTCGTTTTTGTCGTTTTGAGGACGGATCATAATCTTCGACTTCGTGTGTGACGTCTGAAAAACGGCGTATGACACGATGCGGACCTAAGTATCCCTTCAGTAACTTTTCCGATAGCCCAACTTACCGTACAGGGGTACAAATCCATACCAGATCTCCTGGGCTGTACACAACAGGTCGGTGCTTGTCATACTACTGGTGGTCCTTCTCCTGGGGGTCCAGTGTTCGTATGAGAGCCAGCTGTATTGCTTCTTCGACCCTAGTGATGAGCTGTTTAACATAGTCATCCTGAGTACCGTCCTATTGGATCAGAAATAGCGTATCCATTGTCATCTCAGACTCACGACCATGGAGCCAAAGAAAGGGCGTGAAGCCTGTGGTGTCTCGCCTTTCTGTATTATACGCAAATGTCACGTCTGGCAGTTTTGTATTCCAATCCTGCTCAACATCGACGTACATCGAAAGTATATCTGCTAACGTCTTGTTAAAATGTTGTGTAAGACCATTCGTCTGAGGCTGCTAGACAATGTTGCAACGTGACATTACCTCTGATACAGCCTACAGGAAAATAAAAGAAACATTTGGAGATAAGAAAAACAGCTCTATGAATATCAAGGACTCTGATGGAAAACCAGTTCTCAGCAAAGAAGGGAAAGCTAAAAGGAGGAAAGAGTATATAGAGAGGCTCTATGAAGGAAATGAACTTAGCGGCAATATTGTAGAAAGGGGAGAAGAAGTAGATGAGGATGAAATAGGAGATACAATACTGAGAGATGAATTTGACGGAGCACTAAAAGACCTAAGTCGAAACAAGGCCCCTGGAGTAGATGATATTCCCTCAGAGCTACTGAAGTCTCTGGGAGAACCAGCCATGACAAAATTGTTTCACCTGGTGTGTAAGATGTATGAGACAGGTGAAGTACCCTCAGAATTTAAAAGAAATGTTATATTCCCCATTACAATGAAAGCAGGTGCGGTCAGGTGTGAAAACTACAGAACCATCAGTTTAATAAGTCATGGTTGCAAAATATTAACTCGAATTATTTACAGAAGTGGCCGAGGGGACCAAGGCGCTCAAATCACGGTCTCCACGGCCACTACAGTCGGGGGTTCGAATCCCCCCTCGGGCATGGATATTTGTGCCGTCCTAGTTAGTAAGTAGTTTATAAGTAGTTTGTAAGTTTAGGGACTGATGACCACGTGGTTAAGTCCCATAGACTATACAAACATTTCATTTTATTTACAGAAGGATGGAAAAGCTGGTAGAAGCCGACCTCGGCGAAGATCAGTTTGGGTTCAGGAGAAATGTAGGAACTCGGGAGGCAATATTCACTTTTCGGCTTATCCTAGAAGATAGATTAAGAAAAGGCAAACCTACATTTCTAGCTTTTTGTAGATTTGGAGAAGGCTTTTGATAATGTTGATTGGAATAAACTCTTTCAAGTTCTGAAGCAAGCAGGAGTAAAATATAGGGAGCGTAAGGTTATTTACAACTTGTACAAAAACCAGACAGCGGTTGTCAGAGTTGAAGGGCATGAAAGGGATGCAGTGGTTGGAAAGGGAGTAAGACAGGGTTGTAGCCTTTCTCCAATGTTATTCAATATGTACGTCGAGCAAGCTATAAAGGAAAGCAAGGAGAAATTTGGTGAAGGAATTAAAGTTCAGGGGGAAGAATTAAAAACATTGCGTTTTGCCGACGACATAGTAATTCTGTCAGATACAGCAAAGGACCTGGAAGAGCAATTGAATGGAATGGACAGTGTGCTGAAAGGTGCATATAAGATGAACATTAACAAGAGCAAAACTAGGGTAATGGTATGCAGTCTAAGAAAATCAGGTGATGCTGAAGGAATGTGCTTGACAGATCGGTAGAGACCTTGCCGGTAATACCTGCGCCTGATTCTGTCTAGTGTCTTCACGAATCCCAGATGAGCGGATATTGGAGATCGCGAAAAATTTGAGAATATCTGGCCGGAGATAAGCTGGAACAACCAGTAGACAATTGGGGCCCAGTGGATCGTATACAATGCTCCTATACAATGTCCCGTTTATTAGTTGAAACTCTCATTTGGTCGGTTCTCCTTTCTCCAAGGCCTCTATGGTTTGTAATAATGCTGGATCTTCCCTCTTTTCAGCTGTAATGTCACCTAACTCAGTGAGGGCTGAAATTTCATTCATGCTGTTTGTTCGGCTAATGGATTCCTCGAATAGCAGTCGGCGTCTTTGTATTTGCGCCTGTTTTTGAATACCATTGTGGCATGGAACTCTTGGAGCCTTAGTGCCCATCTTGCTAGTCGACCTGATGGATCCTTCAAACTGGTCAGCCAACATAAAGACTGGCGGTCTGTCATGACGGCGAATGGTTTACCGAACAGATATGGCTATAACTTGTTGATAGCCCAGCTAACGGCGAGGCACTCCTTCTCGGGTGCCCAGTAGTTCATCTCGGACTGTGAGAGAACTCTTGATGCATAAGCTATCATCTTTTCAGCACCTTCCTGAATTTGTACAAGCACTGCACCAATACCATAAGCACTAGCGTCTAAGTTCAGTTTCCACATTCTCGTCGTATAAGGCTAGTACTGGCACGGAAGTTAGAGCCTCCTTAAGTGCCCGGTTAGCTCGTTCTTCCGTCTCATCCCAGTAAAATTTGGCGTCTCCCTGCAGAAGTTCTTGCAATGGATGTACCTTGTTACAAAATCCTTCTATGAAACGATAATTGTATGAGCACAGCTCGAGGAAACTTCTCACATCACGGACGTGCTGAGGAGATGGAAATGCTGTGACTGCCCGACTGGATCAGGACATACACCATCTCCGTTCACTAGGTGCCCAGGATTTTTATTTCTTTGGCGACGAAGAGGCATTTCTTTGGGTTGAGGTGGAATCCTGCTGTCTTAACAAGGTGGCTTAGATGTTCTGCAAATGTCCTTGAGAAAGCGACGTCACCTAGATATCAAAGACATGCCGTCCATTACGACGTCGAAGAAAGTTGTCCATTATGCGTTTGCATGTGGCCGGTGCATTCTATAGTCCAAATGGCATGACGTTGAATTCATAGATGGCGTCAGGTGTAATAAAAGCAGTCTTCTCTCTGTCAGCTTCGTCAACCTCGATTTTCCAGTAACCTGTCTGCATGTCTATGGTTGAGAAATATGTCGCTCCTCTTAAAATGTCTAAGGTGTCATCAATGCATGGCAATGGGTAGACATCTTTCTTTGTGATTATGTTCAGTCGTCGATAGTCGACACAGAAACGCCACGTGCCATCCTACTTCTTCGCAAGGAACACCGGAGACGACCAGGGACTCTTAAGGTTGAATAATGTCATCGTGCAACATCTTCTCCACTTTTTCCCGAATTAACATCTTCCAGCTGGCGACACTCTGTACGAACGCTGGCTAATTGGTGGATTCGGTATTTTATCGTGGGCCATTTCATCTGGCTCTTCTCCTGCCTGGTCTGGAATACATCTGAAAATTGGTGCAGTATGGTTAACACCTACTGAGGTTGCTCCTGCTTTAGATAGGGCCCTATATGCAATGCCACAGTAGTTACCTCTTGTGCGTTGTCGGCAGTAATAACGGAGTATGCGACTTCGTCGATGACATTGAGATCACCGCCAATGACTAGTTCGGCTGTTCCAATACACATCCCTTCAGGAATAAGTTGGGATTGCTCGTGAAAATTAGTGACCCAAAGTTCTCCTGGACCACCTGTAATGCTTATGATAGCCGCTGGTATGTAGATTTCCTTTGTTATACTGATAAGCTTTTTGCAATCGACAAGCACTTCACCGACAACTGGTCATCTCGGCTGCTGACTGGAACTCTTCTCATTTTTAACGGCGGGATCTCTACATTCTGGACAACAAACAACCTCCCAGTGAAGTTCATTTTAGCTGTACTCGTGGGAATGGCTTTGTCAATTTGAAGCTCAGATCTTCCACAGTCAGTGAAAGCCTGGGATGCCTGAAGGAAGTCCCATCCGAGGATGAGGTTGTGGCTACATTCTGTTAAATGACACATTCAAAAGGCTGCGTCCTTTGTTGATAGCTACTCTTACGACACATGCTCCTACTGGCTGGACGTATTTTCCATTTGCGACCTTCAGCACAGTTGCTCTCGTATCACAGAACATTATCTTCTTTAGTTTGCGGCGGTAGTCATTCGAAAATACAGAGAAGGAAGCTCATGAAACGACTAGTGCCTGGACAGGTTGGCCGTCGATTATGACATCTTAGCGACTGTCTTCCACGAAGGATTTTCATCTGCAGCGACCTCCATAGATGGTCGCCTCGCCTAGTTTATCTGAATACGCCAGGCTAGGCGAGCGGCTGGTATCTCTGTAAAGCGACAGTGAACGGTGGCGGCGTGTTGGAGAGCGACAACATCCAGGATATGGCGATGGTCATAGGTCGACAGTAGTCATCTGCAGCTGACTGCCGTTGAAAGGACTGCTCCGATGGTTGGCGTGTTGCGGCATAATAATGGTCAGATACTCGTCTTCTCTCCCTACACTATCGTAAGACATGACTCGTAAGGCCACAGTAAAAACACAATGGCGTGTTGTCTTCTGTCCTCCAGATATCTGTCCTCCTACGAGGCTTCACAGTTGCTGGAGGAGTTGGTTGTGGTCGCGTCGGTCGGTTCCTAAGCTGCCGTTTGGCGGCTGCGGAGTAGGTCATAGTAGGATGAGGCCATTCTTTACATCGAGTGCGACTGGCAAGGCTGATAGGCGCTAATGTTTCAAATATCTCTTCCTCAGAAGCGTCGGCTCCCTCATAGCATATGGGACTGAAATCCATTGCCATAATCCGGTGCTCTCATGGCTGTTATAAACTGTTGTAACTCTTTTCTCACTATTTGTCATATGAGAGAAGCAATGTCATGCTGGTCTTCCACAACGGCCATAGGGACTACATTCGGGTGTCTGTCATACTCTATTTGACAAACCCTCCTCTGCTGCATGTCTTCAATTTTTTGGCACCACTGGATAAACTCTTGTGTCGTCGAAACGGCTTTCAACAGAACAGTTTGATAAATGTCTTCCGCAATGCCCTTCATTAGGTGTGAAACTTTATCGGCCTCCTCATATCTGGGTTAACTACGTGACATAGGGCCAAAAAGTCTGTATATACGACTATGTTCACTCACCATGTCGGTGGAACTCGTTCTTCAATTGCTCTTCTGATAAACAGACTTGCCGCTAGTAGTCTTCAAACGTCTTCTTAAGTTCTGTCTGGAATTCTTCCCAGCTATCGAGCTTGTCCTCGTTATTTTCAAACCATCGCTGGGCCGTCCTGTCCAGGTAGAAATATACTTTGCCAAGCACATAAGGTGATCCCGTCTTTTATACTTGGCGATCCCGTGGAATCCTTTCAGCCATTTATTTGGGTCATGTCCTATGCTGATGATTCCACATGTCGCCATTCCATTGACTCTCTTCCCGTACTTTCCCAAAGAAGAGAGAAATCGCGGCGTCTCGAGTTCACTAGAATAATATTATTGGAATGGCCGTTGTTGTTAAGAAAATGATTGCGAATTGTGGTGAAGCCGGTGGCTTAGATGCACCGCCCTCTAATGGTCGAACAGAGACAAGTATTGCTGCTTGGAAGTTCAGGAAGAACTGGAACGGGCTCACTTCCTCACGCTGAGGTCGGCGATCATAATGTCACATGTTGCACCAGAATTCCATGCTATTCTGTTTGGAGATCAGTAAAGTAACCCTCACACGGGACGTGTTGTTCTAGGTGGAGCACGTCAGACGTCCTGTCTATCTAACTACTGCACGCATCCAAACGACCCGCCACCTCCC
The DNA here is from genome assembly GCA_026315105.1 of Locusta migratoria. Lineage (NCBI taxonomy): Eukaryota > Metazoa > Arthropoda > Insecta > Orthoptera > Acrididae > Locusta > Locusta migratoria. Next base: position 366,294,325 of record CM048750.1, on the reverse strand, counting down.
GTGGAACGTTGAAAGTGGCCTGTTATGTTTTCTAAGCAAGATGTGGGGCAGTTGAGATCTGCAAATGCAAGTTAAAACCCTCACTGATGCTCTAAATTACTTTACGAGTAGCCACATTACTTGCACAATGGAAATTTATCTAACTGCTCACTCCTTAAGGGAGGAGCCAACGTTTTAACAAATACAAAATTAATGTTAAAAATAAAATGAATAGATAATCAAACATGGTACAGGGAGCATGAAATTATAAAGCAGAGGATTGATACTTGAAATCATTATCTATTCAATAAAGTGAACAAGCAAATAAATGTGGGAAGACCAAATTAAGCACACACCTTGTAGAATAGTAAATTAAATCATAAACTTACTGCCCTTTAATAAAATTGTTTCTGCCCATTATAAATATGGAGGTAACATGGGGGAAAATTGCAAACACACAATGGATAGATGAAAGCTCAATCATTCATTCAAAGCCAGACATGTGCATAAATGCTTGCAGTACATTACCATGCAGGATCACTTGATGGCAGCAACAAACGAAGCGTCAGTGGCATTTTGACGAGGTAGTGGGTGTCTTGAAGCACAAGTTTAAAAATCACTGTGCACCAAACGAACTCATGTCTGGGGAGGCAGCGGCATACTATTCTTAAGGAGCATGTGGTGTGCGACCATGAGGAATTACACGTAACTTACAAAAGAAATTAATTTAGAATAAGCAAGTAAAGCACACACGAGAATTCATTTAGAAGAAAGCGAGTACTAATAAAAGCATGGCTGAAGGCCGAAGTAATGACCGTTACGAAAGCACATGGTGCAATCGGTCATACAAGACAGAAAATCTGAGAAATATTTAGCATACTCGCGAATACAGACATGACGTGAAAACGTTAGTAAAAAAAATTAATCATTCTAAGTTTACACAAAGGCTGAAGGACACACACGAGTATTCTAACTTGAGAAAAACCGAACACAAAATCATAACCAAAATGAAAATGGAAACACTAAATTTACACCGAATTACTCGAGTTCTGTAAATTAAGAAACACTTTGCCTCGCAAAGCCAAAGAATTACTCAAGAAAAATATCACTGACAAAGAAAGCAAAGTTCGAACAGCATGCCTTCCCCTCAGCATGATTCGACGAAGTACTTACTTCCACGGTCGCAGCAAGAGTGAATCCCTAAGGCCACGCCAAAACCTTCCCCACCACACACCGGATGTAGAGCGCGCTAAAAATACATACACAGCGCATTCAGAGTATGATGTCTACCAACCCTCTCTACCTGAGGAAGATAATACCGTTTTTAACATCTCCCAGAGACGTCTCTCGTCACCTCTTTCGTCCAAGATTAGGTTGGTACCACACTAAGAACGTGGCCCCGTCGCCATCTTGTCATGTAAGCTTGTCTCTGGCCACTCAGCAGACGCCAGCGCAGACGACAAACGAAGCCATGCGTTCTTAATTACAGTAAATGAGGCCCTGAAGCTTGAGGCGGCGACTGTAAGCCATTGCGCGGCAGTCAGTCAATATGAAAAACTTCTCAAGTTTATTCACATGGGTGGAAACATATATAAACATGGGGCATTGATCATTAATAAACAGAATAAAAATGATTAACTTACTAATAGACAATAGTAATGGTGCAGAAACACTTTAGGTTAATGAATAACTCAAAAATGGAACACGACCAAGTGTTTCAAGTTGCTTCTCACCGTTGAGTTGCGTCCGCGGCGCTCTCCAGCGCCCGTTACGGGTTGAATTTGGAGCACAGATCAATGCGCTAACAAAGATGGATGTGCGTAAAATGGCACGGTATCTCTGTTAGCAATCGAGTAATAAGAAACCTGAATACTGTAGCCTAAATACCTCTGAGGTGGAAATGTACGTCAGCTTGCACGCGGCATGGAATATTCCTCGATAAATTGTATTGTTTTTCAAGAAACTAAAATACGGTACATATATCGGAAAGTAGTTAATATAAAAAAAGTACGAAAAGTCACTTTTGTCAAAAATTATACGAAAGCTTTCAACAGTGACATACTTCATTTGTACAAGCTCCACTTCTCTTGCGGTCTCACATATTCCTATTTTCCACGTTTTACATATTCTGCATATTAAAACACTTACTTTAGCATTCCTAAATTTAACTTGATCATACACGCGGGACAACGTCTGAGCTCGATAATGTTTGTTGCGATAATTTTTGCTTTCAGTATTGAAAATAAATACAGTTCCTCCTTAACTGCATCTGCTTCCGTGACCACACGCTAGCCATGTTATCTTTGCAGTATAAAACAAAATTATTGCAATACTGTACTACGACAGATTTTAAACGCCGTCCGGAAAACCAAGTGACGTAGGGTACTGTCTTCGTGCCCTAGCACCAAAAACTCTCATAGACCGAGTTCGTTCTTGTTTGTAATATACATGGTGTCTCACTCTTTAAGTTACGAAGTAATAGGCGACGGAAATATTTATTGCGGTAGGTCACCATAAGAAACGTTACGCTGTCTGCGGAGCTATGAACAATGTTTATTGTCTTATTTTCCAAAGAGTTACAGGAAAAAGATACAATTTTTATAATAAAACAGTAGTTGTTTCTATCATGCACTGAAATCAGTAACACCAGATGTGTTTACATCAATTTGAATTAGGGGTACAAGGAAGATGCCTCCTCAAAGATTGCAAAACAATCGGGCGTACCCTGGGCAACGTTGAGGAAACCAAAACCTCAGCGGCCGAATCTTCCACTACCAAAGGCACTAGATACAATAGATGCAATGAGCCTATTGACACGGCCAGCACTAGTAATAATCTCCATTAATATTGAGGGGATATTAGCAGAGAAAGAGTAATTGTTGTCTGACACCTGCATGAAACATAACTGCGACATATTACTCGTCTGAGAAACACACAGAGGACCAAACGGTAATCGACCGAGGGCGAACGGAATGAAACTTGTCCTGGAGAGACCTAATGAGCTGTGTAGGAGTGCAGTTTTCACTAAACTCGACACTTCTATATTATCTGCAGTTATCACCTGTGTTGATGACATCGAAATCCTAACCGTTGAAAATCAATCTTGCACGGTTACATCTGTTTATAAACCACCAAATAAGGAATTTAAATTCACAGAAACTAGCAATTTTCATTCCCAGCCAACAAAGATCGTTATAGGTGACTTCAATTGTCACAGTATATCTTGGGGTTACAAGGAGACAGATAAAATGGTGAAAATCTAGAAGACTGGGCTGAATGCAGTGGTCTGAAACTGATACACGACCCAAAGTTGCCACACTCGTTTAATAGTGCTCGTTGGAGGCAGTGTTATAACCCAGATATTATTTTCGTCTCCGAACACATTGCTCATCAAACCAAAGAAGTATATTGCAGAACCATTTCCAAGAACCCAGAACCGTGCTGTTATATGTACTGTGGAAGCAGCTGTGAAACTAGGCAAAGTCCCTTTCAAAAGACAATTCAAATTCAAAAAAAGCCAGATGGGTTCGTTTTCCTAGAATCTAGACGAAGAAGTCACAAAAATAACACCTCGCCCTGAAAAATATGAAGTTTTTGTGGAACTGGTGAGTATTATCTCTCTCAAACATATCCCAAGGGGTTGTAGAGCAGCATACACACCAGGGCTTCACAGAGACTCAAAGACCCTTCTCAAGAAATACGAACAGCTATTTGAAAGCGATCCATTCTCAGAAGAGAATACAAGTAGGAGAACAACTTCTCGAAGCCAGCAAGAACAAAAAAATGGCGCAATCTGGTCGAAAAATTGGATATGAAACATAATAGCCGACAGGCCTGGAATTTATTAAGAAATCTTAATGACGACCATACAGCTTCATCCTTGCGACCGAACAAGGTCACCGCTGACCAAATAGCACATCAACTGCTGTTAAATGGCAAAACCAGAAACGGACCAAAATAAACGAAATATAAACGATCTGAAAAGGAAAACGACGCTCTTCGCACACCATTTACAGCTGAAGAATTGGTAACTGCTATCCGTCAGATGAAAAATAACAAAGCCGCAGGGTTGGACGACATGAGACCAGAGCAAATCAAAAACTTCTGTTCTGCAACTATCGACTGGATACAGAACATGATGAACACCTGTGTAAAGGAAATGAAAATTCCAAAGATCTGGCGCAAGGCAAAAGTAGTGGCACTACTTAAACCAGGCAAAGAGGCGAATAACCCCAAGAACTTCATACCTGTATCACTCCTGTGCCATCTGTTTAAAATCCTGGAGAGAATGATACTGAATCGAATTTATGACTCTATAGACAGGAAGATCATAAAAGAACAGTCAGGCTTCAGACCAGAAAAGTCGTGCATAAGTCAGGTACTAAATCTAACCCATCACATTGAGGACTGATAAATAATCTGTATACAATAACTGAGGACTTCCGCCTGACACAATTTACACAGTGCCTGCTGCAGAACAGACGATTTTATGTCACCCGAAATAATAAGAAGAGTCGATGGAGGACTCAGAGAAATGGGCTTCCCCAAGGAAGTGTGCTGGCCCCAATGCTATATAATATATATACTAACGACCAGCCACTCAACACAGGTACCAAGTCATTTATCTATGCAGATGACACAGCTATTGCTGCTCAAGGGTCAACGTTGGAAGAAGTAGAATCCAAGCTAACATCTGCTTTCGAAGAACGTTCTGGCTAACTACGATGACAGCTACCTGAAACCCAATCCTGATAAAACCGTGGTGTGTGCGTTCCATCTGCGCAATAAGGAATCAAGAAAAAAGCTGTTCATCGTCTGGAAAAGTTGCAATGTAAATCACAGTGATCACCCAACATACTTGGGAGTAAAGCTGGATCGCTCGTTAACTTTCAAAGAGCACTGCATGGACACGAAACAGAAAGTATGCGCTAGGAACAATCTTATTCGCAAACTCACGAACACCAAGTGGGGAGTACAGCCAGCGTCTTCCGCACATCTGCTCTCGCCCTGTGTTCCTCTCCTGCAGAGTACGCTGCTCCAGTATGCAGGCACATGCTGAGGTGGCCTTAATTGATACAGGGCGCATAGTCACAGGATGCTTAAGACAAACGCCTGTCAGCAATATCTCCCACTCATCGGAATAGCACCACCAGATGTAAGGAGACAGGTAGCAGCGGAGATTGAAAAGAAGAAACAAGAAGAAGATCGAGGCACCCAATATTTGAAATCCAGCCCATCCCATCAAGGTTGAAATCGAGGAAAAGCTTCCTTCTAACAACTTCACCAATCCCATCATCTGCAGAAGCTCGTCGAAATGAGCTGTGGAGAGCCAAGTCACCAGGAGGACTGTGGACAGCGAAAGAGAAGCTACCAGCAGGAGGCCGTCTCCCGTACGCGACCTGGAAGACCCGCAACGGGCTGAGAACCAAAGTGACCAAGTGTAAAAGTAATATCAAGAAGAGGGGTGTCAGTGACGATGAACTTTGTGGCTGTGGTGAGAGACAGGACTCTGAACGCTTGATTTTGTGCAAGAATCTTAGTGTACATTGTAACATGCAAGACTTGTTCACTGCCAATGACAATGGCATTCTGGTGGTAGGGTACTGGACAAACAAAGTGCGATGTTGTTATTCATTTATTTATACTAGATCGTAAGTTAATATTGAAAATTGTATTGTGAAGTGGTGTCTTGTGGACTCGGATAAATAAATATTCAAATTCATTCCTATCACTTTTTGTTTGGGACCCTGCATAAAGTCGAATATTGGAAATTACAAAATTGTATCAAATTAATAAAAAGGTACATAAATTGTAATTAAACTAAATCGTTAAGAGGACCTGCCAGAGTGACTCTAACCACCGTACTAATCCGTCTTCTAAAGAAGGAACAATGAATGACGGATATTATGCTTATATTAAATCTACGAGAAAGAATCAGAAACGTTTGGAAAACGAAAATAAAATTTTGGAGGTAGGTGAACGCGTACCCGTGATACTGTGGGCTTCCCCTCCACAGCCGTCGACGCTACCCACTACACTACTCACTCATGACCTTCATGTCTCTTAATACAATATACAGAGTGGAAATACGTATACAAAAACTGTTGTAAATTCTTATTTAGCTATGATATAGCATCACAGACATATTCCTTTGATAGAATGGCGTTGTATAGTAACACGGGAACGATACTCTTTCTCAGTACGCGAATTATAACACTAATGGCCGGTTTCCGAAACAGTAGTTACCTGTCTCGTTATAGTTATCTGTGGGTTACCTGAATGTTAAGTACAAATTGGGTTTCCGAGACAACAGTTACCGTCACAGCCGTAGTTACCGGTCCGTTAAAGATAAATGCGCGTTCCCCTGGGGTTACCTACGCGTTAACGTTAGTTGTAACTATATCCGCTACGTAGCGCTAGGGGACTTCCAAACGCAAGTCCAGAAGTTATTTAACAGCAGTTATTTGTTTTTGTTTATATGACTGGGTTCCGCATAATTTTCATACAATTTTAAAATTTTTGAAGCTTAAGAATGGAAATTCTTTCGTCACCGTCGTCTTCTTTTTCTGATTCAGAAAACAACATTCCGGGTTAAATTTTATCGCGCTCGGCGGTCGCGAGAGATAATGTTGTCAACGGGTGACGTATACATTAGCTGCATCTCCCTTTCGCGATTGGTCAAGTGACATCTCGACACTGAGCAACATTTGCCAACATCTCTCGCGATCGCCGATCTGGATGTAAAATTTTACCACATCCGAATCATAAAGCCATGCTCTCATAATAAAACTTTCAATTAAGCATAAAGATAGTTCCCTTTGCAAATAGTGTTCTGCCATGCAATTGCCATTACGATCAATCAATGTTACAAGTGATTAGTGTTTTTATTATTATTATTATTATTACAACGTAGGGCTTGGGTAGGTGGATGGGTGGACGTAAATTGACCAGTCTGTGTTGTGAAAAGAAATGTCACATACACAGAACAATGGGAAGAGGAAAACTTACATTCATTAAAACGTATGTTGACAACAGAAATAATACGTACGACTTTTTTGTTAACCCTGTCATCGTTGTTTTTGTCCTGTTTTTCTTTTTAAAAACGAATACAGCTCTCTGAGTTGCCTTACCGTTTTCTCTCCTGTCTGTTTAAAGAATTGTACAGTTTTGTGACATCTTCCAAGGCGTGTTGTTTTTCCAGAATATTCAAACTATCTGCCTTTCCATTCACTATAACTACTTTCCTTTCTAAAATCAGGTCGGTCAAAAGATTTTTCTCAAATAGAGTCAAATTTTATCCTCGCTTGTCGCCCATTGCCTATGAAAACAGTAACAGAAAACTCGTAACAGCTATACAAACTAAGACACGTCTTCGATTTTACTTAATAATCGATAAAATTCGAGTAACTGCGATTTTCGTTAGTAGTGACATCTGTTATTGTTGAGACGTACTATTTGCTTTGACAGAAGGCGTAGTTACCTCATAGTTAACTAACGGCCGTTGAAATGTGCTACGGGAAACCCAAGGAAGTTATCTGGCATGTTAAATTATAACGTGACGGTAGCTAACGGCACGGTAACTATAGTTTTCTAGAAACCGGGCATAACTAACATTACATACAACAAACTTTAAAGGTATCAATATACAGTGTCCAGTAATTTTATCATATCTAAAGTGACACGTTTTCAAAAATTCCACAATTGTCTGACTCTTTAAAAAGCTTATATTCATAAATCAGACGCTGCAAAGAAAGAAGGCACGTAATACGAATTTCCGTTTGCAATATAGCAGCTCAAAAGTTCTGCTTGTCACGTGAAATCCTAGTCGCATCTCACTGGCTACGTTTCGCTCCACAAAGCAAAAATCTAACAAGCCATATCTTTCGTTTCACGCTTCTCACGGCAGTGGGACGTGGAGTTCCACCGCGGCCAACGGGAAAGACAGGCCTCAGCACGTACGTCCTGCCACGTAAGCAAGGTAGTTCCGAGCCGGCGCTATCGCTAGCTCAGTGGCTGCCCGCTATGACACAGTGACGTCAGCAGTTCGTTGTCCACGTGCTCTTCCAGGTCCCGTGAGAGGGCGGAATTAAGCCATTCTCACATGGGACGTGTTGTGCTACGTGGCGCACACCAGACGTGCTGTCTACCTAGCTACTGCTCGCTCTGAAACGACCCGCTACATCCCACGGGACACACAGTGCTGATCATCGTGTTTTCCGACCGCTGCGCTCTTCTGCGCCCGTTAATGGCTGTATTGGCGCGCAGAGCAATGTGTATACAAATATAGATGTGCGTAAGACTGCACGGTATCTCTATTACCAATCGAAGGAAAAGAAACCTGAATACAGTAGCTTACTTTTGTCTCAGGTGCTTGCACGTGGCATGGAATAATCTTCCAGAACCTGTGATTTTTTCAATAAACACACAGACGGATACCTGAAAGCAGTAGACAATACTAACAAAATGCACGGCAAATCAGTTTTGGCAAAAATCATAATAATGCTGTCAATGGTGAAATACGTCATTTGCTCCAACTCCACTTCTCTTGCTGTCTCATATATTTCTATTTTCACGTGGTACATATTCTGGAAATTCAAAAATTTTGTTCAGCATTTCTTCAGAAATAATAGGTTCTGCTTGTTACATTCAAGTTGGTCATACAGCCGGTAAAACGCCTCAATCGGATACTGTTTGCCGTGATAATTTTTGCTTTTAGTATTATACGTAATCCGGCCGCGGTGGCCTAGCGCTCTGCGGCGCGCCAGTCACAGTCTGCACGGCCACTACGGTCGGGGGTTAGAATCCCCCCTCGGGCATGGATATTTGTGCCGTCCTTAGTATTAGCTAGTTCATAAGTAGTTTGTAAGTTTAGGGACTGATGATCCCGTAGTTAAGTCCTATAAGCTCTACAAACACTTTTTTATTATACGTAAACACTGTTCCTCATTTACTGCATCTGATTCCGTGACCTCAGGCTAGCCATGTTCTGTTTGCACTGTAAAACTGAACTATTCCAACACTGTACTGAACTGCGTGGGGAAAACCGAGTGGTGTAGGGCAATGTTTTGTAATTTATTGGTTCCTGCGCCGTAGGACGAAAAACTCAAGAAATTCTCTCGTGGACAGAGTTAGTGCTTATTTGTATTAAATGACGTCGAATATTGGATACTATACAATTGTATTAAATTGATACAAAGATCCATAAACCGTCATAAAACTATATCATTAAAAATACGTGAGAAATTGCAGACGTATTTACATTTCTCTTCCTCCGCAGCCATTGATACTAACGCTAATCTGTCTTCTTAAAAAGAAATAACAATAAATATTACACCTAAATTATATTAACGAGAAAGAAATTGAAACGTTTAGTGAAAAGAAATGGAATTATGTGATCGCGAACCAGCGGTACTAACACCATCAGCTCCATAGTCTACGCAACCAACAACGCTATTTTTTAATATTTCTTTTCTTTGACTAGATCGATGCTTTGCGGTCGTTTGTTCTTGTTCGTTGTTTCTTGTTCATTGTGTATTTGGCTCAGCTCGTCCAGCAATGTGTTAAAAAGTGTTCAAATGTTTGTAGAACTTATGGGACTTAACTACGGGGTCATCAGACCCTAAACGTACAAACTACTTACGAACTAACTTACACTAAGGACGGCACAAATATTCATGCCCGAGGGGGCATTCGAATCCTCGACCGTAGAGGCCGTGCAGACCGTGACTCCCGCGCCGCAGACCGCTCGGCCACCGTGGCCGGCCAGCACTGTGTTGGTCACCCCTCTTTTGTCTGCACGGAGTACAATTTGTGTATATAAAACATGTTGTAATTCATCATTTAGCGATGACATAGCATCACAAAGAATCTCCCTTGATATAATGGCGTTGTACTGTAGTAGGGGAACGATATCCATTCACGGTGAACAAACTAAATATGTTAAATATCGGAGCCTTTAAAGCTACCCGTGTGCAGCATCCTGTAATTTTAGTTTAACAATTCACATCTAAAATGACGCGTATTCAAAAGTTCTTCAATTTCTGGCGCATCAAAAAGCTTGTACTGATACATCCTACGCTACAAAGAAAGATGGAACGAAATACGAAACTGAGTTTGCAATGTGGCGGCTCAAAAGTTCTGCTTGTCACATGAAATCCAAGTCGCATCTCATTGGCCACGTTCATCTCCACGCAGCAAAAATGTAACATGGCAGATCCTTCGTTTCACGCTTCGCAGAGTAGTGGAACGTGGAATTCAGTGCCGTGACGTCGCCAGTTCCACGTCCACGTGCGTTTCCACGTCCCGTGAGAGAGAAGCTTAAGATACCCACCAGAGTTATCTGTAAAAAATCCAAAAATCAACTGTTATCGATAAATTACATGAAGCGGAGAGCATTTCCGGTGTAAGCTTTTAATGGTTGTCTAACGTATAGCGGACTGACAAAAGCACTATACACACTTCGAGGGTTTGTCAGTACATCTCTATACACAGGGTGTTACAAAAGGTATGGCCAAACTTTCAGAAAACATTCCTCACGCACAAAGAATTCCTAATTTCCATGTTAGAGCTCATTTTAGTATTTCTCTTTAAATGTAAATTGAAATATTCGTGCAGACAATTGTCAAAATACCCAATTGTTTCGTTAGTATGTTACTTCCTCGATCCACCGCCAGTTGGCCCAATTGTGTTGACATGAGACTCATTGCTCTACAGTACTAGCATCAAGCACATCAGTACGTAGCATCAACTGGTTAGTGTTCATCACGAACGTGGTTTTGCAGTCAGTGCAATGTTTAGAAATGCTTTGACAGCAAAACCGCATTCGTGATGAACACTAACCAGTTGATGCTACGTACTGATGTGCTTGATGCTAGTACTGTAGAGCAATGAGTCGCATGTCAACACAAGCACTGAAGTCAACATTACCTTCCTTCAATTGGGCCAACTGGCGGTGAATCGAGGAAGTAACATACTAACGAAACAATTGGGTATTTTGACAATTGTGTGCACGAATATTTCAATTTACATTTAAAGAGAAATACTGAAATGAGCTCTAACGCGGAAATTAAGCGTGGGAATTAAACTTAACATATTTTCTTTCTTTGTGTGTGAGGAATGTTTCCTGAAAGTTTGGCCGTACCTTTTTGTAACACCCTGCATAAAAATGTCGTGTTAGTTTGTGTGTGTTTGAAAATCTCAAAAAGTTCTACACCGATTGAGCTCCAAACTTGTCACAACGTTGCATTGTAAGACAGGAAGGTTTTTAGATACCTATTCATTTAACATGTTACACATAACCTATATAAACATGACACTTTTGAGATTTTTGCAACAAGTTTTCCACATTACAAAATTTATATAAATTCCTATATGATATAAATTAAAAAATAGGTGCGAAAAAACATGCGCGTTATCCGATAGTACGTTGTATCAATATTTCAAAGCATTCGGGAAAGAACTTTCGGAGATATAAGAATTTGAACATAAGACTAAACATGGTTCTAAGTTAGATTTCTAAGACGAGATACAGGAAGGGTAGGCAATGACGAAGAAGGGGAGGGGAGATATACACGTACTTTTTTAATTGTAACCAAGGCTCCAAATACCAACTTTTGTAGTTCAGGCTTCAAAACTGGCTTAACAGCAGCATTTTTCAAAAATCATTTCATCCCCTATTTCACCCCATTAATGGTTGATTTTTAGAAAAAGCTGAAAGACGCCTTCTTTTTATTTTATTTTTATTTTATTATTATTTTTTTTATTCAAACCAAGAACCCGTATTTATGTAGGTCTAGCTTCAAAACTGACTGAATAACAGCGTATTTTCAAATAACTTGTCATCCCCTGTTTTACCGTCTTAGTTATGGAAAATCGAAAAATCGCTTATTAAACGACGCTAACGGTATTAGATGAACACCTTCGCAAATTTCTAGTTTTTATCATCAGTGGATTTGGTTGGACGATGATGAGTCATCCATTTGATCAGTTACTCGGAATATTACCTTTTATATAAAGATATTACGCGTTAAAAGCTTCTGTGATCTCTATCGAAGGTAGTGTATGCAGTGACCTCTGTTATACACCAAGTATTACCAAGCGGAGTCGCTTAGAAACTCGCTTACTAAGTCGGACGATTGGGAGGACGACCCTTCCACTCAAAGAATTGATGTACGATGAATATATAGATTGCCTGAGCGCCAAACAATGGCCCTTCACCGTGCAAAGAATCATGGGTGATTCTGGATAACAGAAACGTCAGCGGCCGCGCGGGAGTAGCCGAGCGGTCTGGAGCGCCACGTTGCGGATCGCGCGGCATCCCGCGTCAGGGGGGGGGGAGGGGTTCGAATCCTCCCTCGGGCATGGATTTATGTGTTGTTCTTAGGTTACTTTAACTTAGTTGAAGTACTTTGTAAGTCTAGGGGCTAATGACCAACAATAAGTTTGGACCAATAGAATTACAAACAAAAATTCAAATGTTTGTATAGCTTATGGGACTTAACTACGGTGTCATCAGTCCCTAAACTTAGAAACTACTTATGAACTAACTAATACTAAGGACGGTACAAATATTCATGCCCGAGGGGGGATTCGAATCTTCGACCGTAGTGGCCGTGCAGACCGTGACTGGAGCGCCTGAGTCCCCTTGGCCACCGCGGCCGGCGAATTACAAACAATTGAACATCTTAAAACGTCAGGGATATGGATAAACAGATATAATTCCGTCACCTTTACAATTTGGAGGTAATGTTTAAATTTTGCCTACGGCAATGGGGCAGTTTGCTACTGTTGGCAACGGAATGTTCGTTTTATGCGGATAATTAATTTACTCTCAGGACAAGCGGTCAGCCAGAGAGCAACCACAAATTATCTGTTAAATTGTAAAAAGCATGTTCCCCTCAGCCTCTGTTATTGGTTGCTCGGCAACATTTCACTTATGGTGTCAACAGCGTAGAGTAGTAATGTTGGCAACGAAGTGTCAGTTTACAGGGATAATTGATTTATTGACTGTGGTTCGTACAAGAACGTTTTAACGACAGGGCAGGAACTGCATTGAATGGGTATTTTATGGACAACAAAACGATTCAATCAAAATATTCAATCTCATAAGAATCTCCTTCGAATTATCATTGCGTTACGGAAAACGCCATTCCCCAGTAACGCTCTTGAACCAGATGGTTGCTAATAATGTGTGCAATTGAAGTAGCCGGGACTCTACCGATATACCGGGTGATCAAAAAGTCAGTATAAATTTGAAAACTGAATAAATCACTGTAATGTAGACAGAGAGGTAAAAATTGACACACATGCTTGGAATGACATGGGGCTTTATTAACACACATACACAAAAAAGGTTCAAAAATGTCCGACAGAGGGCGCTGGACAGCAAAACGTCAGTGACTGCTCATGAAAATCGTGCATAAAATGAGCTGTAATGAGAGAGAGAATCATACGCACCAGCAGTCGCAGCATGTTGACATTACCTGAAAAGGCGCTTTTAGTGAAGCTGTATTATCAGAATGGGAAATGTGCTAGTTCAGCGTTACGATCCTATCACCATAGGAAGGGGATTCGAACGGGTAAAGGTCCGGTAACAAATGCAGCTGTGGCGAGAATGATTTCCAAGTTAGAAGCCACGGGTTGCTTAGACGATAGGCCCCGTAGTTGCCGACCGAGCACAAGGCGTAATGCTGCTGAGACAGTTCAGGAAGAAATGGAGACTGTAGCGGGTTTGTCAATGCACGGGGAATTCAGCGTTCGTGCTGTCGCTCGTCGCACTGGCATTCGTATACTACTGTTTTGTTGGCACTTACGCGTACCCTCCGATGCTATCCTTACAAAATCCATCGGCATCATGAACTATTACCTGGCGGTTAAGTGAAGCGGAGGGCATTTGCGGTGTGGGCGTTTCAAAAGATGGCGGAAGTTGACGATTGGTTGAGTAACGAGTTGTGGACCGACGAAGCTCATTTCACGCTCCGAGGGTCTGCAACGCCATCAACTGCAGAATATGCTAGAAATGTCGTGGAAACTCCATTGCACGACGAGAAAGTCACGGTATGAGTTGGATTTACCACATCTACCGCTATCGGGCCATTTTTCTTCGAGAAACTGCGTGATTCTGGTTTTGTAACGGCTACCGTGACGGGTAAGAGGTCCGCCGATATGTTACAGAATCGCATCATCCCCAGCCTGACTGATAAACACCTCCTAGAACGTACGATTTTTATGCAGGATGGCGCTCCACCCCATATTGCTAGACGCGTGAAAGATCTCTTGCGCGTGTCGTTTGGTGATGATCGTGTGCTCAGCCGCCACTTTCGCCATGCTTGGCCTCCCAGGTCCCCAGACCGCAGTCCGTGCTATTATTGCCTTTGGGGTTACCTGAAGTCGCAAGTGATCGTGATCGACAGACATCTCTAGGGATGATGAAAGACAACATCTGACGCCAATGCTTCACCATAACTCCGGACATGCTTTACAGTGCTGTTCACAAACATTATTCCTTGAGGAATGATGGTGAACATATTTAGCATTTCCTGTAAAGAACGTCATCTTTGCTTTGTATTAATTTGTTATGCTAATTATTGTTTTTCTGATCAGATGAAGCGCAATCTGTCGGACATTTTTCGAACCTTGTGTGTGTGTGTGTGTGTGTGTGTGTGTGTGTGTGTGTTTTAATAAAACACTTGTGCGCTTCTAAATCCCTGCCGACAAAAGATGGACATTTACTATCGTAGAATTACTTGGAAATGAAGGTTTAATTTTAGTTACGGCAGCTGCGGCATTCGGTGTTAATGTAATATTTCGTGGTAAACACAGAACATTGTATGTTACTGAGTTTTCAAAGAGCAGTGAAGAGATTTTGGCAACATCAGCCTCCGCCGCAAGTGAAATTTTACCGAATAAATTATACAAATACATCAACATGATAAATGACGTATCGTTTTTCGATTATAATTATTCAAGGAGGCCAATGAAACTTACATAATTCAAAAGGCGCTTCGCCATAGATGCGTGCAAAACGAAAACCATGTGTATACGTAGCAATTAAGAGAGGCAAAAGGAAGCAGATGTTATCATATCTATAGCACTGACCACGTTTTAAATTCTCCAGCTGCCAAAAAAATGAGCGTCGAAAATTGAAGTGGTACCAACTTCTGCCTTGCATACCAGTTAGGTTCGGGCACACAATTTTAATCTGCCAGGAAGTTTCATATCAGCACACACTCCGCTGCAGAGTGAAAGTTTCATTCCTATTCCATATCAGATAATGCACGCAAGAGAATGCACGCAAGAATAAGCCGAGCTGCACTTGGTTTCCTTATCTTCAGTCTGACTCTTTGCTCTTTGAAATGAGTAAGAAGGTCTCTTTCCACGAAACGAGAAGAAATCAAGAACTGAACGCACGGCATCTAAATCACACACAACTCTGACTCGAAGGGCCCCAGTAAAAACGTCTACAATTCGCAAACTGTATACGTCCGTCCCCCTGTAGAGTCACTACAATATGTTGCTGTGCCGCCTCTCCGTCTTGGCCTCGCTTCACTACTGTCAGGGAGGATATTTTGCAGTTATACATTCATCTTGGAATCACTAACTTGATTTTATGAACCTAAAAACAAAGGAAAAAATCATTGTTCAGAAAAACTAGAAAACAACGTACAAAAAAATCGATTCAAGAATCATCAAACTCTCAATACTCACAAGACATTTAACGCAGTTCATCGTGCACAAAGACTAAATCATCAATAAATTTGCTTTACAGGTAAGGTCCGCCTTGAGCAAACACAAATGTTTTTTTTTTATTATTATTATTTCTACCATACATGTTTCGCTGGCGTTGCAGCATCATTAGTGGGATCTTTAGTTCGTATTGTCTGTCAAATTAACAATGAAATGATTGTTACTTTTGTACATTAACAGTAAAAACTACAGATAATTGTGAGACTACTATACATCGTTTCTTATTTTTATAGGTATGCTAGGCCTACCTTAATACCACATGTAGTTATGTTTGTGGTTCTTCAATTCACAAAATGTCACTGATATTTTTTGACAATTTGTCATCTGTAAACCAAAACGTGTGTATTTAATGTGGTGAATGGTTAGCTGGTAAATACACACGTTTTGGTTTGCAGATGACAAACTGTCAAAAAATATCAGTGACGTTTTGTGAGTTGAAGAACCACAAACATAACTACATGTGGTATTAAGGTAGGCCTAGCATACCTATAAAAAAAAAAAAAAAAAAAAAAAAAGATGTATAGTAGTCGCACAATTATCTGTAGTTTTTACTGTTAATGTACAAAAGTAACAATCATTTCATTGTTAATTTGACAGACAATACGAATTAAATATCCCACTGATGATGCTGCAACGCCTGCGAAACATGTATGGGAGAAATCAAAAAACATTTGTTTGCTCAAGGCGGACCTTACCTGTAAAGCAAATTTATTTGTAAGCAAACACGGAGATTGAAGTGCTTCTCAAACCTCAAGGTGAATACTGGATCATTATCTGAATTGTCAATTTCGACGTCCTCACTGTCATTATCAATAAAATGTTTCTCAAATTCATGCAAAATTTCGTTCAGCGTAAGAGAGCGTGAATCTCTGTCTGTTCATTTACCTACCGAGGGAGCGGGCACCTCTTTCTGCCTGCCCCGTTTCATATAATGAATGAGACCAGTCTACCAATTTAGAAACTACATTTACAAGATCTATAGCAGTGGTCGGCAACTGGCGGACTGCGGTCCAGGTCCGGACATAGGGAGGCCAAAAACTGGACCGCCGAAAATATTTAAAAGTATAACTTACATACTGAAATTATTTAAAAATTCTTTTTTTTTTTTCTGTGGATAACAATTCGTGTGAGAGCCACACTTATAATTTTTCTAGACTTCTACAGTTATCTGCTGAATAATTAGAACCTTAATGATTATTCTAGGTAGATCAAATAAATGGTTGTCATGACGTGCGATGCTGGAGAATACGCTGACAAGTGGCGGCAAAAGGGAGAGAGCTGTCCGGTGATCCGCATAAAAGCCCTGTACACACGAAAGCAGCACGAGGAATTCATCTAACGGACGAGGAAGTTCCATAAATAGACTTCATACTCTGACAGTCTCTGAAACCTCTACTTAAGCGGTCATGGCATATCCATTTAAACACCATTTTTGTGCTTTGAAAAATCACCTTTTAAGGCTTCTCCAGAACGGACGGATGTGGCTGCGAAGTTGTTCAACCTTTCTAAGTCTTTTCTCCAAATGGCGATAAGACTGGCAGAACGACGTTTCCTTGCAAACACGTAAAAATTAATTTACTGGCGAATTGTGAACATACCCCGGAAAAATATGAAAATTGCAGAACATTGCGCATCTGCCTGACTACTATGTTTGGTTCCACATTTATTTGTCAAATATCATTAAAAAAACTAATTTGTTGAAGAATAAGTATCGCTCAAGATTAACGGAAGCCCACTTTGGAGACACTATTCGCTTAAGCTGGTCTGCATGTCAACCTAACTTTAAGAAACTGGCTGAAGACCGCAAATCGCATTCCTTGTATTGATTTTTTAAACACAAATACCTACAGTTCACTGTATTCCGTAATTTTTAGTCAAACGTAAGCCACTTCGTTCCATTTCATATCGCTCTGCAGTGTTACGGCTAGATATTTGAACGACGCGACTGTATCAAGAAGCTCACTACTAATGCTGTATTCGAACATTATGGGATTGTTTTTCCTACTCATGCGCATCACCTTACATTTTTCTACATTGAGAGCTAGCTGCCATTCTTCGTACCAACTAGATATTTTGTCTAAGTCATGCTGTTACAGTAATTAAAGACGACACCCTCCCATGCACCATAGCATCATCAGCAAACAGCCGCAAATTACAACTTACTCTGTCCATCAGATCATTTATATAGATAGAAAATAATGGCGGTCCTATCACACTCCCCTGTGAGTCTCTCGTATATATTACACGAATTGAATACATTACTTGTAGATTTGTCGTTTAATAACATGCAATTACAATTTACGACAAATCATTTAATGGACAATTTGTTTTAATGGATCTTCAGTGCGCCGTTGCCTTGAAACGGCAGATTTCCATAATACAGAAATTCTTAAACCATATATGTTTCCAGTCATTTCATTGCCACATATAGTACAGTCTATAGTGACCAGTTTTCAAGGGATGCTTTATTTACTTAGTTAGGGTATTTTTACTTGCTTTGAAATGACAGATATTCGTAAGACCTTAGTTATGTATATAAAACTCATCAATTAAGAGTTTCTATTGACGGCAAATATAGCTTCATCTCTCTACGGGAAAGAACATGGCTAGCCTGAGGTCACGGAATCAGATGCAGTAAATGAGGAACAGTGTTTACGTATAATAAAAAAATGTTTGTAGAGCTTATAGGACTTAACTACGGGATCATCAGTCCCTAAACTTACAAACTACTTATGAACTAGCTAATACTAAGGACGGCACAAATATCCATGCCTTTAGGGGGATTCTAACCCCCGACCGTAGTGGCCGTGCAGACTGTGACTGGCGCGCCGCAGAGCGCTAGGCCACCGCGGCCGGATCACGTATAATACAAAACGCAAAAATTATCACAGCAAACAGTATCCGATTGAGGCGTTTTACCGGCTGTATGACCAACTTGAATGTAACAAGCAGAACCTATTATTTCTGAAGAAATGCTGAACAAAATTTTTGAATTTGCAGAATATGTACTATGTGAAAAGAGAAATATAATATGAGACAGCAAGAGAAGTGGAGTTGGAGCAAATGATGTATTTCACCATTGA
This sequence comes from Locusta migratoria, assembly GCA_026315105.1. Taxonomy (NCBI): domain Eukaryota; kingdom Metazoa; phylum Arthropoda; class Insecta; order Orthoptera; family Acrididae; genus Locusta; species Locusta migratoria. The sequence continues at coordinate 366,275,519 of CM048750.1, read as the reverse complement.
CAGCATTATTATAATTTTTGCCAAAACTGATTTGCTGTGTATTTTGTTAGTATTGTCTACTGCTTTCCGAGTGGTGTGTCGTCGGTGTCGTTCTACCATCTTATTGGTGAACGTTCAGACGCACGTTGACAATTTCTGAAGTGATTGATACTGCTCCGCAGTCCACATGTTCGGAATGCCTCGCCAAGATGCGGCTAACACGTTGTGACGTCAGAACCTCGCCACGTTGACGACATTCAGATACACGCTCCGTGTGGCGGCGGCTTAAGGATCTCTGTTCTTGCTGCAATATACTCATTCTACGTTAGTGAACAGGGAAACCTTCGAACCAAGATGATACAGTTCTATTTTCTGTGCGTGTTTTAAAGCTGAATTTAGAGTAGAAGGAGAGGGGCAGAAGTAATACAGAGATGCACTAACATGGGAAAGGAATAAATACGAACCCGAGCAACGCAGGCTTATAATGCTAATCAGTAATCTCTATATAACCTGGATGTCTAACTCTGGTGTCTAAGCATAGAACTGTAGCGTACCGGCACATTCATATGTTTTACACACCGATTTGCATAGTCCGGCATGTTATAATTAGTTACACGAATTTCCATCAGTTAGTACCTGTCAAGTAATAGCTAGATTACCTCTGGATTGCAATTTTCGTCAATAAGACTCGAGTGAGAACGGAATTGAAACATATTTCTTTTTCGTTTTCTTGTAATACTTCATAGCAGCCATGTTGTAATTATTAAAGAAACAGAATATGAAGATCTTCGGCCGGCACGCTCAGAAATCTGTAGTTCAACATCCAGGTTACGTATAGATCACTGATGCTCGTTAATTATAAAGAACATCGTTTTTGCTAAAAAAAAAGTCAGTTTTAACGGTAACTATTGCTCTTATATTATACGAAGCGTCATCTGTTAGCAATTTTGAGCAATTTTCTGTGCTTCAATAAAATTCAATGTCATACCATACAAACATGTAAATCTTTTATATCTCACCCACAGTATTTGGTTCAATATTGTCTTTTCAGACTTTAATGAACTTTTGGGTCACCTCTATTAAATGTAAGAAAAGCCGTTTATCTAACAATCAATGTCATTCCATCTTTACGACGCTTATATGGCAAATGATGTGAAAATAAAATTGTAACTTTTCAGAAGCGCAGAAATCGCTCATTGAAAACCACGAAGTCATAACTCAAAGCTGTATATTTTACTAGGAGCATCCTCTTATTTTAATCCTGGGCCAATTGTTGACATGTTCAATGAACAATATGAAAGATCGTATGATGGCAGTTCAAATCTGCCCGAAACTGGCCAAAATAATTGCATCCGTTGGGTATCTAACGATATAAATGTCAGAAGTATATGTTTAATTGTAGTCCCGTGTTAGTAATTTTCCTACGTTAGAATTACGAATAGTAGGAGGCTGTTGCTACCATTATGACAGCCGTATTTGACGTATTGAAACAGAAGTTAAGTATAATATGGAATTATTCAATATGCCAGATAGTAAATCTCAAAAATCACTATTTCAAAGGATTAACTAAAAGTCTTATTTAAATCTTGTAAATCTATGCGCATGCACTACCTTTTCGAAAAGAGATCTCAACACGATAGGGATTATTTTTTTACAAAAAAAGTAACCTTGCATAATATATTTAATTTATGAAAATTCGTCGTAATGATGGTTTAGAATCAGCAACTGGGAATATTTAGTAAAACAATTTATTTTGTCCCTCGCAGTTGCACAATTTTGAAGTCAGTGACTAGTTTCGGATTCTACAGACCATTATCAAACCATTAGCCTTTCTCAAACCGTGATAATCCAATGCATGTTACAAATGACTCTTAAAATTCTGTACATTATCCTCTGTCGATACATATCACTAGTTACATTAAAATTTAAAATGGCAGTCAAAACTGATGATATGTATCGACAAAGACTAATGTACAAGATTTTAACAGCCATTTGTAACATGCATTGGATTATCACGGTTTGAAAAAGGCTAATGGTTTGATAATGGATGTAGACTGACTTCAAAATTGTGCAACTGCAACTGACAAAATAAATTCTTTTACTAAATATATTTAAGTGTTGTAAAAATCTTTGTTTTCCTACTTTTGGCGTTGTCTGTTCTATTTTTTTGTATTTACGACCCATTGAGTACTCAGTTATTGTATTTTTTCTAACGCGTGTTTTTGAGTAAAGAACTATTATCGCGTCACTTGTTACAATTAGAAGAGGAAACGAAGTAAGTTATGAAATACGTTGGGGGTTATGGAATTCTAGCTAAACTTTCTAGTTCATCCTGAAATGTGACTGCAACTGTTGAAACCAACTCCTCGGAGGCTGCTTTGACTTCGCAATATGGCTGCTGTGATGTTTTCACTTTATACGGTGATTTGCGCTGATATGAAAATTCCTTCCAGATTAAAACTGCGTCCGGACCGGGAGCTGAACCTGGTACTTTACCTTTCGCGGCCCTGCCCTGGCACGCTTTACGCTGTCAGGAATTTTCATTTCAGCGGACACTCTGCTGAAGACTTGGAGTGTTTCTTTCGTAATTTTAGGTTTGATGTTGTAAAGATTTGGATTAAAGACCGCTCAAAGAATTGACTGAATTTCGGAATATCCTCAGAAATTAATTTTTTTTAAAGATTGTGTCAGACTAGAGCATGGATCGTTCAAGGCGTTCAAAAATAGCGGTAGTCATTGTTGAACTGAGACAACACCTGAAAGCACCACTATAAAAGTCGGCGTATAATTGCCTTTACATGCAGGATGAGGTGTGGATTTGCTGTAGACATTGTTTTGTGTCGGAATAGAGAATAAAGTTAAACAATCCGCTGTAAATCGAATCTTGACTATCGTACGCTTCGTGTAACAAAGTTTCACGTTACCGTTAATTTACTGGCATAATAGGGAAATAAAATCATAAAATATTGGACCTCGCTGAATAAAAACATTAACTGCAGGTTCTGGAAATTAAAATCAGTATAAATTTAATGAAGGAAAAGAGGTGAGTTTGAACCAAACCTATGCAATCGCGAAACGAATCGTAACAATGACAATGCATCTATTTACCATAGACCGCAGACTGCTGAAAAAATGAAAAAAATATATATATATATATATATATATATATATCCCAAAAATCAAAACAGACACAGATATCTACCAAAGAGCTGGAATATACCAACTACAATGCAACTCATGTGATGGAAGGTATGTAGGACAAACCAGCAGAACATTCGATACCCGATACAAGGAACACATCAGGGCATGGAAATACAGAACAAACCACTCCACTTTTGCAGAACATCTAATAGCATATAACCACAAACCCAACACAATAGAAAAAGACATGAAGGTAATTAAAATAAATAATGAAAAACATCTCCTAACATTACAAGAAAATTATCACATATATAAAACAAAAGCTGAGAAAAAGATGCTACTAAATGACCAAATAATCCAGACCAATCAATCATTGTTCTCACTGATTGACCATATGATAGACACAAATCCCAACACATAATCACGAACCCCCACCACACACACACACACACACACACACACACACACACACAAAAACCCTCCTACCCACCCACATACAGACACACACCCACACCCACACACACACACACTCATGCACACACACACACACACACACACACACACACACACACACACACACACACATAGATACCTTCAAACATTTTCAATGAAACAGTTGAATTTCAAATAAGCTAAGGTTGGCAACACTACAAAACAAACAGCAGTAGACACAGTATGGCAGCAGGTGACAGCAGAATCAGAGAACTGCAATGTGTTTCGAAAAACAGTGTAACATTTCGACCTGGTTGCCAGAATAAGACCGAAGTGGAGTAGCAAGTGCTGTAAGTACACCATTTTATTCCAAAAAACGAACTGTTTTAAATCAGAAATGAAATGTTTTAGATATGTAAGAGACCTAACCTATATGTATAAACAAAAAGATGTAAATATTTCAGGACACCCACTGATGATGCCTTGAGAGAAAGGCGAAACGCGTATGGGTGATTTAAAAATATAAAAATAAAACCATTCGCAGTAGCAAAAGGCGTTTATTTTTAAAACCTTACAGTGAAATACAATTCAGCTGCTGCTCAAAATGGCCACTGCAAGCAACGTAATGAAAAAAATGGCGCATCATAATTTTAATTCATTGCGTCATCTGTATCTTTAATGTCTTTGAGATGTTCGAGACGAAAAACTCTCTCAGGGTTTGTGAATTTCTATTTACATTGATATTTATATCAGCTTAGCCTAAGGTTAAAGGCAGGAATGTTCCAATATGTCCATTGCCGAGGTGCTATCCCGCTCCATGGACAGCCTTGGCAGTAGTGGCAATATTCTATAGAACACAGAAGCTGAATTAGTGTGACGTGGACGGAAGTCGTACTTACACTATTCCGAGGCGCCTTAATCGATAGTGTTGCGGTGGTATAGTGGTAAGACGCCTTCTTCATAAGCATGGCGGTCCGGGTTCGATTCCCGGCCGCATCACAAATTTTAATTAATTGCTTCACCTTTATCTATAATGTATTTGAATTAAAAATGTTGGAATTCAATCTTGGGGTTTGTTACATTAAGAATAAATAAATAAAGCTCACACTTACATTTTCATATCAGAGAGTATTAAGTGGAGTTGATGGGTACAAAACTGTAGGACAGAAAGACGAAGAGCGCTTCCCTTCTCTCTGCAGGCCGGTTGAAGAAACTGATAGTCGCAAAATAGAAAATGTCAGAGGTGTATACTGAAGTGAGAAAGGCTACGCAGGCGACGAGCGTCGCAGATCTAATTTTATTAAGAATATTTAATGTAATGCTGACAGACTATAAAGTAACCAATCGTACCTAGTTCTAACTCGAGAGTAGGTAGCTCAGTAACATGTAGCATCTAATGATTATATTGTGACTATAATGTCAGGTAGAATGAATAACATTTTAAAGTACTTAGCTTTTATAAGTCTGCCTGGGTCTACTGTTGACGTGGCAGAATTGGTGCATAGCTTTAAATGAAAGTTAGAAAAACTCCTTTTCTGAATTTATTCTTGAGGGTGTAACTCACAACATATGTACTACAACAACCTGATTTGACAAAACGTTTCCACCAACTTTACTAACATTTAGAAAGTTTCTGCACAAACACCGGTAAGTTTTTATGCTAATAGTTATTAAGTTTGTCGTTTCAAAATATACAAACACAGAGTCGAACTATTTGTATCTCACACAAGATTTCATCATAAAATAATGACAGCCTAATTACAGTGCAAGTAATGCTGTTTAACACAGTCTTTATAACTTAACAGTCATGTCTGCGAGTGAATTTCAGTTAATATGATTTTTATTTCTTTATTTACTATGAACGTTTCTAGAATGTTCTGTCCAACGTTTTTCTTAAGGACGCCACAATCGATATTCTTTATCATCAAAATCGCAAGTAATATCTGTAAGCACACTTTATATTCGACGAACACCCGATTTACTCCTTGTACATTCACGTTTGTCTGAAGTTTGTAATTAATGAAAATGTCCGATACCGCCGTCGGTATTCGCGAGTCTTGGTCTCCCGTGGTTCACTTTAGCCTGCTGAGGGGATCCACACTGGTCGGTCCATTACAAGACGGAAAACACGAGGGCCAGTGGCGTAATTAGGACTTGGCTTTGGGGGGGGGGGGGATAGATCGATTCAAAAAAGAACACGCAAATGATGACAGGCAAAAGTTAGTAGAGATTCGTGCGTCTATAAAAAGATCGATGCGTGAAGCATACAATAATTATCACAGCCATACCTTAGCAAAAGATCTTTCCGAGAACCCGAAAAAATTCTGGTCCTATGTAAAATCGATAAGCGGGTCAAAGCCCACTGTCCAGTCACTAGTTGATCATTCCGGGGCAGTAATAGAAGAAAGCAAACGGAAAGCTGAAGTTCTAAATTTAACCTTTAAGAAATCTTTCACGCAGGAGGACCGCACAAATATACCATCATTTGATCAACGTACTAATTCCGAAATGGGGGACATAGCAATAGGTATTTCCGGTGTAGAGAAGCAGCTGAGAGAGCTAAATACGAAAAAGTCTGCTGGTCCGGATGGTATACCAGTTCGGTTTTACAAAGACTATTCTGCGGCATTGGCCCCCTACCTAGCTTGCATTTATAGCGAATCTTTAATTCAGCGCAAAGTTCCTAGTGATTGGAAAAAAGCGCAGGTGACTCCCGTGTATAAGAAAGGAAAGAGAACTGACCCATACAATTACAGGCCAATATCGTTGACATCGGTTTCATGTAGAATTTTGGAGCATATTCTCAGTTCGAATATAGTAAATTTCCTTGAAACGGAAAAGCTTCTTTCCATGAATCAGCACGGGTTTAGGAAACATCGTTCATGTGAAACTCAGCTTGCCCTTTTCTCACATGACATCTTGCGAGCCATGGACGAAGGGCAACAGGCGGATTGTGTTTTTCTCGACTTCAAAAAGGCGTTCGACACGGTGCCACACTGCAGACTGCTAACGAAGATACGAGCTTATGGAATAGGTTCACAGATTTGTGACTGGCTGGAAGACTTCCTAAGTAATAGAACGCAGTACGTTGTTCTCGACGGCGAGTGTTCATCAGAGACGAGTGTATCGTCAGGCGTGCCCCAGGGGAGTGTGATAGGACCGCTATTGTTTTCTATCTATATAAATGATCTGATGGACAGAGTAAGTTGTAATTTGCGGCTGTTTGCTGATGATGCTGTGGTGTATGGGAGGGTGTCGTCTGTAACTGACTGTAATAGCATACAGGTTGACTTAGACAAAATTTCTAGTTGGTGCGAAGAATGGCAGCTAGCTCTCAATGTAGAAAAATGTAAGGTGATGCGCATGAGTAGAAAAAACAGTCCTATAATGTTCGAATACAGCATCAGTAGTGAGCTTCTTGATGCGGTCGCGTCGTTCAAATATCTAGGCGTAACATTGCAGAGCGATATGAAATGGAACGAGCATGTAAGGACAGTTGTGAGTAAGGCAGACAGCCGACTTCGGTTTATTGGGAGAATTTTGGGAAGATGTACTTCACCTGTAAAGGAGATCGCGTATAAAACGCTTGTACGACCACGTCTTGAGTATTGCTCAAGTATTTGGGACCCGCAGCAGATCGGTTTGAAGGAAGACATAGAGGCGGTTCAGAGGCGAGCAGCTAGATTTGTTACCGGTAGGTTCGACCAATGCGCGAGTGTCACGGAAATGCTCCGGCAACTCAATTGGGGATCGCTGGAAGAAAGACGACGTTCTTTTCGTGAATTTCTGTTAAGTAAATTTCGAGGGGCGGAATTTGAAGCTGAGTGTAGTACGATCTTGCTGCCGCCTACTTACATTTCGCGTAAAGATCACAAAGACAAGATAAGAGAAATTAGGGCTCGTACGGAGGCATATAGGCATTCTTTTTTTCCTCGTTCAATTTGGGAGTGGAATAGGAAAGGAAATGCCTAGTAGTGGTACAGTGTACCCTCCGCCACGCACCTTACGGTGAATTGCGGAGTATGTATGTAGATGTAGATGTAGATCTGCTTGACGAGCAAAATTTTTGTCAGTTTCCAGACAGACTACCATCTACCACTCCCGCTGAAGAAACTAATTCACTCCCATCCAATGAAAGCTTATGGTAAAACACTCCAAGTTTCCAATCTTTACCAGATTGCTGTTATACGATTTCTTTTTCTCTTGTCTTTTTCTTCCCTTTTCTTTTCTTTTGTTTTTTTTTCTTCACTGACAGGGCTATCCACAAAGTATGTTTTCGTTTGTGTCCGTTAGGGGCGGGGCTAGCGAGGCCATCTTGGTGTCATGGCTTTCCGCCGCTCAGTCGGCATCCTGCCGTGCTAGTGAGAGGTTCGCACTACTCCGTTGAGTTACTGTGACAGTTTGAAATGTCACCGTTAATTGAAAATGCCGCGAAGTGTGAAGTGCGTGCTGTAATAAGGTTTCTGACTGCGAAAAACTGTACACCGATAGAAATCTATCGGCAGCTTTGTGAAGTGTATGGGGACAACATAATCTGAAGGTGGAGTGCGTCAATGGGTCATAAAATTTAAAAATGGCCGAACTAACGTTCACGACGAAGAGCGAAGTGGAAGACTTAGCATAGTGACTGCCGAACTTGTCGAAACAGACGATGCCGCGGTCCGTGAAAACCATAATTTCACAATAACGGAACTCTCTTATAAGTTCTTGAGTTTTCCACAAATTTCACGAAGTTTGTTGCACGAAATCATTACCGAAAAGCTTGGTTACCACAAGTTTTGTGCATGATGGATACCAAAAATCTTAACAGAAACTCACAAAAATCAGCAAATCGCTGCATCGTTATCGTTTTTGGGCGCTTACGAGAAAGATGGGACTCATTATTCGATCGTATCGTTACTGGTGACGAAACATGGGTTAAGCATGTGAACTGCGAGTCAAAATTGCCGTCTCACAGATTGCCCCCAAAAACCCAAGAAATGCATGCAGTCAATGTCGGCAAGAAAGGTGACGGCGACTGTCTTTTGGAACAGAAAAGGTGTGATTTCCTGGAAAGAGGCACTACAATAAACGTTCAAAGGTATTGCCAAACTCTGCACAACCTCAGAAGAGCAATACAAAACAAGCGTAGGGGAAAGTTGGGCTCAAAGATCTTGCTGATTCACGACAACTCCCGGGCCCACACGGCAAATGCCACTCGTGAAGTTCTCGAATCTTTTAAGTGGGAGTTGTTTCCTCGTCCGCCGTACAGTCCCGACCTGGCACCGGGCGACTTCCTCTTATTCCCAGCAATGAAGAAGTGGTTGGCTACGCAGCGTTTTGATGACGACGCACAGCTTCAAGAAGAGGCAACCACGTGGTTGAAGGCGCAGGCGGCCGAATTTTACGACGAGGGAATTTCCAAGCTCGTTCATCGCTACGATAACTGCCTTAATTTAAATACGAACTATGTAGAAAAGTAGTATTTAAGTGAGGCTTTCATCTGCATATAATAAAAAAATCCAATACTTTATTTATTTTTAGTTCCAAAACGTAATGTACTTTGTGGATAGCCCTCGTACAGTTCTGGTTTTTTTTAACCTCTTGCATTTCCTTTCAAATGTTCAAATGTTTGTTAAGCGTAAGGGACTTAACTACGGGGTCATCAGTCCCTAAACTTACAAACTACTTATGAACTGAATGAAACTTTCACTCTGCAGCGGAGTGTGCGCTGTTATGAAACTTCCTGGCAGATTAAAATTGTGTGCCGGAACCGGGACTCGAACCTGGGACCTTTGCCTTTCGCGTGCAAGCGCTCTACCACTGAGCTACCCCGACACGACTCACGACACCGCCTCACAACTTTACTTCCGCCAGTACCTCGCCTCCTACTTTCCAAACTTCTCAGAAGCTCTCCTGCGAAACTTGCAAGACGAGCACTCCTGGAAGAAAGGATATGGTGGAGACATGGCTTAGCCACAGCCTAAGGGATGTTTCCAGAATGAAACTTTCACTCTGCAGCGGAGTGTGCGCTGTTATGAAACTTCCTGGGAGATTAAAATTGTGTGCCGGAACTCGAACCTGGGACCTTTGCCTGCCAGGAAGTTTCATAACCGCGCACACTCCGCTGCAGAGTGAAAGTTTCATTCTGGAAACATCCCTTAGGCTGTGGCTAAGCCATGTCTCCACCATATCCTTTCTTCCAGGAGTGCTAGTCTTGCAAGTTTCGCAGGAGAGCTTCTGAGAAGTTTGGAAAGTAGGAGGCGAGGTACTGGCGGAAGTAAAGTTGTGAGGCGGTGTCGTGAGTCGTGTCGGGGTAGCTCAGTGGTAGAGCGCTTGCCCGCGAAAGGCAAAGGTCCCAGGTTCGAGTCCCGGTTCCGGCACACAATTTTAATCTACTTATGAACTACCTACAACTGAGGACGGCACAATATCCATGCCCGAGGGGGATTCGAACCCCCGACCGTAGTTGCCGTGCAGACCGTGACTGAAGCGCCTCAGTCCCCTCGGCCATTTTCTTTCGAGCACATGTCGCCCATTGAGTGTTGTCGCTTACTTGAATTTTCCCTGTTCACAAATTCTTTGAGAGTCGTCGCAGTGGATTTCCCGCGTCAGGGAGGAAGGCGCAGTGGGAGGAATTGCGAGTGGAAGGTCAGGTCGGCAGGAGTGGGCTATCGGTTCCGGGAACCGGATCACCGCCAATTAATCCGGCTGCCGCTGCCGCCAGAGCCAATGAGGCTCGCTTTCCGCGGCCTGCGGAGGCTCAATATCCTGCCGGCAAATTGAGCCCGATGGAAGTACGGAGCCTTCCTCTGTCCGGATGACTCCGGAGGCGCAGACCTGCATCGCTGGCGCTTGCGTTACACCTGATAGGTATCCGCCCAGTGGACAACATAAACGCTGGTTACGTTAATACTGAAAAGTTATCTGAGAAACTATTTGGTTTTGTAGCGCATCGCTGGCGCAGGCCAGCAATTCGCGGCAGTTGCATTCAGAGACTCATATTATTAGACTACATCTACATGGGATACTCTGCAAATCACATTTAAGTGCCTGACAGAGGGTTCATCGAACCACCATTATATTATCTATCCCCCATTCCATTCTCGAATAGCGCGCGGGAAGAAAGAACACCTGACTCTCTCTGTTCGAGCACTGATTTCTCATATTTCATTCTGATGATCATTTCTACCGATGTAAGTGGGAGTCAACAATATATTTTCGCATTCAGAGGAGAATGTTGGCGATTGGAGTTTCGCAAGTAGCCCACGCAGCAGCGATAAGCGACGTTGTTGTAATGATTCCCATCCCAGATCCTGTATCATTTCCGTAACGCTGTCTCCCCTGTATTGTGACAATACGAAACGAGGTGCCCTTCTTTGGACTCTTTCGATGTCCTCCGTTAAACCCACCTGATAAGGATACCACACTGGGCTGGAATACTCCAAAAATGGACGGACAAGCGTAGTGTATGCAGTTTCTTTTGTAGCTCAGTTACATGTTTTAAGGGTTCTGCCAATAAAAAGAAGTGTCTGGTTCGCCTTTCCCACGATATTATCTACTTGTTCTTTCCAATTTAAGTCAGAAGTAATAGTAATTCCTAGGTATTTTGTGGAGTTTATCTTGTAAACAAAATTTAACGGATTTCTTTTCGTACTCATGTGGACGACTGCACACTTCTCATTATTTATAGTCAAGTGTCAATTTTTACACCATACTGATATCTTATTCAGATAGTTCTGCAGTTGGTTTTGATCTTCAGATGATTTTAGTGATGATGTAAGTGAGAAAAGATTCAGAAAATTAATGAAATTATGCTTAACGTTTGTTGGAAGTCGCTAATATGAAACATTGAATGCTTATGATGGATAATTGCTGCTCCATGTTAAGTACAAGCTCGTCTTTAAAGCTTCTCATTATTTATGCCATCAAATCTCATAAAGTATTTGTTGTAGAGTGATACAATTTTGCAGGTTCATTAGATTATACATGTGATGCAATAGGGGTAAAACGTATTGCGATATTAGTGGTAGAGAAGTGATAAATTAATAATAATTTCGTGTGGCTCATGGCCTGGCGCAAGTCTTTGAACTGGACGCCAATTTTGCGACTTGTGTGTCCCTAGCATACCCCAGTCATCCAACCAGGGACAGACTGAAAAAATCCGAGGTCCGACCGGGTTTCGAACCCACGACCCTTCGGCTTCCAGTGGATCATTTTACCCGAAGACCACCTTTTTTGTTTCCTCTGTTATGTGTGTTTTCCTTCAGACTGGCTGTTTCAAAGTTCGTCTTCTCATTTCTGTGCTGTTTTAGTAGTCCATTGAACAAACTAGTTTCGATGGTTGGTTTCCTAGTCCTGTTTTTTAAGAACTGTCTAGTTTGTTTCCGCTCTTAACTTTGTGAACGCCTGTCGCAGTAACAACACTCTTTGTAAGTTGTTAGTGTAACTCATCATTTTGAATTTGAAATAAAAAATAGTGGATGTTAAATAAAGAAATGCCTCTCAGTGGCTAACTTAACAACAATATAATTTTCCCTACTGTTGATCATAAAATAAAATGTAATTCCTCATAAGTAAATATAGGAATTTCAACTGATATCTTATTTCCATTTTTTTCTGTCAATCTTAACGTATTTTCTTATCCCTGATACTTGATCAGGCATTTTGTTGACTAATTGAGTAGCTCGACATGTGTTTTTGTCAAGTTACAGGGTTCTGTTGAGGCCTTCACGGCTACCGTAGCGGCCACGTGGCCCACGAAGTCCCCACCGTACTTCACCCCCAGCAGCTGTCCCCTACTTGAGCATGCAGTCTTTATTTCACCTTGTCCCACATCCTGTCTCTCGAACAGTGCTTTTAATCGATTTCCAAAGCGTTTTTGATGAGACCACCGGGCCCGATAGTGACAAATTAAACGTTACTATAAATTTTTCTTGCACGCAGATGTAAGCAGAAGTTATTGTCTGATGCATCTCAGGTCCTATCACGACATAACTCCTGATCTGTGTTCTTTACAGTTATACGAGGGTAAGTCAACTATTGTCCGCAATTTAGTTATATTATTTATTTATTTTAGTGGTACTGTCATTTTGCGTTGATGATGCATGATTTGTTTATTTGTTGTTGTATCTCTGCAAATTTTCAAGCTCCTAGGTTACTTTCGTTATTGCTGCCGTGCTGTTAATCGTGGCTGCTCCGTTCAGTGATCTGTTTTTTGTGGTCGGAAGGCGTATCAGGGGACGAAATTCATCGAAGACTTTCGGTACACTGAGAGAAGAGTGTTTTGCCACAACGGAAAATGTTCAAATGTCTGTAAAGTCTATGGGACTTAACTACGGGGTCATCAGTCCCTAAACTTACAAACTACTTATGAACTACTTACAACTAAGGACGGCACAAATACCCAAGCCCGAGGGGGGGATTCGAACCGCCGACCGTAGTGGCCGTGCAGACGCCACAACGGAGTGTCTACAAATGGAATGAAAAATTCCGAAATGGTCACACAAGTGTTACTCAAGATGAAGGAGCGGGACTACCTTTTACTGACACAAATGAAGAAACCATTGAGCGTTACCGTGAAGTTACTCTTAGACGGACATTTAACTATTGACGAAGTGGCACATCGTCTAGAAATTAGTCACGATGCTGCCTACGAAATCATCCACAACAGACTTGGGTTTCGTAAAGTTTGTGCAAGATGGGACCCAAAACAACTCACAGTTGCATGAGCAAAGGCCTTGGACACCTGCAAAAAACATTTGGATCGTCATGTTAAAGAAGGGGTAACTTCTTAGACAGAATCATTACTGGTGACAACACATGGATCCATCATTACGAGCCGGAGAGTAAACGGCAGAGTATGGAATGGAAACATCCAAATTCGCCGTGCAAAAAAAAGTTCAAGACCCAACCGTCCAAAGAAAAACTGATGCTTACGGTTTTTTGGGACGCGCAAGGTCCAGTACTGGAACGTTATGGGGAAAGGGGCACAACAATAAACAGCCTGCAGTTCGAAGTAAATGCCGAAGATTGATGTCCAAACATGTTGTGTTGTTCCACGACAATGTCCGTCCTCATACTGCTGCCCACACTGATGAAACGCTCCAGAAACTCAAATTTGAAGTACTGGATCTTCCTCCATATAGTTTCGATCTTGCTCCTTTTAGCTATCACTTTGTTTGGTCCACTGAAACAGGCGTTAAGGGGACGTCGATTTGCCTCGGACGAAGCAATGAAGAAGCTATGCATTCCTGGCTCACAGCTCAACCGAGAACCTTCTCTTACGATGGCATCAGGAAGCTTGTGCAACGATGAACAAAGTGCGTTGAAACGCAACGAGACTATGTCGGAAAGTGATGTAAGTTTTCTATTTGATTACAATAAACATTTTTAACTACTTTGCGGATAATAATTGACTTACCCTGGTAAAATTTCTTGACATTAGTTAGAAAGCGTGTTGAGAGTTATTTTAAAAACATTACTTTTCGCAGGCGATTTATTCACATTACCGGTTGGTCTACATTTCGCATCGTGTAACATGTGCTCCGCGAATGGCAGTTAAAATGAGATTCCTGAACGCCTGCTATCAGATCACACTAATCACTGTAACAGCTCAATCGTTTCAACACAGTAATTGTCTCACTCCTTTCTTAGTCTACTCATAAATAACTGTAAAGTAAAACCGTTCGATCATTTCTTCCAATTCACCAAGTTTAAACACAAACCTTTTGTCATTAAATGCAACCGTTTCATTCTCGACGCACGCTCGAAGTTGGTAAGCCGTCCGATCTGTATGTTTAGGCAGAAAACGGACAAATGAAAGAAGAGTCAATCCAATTGCTTCACAAGAAAAATGATTTTGCGAGAAATTTTTTTTCTAAATTTACTTTCCTTCTACATAGCCACAGGAACACAAAGCAAGCTACATATATGTTTGATTTATTTTTTCGGTAGGTCTATATTAACAAGAATTCTCTTATTTATATCCCTTCTAATTTCCAATCAGACTGAATCATGTTGCGTATTTTCTTATTTCCATTGAACTACAATGCTTTTAATACTCTTTTTTTTGTTATGGTATTACCATGAAAGAAAACATACTCTATGTGGTTTGTTTTCTCTGGTCACATTTTGTTGACTTTCACTTAGACATATGACCATCGTCACATTGGAACATTGAAGTTTGTACGGTAACTGTTTACGTTATATTTTTCGCACATTGTCTTTGAAAGTGGTACGGTAGAAAAGTAGTCTAATAATGGTTCTGTGAAGGTTCAGCCTAACAGGTAAGTGTGAAATGCAAGGTAATCATGTAGATGGAGACAGTAAAGCTTTTATGTTACTCCCAGATGTAAGTAACAGAAACGAAAGGATATGGTTAGTTAGGTAAATCAGCTACAGTTGGAGAAATAGTAGTGAAACTTGCAACAACCATTACGAACACTTTGAATATATTAATGATAATATTTTTCAGCCAAGATCGCATGTTGTAATTTTATTTCCACGTTGCCGATTTCCAAAGAATCTAGCCGTAATCTTCAGACCATATTGAACTATTTGCAGAAGAATATCAATATCGCCCTCATAAAAAAAATCACACTTCACTTTTTTTGGAAAAGTAGAAGGATAAAGAGGGAGAGGAAGAAGAAGGTTTGGTAACAGATGCGAAGACAGGGAGAAGCTACAAGCAAATTGAGGGGGATGCCAAGGACAGAGAGACAGGAAGGATATCCAGTGGATATTCATCTGAGGATAGAATTCCTGAAAGAAGATGAATTTGCCGTCGATATCAGCAGCGGTGGAGTCGCCGTGCGCTCTAAGGCGCCTTGCTGAGGAGCGTGCTGTTGCTCCCGGTCGGAGGTTCAAGTGCTTCCTCGGGCATGGGTCAGCGCGCTCTTAGGTTAGTTTAAGTTAATTCAAGCAGTTTGTCAGCCTTGTTGTTGTTATGGTCTTCAGTCCGGAGACTGGATTGATGCAGCTCTCCACAATACCCTATCCTGAGCAAGCCTCTTCATCTCCACATAAGAACGGCAACCTACATCTGTCTGAATCTGCTTACTGTATCCATCTCTTGGTCTTCCTCTGCGATTTTTACCCCACACACCTCCCTCTAATGCTAAATTCACAATTGCTTGATGTCTAAGAATGTGTCCCACCAATCTATCCCTTCTTTTAGTCAAGGTATGCCAGAAATTTCTTTTCTCCCCAATTCTGTTCAGTACCTCCTCATTAGTTACGCGATCCACCCACCTAATCTTCAGCATTCTTCTGTAGCACCATATTTCAAAAGCCTCGATCCTCTTCCTGTCCGCACTGTTTATCGTCCATGTCTCACTCCCATACAAGGCAACACTCCATACAAATGCCCTCAGAAAGGACTTCCTTAGGCTTAGATCAATATTCGATGTTAACAAATTTCTCTTTTTCAAAAACGCTTTTCTACCCATTGTCATTCTGCATTTTATATCCTCTATACTGCGAC
The DNA here is from genome assembly GCA_026315105.1 of Locusta migratoria. Classification (NCBI taxonomy): domain Eukaryota; kingdom Metazoa; phylum Arthropoda; class Insecta; order Orthoptera; family Acrididae; genus Locusta; species Locusta migratoria. Next base: position 366,259,504 of record CM048750.1, on the reverse strand, counting down.
CATCATTTGTTATTTTACTGCCCAAGTAACAAAACTCATCTACCTCCTTTATTGCTTCGTTTCCCAATCTAATTCCTTCAACATCACCTGATTTTCTTAGACTGCAGTCCATTACCCTAGTTTTACTCTTGTTAATGTTCATCTTATATGCACCTTTCAGCACACTGTCCATTCCGTTCAATTGCTCTTCCAGGTCCTTTGCTGTATCTGACAGAATTACTATGTCGTCGGCAAAACGAAAAGTTTTTAATTCTTCACCCTGAACTTTAATTCCTTCACCAAATTTCTCCTTGCTTTCGTTTATAGCTTGTTCAATGTACAAATTGAATAACATTGGAGAAAGGCTACAACCCTGTCTCACTCCCTTCCCAACCACTGCATCCCTTTCATGCCCTTCAACTCTGACAACCGCTGTCTGGTTTTTGTATAAGTTGTAAATAACCTTACGCTCCCTATATTTTACTCCTGCTTGCTTCAGAACTTGAAAGAGTTTATTCCAATCAACATTGTCAAAAGCCTTCTCCAAATCTACAAAAGCTAGAAATGTAGGTTTGCCTTTCCTTAATCTATCTTCTAGGATAAGCCGTAAAGTGAGTATTGCCTCCCGAGTTCCTACATTTCTCCTGAACCCAAACTGATCTTCCCCGAGGTCGGCTTCTACCCGTTTTTCCATCCTTCTGTATATAATTCGTGTTAATATTTTGCAACCATGACTTATTAAACTGATGGTTCTGTAGTTTTCACACCTGTCTGCACCTGCTTTCTTTGGAATGGGGATTATAACATTTTTCTTAAAGTCTGAGGGTACTTCGCCTGTCTCGTGCATCTTACACACCAGGTGAAACAGGTTTGTCATGGCTGGTTCTCCCAGAGACTTCAGTAGCTCTGAGCCTATACGCTGATAAATACAGAAGTTAAGTCCCACATATTTGACCTTTTGAAAGATATATAACATGCAATATTGGCTGAAAAATAGTATCATTACTATAAGCTATTCCTTGCACCCTGTAACATGTGCAGTTTTAATATAGTACGTTGTAAATTATACTGTACACAGTGATAGATAATCATTGTGCCCACTGCTGTAACAAGTGACGTATAACTGCTCGTTAAAATGTTCAGATGCACTTACCAAACCTAGCCTACTTCCAAGTTAATGTCACTAATGATATTCTTCTCTTCTATTACTGAGTCACAATTTTCCAGCAAAGTAAACACCATGTTGCCGAACGTCGTGTTTAAAATATTCCGTGTCGTTTTTGCGACCATTAAGATTACAAGGTACAGGAAATATGTAATTGAAGTGTAGACCATGTTAATTTCTGATTAATCCCTTAATCACAAGTTATGCTATGTCAGCTCGCAGGCCAAGTTCAGTAATTATTGCAGCGTGCATGTCGGAGCAGGCAGATGGGGCCCACACTCACGGAACACCAGCCCTCTTCCTGCCGCTGTTACCGCCTTCGTTAAGTTAACAGCCTCCTACCGAATGAAAATTTCAGCAGCGAGGCTTCGAGAGCTTGTTCCTATCAGCTCCATGGGTAGCGGAACTTCACTGTTGGCGTTAACGAAGCCATGCACGTGATAAGTGGTGGTGGTACTGAATGAACATGTATTATACTAGAGCAGCGGTCGGCAACTGGCGGACCGCGGTTCACGTCCGGACAGCGGAAGGCCAAAAATTGGACTGCCAAAAGTATTTTCAAAGTGTAAGTTAAATACTCCAATTACAAAATGTGGTGTCGCACAAGTACAAAGTGCGCGCCACTTACTTTCGCCGCGCGCCGCCATGCACGCACGGCGCGGCGTTCTCACGACGACAGCCACGAGCGCCCTCTGCTGCAACCCCGCTCGTGGCCACCACGGAAAGACACCGGTCACTTCGGACGGAGATAGCAACGAGTAAGGACCTTCGTAATCAGATAGGCGCCAGTGAAGACTTTGCTATCGTACAGGCACTAGGCAGGCCTCTAACAACTATGGATCAACATTCTGCAGTACTATGTAAAAGTTAAGTATTGTCACATTCTGTGCAATATATATCTCTTTCTAATTTACTCGAGTGTTTATAGTTTCTGGCTGCTCCCCTCCGTACCTGCACCAGCGTGTCGGTCTCATTCCACTCGGCCACCGACACCTACGACAAGGCTGGGACACAAAAGCGGCGACGAAGTCGGGACACAAAACAAAACAAAAAAGTTTTGTAGATAACACCGACCTACGAGGAAACGGGGAATTAATATGTCATTTGGTTCAAAGTGTATCATCAGTCCGTCGCAAGCTGGTTCTTTGAAAGAGAAGAATTTCTTCATTTTGCAACAATTTTTTTGAACATAAAAATAATCCTAAAATACACTTTTCCGTAAATTTCAGACATTTCCATATCATCAAATGTCTTGGTAGATCGTAAGAAGGTATTTGCAGTAAGATTGAAAGACTGTTCACAAGTAGAAAAGTTGTAATGATTTTTAAAAACCATATTTCAAGGTATCTCCTGTTGCAGAATAGACGGCTGTGGCTGCGAAGTTGTTCAACCTTTCAAAGCCTTTACTCCAAATTGAGGTAACAGACATGCGGGAAGACAATTCCGTGCTAACTTAATAAAACTGTATCCACTGAAGCATTTTTGAGCTAACTTGTGCCGGAAGAATTGCAAAACATTACCGATCTATCTGGCTGCTATGTTTGGCTCCACATGTATTTGTGGAACTTCATTTTCAAAAATGAATTTCTTGGAAAATAATTATCGCTCAAGACTAACGGTGAATCACTTTAAAGACATTATTCCCATAAGCAGTTCCGAACGTTAACGTAACTAAGAACCTGCTCAAGACCGCAAATGTAATTTTTCCCATGGATTTTTTTAATACATACACGCACATTTCATTGTATTTCATACTTTCTTGCTGAAAATTAAAAATGTATAAGTATGACCTGTCTATGGACTTTCGAATAAAAGTTTGTCCATTTTATTCCATACTTTTGTGAGTGAAAATAAAAATAAATAACCAATTTATAAAATTTCTTTGATTGTTTATACATTACTTTACATCTATTGTATTTCATATTATTTCATGAGTGAAAATTGAAAGAGGAATATCTGGACCTCGAAAAAAAATTTTTGAAGTATCCGGACCACATCTAAAATTACTTGCCCATCTCTGGAGCTTATCTGTGAAAAAGAAGTTTCACTTGGATGGACACGTTAGAATCTCCGATTGCCCTTTTTGTCGCCACTTTAGTACACAGTCTAACATATACAGTCACGACAATAACACAGATTTTTGTTATACGCCACAACAACGCTCCAAGCGACTGGGAAGCTACATTTCTGAATAAGATATCTGACGAGTGTGAATATTATCGTTGAAATTGATAGTAAGATACGTATTACAACAGGGAATGTACGTAGTGCCATAAAATCGATAATGACTAGAAAACACATTTATCTTTATTAGGCTTCCTAAGAACCATTTAAAGGTATGAAACGGTACATTGCAGGACAGTTTATTTAAAGTTATCTTGAAAACTAGGACTATTTAATCCCGAATTATATTTTCTGTTAATAACAAAAATGGCTAATAAAACAACAGAAGACCCAACCTTCTGCAAAAGACGTTGGTTGGTTTTCTACTCAGCGACGTCAGGGTTTCTTCACTACAATTCCTCTCAAATCAGTAATTGTTGAATGTAAGAAACTTATATAGAATACAATACCTACATTATTCAATGAACCACATCAGCCATTACCGCTGTAGCTGAATGAAAATCCTCACAAACGTGACAATAAAACATCGGAAAAAAAGTTCCCTAACAAAGCAGAAACCAGTTCTACAATTGTTGCTACATCTGAACCACAAACGGCAAGAATCTTCGAGGCATTCGTTTTATAAGCAAAATTAATTACACAAAATGTATAGGTATACGTTTAGAAGAAAGATGCGTGAATTGGAAAGATATTCGAATCATTAGACAGCTCATCGAATTTTTACATCTCAATGAAACAAGACAACAACAGGAATTAATGTTTCTCGTCTGCTATGTTCTCTTACTTTCATTGGAGTTAGATGCAAAATGTATACATACTTATAAGTACTCATAAATAAGTTGTCGTTTATGTCACTGAACCATGGAAATGCGGCTGTTTTTACATTTATTTCACGATGATTTATGTCTTACTAGATTTTACTAATGATAGGAAAGCAAAAATTACAGATACTACTTGGTTAATTACATAAAAAGTGATAATAAACAAAGATTATTATACGGCGGCTTGCCCACCGCTAGGAGCGCTAGTGTCGTTGCATCTGTCAGTTGGTAACAACTTTTACAGGAGTGAGTGTCGCGACTATCTTAGACTGTGTTACTACGCAGATTTAAGGAACAGGAAAATTTTCTGCGGCTTACAGACAAATCTGAATTACCTAAATTTTGAAGTATATATGTAGACTGGAGCGTCGTATGAAATTTGTACCAAGACCAGAATTAGAGACTTCGCACTATTTTTCGTACAATGCTTCATTCTGAATATACAGGGTGGTCCATTGATAGTGACCGGGCCAAATATCTCACGAAATAAACATCAAACGAAAAAACTGCAAAGAACAAAACTTTTCTAGCTTGAACGGGAAAACATATGGCGCTGTGATTGGCCCGCTAGATGGCGCTGTCATAGTCAACTGCATTTTTAAAACAGATACCTCCATTTTTATTAAATATTCGTCTATTACGTAAATAAATGTGAATGTTTTATTTGGAGCACTTTTGTCGCTTAGTAATAGAAGGCGCTGTAATAGTCACAAACGTATAAGTACGTGGTATCGCGTAACATTTCGCCAGTGCGGACGGTATTTGCTTCGTGATACATTACTCGTGTTAAAATGATATTTATGTATTTTCTTGAGTTAAAAAATTCTCTGATTCATGTAGTTTGATTTGCATCTTGACTTTTACTGTATCATAATTTCAGATCGGGTAGCGCTAGTTTCGGTAGGACACCTAGGTTAATATGAAGCGAGAAATCACAATGCAAGTGCAATCGATATATGTAATTACTCATTTATAAACTATACTAGATTTCCTACTCGGAAACAGATTAATGCGTGGTGGAGCAAGCAGCCCCCTCGGCCACCGCGGCCGGCGAATTTAATTCATTTCACAGGTTATAATAAAGTAGATATTATCTGTTTTATTTAATTTGCTCGAGACACCTGTATTAATTTCATTACTCATCGTATACGTATTCAGTAGTATTTTAAAAACTTTCATTGATTGCCGCGGTGGAGTAGCCGAGAGGTCTAAAGCACCTCGCTGCGGAGCGCGCGGTTGCTCGCCGTGGAGGTTCGAGTCCTCGCTGGGGCATGGGTGTGTGTGTTTGTCCGAAGGTTAATTTGCCTAGATTTAAGTAGTTTGTAAGCTACGGACTGATGACCACGCAGTTTGGTCGGATAGATTTACAAACAAACAAATAAACAAAAACTTTCGTTGATTCATGCAAACCGCTGTGTGCATATGTACCAAATAGCCGCGGCGGAATAGCCGTGCACACTGAGGCGCCGTGCAGCGGTGCGCGCAGCCATTTGCCGTGGAGGTTGGAGTCCTCCCTCGGGCATGGGTGTGTGTGTGTTCTCTTTAGTTTAGTTTAACTTAGTTTAACCCTTAAACGGAATCGTGGATCAATTTGGACCCGCTGACAACAACAAAACCGTCTAACAATCAACACGTGCCGAGTTTCAGTTTCGTGTATCAGTCTAATCTCAGTACGTTGTGACGTGCACCAGGGACCAGGTGCTCGCCGCTTCGGAGTTACTGGAAGCTGACGTAAGTGGCATCGCTGGGTCCAATCTGACCCGCGATTCCAGATACGGGATTTTTTTTTCAGTCAATGTATACTGGCTTATTTCGTGATGTTTCAGACACTTTATCGCCACAATACAGCGGATTCTTACTGGAAAAGAAATCTTTGTACTCTTGTTCGAAGAAAATCTTTCAGACACAGAATCTTTGAGCGATTTTCAACCCACGACAAGAAAATTCACCTTCTAATCAAAGTGGCTCATGGAAAAGAGGAAGATGTTATTTATGTGGTCCTAAAACTGACAGCAAACTTTGTGTCTCGTTTCCGCCGGTTGTCGTAGGTGTCGGTGGCCGAGTAGAAAGAGACCGACACAGAAATAAAGGATGCACGCGTGTACAGGTACGGAGGTGACCAGCCAGTGGGACAGCAGAAACTAGAAACGCTAGAGTAAATTAGAACGAGATGTATATTTCATAGAGACTTATTAATACTTAACTTTTACACAGTTCTCGACTGCAGAATGCTGATACATAGATTAGATAGAGGCCTGCTACTGATGATTCCTAATGCCTATCCGATAGCTAAGTCTTAACTGGTGCCTATCTGATTCCCAAGTGAACGATGTCGTTCAGTGGTGGCCACGAGCGGAGTTGCAGCAGAGGGCGCTCGTGGCTGACGTAAGAATGCCGCGCCGTGCGTGCATGGCGGCGCGCGGCGAAAGTACGTGGCGCGCACTTCATACTTGTGCGACACCACACAAACAATCACAAAAATGCGACAGATGCTTTAAGTACTTTTGAAAACAACATGCAGAGTAAAAATGTTGTGTAAAAATGTCATTCTTAGTTCAGGTACTGATATACAGATAACATTTGGACACTTTCATGTATCATTGTCATTATTTTTGTTTCTGGTTGGTGGCATAAAGTGCCCCTATTTATGTTAAGAGGAAGTTATGAGAAACCTCATAGTAGGCTATATCTAGGTTTTTCTAAATCCAAGTAATTTTTTGATAACATAGCAGTCCAGAGTAAGGTATTACAAATTTTCCTTGAATGTGAGACCTACGACTTAAAAAAATAAAAAAAAAAAAAAAAAAAAAAATAGCACAATGTAATTTTTTTGCTCTAAACAAGTTGATTTGTATTTCAAATAAAACTTGTTTCAATACACACATTGTGCATTCAAATGTTAATTACACCTTATATAGGAATTATGTGGATTTTTTTATTCAAGGGTCCATATGAACGCGCGATTCCAATTATGTTCGTCAAAATAATGATTCCTGTTAAGGATTAAGTAGTTTGTAAGCCTAGGGACTAATAACCAAGCAGTTAAGTCCAATACATTTACAAACATTTGAACGTTTGATATACAAAAGATTGTTAATTGTACTCACGTATTTAGATGGCGTATTAGTCTGGTAGTAGCGACTCTTCTGCTCTGAAACACAGAAAATAGGCTTTAGTACGTGATATATTTCACTCTGCAAGGTAACTAATATTTTCAATACAATGTCATTGTGATAGGTGTCTATATCTAGTGACGTCATTGGAAGTTACCTAAAATTATAAATTTTTATTGTAAGTGCACTACATTTACATTTACAAGCATTTATTTTAAAGCAAATAATATTTACAGCATTACATGCAGTATACTGCATGGTAAAGATGTGCAGCATACACGGAATCGAAAGGTTTACCATAAATAATAATGATGAATGGTGTGTAGGCAGACGACAGAAGCGGATGACAAACGGCCAGTGTGTGTCCTACAGGGAAGAACATAATAAAACAACGTCACACCGCGACACGGGGGCTTACGGCACGTAAAAAATTAAAAAAAAAAGTGCGGACAGTGAATGAAAAACGACCACTGCATTTTTCTAGATGTTCGCTCAGTGTGAACAGCGTGAACAAGAATTATACTTACTACAACACAAACGCATTCGTTTTCAAACCAGTGGAGGTCTAACAGTGCACATTTGGTCTTTTAAAAAAGTATCACTTCTCACCTTTAGGTCTACTGCGAATGAATCCTTTTGGATGCATCTCAATTTCTTATTAGCTCAGTTCTCTTCAGCCAAACGCCAGGGTGCTATGAACGGGGCTAAGAGGTTACTACTCTGTTCAGCGTCTTGTGAGCAACACTGTTCTTCGCGGTCTAAATCTAGTGACATTGTCGCCAGTACTCCTACAAAGTACTCCTGTTTACTTTCTTCTTTCCTTTATGCTGCTCGACAGTTTACTGATTGACAAAAATAAAATGACTTTACATCCGTAGATGGGTCTGCATACTGCAGGAATTTATTAGGTACAGTGCTGGCAGAATGACTAGTACCACTTATCTTCAACGCGGCCTCTTAATCAATTTACTGAATTTGGGAGGAGATTGAAGTTTAAAGGAATTTTCGAAGAAGGAACACGATTTAGCACTGAATGTCCTAAATTAACAATGCAAAGGACGAACTACTTCCTTTAATATTCCCCTTTGTCGCATGGGTAGCTACCCTCTTTGTGGTATTTGCTGATAGGCACGCAGTATTGCAACATCTAGAATGTATTTCACTGTAAGGTTTTAAAAGTAAACGCCTTTTGCTACTGCGAATGAAGGGTTTTATTTTTATATTTTTAAATCACCCATACGCGTTTCTCCTATCTCTCAAGGCATCATCAGTGGGTGTCCTGAAATATTTACATCTTTTTGTTTACACATATAGGTTAGGTCTCTTACATATCTACAAAACATTTCATTTCTGAATGCTTTGGTGAGGCGAGAGTCAACAGCCGTAATATATTTCATAAAAATGCATTTTATATCATTTCATTTCTGATTTAAAACAGTTCGTTTTTTGGTATAAAATGGTATACTTACAGCACTTGCTACTCCACTTCAGTCTTATTCTGGCAACCAGGTCGAAATGTTACACTGTTTTGCAATGAACTGCAATGTGTTTCGAAAAACAGTGTAACATTTCGACCTGGTTGCCAGAATAAGACTGAAGTGGAGTAGCAAGTGCTGTAAGTACACCATTTTATACCAAAAAACGAACTGTTTTAAATCAGAAATGAAATGTTTTGTAGATATGTAAGAGACCTAACCTATATGTGTAAACAAAAAGATGTAAATATTTCAGGACACCCACTGATGATGCCTTGAGAGAAAGGCGAAACGCGTGTGGGTGATTTAAAAATAAAACCCTTCATTCGCAGTAGCAAAAGGGGTTTACTTTTAAAACCTTACAGTGAAATACAATTCAGCTGCTGCTCAAAATGGCCACTGCAAGCAACGTATCTAGAATGTACATCTTACTGTGGAAGGACTGAGTTTTCGTGGTGGGTTTGTTACTCTGGTGATATCCAGTGGTTGTCCAAGTTCGAAATATCCGAGCTGCTTGTATACTGATAACTTTCTTAATACCTATTGGCCTATCCCGCAGTAGACATGATAGGAGTGCCTAATAATTTGATAATATAGTACAGTCTACTGTAGCCGACACATTTCCCCCATTTTTCATTTTTTTTAAAATACGATTTGGGGGAATCTGCCGTTTTCCAGCGTATGACGTAAATTACTGTCCCTCGCTACTAACAGTGAAAAGCTAGGCATTTTTTCTGATTTTTCCTTTTTCTTTTACAATATGATATTACCATTGAGAAGTAGAGTTTAACTGAGTTTAGTTGAAATTATATTAGTAAAAGCAGCGGCGGAGCGGCCGAGCGCATTGAGGTGCGAGGCCGTTCCCCGTCGGATGTTCGAATCCTCCCTCGAGCATGGATGTTTGTGCCGTCTTTAGTATAGGCTAGTTCATAAGTAGTTTGAAAGTTTAGGGACTGATGACCCCGTAATTAAGTCCCACGAGCTCTAGAAACATTTGAACATTCTTTTATTAGTAAAACAATAACAGTTTAACAAAAGTTTATCATAACCTCCCTTCACAGAATATAAGTTTCTCATTCTTTGTTTATGAATCGAGTGTAATGAAAGAAGTTGTTCATTCCGCTGTTGATTTCTGATTGTTCAGTGATTTGGTGTCATCTTTTGCAAAAACTAGAAAAAAAAAACGTGATTGTAATTCGCCGGAAAGATTTCTGGACGTAATAAAGATGTAGAAGTTTCCAATTAAGGGTGAATCAGCTGTAATAACTATGTTAATTATTTTGAAAAGGAAAACGCCAAGATTGCAATATGATAATTAATTTACTGACCACCGACTTCGATGGACTATGTCATCTTCAGCTGGTGGTATACATCCTACAATGTGGTCATCTTGCGTACTTTAAAATGAAGGTTAAACTGAAAGTGCCACATTGTACATAGTCAAAATATAAAATATACAAGTTATATTATCAACTGCTTGTAAGATGACCACATTGTAGGATTTATACGACCAGATTATGATGGCATACATAGCCCATCGAAACTGGTCGCAGTAAATTAATTAATCATACTGCAATCTTGGCGTTTTCCTCTTGAAATTAATTAATCTGTGCAGATCGCCTCCATATTGCAACGTCAGGTAACGTCGAAAGTTTATGTGTGGTAGCAGGAAGTACGCTTACATCAAAACTGGAAAAAATTTCTTTTCACACAATTGTGCAGAATAGCAGTACAGCTAGTGAGTTCCCAGAAATTTATTAAAGAGTTATAAATTGATATAAAGTGGCGTAAAAGTACAGAATATCTGGCGAGACACTTTTTCTGAGAACGAAAAATGAAACACAGAATAAAAAGCGCTTCAGCAGAAATTTATTTACTCTGCTACAGCAGAGAATAATACCTGTAGCCCAGTTTATAAAACACGCGACGTGGTTTACACTGTTTCTACGAAGCAGATTTAGTTTCACCAGTAAAAGATCAAAGCACGAACGTAATTAGTTTTACAGAAATGCAGACGTAATAACAGTTCAGAAATTCGTATATTTCATTTGAAAGTGTAGCTACTCAGAAATTTACAGCGAGGGATCTCCCGCTTCTGTCTTCACGAGAGCGCGAATAACTGAATAGCAGGTATCCTACATTGATTCAACTATAGCGTAAACTGTAATAAAACGAACATACGGAAAAATATTAATATCACATCTAAAACAAAAATAAGACGACACGAATAATAACCTAGACCGGGCAGTTCTACATTGGAAAAAGCTGAAATTTTTAATTTGTATTCTCTGCACGTACTCGTTCGCTCCATGCTATTCGCAAGCAGAATATTAATGGAGAAATTAATAGGAGCCAAACAAACCACTGCAAAACTGTTATCGATTCTGTGTATCGTGTTTAATGTTACATTCAAAATTAAAGATAAAAGTAGTCAGGGAAATCCCTCTGGGATTGTGGTCCTTACCAAACAGTCAGTGATAGGGCAGGGGGTGTTCACGATTGTCAAACACCGCCAGGGCGCAGCACGTCCTTCAACAGTTACTTCGCGTTGCCTCCGTTTCGGTCTGGTCTCTAAACGGGCCGGAGAACGTGAAACATGAAACTAACAGGGGAATGACCAGACTTGTCACGTCGAAACCTGTGTTGCTATTTCTCCCACTGTGACTTAACACTGAAGGAAGTCTGTATGCAGACTGTTAGCTGCTGACATGACCTGGAAGTCTGTAAAAACTTTTATGAAGTATGACATTATTGTCGCATGGTTTCCGCGCTTATGACTGCCTGTAGTACAACCCTGACCTCTCTCGCTACGTTATACCAACGCCATCTAGGGACAAGGTGGCGTTAGCTACGCGCCGCTCTCCTGCCACAGCAGTGAGAGAGCTGATTCGCCCAGAGAAAGCTATCGTACGATAATTAATAAATACGATATTAATAAATTCGTTGACAAATGCAGCTGATATATTATCTACATTCTTTCCAAATACCTATGAAATAGACACAAATACATATACGGTTTAGAACACGTCAAACTCTTATTTGTTGTAATTACCGTAAAAATGCGAAATATTGATGCAATGTTCAAAACATAGGTTTTTTGTGCACCAAGAACATAGAAGCAAACACGACATATGACAGCCCTACGAATCACAGACGTTGTTAGACGTCCGTAGACAAAACTAGGTCGGTGTTAGGAAGGACTCAGACCTAATATCAGTATATTTCGAGGCGTGCCACGCATATTTAATCACATTTTAAAACCGTGGGGAGGAAAACTGATAATGTACGACCGATTGCAACTTGATAATATTATCGCGGTGATAGAAAACTGCAGTAATTTGCACACAATAATTTTCTCTGTTAGTTTTCTGGCGAAAAAAATCTCTAACGGTTGAATTACGTTCGTCGTGCCGGGTGGAATCTGAAGTATCTCTACTTGTCAGGGTGAGCTCGAAATACAGCTTTTAATGAATCAGAACTTTTATGGCCTGACCACGAATCTAGAAGGAGAAGAGATTTGTTCCCGCAGAACGGAAGAAAAGCATGACGCACGAAAAGTGTAACGTTATCATTTCCCATTGTTCCAGACTTCGATGTATATACCACAAGACTGTCTGCGTAGAACATTGTTTGTTTGACACGTGGTTCAAAACGTCCAGTTGGTTCTTGAAGAGACACATACAGTTTAGGCAGCAATGAACCATCCAGACTAATTGTGGGCATTATAGTGTATGATGGGTGAGTGCAATCGTGGATTGCGCAATTGCCTCAATATGATTTTCCCCTTTGAATGACAGTGTTCTTTTCGTACGCATTTCTTTTTGAAAACCTGACTGATCTGTATTGTAAACGTAAGATTCAAAAAACTTGCGATTTTATTTTTTGCAGTCGTAAGAAAGCTTCTATCACTTCCATTTGAGTTACTTCATTTTCCGACCTGTTTCTCGACACAAATTTTGTTATTTTTCGTGCCGCAATTTTATGTGGTCTTTTGAAGCGACTAATCCAACTTTGAGAAGCTGTAAATTCTTTAGCGCCTATCGCGTTGTCAATCTCTGACGCCCAATCACGCAAAGTCGTGTCGCTGACACTCAATGACTGTCGTCTGGCATCGATAAATTGCTCAAAAAGACGCGCATTTATCTCCATCGCAATTTCCAGTCGACTCTAACGTCGTCCAGCGACTTCCTTTTTCCATCTATAGAATTCATGTTCAGAACTGACAAAGCGATACCTATTTTGAACAGTACTGACACGTAGGCGTTTCTTACCACTTTCGTTCAACCAATACTTCACAGCTTTTCCTTTGTCTGATAATGTAATTGTAGTTGCTGGTGTTGCTTTCGGAGATAATTGACGAGGGTATGTGGCACTATCACTCGAAGAGTCTTCATTTGTTGCAACTTTCTTCCATTTCTTCGTCGTCTGTAGATTCACAGTCTGCAATATCGAGTGTTTCAGTCGTTCCTAGCAAGATGCCTGCGCTATTTACATGCTCGTCTAGAAGTTTAACTACCATGTCGCACATCACATAGTCTTCACCCGTGTTTTCTGTTGATTGCTTCATTTGGCGTCTGTGGTATATCTCCATGGCAAGGAGCAAAACATTTACAGGGTTTGCCATCACCTGTGAGGGGAGATTGAATGTTCACCGTAAAATGGCTTGCGGAGTATAGATGTAGATGTACAGAATATCTTTCACATCTCTAACCAGTTTCAGGGCGGTATGTTTCGAAATACGTAACAGAAATGAAAAGGAAGTGCATGCCACAGAAACGAATATTCGTTACCCCTTTCCACCAAAATCCTGCAACGGTAGTCCTCTTTAGTGAACGCCGCGCTAAGATGGCCGCACCTCCCGACCATGCGCACAACGCTCACCATAACAACAGCTCGCGACTCGCCATTTCCAGGAGTGGCCAGCCGTCACCGCAAGCGCCAACCAGGAGAAACAGCCATTTTCGTGATTTTTTAGGTGACTTCCAGGTCATGTCAGCAGCTAACATTCCACATACAGACTTCCTTCAATGTTAACTAACAGTGCTAAAAAAATAAATACATATTTCGGCATGACAAGTCTGACCATTCCCTTGTAAGATAAAAACCAAAAGTTGCGCCAAAATCTGAACTAGTGACGTGGTGACACACCTCGAGTATTTGATGTGCAGATGCATTTAAGGTAGGTTTCAACCTCGTGGACGTCTTGTCAAAGTTCGCAGCATTTTCTGATACACCGGAATGGCCCCCCACAAGGAACCCCTGCGCAGTTTACGAGAGTAAGAACGGAGTGAGGATGGCCGAAAGATGAGACGCAAGTCCGTGACGTGACGCGGGATGAGTCACGGAGAGTCTCTGCTAGGGACTGATGACCCCGTAGTTAAGTCCCATAAGCTTAAGGAAAAAAAAAAAATAGTTTCTGCGAGCCACACGACTGACTGGAGCCCCGCGTGTTGCAGCGCAGAGTGACGTGACGTGGCGTGACGTGACGCCAAGAGACGCAGCCACTGCACGTGGTGACCGCAGCCTCGTGTACGCAGTTTCCTGCGAGAGTAACCGTGACTCTGGCTGTTGGTATTTTGTTTGTTACAGGTTGTCCAGAAAAGGACTACCTGATTTCAAAATTAAATATCTCGAAAACAAAGATCGATAGAGGAATGCACTAAACGGTATGTTTATTGTGAAAGCTGTAAGAAGTTTATACAGCAGTTTGAAATAATAGTTACAAACGCTGCTAACAGATGGCGCTGTACGCCGTACAGCTCATATCAGCACACGTAAGTGAAATAATCGTATGAAAACACTCTTTGCAAACAATCACATCACCACGTTTTCAAAATGTTCACCATTGGCACTACAGAGGTGGCGCAAACGAAGAATGAAATTCGCCATCACATTTCGTAGTGTCTCAACCGAAATGCATTCACATGCCACAGAGATCGCCGATTCGAGCTCGTCCAGAGTGGCGGGATGCTTCGGGTAGGCCATGTCTTTCACTGTGCCTCACAAAAATTCACAGGAAGGCAAATCCGGCGAATATGGAGGCCAATCCACGCCTGCACCAGTAAATTTGGGATATTCCAAAGCAATGACTCGATTTCCAGCCGCGGTGGAGTAGCCGGGCGGTATAAAGCGTCTCGCTGCGGAGCGCGCGGTTGCTCGCCGTGGAGGTTCGAGTCCTCCCTGGGCCATGGGTGTGTGTGTTTGTCCTTAGGTTACTTCACCTAGGTTTAAGTAGTTTGTAAGCTACGGTCCGATAGATTTACGAACATTTGAACTCAATTCCCGAAGTATTCCTCAAGAAAGCGTAACACTTGTTCGGTCCGATGTGGTCGGGCTCCATCTTGCATAAACCATTCAGTACCTGGTCGATCCTCTAACGCTTGCTGTGTGGCGACAAATTGTTCCAAAATTACAACGTAACGTGCACCAGTAATCGTTTCTCGAATGAGAAAAGCGCAAATAATGCTTCTGCTGCATACTGCAGCCCACGCAGTAACTTTAGGAGAATACAGGGGTTTCGGTTCAGACCAATATGGCTTTTCGGAATCCCAAAATCGCCAGTTCTGCTTATTCACGTATCCATTCAGGTGGAAGTGTGCTTCATCTGTAAACGAGATGCAGCCAATATCAAATCTTTCACTATTAATCATTGTGAGCATCTGATTAGCAAAGGCAACCCTTTGTTGCACAGTTCGTACAGGTATGGCCTGGTGCGTTTCAATTTTGAATGGAAACATGTGTAGACCTTTTGTCACTATTTTCTGCGTGCTGGAACGCTTCAAACCAGTCTGAGATGCAATTCTACGGACGGTTGACATTGTATTTCGCTGAATAATTCCAGAAACTGTGGCGATATTTTCAGGCGTAACTGCGGTTTGCTTGCGGCCATCAGTTACGCTGCCTGTTCCTTGAAATTTTGCGAAGAGCGTACGAATGGTTTTCGCATCGGGTCCTTTTGGAACATTAAATCGTGCTTGAAAACTTCGTCTTGTTGCCGTAGGACTCTCTTCTAACCTGTGGTACTCTATCACCAGGAAAACGCGTTTTAATCTCTTCCTTCGGTACGCTAACCTCCTTTCACGTTTCAATAGTGGAACTGATCGGTCTGGGCTTCGGATCACTATTTATACTAGGCATTACGTATGGTGATTACAGCGCCATCTGTTAGCAGCTTTTGTAACTATTATTTCAAACTGCTGTATAAACTTCTTACAGCTTTCACAATAAACACACCGTTTACTCCATTCCTCTATCGATCTTTGTTTTCGAGATATTTAATTTTGTAATCAGGGAGTCCTTTTCTGGACACCTTGTACGTGGACAGCACGTTTGACCTACGCCATGTTGGGACAGCAGGCCCCTTATGAGGACGGCTTAAGGGACTAGCCATACTTAATGCGGCCTGCTGAATCTGCTCACGGCGCAGCCGACAGCTTGGTTGATAGCGAAAATGGACGCCACATAGGCAAGAGAAATTGTAGAGTCTATGGGACTTAACTACGGGGTCACCAGTCCCTAAACTTACAAAGTACCTATGAACTAGCTTATACTAAAGACGGCTCAAATATCCATGGCCGAGTGGGGGATTTGAACCTCCGACCGCAGTGGCCGTGCAGACCGTGACTGGCACGCCGCAGAGCGCTGGGCCACCGCGTCCGGCATAGGCAAGAGGCGTTGTCGGCAGCGTCTGGTGCTGACGCGTGGTGGCTGCGGCCGGAGCCCCGCTGTGGGCAGCCGGGGAGTGCAATTGCAGACTGCCTGCGCCCCCGCCACTGCTGACACACACAGCTGTGGGGACACCGCAGTCGGCTGCAGGCTGCAGCAACCTGCGTGCTCTCTGGACCAGTGTTTTCAGCATTGTCGAATATGCGACCCTCCTTCCAAGTAAAAGCATTCTGGCGATCCACTCCCAATTTAAAAATATTCTGTAAAATCTGACATTGTCAGAACGCTGATAGGCTAGCTGAAAATCCGGCGTTGCCCGGGTGTTTATGTATTTATTCCTGCCATTTTTCAGATATATATTCATTTGTATATCTAAATCTATATATCTACATACATACTCCGCAATTCACCGTAAGGTGCGTGGCGGAGGGCACACTGTACCACTACTAGGCAATTATTTTCCTATTCCACTCCCAAATTGAACGAGGAAAAAAGGAATGCCTATATGCCTCCGTACGAGCCCTAATTTCTCTTATCTTGTCTTTGTGATCTTTACGCGAAATGTAAGTAGGCGGCAGCAAGATTGTAGTACACTCAGCTGCAAATTCCGGCCCTCTAAATTTACTCAACAGAAATTCACGAAAAGAACGTCGTCTCTCCCCCAGCGATCCCCATTTCCATGAGACTCACGCATTGGTCGAACCAACCAGTAACAAACCTAGCTGCTCGCCTCTGAACTGCTTCTATGTCTTCCTTCAAACCAATTTGCTGCGGGTCCCAAACACTTGAGCAATACTCAAGACGTGGTCGTACAAGCGTTTTATACGCGGTCTCCTTTACAGGTGAAGTACATCTTCCCAAAATTCTCCCAATACACCGAAGTCGGCTATCCGCCTTACTCACAACTGTCCTTACATGCTCGTTCAATTTCATATCGCTCTGCAATGTTACGCCTAGATATTTGAACGACGCGACAGCATCAAGAAGCTCACTACTAATGCTGTATTCGAACATTATGGGATTGTTTTTCCTACTCATGCGCATCACCTTACATTTTTCCACATTGAGAGCTAGCTGTCAATCTTCGCACCAACTAGAAATTTTGTCTAAGTCATCCTGTATGTTATTACAGTCAGTTACAGACGACACCCTCCCATACACCACAGCATCATCAGCAAACAGCCGCAAATTACAACGTACTCTGTCCATCAGATCATTTATATAGATAGAAAATAATAGCGGTCCTATCACACTGCCCTGGGGCACGCCTGAAGATACACTCGTCTGATGAACACTCGCCGTGGAGAACAACGTACTGTGTTCTATTACTTAAGAAGTCTTCCAGCCAGTCACAAATCTGTGAACCTATTCCATAAGCTCGTATCTTCGTTAGCAGTCTGCAGTGTGGCACCGCGTCGAACGCCTTTTTGAAGTCGAGAAAAACACAATCCGCCTGTTGCCCTTCGTCCATGTCTCGCAAGATGTCATGTGACAAAAGGGCAAGCTGAGTTTCACATGAATGATGTTTCCTAAAACCGTGCTGATTCATGGAAAGAAGCTTTTCCGTTTCAAGGAAATTTACTATATTCGAACTGAGAATATGCTCTAAAATTCTACATGAAACTGATGTCAACGGCTGCATGTCTGTAAAATCTATTTGGAGTACTATTAATTGTAAAGACGTAATAGATTAAAAGTTGGTGCATGATGGCACGGTTTTCCAACAACGTTACTTTTTATGTGCTCATATCTCATGAGCTACGTGTCGTACCGTGATACAATTTAGAAGGTACACTCAACTATATGCGTGTATACTGTTTGTAAAATTACCTGCGGCTACAATTTGTAGTGTAGAAATTATAAATTGCAAAGTATTAACGAAAGCCTTAGCTTTAGTCCATGAACAGAGGAACGTTACTGTTTATGTGCTCATATCTCATGAACCACGTGTCATACTATGACATAATTTATAAGTTATTTTCAACTATATATGTGTATACTGTCTGTAAAATTTCCTGTCGCTACAATTTGTAGTGTTCAAATTATAAATTGTAACGTCGTACCGAGAGCCGTATTTTTTCTCCATAAACAGCGGAAAAGTAGTAAGCGAGAAACTTTTTTCCTTTCATCACTTTACTATGGTTGCCAGCGAGCAAAAGTTTAATAAAGTTTGTTGCAAGTCGCTAAGTACTGTCATTCTCATACAGTGTATTTCGAAAGTCTCGCCGAATTATGTGGCAGTTTTTCCCATTTCTATTAGTTATGACGTAATATCTTTTGAACCATGTGCCGTATGTGATTCTTAACCATGCAGCAATTGTTACCTCACGGTAAGTAATGTGTGTACCAAATTTGGTTGAAATCGGTCCAATGCTTTATGAGAAAATCAGCAGCATTGTCGCAAAATGCAGCAGTTTTTCGCGCATCTCATTGTTTATGACATCATATCTCGTCAACTATATATCGTATGTGATTATTACACCTACGGCGACCGTCCTCATAGATGGAAGCTTACATCTACAAAATTTGAGAACGACTGGAAGAAAACTGTAGATTTATATGCAAGACGTCCAAACATACGGACACTTTGCTTTTTATATTAGATAAAATGCTGAAGAATTTTAAACAATTTATTGAAAATTAATAAAATTGGCCTGGACCGCAAAGTGTAAGTTTTGTATAAAATCATATAGTGGTGACCGGTTTCGACCTTTTGGTCATTTATGGAACCACTGTTCTTTGATTGAGACCTTGACACACGAGTGAAACTAAGCGGTCAAAGATTAGCAGTTCCATCAGATAAAAAATGTTTAAAAATCATGTCCAGTCAGAACATAATATTGGCAGTTCCATCAGTTAAAATCTAAAAACTTGTCCAGTCAAAGCATAAAATAAATCAAATGCTGCAGTAATTGGACGGTTGTCATTATGCCCTAATTTTGTCTTTGTGATCACTACGCTAAATGTAAGTAACTGGCAGCATGATCGTACTATACTCAGCTTCAAATTCCGGCCTTGTAAATTTCCTGAACAGAAATTCACGAAAAGAACGGTCGTCTTTCCTCCAGCGATTCCCAATTGAATTCTCGGAGCATTTCCGTGACACTCGCATTGGTCGAACCTATCAGTAACGAACCTAGCTGCTCGCCTCTGAACTGCTTCTATGTCTTCCTTTAAACGTATCTGCTGCGGGTCTCAAACACTTGAGCAATACTCAAGACGTGGTCCTACGAACGTTTTATGCGCGGTCCCCTTTACAGATGAAGTACATCTTCCCAAAATTCTCGGCTGTCTGCTTTACTCACAACTGTCCTTAGTTGTTCGTTCCATTTCATATCGCTCTGCAATGTTACGGCTAGATATTTGAACGACGCGACTGCATCAAGAAGCTCACTACTAATGCTGTTATAGGATTATTTTCCTACTCATGCGCATCACCTTACATTCTTCTACATTGAGAGCTAGCTGCCGGTTTTCGCATTATAAAATTTGCACATTTATTATCGTGACACTATTATTAATTATTTTGAAGTGACTATCGTTCAATGTACCGCTTAGATTTGTGGATTTCGCTAAGTGTGCGTAAACGTTCGAAAAATAAATTTAAAATCCACTGGCATCCCGTGTTTTATGAAGAAAATAATGCAGGCCGCGGTGGCCGAGGGTACTGAGGCGCTCCAGTCACGGTCTGCCCGGCCACTACGGTCGGGGGTTCGAATCCCCCCTCGGGCATGGATATTTGTGCTGTCCTTAGTCTTAGCTAGTTCATATGTAGTTTGTAAGTTTAGGAACTGATGACCCCGTAGTTAAGTCCAATAAGTATATATATCATAGTTAGAGGTCTTCAATCATTTGTACAGAATTTTAGCTTCAGACATCTAGAATCTGCTACCTGTGTGCTTAAACTGCGTGGGACATTATCTACTTCGAGATCTAAGGCCAGTAATAAATAAAAGAACTTTGTTTCACCAGTCTGAAGAATTGGTGAAACCTACTGCCCATCATGCAATATGAGTTACCTACTGCAATTAGGACTAAAAGAACATACAGGAGTGAGGGTAAAGCAGGGGAAATTTATAACAGGGTGGAAGATTGTGCTGAGACACCGTTAGCTACTTTCCAAGTAGACAGTGTTAATTAACATCGTATATGAAGACTTGCTCTCGGCCAGTGACTATTTCTCCCCTCTTGATGAACTCTTATTTTATTAGAAGCGACATTTAATTAAAATTTCTACCAGGCATGCAGTGAGGGGTATACATCCAGCAGCATCCAACAGTTAACCACCCTGAAGAGGACCACTACTCAGTGGTCGAAACGTCAGCAATTCCTTTGCTACGTGTTTTAAATACTTACGCAGCTTAATACTGAGAACTGTTTTATTCCTAATAACATAATTTGCACTTGGGTAACAGTATTTCTACCAGGATAAATTTTCTTGGTATGTGCATAAAATTAGTTTTTTTTTTCTTTTTTTTTTAATCTTCTCTAATTTATTAAAGGCTACAAGGTGTAGAATCAGTACTATTGTGAGGTACCTCAATATTTATATAATCTGAAATGTCGATTATGCCGTCGAACCCCCCGTGTCTGCAGCAATAATAATGTGTGCATCAATTAGGATCAATTTCTGCAAACGATTTTGCTGGCGAGAATAAGTATTACCAGTGAAATTTCGGACGTTAGGAATCGTGGGCTCTATGAAAGGCGACAGCGGAGCCATAACAGGACTTCCCCACGCAGCAGGAACGCACGAGTTTGTGACACTTGCGGGGAAAGGGAATGTGTAGACACCTGCGGGGAGACCCGGACGCTGCAGGTAGTGAACAAGGTGTTCCAGAAGTAGGGATACACCACCCCTACTCCACGCCCTCCAGCCGCTACCTGTGCCCAGTGGCGTAGCTACGTCACCAAGGGCCGCGGGGCAAAATTGACATTGGGGCCCTCTTTAAACTAGAAATATACAGATGCAAAACTACTTCATCATCGGCTCCTTACCATCCACTGGAAGACACAGTAAGGCAAACCTAAAGACTACTAAGTAAATTATGTGCCAGGCAGCAGATAATATGTAATCATACTCTCTAATATAATTATAATTATGAAAGTTAGTTTGTTATGCTTTCATGCAAAAATTACTGGGTGGATTTGGATGAAATTTTGCATAGGGATAGAGCTGGACCTGGGTAGAACAAAAAGATAAAACGAACTCAGTGGATAGTTTTCGAAGTTGTTCCATACTAGGCGAATGAAGTTGCAGGCAGAATCTAGTAAAAATAAACAAATAGGAAGTATTACTCAACCACGAAAACATGGCCCCCTGCCGCGAAGCAAACCGGGAACAGCCAAGTCGGACTCGCGCGTCCGCGGTGACAGCAGGCGGACTGCTGTCAGTGCCGACAACTCACTGTCTCGCTAAACTACTGCGCTGTTGCCTCATTGGTCCGTACCGATCAGCCTAATTTCGTTGCAATCCCAGTCATAGAAGAAAAATATAGGAAGTATTCGTGGAGGATAGTTTCAGCAAAATGAACTTCCCGGATTTTGTTTGTTGAAACACTTTTGATTGAGCCGTGCCCCTACCAAGCTTTATGAAGTATATTATGTTATGGTCTGGCCAGTAAAAAGTAAAATAACTAAGTCGGCAACTTCGGTTATTATCGTGACAGTGGGTAGAGGGCACCGTCTTCAATGCACAATTCACGATTGTGACAAATTAATTACAACATTAAACATCTGATTCGTGAATGTATCTCAATCGTTAAATAGCAGAATAAACAAAGTGCGCGGGTAGAAAAGTTCCTTAAACAGTAGCGTGAAGCGCTCAATTCTCACCATTATTTGAAACAAACAGCGAAGTTCTTATTGTTTTCTCATTTAGAACAACTGACCAGATTGCGACAGAGGGTTTTCCCCCTCTGTGGAGTTGTGCAAAAGTAGTGGAGGGCAAAAACGTACCCGAGAAAGGGTATTTACTTTCGTAAATGACTCACAATATCGAAAACATAGTGTAATTAAACGTTGTAGGGCATGAAGTTCAGCATTGAATGAGACCATCCGCATATTTTTTGAACCTCCTGTTTTCATACTAGTGCACAAATTTTACTTGTTCATGAAAAATTTCCATTATAACCTATGGTTTTTATTTTTTATTTTATTTATTTATTTTTGTAATATCGTTGAAACTAACCCATCTATCAATAGTGTGGTTCACATGAACGATGTAGAGGAATAAATTCTGCGTTTGATGAGACCAAAAGAGAAATGGACTACACGTTTCTGTACGGCTAAGTTTGTACTCTCATTGCTAAGCATGTAAGGTACGGTACTTTACATCTACAAATCTAGGTCTCTAGATCAGTTTTATGCACCGAACTCCGAAATATCATTACAATGAATAAAGTTGAACAGTATTTTTTTTTCAAAGGGTAAATTCCATGACAAATGTAAGGTCAACTTTGGGAATTCAATATTAAACGGCAAAGCCTTTTTACACCTTGTTATTATGCTTTTTGTGTATATTTTCCGCTGGGCAAGCCAGTGTAATAATGACAAATCTGTACCTTTTGTACTTCCTGAGATAATGGACCAGGAAGTTACCTCCAAAAAATCAGACACTACATTTGACGCGCCGATCAGTAATACAATCCACAAAATCACCTACGATCCATATTTTTTCTTCTTCTTGCAAGAATTTCAGAGTGCAACTGGTTACAGCAATTCATTGTTATCTATGATTAAGGAGCACTCCATTGAGGAAATTCACTGCATAAACAAATGAGCTGTCATAATAATAACGTTCTGTAATAATACATTTTAGAGACATCATATTCAAATGTGGTCACACCGTGTATTGTCAAACACACTGCTGTAATTCAGCGCCATTCACTGTTATTTCGCAAAGTTCGAGAGCCACGGCAACTCCGACTTCAACCGACAACACACTAACGATGGCAGGGTACATGTCTTAGCGGACAAGCAATAGACCTTGCTATGTTTGTATTCTGATGTGAGAATAATTTTTGGATTTCAATTCTTGCGTTTGAGGTTTGTTGGTCAGGATTCAAAAAGTTAAAAGTAGAAAATCCTTCATTCAACTCAAATATTATATACAGTAGAACATCGATTATCCGAAGTAATTGGGGGACATGGATATTCGGAAAACCGGTTTATTCGGATAATCGAATTGTACACTTGTATTTGCCAATAAGAAGAACTTACAATAACAGTATTTATACAGTATTGGCAAGCACGCTATCCTTCACACGCCGCAACATTTGGAAGGCGCAGCTGTTGCTGTGAGCAGCTTTGATGCTGCCGCTACTTCTGCCGACTGAAGTGTGCCGATTGTCTTACACAGCGACTGGCGGCCAGGCCGGTCAGCAGCGCCACACAGTGGCGTCGTGTGTAGGCCCCGTTAGAAGCAATGTTCCGCCACCCGTGGGAAACTTGATTCAAGTTATGGGGAGATGATGAACGGTAGGATGGTAGCCATTAAAAAAAAAAAAAAAAAAAAAAAAAAAATAATAATAAATCGGCGCTCTACTGTAACTTTTTCCGTACGTCATGGAAGCCGAGGGGCCCCTTGATCTCGGGGGCCCCGGGGCACTGCCCCGGGTAGCCCTATGATAGCTACGCCACTGCCTGTGCCGTATTCAGGGAAAGGCCCACCGAGCGAGGTGGAGCAGTAGTAACGGGACGGTCGCTATAAATAGCGTATATTACAAGATTCACATCTCTCGCATTCTGGCCCAAAATTAGCATGGGCCTATATTTTGCATTCATTGAAAAATGCGATTTTTTCCGGTACCTACTGTTTACTTTGTACATATTTAAGAGCGGAAAATAAAGTTATCTCGCAATATTTCTGATAAAATAGTGTTTTACACCAAAATACCATTTATGACAATTTCGGATTCACTGCATTGTGAGTCCGAATTCGCATCTATATTCGCATTTATCGAAAATGCGAATTTTTCCTGTCCCTAGTAATACCTCTAAAAACAAACAGCTGATCAAGGCACCAAAAGCAAGGGCAGATCTTTGGGTGTATTACTACAAATAACTAAAACACAATTTGATAGTGGAATTATATATTATAGTGGAACATATATATTATAAAGGTTTTTTGTAGATGGCTTTGAACAGCTATTAAATATGTTAGGAATTGCATTATGAAATATAGACAGCTACACCTTATGTTTATTATGAGATATCGATTTCGGTTAATTTCAGGTCATCTTCAAGTCTCAAATAACAGGTGTTACTTATGCATTTTTCCAGTGGCACTCAGTGTGATGTCTTATTTCGAAAGAACAGACATCACTCCAATACATATATAGCTCTCGGTACGATGTCGTTACGTAGCACAGCACGGCCGACTGGAAACGCAGGAGAAGTGCAAACAACGTTCTCTCCTCAGAGGTACGATTATAATTAGGTTCGGCGTAGACTTCTGCAACATACAGTCTACACGGCGAAGATTACACTAAAAAATTTAACTTTTCGTCTACATTGGCGATAGCAACAAAATTTTAAAATCCTGTCTACTATGTAAAGATTTAGCAACACAAAACGCTTCAAGTCCATAACTTCACTGGTTTTCGAGTTCTGGATTTTTAATATGCTTTTTATGTTATTATAGAAAAAACAAATTTGGGACTCACACTACAATTTTCATATGGCAGATTTTGTAGGTACATTCACAAGACATAATTCCACGGTTCTGTGCATTCATCTTATGAGAAATATCAATCTTTTTTTTTTCAGTGTTTATTTAAAATTTCTACATTTAAGTTTCTTTAATTATTAGTACTTAAATGTGGTGATGAAGTAAATAAATTACGTGTATATGTGTAGTCTTATGCGGCCAAAATACTTAGGTCATCGGTCGCTAGACTTACACACTACTTAATCTTACTTAAAATAACTTAGGCAAAGTACAGACAAACATACCCATGTCCGAGGAAGGACTCGAACCTTCGACCGGACCGGCCGCGCAATTTGTGACACAAATTACATGTTTGATAATATTAATGCATAGAAGTATGAAATCACGTCAAGACTCCTTCCTGCAAAAGTTTAGACAAAAAAAGTTGGCACTGAGTTTAGAAAAACAAAATTCTGGTATATTGGATTTTAACATTTTATCAAAAAATGAATGTTACTACAAGAGATACAGCCATTCAAATGTATGGGCACCATAACGTTTTCCCTTCCTGAATAAATGAGCTGCTGCTTGTCGTTTCAACACCACAGTAGCCTTTTTCCTTGAATGTTCTGAATATAAATCTTCACACAGAATTCTTGAGGAGGAGAGTGATAGGGATATCTGATTGTAAACCACTGCCTATTACCTTAAACCATTTTGACTGTACTGAACAGGAGTTCCGCATATTCCAAAATTTATATTTATACAGTTAACAGGCAATGTAATTTATAACCAACTATTGGCTGCCAATTTCGCTTCATTTTTCCTGGAAGTCTTGCAATTTGTTTCTCCCTGTTGGTTAATGCCAAGTTAGGAGTAAAACTGGTTCTATATGACGGTGATAGAAAATAGAACTTATCTTTAGCATTTTTCGGTGCGTGACATTCCCCTACAAATTCCGTATTTCATACATTTCTTAAATGTATTTGTAATTCGAATACAGCCAAATCGTTTTGGGGTCTACGAATAAACGCTTCAAGTATGTAAAATACTCATTGACTTATTATTAATGTTTTTTAATTGAAGGTTTAAGGTTGCGTCTCCTATTAAAAGCGTAGTAGCTATTTTTAAAGAGATGGAAATTGCGTGATAGTGGGGTTAACTACATAGCGGCCAATACATCAACGTATCTGTGCAGGATGCCTAATATATTTATTGCTTGCACAGGTGTCTTGATATGCTTAGTGCTCTGAATAATATGCTTTTAGGAGGTATGACTATGGAAAGTCATCGTCTTGTAGTAGCAGAGAATGTCTTAATAACTCCCCAAACATTATCACTATTAAAATACCTTTTTGTTTTCAGGAGGAACACTCAACGAATTAATATGTAGTTAGAACAAGTTACTATATTGCTCTTCAGCTTGCAAAGGGTTGTGCAATTTCACTGAGTTTCGTGTTATGTTGACAGTGTGGAAACTTAACAACAGCAGTGCTAGACTTCTTGTTGTGCCTGTACCCAGGAAAAGCCATAAGGTGCCCCAAGGGCCTCGGGTTCCCCGCAAGTGTCACTCCCCGCAAGTGCCACTCCCTGCAAGTGTTCCAACCCCGGAACGCACGCGCGGTCGAGCATCACTATGATGGTCCCCATGGGATTTCGGCGGACAGGCAGAACGGCCGCCCAAAAGTATTTTCCTCTAGACGCGCGTCTTCTCAGAAAGCTTTCCAAATGAAAGAGCACGTGAGCACAGTTTTGTAGAACCACGGCTAGGGCAGCCGCTCCTTCCCGTGGGAAGCAATACTTCTGATGGTAGACCGTTTTTCCCGCGCGAGGGCGGTAAGAAGGCGTATGATTCGCCAGACGCATGCATGCATGTGCGAGGTCCGCTCGGGACAGTGTCTAAGTATCTTAATGGCTGCCACGCAAATTTGAACCGCTGCAATTGGTAAGCAAGGCGTGGGGGCGGGCATTTTGCTAAGGAGAGTGTGAAGAGAAGATCGTCACGGGACGTGGCAGCGTGCAGTTGTATCTAGGAGACCTTCACGTAGTGTGGAAGCGTTAGGAAACTTTCGTTAATTGTGCAAGAGCAGCGCCAGGTGTATCTATTCGGCTGCGTGCTAACTAAAGTTTGGAGATTTAGGAGAGCCTGACTGGAGCCCCGGAATGGCAGCGACGATCAGCAGCTGTGTTTGATTTGACGAATCCATTTTCGTCACGCCAAGCTATATTTTCCGTGTTTGAACGCCCGCTCTGAGACATCCTTGGAGCCTAGCTGCTCAGGTGTACGGACTGATCTAGTGGTGTTCGACAGAATGGCGAGGCCTCAACTTGACAACGAGCTCCACCGGGACTCATGGCTCTACTCGACATCAGTACAGCAGCATCACTCCTGGACCTGCACCGGAATTGTTTCCTTTTTTTTTTTATGCGACGGGTTTTTCAGTCTTCGGCAGAACCGTCTTCCTCGACTTAGTACCAACACGACGCAGCTTATCATCTGCCGACCACGTACAGGCAATGTACTGCAGCAATTCAGCTGCAAAATCGTTATCTGTCGTTCACAGAGTCTACGATGCCAGCACTTTGTAGTGGTAGTAATTGTCACAGGTTTGCAGAACTTCCTTTTTTTTGATAGCGTTGAATAAAATAGAAATATTCGGTATTCCCCAATCCCCAGCTTTGTCTTTCACTGAACTTCAGACAACCTCCATTTTGTAAGCATATACAGGGTGAATCTAAGTTCGCGCACTTGGGCTTCGCAGCTCGATTCCTCACCTGCCAGCAATGAAAAATGTCTCACACAAAATTTCATCCTGAGCATATTTCCACCAGTAAATGGACGTCAAAGACTGAAATGGGTGTGTTCCACACTTCAGTGTGCTTCATAATTACACCAAAAGGGATGTATTAGGCGTCTTGAGGGGAAAAATGATTATGAAAACGCATTCACGGAAACGCCATTCAACGACGCTACGGACAGTCCAAGTTACAGGCACCAGCTCTTGCCGTTTGATATTCCCTCCAGCAACTTCGACGCTCTGTAGCGTCATTGGATGACGTTTCCGGGCATGGGTTTCTATGCTCACTTTGTTCTTCAAGACACCTCATCAATGTTCAAATGTGTTTAAAGCGTAAGGGACTTAACTACGGGGTCATCAGTCCCTAAACTTACAAACTACTTATGAACTACCTACAACTAAGGACAGCACAAATATCCATGCCCGAGGGGGGATTCGAACCCCCGACCGTAGTGGCCATGCAGACACCTCATCCCCTAGAAGTTTGTTGGTGTAGTGGTGTAATTCTGATTCATACTGACGTATGGGACACACATTCATCTCAATTTTCGACGTCCATTTACTGCCGGAAATGCGCAGGACGGAATTTTGCGAGATACATTTTTTTATTGCTAGCATGTGAGGAATCGCGCTGCAAAGTCCGAGTACGCGAATTTAGATTCATCCTGTATGTAATAGTTGTTCATCATTTTACGATAATAGATTGTATGAATTATTTTATTTCAGCCACCCTTTCATCATTCTCATTTAATACAAGTGAATTTGTTGTCATTTTGGATGGGATCATTAAAAAGATAGGCAAGTAGGTAATTAATGCCCAGTAAAGTTCCTCCATATTCAGTGCTTACTAAAATGTACTATTCCAAACGCAGCCAGATAGCATATAAGCGCTCGGAACTTCAAACGATAAGCAGACCAATTCCAAATTAATTCAGTATCAAAAGAGAGAATACGTCATTTATCGACCTCTGTAGCAGTAACTTCCCCATTCATTAACAAACTTTAATAAACACGAACCTTCTACTATTTACATTGAAATTTTTCATTTTTACGGTAGCATAATTAACTTAACAATACGTTACGACCCTGTATTGTACTAATAATGCCTTAACACAACGCTTTAGGAAACTCAGTTTACATCAGTTTCTTCCTAAGTTGGCATAGCTCCCTCTGTCACGAGACCCCTCAGTCAAAAGCTTGAGGTTAGCTACAGTGTAAGCAGAGCTGGTTAATAGTTGATAATGGCCTGTTTCCGGAGCGCAGTGCTGCTTTGAAGGCCTAGCCGTGTCGAACGGCGCATCATTAAGGCGAGGCAGTCTGTGGTCGCCTGCCAGAGCTGTAGGCGTCTTTTGCGGGGGTGGCGGCTGGAGGCCCGGAGTAGGTACGGCGCAGGGCGTTCCGCTGCCAGCGGCGGCTGACCCCTGACTTTTGCTGTGTGCTGGCCGCCGCTCCCCAGGCACCACCTGCACAGTAAGCGAGCTGCCAAAGCGTGGCTCACACCTGCCGCGCCTACACTCCACATCTGATTCTCTCGACCACGGTGCATTAATTCATCAGCTGAAAAATGCTCCTGCCGGAGCACAGAAAAGGCCAATATGTTCTCTGACACAAAAGTGTGGAACCAGCTGCCTCAATCCTCATTCCGAATTCCTCACCAACAAATTTTAGCATGCGAACATCAATCGCACACTATAAGCGCATAACTTTTATAATAGGTTTTTATATAATAATAATAATACTACCATTATACTAAAACCATTATTTTCCCATACATCACCTTCGGTTGTTCAGTGGTCTTGAAGATCTCGTAGCTCGCCTGCCATTAACACATCACAAAATTATGTTAAAACTGCATCACAACTCATTTCCATGCTGACTCTACAACTGACTGCTTTAGACTGACTGAAGGCCAAGTTATTACTGCTTCTAAGACTGACTTATTACTACATGCGTTCGCGCCAATTCGAGCGTATTAATACATAATGTATATTATACAACACGGAAGTTACAATATTTAAATATAAAACAATTTGTTGATGAAACATAAATGCCGGCCGCGGTGGCCGAGGGGACTGAGGCGCTCCACTCACGGTCTGCACGGCCACTACGGTCGGGGGTTCGAATCCCCCCTCGGGCATGGATATTTGTGCCGTCCTTAGTATAAGATAGTTCATAAGTAGTTTGGAAGTTTAGGGACTGATGACCCCCTAGTTAAGTCCCAAAGTTGTACAAACATTTGACTTTTGAAACATAAATAAATCTTGCTTTGCGTAAAAATACACAAAATTACGACAAATGTAGTAATAAGATTTTTGTATCAAAATAAAACCATACAAAAGATCGTAAGTAAACAACAATTAGCGCAGTGTTAATATATGTTTAAATTATTGTTACGATTTTCAATAATTAATTAATTTAGTTTGTTAGAAGACCCTAGTAATGCAAATAATAATGTGACTTGACAGAAGTGCCATAATATGCTTATATATTATAAATATGGAATATTAGGGTATAATACCACGATCTAATATGGTATCGTATACTTCAATATTACAAACAAACGAGACCCTCCAGGCTAAATACATTACACTTTGTAAATACTTTTGCCTAGTTAAGCCATCGTAGTCAGCACTGACGTCTCACTGTCAGTGTCTATTTATGTCTGCCAGATTTTTTTTTTTTTGCTGTCTCTCCCACTGCCGCTTTCTATCTGTGTCAAGTTTCAATGTCTTCACCCTTTCTCTCGCGCTTCCTCACCGTTCTCTGTTTCTGCCCCTTTCATCGTATCTCTGCCCCACTGACGTTGTCCCATTCACTTCCTGTCCTGTTGCCAGTATCCTTTCAAAAATGTTCAAATGATTGTATAGCTTATGGGACTTAACTACGGGGTCATCAGTCCCTAAACTTACAAACTACTTATGAACTAGCTAATACTAAGGACGGCACAAATATCCATGCCCGAGGGGAGATTCGAACCCCCCGACCGTAGTGGTCGTGCAGAGCGTGACTGGAGCGCCTCAGTCCTCTCGGCCACCGCGGCCGGCCTCCTTTATCCTTATCGACTTTCATTGCATTCAATCATGATTGTCTCCTTTACACATATGTCCATGGGGATGGTTTGCTTGGGGTTTGATCTGTAGATCGAAAAACTTTAGCATGCGGGTACTGGGGATGGGAAAAGTTGGACAAATTGTTTCGTGCTATAGTATCGGAGAGCCGCACGCTCATGCTTTATGTATAGTCTCCTTTTGTCTCAGTTTACCACTGTTTTCTCCAGTTGCTACTATCTGCATCTTAGTTTGTTATTGCCACTGTTCCGGACTTCCGACATCTCGTTTCGCTTCCCACTGCTGTTTTCATGCATATGCCTTTCTCCTGAACTGACAATTTCTCTGTTCCATCATATATGGCCCTCTCTCTGCCTGTTGCACTGTCTCTGTCCTACTCACATTCAGTCGAGAAAAGCGCGAATATGTTCGCGTGCCAAAATTTATTGGTGAGGAAGTCGGATTGAGGCAGCTGGTTTCACACTATTTTGTCAGAGAACATATTCGCCTTTTCTGTGCTTCGGTAGGAGCATTTTTCAGCTGGTTCACGTCTTTTTCCTGTTACATCAGAGTGTGGTACTTATATAACATGAAATCAATGGTGAGTAAAATTTGGATAGTATTTTATATTTCAAAGACTTCCGGAATCATAATATTAGAACGCATCAAAAAATTTCGACGATTTGCCATGAATAGAAGTGCAGATTTGCCAATGCACGCAGTTGGATATTTTGATACAAAAAAATATGATTTTTGTAGTGTATCGCGATAACGAATACACATTTCCAAAAACGGGAAACGGATTTTCCAGATAAACACCTAAACAACCTACACATTACAGTCATTTCCTGTTCCTTAAGATACGTTACCTCACAATCAGAAATAGCATTTTCGAATCTATTACTGTCGCGTGATATCATTTACGGACAGATATCTCAAAAGCCACACATTATTCTGGTCTAAACCTTAAATAAAATTTCGAAATGTCATCTACATTTCATACCCAGCTATGTATAACCTAAAATCAACCATATGAGAAGCCTACGCAATACGCACTTTTTCTAGCAAAATATCGCGACGTGTATCGTAAAAGCAACAGCAAAAGGTGATTCTCTCCAACCCTTCCTATTAGATGCGTGGCTGGCTGTACCACTTCATATTCGCTTCAGTTTCGTGACGTGCGTTGTCTTTGCGTCTTTACGGAGCCCAACATCGCGGTCATTAGCACTCATACAATGAGTATATGATACCAGTGCGCCTAGAACACACAGCATAGCGACATCCTAAAAGTTACATCAATGTCACGACATTCCATCCCACAACATTTATACACGTTATAAAACAAAGTTCTCCTCCTGTCTGTCTGTATGTCCTTAATAAACTCGAAAATCACTGAGCGGATTTTCATACGGCTTTCATTATGAGGCTATAGTTGTAAGATTCTGTTGTGGCGTAAAGTCAGCGCCACACGCAGGAAAACGATCGTGACGAAGGCAGCGGACGACCGGCAGCCAATCACACGCCAGCGCCGCGCCTCCTGGAGGGAGCAACCGAGAGGCGTGCTCTCTGCAAGGCCGACATGCGTCTGGAAGGGCACATCTGAACTCGACTCTGAAATAGCCAGAACAAAGATACAGTGCAGCTAGCATCGTGCAAGAAGACGCCGCCAAGAGAACGGAAGTTGAGTATTTTGTATACCACAGTAACTAAAACTTGTATTACTAATCTGAGCAGATCCTTTCCCGAAAGATAGGCTGACGAGCACAAAACAGATTCAATAAGGTGCGTGGCAGTGAAGGAGTATGGAGGATAAAAATTAGTGAATTAGAAAAATAAATACTATTAGGAAAACCTATGTATTCTATGAATTACGAACAGTAAGGTAGCAGTACATGTGAAAATGCGTTATTACTTCGTAATAATTCTCCATTGTTAAATGATAATTATCCAATGTTATTAAATTGGTACATTGAGCAATCTGTGAAGGAAGGCGAGGAGAAATTTTGGAGAAGGAATTCAGGGCAATGAAATAAAAAAAATTGCGTTTCCCGGATGCTATTGTAATTCTGCATGAGACAACAAAGGAACTGGAAGACCAACTGAATGGAATGAATAGACTGTTGAGAGGAGCCTATAAGATAATAACTACCAGGAGCAAAACGGTGGTAATTGAATGCAGCCTAAGGAAATCAGGCAATGCTCAAAAAATTAGGTTACGTAACGAACGTGGTGGATTAGATTTGTTACTTGGACAGTAAAATAAGATACGATGGTTATATTGCGCAGGATATAAAATTCAGAATGTAAATGGGAAGAAAGGCGTTTTTAAAAAACATCTAATATTGCGTGTACGGATGTCCTTTCTGAATCCATTTGTGAGCAGTGTTGCCTTGTACGGTAGTGAAACGTGGACGATAAATAGTTCAGACGGGAAGAGAACCTTTTGAAATGTGGTGCTACAGAAGGATGCTGAAGATTTGCTAAATAGATAGTGTAAGTAATGAGGGGTACTGAACAGAATTGGGAAGAAAAGGAATTTCTGGCGTACCTTGTCTAAAAGAAGGGATTCTTAGTCATCAAGGAGTCGCGAATTTACATGGAGAGAAGTGTGTGGGTGGAAATCACAGAGGGAGACCAAGAGACCAATACAATAAGCAGATTCAAATAGTTGTCGGTTGTCGTTCTTATGAGTAGATCAAGACAGAATAGGGTGGAGAGCTGCATCAAACCACTCTTCGAACTGAAGACCACAACACACTTCATAATACGATGCTTCATCCGGACCTCATGTAATATTGAGATCAGTTTTTAATCTCTAGGCTCGTTTTCGCCAATCGACATTTACTGGTGATCAACAGAGGCACAAAGATAAAAACAGGCAGACCCAAAGATAAAAATCGCAATCGACGATTAAAAAGAATCTCTGTTAATGTACGCATACATGTTCTACTATGTTGCTAGTGATGTGTAAAACGTACATAAGCTCACTGTTACAATGTAGTAAAACGAATGAACGTAGACAATTAAAGGCGAAGACAAGTCTAAAAAGAGTTTGGCTAATCACGATGATGTTAACTGGATGAGCGAATCCTCCTATATTTGAATCAACACTTTCAACCTAAGATGTTAAGTAGGAGGTTGGACGAAACATAAAATCGATGGGAGACCCGGTAAAAAACCTGCTTGTTCCATTTTTTCGTCCTAGAAAATACGGGAATTTAACACGGTAATCAGCACTCCATATGCATCACCTCGAACTGTCCCTAATGACAAAGCTGTTGGCGGGACCATTCTTCGGCTCTAAGAAGGAAGCCATGGGTCAGGGGGCTGTGTCCTATTCCAAGTCGTGTTAAAATAAATTTTTTTCGTCATTAACTGGCAGCACGTAGGAACGCTATGACCTAACAGTCACTTTTAATGAACTCAACATATTATCCGTCACAGCCAGCCTTAGTTTGATGAGTCTTGACTGCTCGTCAGTTAACCGGTTGCCGCGGTGGAATAGCCGAGCGGTCCAAGGCGCCTCGATGCGGAGCGCGCGGTTGTTCACCGTCGGAGGTTCGAGTCCTCCCTTGGGCATGGGGGTGTGTGTTGTCCTTAGGTTAGTTTACTTTAGTTTAAGTAGTTTGTCAGCTACGGACTGATGACCACGCAGTTTGGTCCGATCCGTTTGCAAACGTTTGAACATTTTAGTTAACCGGTTGCACCGCTATAGCATGATGAGCATTTTGATTTATGACAGTTGGGTGTGGACCAGCATGTTTTAATTGTGTCTGGCTAATTGTATATGTGATACTTCCTATTAAGGCACAGGAGTGATGATGAACATAAAACCGAAAACCGATTACCAGCAATAAAAAGATAGTTTGCAGCTGTGACGGACAATCAAATAAGCGAATACCACACTTTCAGTACAGTGATTGCCGCAGTGGATTATCCATGCATTCTGGGGCGCCGTGCTGCGGTGCGCGCTGCCGTTTTCCGTCGGAGGTTCGAGCCCCCCCTCGGGCATGGTGTCTGTGTTGTCCTTAGGTTAATTTACCTCAGTTTAAGTGGTTTGTAAGCTACAGACCAATAACGAAGTAGTTGAGTGCGATAGATTTACAAATATTTGAACATTTTTTAGTACAGTGATAAACGGGCGAACATTCTTTGCAACCCTTCTCTAAGGATATTGTAGGGGCTGAAACGACACTGAACGTTATCTGAACCTATTGGATCGTACCAGAAACACAAATTGTACTCTCTTAAATGGGATAAAGCCACTACAGATCGCTGGAAACTATTCGACGAAATTTGGGCAATGGTGGAGCATTACATACAACTGCTTATACCGCAAGTACCCACAGAAATTTTCTTGCAACCCCAACGTCGTAATTGTCAACGGAAGGGATTGTTTCTCTAACGCCCCTCATGTCGAAAAATCTAGTGATCTCAACAGTGGACATTGCGATTGCGTTCGCTCTCGTGTAACAGGAAGTGGAGGAACATGGGTAAGAGGGGATGCGTTGAACTCCCAATTGTATAACACGTCTACGGTGGCAATGAGCAGATTTGTGGTGCAACGTGGTGGGAATTCGACGTCATTTACTCATCTAAAACTTCTGGTCGGTTTTCGAAAGCGTCGGTACGTTGCTGTTTTAAGTGTCGCGGAACCGAAGATTGACGTCGCAGGAAGACACGACTTAGCATCTTTACAGGAGGAAGGCTGCAGGCACCTCTGAAACGTCGTTGGGCCGTTTTTACGACGTTTAGGTTTACGAGGTGCATTCAAGTTGTAATACCTCTGATTTTTTCCTCAGGAGTGGTAGAAACATACGGGTTGTATTGAAGTGCGCGCGTACTCATTTTAAATGCGTGTCAGAAACTAGAAACGGCAGCACTGTACGGCTCATGGAACGCCAGCGGCACTGGAGAGGGTTGGGACTGATATTGATGGCAAAACTGTCAGTCCGAGAATAGCGTGTCATTAGTTTTCACTGTCTGTGTAATGTACCAAGACTGAAATCATCGCTAATTGAGTGATAGTGTCATGGATGCGTCATATTTCAGTACACTGAGACAATCTTGGCTTCCTACCAGGCAGACATGATCAAGCGAGTAGAGAGAATAGTTTGGGATGCTTCCCGAATGTCTGTCAGAGACATTCCCTTCAATGTTGGCATTTCCGAGAGCCCTGTGTGCACAATTATACTTGATGACCTGAATATGGGCAAAACTGAGTGCCACGAATTGTGATCGATGACCTCAAGGCTGCGCTCAGAGCATGTTTTCAGGAGATGTCGACGCGTCATGATGGCATGAATGGAACATTATTTTCATTGATTGTGACAATGGATGGCACATGGATACCCCTTTTCAACCCCGAAAAGAAGCGCCAGTCAGCTGAAGCAAACAGTGGACCTATAAAGAAGCGTTCGTAGCGGCCACGGATTCATCGTTGTGAAAAACGTTTACAACTGCAGGAAGATTGAAAGATTTATGTAGAAAAAAGGGCTAAAACTTACTGCTCAAGCCTGCGTATGAGAGATAATTGTCTCAATTTCGCCCGGACTATGACTGTTACGTAAAATTGAAGCGAATTGAATGTGCAGCACAATAAAGACTAGGTTTATCTTTTACAGGAATGCAAACCACAAAATCATGAGACTATATATTGTCGGCCAACAGCCGTGCCGCAGTGATACACCGGTTCCCGTTAGATCACTGAAGTTAAGAACTGTCTGGCCTCGCTAGCACTTCGATGGGTAATCACCAGGGTTTTCTGAGAGCTGTTGGCATGCGGGATACGCTCAGCCCTTGTAAGGCCAACTGAGGAGCTACTTGACTGAGAAGTAGCGGATCTGGTCTGGAAAACCGACACAACGGGTGCGGGGCGTTGACCACGCCCCCTCCATTCACCTACACCTATAGACCAGGCCTCACAACAGCCCGTGCTACGTCACACTGACCATGCCAAGACCGCCAGCTGAATGGCTGCCCGCTGGGGCTCGCCCCCTGCCTCGTAGAGGCCAACCAGTAAGCTGACGGCTGCGGCCTGGTCAGTGTGACGTACGACGGGCTCGAGTCGTGTGTGGAAGGAGTTTAGATTGGAGTTAAGATTTAGTCCTGAGCTAATGCCTGATTATGTGAAAATGTGAAACTACTTGGTACCATTAAGCCACAACATCACTGAACCGTGTAATGAAATCAACTGAAGTGTTTAACGATATATATATATATATATATAAACCTCCTAACATAAAAGTGTAACGACCCTGAATTTTGTACTTACCTCGTTTCTCTTGAAAGTGTTTGTCCAGTAGCAGCAACAATAGGCGGAAGACAGCATGTAGTTAAAATTTCTGCTCTTCCCTTCATTGAAACGCAAATGAAATAGGAAAAAAATGTTTTAAATAGAAGATCCTTGCTGTAAAATGTAAGGTGATGTCCTTCAATGACGTTCAGATAGGGTGGGGACGAACCAACAACGTGGCTAGAAATAAAACATTTAAAATTTTACGGAAGTTATGTATTAGATCGAATTCGACGTATTACAAATAAAGTTGTACAGGAATAAACAATTTACAAAAGAAACGATTAAAGGTTTACGAAGAACTGAATTGTACGACAGGTACAGTGAGACCGCCTGGAAATACCTGAAATGTTAATCTGTCCAAACGCATTCTCACAGTATATTCCATCTCATCATAAGATACCAATTTCCAAGATTATTATTCCATTACACTTGAACAATCTTTCTGACCATAAAGTAAACAACATGTTCCTGCTTGCCACTAGCCGATCAGCCTCTTTCGGCTAACGAAACAAATATTCAAATGTTTGAAAATCTGTGGGACTCTACTTCGTTGGTCATCATTCCCCAGGGTTACAAACTACTTAAAGGCAACGGAACTTAAAGGCAACATGCACACTCATGCCCGCGGGAGGAACTTCCGACCGTGAAAACCGTGCGCCCTACAACAAGGCGCCTTAGACGGCTCGGCCGCTCCACCGCGCAGCTGACCGTCAAGTGACGACAGTCGCTCTGCCAGAGCCAAAGTGAGGCTAACCACTAGAAATACAGATTGTGTACATACTTCAAAGAAAACTGAGAACTTACAGAGTAACAGAAGTATCATATT
This sequence comes from Locusta migratoria, assembly GCA_026315105.1. Classification (NCBI taxonomy): domain Eukaryota; kingdom Metazoa; phylum Arthropoda; class Insecta; order Orthoptera; family Acrididae; genus Locusta; species Locusta migratoria. The sequence continues at coordinate 366,221,543 of CM048750.1, read as the reverse complement.
CTAGAAATATATAAAAAAGCCATGATCGCTGATCATCAATTTTTATTTAAGACGACCGGTTTCGCTGAACTATGTCAGCATCATCTGGTCCAATAAAATCATTTTACAAGGCCATAATCTTGTAATGTCAATCAGTTGCTATATAACATAATTTACAGTGCATAGGTGCACCATGCCATTATAATAAAACATAATTATCACAGTGAGCGACTATAGCAAACTGATACATGATCATGTCACTATGCTATTGTCACTCACTGTGATAATTATTACAAGATTATGGCCTTGTAAAATGATTTTATTGGACCAGGTGATGCTGACATAGTTCAGCGAAACCGGTCGTCTTAAATAAAAATTGATGATCAGCGATCTTGGCTTTTTTATATCTTTCTACAATATCGTAATTGGATCGCCTCCTCGAACATAAACAAACTCAAGAAGTATCATAGTTAGCGTATGATTGGTTTCTGAGAATAAAAATAACTTGAATATGAAAGGTACCTCAGAATTTTAGTCCTTTCTTCGTTCTGTCGTACAGGCCAATAAACCTTCCGTGTATGTGAACGTACGAATGTGTGTTGTAATGAAGACCAGAATCTGCAAACATTTTAGTTTCGTGGTAATGTATGTGGCTTGGAAAATCTCGGTGTTCGGAATAGCCCGCTCTGTGCACTGTGAAAGGAGACGGGAACTGCAGCTTGGCGGAAGAACGCGGCACGGGGCACCTCGTGCGTCCGCTGCAGCACGCTGGACGGCCCAAGAAGCGTTTGCTCGATGACCGAGGGCCTTCCGGGAAAACCATTGTTGAGTGCTACGGCTTCATATGGAAGAGCGGACGTGGGCACCGGAGCAGTAGTTACGCTTGAAATGGCCGGGCGTCAGCAGCGAGGGGAACCGTTTCTTTCCGTGGCAAATTGCATTCTGGGAGCTCGGCCGTTTTCCCGCGCGAGAACGGCAAGAAGGCGCCAAAACGATGTATCGATACGCGAGGTCCGCCCAGGACAGTGCTAGCGCATCCCACTGGCTATCACGTAAATTGGAGTAGCGGCGACTGGCCAGCAAAACATGGGGGGCGGAAATTTGGTGAGGAGGGGTAGGCACTCCCCGGCAGCATGAGGGAAGACCGCCACGAGCTCCACCAGTGGGGAAACTCTTAGGATTTTTTTTATTGTACCTGAGCATCGCCTGATGTGTCTGTTCGTCGAGTGCTTGTTATCGTGAAGTGCACAGACTTAGCTGGGCCTGTCTCGAGCTCTAGTATTGCACTGGTGACCAGCAGCTCTTGTGATAAAACGAATCCTTGTTCATCACGTTACGGTACAGTTTTCTGTGTCTGAACACCCACTCTGAGACCCTCGAATCCTTGAAGCATAGCGGCTCAATTGTACCGTTTTAACCGCTCGAGCGTGTGCGAAGGCGTATGTAGTTCGCGCTTTTAAAATCTATTTTTCACTTCTGTCGACGCAATTTGAATGACGGCCGTGTCATGGCAGTGTTCACACATTCCTTAGCTTCATGTTGACAGAGTTTACATTAAATTATTTGCATGACCTACAATTAGACGAAAGTTTTTGTCTATGTATGCGAGACGATTTTCGAAAGTTCTGCGCAATAACTGGCCTGACTGAAGATGAATTTCTGTGAATTTCGATAAATGGTTATAATATGGAAGTCGAGCTTTTATTGTCTTCTGATGCTTTGGGTATTCTGCCGTGCTTTGAGCATTCTGAATGTAATATATAGATATATTTTGTAAGCATAAATTTGTATGGCTTGAATAGCTAAACTCCCGCTGCTTCGCACGCGTAGACTACATGGTTTGCATTGGTTGTTTCTACTTCTAAATCTAAATTTCCATAGATTTAGCTTTAAAAATGCTTTCCTAATAAAGTATTTTGATACAACTTACCATTCCCTGTTGCACCATTGTTGACAGAATTAAAAAAATCACGAAACGCATTTTATTTTAATTATAACCATGGTACCAAACGCAAATTTTCACATTTCTAGCATCAAAATAGTTTTAGTAGCACCCTTAAAAGATTTTCTCTTATTTCACCCGATTAATGGTTGAATTTCCAAAAATATTGAAACACATTTTTTTTTTTTTTTTTAAATTCCAATCAGAAATCTAAATTGGAAATTTTGTATTTCTTATTCAAACTTACTTGAATAGCAGCGTATTTTCAAAAAACCGTTCATCCCCTTTTTCACCCCCATAGGGATGGGAATATCGATAAATTGCTGATGCCTACAGTGTAAGATAAGCAACGTCTACAAATTTCAAGTTTCTATCGTTTGTAGATTCACTTTTCAGGGGCCGTTTTCCGACTTCTAGAAACGGATCGAGAACGCGAAATTTCTTTCTTACGCTTTGGTATCTTTCTTGGTAGTTTTACTTTTCAAACTGCAATATGCACTTATTTTTCTTTATTCGTACGCTTACTGAAGAAAAACTACGGAAGAATGTGCATCACATTTCGCTGTGTATAACCTCTTTGCTATTATAGTGTCAAAAGTCATCGATGGTCTTCAGTGCGAATTTTATATAAGCCGACGACTTTCAACTACTATATCACCCACCATCTTATAGCTAACGACACGGAACTGCTAATCCAGTTGTCAGTATTTTGATCCTAAGCACTACAGTTGTCTTTCCAGTGTTTACATTGAGATCATTGGTGTATTACCAGCGTAGTAAATGCTCAGTTTATGTATGTCTGTGTTTCCCAGTGTTTTATCTTTGAGTCTCTTTATTTTTGAGCATCTGTTAATCTTTGTATTGCTCCACATTTTACGGAGTTTTGTTCGCCACACTCACCCACCGCCACACACCGCGACCAAACCACCATAGTGCACACCGAGAACCTAAAGGCTACTCTCGTGCATAACCGCCGTTAGTCTGCAGTGAATAATTTTGGCTACCAAGTGAAATATACGGACACACGTTAAACGTTTCATTTTTATATATGTATATTGATTAAAACTCCTTGTGCCTAAAGTGATTCTTCCTATTAAGTCCTTATTAACTACTTTTAGATAATGTTCTTTGTACCAGCTCATTAGATATAACATTCACAGCACTTGTTGTACATGCGCAATAGAAGCCACGCTGCAGGTGCTTGAGGGGTTCTGCACGGCGGTACTACGAGCCATTAATAGACAAGGGGCACCACTGGGACTCGTCACTCTATACGAGATCTTCGATCTTCGGCGCAGTCTACTTCCTTGCCGCCAGCACCAGTACGATGTCGCATGCTGCTCACTCTTTGGTAATATACCGATACAGTTCAGCGACACAATCATCGTCTGTCGTTTGCAGAGCCCACGACGCCCGCTGTTGGTTGCGATAGCATTTCTCTCAGGTTTCCAGAGCTCTTTGATTCAGAATCGAAATTATATCGTATCAGTTGTTAAATAACCAAAAGTATTCAGTAACCCCCGACCTCAAGCTTTACATTCCAACAAGTTTAAGAATATTATCAATTTTGTAATCATCTGTGTCACCATTATTGAATATTTTACCCATATATACCTGGGATCAACTAGTTTACTTCAGTCACCATCTCATCGTCTTAATGCAAATGTGTCTGCGTCTTTTTGGAGGGGTTCGAAGACAAGGCAGGCAGGTAAATTATCAGTATTAGGACAGTCATTCATGAACAAATTGTTCCACCTGGTATGCAACGTGTATGAGACAGGAGAAATACCATCAGACTATTGGTTCTCAATCTCCGCTGAAAAATCACGATGTAATCTAGTAACAAATCACTATTTGTGCACTGCGAATAGTCAGTAATAAAGCCTCAAAACTAAGATTATTGAATTCTGTCTCTCATGTTAACTTAGTCGTTTCTTAGAATTACAAGCAGACACAGGCAAATGAGGTTGTTCTTGTTGTTGTTGTGGTCTTCAGTCCGCAGACTGGTTTGATGCAGCTCTCCACGATGCCCTGTCCTGTGCAAGTCTCTTCATCTCAGAATACGTTCGACAACCTACATCCTCTTGAATCTGCTTACTTTATTCGTCCCTCTGTCTTCCTCTACGATTTTTACCCCACACACTTCCCTCTAATGCTAAGCTGACGATTCCTTGACGTCTCAGGATGTCTCCCACCAATCTATCCCATGTCTTAGTCAGGATATGTCACAAACTTCTTTTCTTTCTAATTCGGTTAACCATCTCCTCATTAGTTGCGTGATCGGGTAGCACCAGATTTCAAAAGCTTCTATCATCTTTTTATCTGAACTCCTTACCGTCCACGTATCACCGCCATACAATGCAACACTCCAGACAAATGATTTCAGAAAGGACTTCCTAACATTTAAATTAATATTGGATGTTAACAAGTTTCGCTACTTTAGAAACGATTTTCTTCCCATAGCCATTCTGCATTTTATATCTTCTCTATTTCTGCCATCTGAAGTTACTTAGCTACCCAAGTAACAAAACTCATCTACTACTTTTATTGTCTCATTACCTAATCTAATTCCTTTAGCATCGCCTGATTTTATGACATTACATTCCATTACCTTCGTTTTACTCTGGTTAATGTTCATATTATATCTTCCTTTCAAGACATTGCCCATTCCATTCAATTGCTCTTCCAGATCCTTTGCAGTCTCTGACAAAATTACTATGTCATCGGCAAACAGCAAAGTTTTTATTTCTTCTCCCTGAACTTTAATTCTCCAAATTTCTAGCTTGCATTCCTTCATTGCTTGCTCAGTGTTCAGATTGATCAACTTTGTGGAAAGGCTACAACCCTGTCTTACTCCCTTCCCAAGCTCTGCGTCCCTTTCTTGCCCTTCGACTCTAATAACTATTGTCTGGTTTTTGTATAGGTAGAATGTAACTCTTCGCTCCCTATGTTTTACCCCTGCTACCTTCAGAATTTGAAAAATTCCAGTCGACATTGTCGAAAGCTTTCTCCAAAACTACAAAAGCTAAAAAGGTAGGTTTGCCTTTCCTTAGCCTATCTTCTAAGATAAGTCGTAATGTGAGTATTGCCTCCCTTGTTCCTACATTTCTTCTAAATCCAAACTGATCTTCCCCCAGGTCGAATTCCACAAGTTTTTCCATTCGTCTGTAAATAATTCGTGTTAGTATTTTGCAACCATGAATTATTAAACTGATAGTTCTGTAAATTTCACATTTGTCTGCACTTGCTTTCTTTGGAATTGGAATTACAATATTCTTCTTGAAGTCGAACGGTATTACCCCTGTCTCATACATCTTGCATACCGGGTGGAAGAACTTTTTCACGACTGGCTCTCCTAACGATATCAGCAGTTCAGACGGAATATCATCTACTCCAGGGATCTTGTTCCGACTCAAATTCTTCGGCGCTCTGTCAAATTCTCGACGCAGTATAGTATCTTCTACCTCATCAACCTCCACTTTGTCTTCAGTTTCTAGAATACTGCCTTCAAGTTTATTACCTATGTATACGCCCTCTATATATTCCTTACACAGTCCTACATTCTCCTCTTTTCTTAGTACTGGTTTTCCGACTGAGTTCTTAATATTCATACAGCTCTTTCTCTTGTCTCCAAATATCTCTCTTATTTTCCTGTAGGCGGTATCTATCTTTCCCCTATACATTATTCTACGGTTCTGCATTTGTCCTCTAGCCACTCCTTCTTAGGCAGTCTGCACTTTCTGTCAATCTCATTTTTCAGACGTTTGTACTCCCTTTTACCTGCTTCACTTTATGCATTTTTATATTTTCTCCTCTCATCAATTAGGTTCGGTATATCCTGTGTAATAGAGAGATTTCTATTAGGCCTTGTGCTTCTGCCTACATGATCCTCTGCGGTTTTCACTAACCTATCTCTCAGAGCTACCCATTCTTCTTCTACTGATTTACTTTCCCCCAGTTCAGCCAATCCTTGCCTAATGCTCCCTCTGAAACGCTCAACCATCTCTGTTTCCTTCAATTTGTCCAGGTTACATATCCTAAATTTTCTACCTTTCTGCAGTCTCTTTAAGTTTTAATCTGCAGTTCATAACCAATAAGTTATGGCGAGAGTCTGTACCTGCCCCTGGATATGTCTTACAGTTTGAAACCTGCTATCTAAATCTATTCCTTACCATTATAGCCAGTTGGAATTTAAACTTGTACTACTGTGGTCGGTGTTGGCTTCATATCTATCTCTGCTACAATAATGTATTCACTATACTGTCCATAGTGACATACCCGCATTTCTATTTTCTTATTCATTATCGGACCCACTCACCTGACCAGAAATCCTGTTCATCCTGCCACCGAACTTCAGTAACCCCTACCGTATCTAACTTTAACCTATCCATTACTCTTTTCAAATTTTCTAACTTACCTATGCGATTAAGGGTTAAAATATACTACGCTCTGATCCAAAGGATGCCTGTTTTCCTTGATGAGACATCCTTCTGAGTAGTCCCCGCCCGGAGATCGGAATGGGGGACAATTTATAAATGTTTGTAAGACTTAAGGAACTTAACTGCGGGGTCATCAGTCCCTAAACTTACAAACTATTTATGAACTAGCTAACACTAAGGACGGCACAAACATCCATGCCCGAGGGGGGGGATTCGAACCCCCGACCGTAGTGGCCGTGCAGACCGTGACTGGAGCGCCTCAGGAGGACAATTTACCTGCGGAATATTTTACGCAAGAAGACGCCATCATACAGTAGAGCTACATGTCCTCGAGGAAAGCAACGGCTGTAGTTTCCTCTTGTTTTGACCCGTTCGCAGTAACTGCATGGCAAAGCCATGTTAACTGATGTTACAAGACCAGCTCAGTCAATCATCCAGACTGTTGCCACTGTAACTACTGAAAAGGCTGCTGCCCCTTTTCAGAAACCACACGTTTGTTTGGCCTCTCTACAGATACCCCTCCGCGGTGGTTGCACCTACGGCACGGCTATCGGCATCGTTGAGGCACGCAAGCCACCACACCTCGTCAATGTCTGTGGTTCATGAGGGTAAAATATAGTGATTCTAATTCCTAAGAAAGCAATTGCAGACAAATGTGAAATTTACAGAACTATCAGTTTAAAAATTCATGGTTGCAAAATACTAACACGAATTATTTACAGACGAATGGAAAAACTGGTAGAATCTGACTTCGTGGAAGATCAGTTACAATTTAAGAGAAATGTAGGAACACGCGAGGCAATACTCACATTACGACTAATCTTTTAAGATAGATTAAGGAAAGGGATATCTACGTATTTACCATATGTGGATCTGGAGAAAACTATTGACAATGTTGAGTGGAATACAGTCTTTTAAATTCTGAATGTAGCAGGGGTGAAATATAGGGAGCGAAGAGTTATATTCAACTTGTACAATATCCATACAGCAATTATTAGAGTCGAAGGACATGAAAGGGTCGCAGTGGTTGGGAAGAGAGTAAGGGTTGTAGACTTTCCCCAATTTTGTTCAGTCTGTAAAAAGAGCAATCCAGGAAGGAATGCAAGTAGAAATTTGGAAAGGAAATTGATACCCAGGGAGAAGGAATAAAAACCTTGGGGTTTACTGACGACTTCGTAATTCTGTTGGAGACAGGAAAGGACCCTGGAGAGCAATTAAATGGAAGGGACAGTATATTGAAAGGAAGGTATAAGATAAAATTGACAAGAGGAAAACGAGGGTAATGGTATGTATAAGAAAATCAGGCGATGCTCAAGGAATTAGGTAATGATACAATAAAAGTATTAGATGTGTTTTGTTATTTAGATAGCAAGATAACTTCTGATGACCGAAGTAATGATGATGATATAAAAAGCAGTATGGCTACAGGAAGATGCGAAATTTGTTGACATCCAATATTCGTTTAAATTTTAGGAAGTCGTTTCTGAATACGTCTGGAGTGTAGCATTGTATGGGAGTGAAACGTGGACTATAAGTACACTAATGGCCATTAAAATTGATACACCAAGAAGAAATTCAGATGATCAACGTGTATTCATTGGACAAATGTACTAGAATTGACACGTGATTACATTGTCACGCATTTTAGATGCATAGATCGTTAGAAATCAGTACCCAGAACTACCGCCTGAATACGCCAGGGTATTGAGTCAAACAGAGCTACGATGGAGTGTACAAGTACAGATGCCTATGCAGCTTTAACACGATACCACTGTTCATCGAGCCAGTTGCTCGGCCACCATCGACCAGACGATTTCAATTGGTGAGAGATCTGGAGAATGTGCTGGCCAGGGCAGCAGTCGAACATTTTCCGTATCCAGAAAGGCCCGTACAGGATCTGCAACATGCGGTCGTGCATTAACCTGCTGAAATATAGGGATTCGCAGGGATCGAATGTAGGGTAGAGCCACGGGTCGTAACACATCTGAAATGTAACGGCCACTGTTCAAAGTGCCGTCGATGCGAACAAGAGATGACCGCGAGGCTTGTATCCAATAGTACCCCATGCCATCACGCCGGGTGATACGCCAATATGGCGATGACGAATACACGCTTCCAATGTGCGTTCACCGCGATTTCGCCAAATACGGATGCGAACATCATGATGCTGTAAACAGAACCTGGATTCATCCGAAAAAATGCCGTTATGCCATTCGTGCACCCAGGTTCGTCATTGCGTACACCATCACAGGCGCTCCTGTCTGTGATGCAACGTCAATGGTAACCGCATCCATGGTCTCCGAGCTGATAGTCTATGCTACTGCAAACGTCGTCGAACTGTTCGTGCAGATGGTTGTTTTTGTGTCCCAGCCTCGTCACCGCTTTTATGTCTCGTTTCCGTCGTAGGTGTCGGTGGCCGAGTAGGAAGACCGACACAGGAATAAAGGTAGCACGCTTGTGCAGGTACGGAGGGGAGCAGCCAGTGGGACAGCAGAAACTAGAAACACTAGAGTAAATTAGAACGAGATATATATTGCACAGAATTTATACAATACTTAACTTTTACATAGCTCAGTACTGCAGAATGCTGATACATAGTTGAGCTAGAGGCCTGCCTAGTGCTTGTCCGATAGCCAAGTCTCCACTGGTGCCTATCTGATTCCGAAGTGTTAGCTGGTTCCTATCTCAGTCCCAAGTGAACGATGTCGTTCAGTGGTGGCCACGAGCGGAGTTGTGGCAGAGAGCGCTCGTGGCTGACGTCGTAAGGACGCTGCGCCGTGCGTGCATGGCGGCGCGCGGCGAAAGTAGGTGGCGCGCACTTTGGACTTGTGCGACACCACAGTTGTTGTCTTGCAAGCGTCCCCATCAGTTGACTCAGGGATAGAGACGTGGCTGCACGATCCGTTACAGCCATGCGGATAAGATGCCGCTGCGGTGGAGTAGCCGAGCGGTCTAAAGCGTCTCGCTGCGGAGCGCGCGGTTGCTCGCCGTGGAGATTCGAGTCCTCCCTGGGGCATGGGTGTGTGTGTTTGTCCTTAGGTTAGTTTACCTAGGTTTAAGTAGTTTGTAAGCTACAGACTGATGACCACGCAGTTTGGTCCGATAGATTTACAAACTTTTGATTTGATTTTTTGATAAGATGCCTGTCGTCTCGACTGTTAGTTATAAGAGGCCGTTGGGATCCAGCACGGCGTTCGGTATTCTGCTGTTATTTGATCGCGACCAACGCGAGCAGCAATTTCGCGATACGATAAACCGCAATCGCGATAGGCTACAATCCGACCTTTATCAAAGTCGGAAACGTGATGGTGTGCATTTGTCTTTCTTACAAGAGGCATCAAAACAATGTTTCACCAGGCAACGCCATTCAACTGCTGTTGGTGTATGAGAAATCGGTTGGAAGCTTTGCTCATGTGAGCGCGTTGTAGGTTTCACCACCGGCGCCAACCTTGTTGAATGCTCAGAAAAGCTAATCATTTGCATATCACAGCATTTTCTTCCTATAGGTTAAATTTCGCGTCTGTAGCACATCTTCATGGTTAGGCAATTTTAATGGCTAGGAGTGTAGTTCAGATAAAACGATGATAGAAGCTTTTGGACTGTGGTGTTACAGACGAATGATGATGATTAGATGAGTAAATCACGTTACTAAATAGGAAGTGCTCAACAGAATTTGGAGAAAAGGAGTTTCTGACATATCGTGACTAAGAGAAGGGACAGGTTGGTGGGACACATTCTGGGACGTCAAGGAGTCGTCAACTTAGCATTAGAAGGAAGTGTGTGGAGTACAAATCGTAGATGGAGACCGAGGGTCGAATACAGTAAGCAGATTGAAAAGAATGTAGGTTGCCATTTGTATTCTCAGATGGAGGGTTGCATAGGAAGGATAGTGTGGAGAGCTGCCTGAAACCAGTTCGCGAAATGAAGAGCACAACAACATTATATTGACTTCTTACGCAGTGCTTAGTAAAACATACCAACTATATCTCAGTCAGATAGTTTATCAAGAACACTGGACACTAATACGAGAAACTTGTGATTTGTTTATTTATTTATACCGCAGTCACATCGGTTACCCTACACAGTAGTCACTGCACACGAGAAGCAGGCCATCTTTTCTTTTGATTTTTTTTTTTTTTTTCATTCAGAGATAATAAATCTATAAAATTCACCTATTCCGATGCGGCATGTCTGACGTAGGTCATTACGGGGCCCTTACTGGAGTAGTTACGGTTTGTATTGCTCTGAGTGGTTGATTTGTAAGCTGCGAGGCCACAGATCCCCTGCCGCTTTGCGCGGTCGCGTGCTGTTTGAGGCTCTGGGTTGGCCTGCCTGGGTAATCCGTGCTTCGGCGACTGCCTTGGTCGGTGGCGGCGACAGTGCAGGTCCCGGGGCTGCAGGGGATTAGCCGAGATCCCGCTGACAGCGCGGCACGGCGGCCGGCTGACGAATTAAAGCCACGCCCACCCAGCGCTGAAGCCGCAGGAGTCCGCCGGCCAACACACTGCCTCTCACAAATGCGGACCCAGCAGAGGCCGAGCGAAGCACCACTAATCCTCCCTCACTAATTTTCGGCCACTGTCTCGGCAGCTACAAGTGACAGTGTCTTACGTCCTAGGTCAGTAACTCGTAACTTGAAGTTATGCACGGGCTGTTCAGAAAGTCTCCCCGCAGTGTCGTACGATTGTTAGCCGCGCGTGCCGTACGACTGTTTGCCTGCCTGGGTTACTTCCCGACTAGCTGACTTCCTCAACAGTCCACTGTTATGATAAGCCGCGGAGGAGTGGCCGAGCGCATTGAGGCGCGATGCTACAATGCGCGACGCCGTTCCCCGTCGGGGGTTCGAATTCCCCCTCGGGTATGGATGTTTGTGCCGTCTTTAGTATAAGCTAGTTCATAAGTAATTTGTAAGTTTAGGTAGTGATGACCCCGCAGTTATGTCCTATAAGCTTTACAAACATTTGAGCATTTTTATGTTTATCTCAGCAAGCGTCAGTAGTATCGCTGGTGTGTGTGTTGTTACATGTTGAAGTGAACGATTCATTTTAGCCGCGGTGGAGTAGCCGAGCGGTCTAAAGCGTCTCGCTGCGGAGCGCGCGGTTGCTCACCGTGGAGGTTCGAGTCCTCCCTGGGTCATGGGTGTGTGTGTTCTTAGGTTAGTTTACCTAGGTTTAAGTAGTTTGTAAGCTACGGACAGATGACCACGCAGTTTGTTCTGATAGAATTACAAACATTTGAACATTTGATTCATTTCAGAACCTTTGTTCGTTTATTTCGTTTTTGTCGCTGTTAAATTGCTAACCATTAAAGAATGTGCGTTTTTAGTCGAACAAGTGTTCAAAATTGGCGGTAAATACACAGATTCAGTTCGTCAAACATTTAATTCATTTTTCCCAGCTGCGGCGGATTAGCCGTGTGCGCTGGGGCACCGTGCTGCGGTGAGCGCGGCCGATCGCTGTCGGGGGTTCGAGTCCCCCCTCGGGCAAGGGTGTTTGTGTTGTCCTTAGGTTAGTTTACCTTAGTTTAAGTAGTTTGTAAGATACTGATTAATGACCAAGCAGTTGAGTCCGATAGATTTACAAACATTTGAACATTTTTCCCGGAGTAAAAAATCTCACATCTCGATATGTGTGAGATTTGATTAACAAATTTCGAAGCACGGGTTCCGTTACAGATGCACCGAGAAGTGGTCGTCCTAGAATTTCTTCTGAGGGTAAACTACTCGATAATTCAGATAATATGTCCGTGAGTTGGAACAAGTCAGTAAAAAAACTCTTCCAAGAAACTCATGTTTCGGACCGGCCACACAGTTATAAGGAAAAATTCGAACTTTCCCCATACCTAGTGACAGTCGCGTAAGAATTGAAAAATACTGATAATGGAAAGAAACTGCATTATTGTCAATAGTTTACAAGTTTCGTTCAACAAAATGGAATTGATAGTCTCAATGAAACGTTTTCAATTATCAGCTTGCTTTCATTTATCCGGGTACATGAACTCTCAAAATTCTCATAAGTGGAGTACAGCAAACACATTGAGTGTTCATGATGAACGACTTCATTCTGTGAAAATACAAGTTTGGATAGCAAGTTCCAGACGTCGGATTGTGGGTCCCATATTTTTTAACGAAACGAACGACAACGATACGGCAGTGATGTTCTGTACCTATTCACAGAAGAACTTAAACGAAATACTGAAGGTTATTTTCAACATGATAGTGTAACGGCGCATACGGATCGCGTTTCAGTGTCACTGCTTTCTGATGTTTTTGGTGATCACATAATTTCACAGGCACTCTCGTCTCCACGATCGCCTGACCTGACACCACCTGGGCCGCGGTGGAGTAGCCGAGCGGTTCCTCGTCGTGGAGGTTCGAGTCCTCCCCAACCGTAATGGCCGTGCAGACCGTGACTAGAGCGCCTCAGTCCCCTCGGCCACCGCGGTTGCACTACTTGTTATTGAAGAAATGTAACAGGTTATGTTCTGAAACATGATTAGACAAATTGAATTGTATTCAACGACAGGGAGGGCACTTTCAACATTTAATGTGAAAAATTTGTAAGTAAATGTGAATACTCGATAAATTAATAACTTCTATTACGCTGAGTTTCATTTCGGTGTATTCACTGCTGCATAGGGCACGCGCGGCTAACAATCATACGGCACTGCGGAGAGACTTCCTGAACATCCCGTACAACCGCTCACTGAACGAATAATATGGACGCAGAAGTTCGAAATTTAGGGAGGACGTCAACGTCAAATGCTTACAATTTTTCCCACAACTATGTCTCGAAATTTAGCACAAAATCCAAAGAGATTCTGGACATATGCTAAGTACACAAGCGGCAAGACACAACTAATACCTGTATTACGGGATAGTAATGGTAACGCTGCTGATGAAAGTGCTACTAAAGCAGAGTTACGAAACTCCGCTTTCTAGAATTTCTCCACCAAAGACGACGAAGCTAATATGCCAGATTTCGAGTTAAGCACATCTCTGCCAAACTCACACCGATATCCAATAAAGGAAGTAGCAGCAACCCACTAAATTAAAGGCCTATATACTTGACGTAGATTTACAGCAGAGGTTTGTAATATGTACTGAGTTCAATCCGCCTTTCGGAACACTTTGCGAGGGAGATAGAGTGAGCAAATGTAAAAGGTCTTAGCAATGAAATAATGGTCAAGATAAATAAATGTATAAAATTGGGATGAGTACCAAATAAATCTTCTCTCAAAAACAGTTGGTTTGTGGCATAATTTGATAATGCAGCATGCCTTTCGCTTGCCACGTACCCGAGTTTCCGTTTGGCTTGTTTCTTCCTAAGATGGACTTGCGATTTGCTGGGGTTCGGTTGGAGGGTATTTATCTTCATAGTAGCCAGCTAATTCTATTAAGGCCCCGGAGAGATTCTCGGGCGGATGGTGTTCGACGCATTCGGGGCATTTGGTAGAACTTCACATTATGTGGTTGCCGTGCAGGCGCCGTATCGCAGAACGCATTCCTATCGATCTTATTTTTTATTTCTCCCTGACGGCGACGCACCCGATTGCGCTACGAGCTTGTCTACCGGCGGCGAGAGGGCCCGATGAGCGAGGATGTGCGGACCGGGCGCAGTGGCCGAGCGGTCTGCGGCGCGCCAGTCACAGTCTGCACGGCCGCTACGGTCAGGGGTTCGAACCCCCCTCGGGCATGGATATTTGTACTGTCCTTAGTATTGGGGGGTTTTAGGGGGACTATGTCCTTAGTATTAGCTGGTTCAATAACTAGTTTGTAAGTTTAGGGACTGATGACCCCGCAGTTAAGTCCGTTAAGCTTAAACATTTGAACATTTGAGGAAGTGCGAGGAAGGGTCAGTCGGTGTGCAGCCGCAAAGTGGTGTGTGTTCGGTAGCGGGCATGGGCCGGGCGTGCTGACAATGTTAGACTGAAATATGCCATTGTGAAACCATTGCATAAAAAAGTGGATACATCAGATGTTAACACCTACCGCCCAATCTCTCTTCTGACAGCTTTATCGAAAATTTTTGAGAAAGTCATGTATTCAAGAGTAGCCTCCCATATTTGTGAAAAGCAAGTACTAAACAAATGTCAGTTTGGTTATCAGAAAGGCTTTTCAACATAAAATGCTATATATGGCTTCGTCAATCAAACATTAAATGCTCTGAATAACCGGACATGTTCAAATGTTTGTAAAGTCTATGGGACTTAACTACGGGGTTATCAGTCCCTAAACTGACAAACTACGTATGAACTACTTACGAACTAGGACAGCACAAATATCCATGCCCGAGGGGGGATTCGAACCCCCGACCGTAGTGGCCGTGCAGACCGTGACTGGAGCGCCTCATTCTCCTCGTCCACCGCGGCCGGCTAACCGGACATGAACCTTTGATATTTTTTGTGATCTTTTAAAGTCTTTTGGTTGTGTAATTCATCGAATTTTTCTAGATAAGCTTAACCATTATGCATATTTCTTCGGTTTCTTGGCCTTGTCTTCCGCAGTTGCAGTTATACAATTTTGTATAGAATGTGGGACCGTCTTTTGCAACTGTAAATTAGTCTACTTTAGACCAGACGCGTTTCGCTTTATTTTAAAGCATCTTCAGTGGTCAGGAATTTTTTATGTTTTTATCTTCATGTGTGGTTTGTAGCACCTGGTCACTTGCTGTCACTGCTTATATTTACACTATTTTACACTTTTTACAGTAACATTTCTACGCAAGTTTATGAAACATAACCACAGAAAATGGTTATGTTTCATAAACTTGCGTAGAAATGTTACTGTAAAAAGTGTAAAATAGTGTAAATATAAGCAGTGACAGCAAGTGACAAGGTGCTACAAACCACACATGAAGATAAAAACATAAAAAATTCCTGACCACTGAAGATGCTTTAAAATAAAGCGAAACGCGTCTGGTCTAAAGTAGACTAATTTACAGTTGCAAAAGACGGTCCCACATTCTATACAAAATTGTTAACCATTATGGTTTGACTGGGCCAGTGCATAAATGATTTAATTTATACAATAAACAGCCGGCCGCGGTGGCCGCGGGGACTGAGGCGCTTCAGTCACGGTCTGCATGGCCACTACGGTCGGGGGTTCGAATCCCCCCTCAGGCATGGATATTTGTGCCGTCCTAGTTCGTAAGTAGTTCTTAAGTAGTTTGTAAGTTTATGGACGGATGAGCCCGTAATTAAGTCCCATAGACTGTACAAACATTTGAACATTTTATACAATAAACAATCCTTGAGACGGATTTTCGTCTCGAATTTGTCAAAGACAATAATGATAAATCTGAAGCATAAAATTAAAATTTGTGACGTGGCCGGGAATCGAACCCGGACCTCCATGCTTACTAGGCAGTCGTCTTAGAAGGTGCTATTCCGCTGCATGGAGAGCCTTGACAGTAGTGGCAATTATCTTTGGAACACAGAAGCTGAATTAAAGTTTGTGACGTGGAGGGAAATCGTACTTAGACTATTCCTAGGCGCCTTGATCGTTGGTGGTGTGGTGGTCTAACGGTTAAGACGTCTGCCTAGTAAGCGTGGAGGTCCGGGCTCGATTCCCGGCCACGTCACAAATTTTAATCCCATGCTTCAGATTCATCATTATTGTATTTGATTTAATTTAGTTAACTGAAAAGTGCAGAAAGTTGAAATAAGTGGTTTATGTAATGTAAAAACATCAGCCAATTCCTCAAACTGTGGGACTGTCAAGGATGGGATTCCACAGGGTTCGATATTAGGCCCTTAAATGTTCTTGACATACATAAATAACTTGCTATTCTACATAGATCTCTAGTTAATGTTCAAACATTTGTTAAGCTTAAGGGACTTAACTGCGGGGTCATCAGTCCCTAAACTTGCAACTATTTATGAACTACCTTATACTAAAGACGACACAAACATCCATGCCTGAGGGAGGACTCGAACCCCCGATTGGGAACGGCTTCGCGTATCGTAGCATAGCGCCTCAGTGCGTTCGGCCGCGGCTCCCTTAACCTGCCACTGCACATTTGCAGTCCTGTAGTCGCAGGGACAGATATAGATTCTGACCATAACTTGTTGGTTATGAACTGTAGGCTGAAACTGAAGAAACTACAAAAAGGTAGGAAAATAAGGAGATGGGACCTGGATAAATTGAAGGAACCTGAAGTTCTTAAGAATTTCAGGGGGAGCTTTAGGCAACAATTGACAGAACGGGGGAAAATAAAACAGTAGAGGAGGAATGGGTAGCATTTAGAAATGAAATAGTGAAGGCAGCAGAGAACAAAATAGGTAGGAAGGCAAGACCTACAAAAATCCTTGGATATCACAGGAGATACTAAATGTAATAGATGAAAGGAGAAAATATAAAAATGCAGTAAATGAAACAGGCAAAATGGAGTACAGACGACTAAGAAATGAGATTGACAGGAAATGCAAAATGGCTAAGCAGGAGTGGCTAGAAGGCAAATGCAAGGATATAGAAGAATGTATAAATAGGGGAAAATAGATACATCCTACAGGAAAATAAAAGAAACGTTTTAAGATAAGAAAAACAGCTCTATGAATATCAAGGACACTGATGGAAAACCAGTTCTCAGCAAAGAAGAGAAAGATGGAAAGAGTATATAGAGAGGCTATATGAAGGAAATGAACTTAGCGGCAATATTGTAGAAAGGGGAGAAGTAGACGAGGATCAAATAGGAGATACTATACTGGGAGATGAATTTGATAGAGCACTGAAAGACCTAAGTCGAAATGAGGCCCCTGGAGTAGATGATATTCCCTCAGAGCTACTGAAGGCTCTGGGAGAACCAGCCATGACAAAATTGTTTCACCTGTTGTGTAAGATGTATGAGACAGGTGAAGTAACCTCAGACTTTAAGAAAAATGTTATAATCCCCATTCCAAAGAAAGCAGGAGCAGACAGGTGTGAAAACTACAAAACCATCAGTTTAATAAGTCATGGTTGCAAAATATCAACACGAATTATTTACAGAAGTATGTAAAAGCTGGTACAAGTCGACCTCGGGGAAGATCAGTTTGGGTTCAGGAGAAATGTAGGAACACCGAAGGCAATACTTTACGGCTTATCCTAGAAGATAGATTAAGAAAAGGTAAACCTACATTTCTAGCTTTTGTAGATTTGTAGAAGGTTTTTGACAATGTTGATTGGAATACACTCTTTCATGTTCTGAAGCAAGCAGGAGTAAAATATAGGGAGCGTAAGGTTATTTACAACTTGTACAAAAACCAGACAGCGGTTGTCAGAGTTGAAGGGCATGAAAAGGGATGCAGTGATTGGAAAGGGAGTAAGACAGGGTTGTATCATTTCTTCAATGTTATTCAATTTGAACATTGAGCAAGCTATAAAGGAAAGCAAGGAGAAATTTAGAGAAGGAATTAAAGTTCAGGGGGAAGAATTAAAAACATTACGTTCTGCCGATGACATAGTAATTCTGTCAGAGACATCAAAGGACCTGGAAGAGCAGTTGAAAGGAATGTGAATTTAACGTTGGAGGGAAGTGTACGGGGTAAAAACCGCAGAGGAAGACCAAAATATGGATACAGTAAGCATATTCAGACAGATGTAGGTTGCCGTTCTTATGTGGAGATGAAGAGGCTTGCTCAGGATAGGGTATTGTGGAGAGCTGCATCAAACCAGTCTCCGGACTGAAGACCACAACAACAGTCGCACTGTGGCCCGATAATGAGTATAATCGGTCTGAAAGAGGAGGCTCGATAGCTGTGCTGCGTTTAATTTCATTAATTCATCTCGTCCAACCATGGTTTAATTACGCTAGCGATGGGGATTGCACGCACTGTCAAGGTGCACATAACACGGATATACGGGTGCGGCATCGCGGTGTGAATTAGAGGAGCTTATTGTTACAAAGCATTTCAAATGATTCGGTTCCCTGTCGATACTCAGACAGCTGTTAAAGACTGGTCGAAAGTTCGAGAATTTATTCGACCAACGACAACTAGTCGGTAGCTGAAGGCTTGTGTGGTGTCAGAAATGCGAGAAACTACTATTAGAGGAATATTTGAGTAAGTGGAAGATACGAATACACAAATTCAATGGGTAACAATACCGCGGTGGAGTAGCCGAGCCGGCCGCGGTGGCCGAGGAGACTGAGGCGCTCCAGTCATGGTCTGCACGGCCACTACGGTCGGGGGTTCGAATCCCCCCTCGGGCATGGATATTTGTGCCGTGCTAGTTCGTAAGTAGTTCATAAGTAGTTTGTAAGTTTAGGGACTGATGACCCCTTAGTTAAGTCCCATAAACTATACAAACATTTGAACATTTTTGAGTAGCCGAGCGGTCTAAGGCGCCTCGCTGCCGAGCGCGCGGTTGCTCGCCGCCGGAGGTTTGAGTCCTCCCTAGGGCATGGGTGTGAGTGTTGTCCTTAGGTCAGTTTACCTAGGTTTAAGTAGTTTGTATGCTACGGACTGATGACCACGCAGTTTGGTCCGATAGATTTACAAACATTTCAACATTTTGGTAACAATGTAGTTTATACATAAATATCTTGCAAAAACAACTAGTGAAATAAGACTCAGTTTAGAAAAAGTGCCACTTAAATAAATCCGAATATTTGTACACTTTCGAGAGCAGCAAGTGATTAGGTAGTTGTAGATCTGACGTGTTTTGTCGTTCTTTATACATTTTGTCTGCTTTCAGCGGTAAAAGTGACATGTAAAATGCATATAAATAGATTTCTGTAAACTGTGATTCTAGAACCTCAGGTCATTTATCAGTTTCTCACTATTTACAAATTAATTTAGCTTTTAAGATGCTGCTCGCTACAAAGGAACGTCAAAGTTATCACCCTTTTTCTTAAGGATTTGTACTTGAGAGAAACCGAATCAACTGACCAGTAAATATCGCATGACAGTTGAGTCGTACAAAACAAATTTCATGGTACTAGTTGGAGTTCAGGGTTAACTATGCTAGTAGATTGAACTTGTGGATCACATTGTGTAGGACACAGATGTCAACAGCAGAGGTGATAATCGATTCTCAGTATATTAGAACCGTCGTATGTTCTACATGTAATTTCGATTCAAGATGGTTTGAAACAAGCAAGTCATCTCTTGTGCGTACAACGCTTCTTTTCGCCCTCTGTGCCCCATTCATTTATTTTAAATTTCTTCTAGTTCAGCAGGTATGTTTTCTATTTTACTTTACTACATTTTATCGTTTGGGAATATTGTTTTATCTGCGGATCTACTGCACCCAAGTACCTCGATAAATCTATTTTACTAGTCTAATCTTTGTTTAATATTCATAGAATATATGACTTCAACTGCTATTGGGCAAAGCTGAAAATGTGTACCCAGCCGGGATTCGAACCCGGGTCTCCTGCTTTCTAGGCAGTTGCGCTGACCCCTACACCACTGGGGAGACAGTGATCACCGCACCTGCAAGGATTACCCATGCACGCCTCCCGTCAGATACAAATTCCCAGCTTCGCCCTGCCCATAGTACTCAAACTCGTAGTTTAACTAATTCCCGTAAGAGTAAGGGCTTCAAACTTGCCCACCCCTCCCCACTAACGATAGGATCATTGCCCATCACCGGCATATTATATATATACATGTGGCGTCTGTTCGGAAAGAACAGACGTCACATTCTGATCCTGCAGCTGTTATTATTTAATATTCATAGAATATATGACTTCAACTGCTATTGGGCAAAGCTGAAAATGTGTACCCAGCCGGGATTCGAACCCGGGTCTCCTGCTTTCTAGGCAATTGCGCTGACCCCTACACCACTGGGGACACAGGGTACTATGGGCAGGGCGAAGCTGGGAATTTGTATCTGACCGGAGGCGTGCATGGGTAGTCCTTGCAGGTGCGGTGATCACTGTGTCCCCAGTGCATTCTGGCTTCAGCTGTCGCTGCGAACGGAAGTACACGCTACCGCTCCGCCTCGCCAGTGTTTACGCCAGTGCTGTATTGAGTCGTGATTCTAGTTCTCTGTTCTGAGTGTTTGTTTCTGTGCCGTTTTACGCCGTCTACTTTTTACTTTTGTGCGTGTTTTCCTTGTGTTCGGCGATTCGTCGTCGATCTACGGAATTTCGGTTGTAACCGGAATCCCACAGCACCTGCAAAACATGTCTGCATCCAAGAGGAAGAACACCCTGGCCTTTTACTTCGACAAAGAGACCCGGCGAATCCAACCGTCACGAGTTGAACTGGACGACTGGCTTACCGAGGTAATCGGCATCAGCATTGATTCTGTTCATACCATTCAGTTAGACCAAGACGAATATTGTGTATTCGTGAAGTTTTATGACCCGGTAACTGTCGATAAAATCCTGTCCACGGTTGGTAGAAGTGCAGAATTTCTACATAGAAACGGCGCCAAAAGTAGAGTCGCTATAAAAAGGGCAGATACAACTTATAGGACTGTTCGCGTGCTCAATCTGCCGATTGAAATTGATAACGAGAAAATCAGGGAGGTCCTGTGTAAATACGGGGAAGTGAAAGAAATCATTAATGAGAGGTGGGGTCCGCAGTACAAACTGCAATGTTTTAGTGGTGTGAGATCCGTAGACATGGAAGTTAAGACTAACATTCCATCTCATATAACAGTTGACGGTTGCAAAGCACACGTCATATATACTGGACAAACGCCAACCTGCCACGTATGTAACGAGTCGGGTCACTTTAGGTCAGACTGTCCCCGTCGCGTAACTGTGTTGAAAACCAATTTAACACTGCGACGAAAATTAACGTTGAATGAAGTTTTATCGAGTGACAAGTCTGCACAATCGGAAATTGAAAAGGTTAATACCAACGGTCCCGAGAACCTTGCTGAAGAAATCAATGAGTTTCCAGTTCTGAAAGTTCAACAGGGTTCTGATCCTGTCCTTCATGACAATGAAATACAGAATAAAAAAAGGCCGCACGAACAAAGTGAGGATCACTCGGACGAAGAAATTTCATGCAAGTCCCCTGCAATTCGTAAACCAAGAGCCTCTGGTGAGGAACAATTAATAGATGACGACGGAATGCAGATCGATCCCGTAATACCGGAAGAAAAACTCGAATCTCCGGTAGACTCGGAGGCAGAAGAGGTAGAGCAGGAAAGGGTAGCTGCGACCAGTGCCGCCGCGAGTGACGCGCAACTTCCGCCTCAGAGCGGGCAGCCCGAGGTAAACACCGGCTGTAAGCAGGAAGTAAACAGCAGTACACAGCGGCCTCTAAGCAAAGCCTTACCACAGGTAGCAGCAAGAGGCATGCATGACGTAGGGCCAACCGTGCCAACAGTTACGCCGGCTAGTGTGCTTCTTACGACCACCCAGTCTGGTGGCTGCATTACCACAACCTCGACAACAAAAGAACCTGTCATAAGTGCTAGTCACGTTGCAATTACAACGCAGACTAGTTCATGCCCTCCGACCACCTTAACTGCAAAACAACCCGTGACGTACGCTACAGTAGCCGCAACTCCCATACAAACCAGCGGCTACGTTACAACCACCGCGGGCACTCAGGAAGGAAGACGTCGCAAACTCAAACCTCAGCCTAATCTCACTGTTCCTCGAAATGTAGGAAAAACGAAACCAGGGGGACCGGAGAAGACGCAAAAAAATATCAGTTATGAAATAGTGCAAGAATATCATGATGATGACCATACCAAAGATTTCAGTTAGGTTGCCTCACGACTTAGTATGGATAGCAGGAATTTTGTCAATTGTTCAACGAATTTGTTGTAAGTCTGTTCGTTATTTGATTTATTACTGAGAACCGTTACTTCTCTGCTCACTGCAACTGATTTTTTATTTTAATTTTTATTTTAAATTAAGGTTAAGAAATGCAAGCATACACTATAGCCACTATCAACATAAATAAAATAACTTCAGATTTAAAAATAGCTGCACTAAAGGAATATTTATATCAGTCTGGAACAGACATTGCGTTATTGCAAGAGGTATGGACAACTGACCTCAAGGTTTCAGGCTATGTAGAAATTTTAAATGTGTGTCCTGTAACGCATGTAGGAACAGCCTTTTTAATACGCGAAGGGATACCTGTGACGACCATCGAAAGACTTGAATCCGGGAGGGCATTATCTGTACAGATTTTCAATATCACCTTTATTAATGTATATGCTCCGTCAGGGAATACCAACAGATCCGACAGAGCCACATTTTTTACAGAAGACATTGTGTATTTATTGCGGAAAAATCCAAGCAATTTGGTATTGGGCGGAGATTTTAACTGTGTTATTAACCGCAAGGACCAGACACCTAATTTTAATGGCTCTGTTGAACTGAAACATTTAATAAACGACTTAAAGCTTAATGATGCGTGGGAAATTTTTAACCCAACGGCCGTTGAGTTCACTTTCGTGACCAGCACTTCACGAAGTAGAATAGACAGGCTTTATGTATCTGAGAATCTGAGACAATTTGTCCTGAAAGTAGAGACCATACCTGCTTATTTTAGTGATCATAGTACAGTCGTCTCTTGTCTTAATCTCAGTCCTCAACCAACAAGACGTTTCAAAAATCAGTGGAGCCTCAATATCTCCCTTTTAAATGAGGATGATCTCGAGGAGGAAATGTTAGCAGCGTGGGATTTGTGTCTTCGGTCAATCGAGAGATATCCGTCAGTGTTAGACTGGTGGACCAAAAGGGCGAAGCCGAAGATGAGGACAGTTCTAATGCAATTCAGTGCACGGAGGAATAGAGAGCTGAAGGACACCATGGAGCATTATTATACCGTTTTGAGGGAACTGTACGAACGGGCAAGTGTGTCACCTCCTCGCATTGAAGACATCCGGAAAGTCAAAGCGAAGCTCCTGAATCTGAAAAGAAGTCAATTAGAAGGTCTGAAAATAAAATCTAAGGCAAAATCTGTATCTGAAGACGAAACCACTTCGCTTTATCATCTTCTGCGACACGCCAGAAATAGAAGAACAAGTTTCATCGAGGAGATACAGACGGAAGATGGGACGAAACTCTCTGTTCAAAAAGACATCGTCAATGAGATCTATAGATATTACCACGATTTATATTCAGATAACCGAACTGATGAAAATTCTCCCGCAGATTTTCTAAACATCGTTGAGTCGCACATATCAGAGGAAGACAATGACGAACTGTTGTCCCCTGTCACCAAAGAAGACATGTATGACATAATATGCAACTCTCCGCCCAAGAAATCTCCCGGCCCTGACGGTCTGCCAGTAGAATTTTACAAGCGGTTTTGGTTTCTCATAGGTGACAAAATTACGCAAATGGCAAATGAAGTTCTTGCTGGTAAAATGGTACCACCAGAATTCAAAGTGTGCAAAATTGTTTTGATTCCGAAAAATACAGGGAGGAAGGACCTGCAAAATTTCCGTCCTATTTCTTTACTGAATTCCGACTATAAAATTATATGCAGGATGATCAACGGCAAACTTCTAAGCATTTCCACGAAAATCATTAGTCCTTACCAGTCAGGTGTTGCCAATCGGACCATATTTCGCAATATTTCAGAATACCGGGACGTAATAGCTCTAACGGCCGTTACCAACATTAAGTGCGCCCTGCTCTTTCTCGATTTCCACAAAGCCTTTGACTTAGTAAACCACAGGTATCTCTTCGGAACAATGAAGAAAATGGGCTTCCTACCCAGATATATCGATATGATTAAAAATACCGCCACAGGAATAAAGGCAAACATAACTGTTAACGGCCAAAACACCAGGCAACTAAATATTAGCAGAGGGTTTCCACAGGGCAGCCCGTTGTCGATGTCCTTATTTATTATATCCTTAGAGCCCTTTCTGCAACACGTCCATGCCAATCTAACAGGTATTTTGTTATCTGGGCATAAGGCAGCTATCCGAGCGTATGCGGACGATGTGGCCGTCATATTAAGAGGTAACGATGATGTAATGAACCTAGACCGGATTGTAAAAAACTACTGCCTTGCGTCCGGCGCTTCAATCAATGCTTCCAAAAGCAAATTCCTAAATTTACGGGGCATTCCTCAATTCCGAATACCATGGGCGGAAGAAGTAGAGAAGATTAAAACTCTTGGCGTACTCCTAACTAAATGCCCATTAAAAATGTCTGCGGTGAACTGGAAAAACACTTTGGGGAAAATACAAGGATCCATTATCGGGAATAGAGATCGACGTATGAACCAGATCCAAAGAGTAAAATTCATAAACTCCTGCATTTTTTCGAAAGCTTATTATACGGCTCAAGTGTTCCCTGCCCCCGTAATGGTTACAAAAAAGATAATGTCTATTGCAACAAACTTCCTATGGAGAGGGGAAACCTTCAGGGTAGACGTTCTAACAGCAGTGTTAGACCCTAAAAATGGAGGTCTCGGTCTTGTGGACATGAAGAACAAGGCTTCTGCATTATATATAAAAAGAACTGTTAACATACTCAGGACACACCCAGATAGCATTACAGCGAAGATATTTCAATGTGTTAAACCCGTTAGCCTGCAGTCTCCGGTGGATGTACAAGCAATAAACCCCCGTCTCCGACACATAAGGACCTTTTATATCGAAGCGAGTTACCACACTGATATTGTCAACAGCTCGAGGGATGTCACGACAAGAGATATTATACGCAAAAAGAAGGAAAATGAGGGAAAAAACAAAATAGCAATTAAGTTCCCAAATATTAACTGGACAGCTGTCTGGAAAAACGTAAACCTGAAATGTTTGTCATCTGATGTCGTCTCTGCATGGTATAAGGTAGTGCACAACATCTGCAGAACAAATGAAAGATTACATGCAGTGGGTATAAGTGATACCAATATTTGCTCCAAATGCCAACTGGTGGACACAATAACACACAGATTCACTTGTGCGGGTCATTTTGAAAACTGGAAATGGATCAGACAGAGCATCGCTTTCCTGTCGAGGTCTTCGCCCGATTACATTTACCCGGAGGCAATTTACAGGCCACAAAAAATTCACTATCCGGCTGCAAAAAACAACGCCATACATTGGTTGATGGGCAAGTTCGTCAGTTATGTCATAAACAATTTAGGTACGGATAACAATACAGAATTTACCGCATACATGATGTGTGAATATTATAAAAGTAAAAAATACACGGAACACAAAAAACAATTTGGAAACATGCTAAAAATTACTTTTGAGAGGTTAGGAGTTGGCTAACAATTACAAACATGAACTAAGCCCATACTGCAGACATCGGGATCTCCTAAGGATACCAGCAACAGCGACACTACTTTTGCTTGGCATCGCAAATTGAATATTCACAAAATTTATGTGAGTTAAAAAAGAAGAACTCTATGTTCACAATTACGAAAAAAAAAAAAAAAAAAAAAAAAAAAAAGTGGTGTAGGGGTCAGCGCAACTGCCTAGAAAGCAGGAGACCCGGGTTCGAATCCCGGCTGGGTACACATTTTCAGCTTTGCCCAATAGCAGTTGAAGTCATATATTCTATGAATATTAAATAATAACAGCTGCAGGATCAGAATGTGACGTCTGTTCTTTCCGAACAGACGCCACATGTATATATCTAATCTTTGTATTTTTGTCTGTCAGTTTGTTCTTCAGGTTGTAAAAATCGACACTTTTTTTCTAGAAAGTATTATAGACAGACCAATTAACTTAAATATTCTCGTCTTAAACGGAACAGACAACTTATTTTATCTTGTTTTATGGCTGTGGTTACTGACATAATTCGTAATATGTCCACGTACATGTTCTGTGATAATTGCTACCAGATTCCAAAAATTCTGTGTTCAAATGTTTGTGAATCTAAGGGACTTAACTACTGCGGTTATCAGTCTGAGACTTACGAGCAACTTTAACTTATGCTAAGGTCCACACACACCCATTCCCGAGGGAGGACTAACCAACGACGGCGAGCAACCGAGCGCTCTGTAGCAAGACGCCTTAGAGCGTTCGGCCACTCCACCTCGGCTCTACCAAAGTTCCTCGTGCCTCTGTCAGACTACTTCGAAGCAGTTTCGTTGTCGGTATCTTTGATTTTCCGTTTTTGCCATCTTACGATTCAGACCAATGGTGACTTAACACTAGTTCGATAAAGACGCCGAAATGAGTGAGTAACGTTTGTAAATGAAACTTGAATCCTGAACCTCTTGCTTTCTGTATCTTCGTCTACGGAAAGTCAGGAATGCCCTTAATGCACTTACTTATTACCGAAGGTCAAACTGTTCGTTATCCACTCCAACTTAGAATTCTATCTTCCGTCCTTTACTGTCATTCGGGTCGTGTGCAAACACGTTTAAGATTTCAGTAAACTTCCGGTATTTCTCACAACTTGTTCCTTCGTTCTTGTTCTGAAAACAATTTTGATTTTAATACTTTCCCCTGGTCTATATTTCTGGCAATTTGATCGTTGTTCCATTACAATAGCAGAATTACTCAGGCCTCAAATTATCCATCCTTCTATGCAACCCATATAAACTGCCTATTTACCACTTAGCAGTCTTGTCCTCATCTCGTAGCACATTTACAAGCAAGCATTCTTTGACAGTCGTATTGCTGTTTTCTTTCATTTTTGTTGTTGTTGTTGTTTTTTTATTTTTTTATGTGTTTCATGTAGCACATTAGTTCGCTGGTCAAAAAATTAGCCAGCCTAAGAAATTAATCCAAGTTTCAATTAATACCGCGTAATTTGGACTTGAGAACTACATGGACTCGATTAACAAGTGTCCATAAAGTTGTGGAGGTCCGTCGCATCCACGTGAAGGCAGTAGCTATGCATTTGATAAATTCCAGAAAAGTGCGGAGATGTGGACGGCGATGTTTTACGCGGTGTGGGATGGAGATAGTGTTATAGTTAACATCACGATGTTCACCGGAATCGCTGACCAGTGGTTTGAACCTTCTCTAGTTATTACCAACACTCTTTCGTTTTCAATGTTTAACTTTTATAACCGTAATTCACGGCGTTTTCTATACAGTTGGAGTTATCTAATTTTGCAGGCCCATAGAAACGTTGTATGGTAGAGGAATGTATTTTAACGACTGTAGCAGTTAAAAATGTCTGCTTGTGTGAAAGGTGGCTGTTGGGAGAATGTCTTGCCCGTGCTGCATTAAACGTGGCAGTTGAGTGTATTAAGCGCCCGCCTGAAATTTCCAGCACTGAATAATTCACGTTTGGTAGTCTGCCGCGCAGCACGCTACTAACTTCCCTAGTTATACAGACGCATTCGCAGAGCGCCTAGTAAACAACTCAGATGATGAGGAGTGCGGTGTGTTTAATTATACATGAGCAGGTAGCGGGCTACGCGGTGCCGGACAGAGGTCCGCTGAAGTGCGGTAGTATAGCTCGCCGACAGGGAGAGAGAGAGAGAGAGAGAAGGAGAAAGGAATTCTTTCTTAATAGTCATATGGCGACTCGGATGATAATCTGCCCCAGGAGCTATTTGGCGAGTCATATACGCTTTGCCACTCTTTGTGCTCTCACTCCTGACAGTGAGCTTCTAGCCAGTAGGCCAGCTTACTTTATCGACTCTTTTGGTTTCTGGAGTGATTGGCGAATGCATTGAGTTACATTTCATTTTACTAAGGCTAAGCAACATGAACTTTAAATCAATATCTAGTAATATGACATTTTTAATAAGTATAATATCCTTTACTGCTGCTTATTAGCTCTATCTATTTGCCCACTACAGCTGTTTCGCCGTATTTGGCATTGTAAAGTAGTCTGAAATAGTTGAAATAAATTTTGTGAAAATATTTTTTCGAAACAAATAGGGAGTACATTATACAGTTTTAAATTTATTACTTACTTTCCATTTGTTGGTAACACACACACAGCATCTGTACCTCTATATGATTTTTATAGATACCTTTCTTAGAAAGTAGTTTTTTAATAATTTTTAATGTAATGACTTTCTTATTTGACAGCTCTTTTGATGCTATATGTTTACGAAGGTGTTATATTGCATTACATCTAATATCGTTGGTAATGATCTAGCTTCTCTGAGATGATTAATTTCGAATTTTGTAATATCTTTGAATGTCAATGTATTTACGACGAAACAGCTGTAGTGCACAAATAAATAAAGCTAATAAGCAGGAGTGAAGGATATTATACTTATTAAAAATGTCATATTAGATATACTCACTGCTGTAGGCCCATTTATGAAAAAAGTTTTGATGACAATATCTAGTAGGTTGGGCACTTCCTGAACAGCGCTCAGAAACATTGCAACCAACAAATTTGTTTACATTCTGTCCTCCACAGCGTTCGCTGAAACAGGAAATGTAGTCTACTATTGCAGGGAGGGATCTGAAGTACAAATAACTAGCTATCTAACAGTTTCCTCGTTTGCCTTCTGTATCCGACCACATGAAGCAATTTCCTTGTTTTGAATTTACGTTTTTTTAAATGTTTGTTGATGTATGGGACTTAACTCCGTAGTCATGAGTCCCTAGACTTACAAACTACTTAAACTAAGCCGGCCGCGGTGGCCGAGGTGACTGAGGCGCTCCAGTCACGGTCAGCACGGCCACTACGGTCGGGGGTTCGAATCCCCCCTCGGGCATGGATATTTGTGCCGTCTTTAGTCTTAGCTAGTTCATAAGTAGTTTGTAAGCTTAGGGACTGATGACTGATGATCCCGTAAGTTGTACCAACATTTGAACATTTTGAACTTAAAGTAAGTTATTTTAAGGACTACAAATACACTTACGTCCGAGGGAGGAGTCAAACCTCCGATGCCGAGCAGCGGCACGCTCCGCTGCTGGGCGCTTTAGAGCGCTCGGCCACTCCACCGCGGCTTAAGTCTTTTATCTTAAAATTCAAATATTTCAATATTTACATTATAAAATAAAGCATTGTTTTACATGTAATAAAGCAATTATGCAACGTTACGAGCTGGTTAAGGATTCCAACTAGGTAACTCAAGATATCTACTTATCGCATTACAGGCATCTCATCATGACATAGTATTAATGTTGTGGCGTAAAGTCAGCGCCATACACCAACGTAGAGAACGATCGTGGAGAAGACAGCTATCGACCGAAAGCCAATCGTAAGCAGGCGCCGCGCATCCTGGAGGGAGTTAAAATAATAATAATAATAATAATAATAATAATAATGTTTGTAAATCTATCGGACCAATCTGCGTGGTCATCAGTCCGTAGCTTACAAACTACCTAAACCTAGGTAAACTAATCTAAGGGCAACACATACACCCATGCTCCAGGGAGGACTCGAACCTCCACGGCGAGCAACCTCGCGCTGCGCAGCGAGACGCTTTGGACCGGTCGGCTACTTCACCGCGGCCTGGAGGGAGTAACCGAAGATGCGCGCCCTCTACAAGTGGCTATATCGAGGCCGACATACGTCTGGACGCCCGGCAGTTACTTTTCAGGACTCGGCAGTTACTAGTGAGCATTCGTTCAGTTACTATTCGGAAATACGACAGTTACTAGTGAGAACTCTTCAGTTACTATTCAGAACTCAGGGCAGTTACTAGTGAGAACTCGGACAGTACTAAGAACGCGGCTACGAATTTAGCAGTAACTAGGTCTCAGGGCAGCTAGCTTCATACCAGTGGCGTAACTATGGGGGGGGGGGGGGGAGATGAGGGGGATAGAACCTCCCCCTCCCAGAACCCCGAAACGAAAAAAATGAGAAAGTAAAGAAAAAGAAATCGTATAACAGCAATCTGGTAAAGGTAAAACTTGGGGTGTTTTACTATTACCTTTCATTGGAAGGGAGTGAATTAGTTTCTTCAACGGGAGTGGTAGATGATAGTCTGCCTGGAAACTGACTAAAATTTTGCTCGTCAAGCAGATCTAACCCCCCCCCCCCCAAAGCCAAGTCCTAGTTACGCCACTACTTCATACGGACGACGACGCGAGAAGAGAGAAAGAAACAGACTTATGTTCTATAGTTGAGTATCATAAAATTCAGTCAATAAAACTTGTATTATTAATCTGAATAGTTGTTACAGATTACATCAATTCCTGCACCAGTCCCTTTCCTAACAACTAGACCGGGACGAATAAACAACTAAAGTCGACGATGTCACAACAATTAAGGCACGAGTGGATTATCTTCAGATTTGTATTTGAAGCACTGAAATACTCCATGTATGTGTATTATTCCTCAGAAGTAAATGCAAGGAGATATCCTGTTGCAGCACTGAATAGTGCGCACGTAGGTCAGAGTCGTATAGGTAACACAAAGGGCAAATCATCGAGTTACCTCATATCCATGAGGTTCCTGCATGCTAACACTTTTGATTTAGATAGGGCTATTACGTAACTCAATCTCAATGACGTGTTCAGCAAGGAATATCACTTTTTGAAGTTTTTCTGCTTGCTGAGAACTAGAGCTTACTAATAATAGAGTCCCATTATAGAAACGCTTAACAGATTCGAATAATTCAGGAATGCCTCGTAAACCCTTACTGAAAACATATTCAAAGTATCAGAAAGTGTTCTGCACCGCATCTGATTTTTTAATAAACTAAGTTGGAAACAATGGGTTGCTCAGCCCTTTTGTTGTTAGGTCTGGATATTATCCAGCACTAGCTTAAAACCGCGGCTCCGCTCGCGTGTTGGTTGATTATGATAGATAAGCTATCTTTCAGTAGTGTGCTATGAGACTGGTTTTGAAGGATGAAATGAAATACAATACGTTTTTTAAAAAACAAACATTTTAATCAACATTCAAATAACAAATCAATTAATAAAATTAATTTCACTCATTTTTGAGGAAATGTCGCAGATAAAGCGGAACTGAAAAATATTCCTATCAGATTGCAGAAGTCTATGATGCACTCACTGTTTATCAGGAAAGTAAGTAGTGTAGATCAAATCACACGTAAAAATGCACTCGTTTCGAAGAATCCAATCACGAGATTCAACAATAATGATTGTAATAATATCACAGATCGACCAATGGTGAAATTCGCGGAACGTCAAATCGATTTTTTAAAGAGATGTATTAAAAGAAACTTTTTACTGCTTTATTTATTTATTTTTATATTTCCTTATTCGTTAGCTTATCCTTACAAAGGAAGAGCTGAAGACATTGTAGCACGCATAGACCAAAGATGTGGTCTGTGGCATCACGTTTTGCTGTGTGTAACCTCCTTGCTATAGAGTCACAAACGTCCTCGCTGGCCTACAGTCCGAATTTTTTTTTATAATTTGACGACTTTCAACCACCATATCTTCTACAAGGGAAGACTTCGGACAACAATTACACACAGACCATTCGTTTGCGTTCTGTAGTTTTCGCTGCAGAGCGAAGTGTTAACACACACACACGTAGAATTTTATATATACCGATAACTTTTCATCCCAATATGCTCCACCCTTTTATTATTATCAACCCTCAAGCAACAATCCAAACAAGAAAACCATTTTCAAAGAGTATTCAAAGAGTAATTATTGTTCCGCATTTCGCGTTATATTTTTTCAGATTAGTAAATATCTATCAGATCGCTATAAAACCGTGCCTGAAACCTTCCTCAGGTATAAATTAGTAACTGTACAAATATTTAAGTCTCTGCGTCTTGTCGTTCGGACTTGATAAGCGTGCACCGAACAGACATTCACATTTATATCTATATATATATATATCTATATATATATATATATATATATATATATATATATATATATATATATATATATATAAAATACCGAGTAGCACCGTTGTTCGGAACCCACGTTAAACTGTAGGTCCCCCTATAACTGGCTGGGTAAGTCAGTTCGAAGGTCGGAGGAAGGCAACGGCATACCACCTCCAAGCAGGACCATGCCTAGTAAAGCACTTTGGTGTTCAAACCAATCTTCGGATTGTTGACTGCTTTACCTTTTATATATATATATATATATATATATATATATATATATATATAAATTCAAATGTTTGTAGAACTTATGGGACTTAACTACGGGGTCATCAGTCCCTAAGCGTACAAACTACTAATGAACTAGCTAAAACTAAGGACGGCACAAATATCCATGCCCGAGGGGGGATTCGAACCCCCGACCGTAGTGGCCGTGCAGACCGTGACTGAAGCGTCTCAGTCCCCTCGGCCACCGCGGCCGGCAATATATATATATATATATATATATATATATATATATATATATATATATATATATAGTTATCCGAGCGCCATAAAGCCGTGCCCAAATCCTTCCCCGGGTAGACATTAGTAACTGTGCAAAATTTTAGCTCTTTATGTCTTGTGGTTCAGACGTGAGAAACGTACACCGAACAGACATTCACATTTATAGATATAGATTACTTTGGGAGTTGAAAAAGAAATTTTAAGGATCCAGCTTGAGTCCATGAGTATCTACGAAAGTAGGAGTCCATTTATACAGAGCCCCGCGTGCCTAGGGAAGCCTAATACAAATGAGGGGCTGCTGATGCTCAGAGCTAGCTCGCTCGCGACTGCTCCACTTCAACAGCCCGGCATCCCTTCGGCGCGCAGCGCAGCTTGAGACTGATAGAGGTTTTTACCACCCAGGCGGTCACGCCAAGATCTCCGTCCCCTGGTACACACAACGTTCCACCGCCAAGTCACACGGTGATCACTGAAGCGTTCCCAGAGGTTACGCTGGACTGTCGGTGCACAGGGAGCAAGCCAAGCGCGTACTCAGTAGGTCAACACTAGAACCGACAGCTTTTCCTAGCCCATGTAACCGCCGTCTTATCATTAGTTGACAGGTACACAGCTTCTTCTTAGTATTTTTATTTTTGTGGATGTGTTCTGTAACAGACAGTTACATCAATGGTTTGGACTTCTCATTTTGTCGAAATCAACGTATAATTCCAATGACATGAAAAATGTTGAGTGTGGTGTCACATAAGTCTGAAGTGCGCGCCAGGTACTTTCGCCGCGCGCCGCCATGCAAGCACGGCGCGGCGTTCTTACGACGTCAGCCACGAGCGCCCTCTGCTGCAATTCCGCCCGTGGCCACCACTGAACTGTATCGCCCACTTGGAAATCAGATAGGCACCAGTTAAGTCTCTCATCAGTAGGCAGGCCTCTAACTAGTTAAACTATGTAACAGCATTCCACTAGTCTGCTGCCCTCCAAGTTAAGTATTGTATTATTTCTCCGAAATATATATATCTTGTTCTAATCTTGCTTAGTGTTTCTAGTTTCTGCTGTCCCACCGGCTGGTCACCTCAAACTCTGTACCCGCACACGCGTGCATCCTATTTCCCTGTGTCAGTCTCTCTCTACTCGGCCACCGACACCTAGGTCAACCGGCGGCAACGAGACACGAAATTGAGTTTTTTTATACAAATACAGCAAAGTCAAAATAGTTTCATTTCAAAATGATATTTCGTACCTGTATCCTGCAGTGCTCGAAGTCTGTGTGTTATAGGTAACATTACGATATTCACCGGAATCGCTGATCAGTGTTTTGAACCTACTCTATCATTGGCAACACTCTTTCGTTTTCGACGTTTAACTTTTATAACAGTAAATCACAGTTTTGATAGAAGACATGTTGTTAACACTTCGTGTCCGCTATTACCGGACCCGATCATCGTCAGTTGCCGACTCAGAGGCGTCCGAGCAAACATCTTTCTCAGCACTGGGCACTTAGCGTCTCAGGTTGTGATGGGCGCGCATGTGGCTTACGTCTCAGGATATTTCCACGCGCGTGCTTGTAAACGGCATGTACTGGTTCCTGCCTGATCGTGGAATTTAAGCATACTGAGCCATGAGCTACTTTTTGGGTCTGTAGTAATGTGAGATAGGTCAATGATGCGTGGCTCCAACGGGGAAAATGGCAGGTGGAAAACAAAATTAGTTAGTATTATTAAAAAATCGCACTGACGTCTTTTACGGCCCACTTTAGATTTGTAGTTTTATAAGTTTTTGAAAACATATTGGAACCAAATAGTAATCTAAATAATAAAAAATTAATCGAGTGTCTTAAACCTTTGTAGGAAAAGAAATTTGGGTAGTGGCGAGTTCCGAACGCCTGACCTTTAGCGTCACAATACAATACGTTGCCCACTACGCTACGGCAAGGAGTTAGGCAGTAATTCTTTAATCTTGTAGTATTGATGGCCGTTGTTAACTGATGCTAATATGGCATTTGTAGACACGCATTTTTGTTAATTATTCAGTCCGCCATTGCTTTGAAATGACAAAGTTACAATACGAAAATCATCAAATACGCAACGCAAGATGGTGTATGCCAGACAGAGTTCTGGGCGAGGAATGTCACGTGACAACGGCGAACGGCTGGTTTTCGTTAATTTAATGGAGGGTGTCAAAACTCTTTTATTTTTTCACATATCTCTGCAACGATGCAAG
The DNA here is from genome assembly GCA_026315105.1 of Locusta migratoria. NCBI lineage: Eukaryota > Metazoa > Arthropoda > Insecta > Orthoptera > Acrididae > Locusta > Locusta migratoria. The sequence goes on along the minus strand of CM048750.1, from coordinate 366,186,908 downwards.
ATATGAAAAAAAAAAACCTTATAGAGCGAAGTTGTAGAGAATTTTCCCCTCTACCAATTAGGTTATTCAATTTTCGTGTCAGATGAACTGTTCGTCTACAATTACAATTATATTACAAACGGCTATTTTTGTTATTACTACCGTGTTTTTTGTCCGAAAAAATTGAAAAGGGAAGGTTCTGGTCTCTGGCAGCCTACAATTATGTGTGTAAAATTTGTTGCTGATCGGTTGAACGGTTTGTCTTAAAAACAGGGAACATGTTACGGACAGATATTTTTGCAAATATCTCTGAAACGATACGAGATATGAAAAAAACGTAAAAGAGCAAAGTTTTAGAGACTTTTCTCCTCTGCAAATTCGGTTATTAAATTTACGTGTCAGATGAATAGTTAAGCCGTTATTTTCATTTAAATTTCGAGCTGTCAAAAGACGAGGCCCACTTTTAGTGTTACTACCGTAACCTAAAATGGGCCAACAAGTACTTATATCCTGCCTTCTACATACATGAAACAACTGAATCATTGAAATGAATAAGATTCGTGAATGGAAAGCTATTAACTAAATAAGTATAACGCTTTTGTAGATTCGCCTAAGCCGTGCGGAATGGCCGGGTGGTCTACGGGACCGTGCTAAGATCTGGTTGGCCGTTCCCGCCGGAGGTTCGAGTCCTCCCTCGGGCATGGGAGTGTGGGCTGTGCTTAGTGTAAGTTACGATAAGTAGTTTGTAAGTTTATGGAATAATGACCATAACAATTTGGTCTAACGGATGTACAAACATTTGAACATTTGATTCGCCTACGATAGAAGAAGACGTATCTGAAATGTAAATTGCATATGAGACAAAGACGATTAGGGAAATGGGAAAGAAGACGCAATAGCTGTGTCAGACACTTAAATTGAATAGACAGTTCAAGTGGGAAAAATGGAATGAATGTGGAAAAGGTGAAAAAATATGTTTAGTAAAACTTCGGAAGGTGACGTCAATTCTGCTAAAAAAAAGAGTTTAATGTATATTAACCCTCGTACTACGAAGGACAGGGGGGAGGAGTTACTTCAACCCCACCTTCTAAAAACATTGTATTTAGGAAAATAAATTATATTTCAAAAATCCGATTAAAATATTCGTCATTTTTAATTACGTTCAACTGTTTGTAATCCTAAGGGGTGAAATTTAACGGTCCCTAGACGAGCTTCTGAAATTAACTTAGAGTTTAGACACACATCCATGCCCGATGGAGAACTCAAACCTACGACGCGAGCACCTGCGTGATCTTGAAGGTGACGCTTCAGACCGCTCGGCAGTTCCCGCGCGGCTTTAAATGAAGTTTAAGTTTGGAACTTATGTTGTAAGTAAAAGGCCAGAATAATTAACGAAATTAAATCTTATAGATGTTGCAAGATGGCTCCTCAATCAAAGGTTTGATGGTATCGCTACAAGAATGCTAAATTATATTTTCAGATCCTAGGATAAACTTATATAACAGTAGTATTTAAAAAGTAAGCTGTTTCAAAAAAAATATGCAGTAATAGAAAATTTTCGTATTTGCTTCCAAAATTTTTACGATTGGTCATAAAGTAACCCCGCTCATCACCATGGTAATCCGTTCAATTCAGCTCAGAAGAAAGAGAACATTTTTCTCCACAAAGTAACGGTATGTAATCAAAGAAGTATGCAATTTGTGAAGGACGAAAACACATGAACCTATTTTGTACAATAAAACAAAAGTCTAGCTGGCAATAGAAGCTGCTCTCTCCAAAGCTTAAATTGATATGGCCGCCGACTACGATTCACAGTCAAGTAGAATTGGAACTCAATTCCCGGTGGAATGTTAATGGGAAATACCACACGTGAAAAACGTATTATGGATTAATTAAATAAAAAGAACCTCGTTCACATTAGCTTTATCACGTGTCGGTACAACGCAGAGGTATAATCATTCGAATGAGATTTAAGCACGACAGTTTCTTTGCTCGCTCCCATCACTTAAAACTAAGAAAGTCAGGCGCATGTATTTGCAACAATTCATACTTTGAAGACATTATTGATTTAATCTTTACTTGTTCAAATTCTAAAGGACAGAGAACAATTTCTATTGATAAAACTTACGGTACCCTTCGATACAGGCTTTTTACAAGGGGAATCCAGAAAGTAAGTTTTCCTATTTTTTTATAAACATAGACAATATAATTTTAGAGAGCATACTAGAGATGAACAGGATTCTTGATGAAATAGTTAAAATTAAAAACAGTGCAACCCTTAAAAGTTTTTTTAGAATTCCTCTAGCTCAAAATGTTCAAATGTTTGTTAAGCTTATGGGACTTAACTACGGGGTCGTCAGTCCCTAAACTTACAAACTACTTACGAACTAACTATTGGCGACGGTTATGTAAAGCATTCAGCCAGTTTTGTGCAAGAAGTTTGCCATGAAGATTTTAAAGACCATATAACTCTGTTGTCAACATATATCATTTGGCTAAATCCTGGTTTCAGAAGGTACTAATAATGAATTTTATATCTTATTTAACTCAACAGTTTTTCACTTCAAGACTTATAAGTCTCGATCAATAATTCTTTTTGACGTAGGTCTTGAGGTTCTGTAGGTGAAATGTAATATCGTATCTGTGGTCCCGCCACATGTCAAGTGATTTGTAAAAATGTTAGCATGTCAAAGTGCAGTGTGTTCAGGAATAAGTTCGTCAATTTATTTTGTAAAGAAAAATAGGAAAGTTGCACAGGTCACACCTATATTCAAGAACGGCAGTAGGATAACCCACTAAACTACAGGCCTATTTCATTTACGTCAATTTGCAGCAGGGTATTGGAACATATCCTGTATTCAGATATTATGAATTATCTCGAACAGAATAATCTATTGACACAAGGTCAACACGGATTTAGAAAATATCGTTCATGCGAAACACAACTAGCTCTTTTTACTCACACTAAGTGATGAGTGCTATCAACAATAGATCTCTAACTGATTCCGTATTTATTGATATGCTGATGACCTTTGACACCGTATCTCACAAAAGGCTTTTAATCGTATTGCGTGGTTATGGTATACCGCCCCTAATTTGTGACCGGATAGGGGATTTCCGGTCAGAGAGGACACAGTTCGTAGTAATCGATGGTAAGTCATTGACGAAAACAGGCGTGATATCGGGCGTTCCACAGGGTAGTGTTATTGGCCCTCTGCTGTTCCTTATTTACATAAACAATTTGGGAGAAAATCTAAGTAGCTCTCTTAGGTTGTTTGCAGAAGTCGCTGTCATGTACCGTCTAGTGAAATCATCTGAAGATCAAAACTAACTACAGAAAGATCTGAATAAGATATCACTATGGTGTAAAAATTGGCAATTGACTGTAAATAATGAGAAGTGTAAAGTCGTCCACATGAGTACGAAATGAAATCTGTTAAACTTTGTTTATAAGATAAATCAATCAAAAGTGAAGGCTGTAAACTCCACAAAATACCTAGTAATTACTATTAATTCAGACCTAAACTGTAAAGAACACGTAGATAATATCGTAGGAAAGGCGAACCAGAGACTGCGCTTTATTGGCAGAACCCTTGAAACATGTAACCGAACTACAAAAGAAACTGCATACACTACGCTTGTCCGTCCATTTTTGGAGTATTGCAGCACAGTATGGGATCCTCATCAGGTGGGTTTGACGGACGACATCGAAAGAGTCCAAAGTAGGGCAGCTCGTTTCGTATTGTCACGATACAGGGGAGACAGCGTTACGGAAATGATACAGGATCTGGGATGGGAATCATAACAACAACGGCGCTTATCGCTGCGGCGTGGGCTACTTACGGAACTCCAATCGCCAACATTCTCCTCCGAATGCGAAAATATATTGTTGACTGCCTCTTACATAGGTAGAAATGATCATCAGAATAAAATACGAGAAATCAGATTTCGAACGGAGAGATTCAGGTGTTTTTTCTTCCCGCACGCTATTCGAGAATAGAATGGGAGATGAATAGTATAAAGGTGGTTCGATGAACCCTCTGCCAGGCGCTAAATGTGATTTGCAGAGTATCCCATGTAGATGTAGACTTGAAATATTATTTCTACGAGGGGTGACAAATGAAAAGGTAAGAAATGACACTGTGTGAGTATAATTGATGTGTTTATTTCTATGTAGTCACCAGAGGCCGAGCACAACTAACCCACTATTTAACAACCAGAAGGATTCCTTGTCCCCAGAATTCCTATGTCTGTGTTGTTCATCATCCGAGTTGAAGCGCTTCACTTTGAGTTTCTTTTTTTTTTTTTTTTTTTTTTTTTTTTTTTTTTTTTTTTTTTTTTTCTAATAGGACCAAATAGAAAAAAAAGGTCGCAGGGCGACAAGTCCGGGCTCTAGGGCGGATGCTCAAGCTGCTCCCTCTCGAACTTGGCCAGTAAACTCTGTGTGACCACGGAGACGTCCATGGATCATATTGTCGCAGGGCGTGTGTATCCCAGCCAGCCGATTGATGGTTGGCTTCGATATAGAGGGGGCGCGTCGGTTTCACGGGAGTACGGAGCAGGGTGGTGAAACTCGTATAGGGATTTCCGGTAACACGATGTTGGTTCGCTGCCAGGCCACATAGAGCGCTGCGAGCGTTGCGATTTTTCATCTCGCTTCCCTATTGGATGATTTACGCTTTACGGTCCTCCATATTTGTTTTGATTCGTATGTGGTGTTCTGTGCTGAGGTTCTATAGCAACGTCTTCCTAATTGCGATCTTCTGTGTGCATTTTGTTTTAATTCGCAGTGTAAATATATTACTGTTATACTGCTTAATTTTTGTCCTCATCCGTAATATTAGGTGGTGTAATGATGATATATTATTTACTTTACATTTATTTCCATGTGATAACGCCACTCGGCGAAAATCGCAGAACCGAGTTTTAGAAACAAACAATTTTACGGTCAAAAAGATTACCACGACATCATTTACGAAGTTTGGCCGACTGTAAACAACGGTCACAAGCAATTAATGTTAGTTTTTGATTTAAATTTCTCGTATATATTACATTGCAAGGTCCCAAAAACATTTCTATGGGTCCACCCTCTTAGAATAAATGAAAAATATTGTTTTGTAACACCAATATAACATTTTCTCATTCGTGTACTTAGAAGTAAACATATGGATTTAGCGCCATATTTTTCGGATTGAAAGTTCACTGCCAGGCCGCTAGTAGCGCTGCTGGCGTTCTGTGTTTCCGTGTGATAACATGGTCTTTGCACTTCTGTTATTTTTGGTGTTCTGTGGTACGGAGAGGTTGCGAGTAGGAAGAGGGCAGGCAAGGTGTTCTACGGCGAGCGTGGCTGAGTTGGCTGTGCTGCGCCGGCAGTGTGTGGCGGGAACTGGGTCTGCTGCGGCCCGAGCAACAAGTCACCGGCGATGGGTTGGCCGAAGCCTCTATGTACGACCGCGGCTCGTCATGGGCTAAACGCGCTGCCTTTTTTTTTTTTTTTATCTATCGGACCAAACTGCGTGGTCATCAGTCCGTAGCTTCCAAACTACTTAAAGCTAGGTAAACTAACCTACGGACAAACACACACACCTATGCCCCAGGGAGGACTCGAACCTCCACGGCGAGCAACCGCGCGCGCTGCCCCTTGGTGTGTGTTGGCGTCGTGTGGAAGTGGCTTTGAACGGCGAGACTCCATGTTCGTGCTTGTCTGACTCTTTTTCCGTGCTTCCTCTCCTCACCGTGTGAAATTCTGGATGTTGTCGGCAGGTAGTTCGGTTCAAAGTGTTTGGTGCTCGATCTTTCGACTCTGGCTCCGTGGTGCTCTATTTCTTTTCCCTTGGAGTTAGTCAGTACGTCAGATTTGAAAATTGTTTAAACTGTTAAAGCGGAAATTTTATGTCTATCTGGTTAATTTTGAAATCTACTAAAGGAACCCGATGTGAGATCAGTGTCATTTGCAGTGTGACTGTTCTGCTTGTTTGGTTATTACGAGCCCGACCTGAAATTGGTATTGCACGTCATTAATGAACAGAAATCTAGTGTTTCTATGACTTATTGTTTCTCGATTTGTCAATTTAAGTGTTATACTGTTGGAAGTGTTTTTTAATTTTAGTATTGGTAGCTGCAAGGTCAAGGCTACGTCAAACACGCCCCAATTTTAACAAAGACAATTTTGTGCGAGTGACATTGGTAGTAATTTTGTTTCCTCGTGTTTTAGAGTATACTATCCTACTGTAGCTCGATGGAGCGTTTTGAGGGGCACATCCTGTTATCAGAGTTTATCTGGCAGTCATACAGACCAATACCTTCTCACTTTCCAAGAAAACCTCCATATACACAAAGCACTACTGCACAAGAAATAATTACTCAATGCCCAAATAAATATTGGAAACCAAAAATTATATACAATAATGAAAAAAATCACATAAAACCCTACGCTTCATGCCCCTAACTATCTACTCCTACATCTCATTCCAAGTCCCACTATCAACACTCCACAGCTAAGGTCAAATAAAATCACATATCCACCTTTACACTAAACATGGGACTCTCCGAAAGTGTCACACATATTGAAATAAAACTCCCAGACTTTCTCGTTCCCTGCTAACAACCACTCAGCCTCATTCTTCTCACTGTTACCCCACATCATATACTACATTCAACAAAAACACAACTCCCTGTTCCTCTCCCCCCCCCCCACAGCTCACACACACACACACACACACACACACACAAATACACTACTTGCATTACCACCACCAAGAAGCTTCAATATTCTTCACAATGAATATACATTACCTTAATTATTTAATAAAAGCCAACTGACAAATTTTTCCTTACCCAACCACCGCTCCACCTGCAGCCCATCACTTTCGTCTTCCATCTCACTTCACATCCTACCTTACCACATCCAACCACACATTCGGTCATCTTTTCCCTACCTCTCAATTCCACCCCCCCCTCAATAATAATAAGAATAATTAAAAAAAATACCCAGTTCCATTTCACAAAATTATAATTTTGCCACTATTATATTCCGATAACATCAAAATTACTATAACATAATTTATTACAAAACATACAAAAGAAATTAAAACTGCGATATTGACAACACTCCAATTACATACTGTGCATATTCAGTCAAAACAAAAAGAAACATGTCTGATCTGTGAAACCACAATTATGGACAGTGCAAAAGTGAAAGAGAAATTAGTGAAAAAAAACAAACAATGATACAGTATGAAGAGTCGGCGGTACTGCATGAAACAGACTGGCATTCCATGATGTGAGGCGAAAGCAAGACAAAATTGTAACAAAACATTAGGCCTACTTTTCATGTTTCGTTAACGAACTGTTTTTGATCTAAAAACAAAACAAACTCTTGATTTCTATTACTACAGACCACATAAGATGTTTTACTGTCATTAAAACGAAACGCGTCTGGTGAGAATCGCATTTTATTTGTAGTTGCTTAGACGAACAAACACTGACATTCATAATTATGAAAGCAACTACGGACATCATGGCCACACAGACGAAGAACTAAGAAGGTAAATTGAATCTGACACTCGCCAGAACACCCAAAGAGAATTAATTATGTAACTTTTAGCAATATCTTGTCATTTCCTGATTCTGAAAATGTCGACACTGGAAAAAGAGGAAATCTTGAACTATTTGTTTTTGCTGTCCGATGACGAAGTGTTGTCTGAAGACTAATGTGTTGAAGAGGCAGCAGAAGAACTTTCAGCTACTGATGAGTCAAATGTGTGACAGGAATATTTTCAAATGACAGCTTGAACTACAAAGAGGAGAAGACATTCGTCACAAAAAACATTTTCCAATAAGGAGCACAAGGAGGCGATGCAGACAATAAAGCACACGAAAGCAAGAGACATGGAAAAATTTCATAAGTAGTTACTGCAAAGTAGCTCTATGTATTCAGCAATGTAAAGAAAATATTCAGAAGAAAAATCTTAAGTTCTGGATAAATCAACACGTTTGACATAATAATGGTACTAACATTTTTATTCTTACAGATCCTAATCTCTTCTAAGAACACGTTGTTTCCGTAAATTTACTGCTCACCGAGACCATTGGGAGACATACGTCCCACATAGAATAATTGCAAAGCTATAAATAACACCCATCCCAAAAGCAAGAAGCCAGTAGTTACAGTAATATGAGAAATTTTAATTAATTCGGTCATGAAAGGGTTAAGTGAATTGTTTACTTTGCCCTTAAAGCTATTCAAACTTTTGTTATCGTAGATGAAAGAATAGTTCAAAACTATCTGTACATCATTATTTCTTACTGTTAGTATTCACTGGACGCAAAACAGAACGAATTAAAGTTATTACGTGATAACGAAGTTATAAACACATAAAACTATTTGTTAGTTACAGACGGAGATCAAAACGGGTAGTGACAATAATGTTGGCCGTTTTCTTCTGAGTAGGCCCCACAGCCTCAATAAATTCAGTGGTTGAAGCAGTTGCGTTGTTATTAAGGTTTTTTTATTAAAAAATATACTGAGCCGTTATATTTAAAAATTATCTGGATTCCGTTAAGAGGACGGAAGGTCAACTTCCTGAAATATAGATGTCACGGGGAACGGCCTCGCGCACCGTAGCATAGCGCTCGGCCATTCCGCCACGGTCCTTGCATAACGTGCATCAAGTGGCGATTATCGGATTTCTGCCACTCACAGGATGCAGAGACGAGCAAACGGGAACAACGGGAAGTCGTGCAACAGTCAGTGTTCTGACGAGCATACAGCAGCACCCAAAAGACAGCGGTACAAACCCCCATACATATTAAACAAGCAGTTTAGATTTTGATACGTACCACGGGGAGTAGGAAAGTAATATTCATTTTTTCTTCTTATAGAATACACGTTGCTATGAGGGACTTGTATTACGTACCAGTGACAGTAAATCAGATATTATTAACATAAGGGAAGTTAGAAAGGATTTTTTTTTACTTCTTCGGATTTTTATCTCGTAAAATTTGCAGTTTTCCGAATAAAATGACACACGCGCACTCCGCTGCAGAGTGAAAGTTTCATTCTGGAAACATCCCTTAGGCTGTGGCTAAGCCATGTCTCCACCATATCCTTTCTTCCAGGAGTGCTAGTCTTGCATGTTTCGCAGGAGAGCTTCTGTGAAGTTTGGAAAGTAGGAGGCGAGGTACTGGCGGCATCGAGAGTCGTGTCGGGATAGCACAATCGGTAGTGTGCTTGTCCGCGAAAGGCAAAGGTCCCAGGTTCCGGCACACAGTTTTAATCTGCCGAGAACGTTTCTGATAGTAAACCTATAACAGACAGGCTGACAGACAAAATAACTGAACTACAGCAGTATTATGGGATGGTCATTAGAAAAAAATACTGAGGATTTGTTGAAAATTAAGCAGGCAGTGAGGGCTACCTTCTTCCACAGACTGTCAACTGATGAAAACGAGTACACAACATTTGCCCTCCTGGACCTAATTAATGTTACAATTACCTCAAAGCCCAATACTCAACCAGATCATACAGTCATAAACATTCCATCCCAACAGGAGTCATGCATATCATAAAAGCTATTTACAGAGACGTGGATACCTGAATTACTGAAGAATTGTCTGCGTGGTCAGACACAAAATACCAACGAGTCGTTCAATAGGCCTAATCATATATGGACTTGCTTACCAAAAAATGTTTTTGTTGGAACGAAGACACTAAAGTGGGGGGGGGGGGGAGGTTGATGATGCTGTTATTGCGTTTAATTATGGCAACATTGGTAGGGTTATGTGCTACAGCTTATGGAAATTACTCCTGGAGGAAACCATCACAACACTTGAACGGATGGACAAGGTTGGCATTGATAAAGCAGAGTATGCAGCACACTTGGAGTCGAGAAAGAAGAAAAGAAGAAAAAACTTGGAAAAAGATCAAGAGGCTAATGTACAGTATGATGCAGGGTGCTTCTGAGTGGCTAAAAATAAAAAAATGAGCATATATTAATTGAGTTACAGTGTTTTGAAACATTTTCTGTTGCATTTTTGCATAATTTCATAAACCACCGAGTAGAGTATTCAAATTTTCAGGGAGTATTAAACTGTATATTTCGAGTCTACTGAATCACAATAATTGCATTTTAGCCACTGCTTTCGGAAATACAATTTTTTTAATTACACGGTTAAAATTTTCGTGATCTATTTTTACGTTATCCTAAATAATTTTTAATGTACATAACATTATTTTCATCTTTTAGTTCAGTAGACTCAGTATATGTATGTTATAAATGTCCTGTAAAAGTTTGTGTCATTGGCTAGAGTGGTTCTGAAATACAGGGAAGCCAAGTCACTAAATTTAACATTATCTGGATAGGGTGTTCCAACTCCCCATAATTTTCATACTTTTTCAAGAATTTGCCATACCTCTACATGAGCTCGGAATACCTCCTGTGTAACGGTCTGCTACCTTTGGGTATCGCCACCTACTGACGCTCACCTTCCGCTTCTCATACGCTTGACAGTTCATACGCGCTTCAACGGTGATTCTGTATCATCTCATCGTTCTGAAGATTTAAAACTACGGTTTAATCGAAAAACGTGTTGTTTTAAACCGTCTGAAACCATGTAAGATTCCTAAGACGGTTTCTTTATCCATGTTATCAACCAACCTGCAGTATCATATAACAGTATGAACTGCATAGGCATCAGATTCATCTATACCGGGATGAACGGAATGAATCACGAGGGGAACTAGCCCTTGCCGTTTTAACGGGAAAACTTTTAGTCAGGAGGACGAAATACAGTCTCTAATCGCAAAGTTGAGTTACTTCTTATGATATGACAGAGGCGTTATTGTAGCTTTTTCCAACTGTATGGTTTATGGTTTACAGCGAAACATATATCTCCCTCTATGTGGTGGAAACGTTTGTGAACTATATACCCACCGTGTTTACTGCTTCCAGAATTTTGAATGTGTGAAATACTTCAGCAATAAACGAGTGCAACTGGTCGAAATCATACACCATTGCGAAACAGCCGGACCCCAGATACAACCAAAAAACTGGCGTATATACAGTGAAACCTCGTTTACATGGGCGACACGCAAGACGTCGAAACACTGCATTCATCGAGTGAGGAGGAATCTGATTAACGTTATGATGAGAGACAGAGAGAGAGAGACAGAACGTGTTTGTTCTTTCTTTAATGACATTTGTTTTTTTATATATTTTGCTACCATGCACAGTCGTCTACGTGAGATAAACGTTTGCAAATATTTTCTCGTATGTATTGAATAGCAATATCGAACACATATCGATTAGCCTTAATCCTACATTTTTCTCTATGAAATGTATGTCAGATATAAAATATTCATTTTAACATTGAAAAACAAAGTTACTCCTAAGTTTAAAATCAGGTTTTACAGTCAGTCTAATCACCTAGCTGCAGATTCTCTACTTATTCGCATTCTGTCGAATCTTCATACGTAATTTACATCAGGTTTTCTTACAGAAGGAAGGACTGAGTTGCAAAATTATATAACTTTTCAGAGATTCGGATGACGTTCTGTGTTTATTGACTGGTGCCACTAGACAATTGGATATATTATTACAACATTTAAATTCCCCAACATAAGAAAATTATAGTCTTCAAAATGAAATTCCAAGATCGCACATTATTATTATTTTTTTGAACGACGACCGGTTTCGGTGGACTTTGTCACCATCATATGGTCACATATATATTTTACAACCTGGTCATCTTGTTAAAAAATGGGTATAAAACAGTAAGTGCAACATAGCACTTAGTCACCATATAAAATTGAAAAAGTTAAAACGTGACAGCTTGAGTATTGTGTAAGCTGTCATGTTTTAACTTGTGTATTTTTATATAGTGTCTAAGTGCTATGTTGCACTTATTGATTCTTTAATAAGATGACCAGCTTGTAAAATATACATCACCAGATGATGCGACACAGTTCATCGCGGTCGTTATTGAATAAATTCCTTGCAAAACCGACAGAGTCAGGTAATCTTATAAGAAAATTAAATTCACAATGCACCCAGGAGGATCTTCCATATACCTCTTCGACCATTCTATTGATAGCAACAAAGAAATACTAAGTATTTACAGAAAACCATCAGTAACTTATACAGTTTCCCCAGCACCCATATTGCTATTACCATGTAACTTTCCATTAAATGGTGAATCGCCTCATATCTGACGCTGAATTTCATACAGAACTACTAACCAACAAATATACAGTTGTGCCTTGATTGACTATATACTACGCAACAAGAAACGAGAAAAATTGCACAATTTTATAGCCGGCCACGGTGGCCGAGGGACTGAGGCGCTCCAGTCACGGTCTGTACGGCCACTACGGTCGGGGGTTCGAATCCCCCCTCGGGCATGGATATTTGTGCCGTCCTAGTTCGTAAGTAGTTCATAAGTAGTTTGTAAGTTTAGGGACTGATGACCCCGTAGTTAAGTCCCATAAGCTTAACAAACATTTAAAAATTTGAACAATTTTATATGATGACCAACAAGAGCAAGTTCGAATAGTCAGAAAAACTGGTGTGTCATTCCATATTTAGACAATTTCAGATTACCTTGCTAAAAATAAGAAATCTCGATATTACAGACCTGAACTTTACGCTGAAGAGACAAAGAAACTGTTACAGGCCTGCGTATGCCAATCACAGAGATACGTAAACAGAAGACGGCTCTGCGGTAGGAAACGCCTGTATAACACAACAGGTGTTTGGAAAAGGCGTTAGATCGGTTACAGCTGGTACAAAGACAAGGTGTCACGAACTGAGTCTGAAAGTGATGCTACAGTCGGTGCACGGAAGACGGGACACAGCATCTCCGAGTTAGCAAAGAGGTGGGGATTTTCAGTACGGCCATTTCTCGAGTTCACCGTGGATATCGCGGCCGGCAAAATACCGTCCTGGAAAATGGAAAAAGAACACCATGAACTCGTCAACCCAGCAAGCTGAAATATTATTGACACATTCTTAATGTATACAACACAATATCAGGCTGTCAGAACCATAAGCATGTCAGTACAGTCACCACACCGTGCACAATGTCGACGCTAGTATCGTGTATGATGATGATGCCGAATGAAGTCTTACAGTATGGTCTGCCATGCCAATTTCCATCTGATGCCCCAGTTGGAGCAGATCTCATGTCGGTGGTAGAGACCGCACCAGGATGACGTTTCATTCGGCCCCAGACATGCTCAATGGGGTTAATGATGTGTCGGGTAGTTGACATACACCTAGAACGTTGGGTTGTATTGGATACGCGTGGACGTGCATTGTGCTGTTGGAAAAGCACATCGCCTTGTTGGTGCATGAACGGTGGCAAGAAAGGTTGAATGATGGTTTCAATGTACGGTGTACTGTTCAATTTCCCACAACGAACACCAGAGGAGGACGGCCAGTCTAGATTTTATCACCAGACACGCATACGACCATCATTGGTCTGCCATGCCAATTTTCATCTGACGCCCCAGTTGGAGCTGATCTCGTGTCAGTGGTAGAGACCGCACCAGGATGATGTTTCATTCGGTCCCAGACATGCTCAATGGGGTTAATGATGGGTCAGGTAGTTGACATACACCTAGAACGTTGGGTTGTATTGGATACGTGTGGACGTGTATTGGAAAAGCACATCGCCTTGTTGGTGCATGAACGGTGGCAATACAGGTTGAATGATGGTTTCAATGTACCGCGTACTGTTCAATTTCCCACAACGAACACCAGAGGAAGATGGCCAGTGTAGGATATGGCTCTCCACACCATGATGCCAGGTGTCGGCCCTCTTTGCGTCTGTCGCGTACACTCTAGATTTTATCACCAGACACGCGTAGGACTATCATTGGCACCGAAGCAGCGACGACCCTCATCACATGTATCCATTCGTCCCATCATAACAGCCTACCATGACACCATTGGAGACGGTCTGAACGATGCTGGAGCGTCAGAGGAGGACACTAACGGCACACATGATTGTGCGTCATTATGAGGGCAGCGATATTCTACACTCGCCATTCTCCTCTAGTGATCGTCTAGAGAACATATAACAGTGCGCGAAACAGTGAAACCATTAAAAAAAAGTTCAAATGTTTGTAGAGCTTAAGGGACTTAACTGCGGAGTCATCAGTCCCTAAACTAATATACTAGCTATTACTAAGGGAGGATTCGAGGAGGGAGGATTCGAACCCCCGACCGTAGTGGCCGTGCAGACCGTGACTGGCGCGCCGCAGCCCGCTTGGCCACCGCGGCCGGCTGAAACCATCATTTAACCCGTCGCGCTAACAGTCTTGCACCCGCTACATGATATGCTTTTCCAACAGGACAATGCAGATTCATATGTATCCCGTAGCACCCAACGTGCTGTTCAAGGTGTACGTCAACTACCGTGGCCAACACGAGCCCCAGATCTCTCCCCCAGTGAGCATGTTTAGGATCATTTTGTGTATGTGTGTGTGGGGGGGGGGGGGCGAGGGTGGGGGGGGGAGGGTGAAGCAACAGCGAAAAGAGTTTCGTTTAAGTTAGAAATTATGTGAGAGCTTTGTTGCAATTCGCCAACTTTTATCATTCACCTTTAATGCATGAAATATCTGGAATTTTTCTGTGCCGTGAGCTTCGAGAAAAAAAAAAAATAAAAAAATTACCACCATTTAATTGTAATACTGGTCCTAACATGTTAAACGCAAGACTTACCTCTTCATAAGAAGATTATGACAGCATTTGATATTTTTACATTCTGTCAGTAGCTAGGGCAACTTCTAAAATGCAATAGTTGTTTCCCTTGTAATCAATCAGACAGATAACTTGCAACATGAAGTCCAGCACATCTAAAAAAAAAAAAAAAAAAAAAAAAAAAAAAAAAAAAAAAAAAAATGTTCATAATAATTTCGTCTGGCTTTGTTGCTTGGTGCAAGTCTTTCAACTGGACGCCACTTCGGCGACTTACGTGTCCCTATCCTACCCAAGTTATTTGCATTGTAATAACAGCCTTGAACGCAGAGGTAATGGTTTTTCTTTTGTTTTTTGTTTACCGGTTTCAACCTAATATAGGTCATCTTCAGAAATAATAAATATACAGCCCACGTGCCCGGTGCTGGACCCTGTAAGACTGCCGATGCCGTGGCTGTTTTCTGGCCGTAAGTATGTAACTGCGAGTTATCCTACCGGGATAAGGGGACCTACAGTTTGACGTGGAATCCAAACCCTGTGTCTTTTCTGGCGACTCCTTACATCGTTGAGAGGTGAAGGATGGGTTGAGAAACTCCGTGAGCTGACCGGATTTCGAACCCTCGACCGTTCGGTTTCCAGTCAAGCGCTTTACAGCGAGACCATCACGAGCAACTTTTAACTTTGATTGGGCGTGCAATGGATCCCCTAAGAAATTTAAAAAGTAAGGAAATGCTAGACAAATTGTTTATTTATTTTTGTCCTGGGGCAAAATTGAGATAGCGCGTAGGTTGTGTAACAAATGCTTTCTTCATGTAGTGAGAGTGACTAAACGTCAAACGTGTACGTTTCAGGAATTCACTGCGTTACCGTCCGTTTCGAAGAGCCCTGCTGGACTCTGGAGGAGGTACCGCAATCTGCGTCACAGCTTTCAGCGCTGCTATTGCTGGATTATTGCACGCCACAGTCGTTCAGAATACGTTCGCCGCCGTTTGAATATAGCGCCATTTCCCGGCCATTTCACCGCCATTTACGAGGACGCAGAAGTGGGGCAGCCATGTTTGCAGTGTCAGACGTTCAGCTGTCGTTTCCTGTAGCGGAAGTGACGTTACAGAGGTCGCGCTCTCAAGTGTTACGATACGAGGCAGAGGCAAGTTCCCAGACGTGACGTGAAACGTCTTAAAGAAACTATCGGAAACGTTGCAGAGACTGGTGGGAGAGGTATAAACTGATCCTAAGTAGCTTCAAAGATATGCAGTTAAACAGCTGACACTTCACTGATTCTCGTTCACAAAGTTTAAAGATTGTGTAACTAAGGCTGGTTGCACACACGCCGATTTTGGATGGACGGTAAGTATCGGCCGATATTTTACCGGTGGAGCGCTGCGTACACACACGCCGGCATTTTACCGGTCAAACGAAGAGTCGCTTGGCTGTCGTGGTGGAGTGAAGTTGATTCAAAACATAAATTAATCAATCCCAAACTATTTCGCATAGTATTATGACACATATTGTTGACATGATACGAATAACTAATTAAGCACTGTATCACACATTACTACCCTAATTACGAAATGAATGTTTTTCTTTGTTCTGACAAAACCGTCATTCATTTCGCAGGAAAGTTGTCTCAATGTATCAAGTCGCATTTTTATTTTCAAACGGATCCAAAGTTTTGTTCCACAAAACTGTTCGTGCTTTTTCTACGGAATCTCTACGTCTTGGTTAGGAATGAGACTTCGCTTGTTAGTAGTACACGTGAAGGGTGTCACTCATAGAAGTTTAAAGGCGCACTATCCAAAAAAATTCCGAGGAAAACGGCTGTAACATTCGAGGGCAA
This sequence comes from Locusta migratoria, assembly GCA_026315105.1. Classification (NCBI taxonomy): domain Eukaryota; kingdom Metazoa; phylum Arthropoda; class Insecta; order Orthoptera; family Acrididae; genus Locusta; species Locusta migratoria. The sequence continues at coordinate 366,170,393 of CM048750.1, read as the reverse complement.
CACATATGCATCTTAACATATTAATAATTGAGTTGTAAACCGAAGTATGAAATATTTCTGGCAGTAGCATGGGCGGACTTTCATGCGGATGGTATTGGTTCGATCCTACCTCGAGAAAACATTTTAATTATTTGTTTCAAAACTAAAACAATTTTTAAATAAAATTAATGGTACGTTATCGATTGAAACTTCAATAGCTTCATTTAATCTACGAAATGACGGTTGCAGTTATTTATATTCTTAATTAATACATATCCTATTCAAAACATCCAATAACGCCAAATGCATTTTACAGTTAATGTAGGTATAAAAACAGTTAAATACAAATGTCAATAAAATTTTATTGCAAAATTAGGCGATGTTTTAAGCCGTAAAAAGATTATAAATATTCGTTGTAATTTTGAGGAACCGGAATCCCAGTGGAAAAGCAAAGTAAACCTGTTTCCCTATTGTACGTACACAAACATCCTGATGGCCATGAATTGTCAAATAAATGATGAAAGTTAAAGAAACGTGTTTCTTGAAGGGAGATTGGAACGGGGATCGTCCACATGAGGACCCTTAGAGTTACAACTGAGCTATTGGACCGCCTTGCAAGTCAGGCTTAACTAAAAGTACACATCTGGCCATTAAAATTTCTACACCACGAAGTTGACGTGCTACAGACGCCAAATTTAACCGAAAGGCAGAAGATGCTGTGATATGCAAATGATTAGCTTTTCAGAACATTGATACAAGGTTGGCGCCGGTGGCGGCAACTACAGCGTGCTGAGAACGAGGAAAGTTTCCAGCCGATTTCTCATAGACAAACAGCAGTTGACCGGCGTTGCCTGGTGAAACGTTGTTGTCATGCGTCGTGTATGGAGAAGAAATGCATATCATCACGTTTCCGACTTCGATAAAGGTCGGATTGTAGCCTATCGCGATTGCGGTTTATCGTACCACGACATTGCTGCTCGCGTTGTTCTCGATCCAATGATTGTTAGCCCAATATGGAAACGGTGGGTTCAGGAGGGCAATACGGAACGCCGTGCTGGACCTCAATGGCCTCGTATCACCAGCAGTCGAGATGACAGGCATCTTATCCGCATGGCTGTAACGGATCATGCAGCCACGTCTCGATCCCCGAGTCAACAGATGGGGACGTTTGCAAGACGACAACCATCTGAACGAACAGTTCGACGGCGTTTGCAGCAGCATGTACTATCAGCTCGGAGACCATGGTTGCGGTTACTCTTTAGGCTGCATCACAGACAGGAGCGCCTGCGGTGGTGTACGCAACGACGAACCTGGGTCCACGAATGGCAAAACGTAATTTTTTTGGAGGAATCCAGGTTCTTTTTACAGCATCACGATGGTCGCATCTGTGTTTGGCGACATCGCGGTGAACGCACATTGGAAGCGTGTATTCGTCATTTCCTTACTGGCGTATCACTCGGCCTGATGGTATGGGGTACCTTTGGTTACACGTCTCGGTCACCTCTTGTTCGCATCGACGGAACTTTGAAAAGTGGCCATTACATTTCAGATGTGTTACGAACCCTGGCTCTACACTTCATTCGATCCCTGCGAAACCCTACACTTCAGCAGGATAATGCACGACCGCCTGTTGCAAGGTCCTGTACGGGCCTTTCTGGATACGGAAAATGTTTGACCACTGCCCTGGCCAGCACATTCTCCAGATCCCTCACCAACTGAAAACAGCTGGTCAATGGTGGCCTAGCAAGTGGCTCGTCACAATACGCTAGTCACTACTCTTGTGATATCGTGTTGAAGCTGCATTGTCATCTGTACCTGTACAAGCTATCCAAGTTCTGTTTGACTCAATGCCCAGGTGTATCAAGGACGTTATTACAGCCAGAGGTGGTTGTTCTAGGTACTGATTTCTCAGGATCTATGCACCCAAATTTCTTGAAAATGTAATCACATGTCAGTTCTAGTATAATATATTTGTTCAATGAATACCAGTTTATCATCTACATTTCTTCTTGGTGTAGCAATTTTAATGGTTAGTAGTGTATATCATTTATACAGGTGTTGCGCTTAAAACTTTAGACCAATTTATCTCGGAATTTTCTGGATAGTGCGCTTTAGGGCTCCTGTGGGTGGACTCACATTAGGTATGCTACTGTCCTGTGAAGCCATTTCCCGAAGAGAATTTATGAGATGTGAAGATCTCATTGTTAGTACAGGAGACATGCCGTCATAAAAAATGAGAATCACCCCTTTGTGATACGCATAAATAACGAGTTTATGCCCTATTGGAGAATGAGAGCATTTAGCGACTTGAAACAGTACACTTAATTTTAGTCCATAGTGAAACTTTTTCTCGATAACATCCCCAACAAAATGATACAAGAAGTTCATCACTTACCACTTTTCCACTGTGAATGCAGTATATTCTTTATATTCATCACAAGTCTGACCTGATATTTTACTACCTCTTCTGTTATTTTATGTTTATGATGTTTCATCAAGAATTAGATCATGCTTATTAGAAATACCAAAGATACCTTGTCAAATTTTTTTTATTAAGGCAGCTGTCAAATTTTAACTTTGCTCCTGAACTGGCTGACTGCAGTCAATATGATTCCACGCAGAATAGTTGTCCATCTCACTTCACCACAAGGAATAACGTCCATAATGAAATCTTTAAAAATAAAGCATTCTAGTGATTAAGATAAAATATCAGAAAAGTTAATTAAAGCTTGTTCTTGTGAATTTAGCGCATTTTCAAGTTATTTGTGTAACCGGTCTATTATAACTGCAACATTACCTGATTGGTTAAAATATGCGGATATTAAATCTTTGTTGAAGAAAGGGGATAAAGAGATACAATCAAACTACAGATAGATTTCACTTTTACCGGCAACCTCAAAAGTTGTAGAAAAGGTTATGTACAAGCAAATTCTCATACACCTAACCTCAAATGACATACTGGCTAGTGGATTTCTAAAAGGTTCCGATAATGAGAAGGCTATTTACACCTACAGTGAGAATGTACTTAATTCATCAGATAATAAATTACAAGTAGTAGGTATTTATGTGATTTATCAAAGGCATTTGATTATGTGAACCATAACATACTTTTAATTAAATTAGAATTCTATGGTGTCACGAAAATTGCTGCAAAATGGTTCAAGTCGTACCTTGCTAAGAGGAAACAAAGGGTGTCCGTGCCAGGGAGTAGTGAATTAAGCCAACAGTCATCATCAGAGTGGAAAGAAAGTACATGTGGTGTCCCACAAGGATCCATCTTAGAGCCATTGATTTTTCTTGTGTACATTAATGACTTATCATCAGTTACACTGCCAGAAGCAGAGTTCGTTTTGTTTGCAGATGATACAAGTATTGCAATAAATTGCATGTCGAGCATAGTTCTGGAAATGTCTGCTAATAATATTTTCGTTAACATTAATAAATGGTTTAAAGCCAACTCATTGACAGTGACTCGCTACATGCAGTTCAGAACATGTAAGAGATTCCCATCCAATATATGCATAAAGTACGAAGAAGAGCAGATAGAAGAGGTTGACAGTATAAAATTCCTGGGATTACAGCTTGATAATAAACTCAGTTTGGAGGAGCACACCAAGGAACTGCAAAAACGACTTAACAAATCAGTATTTGCAATACGAGTGGTATCAGACATAGGAGAGATAAAAATAAAAAAGCTTGCATACTTGCTTACTTTCATTACATAATGTCCTATGGTATAATATTTTGGGGTAACTCTTCAAGCAAAAGTTTTTAGAGTCCAGAAGCTTGTAATACGTATTATTTGTGGTGTAAATTTACGGACATCCTGCAGAAGCCTCTTCGAAGAACTGGGTATATTAACTACTGCCTCTCAGTATATTTATTCCTTAATGAAATTTGTCATAAATAATATATCCCTTTTCGTAACAAACAGCTCGGCAACTCAGTTCATACCTACAATACTAGCAACAAAATTGATCTACAGAAGGACTTAAAAGCGCTTATTTTAGTTCAAAAAGCGATCCACTACTCAGGAACAAATCTTTTCAATAATTTACCAACAACTATAAAATTGTAGCTATAAATAAAGACCATAGACTCTGACCATAACTTGTTAGTCATGAACTGTAGGCTGACACTGAAAAAACTGCAGAAACGTGGGAAAAGAAGGAGATGGGACAGATAAATTGAAGGAAAGTGAAGTTCTGAAGAATTTCAGAGGGAGATTTAGGCAACAATTGACAGAAACAGGAGGAAATAAAACTGTAGAAGAGGAATGGGTAGCATTGAGAGATGAAATAGTGAAGGCAGCAGAGGACAAAATAGGTAGAAAGGCAAGACCTACAAAAAATCCTTGGATATCACAGGATATACTAAACTTAATTGATGAAAAGAGAAAATATAAAAATGCAGTAAATGAAGAAGGCAAAATGGAGTACAGACGACTAAGAAATGAGATTGACAGGAAGTGCAAAATGGCTAAGCAGGAGTGGCTAGAAGCCAAATGCAAATCTGTAGAAGAATGTATAAGAAGGGGAAAAGTAGATACCACCTACGGGAAAATAAAAGAGACATTTGGGGACAAGAGAAGCAACTCTACGAATATCAAGTACTCAGATGGGAAACCAGTTCTCAGCAAAGAAGGGAAAGCTGAAAGGTGGAAAGAGTACATAGAGCAGCTCTACAAAGGAATTGAACTGAGAGACGATGTTGTAGGAAGGGAGGAGGAAGTAGATCAAGATGAAATAGGTATACTATACTGAGAGATGAATTTGAAAGAGCCCTGAATGACCTAGGTCGGAACAAGGCCCCAGGAGTAGATGACATACTCTCAGAGCTACTAAAGTCTCTGGGAGAGCCAACCATGACAAAACTATTTGAACTGGTGTGTAGGATGTATGAGACAGGCGAAATGCCCTCAGACTTTAAGAACAATGTAATAATCCCCATTCCAAAGAAATCAGGCGCAGACAGGTGTTAAAATTACAGAACCATCAGTTTGATAAGTCATGTTTGCAAAATTTTAACACGAATTATCTACAGGAGAATGGAAAAGCTGGTAGAAGCTGACCTCGGGGAAGATCAGTTTGGATTCAGGAGGAACGTAGGAACCCGGAAGGCAATACTCACTTTAAGTCTTATCTTAGAAGATATATTAAGGAAAGGCAAACCTACATTTTTAGCTTTTGTAGATTTGGAGAAAGCGTTTGGCAATGTTGACCGGAAAACACTCTTTCAAATTCTGAAGTCAGCAGGGGTAAAATACAGGGAAAGGAGAGTTATTTACAACTTGTACAAAAGCCAGACCGCAGTTATTAGACTCGAAGGGAATGAAAGGGAAGCATCAGTTGGGAAGGGAGTAAGACAGGGTTGTAGCTTTTCTCCGATGTTATTCAGTTTGTACATCGAGCAGGCGGTGAAGGAAAGCAAGCAAAAATTTGGAATAGGCATTAAAGTTCAGGGGGAAGAAATAAAAACATTGCGTTTTGCTGATGACATTGTAATTCTGGCAGAGACATCAAAGAACCTGGATGAGCAGTTAAATGGAATGGACAATGAACATTAACAAGAGTAAAACAGAAATAATGGAATGCGGTCTTAGAAAATCAGGCAATGCTGAAGGAATTACATTAGGTAACGAAACAATGAAGGCGGTAGATGAATTTTGTTACTTAGGTAGTAATTACATGCGATGGTCGCAGTACAAAGAACATGTAATATGCAGAATGGCAATGGGAAGAAAAGCATTTTTGAAAAAGAGAAATTTGCTAACATCGAATGTTAATTTAAGTGTAAGAAAGTCTTTTCTGAAGACATTTGTGTGGAGTGTTGCCTTGTACGGGAGTAAAACATGGACGATAAGCAGTGCGGACAGGAAGAGAATGGAGGCTTTTGAAATGTGGTGCTACAGAAGAATGCTGAAGATTAGGTGGGTAGATCGCATAACTAATGAAGAGGTACTGAACAGAATTGGTGAGAAAAGGAATTTTTGGCATACCGTGACTAAATGAAGGGACCGCTTGGTGGGACACATTCTTAGACTTCGAGGAATCGTAAATTTAGCATTGGAGGGAAGTGTGTGGGGTAAAAATCGCAGAGGGAGACCATAGACGCGTATAGATTCAAGTGGATGTGGGTTGCCGTTCTTATGAGGAGATGAAAAGGCTCGCTCAGGAGAGAGTAGTGTGGAGAGCTGCATCAAACCAGTCTCCGACTGAAGACCATAACAACAAATAAAGACTAGTTTGAGAGGAGCCTAAAAGACTTTCTAGTGGCCACCTCCTCTTACTCCACTGACGAATTCTTAAATAGAACCAAATGATGCATGTATCTGTATTCATATTATTAGTATAATTTATTTATCAGATTGTAAAAAATGTATGTACCTGTATTAGTATTTTAATATTATCAGCTTGTGAATAAAAAAAAAATGACATGTTCCACATCCATGAGTATCTCCTCAACACGTATCTTTGGAACGAACCAACTAAATCTAAATCTTCACCATAGAATTAAAAGGAAGGGTCGAAGGGAGATTAGGGTTCAACGTCCCATCGCGAACGTGGTCGTTAGAGACGACGTTGTCTTTTGATAAGGTTGAGGAAGCAAATCGGCTGAGCTCTTTGAAAGGAGCTATCCTATAATTTGCCTAGAGTGATTTAAGGGTATCACGGAAAATCTGAATCCACAGAAGAAGCACACCATAAACGTGTCATTTGCCTGGGAGAAACGGGAGATTGGTCCATGAGAGTCAACATGATCCAAATCATCATCGTGACACTGTTCAGCTTTTCATTTTACGAAATGCTGTCGTAAAAGAGTCTCTTGGTCTTCCTATTCTGTTGTTTTCCATTTAAAATTTCCTCGCTGGTGCTATAGCAGAACATTTGTTATTGTCCCTTGCTCCTTCCAAAATTAATTTCCTTGGAGTAGACGTTAGAATTTATTAAAGCTGTCCACACATCGAAACGGAACATATAACTAACTTATACGGCCGTGTTTCGCAACGGTTGTTAAAGTAAAGCCTCTGCGTGTCATGGCGTGTTAGGATTCCGGACCTCAGTCAGTATGAAAGGTCACCAAAATCACAAAACAAACTACGTACAATGGATTGTCCTTCCAAAGAACTCTTATGTAAATGAATACAATTGAGAGGCGCGAAGGAATGTCGTTATGTTTTGAACATAAATGAAACGTGCCGAAAGAAGCATAGAAATGTCGTTAATTATGTAATAGAAAAAGCGAAATCAGTAACACTGTGTTCAATGTTTGTTGGTATTCTTAGAGATAAGATTGCGTCGCTTAATCCTATTACAGACGTACGCTTCCTTGCAGTACTACGCCATACTTATTATGCAGCAACGGCGTCTATTAGATCTTTTGTGCACTAAAGCGTCTCTAGTTACCAAAAAAATAACTTTTTGTGTCTTACCTGGGTTAAATTTTACTTGCAGTGGCAGCGGTTTAGTATTTTAATGTCAGCAACGAAATATTAGCTTTAGGGGATCATTGATTTACTGATCTTAAAACATTAATTATTTATTTCATTATCAATACAAAGAATTACTCCTCTCATTGTACGACTGATTTTTCAAAAAGGATTAAACGGCCGTTTCCAACAAAAACACACTACACCGCTGCCGTAAGGAAAATCGTAGCCCTTGTTTCAGTGTATTTCACCTTAGTTATAAGCATAAAAAAAACAAAGAATCGTCATCTACAAGTTATTTCGTATAGTATCTAAGTAACAGCGCCTCTATGCGATTCAAGCATAGTATACACATAAAACTTCAAATTACGATATCTTTTCTTCCTCTGATCCGATTTTGGTGAAATGAAGGTATGTTAACCTCCAAACTATTCTCAATTTACCTGTGCAAACCCATGAACGTTCGTATAGTACATTTGGAGATTATCCTCAAGAAATAGACCTACTCGATGGTCTTTAAACAAATGTTTATATTATGATATAATTATTTTCTGCGATACGATTTTAATTATTGAACCCTTATGTAACCGCATAATATGTTCAAGTTACGTGTGAAAACCCCATGAGAATTCGTCTAGTAGTTTTGGAGATAAACGTGTTCAAAGAGTCAGACAGACATGACGGTCGTGGATAAAAAATTTCAAATTATAATAATCTTTTTTACACGATCCGATTTTTATGAAACTAAGTCTATATCTTGTCCAGAGCTACAATCAAGTTAACTGTGAAAACCCCAAACATACTCGTGAAGTAGTTTTGGTGATAAGAGGTTCTTAATAATTGAACAAAGTGACACGACGTTTACCGAAGACACTTAAAATTAGGATTTTTTTTTCTGTGAAGCGATTTTTATAAAATTATGACTATATATTGACCCAAACTTTTCTCATGTCTCCTGTGAAGATTGAAGTGAACAGCGACAGGCCTACATTTACAGATTTATTAGTAGCATAGATGAAACACACCAAGCATTTTACAGCTTACAGCTGTGCCTAGAATCGTTGGTCTAACGATAGTAGAATTGTTTTAGTGTGAAGGAGTGTAGCCTCTTGATCGCAAAGCGTTCGCCCGGCGGTTTCCCTACAGCTCGGTTTCGAACAGTTGCGGAGGGCGCAGTCAGTGCTGAACAGGACGCGCAGCCCCGCCGCTGTGATTTATTGGCTCAACAAAAAGTTGAGAAAAATGCCACTCTTCTCTGGAGCGTGTGTTTGATGAATCTGGCTCCGGATATTAGGTTCGTAAATTTTAGAGGGGTCGGAAATCTCTTGAATCCGCTCTTGGTCGCGCTGCATCGGCAGTGGAGCTGTGAGATTTCGCGCCCATTAAAACATGGGGAGAGACACATTTAAATAACACATGGAGGGCTAGCAAAATAAATGTTCAAATGTTTGTACAACTTATGGGACTTAACTACGGGGTCATCAGTCCCTAAGCTTACAAACTACTTATGAACTACTTACGAACTAGGACGGCACAAATATCCATGCTCGAGGGGGGATTCGAACCCCCGACCGTAGTGGCCGTGCTGACCGTGACTGAAGCGCCTCAGTCACCTCGGCCACCGCGGCCGGCGGAGGGGGGGGGGCTAGCCTGGGGTGTTTGTAGTGGAACACCACTTGCTCAAATGTTTACATTTATTAACTAATAATACATGTCAAATTTTATAGATGCTGATTAATTAATTTATTTCTAAGGTTTTTACAATAAAAAAAGACTTGCAAACATTTCTGAAAAACAAATTTTGTTAAATTTCGGCTGGAGCCTTTACAATAAATAACGTGATCGTGAAAACCAAGTGATTGACTACTTTTCATAAGAAAGATCAATCTCAGAATTAACCAAATTGAAACTTCCTGGCAGATTAAAATTGTGTGCCGGAACCGGGACTCGAACCTGGGACCCTTGCCTTTCGCGGGTAAGCGCACTACCGACTGTTCCATCCCGACACGACTCACGATGCTGCCTCACAACTCTTACTTCCGCTAGTATCTCGTCTCCTACTTTCCAAACTTCACAGAAGCTCTCCTGCAAACACGCAAGACTAGCACTCCTGGAAGAAAGGATATGGTGGAGACGTGGCTTAGCCACAGCCTAAGGGATGTTTCCAGAATGAAACTTTCACTCTGCAGCGCAGTGTACGCTTGCCCGCGAAAGGCAAGGCTCCCAGGTTCGAGTCCCGGTTCCGTCACACAATTTTAATCTGCCAGGAAGTTTAATATCAGCGCACACTCCGCTGCAGAGTGAAAGTTTCATTCTATTAACCAAATTGTTATACTAAATGTGCTCAGACTTCGTCAAGGACATGACTTCTGACATAATCCGCTTCCAGCAACTGCAGGTCATTAGCGTTTTTGGATACACCTGGGCGTAAACAAATTGCACAGCACATTAGCATTCTGTGGGCACGCCCGGCGCCACCGACTCGCACCACAAACGAAAAAGCACTTCTAAAACTGTTGAGGGAAAGTAAATGAACACTCGGTTCCATCACAACAACTTACAACCAGTAGAAGCACACTATGCGACAGCGAAACTATATTATTTCAGTTACTGCGAGTGATGCCTCGAACACTGCCGCCAAAACAGTTTTCCTAGAAATTTAGAAGTAGCAGTTCTCATTAACTAGATTCTAAAGCTGGCTTAACCACTTCTGAGGCACGACTCAGCCTAATTAACCACTACAGCAGGAACAACCTTGTAGCCAGAATTTACATAAATTTCTCAAGCACGTTAAGAAAATCACCCATCAACGGGTCTCACACTTGACAATTTAGTCACTGTGTATTTAACAATGTGGATAATACATTTTTAAAAAGTCAACTACACCAGAGTAATGATAGTCAAAGACCGACCGGCTAGACGCGCTTGGTAACGACCGGCCGAAATAAAAAAAACGACACGAAATGAACGGCAGCGAAGCAGCGGTACATGATATGGGCCTACCTGTAGGTCCATAGGGCAGTGCGGAAGGCCGTACCGAAATAGCTCCCAATGTTTTCCATCCAAACTGGCGCTCAAAACAGTTATCTAAATGATGATAGCGCTACTAAAGGAGATATACTAAACTCAGCTTTTCGAAATTCATTCACCAAAGAAGACGAAACCAATATTCCAGATTTCGAATTACAAACTGAGGCCAGAATGAGTAACGTTGAAGTAGATATTCTCGGAATAGTGAAGCAACTTAAATCATATAACAAGACAGCAGACAACAAGCACATAACAAGCAGAAGTGCTCGGGACTGTACACCCATTAGATTTGTATTTCATTATGCTGAAGCGAAAGATCTTTGCTCGTGCCATAAACAACCGCTCGCCCGAATAAGGATCTGCACCAAAACATTGGGAGATTGCACAGATCACACCAATATTCAAGAAAGGCGATAGGAGTAAACCACTAAACTATAGGCCTATTTCATTGACATCATTCTGCAGCGGGGTTTAGGAACATATCCTGTAATCAAAATAACCACGGGTGTACTGCCGGTCTACAGTGTCCAACGAAATGTTCAAATGTTTGTAAATCTGTGGGACTCAACAGCTTGGTTATTAGTCCCTAGCTTACAAACTACTTAACCTAAGGTAAACTAAACTAAGGACAACACAACCACCTATGCCCGAGGGCACAATCGAACCCCCGACGGCGGACGGCCGCGCGCACCGCAACACGGCGCTCCAGTACGCGTGGCTAATCCGCCGCGTCACAGTGTCCAACAGGCACAATATTTCGGCGATCATACTTGTCGCCATCATCAGGTGAACTGACGTACTGATCTCCTGGAAGGGGCACGCTATGGCGGCTCGAAGGGAACTGGGTTCTAGCCCGGTAGCGGGCATTTAAATACCCTCGACCCGCGGAGCGCCCCTTCCGTGGTTCGCGCAGTGGAACCGATTGCGACGGCGTCTGAGATGACGTCGATGTCAGGGCTCTGTCCGCCGTGGTCGTCACTTCGTTACGTTTCCTAGATTTACTCTTAATTAACCCAGTCGCTGGTTCCCAAGCTCTGTTAAGATTGTAGCCACAATTATGAGGACGCCACTAGGGCGAATTTCAATAGCCTCTGTAATGACGCAGTCCCAGTATCTCGACGTCTGTACCAGATTCCTAGTGCGTTCATACTCCATCGCGTGATTCTCCGACAAACAATGTTCACCGACCGCCGACTTGCTCGGAAACATCAATCGTGTGTGCCTCTGGTGTTCAACTCATCGATCCTCGACGGTACGCATCGTCTGTACAATATATGACTTGCCACACTGACACGGAATCTGGTACACGCCGGCCTTCCACAAACCGAGATCATCTTTGGCGTTCCCCACCAGTGCACGAATTTAATTCGGCGGGCAAAAGACAGTTCCAACCTGGTGTTTCTTCAAAATGCGGGCGCCTTTCCCCGAGAGTGCGCCAGTGTATGGAATAAACGCAGTGTCTACCTCATCCCTAGTGTTTTCATCCGTTTCCACAGGTTGTGCTGTAGTGGTTGGGCGGAGAGCACGCTGAATCTGCCACTCTGAGTACCCATTTTTTCGGAGAAGCTCTCTTGGGATCTTTGTAGATGACGCCGTCATTTACCGTCTAGTAAAATCATCTAAAGATCAAATTCAACTGCAGAACGATCTGAATAAGATATCACTATGGTGTAAAACTTGGCAATTGACTCTAAATAATGAGAACTATGAAGTCGTCCACATGAGTACGAAAAGAAATCCGTTATACTTTGTTTTCAAGATAAATCAAGCAAATGTGAAGCCCATAAACTATACATAACACCGAGGAATTGCTATCACATCAGACTTAAACTGGCAAGAACACATAGATAATGTCGTGGTAAAGGCGAACCAGAGACTACGTTTTATTGTCAGAAACCTCAAAAATACAACAGAAACATTAAAGAAACTGCATAAACTAAGCTTTTCCGTCCTTCCTTGGAGTATTGTTGCCCAGTGTGGGATCGTTATCAGGTGTGCTAGACCGAGGACATCGAAAGAGTCCAAAGAAGGGCAGCTCGTTTTGAATTTTCACGATACAGGGGAGACAGCGTCACGAAAATGATACAGGATCTGGGATTACAACAACGGCGCTTATTGCTGTGGCGTGGGCTGCTTACGAAACTCCAATCGCCAACATTCTCCTCCAAATGCGAAAATATATTGTTGACTGCCACTTACATAGGCAGAAAAGATCATCAGAATAAAATACGAGATATCAGAGCTCGAACGGAGAGATTCAGGTGTTCTTTCTTCCCCGCGCGCTATTAGAGAATGGAATGGGAGATAAATAGTATAAAGGTGGTTTGATGAACCTTCTGCCAGGCACTTAGATGTGATTTGTAGAGTATCTCATGTAGATGTAGATGAACGAACACAGGAGCCGTCGATGGCTCGTTACGAGGTGGTGAAAACTACCGTCCAGGGCGAATAACAGGTAGTACCAAAGGCATGACACTGTCCAGATAACTCGGCAAGTGCCGAAAACGGTCACTGAAGCAAATACAGATTCGACTTGCAGCGCCACCCGGCAGAACCCTGTCCGCGCCCAATGCCGCACTTGTCGCTACACCACTGACTACCGTCACCTGTTACTTGGTGCGTGTACCCTCAAAAATTCAAATTGTATAGTTTATGGGACTTAACTACTGGGTCATCAGTCCCTAAACTTACAAACTACTTATGAACTAACTAATACTAAGGACGGCACAAATATCCATGCCCGAGGGGGGATTCGAACCCCCGACCGTACTGGCCGTGCAAAACCGTGACTGGGGCGCCTCAGTCCCTTCGGCCACCGCGGCCGGCCGTGTACCCTCTCCAGGAGTCCTGCAGCGCATGCCCTAAAAAGGATACTGACAACTATAACAGATCCCCCGCAAAAGAAGTGTCCACAGCAAAGATAAAATGACATCGATAACGATATCAATGGCCGGCCGCTGTGGCCGAGGCGTCTGCGGCGCGCCAGTCACGATCTGCACGGCCACTACGGTCGGAGGTTCGAATCACCTCTCGAGCATGGATATTTGTGACGCCTTTAGGATTAGTTAGTTCATAAGTAGTTTGAAAGTTTAGGGATTGATGACCCCGTAGTTACGTTCCATAAGCTATACAAACATTTGAACATGTCGATATCAATGCCACTCGGCTCAGGCAGTGATCCTCATCTTACATTTTCTGACATTGAAGGGACCCTGAATAATGGAACTGCTACACACTGCGTTCTGAATTTTTTTCGTCGATGGAGACTTAAAAGTTAATCCAGAATTCGAATCAAGAACAGTACTTTAGTAATAGATATCCCTATAGTATTAAAGCAACTTAATTCACCTACCAAAAAATAGTCTCCCGGTCCAGACTGCATACGACTTATGTTCCTTTCAGAGTGTGATGACGCAGTAACTTCATACCTAGCTATTTCATGTTAGAAAGGACGCAGTAGGTTGTAAGTGACGGAACGTCGTCGAGTTAAACAAAAGTGATATCTGGCGTTCCCGACGGAGATGTTATAGAGCCCCTATTGTTCAAAATGTTTAAAAAAGGATTTAGGAGAGAATCTCAGTAGCTATCTTAGAGTGCTGGCGAAGCGACTGTTATTTATTGGTTTGTAACATCACCAGAAGATCAAAAGCAACTGGAAAATGATTTAGATAAGATATCTGCATGGTGAAAAAATTTGTAATAATGATATGTGTGAAGTCATCCATATGAGCACAAACAATTCCGTTAAAATTCATATACTCTACACATCAGCAAAATATGCAGGCCGTAAATTCAACTAAATACGTAAGAATAATTAGAAAATGGAATGCAAAAAAATGTGATAAAAGCGTTTCGATGAACCCGCTGCCATGTACTTCCACGTGATTTTCAGTTTTATGTAGCTATTTCCAAAATTTCTTTCACAGATTTTCTCTTCCGAATGAGAACATATTTTATTAGTACCCACCTACATAGGGAAATAAGAGAAATCAGATCGAAAACAGAAATGTGCAGGGTTCTTTTTCCCGCGCACTATTAGAGAATGGAACAGTAGACAAATATTTAGGGAGATCGATGAATCGTCGGCCATGAACTTAAATGTGATTTACGGAGTAATTATGTAGATGCAGCACTGCAGCGCAGACCATCATTCACGATCATTAAGGCCTAACCAAGAGATGTGCCCATTGCGTGACACATTCCTTGAAAGAAGGCCAAAAGCACACCAGAGTGGACTGATGTCAATTTATGCTTGAATTAACCGACAAATGGCCATCAATAGACACTTACAGTACCTGTGAAATATAAATATTTAAATATCTCGGCTATTTCAGGCCACGGAATTACATTCGATGGTGACGTTGACCGCGACTGGAACCCGTTTTTCCCGTTTTGGGTCAACGTTTTCCTTAACCAGTTCAGTTAGGCGGACAACGTTATCGTCTTGCCCAAATTCTCATCTTATAGCACACTACTGGCCATTATTTTCATTAGCTCGCAGTTTTATGTTACATCTTTAACTCACAAATCGGCACAGTTGAGGAAACTTGGGTGTACAATATTATACTTAGGTGCAATTTTCAATACGGTGCTTTCTATCTGAGGAACAACCACGGAAGTTCGGAGAGTTTTGAGCTCTGCACCGAGATGCGTCTATGACCCTAGACAAACGCTGCAGAGTCAGTTGTTAGTGGTATGTCACTGAATGTCTCCCGAGAATCATAGCCACATGGAAGTCACGTAATCGAAAGTCGAAGAGTCGTCACCTTTTTCTTCATTATGACAGTGCCTTAGCAATGGACTTCTTGGAGAAGGAAACAGTGCGAGTGTTGTAGTCTTCATCATATTCATCTCACCTGGCTTCGTGCGACTTATTCGTGATTCCAAAGTCGAAGGAAAAATTTCGTGACTGGTGTTTTTCATCCGTTGAAGTAGCCGACTAACCAAACAATGACTTCCTTAAAGAAGCTTTGATTAAGAAATTTTTGAGTTTCTGAAATTCTGCTAAAAACTGTCGGTATAACCCTCGTATTATTAGGCAGTTTGGCTTCACAATTGTTCTTCTCTTATTTAGAACGCGATATGGAATAGGTTCACAGATTAGCGACTGGCTGGAAGACTGCCTAAGTAATAGAACGCAGTACGTTGTTCTCGACGGCGAATGTTCATCAGAGACGAGTGTATCGTCAGGCGTGCCCCAGGGGAGTGTGATAGTGCCGCTATTATTTCTATCTCTACAAATGATCTGATGGACAGAGTAACTTGCAATTTGCGGCTGTTTGCTGATGATGCTGTGGTGTATGGGAGTAGTAGGAGTAGAAAAAAAAAATAACAATCCAATAATATTAGAATACAGCATTAGTAGTGAACTAATATATCTAGGCGTAACATTACAGAGCGATATGAAATGGAACGAACATGTAAGAACAGTTGTAAGGCGGACAGCCGACTTCGGTTTATTGGGAGAATTTTAGGAAGATGTACTTCATCTGTAAAGGAGACCGCGTATAAAACGCTTGTACGAGCACGTCTTGACTATTGCTCAAGTATTTGAGACCAGCAGCAGATCAGTTTAAAGGAAGACATATCACCAGTTCAGTGGCGAGCAGCTAGGTTTGTTACTGGTAGGTTCGACGAATGCGTGAGTGTGACGGAAATGCTCTAGGAACTCAATTGGGGATCGCTGGAGAAAAGACGACTATCTTTTTTCGAGAAATTCTGTTGTGGAAATTTAGAGGGCCGGAATTTAAAGCTGATTGTAGAACGATCTTCCTGCCGCCTACTCACATTTCACATAATGATCGCAAAGACAAGCGAAATTAAGGCTCGTACGGAGGCATATATTCTTTTTTTCCTCGTTTTATTTGGGAGTGGAATAGGAAAGGAAATGCCTAGTAGCGGTACAATTTACCCTCCGCCACGTAACTTACAGTGGATTGTGGAGTATGTAAGTAGATGTAAAACCTCTAAATCTTTTTCTAAGTATTCGTAGCAAAAGTAAAATAAATAAAAATAACAAAAAGAAAAAGAAAAACATAAAAAAAATCCAGACGTCCCGTCTTCCTTATCCACTCCTAGCCCTTCTCCAGTTCCCTTCCCCAATTCAAGGTCTGATGCGATCCGTGTCGAGAGGCACATAGTACATGGAAATATGTGTAGCAAATGAAATCTCAGGGATACCGGGCGATCTCCCTGAATAATCAGCCTCACACCATGCGTATTATAGTGTGGGCCGAATAGATCCCCAAACCTCGTGGGATCACTAAACAAACTAAAGGTCAAACTAAGACCTCAGTCACCCAAACATGGGGATTATGACCGATGGAACGCATTGCCGTTACTGAATCATGGCTTAGCCCTGAGCAAGAAATGGGATCTATAACTGAGAAGTTTGACCAGATCAAGATTAAAAACTTGTCTGTGGCTCAGAGGAGTAAACGTCTCAGGGAATAGAAGCAAATGGAATAGAATGGCTTCCTAAACAAAAGTGGGGGGAATTAAAAGGGCTTGAGCCCAAGACCCCTCAGGGAAAACTGTCTCTGATTGTAGGGGATACACAGACCCCTCGACATCAAAGACAGGTAGCAAGAGGAGGAACTTACACAGATGGCCCTATTAGAATAGATTGGGAGAACGCTGGTCCAGGACCCAAATTCAGCAGGGTCCATCTAGGTCGTGGTGCCCTCATTTTTGTCTGTGAGGGGGTGCATACGGTGCTGTGGCTCAAGGACAAGGTGTAGATGATATACCTGTGCGAAGCTGATTAAGACAGCAGACGGCAAAGGTATCAAAAGGTATCAATAAGGGTACCAAACGCGCTTAAGGACGTCTGTCCAAAGTCCGAGAAAATAAGGGGTTCAGAACCCAAAAGTCTCGACAGAGAAAGTCGTATCATAAGGACGAGCCCTGATGGTGGAGATTGGAGACATGTCCCTGAAGGCAATGCGAGAACCAGGCCTGAAATTGTTTTTAGGGTCCTCACAGGTCGCAGTCGGGTAATCAAAGACCTTAAAGGCAATGATGGAAGCAATATGGAGATTGGAAGTACTGTAGATTAATCTGTAGCAAAAGGTGCACTGCTGCCTTGCACCTTCGTCCGGGAAGACAGAAAGTGAACGTGGTCCTAATACAAGTATCCTTCTTATAAAGGGGGGTGTATTGGGCCTCAGGGGTACTGGAGGTAAGCTGTTTTAGGCTAGAAATTTAAGAACATGCATTTATGTTAGAAATGGAATATTTTTCATGCTAATGATGGACCAATTCCAGGAGCCCATTGACCATCAGGATGCAGCAACGTGAGAAAGGTATCACGAGGGAATTTGTTCTGGCCTCATTATACCTTACTTACGAAGACAGTTGTTCTCCTCCTTTGGAAGTGAAGAGACTGACAGAAGTCTCCAATCGGGACGGCGACCCAACTGTTGGTTGGACGCGTTACCAACGCCCACAATCTAGTGTGGGGCAGCATGAATACCAATAGTAGAGCTGAATACCTTCTCGAATTTCTGCTATATAACAACCTGGAGGTCCTGAGTAGGGGTGGTTAACCTATATTCAGGAATAGTAGGAAAATGTTCAAATGTTTGTAAAGCTTATGGGACTTGACTACGGGGTCATCAGTCCCTAAACTTACAAACTACTTATGAACTACTGACGAACTAGGACGGCACAAATATCCATGCCCGAGGGGGGATTCGAACCCCCGACCGTAGTGGCCGTGCTGACCGTGACTGGAGCGCCTCAGTCACCTCGGCCACCGCGGCCGGCGAACAGTAGGAGGGAAGAAGTAGTTGGATCTTTGGTTCCACGATGATGGGCAGGTAAAAATGGCATATGGCGTTAGAACCATCATTATCGGATCACATGTATATTAAATTTGAGGATGAAATGGGATCCAGACAGACCATGGCCTATAGGAATTTCAGGAAAACAGATAAATAAAAACCTCAAAAACATTTTTGTAAAGCTCGGGGGGGGGGGGTCAGTCCCTAAACTTACAAACTACTTATTAACTACCTTATACTAAAGACAGCACAAAAAACCAAGCCCGAGGGAGGCCGCGCGATCCGCAACGTGGCGCTCCAGACCGCTCGGCTACTTCTGCGTGGCATAAAAACCTCTATAAGGAATCCGACAGAGTTTGAGGAAGTAGCAGAAACTGTAACCTCTTCCATAGTGAACTGATACCAGGACAACTGATCAGTTACCAAGAAGTGCAAAACAGGAGTTTGCCTTTGTGGATAACAACTTGGAAACGCAAAAATTACGAGCAAAGGAGGAATCGTGGAAGGCATTCTGCGAGGAAGTGGAGGGCACGGCTGATTAAACCAGGCTTCACAAACTCCTCACTAAAGTGCCAACTAATAAAGGAGGAACGCTGAGGAACGAGTATAGAGAATATACAGAGACAGCACATGAAATAATGGAAGACTCACGCTCTGGCAAATAACACAGACCAGCATGCGATTCTTGAGAGACAACGGTTCTCAGGCATTTGAAGGGGATTGACCAAAGAATTTGTAGATTTCAGTAATATCTAATAGGAGGTGGGAATATTTCAACCATGCAAGTCACCTGGCCCTGACGGTATTTTTTTCAGCTCTCCTGCAACAAGCAGGAGAGAATCTTATAAGAGTCCTAAGCAGGTTATTCAGTGGAGGGCAGTGAAGGTTGTCTTCATTCCAAAACCAGTGAGAATAAATTATGCCAAGGATATGAGACCAGTCAGTACCTCCTCCGTTATTCTTAAAACTGGTCAATGTACATGTTGGAAACAGGAATTTGACAAGGGCTCCTCTAGATTCAAGCCAATATGACATCAGCCAGGTAAATCATGTGAGACAGCTCTCCACCAACTCGGTGCGAAGGTGAAGAAAGCACTACAATTTCAGGAAATAGCCCTCTGTACCTTCCTGGGCATGGAGGGGGCTTTTAGCAACACGACCTTCGATACCATGGCTATGGCAGCTAAGATGTATGACCTAGGAACAACTATATGTAGGTGGACCAAGGTCATGCTCAGTGGAAGGAAAGTAGAGGCTTCCATGTTTAGTGAAAAATGGTAATCTACACCACTAGAGGTTGTTCGCAATGAGGAGTCCTGTATCCTCTATTGCGGAATTTAATGGTGAACAAACTCGTTTCACTGAAGAACTCTACTCAGCACTTTGGCCAAGGATATGCAGATGATCTTGTCATAGTAATACTTGGCAAATTTGCTTATTCACTTAAGAATACGGCACAAGATACAATGGACATTTTGGAAGTCTGGTGCAGAAAACAGGATTTGGGGGTTAGTCCTAAGAAGACTGTTGTTGTACCATTTACCAACAAGCGTATTCATCATTCAAGTTGGAATATAAAGCTTTTTGATGAAACTCTGCCTCTGAAGGGAACAGTGAAATATCTAGGGGTATCCTTAGATGAGAAACTGCCATGGACACCTCAAATTAGATTAGCTTCAAGTCGAAACGTACTCGGGTGAGTACCATTAGAGCTTGTGAGAATTATAATGTTTGTATAGCTTATGAGACTTAACTATTGGGTCATCAGTCCCTAAACTTACAAACTACTTATGAAGTAAATAAGACTTAGGACGCCACAAATATCCATGCCCGAGGGGGGATTCGAAACCCTGACTGTAGTGGCCGTGCAGTCCGTGACTGGAGCGCCTCAGTCCCCTCGGCCACCGCGGCCGGTGCTTGTGAGAAGAACTGGGGCCTGAGCCCCAAAGGCATGCACTGGATATACACCAGGGTGGTTAGATCCAGGATCACTTATGGGACTGTTGTGTGGTGGAAGAACGTAGAACAGCAGGTTGCTGCTAAAGAGCTTGGTAAGGTGCAGAGATTGGCCTGCTTTGGCATAACAGGCGGAATCAGCAGCACACCAACTGCTGGGATGGAAACTGCTGGATATGCCCCCATTCCACCATTGGCTCAAGATGGAGGCAGCGGTTGGTGCATACAGGCTCAAATCTGGTAAAAACTGGATCTCAGTGGGATATCCAGAATCAATTAATTTGTGAGGTACATATAGGAATCTGTGGCGAAATGCCGGCCGACTATAACTCCCAACTTCTTCAACAAGCCTTACAATATAACAATTGGAAACAGCAGTGGGTGAAAACAGTTCTACGCCGAAGAACATTGTCTGGTTCAAAGACGGATCGAAATCAGACCAAGGGGAGCTAGGGGAAAGCAATAGGGTAAACCTAGTGTGGGTCCGTGGCCACTCAGAGTGACAACAAGCCGATAAATTTCCCAGGGTGGGGGCAAGGACTCCATTCATTGGACCGGAAATTTTCCTGGCAATCACCTAGAGCAACGGAAACTGGCTCACAAGGCAGCACGTAGAATACTGGACCAAGGTCTATAATACAAGCATGGCAAGGTAAAGATGCCATAGCCATGTTTTAAAAGAAGCTATGTAATCCTCGGCTTGAACTGGAAAGAGATTTACTCATGGTTTGATTGATGACCGGCTATTAAAATGTTTGTAAATCTATCGGACCAAACTGCGTGGTCATCAGTCCGTAGCTTACAAACTATTTAAACTAAGGTAAACTGACCTAAGGACAACACACACACCCATGCCCAGGGACTCAAACCTCCGACGGCGAGCAACCGCGCGCTCCGCGGCGAGGCGCCTTAGGCCGCTAGGCTACTCCATCGCGGCGACCGGCTATTAGAACTTAAAAAAAAAAAAAACCTACATACAAAAAGCATAACGGAAGAAGACCCTAAATGTAGTTTCTGTGATGAAGGCGAGGAAACTGCATCACACCTAATCATCGAATGCTCTGCATTTGAGAGCAAGAGACAATATTCGGGACAATCAGACCTGAAGAAATTGTGTCTAATAAAGAACAGATAAAGGAACTTATGGCACTATTTAAGGTATTGGTTGGCTTTTCTAGATATACTGTGATGTTCCTGGCCTATGGCCACTTCATATTTCTGGCCGCTGGCCGTTTTTTGCTAACATCATACGTGTCTTAAACGCGAAAGAAAGACAGCAGTGCAGAATATGTTGAAATGTGGGGTGGGGAGCAGTAGCATATGGCACAGTAGGTGCTGGTTCCCGTGGGAAAGCCCGCCTATGTTACTGGTGCTCTCCTCGCATTGGCTGCTGCATTTCACGTCACGTGATTTCTTTTGAAATTAGTTTTGTTTATTACATACTTATTCAGAGCTGAGAATTTATAAATATCTCTCAAGGACAGGCTAGATTTTGACAGTTTAAAAAGTTTAAGGTGGCTTCTCTTATTGTAACAAGAGCGATTTTGCAGCAGGCGCGCGAAGGCCCTCAGGTGCCCTCTAGTCTCGCAACGCGCCGCAGTTTCAGTCTCGAGCTGACCACTATACGCGCTGGACCACGCCGGTCATGAGTAAAGTTTTGCGTATTTGTGATAACAGTCGAGGTCTAAACATGAACTACGGGCAGCATAGGCCGTGTCATATTAATAGTTGCTCATATTTTATTATTTATTTAATAAATGGCATCCCCGACAATTAAAAATCTCGCGAGTCGCTTCTTATGCTTCCATTCTACAGAACTTATTTTAGCCTCACTTGTATGCTGTACAAGAACCAACGACCTGTGTGCTGTCTTCTGCGCTGGGGACACAACTATAGAAGACAACAGGTTAGTCAGAACTCTAAGCTTTCCATAAAGACTTGGGCAGCAACTACGGCACCTCGTGCGTACTGTATGGCGGTACAAATGCACACTGCTACGCAACACCACCCGCAAGGATGTGGAGGTTTTAGGGGACTTGTGGGAGGAAGCAGTACTAACTAACCCTAGGAAGCTTGTAATACATGGAGCAATACCTCAGAATAAACTCGGTTTCTGTACGGGCAGTGGTGGGTTAGAACAAAACTGTTAAACTATCGGTAGCTTGTGGATGCTAACGCTAAGTATGAAGGCACTCACTCGCGTCTATAGACCGGAAGCACCTGGCTTTGCTCGGAGCGCCCCATTTCCCGTCAGCTTGCTTTATTGCTCTCTCCCCAAGCGTTTCCTCAGGCACAATAAAGCGACGACACCCTGCCACGCAAGCCACGCTCTTAACGTGACGGCTCCTCTTCCGTAATTCATCGTTCACTTAAAATGTCGGCAGGCGAAGATTCCCGGGCTTCAGCCAAATCCAAACCTCTCCACTGGACTGCCACAGGAAGCAGAGTGATTTATCGAGCACAATCACTCGTTTCCACTCGTCCATTACCCGACGTCCAGTTTGATTGCCAATCCCTTTTAAGCGCGGAAAACGAAAATTTCGGTAGATTGCAAATCCTACCATTTGACGGGGCAAGATTTGTCTATTTTAAATACGAAGTGACGTATATTGACGGGGCTCGATCGCTCTTCATTGTGTTGCGCAGAAGACACGGAGATGTGTGCGATAGTATTGATATCTGAAGATCCTTTACTGTAGGTCTTATCATGACGGTAGGGTTCATCGAAATGCCACTAACAGCAGCGTAGTAACTCGTAGTCTCTCCATAGTCGGGAAGATTCGCATTTCTGCTGCTTCGGTTTGTGTATGTAAAGCTGGTAGTATTTATTTTGTAGCCGTGAGCCGATGCAGAAAACAGTAATCACCTGTTGTTACTTGGGCTCGACATAGCCTACGGTTGTTCTCGGCTTCTTGCATGTACCGGAGACTCAGTATTTTAATCTTTTCCTACATGTAACCGTTTTACGGACTCCCTTTGTACTGAATAATTTTAGTAAAGATATAGGGAAGCCATTTTATTACATGACAGACGTCACTATTTTATTTGATTGTAATTTGCCGATGCTCCTGATGATGACATATAGGTCTCGAAACGTGGCAAATGCATAAAAATAAAAAAAAGTTTAAAATTGACAACTCTTGCAGATCCGATTACTAAAGATGAAGAGGGGTGGTTGTAGATGTCCCGAAGAAAGAAAATTGTTGTTCATTTCTGTTCTTGTACAGCTCTATTCCATTCTTATGTAAAGTGTCATGGACGCCTAGAATCTTGGTAATGCAGTCCTTTTTTGATGCGTGTACTATGAACACCTTGCGGTATACCACATCTTTGCTCAATGTTGGCAATATTGTGTACTTTTTAACACTGACAAGGAAAGTACATGAGCTCGACAAACATATCTGTATGAACGTTTGGTTACAGGATCTCTACGTACACCTCAATGTGCTGGTGGGTGTCGTTTTTCTACAAAGCTCTGCAACCATGCTCTAGATAGCACTTTAGATGTAATTGTAAATGCCATACGTAATGCAGGTATCTTAACTATAACTTATGTAATAATCATCGTACATGTTCTCTAGCGAATTGTCATCAAAACCCGTGATGATAGTTGCAGCTTTAACCTTCTTCCCGAAAGACTGTTGGTATTTACTGCCACTGTTTCCATCCCCTCTTCCCGCACTTACCGTAGCACTATCACTTGCAATGTGTTGTTCGTCATTATCATCCCTATCATCATTATTATGAGTTTGTAACAACAGTATCTAACTTATGCTCATATTTCTGTACCGTAACAGATACGAGAAAGCATACAAATGATTCATCTTCTACACTAATACCATCTTCACGAAGAAGGGTTCTTCGTAACTTCATCTCAACTAATCGCAATACATTAGCAGGATTGATTAGCAATCGCCGCCCCATCTGACGCTTCACCACACAAATAATGTCACAAAACGCAACTTCGGAGGCACACTGCACCGTCCCTACTGGCGAATCGACAGGTCAAAATGCAATGCGGCATGGCACACGCAGAGGCCTCTAACGGACGACTGCAGAGTTTTGCAGATGCGGGAGTATCACTAGTGTAATAACGGATCTTTACCTTATCTCTCATACGATTTTGCTGTACGTATATGTGTTTTCCTTGTGAAACACGACCGCAGTGGAGAATTGACTTGCATGTTACTTTGTTGTATATTATACGTTTCTTTCTGCGAAGATCAACGCAAATGATCGCTGAAATGCGTGATCTGTCAAAGAGTCCAACTGGATAATGCGCAGTTAATGGGAGCATCGCTGACGAAAACGGGTGCACCGTTTAACGTTTCTCTACTAACAGCATCATCGGTCATGAAATCGTACGCAAAACTCGGTACAACATAGGCGAAGGGGAATAGTGCAGGAAATCCCAACTTAATTCCTAACGACCGACCTGAATTAACAACGACTAGCTGACCCGTGCGAATAATTCGCACACTATCCTGATGAGTCACGGATAGGTAAGATAGTAATGGAAAAGAGGGAAAAGAGGCAGATATAAGTACATATGTATAAAAGACAATAAACTTCGAATAGTAGTAACAAATATCAGTCTTATTGTAAGAAAATTCATATAAGTAAATGCAATATGATTACTTGTGAAGCATATAAAAATCAGATACTGACTTTTAATGTTTATTTTATTTTTTGAAAACTTCTTTATTTTACAAAATTCATTTCATTCGCGCAGTACACAACGCTTACTTGAACAAAGTGAACAGTTACAACAGCTGTTCCCATCGACGTGTGTAACAGAAATCTTGTGATAAACTTACACTTGCATAAAGAATCTAAACAGCTACAAGAGCTGTCGTACCTGCTAGTTAAATTAAATAATGTCTGTGTTTTTCGCCGTTACATCAACGTGTTTAACCGAAATCTTGTGATAAACTATGTTTTACATCGACGTGCTTAACCGAAACGCTTGCATAAACAACTGTAAGAGCTGTCGTTCATGTTAGTTAAACATCAGGTCAATAGATGGCACCTTCTATATCGGCCGCACAAACTAAGTTGACACTCGGCGCGGTGGCTGATGGCAGCAGCCGTAAACTGGTGTGCCATTTACGATCGTTCGCCGGGTATCAACTTAGATTCTACTAACAGTACAATTTTTTGAAAATAAAGTATATTTGTGAAATTGTAACCTCGAACTATCTGTGTATTTTTCGTCATTAGTAGAGAAAGAAACCTTGAAAATGATACCTCGATTATTAATTTTGGTAAATAAAGTCTGCAATAGGCTTCATAGGTCACTGTATTGATTAAAATCATGAAGTGGTTGCAATATGACTTTATTTGGCACGTTTCGGCCAGGGCATCATCAGAATCCTGCATACACAGATTACAAGTACGTCACTACAGATGCTTACGTGTTCTTGTCGTAACATCAAGTCTGCTCAGGTTCCAGGTTCCAGAGTGGGTAACAGTCAGTTTGAAACTATAGAGACAGTCATGAATATGTTCCTCTAAGAGTTGCAGCTTTTCTTCAAGTTAATAGTGGGACGACTACTTACCAACCAGTAAATTTTGTCCTTTCTCTGTGCCTATCTCAACTGAGCAAAGACGTTTTACATCACAGACTTCTAACAATGGGCACATATCTTAATAAACGTGTTCGAGGAGAATATTAACAGGTAAAATTTATCATACAGGACAAACATTAAGGTCACCGAACGAAATATCTGTTATTCCCAGAAATATAATTTCAAGCATTTATCTAATACCGTGGAACTACGCTCCTAGACGGGATAAGAGTTTCGATTGCGTTATGAAGCAAAGTCGCACCCAGGTTGAGACCCTAGATGTGGTTTTAATCAAGTAGTGAAGCCATTTCGTGAGGATGCTAACGTCAATCTATCACTCGTTAGGAGACCTCCCACACATTCTCATGAGCATAACACTTCCAGACATCTGGCCGGCCACGGTGGCCGAGGAGACTGAGGCGCTCCAGTCACGGTCCGCACGGCCACTACGGTTGGGGGTTCGAATCCCCCCTCGGGCATGGATATTTGTGCCGTCCTAGTTCGTAAGTAGTTCATAAGTAGTTGGTAAGTTTAGGGACTGATGACCCCGTAGTTAAGTCCCATAAACTATACAAACAAACCAGACATCTGAAGGAGAACAGCAGCTGAAATGGAAAGAAAGAATCAGGAGAAGGACCAGAGTCACCCACTGTTTGGAAGCGAACGTCAGCCACCAACACTCGCTAAAAAGTTTCCTCCGGACAACACAATCTTCCAATCCCGACATCACCTGCAGACCATAGGATACAACTCTGGCGTAGCCCATCATCAGAGAAATATTGGGACAGCCCTAGGGAAGAACTTGCTACAGGTCATCACCTGTCATTCTAGACATGCAAGGTACTCAATAGACTGCGAACTGGAGTATCTCGATGTAAGCAGAACATGAAGAAAGGGAGATACAGCTCAGGGGACGAACTATGTGAGTGTGGTGAACCTCAAGACTATCAGCACCTACTCGACTACAGAAAACTATCGCAACCTGTTTCCGTGGACGATCTGATTATCGCCAGTGATTGTACAGTCTGTGCAGAAGAATTCTGAGCAGCACATTCAATATAAATAAACACATATGCTCTGTAATCTTTGTTAAATGATATTTTATGTTTTGGA
Source organism: Locusta migratoria (assembly GCA_026315105.1). Lineage (NCBI taxonomy): Eukaryota > Metazoa > Arthropoda > Insecta > Orthoptera > Acrididae > Locusta > Locusta migratoria. The sequence continues at coordinate 366,143,535 of CM048750.1, read as the reverse complement.
CAAGTATAAATAAATAAAGATACAGGATTAAAATGAGGTCGTTTTGCAGGCTAGGGGAGTGTTCAGAATACTTCGAAAAACGTTCCTGGTGTGGTCTTGTAAGGCGGGAGTATCAGCAGCACGGTTATCATGAAGTGTTACAAACAGCTGTTCCCGTCGCATTGTTCTTCCGGTACAGGTGGAGATGGGCTTCCCATTCAGTGCCTACATCAATTTCTGTTGGGGTTCAAATTTTTCTAAATCTTTGGGACTTAACGTCTTTGGTTGTTAGTCCCTAGGGTTACAAACTACACTCCTAGTCATTAAAACTGCTACACCACGAACATGACGCGCTACAGACGCGAAATTAAACCGACACGAAGAGGATGCTGAGATATGCGAATGATTAGCGTTTCAGAGCATTCACACAAGGTTGGCGCCGGTGGCGACACCTACAAGGTGCTGAAATGAGGAAAGTTTCCAACCGATTTGTCATGCACAAACAGCAGTTTACCGGCGTTGGCTGGTGAAACGTTGTTGTGATGCCTCGTGTAAGGAGGAGAAACGCGTACCATCACGTTTCCGACTTTGATAAAGGTCGGATTGTAGCCTATCGTGGTTGCGGTTTATCGTATCGCGACATTGCTGCTCGGGTTGGTTGAGATCGAATGACTGTTGGCAGAATATGGAATCAGTGGGTTCAGGAGGGCAATATGGAACGCCGTGCGGTATCACTAGCAGTCGAGATGATAGGCATCTTATCCGCATGGCTGTAATGGATCGTGCAGCCACGCCTCGATCCCTGAGTCAACAGATGGGGACGTTTGCAAGACAACAACTATCTGCACGAACAGTTCGACGACGTCTGCAGCAGCATGGACTATCAGCTCGGAGACCATGGCTGGGGTTACCCTTAACGCTGCATCACAGATATGAGCACCTGCGATAGTGTACGCAACGACGAACCTGGGTGCACGAATGGCCAAAAGTAATTTTTTCGGATGAACCCTGGTTCTGTTAACAGCATCATGATGATCGAATTCGTGTTTGGCGACATCGTGGTGAACGCACATTGGAAGCATGTATTCATCATCGCCGTACTGGGGTATCAGCAGTCGTGATGGTATGGGGTGCCATTGGTTACACGTCTCGGTCCTTCTTGTTCGCATCGACGGCAATTTGTACAGTGGCCGTTACATTTCAGATGTTTTACGACCCGTGGCTCTACCCTTCATTCGATCCCTGCGAAGCCCTACACTTCAGCAGGATAATGCACGACCGCATGTTGCAGGTCCTGTACGGGCCTTTCTGGATATGGAAAATGTTCGACTGCTGCTCTGACCAGTACATTCTCCAGATCTTTAACAAATTGAAAAGTCTGGTCAATGGTGGCAGAGCAACTGGCTCGTGACAATGCGCCAGTCACTACTATTGATAAACTGTGGTACCGTGTTGAAGCTGCATGGGCATCTGTACCTGTACACGCCATCGAAGCTCTGTTTGACTCCATGCCCAGGCATATCAAGGTCGTTATTACGGCCAAAGGTGGTTGTTCTGGGCACTGATCTCTCAGGATCTATGCATCCAAATTGCGTGAAAATGTAATCACATATCAGGTATAGTATATTGTCCAATGTCCATTGGATACCCGATTATCATCTGCATTTCGTCTTGGTGTAGCAATTTTAACGGCCAGTAGTGTACTTAAACTAAGTTAAACAAACCAAAGGACAACACACACACACACACACACTTATGCCTAAATGGAGGACTCGAACCTCCGACGGCAAGCAACCGAGCGATCCGCAGTAAGGCGTCTTAGGAAGATCGGCCACAGCACGGCGTCTCTGTCGCGTTTGGGAGTGATATTGATTCACGAGCTGTGAAACGTGACACCACTGATCTTTTTTCCGACCCCAGTTCTGACGTAATGTCTCGTCGGCACGTGTGCTACACCGCCGCTTGAAGGCACGTCCAATAGTCCGTAGCGAATCTGCAACAAACCCATCGACCTCACACACCGCGAGGACGTGAGCACGTCCAGACGCGATTGGCTTCTTTCGCCACTCCGTCACGTGCTTAAATTTACCGCCGCTGACGTCCAGTGTTCGCTTGAAACACGAAAAGTTCCACGGGCAAGTACTGCCTGTCTGTCACGTAGAGGCAGCTCGCGCCTGACTCTATCGCTGCGCAGTCTGTAAAAGTTGCGTGATCCACCTGGCCCTGTTCACTGGAATGCCATGTTTTTGGCCGGGAGATGTTGTATAATTATCCAATGGTTTGCACACGTCCAGTGAAGACATGACTTATGAATTTATTGGTACTGACTGAGTCTGGCGCCTAGCAAGTAAGAAATTCATTACTGATTCCCAATGAAATTTTCCACTCGCACTGTGGGAGTTAGTGTCACTAGAGATCTCTGCTATTGGTTGCCGTAGGCACAACGGCAGCAGAACAGTGACAGTTGGCCATAACTGGAAGTCTTCGCTTATAAGAAAAGTGTTATTCGCACCACATCCACAAGATCCATATCCGCAACTGCATCCGCGGCACTTTATCCGCATCCGCAAGTTCGTGATCAGCATCCATAGATATTAAAGTTTTGAATGGGTAATAGTAATTGATAGCAGTATTTAAAACGATGGTATGTACTGATATAATTATTGTTATAGTGCCATTTCTGCGAGAACTTTGACTTCTCGAACCACGGTAACTATCCTATACGTACGGTAAAACAGGCTATTCCAAATAGGAAAACGTTGGCGCTCCGGACACACACACGGTAGCGCTTCGGAGCCCGTATGGTTGGAGTACTACATCAGCTGTTTAATTCAGGCATCTTCTTACATTTCAGTGATTTAAAACTGATCGGCACAGAGGAGATTACACTGTGTTTACATTCCAAAAGAGGAAATGGATCTTTCGGAGTTTTACAAAAGGGACACTTAATTTTCCCCATATTAACGTACACGAGGTTGTGTGACACAAAGCAAGTCATGACATTTCAAGTGTTAAAACTGCAGTCTACTTCTAATTGGTAACAGTTACACAAACACACACACACACACACACACACACACACAAAAGTAAATAAATAAATTAAAAAAAAATTCGGCTGCAGCTACGGCTAGCCTATACAATCTAACATACTGTACCTTTCTAAATACGTTACTTTCACTGTACAGCGTATCTGAAATTATAATTTTATGGCAAATTATTACTTCCATTACCATTTATCTAATACATAAACATGAATGTTTGTATGTTTGTTCGTACTTTATGCGCGACCGTATCGTTCATTCGGTTGCGATGAAACTTAGCCAACATATTGCTTGCACTTTCGCGACGATTATTTGCATAATTAAATGACTGTGAGGCACATAGTTCAGGAGATATGACGTCATAAACAATTATATGGTTAAAAACTGCGGCATCATGTAGCACGAGAATAAGGACACTTTAGTCACCATCCAATCTTCATGAAATTTTGCACATGTGAGCTTGAAAACAAGAGGAAGATCACTTTCTGTCCAAGATTTCATACGGTGTATAGCGTTTGGTACCTCGCCAATCACCATGAAAGTTAACACAGTTACGTAATTTTTTACAGGTGGAGCAGGCAATAGACTGTAGAGGTGAGGACAATACGATGTAGTATCCACTGATGTCGTGTTAATTTTAAGAAAGAACTGTCACTGTATTCACTACGATACAGGTTGTCACGCGGTCACAATAAAGCGCTAACTGAAGGCAGCGGAAACTTGGCATGGCACCTCTGGTGGGCAGTAGGCCGGTTTGCCACCTAGAAAACACTTGATAGAACGCAGGTAAGACACGGTCGCGTGAACTGATTAGGCGCAGGTCCCTCAGGTACAGCTACATTTGTTGTGGCACAGACAAATATATACAGACGGGAAACCTCCGTGAGGGCCCGGTCCTACGCTCAGGGGTGCGGGGAGGCAGGATTTCCAGCAGTTCCGTAAGATCTCCCATGATTGCGCTGCGGTCAGAAGCAGCTCTTTAAACTGGAGGCAGGTAGCGGCTGTCCCCACCACCACCTCCCCTCAAATTCCGGCACGCCGGACACAGCCGTGGCCTCGTGGCAGGCGGCACAAGCTCTCCCCTCAGCCTCCCCTTCACGCTACCCTCTGACGAGCGAGAGGCAACCTAAGCCAGCGAACCGCCTGACACCTGCTAGCATCTTACGCAACTACGAGGGGAGCGTAGGACAGTGGTTTAGGGTGGGCTGCTCCTCTGTATATGTTACTCTGTGGTTGTTGACAGGGGATGAGGAAAAGAGACTTCCGCTCTAACTGGGCCCTGCAAGCATTCCAAGAATGTTGACAGGGTTGAAGTTTTCAGCTAACATGTTGACAGTCGTACTGAGCAGATACCTCGCTTTTTATCCGCATATAACATGCGGATATCTGCGTCGCTCACAATTTTATCCACAAAGTAAGAAATACTGCGAACAACCGCGGATATATCCGCTGATATCCGCATCCGTACAGACCTCTAGCCATAACAATACCTGAATTCCCATTCACAGGACACGCACAATGTGTTATGTTATATGGTACTTATATGGTTATTAGGTAAACTTGTAATATATTTGACATATTGCTACAGGCCATTGAAAATTACCACCAATTATAAAGAGAACATACATAGAGCTAATAAGGAATCAACTTCCAGATGATAAAAGACCGAAATGAACTCACGGTGAGAATGTAATAAACATAATTTTGCAGTGTAAGAAATAATTTAATATATTATTCACATGTCTTTGAAAGACATATTTTACGCTGCGAGCCCCACAGAAAGAAAATTATCTATCATGTGTGCCAAATCTTCTTGGCAGAAGTACAGTTAAATGGCAGATGCATTAGGTCTGTGAGTGTTCAACGATACAAGACAATATATTGAAGACACAGAGAGTCCTCACCGAGGACGTGTTTCGCAGAGTTTGAGGACTTGACGCTACAGAGTTGACGTCGCTTGTGCCGACAGAAATGTCCCCAACGGAAGAGAATTTAAAATATCAGTCAATACCTGGGACTTCAAGTTTATGCTGCTACAGGGTGTCCAAAAAGTCCCGTAATATAGGGATGAAAAGTAATTGATGTACAATACAAGGTATTAACATTTTTATTTAGAATATATTTCACAAAATATGTTCGATATGGTTTCTACGGTCGGAGGTTCGAATCCCCCCTCAGGCATAGATATTTGTGCTGTATTTAATATAAGGTACCGTAGTTCATAAGTAGTTTGTAAGTTTAGGGACTGATGAACCCACAGTTAAGTTCCTTAAGCTTAACAAACATCTGAACATCCGATATGGTTTCCGTGAAAATCGAAGTATAATTGAAATTCTAGTGTTCAACAGAAAGTTCGCCACTAATGCAGGTGCTGAACGATACACAGTTACCCTTTTAATGCATAGTGTAGCTGATCAGCTACATACCGTATTTTTCGCATTATCTCTCAAACTGATCAAAATTTTGCCACAAATTCATTTGTAAATGTTCAAATGTTTGTAATTCTATCGGACCAAACTGCGTGGTCATCAGTCCGTAGCTTACAAACTATTTAAACCTAGGTAAACTAACCTAAGGACAAACACACACATCCATGCCCCAGGGAGGACTCGAACCTCCGCGGCGAGCAACTGTGCTCTCCGCAGCGAGACGCTTTAGACCGCTAGGGTACTCCACCGCAGCAAATCATTTGTAGCTGCTTGTATACATAGTGTTACATATGCTAGTAGCTCATCCTACAAATTATAAATTGTAGAGTAGTACTGAATTATTTCGACTGTTAACTGCATTGAGTTAGTCCTAACAAGTGCGTTGGTTTACATTAGTATTCCTCCTTTGCCATATAAAGAAATCACATACTACTGTAACATTATGAGTTACTTTCTGGAAAGATGAGGGGCATAGTAGTGTAATTTACTACATCAAGTTCATCATTGAATCAACATATGGCTGACAAAATATGAACATTTTGTTGCTAATAGTGCATAATAATTTTTTCAATATTTTTCTCAATATATACGCACTATACATTAGTCGTGGTATTTTTTTATAACTTCGAATAAAAAGTCATGCATCAAAATGTTATGACGCGCTCTCTTAAATGATCTTTGTCTCTGACCTTCGTGACCGCATACAACACTCTCCATTGGGTTTGAGGATCGTGGGGCCCATTCCATTAGTCCTCTACGACCAATCCACTGGAGGAAATTACCATCCACCCATTGCCGAACTGGTGTAACAAAGTGTGGCGTCCTACATGGACCTATCTGGTTCCCCCAATCCGTCGAAATGAAAATCAGGAAACAGTTAACCTCCGAGCACGGTCAGGTACACTACACTGTCAGCTGTGCCATCAAAGGAAAACGGGCTTATCATCATCTCTTTCCACAAGGCACACCAAAACATTGTGCAATCAACTGCTTGCTCCTGACTGCAATTATACCAGAGAGGGTTACTGTCATACCAATAACGCATGTTACGTAGAGAAATCTCTCCATTCCATAAACATTAGCTTTGTCCGAAAATATTACTTTAGGCAGCAACGACGAGCACTGCTATATCACGCCTCGGGAGATAATAAGTGAAAGACACTGTCTGATATGGAAATTGTGTTTATTGACAAGACAAACTAATCATCTTCCGTAAACAAAGCAAACTAACAAACTTCTGAAACTAAGGCAAAAACAACAAACAGCAGCTAAAAGTTTTCTTCTTCACCAATTAAGTACTAGACAGGGAGACAACGACAGCCTTGTGAGAACGGCCAGGGAGACGGAGCCGGACGTCGTATTCCGTTGCGGGAAGTCCTGGAGGCGCGGCGTCGCTGGCAGGGACTTCCCTGGAGGCGTCGGTCGCGATCCCTCAGCTATGGGTCTCAGAGGCGGTCGGCGGAGAACTGCTGTCGTGTTGCACTGCGCCCCCCTAAATAGTCGGCTCACAGTGATATGGGGCAGTCTCAAGCTGGTCTCACGTGACTGTGCGGAGGAAAATAGTTCTGGCTCTCTGATGGTGCTCATCGCGTACCTGGTGACTCCGGAACCACCGCAGTAGAACGTCTCACTGGCATGCATCCATGTTCTTGTACCCTGCATTGCGAGTTGTCTGCTAGTCAGGTGAACCACCGGTACGTGACATCCCTCCCCCACAAAGAGATGAGCCAGACGGAGGCCAGTGTTGGACTCTGGATCGACGTCCATGGTATTGGATGAGCCCACCAGTATGTGCTTCACCAAAGCTGTGTCGTCGACGTCCATCGGTGTTGGCCAGGGTGCAGGAGTTGGCTGCCCACCATCGTCCATTGACATTGGAGGGGCCGTATTAGGAGTTGGTCTTGCAGGGCCTCCCAGCTGCCTGGTCGACGAGCCTACAACAAGAGGCGGTGAGGCGACTGCAGTTGTCAACTGACAGCTCCTGGGGCACACCTGGTTCAGATGCTTGCGGCAAAGGAAGCCATCTGAATGTTGAACCCCAACCATTGCTCGTCCCAGTAGTATTAAAACTACCACCGGATCCCAACAGCGGCTGCAGTGCGAGAACATCAGGACCCAGACATAATCGTGGTTAGCAAGCCAGTGTTGGTGACCTCACCCAGTGTACTCTACAGGTCATTGTCGATGGAGGATGGAGAGGAGCGAAAGCTGTGGGCGCCCATGGAGCCGCTCTGCCAGACTGGTTCCCTCCTGTGGAGTTGTCCTGTAAGAGCCCAAAAAGATGGACAAAGCATCGTCCAGTGAGTAGTGTGCGGAGAGCTTTGACATTTGATTATGAAAGTCCATACGAACCACTCTGCCAGTCCATTGGACGCAGTTTGGAAGGCGCCATGTGTACCAGGGTGATGCCATTGGATGCACGGTAGGCCGTGAATTCTGCAGACGTAAATTGAGGGCCATTGTAGGTCACAATTGTCTGTGGTAAGCCTTCAATGGCGAAGAGGTGAGTGAGCGCCTGGATGATGTAAGTCGATGATGTGGAGGACATCTGGGAGATGTAAGGAAACCCAGAACTGGCGTCGACTGCAATAAACCACGAGGAGTCCAGAAAGAGACAAGCAAAGTCCAAATAGAGCCTGGATCAGGGTGACGATGCCTCTGGCCATGGGAAATACCAACGTGCGGAGAAGCTTGTTTGCTTTGCTAGGAGGGCCAGGCTGCTACCATAGAGGCGATATCCTTGTCGATCCCCTTCCAGTAAACATGTTAACAGGCGAGGCGTTTTGTGAGCACGACTCCCCAATGATGCAGGCCGAGGACCTCCTGTAGTAGGGAGGGAGGACTGACAACACGTGGTCTGCTATTTCGCCTTAGAAGAGAACACCACCACAGACAGAAAATTCGTGTTGTCGATGCCAATAATTTTGAACCCCTGGGGTAACCACCTGTCGTCGATATGACGGCCAGCCCTGTTGAACCAGCCAGATGATCTCACGCAGGACTGGGTCCTCTGCAGACTACTTGGTGACTAGTTTTTGCATCAATTCTTCGGTGTCTATGTGGCAGCATACTTCTGGGTCAGAAGTCAAACGAAGGAATCTGACCTAATGGGAGATGAGATCGGTATTGGCATGGTTCGTCACCAAGCGATACTGATTATCATAAGAGTAACTAGCCAGAAATAAGGCGCACCGTTGGAGGCATCCAGCCGATTTCGTAGGGATGCCACAGCCTCCTTTTCAATATGCCGTAGTTGCACGGTGCCGGTGTCAAGTTTTTGGTGATGAAGGCGACTGGTTGTTCCAGTGCATCAACCCTGTGCGAAAGGACTGCACCCACACCATAATTAGAGGCATCTGCTGCATCAATCACAGGGAGTGATGGATCAAAGGCTATAAGGAACTGGGGGCTGAAGCAAGACCTCCTTGAGATTGTGGGAGGCAATTTCACAAGCCGTGTCCCAAATTCATGTCACATTCTTACATAAGAGACGGTACAATGGGGCTGCGATGGTTGAGGCATGTCGCATGAATTTCCTGTAATAATACAGGTAGCCCAAAATGGATTGTAGCTGCTTGACGTCCGAAGGGTATGGTAAATCCTGTATGGCCTGGACATGGTGAGGCACTGGCCGAATACCGGTGGCACTGAGAACATGGCCTAAGTATTTGACTTGAGGGAGAAAAAATTGACATTTTCCAAATTGCAGTGAAGGCTGGCTGTTTGGAGAACAGAAAAAAAGAGTGTTGATAACCTGCAAGTTGCGGGACGCCTCGTCTAAAGGAAGCTGTAAATATGCGTCCTTGAGATCTATTTTCGCGAAGAGTTTGCCCTCATTTACGCAAGTGAGGATCTCGTCAACCTTGGGAATGGGGTATGTATCAACAATGGACTGGGCATTGATGGTTTTACTGAAATCACCACATACACGAATGAAACCATCCAGTTTGTCTACTAATACTATGGGCGTTGCCCATAAACTGTTAGGTTTTAAGACATCAGCTCCCTGCAAACAGAGCTCTGCCTGCAATTTGTCATGAAGAGAGAATGGTACAGGCCAGGCTTTGAAGAACTGGGGTACAGCCGTTGGAAGGAGCGTGGTGTGTGCCTCAAACCTTTGGACATCAGCAGTAAAATGCTCGAACACAGAATGACATTTTGTGGGATGAGTTTGGAGATAGGAACCGGCAGATCCTGGCTGGCTGCTCCTAGTGGTATCGTGGACTTCCCAGACCCAAGGCATCGAAGAGGTCAAGTAACAGAAAGTTCGTCGCTCCCGGTGTATGCACAACAAGGAGTCGTATCCTGCAAGTTGTGGCGCCAGGTTTGGTGAGTGCCATAAACTGACCTTTAACCATCACTAAGTCATTGCTGTAACTTCGAAGGTTGTGGGCAAATGGTTGAAGATAGTGAGAGCCCAAGCGTTGGTAAGTTTCCCACACAATGATAGAAGTCGACTGGGTGGCCATTGACCAACACCGACAGCGTTATCTGTTTATCATGAACAGGAAACACTGCAAGAACATGGAGAGCCTCCTAATAAGCCATGCCTGGGTCGTCGTCTAAAGCACGATCGACCTGAGTATATTCAACTTGCATCCTGGAAGAAGCACAACAGACTTCGGCCCTGTGCCCCGTTTTGCGACACGAGCTACATTTGGTACAGCGAATCTGACACTGATGCCTAGGGTGTGTGACAAAACAGTCTTTGCAAGAGGGTAACTGCTTAAGGCTGTGAGTGAAGGAGGTTTGTTTACCAGAAGGAAGATGAGGAGGTGGTAGCTGAAGTGTCTGTTGGCGGGTGGGGTGAGCTGCATGCACCTGAAATGGCTCATGGAAGGAGGTGGACACTTGGAGGGACTGTTCAAACGCCCGAATAACTGGAGGACACGCTTCTAAGGAGGGGACCCGAAGCTTTAGTAAGTCCTTCCGGGGGCCCTTATTGGAGGCATGAACCAAGAACATATCCCTCACGAGTGATGCCGCATATGATTGTCAGCAGCTTTTATTGGCAAATCGAAATCGGCAGTCCCTTGATAAGCCCTGGAGGATAGCGATACATTCCCGATACGACTGATCTTGCTTCTTGTGACAGCTAAAGAATTTGTGTCGAGCTGTTGTAACTTGCACTTGTGATTCAAAGCAAAACTTCAATTCGTCATAGGATAGGGCATGTGGTTGGTGCTCCGGTTTTAATTGCTAAAGAAGATGGTAAAACTCAGGACCAACGTAAACGTACACGAAGAAATGTTGTTCAAGGAAGGCAATGTAGTTTGTCGAAGATTCTACCTGCCTATGACACGCTGGGAAGAGTGGAGGGGCCCCCGGAACCCTTTACTATCAGGAAGGGAACGACGTGTGCAATGGGCTCCGTCCGTAGCTGAAGCGCTAACGGCCGCCATTGCCTGTACAAGTTCCTGCTGGACCAACCGCATGTCCTGTAAGAGGAGCAAAATTTGCTGCGACACGTCAGAGGTTACGGTGACTGGTTGACTGTCCATGGTAAACAACGAGCAAGACAACAAAGAAGACTACCTACTTGATCACCAGAGTCCGAAAAATATCCTCATCAAAAATGTTCAAACGTTTGTTAAGCTTATGGGACTTAACTACGGGGTCATCAGTCCCTAAACTTACAAACTACTTATGAACTACCTTGCACTAAAGACGGCACAAATATCCATGCCCGAGTGGGGATTCGAACTCCCGACCGTAGTGGACGTGCAGACCGTGACTGAAGCGCCTCAGTCTCCTCGGCCAAAAATCCTCATCACCGCTGCTATATCACGCCTCAGGAGATAGTAACTGAAAGACACTGTCTGACACGGAAGTTGTGTATATTGACAAGACAAACTAATCATCTTCTGGAAACAAAACAAACTAACAAACTTCTGAAACTAAGACAAAAACAACAAACATCAACTAAAAGTTTTCTTCTTCACCAATTAGGTACTAGCCAGGGAGATAACGACAGCCTTGAGAGAACGGCCAGGGAGACAGAGCCGTCGCGGGAAGTCCTGGAGGCGCTGTGTCTTTGGTAGGGACTCTTCTCTTCCCCAGAGGCGTCCGTCGCGATCCCTCAGCTATGGTTCTCGTAGGTGGTCGTTGGAGAACTGACATCGTGTTACACTGCCCCACCCCCTAAATAGTCGGCGCGCAGTGATAGGTGGCAGCCTCGAGCTGGTCTGACGTGACTGTGCGGAGGAAAATAGTCCCGGTTTAGTGCGCTCTCTGGCGGTGCTCGTTGCGTCGTCTGCTGACTGCGGAACCGCCACTGTGGGGCGCCTCACTGTTATGCATCCATGCTCTGGTACCCTGCATTGCGGGTTGTCCACTTGTCAGGCGGACACTTGTTGTAGGTTTAAGAATCACAAGCGACACATGGTACAAATGTCTGTAAATCTATCGGACCAAACTGCGTGGTCATCAGTCCGTAGCTTACAAACTACTTAAACCTAGGTAAACTAACCTACAGACAAACATACACACCCATGCCCAAGGGAGGACTCGAACCTCCACGGCGAGCAACCGCGCGCTCCGCAGCGAGGTGCTTTAGACCGCTCGGCTACTCCACCGCGGCACACATGGTACAGGAGATATGATGTCATAAACAACAGGAATCGCAAAAGACATACACATAATGCTACGAGCCTTCATTCATAAACTATATCAGAATGAGAATACTTAGAGACTTGCAACAAACTTTAAAGGTGGTTTTAAATCTTTATTATATTTTTTCTCGCAATGATGAAACGAAAAAAGTTTCTCGCTTCCTACTTTTCTGCTGTTCATGGACAAAATCTCCGGTATTCGGTATGACGTTACAATTTATAATTTCTTCACTATAAATTGGTGCCGCAGGAAATTTTACAGACAGAATACACACATATAGCTGAATGTACCTTCGACATTGTATCACAGTACGACAGTTAGTTCATAAGATATGAGCACATAAACAGCAACTTTCATGGAAAACCTCCCCATCACGCACCAAGTTTTAATCTATTACTCCTTTACTACTAATTGTCGCAACAGATTTTACACGCACACAGCACTCGTGCAAATGAATATATACCGGAAAACAAATAACTCAATAAATATGAGGTCATACGAATTTTATATCTCATTTGTATTTTGGTTACTATCTTTCTATGTTAGAATACTGCACTTATAATTATGTAAATTATGCAAGTCAGCCTTATTTCTTGTATACGAGGGTCACTCCAAAAGAAATGCACACTATTTTTTATTTAAATACAGTTTTTATTCTACATGTTTGAAAGTTTTACAGTGTGTAGATACATCCTTAGGAACGATATTTGTTTTATTTCTCCACATAATCCTCATACCTCTCAACTGCCTTACGCCATCTTGGAACCAGTAACGAAAATTTTGGACCAACACGTTGGAGCCACTTTTTGGCAGCGTGCACAAGGAAGTCATAATCTTCAAACCTTGTTCCACGAAGAGAATCTTTCAGTTTCCCATAGAGATGATAGTCACAGGAGTCACGATGAAGACTGTAAGGCGGGTGTTTGTGTTGTCCATCAGTTTTGTGATCGCTTCCATGGTTTTTTTGACTGACATGTGCCCGTGCATTGTCGTGCAACAACAAAACATCCTGCTGTTGCCGATGTGGTCGAACACGACTCAGTCCAGCTTGAAGTTTCTTCAGTGTCATCACATATGCATCAGAATTTAAGGTGGTTCCACGTGGCATGATTTCCACACGCAAGAGTACTTCGGAATTGAAAAACACTGTTGCCATGACTTTTGCAGCAGAAGGTGTGGTTATGAATTTGTTTTCTTGGGTGAATTTGCATCATGCCACTCCATTGATTGCCTCTTCGTTTGTTTCCCACTGTCTCGTATTCGCAGTACAGAAATTCAATGACAGCACATTGCTTCTTACAAACGTCAAGTGTAGCAGCCATCTTGAAGATATTCTGTCATGGCGCCACTCACAGGAACAGGTTGAACTAAGTGATTTCTTAATTTCTCCTGGCGAATAACAACTTCGAAAAACGTACGGGTATGCTGCCAGGTACCAAAATCGACAACGACCGATATTTCGGCAGGAGACCACCCTGCCATTTTCAAGGCGAAACTGCAGTGAGGAAGCAATGTGCAACGATCTTTAAAACCTCGGTTTTCAATTAGTAAACAGGAAAGACAACACACACCGAGCAAGCAAGCACACAGCGCCGACACGACCAAAGATGAAACCGGTCAGAATATAGATAATAAACAACAGTTCTCGACATATGAGGTCGGATATTACAACAAAACGGTAATTCTGGCATGCACTTCGAACTACTGGGACTGTGTTATCAAGGAAGCGATAGAAATAAAACTAGTTGACAACCTTATGAATAGGGATGGAGGCTTCTGCTTAAATTACACTTGGGATCCTGCTCTCTCACTTGTCAAAAAACAGAGGCACAAAACTTATCCGACCCCATCCCTCTAGAACTGATGTTTATTATCGATATTCTGACCGTTTCATCTCTGGTCGTGTTGGCACTGTGTTCTTGCCTGCTCGGTGTGTGTTGACTTTCCTGTTTACTCATTGAAAACCGAGATTTTAAAGATCGTTGCACATTGCTTCCTCACTGCCGTTTCGCCTTGAAAATGGCATGGTGGTCTCCTGTCGGAATATCGACCGTCGTCGATTTTGGTACCTGGCAGCATACCCGTGAGCTTCTCGAGGTTGAACTAAGTTTGAAAACAAGCGGGAAGGATGTATCTATACACTGTAAAACTTTCAAAACATGCAGAATCAAACTGTATTAAAACATAGTGTGAATTTCTTTTGGAGTGACCGTCGTATTTCCCGATAAACATAACATGTTTTTAGAAAAAAGGAAATGGACAGAGAAAGAAGGGATAAGAGAAGTAATAACTCAAGGTACCAATAAATAAATAAATACCCGGGAAAGGCCGGGTTCTCAGCTTGTTTTCATAAAGTGTGTTGTACTTGTTTTAAAAAATAGGAAGACTTATTATCCGGATGCATCTCGTACGTTAGGCGATTGAGGTGCAAACACAAGTAGAGACGGTTTTTTCTCTCTAGAAATTTTATTAATCAAACGTTTTCCGTGAGACTGTTGTCAAAATTTGTAACGTTCAGTGTAACTGCTTACGTTTCTAAGAAGAAACAAAAGGCTAAACTCCGTGTAGTACTTTCCTATAAAATTTCACAAATGTAAATTAAAACACGTTGTATTAAAAATACTCGTTTTATTAAATACATTACCCTTTCCTAAACTTGAGCTGAAAAAATTAAAGTGGCCTTATCACGTAGCTATACGTGACTGTTCACGTATGAACCATTCTAGATTTTCTTTTTTCTTTTTTTTTTTTTTTTTTTTTTTTTTTTTTTTTTTTTGCTACAGTGCTAACTGGGTTAAATGGAGAGAGAGGATAACAGATGATTAAATATTTGCTTGTGTGGTTGCACCGCGTTAAACAGTCCGAAAGCGGCGCAGGTGAAAGAGCCGCAGACGGGGGAGTTTAAATATTGATGCGCTGGTCGCGAGCGGCCTGCGGATATTTGCGCAGTTTTAACGCGGCTGTGATCTGCCAGTTACAGGGAGAGGTAGCAGCGAAATGTGCGACAGCGTTTGTCCAGCTGCGGATGCCGCAATGACGTGTTATTGAATTATAGTTACACTGCACGGGATTCAAATTCTAACGTTGACTGAACAAGATTTGTAGTTAACGTCAGCCTCTTTCTTCTCGCAAAAGTTGAGAAGTAGTCGTTACATTGACTTAATTTTGACGCAACGTAGCTTTTTTTTTACGCAAAGAACTGATTGGAAAAAAAGGGCAGGTGACTCCCGTTTATAAGAAAGGAAAGATAACTGACCCACACAATTACAGGCCAATATCGTTGACATCAGTTTCATGTAGAATTTTGGAGCATATTCTCAGTTCGAATATCGTAAATTTTCTTGAAACGGAAAAGCTTCTTTCTATGAATCAGCACGGGTTTAGGAAACATCGTTCATGTGAAACTCAGCTTGCCCTTTTCTCACATGATATCTTGCGAGCCATGGATGAAAGGAAACATGCGGATTGCGTTTTTCTCGAATTCGACAAGGCGTTCGACGCGGTGCCACACTGCAGACTGTTACCTAACATACGAGCTTGTGGAATAGGTTCACAGATTTGTGAGTGGCTGGAAGATTTCCTAAGTAATAGAACGCAGTACATTGTTCTCGACTGCGAGTATTCATCAGAGACGAGTGTATCGTCAGGCGTGCCCCAGGGGAGTGTGATAGGAGCGCTATTATTTTCTATCTATATAACGGTCTGGTGGACAGAGTAACTTGTAATTTGCTGCTGTTTGCTGATGATGCTGTGGTGTACGGGAGGGTGTCGTCTTTAACAGACTGTAATAGCATGCAGGAGGACTTAGACAAAATTTCTAGTTGGTGCGAAGAATGGCAACTAGCTCTCAACATAGAAAAATGTAAGGTGATGCGCATGTGTAGGAAAAACAATCTCATAATGTTCGAATACAGCATTAGTAGTGAGCTTCTTGATGCTGACGCATCGTTCAAATATCCAGGTGTGACATTGCAGAGCGATATGAAATGGAACGAACATGTAAGGACAGTTGTGACTTCGGTTTATTGGGAGAATTTTGGGAAGATGTACTTCATCTGTAAAGGAGATCGCGTATAAAACGCTTGTACGACCACGTCTTGAGTATTGCTCAAGTGTTTGGGACTCGCAGCAGATCAGTTTAAAGAAAGACATAGAAGCAGTTCAGAGGCGAGCAGATAGGTTTGTTACTGGTAGTTTCGGCCAATGCGCGAGTGTCACGGTAATGCTCAGGCAACTCAGTTGGGGATCGTTGCAGGAAATACGACGTTCTTTTCGTGAAATTCTGTTGAGGGAATTTAGAGGGCCGGCTAGTACGATCTTGCTGCCCCCTACTTACATTTCGCCTAGTGATCACAAAGACAAGATGAGAGAAATTAGGGCTCGTACGGAGGCATATAGGCATTCTTTTTTTCCTCGATCTATTTGGGAGTGGAATAGGAAAGAAAATGCCTAGTAGTGGTACAGTGTACCTTCCGCCACACACCTGACGGTGGATTGCGGAGTATGTATGTAGATGTAGGTTACTATGTTATCGGCTTAACTACAGTGACCAAAGAACGTGCTGCGGTGGAATAGCCGAGCGGTCTAAAGCACCTCGCTGCGGATCGTGCGGTTGCTCGCCGTGGAGGTTAGAGTCCTATCTGGGGCATGGGTGTGTGTGTGTGTGTTGTCCTTAGGTTAGTTTAGCTTAAGTAGTTTGTAAGCTACGGACTGATGACCACGCACTTTGATCCGATAGATTTACAAACATTTGAACATTTCAAAGGACGTATGTCACAACCCGAGCAGTCACGGCGTTTATTCATCCAGTATTTGAGAAAGAGAGCGCCTCTGTTCTTGGCGGCACGTTTTATGTTTATTGGTTCAGTGAACCCCCGGAAAAAAGCGCGTAGTGAAAAAAAGTAAACAATTAAATTAAATACACTGTGTTTTTAAACCATCATTCTTCGTTTTGTTCTTCTATCAGATCATTTTATATGCACATTCAAAGTATTTATATCACATGATAAACGTTTTACGTCGCGGGGATAGAACGTATACGAGTCGTTGCACTGCGGTAGAGGCCGCAGCGTTGAAATGCGCATGCGCGGCTGAGGTTCAAATTCTCTTCTGTCCCCTGGAGGCAGCATATGGGCGCTCCCGCGGCAGGGAGGGGCGAGGGGAAGCGACGCTTTTTACATTGGCGTTGGATCTGGTAAAGACTGGCTACTCGAGCTCTGGCGGTTACGCACGAATGGTCCCAAAGCAAGACAATGAAGCTACTGTGCCCTCGCCTTGCGCATGCGCATATCCTCCATGGAGGCAACATGTTTTTTTGGCGCTATGAAGATTCGTCAGAAACATGTCATATTTGGTAAAATGCCTTATCATTATATAAATACGCTAACACGAAAATTGTGGTACAGATTACTAATTTATTCGTACAAGAAGGCCAATAAAAGTAACATAATTTGAAAGATTGTTTGTCGTAGATTTCACGAATATAAATATTATGTGTGCATTTAGCCATTAAAATGGTAAAAGAAAGTAGAAATTTTCCTATCTACAGCTTGGATCAAGTTCTACATTCTCCAATAATCAGATCACTGATTGGCTATTCGCATCGACCAAAGACGCCTGTAATGCAGCACATCTGCAGTATTAAAATAACGTATTAAAATAAGTGAATATCTAAACATGGAGTGCTCCCAACTCACTTTATTGTGCCGTTCAAATGCTTCATTTTCGCAGTGATTAAGAGTGGTTAAAGGAAATGGATGTTTTCATATGAATGCCGATATAAAGGACGATGCGTCGGGAGAGGCATCTAGCGGTGCTCGGGTGGAACTTCGACGTCGAGAATGCCGATATAAATGATGATGCGCCGGGAGAGGCATGTAGCGGTGCACTGGTGGAACTACGAAGTCGACATGTTGTCAGCTCTGGAATTCTGAATATCGCAGTATCGAAATAACATTATTTCTTGGCGTTGTATAAATTTACGAACACCGACATTGTAGTTCCATTTCAAATATTAGGCTAATGAAAGTTATATAATTCGAAAATGGCGTGAGAAGTATATACTTCCGTTTTTATTTGTTTTTATTGTGTCAAACATTTTCCTTACCACATAAAAGATGCCGTTTCATACCTCCCAGTACCGGTTAAATTTTACCAAATACCCTTGCGGCCTCCTATGATAATGTTGGCAACAGATGCTGAATAGTGAGAATCCTGTGAGTCTTCATTTTAGCCAATCGCTTGACATCGCTGATGTTTTCTCGTAGAATCTTCGCTTTACGAGGGAAATTATTTTTAATGAGCGTACGAGGGTACATACAAGAACCTGTCAGCCATAAAGCAGGAACAGCATTATTTGTTTACTTCATGATCTGTACGATACACTAATCTATGTGGTTCGAACAAATGGGCAAAGATTTTCTATCGTGTTGTTGATGTTGCCAACATAATCACGCGAAGGTGCCGAGATGATACGTAAATTTTTACCCCCAGTGACCATTGTAAACACAATTGGTCGATTTTCGACCACAGGCAATACTAGTAACTATAAATTAAAGACGCATTAACTTTAAAACCCTTCAGAAAATTCGATTATGAATAATAATGAAGTTATTACTTCCACCTAGCAAGAATAGCTGTGTGGTTAGTGGCATCGCTCTGCGCTGTCGAAGGTAGTGTGGGTTTGAGACCGACTGCAAGCCATTTGCTTAAAGGCAGTCTTCTTTTTAACAGATACGGGAACAACAATGACATTTGTATTGTTACTTGCCACATATACTTTGGACGTGTTAGTAAATGTGTCGCGATTCTGAGAGTAAATAACATTCACTTCTTTGCAACAAATATTTAACTGTTTGAAAAGGTGTGGGGAAGAGCAGCCTTTTCGCATGCATCTGGTTAGAAAGGGGTGCTGCTTATAGTGTCATGTGAAGCGACGATAGCTTCTCACTTCTTCGTAACATTCATTTTGTTACAGTCACTTAACAGTGTAATTAGTTACTTACTAGGTTTTAATGTTCATGTTCATATTCATATGTTTTTGGTGTTTATTATCAAATGAACAACGTTCATTATCTTTTGGAAACAAATTACTCAGTTTTAAGCTTGGAAGAGAAGTGTGAAATAAAGCTTGATAGGCCGACACCTCAGCTCGAGTTGAAGCAAGCGCAAACAAGCGGAGGTAAATTATTCTGCAGATCTTGTAACAAAATATATCTAAAGGGGTGGGGGGGGGGTGTTTTCCCCAGCGCCAGTCGCAGAGGTGCGCCAAATTGTCCGGCACTGAACGAAGTGAACTCCCAGTCCAGTGACGTAGCCAGGATATTGTCAAAGGGGGCGTCCGAATGGTTAAAGAGAAATTTGTAAAGGCTCAAGTTTTTCATTTAATCTAAAAACAAATTTAGGCTAACATTTTTGTGTCCCAGCCTCGTCGCCGCTTTTGTGTCTCGTTTCCGTCGGTTCTGTATGGTGTCGGTGGCCGAGTAGAAAGACCGACACAGGAATAAAGGATGCACGCTTGTGCAGGTACGAAGATGAGCAGCCAGTGGGACAGCAGAAACTAGAAACACTAGAGTAAATTAGAACGAGGTATATATTTCACAGAAACGTTCTAATACTTAACTTTTACAAAGTTCGTTACTACAGAATGCTGATACATAGTTGAAGTAGATAGAGGCCTGCCTACTGATAATTCCTAGTGCCTATCCGATAGCCAAGTCTTAACTGGTGCCTATCTGATTCCGAAGTGTTAACTGGTACCTCTATCAGTCCCAAGTGAACGATGTCGTTCAGTGCTGGCCACGAGCGGAGTTGCAGCTGAGGGCGTTCGTAGCTGACGTCGTAAGAACGCCGCGCCGTGCGTGCATAGCGGCGCGCGGCGAAAGTACTTTGCGCCCACTTTAGACTTGTGCGACACCACAAACATATTTTTTATATCTTATGCACATAGTTTGCGTTTGTAAGAACTTGTTACAAATATTGCACTATTTTATATATAAAATTGAGGAAAACATTTCTTAAAAATTGTTTCAATACAAGCCAGCAGAACCTTCAGTTGTTATTCCAAACGAAGTCAGATTATCAGAATGAGAAGTGTTTCTTTGTACTTGAACACTGGAAACGACACGGTTGCATGTCACCAAGATCGTTGCATTCAGCCACGACTGTAGCTCGCTGTTTCGCCAAAATTGCATTAATTTTTGCATTAGTATAAATAACTTGCAAATTCATTTAGGAATCGTATGTATATAATTTTATTTCCAAGATTATTGGTTGTTGTACTCTTGTTGGCATTGCAACGTATCCATCCTCTTGATAAAATATTACTCTTAAACCTAACTGTAAAAAGTATTACACATACTGAGTGAGGTGCCTTATGATATACTGAAATATTGTCATTTTAAATGATGACTCCACTCCTGTAAATAGATAAATAAGCTATTATAGTAGTACACGTATTTTAACTTACCATAACGCTAGTGGACGAATGAAAGTCGGTTTTTCTCTTTTTCTTCTTGTTATGAACTTACTCATAATTGGAAACTTATCTTAAACAGCACAAAAGAAATAAATGGCAGTGGCGGCATTCCACTGTAGTGCTTAACATAACAATAATGGAGTAAGGCCAACAATGGTTAACGGCGAAAGGAGAACTGGACAACAGCCGATGCTTTTATCCATGTATCGATAATTAAAAACTATAGATAGCTTTCTTGACTGTCGATAGTGCGTATTCCTTTTTCGACGTTTGACTGATAACAATATCATTCAGTTTCACTACACAGCAGCTTGGTCGTGTCTTATTTCATTTAGTCCCTTCGGAGGTTCGAGTCCGCCATCGAGCATGGGTGTGTGTGTTGTCCTTAGCATAAGTTAGAGTAGTATTTTATCGTTAAGTGATAGGGGGGTACGGACCCCCAAGACCCCTCCCCCTTTCGCTACGATCTTGCGCAGTCATGTGAATCAGCAGCCGGCACTGGCTTGTGTCTTGCAACAAACTTTATACACAATTCTTTACATAAACATTCTTCCGTTCCCACTCGCTCCGTCAGAAATAGACAAAAGGAAAAGAAAATTAACACATTGGCGCTCGTCATACATTAATATTGTCGCATTGTCCGTAATATTTATGATGTCTGTACTACTGTCTGTATTCGCAGCACATTTTCGAAACGGTATTCGAAATGTTCAAATGTTTGTTAAGCTTATGGGACTTAACTGCGGGGTCATCAGTCCCTAAACTTAAAAATTAACTTATACTAAAGACGACATAAACATCCATGCCCGAGGGAGGATTAGAACCTCCGACGCGGGAGGCCGCGAGATCCGTAACGTGGCTCTCCAGACCGCTTGGCTACACCCGCGCGGCGCAGTATTCGAATATATCACTTAAAACCCCTGTTTAATATTCTTTATTCAAAATTATAAATATCTGGGTTTCATAAATTAGATATTATAACAGTAATTCAATATTAATAGTTCTAGACTATTGAAATTAGCGGTGGTGCAAAGAAGACTCAGGGTTAACAGCAGGGAGTGAAAATAACATCGATTACTTTTGTTTCGGGTACTCACATATAAGCAATCAACAGGTATTGTCAGCACGTTTCCCTTTTTCTAATCCTTAACAATCGGAAGTGAGTGCTAGTTGTTCTAAACAATATCAATATTTCGAAGCTAGAACGTCAAGTGTAATATTTGCATCTAGAACAGGGGTTCCCAAACTTTTTTGTCTCGTAGACCCCTTGCCAACTTGTTCTGCCCTTTGTAGACTTCCTCCGTTTTATCTACTTAATTTTTTTTTACGAATTCCTAACTTAAAATGTGTTTTCGCACATGATTGTTGCTACTGATTTTGATAACTTTAACTGTAAAAGGGTGGAGTCAAAAACAAGAAAAAAGGAAAGGAAAGATGTTAAGTATGATACATTTATTGATTTAAAAGACACAAATGTATATTTAACAAAACTGATACATAGAGGCATTTAATGGAAGGGTTGTAGCTGATGCTTTTTTAGTAAATTATCAGTATTTTGTTTCATTTTAGTTAGGTTGAACCTTAAATCTCCTCTTTCAATGATTTCCAGTGTGTTTCTTCTTTTTTTTTTAGAAAGATTGGCAACATTTTCTGTCGACTCCTCACATCATTGAGGGTTGAAGGCTGGGTTAAGACGCAGACTGAAAAATTCCGAAATCCGACCGGTTTCGAATCCGCGACCCATCGGTTTGTAGTTGAGCGCTTTATCCCGCGACTACCAGGAGAATAAAAACAATTCAACATATGTCTCTTTGACCGCTCTTTCAAACGGCTTAAAATCGGTGCAGTAGCAACTGCTACACAAAATACAGAAAAACTGAAGAAGCCCAAATTCACCCAGTCCACAATATGTTAAATATATTCCTTGCTGAATGACGAAATATTTTCTGGCCCTTCATGGGCGGCGTCCGACAGTTCTCTCACTCCTAGGAGAAGGGCAAGGGATACTAGTTTACATACTGGAACTTTCAAAATAATAACGTAGCTGATGGTATCGTAATTCCTCTTTGGAGATTAGCATCTAATAAAATGTAATATTATTTATATTTAAATACATTATGATGTAATGCTTTAAAAGTTAGAAGACATACATCACAATTGATCTCCCCCACATCTAAAATAATAATAATAATAATAATAATAAATAGTTTCAGCATTGTGAGAATAATTCTCAGTTTTGGTTGCAAACTTCCTAAATGTGAAACACTAGCGTGGACTACCATTTACAAAAATAGACACCCAAATTGATTTTCCGCTGAAGTGGATCCTTTGTAGGTTGCAATTCCTATATAGACCACTTTGGGAATCACTGATCTAGAACTAAGAAAAATGGGGAACGATTTTTAAAGTAGATATTAAAAGATCTTGGAAATTCAGCTTATAAGGGAGTGACATAATAGTTAAAGTCTTTTTTCTGAAAATAAAATAATGTAGTTCATCTACTTAGTCATCACGTCATCACTAATTCATTGAACTGGTTGAGAGAGAAGAAATATTCCGAAACGAACGGTTCCGCAAAAGGAACTACCTTTCGATCTCTTCGATACTGATCAACACAGTTATTGGATTACTTTTTCGAGACCCCTAAACTTTGTCCCGCTGCAACGCTCGATGGCAGTAGAAAACTTCCTCTGTGATGGTGGAAAAATATCGCGCCTGCGATGTCTGCCTCTGTGGTGCTTCGGACAGCAAGATCGAGACAGCAAGGGACGACCTAATTCGTTTCATAAACTGCAAAATAAAAGATCACATAAGATCGCTTCATAAGTATTTATTCTGTCCTGTTTAGCCATGCTACCATCATCAGATTCAAATTCAAATATTTGTAAATCTAAGGGACTTAACTATTAGGATGCATCAAAATGGGCACCATGTAACGAAAGGATAATGTAAACAACAAGGATTATCACACCTAACCTCTGACAATCACACCTCACCTCTGACAATGGAAACAGTAATGAGAAACCCTGCATATGTGGTTTGCAGTCTCCTATGACTAATTGTAAACACAACGTAATTTTGTATTTCATACTGTTTACCTTACTGTAGACAAGACCCATATTGATCTGTGCATGTTTTTTACTGTTTTTTACTTAAAGTATCTTTTAATTTAAGAGCCTTAACTGTAATGATTCTGATCTGATATTATAGAGGAGCAGACATGTGCTATGCATTTATGGAAGCTGAATTGCAGGATATTTTAACTAATGATTTTATATCATGGATAGCTTCCCCACATCAATATGTCCTTAAACTGTAATACTATACACAGTATAGAAACTCTTACAAATAGTAATCACTTTTATACAATTTTGAAACTACTTTGATACACTATACTGCACGTACTAGGCCAACATTGTTAGCGAATGCTTTTATTTTATCCTCTGTAAACTGCTCTCTTCACCCCTCTATCCTTATATCTCCTCTCCATCACCCACCCCCGCAACTCTTTATCACTTTTCCTTTATGTGATGCCATAGAAGTGAGAAGTACAATGGAATCTTATATATAACAGAAAACACCAATGAGTGACTTTTTTAGGCTGTTGGTGCTTGGTGGTTTCTCTTAGTTCACAGCTCTTTTATGTATGGTTCTCACATTCACCTGCCTCCCCCCACCCACCCACACACATACACTGCCACATTATCCCTTACCTGGATTCTGCAAAGAGACGATGATTTTGATGTTTGTCACCAGCGTTTCTTAACATTATTTGGCCTGAAGATGTCAAACTATAGTGTAAGAGGAAATGTTTTGTATACCACTCATCTAAAATTGAATAAAAAAATCAAATGTTTGTTAAGCTTAAGGGACTTAACTGCGGGGTCATCAGTCCCTACACTTAAAAAACCACTTATGAACTAACTTATACTAAAGACGACACAAATATCCATGCCCGAGGGGGGATTCGAGCCCCTGACCTTAGCGGCCGTGCAGACCGCGACTGGCGCGCCGCAGACCGCTCGGCCACTGCGGCCGGCTTAAAATTGTATACTCTAACAGAAATTTTTTTTATACAGTACTCCATTATTTTAAAAATCTTATATGTCAGTCATTTAAAGTTGTATAATTTAACAGAAAACAATTTTTGTACAGCATCAAGCTATTTAACACTGTATAAAAAGAGAAAAGAAAAAAAATGTGGCAGAGGGAGTAAGCGAATGTACGTTCTCGCACGCGCGCGTCGCATATGTGTGTGTGTGTGTGTGTGTGTGTGTGTGTGTGTGTATGAGAGAGAGAGAGAGAGAGAGAGAGAGAGAGAGAGAGAGAGAGAGAGAGCGAGGAGTAGAAAGACAGTATCGCCATTTGGCGGATTTTCAGCATTGTCACTAACTGTCAAGCGGACATTAGTATGCACTTGACCTCGACCATCCAATAGACATGTTCGGGGGTATATTGTAAACATATTTTATGTATGACATATGTCTATGACAGTAATACTATTAAGGAAAATTTTTAAAATAGAATTTTAGTGATTTTAAGGTTATTGTTGCTTATTCGTTACGTTTTATCAAAGTGTTGGAAGGAATAGTAATACCATTGTGTTCTTATTGCCTTTGATAATGAAGTATTTCGAGACGCGTAAGGGTTTAATAAAGTGCAATTTTGGCCAAGACAGAGTTATTCTCAAATACTTAAACTAACTTATGCACTCGCAGGAAGACGACTTAGAGCGCTCGGCCACACACCGCGGCCATCATTAGACCTTGGTTGTTAGTGAAAGTTAATGACTCGTAGGTCAACCATTGGCGTTGCGTCCTCTTGTAATAGCAAGATGTTGCGGGGATGTGTAAGCGTACAGTTTGAACCGAGGCACTTACCTTTATTGAATAGTGTCGCTTTCTGATAGGTCACCCATTTATCTACGCTCCATGGGTTTCGAATTTGTTAAAATGTTAGCATGGAGCGGCATATACCCTGGGGTGTCTTGTAGAAAGTGTGTAGCTACAGGTTTCAGGATGTCATTTACGTAGGACCAACTTGTCTCTTTGATCTGAATACATGGAATGTAATTTGTGTTTGTACTCCACTAGAGGTCTGCAAATCGCCGGTTTCGCTCGCTCGTACTCGGTCGAGTACGCAACGCTCGGCGGTGGCGCGGCGAGTGTGTTTCGCTCGCAGCGAGCGTGTTGACACTCGAACGAGGCTGCGTGGGGCGGGGCGGGCAGAGGCCGCACAGCGTGGCGCTGCCGCTGTACTCACAAGGAAACCTACCCAAGTGTCACTCTCCGATTTTTATGACATTTGCATATAATACATGAAAAACTTTGATAAAAAATAAATTTAATAGATTAAACTTCGATTAAATCAAAACATTTTTAGCACAAAAACTGGTAATTTTAGGGGTAGGTGCCCCCCCTCCCTAATTGTCACTCCCCCTGCAATGTACCTAGGCAGATCTCTTATCAAAAGATACTTTCATACCAAAAATTATTAAAATCGCTTCACTATATTCTAAGTTATCGGGATTTTCCTATTTTTGCCCCAAATTTGGAGGGACCGTTTCAACCCTTAAATATGTTTTTTCGCCGCTAAAAAAATACGGGTCCCACAGTTTTTCATGTATTATAACATATCCAAATTTCATAAAAATCGGTGACACTTGGGTAGGTTTCCTTATTAGTCGCTACGGCAGCGGCTCTGTGGCTCTGAGGTCTGGGCTGCTGTTGCGTCTGACGCACCCCCACCATCTAAAGCAACTAAAATCAGTTATGCTGTAGACGTGTATTCCTGTATAGTAGCATGTAACCGCAATATCATTATACCGAAAACGAGACAAAAAGGTTGTTTTTTCCAAATAAAACTTTTAGAAGTAATGTAAAGGATTCAAAGAGAAACTATGGAACGAACGACGTTTTTATTGCAATGTACAAAAGTGAATGTTACCGTACAACAAAGTATACATCGAAAATTAACATCATTATCCCCAAACTATTCCTTGGTGGCATTGTAATTGCAATGTACTGTTAAAATATCATTGACACGTTGTAGATCGAGTCGAGTTCTTCTATCGGAGATCAGGTTCCCTTCCCCACTGAAAGTGCGTTCACTAGGTGCATTTGAGGCGAGCACACAAAATACTCTTTTTGCAAATACAGCTAGCTTAGGAAAGAGAGTACTGTTACGTTTCTACCATTCAAGCAGATTGTCATTATCACCATCAATTCGTGCTAAATAAAGGTCCACCTTATTGGTAGATTGCGACTCGCGTATTTCACAGTTCAGCCATTCAGAAAACATGCACTCATTCTTTTCGCTGGTCCACCCGGGTGACATTCTTCAGACGGCCCTAAATAAATATAGCACAGATATCACTGAAACAGGAGGAGCGCCATAAATTCGTACAGCTGTGTAAAGCAAACAGTTGGAATAAGAGGATTTAAAACAGTTACAGGATATATGAGCATTAGACCGCCAGATGACCCTGACGACGGAAGAAAGCGCAGATCCTATATATTGCTCGCATGCGTACTTTATTATGTAGATAAGAATGACGACAGTGGCAGTGGAGGGATATATGAATGTTGCAATTGGAAAAATTCCCGTTAAGGACTCACTCGGAAAAGTTAGAGGTATAACAACCACGCACAGTGCCAAAATGCTACGGAAATATATATATTAACGGGAGCAACACAGATGTACAAACCTAACCTAACGGGTGTACATCAATATCGTGTATTTAATATCAGTATAAAAGACGGACAAAGTATTCCAGGACTTGAGAGTGAGAAGAGAAATGGATATAAAATGCAATCACCTCCTAGTTAAGACGGCAAGTAACACCTACCACCTAACAAGCACTAACATTCCACAAAATGCGAACAAGAAAGAAAGAAAGGTCATGGGAAACTCATTTAGTTAATGATCTTAGCACAGAAACTTTATATTATTCACGTATATTAACCCGTATGGTAAAGTATAAAATGCGAAACTGAATGGCTAGTTCACCTGGATCGAGAGAACAGCTTTCGCAGCACGCGCAAAAGGAACAATTCCAAATTTCTACATCTACACCTACATGGGATACTCTGCAAATCACTTTAAGTGCCTGGAAGAGGATTCATCGAACCGCCGTTATACTATTTCGCATTAAATTCTCGAATAGCACGCGGGAAGAAAGAACACCTGAATCTCTCTGTTCGAGCTCTGATTTCTCGTATTTTATTCTGATGATCATTTCTACCTATGTAAGTGGGAGTCAACAATGTATTTTTGTATTCGGAGGAGAATGTTGGCGATTGGAGTAGCCCACGACGCAGCGATAAGCGTCGTTGTTGTAATGATTCCCATCCCAGATCCTGTATCATTCCCGTAACGCTGTCTCCCCTGTATCGTGACAGTACAAAACGAGCTGCCCTTCTTTGGACTCTTTCGATGTCCTCCGTGAAACACACCTGATACGGATCCCACACTGCGCTGCAAGACTCCAAAAAAGGATGGACAAACGTAGTGTATGCAGCCTCTTTAGTAGTTCTGTTGCATGTTTTTAAGGGTTCTGCCAATCAAATGCAGTCTCTGGTTCGCCTTTCCCACGACATTATCTACGTGTTCTTTTCAGTTTAAGTCTGAAGTAACAGTAATTTCTAGGTATTTTGTGGAGTTTACGACCTTCACTTTTGATTGATTTATCTAGTAAACAAAGTTAAACGGATTTATTTTCGTACTCATGTGGACTACTTCACACTTCTCATTGTTTAGAGTCCATTGCCAAATTTTACACCATAGTGATATCTTATTCAGATCGTTCTGAATATTTCGCAGTCAGGATGTATTGTCTAGCGTCTAGTTTTTCCCGACACTCGCCTTTGAGTGGCGCTGCGGCGGGCGACCGAGTGGCGAGCGGGCAGTGTGAATGGTCGCCTAGGCGTCGGCTATGTCGGTCACCGCCGACGGCCTCGCGCCTGCGGGGGCCTCGCAAAACATTTTTAAATTTTAGTTTATTTTCTTTTTTTATATTTGATGCTTAACGGCGCTTTTCAACTACTAGGTTATGTAGCGACGACCTAGATCAAACTTACACTAACTTAACCAAAGGACGTGCACAACAGCCGTATCCAAGAGCAGGATTCGACCCCCAACAAGAGCGACCTCGCTCACCATGGTATGACGCCTTAGTGCGCTCGGCCATTCCCCGCCGGCAGCTATTTAGTTTCCCTATTTATTTCCGAAAGAGTGCAGCAGTGATGAAATTTTTAGTTAAATACTTGCAAAACTAATTCATCAGTACATTTTAGAAAACAATTTGGAAGAAGTATATCCAGATGTTTATATAACAATCAGAATCAAGGTCACAGTTTGGCAGTACAGCTTCGGCCGAGAGAAGCTTCTCAAAGTTAAAACTGATTAAGAGTATCTGCGTGAGATATGTGGAATT
Organism: Locusta migratoria; assembly: GCA_026315105.1. NCBI lineage: Eukaryota > Metazoa > Arthropoda > Insecta > Orthoptera > Acrididae > Locusta > Locusta migratoria. The sequence goes on along the minus strand of CM048750.1, from coordinate 366,114,564 downwards.
TCCATAGCAAGGGCACTAAGCGTAAACCTAATCTTCTCTTCAATTGTGTGAACCAGTTCATCAGTAACCAGAGACGGGCGTCTACTTCTTACTTAATCGTGCACTTGATCACGTCTTTCATTGAACAGTCTGACCCATCTTCTAACCATTGAATCACTCATAGCATTTTGTCCGTAAACGTCGCAGATTTGACGATGAATTTCCTTTCGTGTGACTTTATTTGCATTTAGAAAAGGAATCAGAGGGAGAACAATTCTCATAAATAGATTTACAATCTACCACCTATTAATTCAGCCATCTTACCGCAAAAATGGCTATTCTCAACAAATAATGATATAGGTACCTTGTATATTATATATTCGGTGCATTAGCCGGAATGTCGCACGCGGTTAAATTTTCAGTTGCGGCTGACATTATAAAGAAGCACTACAAAACACACGTCCGCAGTAGCACTCTGAAAATGGCGTACATGTCTTCTTCAGTCAGCGTAACTGTCTTGGAACTGCGATCGTAGCACTGCCGCGGAGAGAAATAGAAATGTATAAAGTAACTGATACTACAAGAGTTGGAACTTACATAGTGGGAACTATTTATTCACAATCGATACAAAAGCGTTAGATCATTGCACCTATCCTACAAAGTAGTCACCAGCGTGATGTAGAACCCGTTACCAGCGATGTGGACGGCGAAGCGTAGCGTTAGCACAGCCTGTTATGTTGACGGTGCGAATGGATCGGTCTACTGCCTGTCGAATATCTGGAGCAGTTCTGAAGCGAATACCACGAAGTGGGTCCTTCATCTTCGGAATAAAATCAAAGTCACAAGGACTCAAGTATAAGGAGTATGGTAAATGGTACAGTACTTCCCAGTCCAGTAGAATTATATAATTTCTGTCTCAAGAGCAGTCGTAAATATTTTAGGAGGTGATACTAGAGACGAATTGCAGTAAAAGTTCCTTGTAATATGTGCACAATTTTGAGTACAGAGATATAGCTGTTAATATGGAAGCCAAAAATAGCAAATGTAAATAAATAAATTTTTACATATTTTTTTTTCGTTGTTTCTTGATAGAACAACATCATACAGTCTTCAAAATACAAATTTCTGTATGTTCTATAAGTTCGTTTCCAGTTAGCGAACCAGTTTTCGGCTTACCAGTCCATCTTCAGACTTAGTAAGTCCAAAACCGGTTATTTCAATAAAAGTTAATATGATGTTCTATCAATAACAGCGGAAGAATCAATCAAAATCAGTTTGGGTTACATACTAAGAGCTGTATCTCTGTACCCCCCCCCCCAAAAAAAAAAAAAAAAAAAAAATAAAAAAAAATGGACACACGTTATATGGCATTTTTATTGCTCTTCGTCTTTATTACCATCTCCTAAAACATTTGCTATGTCTTGAAACATGCTGTCGATAACGGGTGAAATATTTGTTTCGCGTGAGCGTTATTTGAAGTTTATCTCAGTGGAGGGTCTATGTATAGATACCTGAGCTTGTTCATCGCATACATAGGCGCCTCAAACCGGGTGGCCTGAAAGTATTCAGTCGCCTTTTATAATGAGAACGATTACACATATGAGCGACGTAGTTTCGCATGAGCTGCACGAAAACAATTAAATAGTTTCACAGTAACAGTCTAAAAGAGACATAAATGTTTTCAATCATTACAATAACCTACATATGTCTGACAGTCTCGAAAAGTGATCTTAACTCAGCGATTCATTTGCTTTAAGTTGACGGCAAACGAAGTAGACACGTGAAGCAGACGTCGCGACATCCGCGACTTTCTTATGCGTGTCGCACGTCCAGTATATGAACTGGCTTCACGATAGACCGCTCCCTTGATTGCGCGCACGCCGGTGGCGCGGGACGGGCGAGTCCATCTGGTCGGAGGTAAGGTAGGTATGTCAACAACGTGTGCTATCAGCAAAAACAGTAGATTACATTTGAAAGTAGCTTGTTAAGTTTTCTATGAATGATCTCGGGCAGTAGAGATCAGCAAATGCAAGTTAAAATGGCTTACTGCTACTCTAAATGACTTTATGAGGGCCACAGTACTTGCGCAACAGAAATTTATCTTACTGCTCACTCCTTAAGGGAACATCCAACGTTTTAACAAACACAAATAGATAATTTAACGTGGGATAAGGAGCATAAAATTATAAAGCAGAGGTTTTATACTTTAAATTATTATCTATTCAATAAAATGAACAAGTAAAATGTGGAGAGACCAAATAAGTACAAAGAAGCACACACCCTGTACAACAGTGAATTAAATTATAAAGTTACTACCCATAATAAGAATAGTTTCTGCTCTTTTTTAATATGGAGATCACAGGGAGGATATTTGCATATATACAGGGAATAAAGAAAGCACACTCATTCATTCACAGATACACGCGTAATGCTTCCGACACTCATGCAGGCAGGGACAATTCATGGCAGCGGCAAAACGAAGAGTCGGCGGCGTTTTGACGAGATGGCGGGCGTCTTCAAGCACAATTGAAATTATACTATGCACAAACGAACTCATGTGTGGGGAGGCAGTGGCATACTATCGTTAAGTATCACATGGTGTACGACCATAGTGGATTACATAGAAGTTACAAAAAGAAATTAGAACAACCAACTAAAACACATGTGAGAATTCAATAGAAGAAAGCTAGTATCAGTAAAAAGCAGGGCTGAAGGCCGAAGTAATGATTGTTATGAAAGCATGTTGTGAATTCGGTCGTACCAAGATACTAAAGACGGGATAAATCGCGAAATTCCGAGAGAGAATATAGGATGCTCACACAAACAGATACCACACGAATACGTTAGTTAAAACAGCAAGGAATTCGAACATACTGAGTTTACACAAAGGCTGAAGGGCAAGGGCAAGCACATGTATTCTAACTTGAGAAACCGGACACAAATATCATTACCCGAATTAAAATGCAAATAGTAAATTTATACTGAATTACTCGCGTTATGAAAAGTAAGAAACACTTCGCCTCGCATAGCGAAAGAATAACTCAAGAAAAACTGTCAATGATAAGCCAGGACTGTCTGGTCACAAATCTAGTAAAGTTCTAACAGCATGCCAATCCCTCAGCATGATTCGACGAAATACTCACTTCTGCGGTCGCGGGAAGAGCCTTTCCTCCCCGCACCGGATGTAGGGAGCGTTCAAAGCGATGTAGGGTGCGTTCTCAAAGCCTACTTTCAACCAACCCTCGCTACCTGTGGGAGATAATACCCTCTACTACATCTACAGAGAGGTCTCTTTTGTCACCTCCTTCGTCCATGATTAAGTTGGTACTACACTAAGAACAGCCCACCTCACCATCTTGCCAAGTAAGGGTGTTCTGGCTACTTAGCAGACGACAGTGCAGACGACAAACGTAGCCATGCGTTCTTAACTGAAGTAAACGAGGCCCTAAAGCGCAAAGCGGCGACTGTAAGCCATTGCGCGGCAGTCAATCAATATTAAAAGCAACCGTCCACATTCATACGAACACACAAGTTCAATTACTCGGATGGAAACACATATAAACATGGGTCATTGATCATCACTAGAGGAATAAAATAATTGACATACATACAAACAGTATTAATGGTGGAGAAACACTTTAGAGTAATGAATAACTCAAAATGGAACACGACCACATATTCAGTTGACATGTTTCACAGTGCATAGTGTCTCCACAGTAGTGTTGGCACTATTTAAGTTCCAACCCTCGTAACTTAATGCAGGGCAACACGGACACCCATGTCCGAGGGAGAGCTTACGGCGAGGGCGGGCGCAATCCCTGAGATGACACCTCAGACCGCGCGGTCCTTCAAGCGCGGCATTGTCGTTTAGCATGTTAGTCGAAAGTAGGCATAGAAGTGAATGACGGCCAAGTAACCTACGACGTAATAAATGGCGATGGACTACCCACTCCTGACAATATATATACTTAGAATATTTATCCATACGCCGTTGGTTACAGTCTTCTCCGAAATCACTGAAAACACCGTTGAAGGCTCACATGAACCGCTTTCTTCATGTTTTACACATCGCTCTAAAGTGCCAGTTCGCTCTTTTAAGGACGTGACTAATATTCTGTCCTCTGTCTCACTTCTGCGAATTTCTGTCGCTACTGTTTCAGATTTGTATGCCGTTGGTAGCAACACAAGGTTAGGAAATTACATTTAGCTTTTGGAAAATAGCTTACGCTACGCAAAAGCAGAAGCGTATGAATCCACGTTAATTATTTGTCTGAATATCGCCTGAACATAGCAGCGCCAGCTTTCATGTGAAATTACTTTGCCCGTTTAATTATGAAATGTTCTTGGCAACAAATGACATGGAAATTATCACTGTGAAATTAATTACCTTATACTTAATTATCTGCAAAAGACTGTTACTTGAAACCCGTGTAACATATGTTTCCGTATTGGGTCAGCCAGCTGTTGCCGAATATGTCAGAAACACTATTGCAAATTTGTGGGCTTTTCTCTCAGTCCAAAGCAATAGTAAATTTCAATCTAAATTTGGTGCGAAAATTGTTTATCTACTTATTAATGAAAGTTTTATTCGACGCTTTTAAGGGGAATCGTACCGCCCAAAATGACAAAATTTTACATTTTTACTTTTATGCAGATTATGAAAATACGGATGTTTGTCCTCCTAAGTCCTTGGAATTTTTTTGTTCACAAATTCATCTAAAAGGCATTTAGTGTGTTGCGATATTCACAAATAACAATGTAAAAATAAAGAAAAAATTCTTTGTTGCATAATTTTGATACAAAATGTGGGGTGAAATTTCGGACATCGGGACTAAATGAATGCACTAACTGAAGATATACATTTTATTAATGTGTTCGAAAATACAAATATAGTGAACATTATAAATTGAGAAAACTGTTTTAATCTGTGTGATATTGAGCATAATGATTTCGTTTTGAAGTTAGGCATAGAAAGATCTTACATCCACAGCATGAAAAATTAGTTCTCCTTCTGCATCCTTGGAATCTGATGCAACTTAGGCATGTGTCCAGCTTTGGTCGTTCGCCTTTTTTTTGTTTGGCTGGGGAATGAATCTTGAAGTTGGATTATCATCATTATCTTCAGAGGAATCAGATGAATTAGATTGCTCATTTTCGTCCTCTTTAAAACAATCTTTAAATGCCATATAAAAGATACTCAAAAGCAAAATTATTAGGTAAGTCCACATATAAAACCAATGAGCAAATTTCGTATTAATAGTTATTGAGACCCAATGTCCTAAAATTGACATCACCCATTTCACTTCTGTCTACCGTCTAAACACAAAACCGTACAAAATTTGTTCTTATGGCAAAATATTCTTCTTAGTTTAATTGATAGAAAGCATATTTACTTTTAAAAATAGCTAAATATTTAATAAGTAAATTTATCATATACCTGGATCCAAGAAACGTCTTTTCCGTTTTCTGCGCTCCGCTATTTTCATATGATTACTGTGGAGGGAAGAACACTGCAGAGCCAACTATCAACTCTGACATCTCCCGGCACAACTGCAAAATTCGTACACCAATGGCGCTCGTAGTGGTGGCCCCACGAATTATGCAACATTTGGTGTCAAATTTCACCCCTCAGGACTTAGGAGGTTGTGCTGGATATGGTGTTGGTTTTCTTGAAATATTTGATTATTTACTATATCTAATAAATATTTGAAAATAATCATGCGCTTACATTTCTGAGAATTTGGTTTTTCCATAATTTTGCATATTGGAATTTTTCTCTGGAACTATAACTCTAGAAGCCTGAGATTTCTTTTGTTTTTGTAGAGAACTATCCATTTCGTAAGTTGCTAACACTAGCTGTACTTCGCAGTAAACTCTTTCAACTTTTTTGTTTGTGTTTGACAACAGTTATCCACTAGCGTTGTTTTAGTTTCTGTGTTTCTTATGATAGTTTTCATCATGACTTGGTGTTTTTGATGCTGACTTGGTGTTTTCGATGCTGTTCTCACTTTTAATGATAGCTATTCTGGAAGACCACAGGTACTGGAATATCTTGGAATTCGTAACGGTTACAACACCACTAAAGGAGTGTTGGACTTGGACCAACTGCGAATGTTGAAGGCAGAGATTGTAACAAACAATATGTCAAAAGAAGTCAGACCCAAGAGAAAGAGGGCAGCACTGGGTGAGTAATTTGAGGGAGAAGATGAGGACTACCATCCAGGGGCATTCTAACTTATTTTTTAAGAAACAGTTGGCTGTACTGTATATTACTTTTTTTTTTCTTTAAACGCAATTTTCTCAAAATGACATTCTTCAGTATAAATGCCCTTTTTTCTCAGAAACTTCTGAATCTGTATCAACGAATTATTTACCATATAACAAAGTACAATGTCGTTGTAGCTCTACATTAGTAGTATTCACTGTAATAGATAAAATTCAAGAAATTAAAATGTTGGACATTTACATTAAAAAATTAATTGCTTAGGGAAAACATCATAACTTTTTTCAGCTGTTAAAGTGATAGTAGAGCAATTGAGTAAAAAATATGCGAGAACATGTGATAAAACACCACATTTATGTACTCAACAGTTCCTGAGAAAACGGGGTATTTATATAGCCAATTTACCATTGTAGAGATATGGCGGTACAACTATCCTTAAAGGTAAAACGGTAAGTAAAATTTATTCTGTATATCAGTTGAATTAATTTTTAAAATTTTCTTTTTATATTTTTTTTTCTCTTGATTTAACAGCTTTTTATTCTTTTCCTTTATTTCATTATTAAATGTCTGGTAATGATGATTATTATTCGAATTATTCCTTTAATGATGGAAGTTATTTTATTTCTTTTGTTATAATTGTTTTATTAATTTTGTTCTTACTGGTGGTAGATTTTTTTCTTGATTAATTTTTCCTGTTCCTTATTTAGTTATTTTACCTTGATATATAAAATTTTTAACTTTAGTTACTCGATACAACGCCATAGAAGCATTGGCTGTGTCTTCTATAGTAGCGTCTTGTTCTGGATTCAAGTTTACTTTTCATGTATCCCTGAAGTGAATGTTTCAAATTTGGTCTGCTGGTATCGGTGAAATTTTTTATGAATGACTTTACGACAGATCGGTATCTATATATCAAGGTGTGCTTCCTGACAGTCGGCTACCCCGTATTTTCCTGTTACTGAAAAATGTTCAAATGTCTGTCCGCCTTATGGGGCTCAACTACGAGGTCATCTGTCCTTAAACTTACAAACTACTTATGAACTACCTTATACTAAAAACGACACAAACATCCATGCCCGAGGCGGGATTCGAATCCCCGATCGCAGGGGCCGTGCAGACCGAAACTGGCACGCCGCAGACCGCTCGGCCACTGCGGCCGGTCCTGTTACTGATCGCCATATCAGTAAAGTAATATACTTTCGTAGGCCTGAGGAGAATGCACACAACTTTGGAAGCTGTGAAAACATTTATTTCACTACCTACACCTAGCAGCAACGTAACATGTTGAAGATTCCTTTCGAAGAAATCATTAATTCGTTTCACCTTCAGAATATGAAAGTTTTTCATTTTCCGGCCTCTTATCATGGCGATGAATCTTTCCTTAGAAAACAATTTATTTTTAGGCACATTCTCAGATGCAAAATTTGGATCAGATGGAGCACAAAAAAAAAAAAAAACCTCACAGTGCAATTTGGGTTGGACACCACTAGACTGTGCTGGCATTATGGGTGCAGTGTCGCAGCTTGGATTTCTGCCACCGGATGTCAACGCCACGTCTGCTGCTCCCCATGTATTACAGCAAAAAATAAAAATAAAAAACAAAAATAAAAAGAGAGAGAGAGAGGGGGGGGAGAGGGAGAGAGAAAGACGCTGATGATACAAATTCGCATGGTCACAGGAAAGAGTTATATTTTTATGGCACTGAATACATTTACTAAAATATAAAAATATATAAAAGATGTTATATTTTGAGGTTCTGAGCTTGAATGTTATTGTTAAGAGCAAGGGGGTAGGAGGGGAGAGGAAGTTGGGAGTTATTATTACATTGTGAAAAAATACTGAAATGGTAACATTGGATACATTTAATAAACTGCTAACGGAAACTTATTTTAGTAGAGGGAAAATAAAATAAGTATCTCTTCCAACAATAATACATTTCCTTGAAACAATATTGTCTCGTTACACCAAAGGCACTGAATTAAAATTTGTGCTGTGACCAGAATTCGAACCCACCACTCCAACTTAGTAGGTAGGCGCTTTAGACCACTTTTTTTTCTTTTTTTTTTTAGGGCCTCCTTCCTCCCCTTCAGCCCCACCTTACGCTCTCCAAAATCGCCTTCTTCGGCGTCGGCTTCCTTCGCCTTTTAAACGAAAATATCCTTTTCTTCTCACTTCTTATTTGGAGTACTCTTCTTGGTACTTTTTTTTTTATTTTACATACTTTTTTTTTGGGCAGGAAAAAATTTTAGCAATTATAAAAGAAAATAATGTTTCTTCTTTCTTAATTATTGCGAAGATCCATAAAATTAACGCTTATTGGTGAGAGACTTTAGTAATGGATTCTGAACGAACGGAAAACGTGGTCTTTCTTTGAAGAAAAAAAAAAAAAAAAAAAAAAAAAAAAAAAAAAAAAAAAAAAAAAGAGTGCAAATTCCCAGTTTCACCACTGGGTTACATGAAATCAACAAAAGCCATATAGTGTTCTCGTATCTGCTATTCACTATAATCTTTTAATCTTTCGTTACACTTGTCATATCGAAATATAGTCATGTTGCGTGAATGTTTCGTTGTCCAATTGCCTTCTATGTTACATGTGAGAATGAGCAAGTAAACTTCGCTTCGTCCGTATTGGTATTTTACGGTATAGTTCTGCTTAGGAAGTTTGCGAAATTTTCCTTGTATTTTTTAGTGTTCATCAATGCGTAGTGCTCCGTTGTCAGGTACAGGCAGAAATCCTCTAGGTGTCCTGATTGCTTGGTGAAGATGTAGTGTACATATTGGCCCTTCAGCCAATTGACTGCGTTCTGTTTCGTTCTTGGGTAAGGGATACCGTCCGGGTTTAAAAAGTCAGCAGGCGTTATGGCATTTGGCGTGGTTCTGCTGATGCTCGCTATCTTTCGTCGGATGTAAAGCCATAAATCTTTTACCCTGTCGCACGACACCCGATGTTCTTCGTCATCTATTTCATTACAGGACACACATATTGGTGACTCCGCTAGACGGATAGAATGAAGTTTTGAATTGGTCGCTATCTTACGGTTTACGGCAAAGTACCATGTTGCTTTCACATATGACGGTAGATTCCGGCTGTGGATGTTCTCCCACGTTGCTTTCCAATTTTGTGAAGGGTATTTGTGTTCTATCCTGTTTCTGGTTTTGTCTTTTATCAGATGATGGTATAGATCTTTTACTCTGATGATTTCCTTTTCCGGAATCCTTGCTTGTATATAACTGTATTCGAGTAGAAAGTATTTCAGATGGTACAGCCCGTTGGTAATGTGTTGAACACTGATGGGTGCGTTGAGGTCGACAGGAGCTATTTCATTTAAAAGATGTGCTGCAAGGCTACCGTTGTTTCTTTTCCAAAGCTTGTACGTGTTTGAAACGTATAAAGCCTGCGCTTTTTTGCTGACATCTGTAAGGTTTAGTCCGCCAGATTTCGTAGGGAGCATTAGAGTGTCGTACTTCACTTTGAATATTCGGCCACGGCTCACAAAATGTCCTAGTGCGGATGTTATGCGGTTGGCCATTGATGCAGGTAGTGGCAGAACTTGTGCTACGTAGTTCAATTTCGAAGTAATATACACATTGGCCACGGTTGCTTTCTGTATTTCGTCAAGTTTCCTAATGCTGTGTTCTTGCACACAAGCACGTATCTTGTTAAGAATTTTCCGGTAATTCACAGCAGCAGTACGTTGTATACTCTTATGAAACTCAATGCCGAGACATTTCAGTGTTTGAAGAGTACGTAACTCGCCTTGCATTTGCGAACCAATTCCATGGCCAATGTTAAAGATCCTGGACTTAGTTCTGTTGAGTTTTGCTCCAGATGCCTGTTCGTATTTAGTCACTATCTGGAGTGCGGACTCTACTTCGTTGCCATTTGTCACCAGAAAACCAACATCGTCAGCATACGCTTTGCACGCGATCTTTTCTCCCCGTATTTGCAGTCCTCGTAGGTGTTTTGTAAGGGAGGCGAGCAGGGGTTCGATGGCAATGGCGTAGAGTGCCATGGACATCGGACACCCTTGCCGAATAGAGCTGGTAACTGCAAGTGGGCGACTAGGTTGTCCATTAATAACTATCCTGGCTGTGTTGTTCAGCAACGTATTCCGTACAACGGCAGTGAACCGAGGTGGGAAGCCCATAGCATCCATGGTTCGAAGTAAAAAACGGTGGTTAACCCTATCAAAAGCTTTATCGAAGTCCAATGAGACAAGTGCGCAATGTATTTCACAGACGTCTGCGGTTGAAATTAGGTCTCTGTATTCGCAGAGGGTGTGCATTATTTTCCTATGTCTTCCAACACTTGTTTGATAGCGACCTGTGACGGTATCCATTGTCGTTTTTAGTCTTCGTGCAAGGATGCGGCCAAAGATTTTATAGTCGCTATTCAGCAACGTAATCGGCCTGAGATTGCCGATAGTTTTAGCACCCGGCAGTTTGGGCACTAACACCACGATTCCCTGTCGAAATTCTTTTGGGATGTCATTTGCAGGGTTCAATAGTTCGTTACAAATAAGTGTAAACTTCGCTTTTATGACGTCACTGAACTTTTTATAAAATTCCGCTGGTATGCCGTCTATCCCCGGGGACTTGTTGTTCTTGCTTTCTTCTATTGCGTCCGTAACATCTTCTTCAGTCACTTGTGAGACAAGAGCGTGAGCTTCCGAGTGGGTAATCCTGCCGTCGAGGTTGTCCAGTAATTCGACTTGAAGCTGTTCATTGACAGGCTGACAAGACATGAAGGAGGCAAAGTGCTGTATAATCGCCTCTCGAATCTCCGCTTGCTTTATCAGCTTCCTTCCATCATCGGTTGTTAGTTCCGTTAGTATTTTGTGGGACGCTCTTTTATTTTCGCGGATGACGTGGTACATGGAGGTGACCTCGTGCTGTGCTATATTCTGGGCTCGCGACCTTATTTTGTAGCCCTCCAATTGTTTGCGCCGCAAAGACAGAATCTTTGCCTTAACTTTTTTGATTCTTTCGTAGTTGTCCACAACTGTTGCGTCTGACTTATACAAGTCCCGTAGGCACTGGAAGTAAAACTCAATAGTTGTTCTGAACCAAAAACTTTTCTCCTTAGAGTAATTCATAAAAAATCTTCTTATTTTAGGTTTTGTGTGTTTCAGCCACCAGTCAATCCCTGATTTGTACTTGGGGTATTTGCTTTCACATTCCCTCCATAGTGCGTGGAATGCCTCCTAACACGCAAGGTCTTCCAGATGTGTTACGTTCATCTTCTACGTGCCTCTGCCTCTGAATGTTCCCTGTTGCGCCATATTAATTGTACACACGTACGCTGCATGGTCGGAGAATACAGTAGGCCAAACTTCGGACTGCAAGATGTGCTCTTTTAGATTGTGCGAGACATATATTCTATCGAGACGACTTGCCGAGTGGTTAGTGACATAAGTAAAACCAGGGGCTGCTCCGTGTGTTTGCTCCCAGGAGTCTATTAGATGTAGTTCTGTAACAATAAGTTCCAGTTCAGTGCTCTTATTAAAATTGGGAATCTGGTCTTTGGCGTGCAGTACGCAATTAAAATCTCCCCCGAGGATAAAATGGTCATACTGGCTTCCAAATAAGGGGACGATTTCCTCTTTGAAGAAGTCTGCTCTGCGTTGCCTATTGCTGGAACCTGATGGTGCATATATATTAATCAAACGGGTGTCGTTGATGGTGCCCGCTATACCTCTACTATTAGGTAGCTTCACAACGTCTCGTATTATGATGCCCTCTCTCATTAGTAGAGCAGTCCCCATTTCTGTGCCATTGCCTGGGTTTATGATGGAGTTGAATCCAGGTACGCGATCAAGTTCAATGTCCGTGACTTCTTGTAAGAAAATGATATCACTGTCAGAGGCATATATAAAATCCTTTAAGTTCTGTAATTTGAAGGAACTCTGTATTTTATTAAGATTTACAGTGGAAATCTTGTAAGATTGTAGTCCAGGCATGGTTCTGTCTAGCTGATCGTTCGTTAAAAAATAATCTTGAGTTTCAGCACAAAAATATCAATTTTTATACACATTTTAATAGTATTCGTCCGTATCAAATGGGTCAGAGACGCGTCCTTGTCGTTTGGAAACATCTTTCATTGAGACATCCGCATTGCCCGTATCATCTTTTTCTGGAAGTGACGGTCCATCGACTGCTGAAATGTCCTTCATTTTGTCGTCCACGGTGTCGGGTTCAATATCATCTGCCCAGTTAGTTTTTGTGGGCGCATCGTCTAAGTCGTGGGGAGTTACTCGGGGGTGACTTCCTTCTTGTCGTGGGTTCGCAGTGTTCTTCGACTTCTTTTCTACAATGTCATGATTTTCGGGAACAGGAGTGGGTTGTTTTTTAGAGGCTGGTGACTCTTTTGTTTTGTGAGCTCTGTCTTGACTGAGGGTGCTCGCTATGTCCTTGGCTTTTTGTCGTAACATAGGGACTGTCTCGTTCGCACCTTGGTGCGCCAGACGACGCTTTTTATTTTTCTTCAATGAACTGCTCCCCGATGGCCGATCTTCGGCATCCAGATTATTGTCCGTTTCCTGCACAGAGGTCTCCTCCTCGGTTACCGGAGGGTCTGCTTCCGACACGGTTAGAGGCACCTGCGTCGACGGAGCTTCAGCAGTCGTTGTAGGAGGTCGGGATGCGTGTAATTCCTCAGTTATAAGAGTGCTGACATCCATCGGTATTTCAGCGTCAATAAAATTGCTGGGTTCAGTAAGCTCGGGGGCCGACGGGGTAATCTGCTGCTCGCGAGTCGCGGCAGCGTAAGTGACGGGCAGTGACGTCATCGACTGCGGCCTAGCGGGCTCGCCTGCCGGCAGCTGCGCCACGCGCCTCTGTATACAGTTCGCTCTGACGTGTCCAGGTTTGTTACAGGCCGAGCAAGTTCGTGGTTGGTCGTCGTAAATTACAATACCTCTGTAGCCACAAACATTAATATAAGATGGTATGTGCTTTCGTAGCTCTACTCGAAGCTGACGTACACCGTTTAGTACGGGAAACTTATGAGCACTTGACCACCTCTCAGCAAAGTTGCTAAGTACTGTACCAAAAGGTGATATAACCTCATTTATTTGCTCAGCTGTTATTTCAAATGGAAGCTCGAATACACGAACCGTCCGGATGCCAAAGCCAGCATGGGTAAGTGTAACCTCCCCAACATTCCCGTCAGAATGATTAAATTTCATGACACCTCCGCAAGACTCGACAATTTTCGCACACAGATCGGCACTACTAAGCTTTACAAACACTACACAGGCCACAATAGACAAATGAATCCCCACAATGTCGTTTAGAGACAGTATCAAGTCACGTTCAAGCCAATTCTCTATTTCAAAGGACTTCGGTCGTGCATATCGGGTATCAAAAGTCAATCTCAAAGTGTCTTTCCTCGTTGGTTGTTCCATCGTTACTTTCGGTTCATAACTTGTCACAATTTAGATAATGACAGCGAAAAGCTGCAGCGAGCGCGAAGACTTACCACGCGGAGGGAGCAGGCGCGGCGCACCGCACGGCACAACCTTCCACTAGCACGCCCGCGAGCAGACGACCACTCAGCTAACACAGCGTTACAGCCAAAGCGACTACACGGACTGTCTGCCTCATGTTCCGTGTGAAATGCGTATCATATTGCAAGGCTCTCCAATATTGGAACAGCACCCCATCAAAGAACGCGAATAGGAATTATCCCGCCTTGTTACTCAGGCTGAAGTGATATAAATATCAACTATGACTCTCCGTATGTTTAATACCTTTCGTATAACGAGACAATATTGACTCAAGGAAATGTGTTATTGTTGATATTTATATCACCTTGGCCTGAGGAACAAGGCGGGATTGTTCACATTCGCGTTCTATACTGGGGTGCTATTCTGTTATGTTTAATACCTTAAGTATCTCTTTGTCTTTTGTAAGCCGTCCTTGTTAACTGATCAACTAATCTGAGAATAGGCTGTTGCAAAATTGTTCCCTTTTAGGAGAAAAAGTACTAAACAACGTACATTTTGTGTCGCCCTCCAAAGGGACGTAGTACTGTCCTGTGGAGAGAGCGTTTCAGTGTGCAAACATGTACCGTTAACTGAGGTTACTTGAGCCCAAGGGTGTAGCTTGGATAAAAAAAAAAAAAAAAAAAAAAAAAAATTAAAAAAGTCCTGGACGTGTACGGCTGATTGGCCATTTCGTCGACAGGTAGCTGCACTAGGTAGCGCCCTGTGCCCTCTTCATTGCTTCTGCTTTTCGCGCCTTATCACAGCTAACGTTACATTGTTGTGTACAGAAACCAACGATTGTCGCTGCCAGAAAACTTCTACTTTCTCCGCTCTGCCCACTGGAGTTACGTGCAAGATAAAGTAAAAATTTACGTCTTATGTACATTCCATAAAGAACACGCAGTAAAATTAATATATTTAGGAAACAGTGTGTTTGTAACCTCAAAATGGTGTTACTTTGACCACAGCCAAGAAGTGGGTTCAAGTAGCCCCAAGCGTTATATTTAAATTACATACTTCTAAATTTCACTGAAAAATCATGACTTTTATTAGTTTATTTGATTAAATGATTTGTACAATGTTGATGTTTATTCATTTGCAGATCTGAAAAAAAAAATGAGTCAACATCTGAGAACGAGGATGATTGATAATATTAGAGACTCCGGAGAAAGCGACTTACTTTCTTCTGAAGATGAGATTTGTGCGCCAACAAATGAGCGTTCTCCGATTCATTATAAACTTCCGGCCTCTGATTCACACCTTTGTAGTAATCTTCCAGACAACGAAAATGAAGTCAAAGAAATGCTAAAAGCTTCCTTATAGGAGCAGGTTTTTTTTTTTTTTTTTTTTTTTTTTTTTTTTCTTGTGGCCTGGAATGTTTTATTTCCAGGTCAAGTAATGACCATATGCGACAATGGTGTCATTGTTGAATCCATGACACCGAAAAGCCTGAGCATGCCCTTCAGAAAAGTACGATTCATTCTACAAGTGGTGTGCCATTAAAAGTAATTAACCTATCCCCTTTAATTAGAAGGGATTTGTTCTCAATGGTAGCATCAACTAACTTTATTGTGCACCTCAATTTATTATGATGAATATTTACAGCACTGTAAACGAGTGCTGATATGTTTCATTCAACCAAACACAGTTTATTGTGTATTTTTAGGATATTTTCCAATTAAATGTCAAATTAAGTGAGCATTCTTCACACCAAAATATCTCTATATATCTTTATTTCCAGTCTCCAGGTCCTACTTGCTCCTGATGTGCCTTTAAACTGCTTTATAGAAGGATAATAATGCATGGGTTCATGTTATCCAAACGCTAGAGTTACTTGGACCCAAATTTCAATAATTATTTACTCACATACACATAATAAAATTTGGTATGAAACAGACGTAAAGTGCTGGAAAAACATCACAAATATAAGAGTTTAGGATGAGCGATATGAAATGGAACGAGCATGTAAGGACAGTTGTGAGTAAGGCAGGTAGCCGACTTCGGTTTATTGGGAGAATTTTGGGAAGATGTACTTCACCTGTAAAGGAGACCGCGTATAAAACGCTTGTACGACCACGTCTTGAGTATTGCTCAAGTATTTGGGATCCGCAGCAGATCGGTTTGAAGGAAGACATAGAGGCGGTTCAGAGGCGAGCAGCTAGATTTGTTACCGTTAGGTTCGACCAATGCGCGAGTGTCACGGAAATGCTCCGGCAACTCAATTGGGGATCGCTGGAAGAAAGACGACGTTCTTTTCGTGAATTTTTGTTAATTAAATTTCGAGGGCCGGAATTTGAAGCTGAGTGTAGTACGATCTTGTTGTCGCCTACTTACATTTCGCGTAAAGATCACAAAGACAAAATAAGAGAAATTAGGGCTCGTACGGAGGCATATAGGCATTCTTTTTTTCCTCGTTCAATTTGGGAGTGGAATAGGAAAGGAAATGCCTAGTAGTGGTACAGTGTACCCTCCGCCACGCACCTTACGGTGAATTGCGGAGTATGTATGTAGATGTAGATGTAGAAAGCTTCTTGTTGTATGTTTATTAAGTGAAAGCTTGATGAAAGTTAAGTGAAAGTTTCCTATTCTTATTAAGTCTTTGTATTTAAATCAAGGAGTTTAATCATATGTGCGCATTGTATGTATTTAACAAACAAATTTAAGCCCTGTAAGTAAAACAAGCTGTACTTCTGTGAACATTATTTCTAACAGTCAGATTCAGTGGCATGTAAGGACTGATTACTTTACTGGTACGTGAACATTTACATTTAAAATGAAATCTTTTTCTCAAAAAGTCAACACGTACCATACAAAAAACTCAAAAATGCAGCAATCAGGAAAATGAGGGACGAGGTTGAGCTGAAATAAGAAAAAATAGTAATAATTAAGTTATTTATTGAATTAAAGAAACATACCTTTGTTGAGTCTTCAATATAATACAATTCCGTTCCATACAAATATACTCTTCCTCTTGATACAGAAGCCACTGTCCAATATAATACGTTTGCATTCATAAATATAGAGTGAAATAAATCAAACTCAATACAATCATTACTGACCAATTCAAGCTCAGTACACAACACAGTTGCCAAACGTCTGTCAGCTAGCCTAGCCCACAATCGACTCCTCTGCTCAACAACTCACTCTCTACTACTCGCCTCAGCAGTCAAAGAAGCTGCTGTAGCGTAGATGCTACATGGCAGTTGCAAAGACATTATAATGTGTATAAGTTAGAAACATGGACTGATATTATCGATCATGGATGACTTTCACATACAAAATAAAGCTATAAGGCGGACACACGTTCAGATTCACAAAAATAAAGCTACAAATCCGTAAATAATTAACTTTAGCATATGGCTGCCTACTTTCAAGAATATAGGCATAATTAATGGTTTTAGGCTGTCATTTGTTATAAGTATAGAAACATTTTCACTTCTTGGGTCCAAGTAACCTCAGTTTACGGTACCCATAATCAAACGAAAAATTCCAGAATGAAACTTTACTCTGCAGCGGAGTGTGCGCTGATATGAAACTTCTTGGCAGATTAAAATTGCGTGCCGGAACCGGGACTCGAACCTGGGACATTGCCTTTCGCGGGCCAGCGCACTACCGACTGTGCTATCCCGACACAACCCACGATGCCGCCCCACAACTCTCTTCTGCCAGTACCTCGCCTCCTACTTTCCAAACTTCACAGAAGCTCTCCTGCGAACCATGCAAGACTAGCACTCCTGGAAGAAAGGATATGGTGGAGACATGGCTTAGCCACAGCCAAAGGGATGTTTACAGAATGAAACTTTCACTCTGCAGCGGAGTGTGCGCTGATATGAAACTTCCTGGCAGGTCCCAGGTTCAAGTCCCAGATCCGACACACAATTTTAATCTGCCAGGACGTTTCAAACGAAAAATTAGTTAACGCTGGAAACGGATTCCAATACAATATTGTGAGTCATTAAACTGGAAATTCTTTGTGTCCAATCAGCTTAAAATGCAGGTCATTTCGAAACTTCTACAAAGATCATCAGTGTCCGGAGAAAAATTTTATTGTTAATTCAGAAATCCATCAAAGTCCACATGAACAGAATACTGCACTGCCGTCTCGAGGAGAAATCGCTCGGTAGCAGTGTACACAGAGCAGTGTTGGTCTGCTATGGATTGGCATAGAAGTGGGCGTCGGACCCAGAGTGAGGGGTGCTGGAGACACGTGGGTATCTGGCAGGAGGCATCGAGCGACCGGGCGCGCTTAATGGCCCATCAAGCAGATAAAGCGCCGTCTATGGCGGTTTACGATCTGCTCGGTAAACAGCTGCGACTTGACCCAGAAAGGCAGCACGGCGCTGAGCGACTCGCAGACCCGTTGTCTGCCCACCGAGCTCCGAGAGTGTCCGCGCAATGACAACGCCTCACTGAGGAGAAACGTTTCGAACAGAATTTTGTAGGTCCAAACTCAGGAAAAAAATAATAAAATTGGTTCATATACATGTGGCGTCTGTTCCGACAGACGTCACTTCTGATCCTGTAGTTGTTATTACTTAATATTCACAGAATATATGACATCAACTGCGATTGGGCAAAGCTGAAAATGTGTACCCAGCCGGGATTCGAACCAGGGTCTCCCGCTTTCTAGGCAGTTGCGCTGACTCCTTTCGGAATAGACGCCACATGTATATATATAATATGCCGGTGACGGGCAATGATCCTATCGTTAGTGGGGAGGGGTGGGAAAGTTTGAAGCCCTTACTCTTACGGGAATTAGTTTCATAACTACGAGTTTCAGTACTGTGGGCAGGGCGAAGCTGGAAATTTGTATCTGGCGGGAGGCGTGCTTAGGTAGTCCTTGCAGGTGCGGTGATCACTGTGTCCCCAGGGGAGTAGGGGTCAGCGCAACTGCCTAAAATCTTCGAATCCCGTCTGGGTACACATTTTCAGCTTTGCCCAATCGCAGTTGATGTCATATATTCTGTGAATATTAAAACTGATTCACTTGTAAAGACGACGTAGATTGTTATCTGATAACGGTAGATATCAGATAAGTGTTAGATGTAAAGCTCTGTATGAGTGAAGTAGCGACAATTCAGCAGCGGCCGGCATTGTTGGATCATGCGGCTTTGCTTTTTTATCATTTATTTATTTGGCCCTCTGAGTTTTAACTCAATGTGTCCATCTACACAGTGGCAATGTAACGAGCGATCAAAAAGTCAGTATAAATTTGAAAACTTAATAAATCACGGAATAATGTAGATAGAGCGGTAAAAATTGACACACGTGCTTGGAATGACATGGGGTTTTATTAGAACAAAAAAAGTTCAAACAATGGCCGCCAAATGACGCTTCATCTGATCAGAAAAGCAATAATTAGCATAACAATTTAAGGCAAAGCAAAGATGATGTTCTTTACAGGGACTGCCCAATATGATCATCATCATTCCTCAACAATAGCTGTAATCGAGGAATAATGTTGTGAACAGCGTTGTACAGCATGTCCGGAGTTATGGTGAGGTATTGCCGTCGGATGTTGTCTTTCAGCATCCCTAGAGAGGTCGGTCGATCACGATACACTTGCGACTTCACGTAAACCCAAAGCCAAAAATCGCACAGGTGACCTGGGAGGAAAAGCATGACGAAAGTGGCGGCTGAGCACACGATCATAACTAAACGACACGCTCAAGAGATCTTTCACGCATCTAACAATATAGTGTGGAGCGCCATCCTGCATAAAGATCGTACGTTCCAGTAGTTGTTTATCAAACAGGCTGGAGATGATGCGATTCTGTAACATATCGGCGTACCTCTCAACCGTCACGGTAGCAGTTAAAAAAACCAGAATCACGCAGTTCCTTGAAGAAAAAAGGCCCGATAGCGGTAGATGTGGTAAATCCAACCCATACTGACTTTCTCGTCGTGCAATAGAGTTTCCACGACAGTTCTAGGATTTTCGGTTGCCCAAATTCTGCAGTTGTGGGCGTTGACAGACCCTAGGAGCGTGAAATGAGCTTCGTCGGTCCACAACACGTTACTCAGCCAATCGTCATCTTCCACCATCTTTTGAAACGCCCACACCGCAAATGCCCCCCGATTCACTAAATCGCCAGGTAACAGTTCATGATGCCGATGGATTTTGTAAGGATAGCATCGGAGGGTACGCCTAAGTGTCAACAAAACAGTAGTGTATGGAATACCGATGCGACGTGCGACTGCACGAGCGCTGACTTCCCCGTGCATAGAGAACCCGCTAGTCTCCATTTCTTCCTGAACTGTCTCAGCAGCATTACGCCTTGTGCTCGGTCGACCAATACGGGGTCTATCGTCTAAACAACCCGTGGCTTTGAACTTCGAAATCATTCTCACCACAGCTGCATTTGTCAACGGACCTTTACCCGTTAGAATCCCCTTCCTATGGCGGTAGGATCGTAACGCTGAACTAGCACATTCCCCATGCTGATAATACAACTTCACTAAAAGCGCCTTTTCAGGTAACATGAACATGCTGCTACTGCAGGTGCATCTGATTCTCTCATTACAGCTCCTTTTATACACGATTTTCATGAGCAGTCTCCGTCCAGTGCCATCTGTTTGACATTGTTTGAACTTTGTTTTTTTT
Source organism: Locusta migratoria (assembly GCA_026315105.1). Classification (NCBI taxonomy): domain Eukaryota; kingdom Metazoa; phylum Arthropoda; class Insecta; order Orthoptera; family Acrididae; genus Locusta; species Locusta migratoria. The sequence goes on along the minus strand of CM048750.1, from coordinate 366,094,271 downwards.
GTTGTTGTTCTAATAAAACCCCATGTAATTCCAAGCGTGTGTGTCAATTTTTACATCTCTGTCTACATTATTCAGTGATTTATTTGCAAATTTATATTGACTTTTTGATCACCCGTACAAACAAATGAACAAAAACAAAAGTACATTTTGTCAAAATGGGAGAGTGAAAACTGAAGCGAACACTGCATTACATTACAATTCAAATAACTTTTGAAACATTTTCACATATTCTCAAGCAAAATCTTATAAGTATTACCATCACAATTAATAGTTATAGATTGTGTCTACTGGTCTTAATAAACCTAATAATGATTTTATTCAGAAGAATGTCTTTTGTAAACTAAAGGGAAGAAGCTGACTGCGGAAGGGGATGTTCCATCTTCACCAATGTCTGCTGGAAGTTCAAAAGTTCACGGTAAGATTTGGGACACCTGAACAGGATGTGGTTGACATCAGCTTCCGTTGCAGAATCACACTCACATGTCTCCGAATCGTAGACGTTGATCCGATGAAGATGTTGTGCATAAGAGGCGCGATTGAAGCGAAACGGAATGATGGTAGAAATCGTGGATCGGTCCAGATGAGTCCTCATAAACCACGGCTGTGTAGAAATCTGAGGCTGCAGCACTGCTTAAGAAGCGCCTTTCATTTGTTGGGAACCGTTCCACATCTGTTACCACTGTTGTTTTGCGTGTTCCTTGACCGCAGATAAGAAGTCTGTGTATGGTAGTTGCAGGTCCAGGACAGTGCCTAAGGATGCCGCTTGTTTAGCCAATGCATCAGCTTCCTCATTATACCAGATACCAGGGTGAGAAGGCACCCACACTAAATTAACTGTCCGCCCCATATTTGTACAGCGAATATATGCAGAAATCACATCCATAATATAACTGTCATTTTTTGTTCCATCTCGGATGTTGCTGGGTTTGTAGGACACTTTGAGTCACACAGTTAATATCTTCACGACAGGCAGAAACAAATTTAAGTGCTTTCAGAATTGCCACTGAGTCGGCCGTAAATATAGAAGTATTCGTTGGCAGTTTGAAGGTTTTTCCGAATCTGATTCTGAGGGCAGAAAAAGGCACATCCAGTACACTCTTCTTACGGTATTTTGGATCCATATGCACAAAGATAATGAGGCCACTGAGCTGCAACGAGGCGACTAAATCCATTATTTACAATGTTACTTCCTAAGCAAGTCATATTAATATAGAAAACTGGAATCTGGCTGCCAAGTGATCGTAGATCGTGTTCAAAAGGAGGAGGATGCCTAAGGATGCAGAGAACGTATCATAGGAGACCAAGTGTCGAAGCTGGTACAAATTGCTGGAGGTATATTCCTTCTGTAAGAGGCAATCCATAGACGATAAATGGTGTCTGTTTCTGCAGAGTGAACTGTCCATGAAAGCCATGCCTTGAAAGTAGAATTTATCCGACAACATTTGGCGCCTAATTCTCAAGGGCATCTCTCCTACTTCCGCTATAACTGCGTTAGTGGGCGTCAATCGCGTGGATCCGAAACGGGTTCTCATGGCTCTATACTGAAGAGTATCGAGTTTGGAGAGATGAACCTGCGGTGCGTTGTGGTACAGATGACAGTCGGCATGCTCCCATAGTGTAGCACAAATCTGCTGCATTAAAACGAGTTTATAGTCACTTTACGACGGAGGTGAGAGAGCAAATGATAGCGTAATGGTAGAAATATACACTGAAGCACAGTATTGCTTCAATGAATGCTAGAGACACAGATACGAGCACGACAGGATTTGTAACCCGTCTGCACGGCACATACAGCGTAAGCTACTCTGTTCGGTCGATGGGTGTGGAAACTACTTTAGAATCCACCATACTCACCGGTCTTAAGTCCTTCTGACTTTGATTTGATTACGAAGACGAAGGAATCATTTCGTGGCATTCTCTTGATAACTGTCCCAAACATTCTACAGGAAGTAGATCGCTACATTCGCACCATCAACAGAACAGGTTCTACTAAAGGTATATAAAAGAAAGTTCAAAAAATGTCCGGCAGATGGCGCATGATTCTGATTTTGTAACTGCTACCGTGACGGGTGAGAGGTACGCCGATATGTTACAGAATTGCACCAGCACCAACCTGGCTGATAAACACCTGCTGGAACGTACGAGTTTTATGCAGGATGGCGCTCCACCCCATATTGCTAGACGCGTGAAACATCTCTTGCGCGCATCGTTTGGTGATGATCGTGTGCTCAGCCGCCACTTTCGTCATGTTCGGCCTCCCAGGTCCCCAGACCTCAGTCCGTGCGATTATTAGCTCTGGGATTACCTGAAGTCGAAAGTGTATCGTGACTGACCGACATCTCTAGGGATGCTGAAAGACAACATCCACTGCCTCACCATAACTCCAGACATGCTTAGCAGTGCTGTTCACAACATTATTCCTCGACTACAGCTATTGTTGAGGAATGATGGTGAACATATTGAGCATTTCCTGTGAAGAACATCATCTTTCAAAAAATGTTCAAATGTTTGTTAAGCTTATGGGACTTAACTACGGGGTCATCAGTCCCTAAACTTACAAACTACTTATGAACTACTTACGAACTAGGACGGCACAAATATCCATGCCCAAGGGGGGATTCGAACCCCCGACCGTAGTGGTCGTGCTGACCGTGACTGAAGCGCCTCAGTCACCTCGGCCACCGCGGCCGGCAACATAATCTTTGTTTTGTCTTAATTTGTTACGCTAATTATTGATTTCCTAATGAGATGAAGCGTCATCTGTCGGACATTTTAGAAGAAAGAGTAATACTTTATCATAAAGAAAAGAATAAAAGGAAACAATCAATGAAAGATAACGTTCTGAAGGGAATTCAATGCGGATCGCTTACATACTATTCGAACAAAACACGCGGCGCTGGCGAGGGAGTTCGGCACAGTACTGAAACCAATATGCCTTGAAACCAGCTAAGTGTTGCTGTCCTAGAAGGGGATCTTTAGTTTACTTACTACTAGTATTTTATTATCCTAAAAAGTCTTTAAAATCTGTAACATCAAGGTCAGTGTGTCTCCTCGTAAGCCATCTGTCTCAACAATACACCTGCCGGCTTGACAACACATCACACAGCCCAGTGGTGTGGGTTGCCAGCTTGCTAGGCAACCACCTTAAGCCGCGAGCTGATTTACTGGTGGTATATTAGGCAGCCAAAGCTGCGTCAATACCATTTATTGGCATTTATAGTTATCCGATAAGCACTTGCTACTGGGCAACACCAGTGTTCAGTACAAATTCCGAAAAAAAGAAAAAAACTCTCTTTGGGACACCCTGCTGTAAGAGACAGAGAGACGGATTATTCGAAGTGGGAGCAGCGGGCTGTTTCTTGCTCGTTATCTATTGACCTTTACGTTTTTAAAGGTTACACACTTTATTATTCTTTTAACAGAAATACCTTCTGTGACATTTGACCTTAAGCTCTCTCTCTCTCTCTCTCTCTCTCTCTCTCTCTCTCTGAGGAGGGAGTTTGAAAGAGATGAGGTAGCGGAATATTTCCCATTTGAAAAAAAGTAATGTATTGGTGTAGGATGTCCGATACAGAACGCAATAAATTTGAATACTATTGATTTAGTCGCGCATTCTTCGCTTCGTCCGAGAAGCACTGACGTCGGGAGATAAAAAATCACATTTTCATCGTTGCTCTGCAGAGATTCAAGCCTGTTTATATTTCACAGGGCAGAGGGGTTGGTCGGTGGGTAGGCAGACGTATAGATATAGTTCAAATAAAAGCAATTATTTGCATCAGTCACTCTTTTTATTTCTCCCACGACGCGTTTCGAGAGTTTACACTCTCATCTTCAGGTGGAACAATGGTTTTTGCTAGTTCTTATTTTGGGTTTCATTTTGCTACAAATCGCATACTAACTCTTGTTAATGTAGGTAGGTACAAATATTATAAATTTATGTTTTAATTTGGTTACTTAGAATTTTTCCAGTGTATATAACTCCATAACTTTTGACAAAATTTGTAAGTAACAAAATCAATATTTAAATTAATAAACTTTCCACGTACCTATATTAACAAGAGTTTGTATGCGTTTTTAGCAAAATGAAACCCGAAATAAGAACTAGTTGGATCCTGGAAGTATCAATGTAAACAAGAACCATTGTTCCACCTGAAGATGAGAGTGTAAAATCTCGAAACGCGTCGTGTGAGTAATAAAAAGAGTGACTAACGCAGAAAACTGTTATTATTTGAACTTTTATTGTCATTAACATTCGCAGTTCCTTACCACAATCCAAATGTAAAGAGGTGTAGATGAAATGATCAGACACAGGTTAACGTGTAGCAGTGATCTGTTACAGTGGATTATGATGCAACAGAGAGAAGCAGTAAATTATTTTCGATGATATTTTGATGGTGAAATTTTTGGACGTGAATATTATGATATCATGAGAATTTTTCGATATGAAATTAAAGTTTCAATTATTTGTATTGCAACTCTGTTACAAAGGTATTATTGACTGAGACATCCACAACAGGTCTTTAATTTTTAGTTGTGGTACCAGATTTTCACTTAACAGAGAAGTCTGCATTTTACACTGCGACGTTTTACTTACTATATGAATTTTAATCAGATATTTTGTTTGTGAACCTAACAGAGAAATGATATTTAACAACTGTCCACCTTTTATTATCATCGAGATCAGCCAACCACGAGATCCTGCTATAATCTTGTAGTTTTGTTAACCACTTGCTCTATTCCTTCTGTGTTTTCCTCCTCCTGTGTGTGTCGCTATAGAGTGCCTTGGAGACTTTCCTCTATGGGTGATGACCGTTAAGGTTTTTACTGTCTTTTGTGCCGGCTGCGGTGGCCGAGGTGACTGAGGCGCTCCAGTCACGGTCAGCACAGCCACTACGGTCGGGGGCTCGAATCCCCCCTCGGGCATGGATATTTGTGCCGTCCTAGTTCGTAAGTAGTTCATAAGTAGTTTGTAACTTTATGGACTGATGATCCCGTAGTTAAGTCCCATAAGCTTAACGAACATTTTTGAACTGTCTTTTGCTGCCACTTCTCACACAGGAACATGGTACTGATGACACTGCCATTTAGTCTCCTTAAAAACATCAAAACAACAATGCTTCACCAACTTCTCCTCCGAATCAGAACATGTTTAGTGTTTACTGACTCTTCCGTCAGTTCTTAACAAAATATTTTATTCAATTTGAATGAAACAAGAGTAATTTTGAAATATTCTCCAGATTTATTGTTCTTACAAACCGGTTTTCAGCTGTTAAAGCATCATGACGTAAGCGCTACAGAGATATAGGAATGCAGCCTGGAAGTTTAAGGTTCTAAGATCTTCTTTTGCTGTACAGTCATCTGACACGAAAATCGAACAACCGAATTTGTAGAGGAGAAAGTTCTCTACAACTTTGCTCATTTATGTTTTTTCCATATCTCGTATCGTTTGAGAGATATTTGCAAAAATAACTGAGCTTTGGCACCCCTCATTGAATTGGAATTCATTTCAGACTAATGGCGCACTGAAGAATTAACAAAAACACGTCGTTCTTCGTACGATAAATGATAATCTAGCGAGTAAAATGTCATATTAGCATCAGTTATCAACTGCCATTAATAGTACGAAATTAAATGCCGCATGTTCTAATTGCCAGCCGTAGTGAAGTGGGCAGCACGTTGGACTGTTCCTCAATGTTTAGAGTTGTGCATGTGTAAGAATGCTCCCTCTAAAATGCGTGTTTGTTCTATTTCGTGAACATTCCGTGAGATACGTAACTACGAATTGAACAATGGCCTTCTGGAGCATATGCGCGTAAACTAGGAGGATACTGTACATTCTGCACAAAGTACTGATACAGGTAGTTTCGTATATAAAGGAAGTCCCATATTTTAGTGGAAAGTGTAGCTCCTTAATCAGACACAAGAGAGGTGTATACATTGCAATAAATTACCTCGTTTAATTTGTTTTCTAAGCGTTTATTCACTATTCGTGAAATATATTGAAAGTAATAAATTAGAATCAATGCATCTACTAAAATATTTGACATGGTTGCTTATGGACGCTTTTAACGTAGATGGTATTACCTTTCCTGTAGTTCAGATATGACTTTGTTCATATTACACTGTTCTGCGCTAAAATAAAGAGCAAATATTCTATTTCAAACCGTGATTACGTTTTCTTTGACAGCTAAAATCACAAAAGTGGTAATAATATATATATATATATATATATATATATATATATATATATATATATATATACAAAGTTAGTACCATCAATACGTCATTTACAACAGTTATTGTAACAGTATCTCCCCAGTTTATGTACAGTCTATGTTTACAATTTGTTGCTATCTATTTCATGGCATGTTCTCGAAACAGAACAAATGAACTTATCAGAAAAAGAGCTGTTACCTTTGAACAACTTGGAATTTTTCAGAATATAGTCGTGTTCAGTTAACAAGAGTGTGCGAAAATCTTTTAGGAAGCAAGAAGTAAAATAAAGTGGGCCAAAATAATTGACAGTGCTGGTTGAACCAACACCGTCTGAAGACAAGGCCTGTGCACTGCCGTGCCACGCCACGTCACGCAGAGTAGGTCGCGATCGCGTAGCTGACTGGGTGGCTGATAAGGTACAGCCCACCGCCTCACAGCGGCTAGCCAGTGAGCTACGCGATCGCGACCTACTCTGCGTGACGTGGCACGGGAGAGCACAGGCCTTATCTTCAGATTGTGTTTTCTCTCTTTTCATTGTTTCTTTGAACGGGTACTGTCTGGACTTTGCCTTGTTTGGTCCCATTTTGATCGTTTCGGATGACACAGTTTTCTGGTTTCAGAGGGCGTTGAGCTACCATGCCGGCAACCCTCTGACCGAGCGCGCTGAACCACCGCGCTCTAGCAAGTTCCGAACTACCGTCTAACATGTTCATACATCACAAAGTAATTCCTCGCCAGTTACGCTATGGCGAACAGCTGCGAGAGTAATCCGTGATTCTCGTGCCATCGATGGTAGGTGTTAACTAACCAACCAACGTCAGATTATAATTCATTCTCCTAAGAACGTCGAGTTTTTGGTAATTTTGAGTGCGCCATTGGTCTGAAGTAACAACAGTTGAGTTATAATAAGAAAATCATCAAGTAGAGAAAGGCAAATGGCGTACGCAAAAGAGGTTTTGGGTAGAGGGATGTCAACTGACTGATTTCCGAAGGCCAAATGTACGCTGTGTTCCATCCAGGCTGTAGTCACTCGTCCGAACGCGAAATGTATGCTACGTTCGTTCTAGGCTATAGTCATTCACAACCAGTACAGGCAAAGAAAATAAACTATCGTTAGTGGGGAGGGGTAGGCAATGTTTGAAGCCCTTACTCTTACGGGAATTAGTGCATAACTACGAGTTTGAGTACTGTGGGCAGGGCGAAGTTGGGAATTTGTATCTGACGGGAGGCGTGCTTAGGTAGTCCTTGCAGGTGCGGTGATCACTGTGTCCCCAGTGGTGTAGGGGTCAGCGCAACTGCCTAGAAAGCAGGAGACCCGGCTTAGAATCCCGGCTGGGTACACATTTTCAGCTTTGCCCAATCGCAGCTGATGTCATATATTCTATGAATATTAGATATTAAAATGATAGTTCAAAGAGGTAAACATTCAGGAAAGATTATGTTTGTCAAAGGTAAACTAATATCATATAATTTCGGCTGTTTGTTAAAATATGGTCCGAAAGAATATTACCTGTCTGGTGCATAGGTATTACCACCATGGTAGAGTCGTAATCATATCACCAGAATTTTTTATTATTTAGATTATTATTTTGGTCCGAAATGTTTGCAAAAATTACAAATTTAAACTACAAATTTAAACTGAGTCGTAAAACACGTCAGTGCGATTTTTTTTTATATTTACCAACACAGCGTGGTTTGGTAATTTGCCGATACTCAGCCTACTCGCAAACATGGCGCGTTCAGGTGCAGAGCAAGCTTTTCGCGTGTTGGAGTCCGACAAAAGCAAGTGTGCTACAGCTGTTAGACGGATGTTTAGAACCAACAACGCACAGCAAAATCGTTATAACAGGCAGCGGACAATCCAGTGTAAGACAGCCGTTCACAAGGAATCCAAAGTAATCGGTGCATCGTGTTGCCCGTGAAAACGAAATGGTTTCAGTGACAGTGTGGGAAGTCCTGTGATGGAAGCAGTCTATGAAACCATTCTGACTGGAGCTAGGGAAGAAGCTGAATGATGAATACTCAGACAAGCGTTTTGAGTTTTGTTGGCGGTTGAAACAGTTGAATGAGGATGGGAATGCCATTGTAGACCGCTTAATTTTAGCGACGAAGCCAGTAATGGGAAAAGGGACGGGCATAATTGTCGAAGCTGGGGTACAAAGCAGCCACACGAATGCACTGAATTTGAGCGTCATTCCCCAAGGGTAAATTGTTCCGTTTCACTTCGGAAACTGTACGGGCCATTCTTCCTCGCTGAGAGCACTGTCACTGGATGTTCCTACTTGGACATGTTGCAGCCTCTGAGTGTGTTTCCAGGTACACCACTGTGGGATGAGTATAGCCTGTCGAGAAGAGCCTCCTAAGGCCGGTATAGCCAAGGAGGTTAGAATATGGGGAAGATGCACATACTGCCAAAGAGATGAGCCATTGCCCCTACATTGCGCAGTCAGTACCATTTGTGGCGACGATTGTGTATCCATTGCAGTCTGAGTTGAAAGCGGTACTTTATCCATAAAGAAAAAAAAAGTATACCTCCATTAGATGTGGATGTGTAAGCAGAACAAAAAATTGTCACCTCCGTAGTAAAATTTGGTTGTTAACGTAATACTTACAATTTGTTTCAGTATTTTCCCATCAGTGGCTTCAAATTGTCATTTTTACGATATATAGGTTTCCTTGAAATTTCATAGACCTGGTGGTACAGAATTTTAGTATCAATATTTAATGACGTGGAACCTGCAGAAGGAATTTTTGTATGTACTCAAAAGTACTGAATTTTCGTATACATTTAACAGTACGAAAATGATACAGCTTAGTTCTTTAGATATTTGCAAAATCTTGTTTTTCATTCCCTGTTAATTAGTATAGTTGACAATTTCAGTTCCTGTAAAACATTTGCGTATTTTAATAGCGATAAGTAAGTTGTTTTGTTAACATAGAATATTGATTTAAGTCTAAGGAAGACCATTCTGAAGGCATTTGTATGGAGTGTTGCCTTGTATGGGAGTGAGACATGGACGATAAACAGTGCGGACAGGAGGAGGATTGAGGCTTTTGAAATATGGTGCTACAGAAGAATGATGAAGATTAGGTGGGTGGATCGCGTAACTAATGAGAATTGGGGAGAAAAGAAATTTCTGGCATACCTTGACTAAAAGAAGGTATAGATTGGTAGGACACATTCTTAGACATCAAGGAATTGTGAATTTAGCGTTGGAGGGAAATGTGTGGGGTAAAAATAGCAGAGGAAGACCAAGAGATGGATACAGTAAGCAGATTCAAACAGATGTAGGTTGCCGTTCTTATGTGGAGTTGAAGAGGCTTGCTCAGGATAGGGTATTGTGGAGAGCTGCATCAAACCAGTCTCCGGACTGAAGACCACAACAACAAACAACAAGTAAGTTATATTTCCGAATGAAATTTGGCTTTTATAAATCACATTACTGCTACCTGGAAGGTCTGTTCAAATGTTCAAATGTTTGTATAGTCTATGGGACTTAACTACGGGGTCATCAGTCCCTAAGCTTACAAACTACTTATGAACTAACTTCAGACTAAGGACGGCACAAATATCCATGCCCGAGGGGGGATTCGAACCCCCGACCGTCCCCGCGGCCACCGCGGCCGGCGGAAGGTCTGTATTTGCCCACAAAAGTATACTATAGCGAATATGTACTCAGAAATGACAGTCATTTAAACAGGGCAAGAACCACATAGTGCTTTAATCTGAAACATATTTCCTTGACTCCGCAAGATGGCGCACTGGCTTCAACTGAAGAGTAAGCTTCGCATAGTGGCGCCACCTCCCCTTATTTCAACGTCCTTCGATACAGCACCTGAACTCGCCATGTTTGCGTCCAGCGCTGACTTTCGGAAAATTACCAAACTATGCTGTGGCGGTATACATGAAAAAGAAGTTTTAGGGTTCCTCTTCAAGATATCTGTACAATGTTTGGTTCTTGTGCAATAAGTAATTGAAAAGTGTTCTCCGACACCCTGGAATATCAAAATTATGTAGATGTAGATTCAAAAATATCCGACCCGCAGCCGACGCCATGTTTGTTTTCAGTTGGCCGTGTTTTTCACCAACCTCCCCCCTCTCCCTACCTTACCAACGACCATCTCTACCAATCTCATTATCTACAGTGTTTTAGCGAGTGCTTTGGGAGTATTCTATTTTCTCAGTGTGGCGTTTTATTTTATGTACAGTGAACGACCAACCCGCAGCCAACACCCTGTGTTTCTTTTAGATGTTTTATGCGCTTCCGTGTCTCGGAGTCTGTTTTGTCTAGTTTCTTCATTGTTGCCATGTCCATGCGAAAAGACAACATTCTTTTGTCGATTTTAACATTTCTTCAACTCTGACACCATGTCCGCGGACTAGTTTGATGCAAATCTCCGTGCTGTCCTACCCTGTGCAAACCTCTTCATATGAGAAGACGAACGGCAACCTGCATCGTTTTAAATCTGCTTACTGTATTCGTCCGTCAGTCTCCCTCTACGACTTTTACCCCACACACTTCCTTCAAAGTTGACGCTTACTTGATGTCTCAGAATGTGTCTCTCCAACCTATCTCTTCTCTTAGGCAGGATATGCAAGAAACTCATTTTCTCCACAATTCTGTTGAGTACCTCCTCATTAGTTACGTGATCTACCCATCTAATTTTCATCATTCGTCTATAGCAACACATTTCAAAAGCTTTGTCTGAACTCGTTATCGTCCACTTTTCACTCCCATACAATTATACACTCCAGACAAATGCGTTCAGAAAGGATTTCTTAACATTTAAACTAATATTGGATGTCAACAAATTTCGCTTCTTCAGATACACTTTTATTCCCATAGCCAATGTGCATTTTATATGTTCTTTACTTCGGCCATCAGAAGTTATTTTGCTACCCCACTTACAAAACTCATCTACTACTTTTAACGTCTCATTAGCTAATCTAATTCTTTCGGTACCGCCTGATTTTGTGACACTACATTCCATTACCCTCGTTTTATCCTTGTTAAAGTCCATCTTATATTTTCCCATCAAGGGGCTGTCCACTGCATTCAATTGCTCTTCCAGGTCCTTTGCTGTCTGTGACTGTATTATTGTGTTATCAGCTAACCGCAATGTTTTTATTGCCTCGGTGGCCGAGTGAACTGACGTGCTCCAGTCACGGTCTGCACGGCCACTACGAAATGTTCAAATGTTTGTAAATCTATCGGACCAAACTGCGTTGTCATCAGTCCGTAGCTTACAAACTACTTAAACCTAGGTAACCTAACCTAAGGACAACACACACCCATGCCCCAGGGAGGACTCGAATCTCCACGGCGAACAACCGCGCGCTCCGCAGCGAGGCGCTTTAGACCGCTCGCCTACTTCATCGCGGCCGGCCACTATAGTCGGGGATTCGATTCCCCCCTCGGGCATGGATATTTGTGCCGTCCTTAGTCTTAGCTAGTTCATAAGTAGTTTGTAAGCTTAGGGACTGATGACCCCGTAGATAAGTCCCATTAGCTATACAAACATTTGAACATTTTGAACAATTTCTCCTTGCATTCCATCACTGCTCGCTCAATGCACAGACATGAACAACATTGGGGAAGTAGTACAACCCTGTATTACTCCCTTCCCAATCACTAAAACCGACCCTTTCATGACCTTCGACTGTAATAATTGCTGTCTGGTTTTTGTACAAGTTGAATATTACTCTTCGCTCCCTATATTTTACCACTGCTGCCTTGAGAATCTGAAAGAGTGTATTCCAGCCAAAAGCTTTCTCCAGATCCGTAAATGCTAAACCTATCTTTCTAACACAAGTCGTAGTGTGAGTATTGTGTCACGTGTTCTTACATTTCTGTTAAACGCAACAATTGGTCTTCCCCAAAGTAGGATTCCACCAGTTTTTTCCATTCGTCTGTAAATAATTGGTGTTAGTAATTTGCAACCATGACTTGTTACAGGTCTGTAATTTTCACATTTGTCTGCACTATCACCATGTGAATTTTAATTAGCTTCTTTGTTGTTTTGCTCTTCAGTCCGGAGACTGATTTGATGCAGCTCACCACAATACCCTATCCTCAGCAAGCCTCTTCATCTCCACATAAGAACGGCTACCTACATCTGTCTGAATCTGCTTACTATATCCATCTCTTGGTCTTCCTCTGCGGTTTTTACCCCACACACTTCCCTCCAACGCTAAATTCACAATTCCTTGATGTCTAAGAATGTGTCCTACCAATCTATCCCTTGTTTTAGTCAAGGTATGCCAGAAATTTCTTTTCTCCCCAATTCTGTTCAGTACCTCATCATTAGTTACGCGATCCACCCACCTAATCTTCAGAATTCTTCTGTAGCACCATATTTCAAAAGCCTGAATTCTTTTCCTGTCGCAGTGTTTACCGTCCATGTCTCACTCCCATGAACTTTAATTCCTTCTCCAAATTTCTCCTTGCTTTCCTTTATAGCTTGCCCAATGTACAAATTGAATAACAATGGAGAAAGACTACAACCCTGTCTTACTCCCTTTCCAACCACTGCATCCCTTTCATACCCTTCAACTCTGACAACCGCTGTCTGGTTTTTGTACAAGTTGTAAATAACGTTACGCCCCCTATATTTTACTCCTGCTTGCTTCAGAACTTGAAAGAGTTTATTCCAATCAACATTGTCAAAAGCCTACTCCAAATCTACAAAAGCTAGAAATGTAGGTTTGCCTTTTCTTAATCTATCTTCTAGGATAAGCCGTAAAGTAAGTATCGCCTCCCGAGTTCCTACATTTCTCCTGAACCCAAACTGATCTTCCCCGAGGTCGGCTTCTACCAGTTTTTCCATCCTTCTGGTTCGTCATATGTATTGCATATTTAAAAATTGTGTGTGTTCTTGTCACTTGTGACAAGAACACACACAATTTTTAAATATGCAATACAGATGACGAACCATTTTGATGATGCAAATTTTAATCGTTTAACAATGTTCTTATATTTCATTTTCACAAGTAACTTTTTATTTTATGTGAACCCCAAAGTGAAAATAGGAGGAAGTTGTTATAAAAAAAATTGTTTCTGAAGATGACATAGTTCATCGAAATCAGTAAGAAAATACCCAACAAATAAGCTAGCGATCTTGGCTGAAGTAAGTGTGTTTTATATAACTTTTGATCGCTCTCTATAGGCATAATATGCCACTTAAATAGAAGAAAATGGTTGTACAAGCTGACTTCGGCCGCCGCCGCTGCCACTGTACATAATCCTACGACGTAAGTTCAGTTTAAAATGTATCGGACCCGAAATCGGAATGGAAGGAGCAAAATGGTACGGAAGTTCCGAACTTGCGGAATCGGAATCGAATCTCCGTAACATCTTTCCGTCCACTATCGAGCAGATACTTAGACTATCTGATGATGCCTTTATAAAGCTACTGGGTCTAAAATACATATGATTTAAATTAATATGGGTTATATTAAGAGTTTGCAGATACGAAGTTCACCGGGTAATCTAGTATCAATAGAATATATGACATCAACTGCGATTGGGCAAAGCTGTAAATGTGTACCTAGCCGGGATTCGAACCCGGGTCTCCTGCTTTCTAGGCAGTTGCGCTGACCCCTACACCACTGGGGACACAGTGATCACCGCACCTGCAAGGACTACCCATGCACGCCTCCCGTCAGATACAAATCCCCAGCTTCGCCCTGCCCATAATACTCAAACTCGTTGTATCTGACGGAAGGCGTGCATGGGTAGTCCTTGCAGGGGCGGTGATCACTGTGTCCCCAGTGGTGTAGGGGTCAGCGCAACTACCTAGAAAGCAGGAGACCCGGGTTCGAATCCCAGCTGGGTACACATTTACAGCTTTGCCCAATCGCAGTTGATGTCATATATTCTATGAATATTAAATAATAACAGCTGCAGGATCAGAAGTGACGTCTGTTCTTTCGGGACAGACACCACAGTATATATAATCTAGTATCAAATAAAGGAAACGTTTTCGTAACTAACAGATGCTATATGAAATATCTAACGACATAATGTAAGTATTGTTGCCTCAAAGACAAATGTCAAGGTTATAAAAGTATGTATGAATGTTCAAATGGTTGTAGAGCTTATGAGACTTAACTACGGGGTCACCAGTCCCTAAACTTACAAACTACTTATGAACTATCTAAGACTAAAGACGGAACAAATATCCATGCCCGAGAGGGAATTCGAACCCCTGACCGTAGTGTCCGTGCAGACCGTGACTGGCGCGCCGCAGTCCCCTCGGCCACCGCGGCCGGCTCCGTAACATCCCTAGTCTCCAGTGTCACCATTTGAATTTTAATTATCTTCTACAACAATAAAGGAAAGAAATCGAAAATAATGTCTAATGCTGATCCGATTGTAACGTAATTTATAGTGATTATATTTTTGCAATAATTGTCTCAGTTAGCTTCACCAGCAGGTAGCTGTGACAGTTGTACTGTCACTCTTCCCTGCCCCGCTTTTCGCTGATGCTATGTACCTTGGCTACGTGTCAAGCTGAGCAGTGGTGTGTAACGCCTCTAGGGTGTCGGCCGGCTCACAGAGGCGGCGGCGTCGGCCTTGACCTGGAGGTGCTCCAGAGGGAGGCTGAGGCTGCGTGCTGTTGGCCGCTCGGCGCACGCCGCTGCCGGCAACCCGGTCAGCGGGTCAGCGGCGGACGGTGGGGGCGGCGGACGGCCTATTATCGACTCTGGGACGCCGGGGGAGGCGGCCGGCGCTCCCTGCACGTGTGGCGCACGGGTCATCGCACGTGTCCCACCAAAGGGACCAGTCAATAGTGCGAGTGACAGACTGACGTAGGCAACTGCACGGGAGCACTTAGCCAGTATTACACTATCACGAGGCAATAGGAGTGATCCCGAAAATTACAGGCCTATCTCATTGACGTCGATTTGCAGTAGGATTTTGGAACATACACTTTGTTCGAATGTTATGAACTACCTCGAAGAGAACAACCTATTAACCAGTAGTCAACACGTATTCAGAAAGTATCACTCTTGCGAAACACAGCTTGCCTTTTATTCACATGAAGTGTTAAGTGCCATCGACAAGAGATCTCAAATCGATTCCATATTTCTGAATTTCCGGAACGCTTCTGACACTGTGCCCCACAAGCGGCTTCTTATGAAATTGCGTGCTTATAGAATATCGCCCCAATTGTGCTATTGGATTCACGATTTTCTATCAGAAAGAACACAGTTCGTTGTAATTGACGGTAAGTCATCGAGTAAAACAGAAGTGATATCTGGCGTTCTACAGGGAAGCGTTATAGGTCCCCTACTCTTTCTCGTGTTTATAAACGATTTAGGACACAATCTGAATAGCTCCCTTAGATTGTTCGCGGATGATGCTGTCGTTTACCGGTTAGTGAAGTCAACAGAGGATCAAAAGCAACTACAAAGCGATTTAGACAAAATTTCTGCATGGTGCGAAAATTGGCATTGACACTAAATAAAGAGAAGCAATACACATGACCACTAAAAGAAATACACTGAACTTCAATTACGCGATAAATCAGTCAAACGTTAAGGTCGTAAATTCTACCAAATACCTAGGAGTTACAATTACGAACAACTTTGACTGGACAGAACACATAGAAAATATTGTGGGGAAGGCGAACCAAAGGTTACGTTTCATTGGCAGAACGCTTCGAAGATGCACCGGCTCCACCAAAGAGACTGCCTACATCACACTTGTGCGTCCTCTCCTGGAGTACTGTTGCCCCTTGTGGAACCCTTACCAGGTGGGACTGACGGAAGACATTGAGAAGGTTCAGAGAAGGGCAGCTCGTTTTGTTCTATCACGTTACCGGGGGTAAAGCGTTACCGAAATGTTGCACGAATTGGTGTCGAAATCATTAAAAGAAAGACGTTATTCATTGCACCGTGATCTGTTTGCGAAGTTTCAATCGCCGACTTTTAGTTCTGAATGTGAAAATATTTTGCTAGCACCAACCTACTTAGGGAGACATGACCATCCCAATAAAATAAGAGAAATCACATCAAAAACGGAACGATTTAGGTGTCCTTTCTTTCCGCATGCTATTAGAGAATGGAACGATAGAGAAAAGTTATGAAAGTGGTTAATGAACTCTCTGCCAGGCACTTGAATGTGATTTGCAGAGTATCTATGTAGATGTAGATCACATTATTGGACAAATAACTGGACGAAAAAACTGGATGAAATATTGGTCCTGTTCTTCGACAAAGATATTGGACGAAATGCTAAGGCCGCGCGGGTGTAGCCGACCTGTTTGGTGCGCCACGTTGCGGATCGCACGGCCTCCCGCGTCGGAGGTTCGAATCCTCCCTCGGTGATGAATATTTGTATTGTCTTTATTATAAGTTAGTTCATGAGTAGTTTGTAAGTTTAGGGACTGATGACCACTGAGTTAAAGACCAAAGCCCAAAGTAAAGACTTTCATCTCTGTGAAACTGTTACTTGAAAATTATTATTTGTGTCACCTGTTCAATTAAATGTCTTTAAGTAATGATAGTTACTTAGATGAGTTACTTGATACTAATAAATGTCCATTGGTAAGATTTTGCTCCGATATTACTACATCACGTTCCCTGAGAAGTAAACTACTTGAGCCTGTGCACGGTTCGTCTGTTTTTGTTAGTAACGTGTTACCTTATGAAGTAAGGAGACCTGTCTAAAGGTTAAGCTTGCGACCTAGTTATCCTAAGTGCCGGCTCCGTTACTCGTGTATTAAACCTTGACATTCAAATTAATATACTGGTGTCCGCCCTAAATTGAAGTTATGTTAGCATTACCTGACACATTGAAATGTTCTGACTATTTGATACTGAATTCCGTGAGTCAGGATAGTAAAGTCTTTCATCTCTGTGAAACTACTACCTGAAATTTGTTATTTGTGTCATCTGTTCAATGAAATGCCTTTAAGTGAGTTTCATTACTTAAATGAGTTACATGATATTGATTGGTTGTGTTTGTGCATGTTTTAATGAGTGAATAAACGGCCTTTTTTTAATTGTTATTTCCATTACCACGATCCATCTTCGAACCTCTCATAAATATTATTAAATTTTCGTGGGTTCAAACAACAACACCTAGAGACATCCGTGGCGGAGCGGCCGAGCGCATTGAGGTGCCATGCTGCGATGCACGAGGCCGTTCCTCGTCGAGGGTTCGAATCCCCCCACAGGCATGGATGTTTCTTTCGTCTTTAGTATAAAGTAGTTCATAAGTAGTTTGTAAGTTTAGGGACTGATGACCACGCAGTTAAGTCCCTTAAGCTTTACAAACATTTTTTGAAGTGCTAAAGGGGATATTACACTATTATTCATTTTTTTTACTCACTGTAGGGCCCGCAGCACGAAATATGTCACAATAAGACATTTTAATAAACGATAATTACCCAAGTTGCTGCAAATATTATATTTTTTCACGGCGGCCGTTTCGGCTTATCCCATTCTGAAGTGAGCCTGCAAAGAACCTATGTTCGTTATTTTGTTTTGTATACATGATTTTATAATTATAAATCTGAAGCATAGAATTAAAATTTGTGATGCGGGCCGGAATCGAACCCGGACCTCTATGCTTACTAGGCAGACGTCTTAACTGTTAGACCACCACATAACTAACGATTAATCGTCAGTGATGTGGTTATCTAACGGTCGTATTCTGGATTTCCTCACAAGAACTATTCCAGAGGCTATTACTCCCCATTCGTTCTTATTTCCGGGCCGAGTGTATTTTCCAAACGCTAAGACCAATGCTGTGAATTGGATTCGCGGACATGACATACACTATCTTTTTGGACACAATGCAAAATCGAAACTTGATTTTTGGACTTATGTCACGGATCGCCATTACAGAGTTGTACGACATCCTAAATGCAGACAATACTTTTCAAACTTCCTTGGGAGTACCTTCAACGACCCTCCCACAGCTGGAATGTGTTCAGCCAATAGAGAAGAATTTTTTAATGTTTGAACTGCTGTCCCTCCTTGAACTGTTCAATGGAATGCACATTCTTCGAGAAGCCGTGACTGAACTTACTAGCCGCAGGGAACCGAGATCTTCTGAACTATAACACGAACATCAAGATCTATTAAATAAATATATATAAATAAAAATAATGAAATAGAATTATAGTAATGTAAATAAAGAGAATTCTTTGTTTTGTCTCCTTCACATCCCCCTTCCTTTTCTTTCTTTCTGTTCCCTTATATAGTTTCCAGGGGTAGTTTTAGTTAGCGGCCAACGCCTGACGAGATTAAGGTTATTTCTTCTTCTTCTTCTTCTTCTTTTAATTATTTTTACGGTCAAAGTGGCGTTGGCACTTTAGTTTCCTTTCCTTTTGTGATCCCTTTCCCCTTCCCCCTCCCCCCCCCCCCCCCAAAAGTAACCGGTTAAGACGTCTGCCTAGTAAGCATGGAGGTCCTGGTTCGATTCCCGGCCGCATCACAAACTTTAATTCTATGCTTATGATTTATAATTATTGTCTTTGACATATTCGTGCCGAAAATCCGTCTCAGGGTTTGTTTATTTGTATTAAAATGATTTTATAAGTTTGAAATCTATGTCTTTGAGGCAACAATACTTCCATTATGTCGATGGATATTTCATATAGCATCTGTTAGTTACGCAAACCTTAATTTAAGTTATATTTCCGTTTTCGTATTTTCGTAAGATTTAATATTTATCTATGTTTACAAAGATATTATATCGGAAATTAATTACAATCGTTTGTTATGTGATAATGCGTGTCTGGTAACTCAGATACTATATATGTGAATCCTTTTCGATTCCGAGCGGGATTCTCCTCTTACCAAATTTTTGGAGGTCCGATTTGATAAATTACGGGCGCTTCCTTTGCTGTGCGTTGCGGAAACTCCAGTACAATGGCTTGCATCCGGTCCGCCTGGCGGTGCCGCTTCTTCAGCCTTGGCGCGCGACCCTAATAGGTTTTCGCGGAAAGGAGTTCTCGCTGACCGCCAACCTCTCGAAGGTGTGGTGAGGCGGAGAAAGCGGTCCACAGACTCGTGATGTATGGGCTCCTTCCGCGAAGACCCATCTTCCATCCCACAGAGACTGGCACTTCTTTCTACCTCTGATGCCACCCAGAAGTGCTTTGGAAACAGGCTTGGTCTCCCGCGGAACTCATACGAACGAAAAGTATTAAAATCCAGTAAAAATTTAAATACAGTGGCGGGCAGATCTCGACGCCGTTCAGGGAGGACTCGAACCTCCGACGTGAGCTCCTGTATGATTCGTTCAAATGTTTAAATGTATGTAAACATATTGGACCAAAGAGCTATGAGCTTCGTTCGAGTGGCGCGGTTTGGAACCGTTTGAGGCGTTCGAGTGGCACTTTTGACTCTTTCTGACGATATCTAACTGACCAATCAGGTGTTCGAGTGGCGGAGCTGATAGTTTGCGACCGTTTGTTTAAGTCAGCGGATTTTCGTCAAACCGTTTTCTGACTGACTCCAAAGCGTTTAACAAGCCTCCTCCAAAAGACAAGCCCGCAAACGAAGAGGTTTGTGTTCGAAGTCTTCGATTTTCTCTTGATTGAGGCTGAGCTTTGTATATTAGACAGGCATTCTTTCAATTTATGTGGCCTTCGAATACAGTACGTCCCCTTTTTATTACACCCATACATACTATAAATGAAAGGTGTGGAAATTTTTCATAACATACGAATTTAAAGATGAATGCGTATGTTTTTACAGTTTGGATTGTGATATATTCGCCTGAAAATGAAGTCAAAATAGTACTACTGAGATTTTCTGTGCCATCGGTAAATGAAGTGATTGACACATAACAATAACATAGTTCACAACAGGCATTAGCAGTGATAGTTTCTTATAACCGACATCTAGCTTTATATGTGCAAATATAGCGTCTCACAATTACTGTTCCGTGTTTCTCCTTGTGGTTATATATTATAGAAATCTGTTAGTGCCAATGTGGGTGTTTCTACACTAAATGTGTAACTTCTGGGAAAATCGTGTACGATGATAATTGTGGTGTCGCACAAGTCCAAAGTGCGCGCCACCTACTTTCACCGCGCGCAGCCATGCACGCACGGCGCGGCGTTCTTACGACGACAGCCACGAGCGCCCTCTGCGGCAACTCCGCTCGTGGCCACCAGTGAACGACATCGTTCACTTGGGACTGAGTTAGGAACCAGTAAAGACTTCGGAATCCGATAGGCACCAGTGAAGACTTGGCTATCAGTTAGGCACTAGGCAGGACTCTAGCTCAACTATGTATCAACATTCTGCAGTACTATGTAAAAGTTAAGTATTGTATTAATTCTGTGCAATATATATCACGTTCTAATTTACTCTAGTGTTTCTAGTTTCTGGCTGCTCCTCTCCGTACCTGCACCAGCGTGCTATCTTTATTCCTGTGTCGGTCTCATTCCACTCGGCCACCGACACCTACGACGGAAACGAGACACAAAAGCGGCGACGAGGCTGGGACACAAAAATAATTCTTGCACAACACATGCAAATTTTTGTATATTAATTTGTATGTTTCATTTTTTAATTATATTGTAACTAATAATAATGGGACAAAATACATATGAAGTTGTATGTTACCGAATATTCCTTTCACACACCACTATCCTAATTTACCTCAGTTTTGTGTCAGGATTTGTCAGGTTGAATTGACTACATTATTTATAAATGGGGGCACATGTTTTCGTATATTTTGCGTATTGTCATAGTTTATGATCAGAATGTATTCCACAATGTATTTCTAATGTCGGAATTTATACTGTGCTTCGCCGGTCCGTCATCTCACGTCAACGTGAGCTTTCTCAAGAAGAATGTGTTGATGGAAAGGTCGTCTGGTAACATCGCGACTCGCAAGTTAACCTAGTTTCGTCATGCGATTTTCATATTTTCCTCGACAGATACACGGTTTGCACGCAAATGTGTCTTGTTAATCTTTACTTTATTATTATATTTTGGTTTAACGGTAAATTGCAAATGTTTCATGACGACTTAGTTTTCTCAATTGAGCATCCTCCTACATAACATATCGCCAGTCATAACCTCACTTTCAACATCGGTAGAGAGCAAAGATGCCAACTAGCGCTATAGGTGGCCAATCTGCGAAACAGGTGAAATAAGCGTTCGAGTTGGCTTCGGAGTTGGCAACTGTCCAAATGCACGCATGCGCAGTGGAGACCTTCCAAATCGTCAGTAACTATCAGGAACTATCAGCGTTTAGGCCACTCGAAGGAACCTATGGTCATCAGTACCTAGAGTGACAAACTAGTTAAAGTAACTTAAGCTAAGGACAAAACACACACACACACACACACACACACACACACACACACACACAGACACATACATAAATGCTCGAGAAAGGATTCCATTGTCCAGCGAGAACGGTCTCCAAGTCAGTAGAATGACATTTTAGACCACGTAACCATTTCGCTCGGCGTACGATTGTTGACGTGACGACCCAGACCGCACGGCCATTCACGCGCGGCGGATTTGTTATTCAATCCGAACACTGTCCAAACAGTAAAGGAAAGCGAAGAGAAATTTAGTAAAGAATTGAAAGTCATGTAGCAGAAATAAATACTTTGAAGTCTGCCAAAGACGTTATGCTAATAATCAGAAGAGAATGGAACGTAGAGTACAGGAGAAACATAAACAACAGGAAACCAAGAGTAATGGCATGCAGTCGAATTAAATCAGTCGATGCTGAGGGAAATACATTATGCAATGAGATAATATCGAAGGTACAGTCATAGGTACAAGTACATAGTCTATAACGTGTCTGGGGAAAGCCATTCGTAGTATAGACGTAATAGGCGTAAAATCATGCAGAATGACGTTGTTTCACTGCATCAACAACAGAAAAATAGTTAGGAATAACCTTCCCTTTAACCTGTTTCTTAGGGCTGTCAGCGAGCAAAATATTTATGAACGCTTGAAATTATGTGGAAAACTTTTTACAAGATATGTGGCCTCGTTCTCAAACATTGGGTAAAAAAGTGTGGATATTCGCGTGTTGCATTATACCGCGCTTTTTCTTTTTGCGACTCATAAGTCGTAGGTTGTTGTTACCTCCACAGGTATCTGGGTAGGTAGCTTAGGGTTTAACGTCCCGTCGACAGCGTGGTCATTAGAGACGATCGGATTTTTGGGCAAGGATGTGGAACGAAATCGGCCGTGCCCTTTCAAGGGAACCATCCCGGCATTTGCATGGAGTGATTTAAGGAAATCACTGGAAACCTAAATCTGGATGGCCGGGTGTGGATTTGAACCACCGTCCTCCACAGGTATTGACATTTGATAGTAAGTTCAGTTGAAATCAGCCATTAGTTTAGGAAGAGCTCCGGGACATGACGAGACAGTTCTTCGCGAATTCTATTATGATGTTGTATCCCCCGAATGGTGCGTCGCAAGTTTTTCTTAACACCAGAGCGGAGCCGCGGTGGAGTAGCCGAGCGGTCTAAAGTACCTCGCTGCGGAGCGCGCGGTTGCTCGACGTGGAGGTTCGAGTCCTCCCTGGGGCATGGGTGTGTGTGTTTGTCCTTAGGTTAGTTTACCTAGGTTTAAGTAGTTTGTAAGCTATGGACTGATTACCACACAGTTTGGTCCGAGAGATTTAAAAAAAAAAAAAAAAAAAAAAAAAAAAAAAAAAAAAAAAAAAAAAAAAAAAAAAAGTAAAATAATAATAATAAAAAAAAAACAGAGTGGTTGTTGTCTGATAATAAGGAATATGTTTTCCAATGCTTTAGGAGGAGATGAGGAACATACATACATACATACATACACACACACACACACACACACGCACAGACACACACGCACACAAAGTATCCCACTCAACCTTCTCGCCGAAAATATCTCTGGAACTACAACAGATATTGAATTTCACGGTCATGAACGTACGGCAGGAGCTTATGAAAGTAAGTACTATGAGATAGCCCAAAACGTAAATAAATATTTTCAACACCAGGAATCTCGCCTCAGTATCGGCACAGGTGCCACGTGCACGCTTTATGTATTTGGTGGTAAACACTGCCTGAATAATTTATTTTATCTCCTCACACATTTCTTCGATCTCCTCGAATATAAAGTTGGAATATAAATTTGTGTGTTGGTCTTCTGTCTATCTTTGGTGCGACAATGAGTTCACTATTTTGTTCAAAGTAATTAACCCGCATTCATATTTTCTTATTGATTATCAGATCTACGCCGGCGTGATCAGCAACTGATTTTTATTTATAACCTTGCATCCACGTGACCAGAAATCCAATTTTTCCTGCCACCAAACTTCACTAATTCCTATCTCACTTTAACCTATCCATTTCTCTTTTTAAATTTTCTAACTTACCTACCCGATTAAGAGTTAGAACGTTCCTCGCTCCGATTCGTAGAACGCCTGTTTTTCTTGAAGACGACGTCCTCGATAGTAGTTCCCAGCCCGGGAGACTATTTTACCTCCGGAATATTTTACCCAAGAAGACGTCATCATCATATGTTCATGCAGTAGAGCTGTACGTTATCGGAAAAAGTAACGAATGTAGTTTCCCCATGATTTCAGCCGTTCGCAGTAACTGCATGGCAAAGCCACGTTGCTCATGACCGAGAAATTCAATATTTACTAGAGGACCTTTGCGAATACTTAGCACCGTTAATGTACTGACAAAAAAGTTGGGAAAAATAGGAGTGAAGTTGAATGTTCACGCATGGATTTCTTCAGAATCAATCAATGCATGTGTTTAAAGGCGCAAATGAAAGAGCTTGATCTGTTGAGTGGGGTCAAAAAGAACTGCGTACCTTAATTAGAACCGAATATATCGTAAAACATACCTATTAAAATATTCAATGCGATGACAGAAGGATATCGCGTTCGGATTAAAGTAAAGGATTCAGGGACTTAAGTTAATTCTGATACTTGATAACAAATCTAAGGCTGAATACCTATCGTTTAAAACAAAAAATGAAGGAAATCGGACGGATAGAACCCCCCGACCGACTGGCTTTAGTTTACAGAAAGGACATCCCATAAGAAATATACAGAAGGAAATCTCGACTGAGTATAGAAAAAGGAAGACTAAAGTTATGAATACTTTTCGTTTAAAACAAAAAAGAAGGAAATCGGCTGGGTCGTTTTGTCTGGCCGAATGACTTTTGTTTTCGTAGATTCTCTTAATATATGAGATTGTAATTTCACAGATATTTTCCGTTAGAATCGTTGAGTGGACACGCACAATATATATATATATATATATATATATATATATATATATATATATATATATGTGTGTATGTGTGTGTGTGTGTGTGTGTGTGTGTGTGTGTGTGTGTGTGTGTGTACAGGTCTTAATCTCTCATTAGAGTATTAGTTCAAATGTTCAAATGTTTGTTAAGCTTATGGGATTTAACTACGGGATCATCAGTCTCTAAACATACAAACATACAATTTGTACCGTCCTTAGTATTAGTTCATAAGTAGTTTGTAAGTTTAGGGACTGATGACCCCGTAGTTAAGTCCCATAAGCTGTACAAACATTTGAACATTTTTAGAGTCGGAGACTAAAACAGTGTACAGCTTCAGTGTGAGGACGGCTGACAATATTGTACCTAATTATCGTTCCCATCGCGAGTCGGTTGCACATTAACGCAATATTACATCTACTATGTTCCGTCACCACGAGACCACTGCAGCCCCTAAAGTACGCATGTTAGTAGCTGCACTTTAAATTCGGCGACCCGCTCTATCGTGACCTCGCCGGCAGGGTATTAGAGATTCGCTGAAACAGAAAGTGGAGTCTGGTGTTTCCGCGGCGCTGTTATTGTACCGCCGGACGCCATAGTTTCCACAGCGACAGCTGCCAGCCAGAGAGCGCTGTTGGGTTTCCTGATTAATGGCCACTCTGCAAACTCCAACACTGAATGCCAAGTCTGCTCGGTAAACAGCCATTTGTTGGGCAAACACCGCCGTCGCTGTAACCTGACCTTGTAATCTTTTACGTCGCACACGCGGCCCCTACGGCGCGTAGGCAAATCTCCAGTAGCGGAATGCGTTGTTGGTGCTTGACGTGGCTGTCAACACAGCTCCCCTGACGAAAGCCAACCCGTGCGTTCTGCTCGTGTTTGTGTAGCTAGCGATATGCAGACCGACGACGTTCCATTTTACAGCTACCTCAACTCATATGTAGCCACAGGGAGGACATAATACAACTAGCACACAGCATACTAGATTCAGGTTGCTTTTGTGCTCTTCAGTCCCGAGGCTAGTTTGATATAGCTCTCAATGCTGCTCTATCCTACTTTTCATCTCCTTATTAGTACGCCAACCTACATCACTTCGAACCAGCTTACTGTATTCGTCTCTCCGTCTACATATACGATTCTGGTTGCTTTTGTGCTCTTCAGTCCCGAGGCTAGTTTGATATAGCTCTCAATGCTGCTCTATCCTACTTTTCATCTCCTTATTAGTACGCCAACCTACATCACTTCGAACCAGCTTACTGTATTCGTCTCTCCGTCTACATATACGATTCTGGTTGCTTTTGTGCTCTTCAGTCCCGAGGCTAGTTTGATATAGCTCTCAATGCTGCTCTATCCTACTTTTCATCTCCTTATTAGTACGCCAACCTACATCACTTCGAACCAGCTTACTGTATTCGTCTCTCCGTCTACATATACGATTCTGGTTGCTTTTGTGCTCTTCAGTCCCGAGGCTAGTTTGATATAGCTCTCAATGCTGCTCTATCCTACTTTTCATCTCCTTATTAGTACGCCAACCTACATCACTTCGAACCAGCTTACTGTATTCGTCTCTCCGTCTACATATACGATTCTGGTTGCTTTTGTGCTCTTCAGTCCCGAGGCTAGTTTGATATAGCTCTCAATGCTGCTCTATCCTACTTTTCATCTCCTTATTAGTACGCCAACCTACATCACTTCGAACCAGCTTACTGTATTCGTCTCTCCGTCTACATATACGATTCTGGTTGCTTTTGTGCTCTTCAGTCCCGAGGCTAGTTTGATATAGCTCTCAATGCTGCTCTATCCTACTTTTCATCTCCTTATTAGTACGCCAACCTACATCACTTCGAACCAGCTTACTGTATTCGTCTCTCCGTCTACATATACGATTCTGGTTGCTTTTGTGCTCTTCAGTCCCGAGGCTAGTTTGATATAGCTCTCAATGCTGCTCTATCCTACTTTTCATCTCCTTATTAGTACGCCAACCTACATCACTTCGAACCAGCTTACTGTATTCGTCTCTCCGTCTACATATACGATTCTGGTTGCTTTTGTGCTCTTCAGTCCCGAGGCTAGTTTGATATAGCTCTCAATGCTGCTCTATCCTACTTTTCATCTCCTTATTAGTACGCCAACCTACATCACTTCGAACCAGCTTACTGTATTCGTCTCTCCGTCTACATATACGATTCTGGTTGCTTTTGTGCTCTTCAGTCCCGAGGCTAGTTTGATATAGCTCTCAATGCTGCTCTATCCTACTTTTCATCTCCTTATTAGTACGCCAACCTACATCACTTCGAACCAGCTTACTGTATTCGTCTCTCCGTCTACATATACGATTTACAAACTTACAAACTACTTACGAACTAGCTAATACTAAGGACGGCACAAATATCTATGCTCGAGGGGGGATTCGAACCCCCGACCGTAGTGGCCGTGCAGACCGTGACAAGAGCGCCTCAGTCCCCTCGGTCACCGCGGCCGGCTCTACGATTTGTACCCCACAAACTTCCTTCTAATGCTAATCTGACGATTTATTGATTTCTCAGAATATGTCCCACCAATCTAGATAGCCCTTCTTTCAGTCATGATTTGCCAGAAACTCCTTTTCTTCCGAATTCCGTTGAGCACTTCCTCACTATTTACGTGAGCTACCCATCTAATCTTCATCGTAGCATCACATTTCAAAAGCCTCTATCATCGTTTTGTCTAAAATCCTTTTCGTCCACATTTTACTCACGTACAATGCTACACTCCAAACAAATGCTTTCAGTAATGATTTCCTAACATTGAAATTAATACTGGATGTCAACAAAATTTTCTACTTCACAAATGCTTTTTTCTCCATAATTATTCATCTTTTTATATCATCCCCACTTTGGCCATCAGAGGTTATGTTACCCAAATAAGTAAACTCCTCTACCACTTTCAGTGTCTCGTTACTTAATCTAATTCCCTTAGCATCGCCATGTTTTCTAGCACTACATTCCATTACCCTTATTTCGCTCTTGTCGCTGTTTCTTTTATAGCCTCCTTTCTAGACCCTGTCCATTCCGTACAATACCTCTTGCAGATTGTCTTCCATCGCAGGCAGATTTACAATATCTTCGTGCAGGTAGAGATGCTTAACCGAGCATTATTCTTAAGCAGCGGAAGGCTCATAGCATGAAACATTTTACGTGCCGGTTCGATGTTGCCCTCCTAATATTAACGTTTCGAGCATCAGTAATTTCTGCTTCAAACAACTATTTTACTTTATGTTGTCTTGAAGTACCAGCGCCTTTTAAAAGAAAGCACCGATGCTATTGACGTAATTTTACGAATGTCGCGCACTGCAGCATGAACTTTCAGCGTTCAAAGCAACAGTCGGAGTGTAGATTGCGTCTGTAGAAAATAGTAACTCTTGATTTCAACTTTTTCGATTTGTTTTCAGTTTTCACAGTGACAATGTTGGGGTGATCCTCGAGAATGAAAGTAAAATGTATCTGAAGTTAGTGTATCTTTATTTTGAGTTTCTGCTACAACTCTGCAATGTGCAATGTGCACTTTTTATGTAAATATATTAAATTTTGGTCCCAGTTTTGCTTGTTTATTATAGTAATTATTTATTTTAAGCTTTATGAGTTAATAAAAGTGTCGATATATGGGATTGTGCCTAGAAAAAAATGCGAAATACCTTTCTAAATATATCACACTGAATGATTGTCCGTTGAAGATTATTGGTTTCAGTGGTTCCAAACTGAAACCATAAACAATTAATTCTTTATTTAAACTTGAAAACAAACAAACTGTTTCTGTTCTACTAATGTTTTGTTTATTTACAAACTAGTTTTCGGCTTATTAGGCCAACATCAGGTAAACTGTTGACAGGCGTCGACAAAGACGCTATTGCTTAGGTTCTCAAAGATGGTAAACATTGTAAAAATGTTAAGGAGGCCACTGATTACGTAAACATTAAGTCTACATGGCAACATGATTTTTTGCAATTTCAACAAATGTCATATGCAAAAACCGAATATTCTGTGTGTTGTATCTTTGTTTACCATCTTTGAGAACCTAAGCAAATAGCGTCTTTTTCGACGCCTGTCAACACTTTACCTGACGATGGCCTAATCAAAGCCGAAACCTAGTTTTTAAATAAACAAAAGATTAGTATCAACAAATAATACAATTCCTTGAGACAACATTGTCTCGTTATACCAAACGTATTAAACATAAGGAGAGGCATTGAATTAGTAGCGCAGAAACAGTTTTTCTGTTTTTAACCTTAAATATGGAAGCGTTCTACCAAGAAGCTACGGAAGAATCCATTAATAAAATTAATTCTTTATTTTCTAGAAATTTCTTGGTTCTAAATTTTGGTTAGATGATTGTCGAGACCGTAAATAAATTTAATTAACTTAATTTGACATTCATTTAGTAATTCTCTTGTGTTTCGTGTTTATGAATTTCTAAAATTTTGCTATTTTGGTTTAAAGCTTTAGTATGGCAATAGGTCACTTTGCGATTTTACACTTTTATAGCAAATGAAATGTATGATATATGAATGTGTCTAATTTTTCCTGTCATTTTTCTTTAAAGATCACTGTGACATTTTACACATTTACAGTTAACACAAGGAGTGTATGTTCCAACCCGTAAATGTGAAATGTTGGATCTGGATATCTCACATAGATACAGAAACTTCTGAACGTGTCCAAAGGAAGTACAATTCAGCATGCTACGAATATTTCCTTGAAAATGTAATCAACCCAGTAGCTGTAAATTGGTACTTCAAAGTACGTCTCAATTACCAACCTTTAGGATTCAGAGCTGGCTGGAAAGGACAGAAAAAATTATTCAATGCCTTTCGTGGCTTTCAAAGAAACCTAATCTCAGTCCCATAGACTACGCACAGACACAATAAGACTCCCCGGGACACGTGGTCAGGTCCCTGCTCCGGGAAATGTAAGTGGCCTACGGGATTTGGTTCATTTTCCACGGGAGAGAATTGCCACAGATGAGGATTTTTTCCATAGCCTTGTACATTGTATGCCTCGAAGAATCCAAGCTGTTCGTAATGCGAATGTCGGATGGACAAAAAAGTGAAGCTATACATAGCCTATTCTGCGTTTTATTTTATTTAATTTTTCTGTTAGATGTTTACTTAGTCATTACGCTAAGAATGATATTAACGAATGGCAGTACGTGAATGTAATGACTAGTCACTATATATTCATGTTATAAAGTTATTTATTACTTACTAGCTGAAAACCTGGCGTCCCCGGGTAATTATTTCACCCAGTCCTTAGTCCATCCCCTCCTTTTCCTTCTCTCTGTTCACCTGCTCCTTGTTCCGTCTCCTCCTTTCGCTTTCTGTGTCCATTTCCTCCTCCCCTCCCCCTGTTCCTTTCACCTGTCACCATCTCCCCTATCTCATTCTCCTCCTCCTCTCTCTCTATGTCCGTCTCCTCATCTAACATCTCTCTTTTCTCCTCCCTCCCGTTTCTCTCCTCTTCGTGTACCTACTCCTCTCCCTCCTATATATGAAAACATACATTTATGCGCCAAGTTTCATGGTGATTGGTTCAAAGGTGTCAAAGTCGCAAGGTACCCTCTGCCATACTAAATTCCATGGCTTGCAGGTTATAAAAATCTCCTTCATGAAAACATACATTAAGGGGGTTAGGACGTCAAGCGAGCCGACTTGTAGCAGGAGACGGACGATAGGTCATTTTAGTTTCCACTGTCTATACTTTTACAAATAAATTCACAAAACGTCGTCAGCATGACCGGGAAAGATACAGGATTCACAATCATAGCAGTCGCAGTTCTAAAATATAACAAAATAATTTTTATTTACGTTTGAAAATTCATCATTTTTTCACTTAGTATGGGCTGCATTTGTTGTTATAGGTACAGTTTTCTTCGTATGTAAGAGAGATTCTTTGATGAATTTTGCACAGCTTACAACCCATACTTTCAGGTGTTTGAAACTCGAGAATTTATTTCATTTATGAAAAAATGAATGAGCCATTACTTTTGAAATTTTACCATCAGAAAAAAACTCAAATTTTATAGTTAACAAACTTAATTTTTACCACAGTTTTCAACATATTTTCAAAACTCTAGAGTTTCATACACCTGTAAGTGTTTTTTGTATGTTGTGCAAAATTCATCGAAGAATCTCTCTTACTTGTGAAGAAAAGTGTACCTATAGCAACAAATGCAGCCAATAGTAAGTGAAAAGATGGTGATTTTTCACATGCAAATAAAAAATATTTTGTCATCTTTTAGATCTCCCACAGCTATGAATGTGAACCCTGAATCCTTTTCGGTCACGCTGACAAAGTTTTGTGAATTTATTTGTAAAAGTATAGGAAGTGTAAATTAAAATGTCATGTCGTGCCTCTTCTTCTTGAAGTCGACCCGCTTGACGTCCTACCCCCCTTTGTGTTTTCATGGTGGACAGTCAAACAATTTGGGTGTGTTTTGTAGCATACCCTCCACCGTGCACCTGCGGTGTCTTACGAAAGGTAGCCTATGAATTAATTTGGGGTGTAAAGTATTTTCATTCCACATTTCATTCAATTCCGTCCAGCCATTTCAGCGTGAAGAGTGACAAACGTGTTAGACCCATTGGAAGGTACCCTTCGCCACGCACTATACGGTGGCTTACGAAAGGTAGCCCATCTATTAATGCCCATCTATTATAAGCTATCTCAATTCCAAATTGCATTCCAATCTGTCCATCCCTTTCAGCATGAAGGAATAGCAAACATATTAACCCAATGTAAGGTACCCTCTGCCACACACCTTACGGTGGTTTACCGAAGGTAGCCTATGTATTAATGTACGGTATAAGCTACCTCTGTTCCAAATTTCATTCACATCTGTCCCGCCAGCGTGAAGGCGTAAGAAACGAATTAACTTTCTTTCTTTCTTTATCGTGTCCGGACTATTTAAAGGTTATCGGCCCAGTACTGGGCTACGTCTATTCCATTAGTATTCGCGAGCCACAAATCTTCGAGGGTACACCGGTGTGGACATTTTTCACATGTAAGAAGGTGTTCCATATCTTGACTTTCTCCACAGTCACAGTTTATATCGGTTTGGTCGATTATACCCCACTTAAGCATATTTACTTTTACTGGGGCGACCCCCGTTCTGAGCCTATTCAAGGTTCTCCAGTTTTTAAAATTTAGGTTTTTACCGGTCCAATGAACTGGGGGAGAGGGAAATTTTCAGGCGGTTCGTCCTGGACGGTTACAAGGAAACTTCTCCTAGACTTCAGTCGTGTCTCATGATGGTCGAGCTCTGTAGAGGACATGCCGCTCATCTGCGAGTTGTTTTACTTTCTCTACATGTTCTAAAGCGTTTCTGCGAGCTGTGGGATCTGCAAAACCAGCTGCCTTGTACAAGAGTCTGACCGGCGTTGGTTTCATGCACCCTGTCGCTATCCTGCAGGTCTCATTGAGGGTCACATCTACTTGTTTCGTGTGAGCGCATCTATTCCATACAGGGCACGCATACTCAGCCGTTGAGAAACAGAGCGCCTGTGCCGTTGTTAGTAGCACACCAGGACATGCACCCCATTTGCTACCCGTTAGCTTTCTAAGTATATTATTCCTCGTCGTTATTTTCTGTCTCGTTTTGATGCAGTGCTGTTTATAAGTTAGAGACCGATCCAGAATCACGCCAAGATATTTAGGGTAGTCTGTGTGTTCTAAGGTGTTCCCGTTCCACGTAATTTGCAGTTTCCGTTTGGCTTCTTTCGTGCGAAGGTGGAAAGCGCAAACTTGAGTTTTGGAAGGGTTGGGTCTTAAGGAATTCTTATTATAGTAGGCAGTCATCGATTTTAAGGCATTTTCAAGTTTTTCCTCTACTTCTTCAAATCTTTTTCCTTGAACGCATATTGCAAGGTCATCGGCGTAGATGAACTGCTTAGTGTGGGCCGGTGTAGGCTGGTCATTTGTGTATATGTTGAAGAGGATTGGAGCTAAGACGCTTCCCTGAGGGAGGCCGTTCTTTTGGTCCCTCCATCTACTCATTTTGCCCTCCAACAATACAAAGAACCTTCTGTTCTGTAACAATGAATGTACGACCCTAACTAGATGGTAATCACTGAGTGTCTCATAGATTTTATGGAGTAATATATTTTGCCTGACGGTATCGTAGGCTGCTGTCAGATCTACGAAGGCTGCCCCTGTTATGAGCTTCCCTTCATACCCTTCTTCAATATGTTCTGTCAGTGCAAGGACTTGGCCGGTACAGGACTTGCCAGGTCTAAATCCTCCTTGTTGTGGAATGAGATGTTTGTCAATATATTTTCCTATTCTGGACAAGATAAGTCTCTCATACAGTTTAAAAAAGTGACAGAGCAAGGAGATGGGTCGGTAGCTACTAGGATTCTCTGGATCCTTCCCTGGTTTGAGTAATGCTATTACTTTAGATTTTCTCCAGGGTTTTGGGATTTTGCAAGTTTTGCAGCACGTATTGAACAATTGTAAAATCCAACTCTTGGCCCTTTGCCCTAAATTCTTGATTTGTTCAGTGCATATGTCATCCACACCAGCAGCTTTCCAGTTTTTTAACATGTTCATGCCATCTTGAAGTTCTTTCATAGTGAAAGGTGTCCCCAAGTGGTTGGTCTCCCGATTGATATTTCTGGCAATTTTTGGGTACTTTTGTTGTTTCTTGATTTTCCCGTTCAACAGTATTTGCGTGGCTACTTGGTTTGCTGTAACCTTGCATGGTAATATTTGTTCCTTAGGGTCGCCGCTCAGTTTCTTAATCAAGTTCCACGCTATTTTGCTACTGTGTGTCATGTCCATTTTTTCCAATGTTTCGGTCCATTTCTCCTTCCTTCCTTGGCTTAATTTTTGGAGTAGGGCTGTTCCACAGTCAACTGTTTCTTCGCTGAAAGGATCAGCAGTTCGTATTTTTTGAGAAGTTCTTTGGATTCAGTGGACATTCCAGCGACATACTGTTGTCTGCACCCCCTGGGAATAACTTTCCTAGACGTATTCTTTATTATTTCAATAAGTTGTTCATAATTTCCTGGTCTTGGTTCAACATGTTGTATCTCAGAATCTATCATAGATGCATATCTTTCCCAGTTTGCCTTCTTAAAGTTAAATCTCCTCCTGAATGGGATGGTCTGTGGTCTAACTGCTGGATAGATGTTAATACCAACTGGTCTATGCTGTGTCTTTGGTATGGGGCCATATACCACTTTGGTACATCGGTCCTCAAGATCGATATTTGAAAAACATATATCCGGGTTGTATCCCTTTTTCCAGACATTACTTTGGAAGGATGGTGGGAGTTTTGGGTCATGAATTAGAGCTAGACCACTCGTTTCTGCCCAGGTCTCTACGGCATCACCATTTGCATCCAATTCTGCATAACCCCATAGTATGCTGTGACTGTTGAAATCTCCCAGAATGAGCTGGTTGGGTTGTGACTGGAAGTTAGGTGGAGGCGAAAAGGTAAATGATTGGTTTGGGGGTTTATATACCGAGGTTATGGTGCATTTTCCAATTTCGATGGTAATAATTTCTATACCATTTAGGTTAGTTGTTCCCACAGAGGAGACCACAGTTTGAGATTTCACGAACACAGCGCTCCCATGCTTGTTGAGTGGTATTTCTTCCGTTAATTTCATACCTGAAATGTTCGGTCTTCTGGCAGTTAGGTCTCTGTGAGTCTCTTGAATGCACAATACATCGCACTTCGAGGTCTTACAGAATTCCGATAAGATTTCTTCTTTAGCTGTGGTGATACCCTCGATGTTTATGCTCGCTACTGTCAGTGTTGGTTCTGAGAAGAACCATTGTGGCTTTATATTACTGCGCGTCATCTTTAGTCCGGTATTGGAAGGATTGGCCGTCTACTAGTAGACGTTACCAGGGGACGCCGCCGATAGTATTTGCTAACTGAAATTAATGTGGTGCTATCGGCCTCGTGGAGGCTCTTTCCTTGTCCCCCAACGAATTAACTAATTGTAAAGCACCCTCCGCCATGCACCATACAAAGTTAATTTTAGTATGCCTTTATCGTTACCGAGAGTGCAAGAAATTTCACACAGTACAGTATGGCCAGGCGTACGATATGGCCGTGCATAAAATACGAAAAAAAGACAAATAAAGATTAACTTTTGTATATTAGATATGAACATTCCAAGCCTTATTGAATACAAAACCAAGAATATTTAATTCGAAATACAAATCCACTTCCTTACATTTTACTTGTATTTTTATGAGCTGTCAAACAAATATAAATATTCAAAGAAGGTTATTTTTATCTTTGAAGATGGCTCGTTAAAGAACGGAAACAAATAAAATAAAATTGTGATCTCGACTTTGTGAGAATTATAGCCTTGGTATATTAAACCACAGATTGCGTCTCCTATCGTTGACAATGTCTCAAAGCATCAACAGTGCTGTTGTATTAAAATTTTTTCGACTTTTTGATTTAATAATTTCCTTTCGAGGAAATAGCCAGTGCTTTAGTTGGGCTGGTAAGGGGCGGTACGACGTACCGCCTAAAATTCAATTCGCTATTAGCGTGCCGGCTACCAGGGCCGGCGCAAGGCACGTGCGGCCGCACAGGGCGGCACTTTCCGAGGGGCGGCAAATCTGCCGCCCCCCTTTTTTCTTTATTTTATTACTATTATCTCTATATATAAAAGGAAGTGTCCCGATTGACTGACTGACTGACTGACTGACTCATCATCACCCAGCCCAAATCACTGAAGATAGAAACATGAAATTTGTGGAGGGTGTTGATCTTATTCTGTAGGCGTCATTTAAGAAGCGATTTTTCGATATTCCGTCCGTAAGGGGGTGAAATAGGGGATGAAACGTTTTTTGAAAATACGTAGCTATTTAGGCAATTTTGGAGCTAGACCTATAAAATTTCGGATTTTAATTCAAGGTTCGAATTTAAAAGACACGTGTTTCGGCATTTTTTGAAATTCGACAAATAAGGGCGTAAAATAGGTAACGCAAAAAATTGATTTTCAAAAATATGTTGCTGTTAACTCAAATATTAAGCTACAACTACGAAACTTCGGATATGGAATCTCGGTCAGGTTTAAAATCCATGATTTTTATTATTTTTGGAAATTCACCAAATAAGAGGGTTAAATAGAGGATCAAAAATTCTTTTTGAAAACACGTTGCTATTCATACAATTTTTAAGCTAGAGCTGCAAAAATTGATATTTTTATTGTTGGTTATTAGACGTTAAGAAATACGTGTTTCGGTATTTTTGGAAATTCAACCACCAACGGGGTCAAATTGGAGAGGGGGTGTTTTTCGAAAATATGTTTCTATTTAGGCA
Organism: Locusta migratoria; assembly: GCA_026315105.1. Classification (NCBI taxonomy): domain Eukaryota; kingdom Metazoa; phylum Arthropoda; class Insecta; order Orthoptera; family Acrididae; genus Locusta; species Locusta migratoria. The sequence goes on along the minus strand of CM048750.1, from coordinate 366,058,489 downwards.
ATTTTGAAGTTAGAACTACAAATTTTCGGATTTGGATTCGGGGTTCGAATTTAAAAGACACGTGTTTCGGCATTTTTTGAAATTCATCAATAAGGGGATAAAATAGAGGTCGCAAAAAATTGGTTTTTCAAAAATATGTTGCTGTTAACTCAAATTTCAAGCTATTATTACGAAACTTAGGATATGGACTCTTGATCAGGATTAAAAAGACACGAGTTTCGGTATTTTGGGAAATTCAAAAACTAAGGGGGTAAAAAAGGGGATCAAAAATTCTTTTCGAAAACACTTTGTTGTCAAGACAATTTTGAAGCTATAGCTGCAAAAATTAGTATTTGTATTGTTCGTTATGATTTAAAAAATACGTGTTTCGGTATTTTTGGAAATTCAACCATCAAGGGGGTTAAATTGGAGAGGGGATGTTTTCCGAAAATTTGTTGCTATTTAGGAAATTTTGAAGTTAGAACTACAAATTTTCGGATTTGGATTCGGGGTTCGAATTAAAAAGGCACGTGTTTCGGTATTTTTGGAAATTACACTAATAAGGGGGTGAAACACGGGATACAAAAATTGATTTTCAAAGATATGTTGCTGTTAACTCAAATTTCGGGCTATAACTACGAAACTTAAGATACGGATTCTTCATCGGGATTAAAAAGAAACACCTGGTGCAGACCAACCAGCCTGCGCATGCGAAGCAGCGGGGGTTCAGCTAGTTATATATATATATATATATTTAGGACAAACTCAACATTCATGCCCAAGAGGGGATTCGAAACCAAACCTCGGAGGGAGCGGCTTCGGAAACTTTGGCATGGCGCCTCGACTACCTGCCGGCCGCCCCTCTTGAACAAGGAGACGGAGGACCAATTTCTTCCTTGCCACTGTGGCAAACAAAACTTCCGGTCAGTTTAATTCTTGTTCATTCAGGCGGAGACAGGAGTTTTACGGCTCAAAAACTAAAACGTCCGACTATCACTCAGAAACAGATAGCAAAAATTTCCAAAAATAGTCGAAACCCTACTTATGCCAGGCTTACTACCAATGTCTTTATCCCTTCAGGCTTAACATGTAACCGCAGTATCGAACATTGAATTCGAATTTCCAAATTAGATTCCGTCTTCGGCAAAATTAGTTGTGAGTAAACGCACGGCGCTTAACAGTGCTGCACTCATAAGAATACTGGCGTGTACGCCAGACTGCTTCCCCCTCTCCTTTCCTCCGGCGTAAACACGACGGTGCTGCCACAGGCCGCTGCGGATTAGCCGCGCGTACTGGAGCGCCTTGTTGTGGTGCGCGCGGCCGTCCGCCGTCGGGGGTTCGAATCCCCCATCGGGCATGGATGTTTGTGTGGTCTTTAGTATAAGGTAGTTCACAAGTAGTTTGTAAGTTTAGGGACTGATGACCCCGCAGTTAAGTCCCTTAAGCTTAACAAACATTTGGACATTTTGAGTTATGTTTACACCTATATCGTCATGCTGAACGTAACTGTCAACATGACGGTTTAGATGTAAGCACTTATTAAAAGCTTTGAGACTGCGATTGACTGCTGACATTTTCTACAGATTTGTTTAAATAACATTCCATAAAAGTTCTGTAAGAAAAAAGTGGGGGGGGGGGGGGCGGCCATTTAGCAGCTCGCACGGGGCGGCCCTTGGGCTTGCGCCGGCCCTGCCGGCTACAATTCTTTCTTAAATCTCTAAAAAATAAATCACCTGTAAATTGTGGAATGTATTACTAAAAGAAAAATTGGAAAGTTTTAGGTTCGTTCACGTTGCGATCATAACCCTCGAAGTTTTCATACTGCACTTGCGCACAATTCCAATGGAATTTGACTGGCAGTCAGATGTTCGACTAGTCTGAGGAAATGCTTCTTACCTACTCCAAAACGTCTAACCTTACTCCAAAGAGATAAGCCACTACATAAGCAAAGTCTTTTGCATGCAATATCGTTGCCTATTGGTTGCAGAAAGCTAGTGAAAAATTTCGGCAATTCTTTAAAAGAATTAAAGGACAGTACATCGCGACATTCTGACTTAATTTCCAATGATTGAATCATGAAACATTGCACGAGTTACATTTGTTTTCATGCTTAGCACGACACGTTTTGAGAACGACACCGTAAATGTTACGTTTACTTATCCGTCTTTTTCACACAGTAGTCCGGTTAAGATTATAAAATAGTGTGTCGTAGCACTAGCAGGAACTAAAAGAGAAGCGAATTGTAATCTCTTTGACCAATGCTCCTTCAACCGACTGGATGTGTACAAATTGGTAAAGCTGTCCGTTTTGCTTCTTCCGGCAGTGAACTTTTGGTTCCGTCTTCAAAAGTTCCTCGCTGTTCCACTGTCCGAATTTTGTAATGGGTTTCGTGCGTTATAAGTCTTATTTTAATTCCCGGCAGAAACACGCACTCTTGTTGTCATCTGGAACGCTACTCTCGATTAGTTACGGTAAGATGTCGTTGTCTAAAGTCGATGGGTGGTATCCTCATCGAAACTAAACCTTTGAATACAATGAAAATGAGTTTCAAATCTGTAAATCATAGCTATATTTTGTTAGTGTATTTACATGCCTAAATCTTTTCTTTCTTATTTTATTATTATTCTGGTTTTACAATGTTAGTACATTTTTCCAGTACCTATATTAGATTACATTAAGTTACGAATTATTGTTCTCCACTCTTCTCTGTCCTCCCATAAGTCCTCAGGAATGTTGTTCTTCCTCATTGCTGACTGAATTTCCTGCATCCATGTGGTAGGTGGTCGTCTCTTTTTTCTTCTTCCGTTCGGTGTACAGTCGAGTATGCATTTTGGAAGCCTTTCTTGTCCCATTCTTCTGACGTGTCCATACCATTTTAGATGTTTGTGTTCGATGAATCCAATAATTGATTTTTACATTTCATTTTTTCTCTTATTACTTCATTTCTTGTTCTTTCTCTTCTTGATATTCTTGATGAACGTCTCCAGAAATCCATTACTGTAGCTAATAATTCTGTTTTCAGTTGCCATTTTGTTTCACACACTTTTGAACCATATGTAATAATGCTCCGAACTATTGTTTTATATATCCTAATTTTGTTATCTGTAGTTATGTGTTTGTCCCAGAGAATTCCATTCAACAAAGAAATTGTCGACTTTCCTGCAATTATTCTTGATCTAATTTCTTTTTACTGTTCCCCATCATTTGTAATTTTCACTCCTAAATATTTATATTACTCTGTAGTTGTTATTGTTCCCATCCCTTCTTCTAATATTAAGTCTTCATTTATTCCACCAAAGACACACTGTCATAGGCTTTTTCTATATCTACGAATACCAAATGTATAGTTTGTGCCCGAACTAATTTTTTTTTCAATTATTTGTTGTAGGCAAAAAATGTGATCAATTGTTGATCTTCCTGCTCTAAAACCTGCTTGTTCTTCAACCTCCCTTTCTTTGTATTCTTGTTCTAAGAAGCACTTAATAATTTTCCATATAATCTACTGAAGGTATTGTCACTGTTATTCCCCTATAATTTTTACAACCATCTTTCCTTCCTTTTTTATGTATCACTGAAATATATCCTACTTTCAAATCATTTGGTACATCTTCCCCATTTAAACATCTTTTGAAAAGATTTCTTAACAATTCAATTAATTTTTCTGTTCCAAATTTTAATAATTCTGCGGGAATACCTCCAATTCCTTCTTTAAAGATTTTATTGCACTTTTAACTGTCTCTATTTCCAAATGAATGTAATTATCTGGTAGTTCATTTGTAATTTCATTATATTCAGGGTTTGCTAAGAATTCTCTGTTTTCTGATAATATATTTTGAACATATTTTTCCCTCTTTCTTGATTTTCTAAAAATGTCCATTTGAGTCATTTCATGTGGAATGAGCAGAGTACCACTAATTTTTTTTCCCGGCGAGCACAGTACAGCCTAATTTTTTTTCCCAACTAAAGCACTAGAAATAGCTTTGTTGATGCCCGGGTGGTAAATAGATACCCCCTTGCCATCTAGACGCCTGATAATTAAATGGAGACGTGAAGGCTCGCCGCTGTATTGTCTGCATGCCGGAAACCCGGAGAATTTACTGTGCGGTGCCAACTGCTATTTGTAAAGCCGAGCCACCTGCTGTCTGCCATCGACCCACGCACAACAGGGAGACGTTAATGGCATTTCCTGCGTGCGTCCAGACCTTTGTTGGCTTTTAATGACATCTGCCAACATTTGCGCCACTTCTATATCTCAGGTCTGGTGAGCCACAAATAGTCTTCTGTCGTGACTGAAAGAAATGTATTTTCAGACAGCTGGTTACAAATAAAAATAGCACAAACGGACGGATTTAGCATTGTGGAAATATTGAAATTTTATTTTCAGATAACCAGTACTAAAGTAAAGTAGCACAACCTGCAGTGTATACAATTGTGCTAATATTGAAATATTACGTTTTAATTTCTGGATGAATGTAACATTTATTTAAATAATGAATTTGGCTTTTAATCGGCCACTCCCACCGGGGATTCGAATCCTCTATCCGGCATTGGTGTTTTTGTTGGCCTTACTCTAAGTTAAAGATTAAGTAGGCTATAAATCTAGGGATCGATAACTTTAGCAGTTTGGTCCCTTAGGTTTACAAACATTTAAACATTTCGGCTTTGAAGTTACGATTGTAAATCTAGTACGATTGAATGACGTCATAATACGGGATTTGTAAGTTAAGGGAATAAAGGTCGCGCTCCGACCTTCTGAGCTTCCTGAGTCATGTTTTGGAACGTGTAATAGTGCTGCATTCAAGCCAGTAAAAATTAATCAATTGTGTATCATTCTAATTTGTTGTAAGAGATCATCGAACAGTATTGTGAACAGTGTTATTCGAAGAAGAAGCATATTTATACCCGTAATGTGTGTCGTGTCAATTATTTCAACGTCGCCGCGACGGTTTCGATTGTATTGAGCTACAATTTTTGAAGCGTATAATTAATCTTGATATACAGGGTGTTACAAAAAGGTACGGCCAAACTTTTAGGAAACATTCCTCATACACAAAGAAAAAAAAATGTTATGTGGACATGTGTCCGGAAACGCTTAATTTCTATGTTAGAGCTCATTTTATTACTTCTCTTCAAATCACATTAATCATGGAATGGAAACACACAGCAACAGAACGTACCAGCGTTACTTCAAACACTTTGTTACAGGAAATGTTCCGTTAGCGAGGATACATGCATCCACCCTCCGTCGCATGGAATCCCTGATGCGCTGATGCAGCCCTGGAGAATGGCTTACTGTATCATAGCCGTCCACAATACGAGCACGAAGAGTCTCTACATTTGACACCGGGGTTGCGTAGACAAGAGCTTTCAAATGCCCCCATAAATGAAAGTGAAGAGGGTTGAGGTCAGGAGAGCGTGGAGGCCATGGAATTGGTCCACCTCTACCAATTCATCGGTCACCGAATCTGTTGATGAAAAGCGTACGAACACGTCGACTGAAATGTGCAGGAGCTCCATCGTGCATGAACCACATGTTGTGTCGTACTTCTAAAGGCACATGTTCTAGCAGCACAGGTAGAGTACCCCATATGAAATCATGATAACGTGCTCCAGTGAGCGTAGGTGAAAGAACATGAGGCCCAATCAAGACATCACCAACAATTCCTGCCCAAACGTTCACAGAAATCGATGAAGTACAGTACATACTAACGAAACAATTGTGTATTTTGACAATTGTTTGCACGAATTATTTCAATTTACATTTAAAGAGAAATAATAAAATGAGCTCTAAAATGAAAATTAAGCGTTTCTGTGTAAGGAATGTTTCCTGAAGGTTTGGGCGTTCCTTTTTGTAACACCCTGTATATCATAGATACCGGTGACTTTCGTGGTTTACGAATCCTACTGATCGGGCAACCGCGTCGCGATCGGATGGTGGAATTTGCACATGGACTATGACGCCATTATTGAACTGGAACTTTATGCCCTGCAATTACCTCTGTTGTTTGGAATATGTTCATTGTGGAGTGCTTACCTTAAGTGGGAAAACTAATGAGCATTCGTGATCAGAACAGTTATTTGTGTAACTTCGACGTAATATTATTGGATGAACTTCTCATCGTAACCGTCGTTAGTATTGTCAAACAGTGCAACCACGTTGTGTGTTTTGCCGAACAGATATGTTGTTAACTGTAAACTGTGTTTCAGAGGTAATTATCCACCATACACTTAACTTGATTAGCGGATTATGTTCATCGACTTCATTACAAGAAGGTGCATTATTGTTTATGTGGAGAAGTTAACGATTCAGGGGAAGCATTTGGTGGGACTGGCACACGGTCAAGGCAAACTTACTTACCTCCCATCAAATGTTAGTAGCAAATTTTTATTAGCAAAAATCAAATGTTGAAATGTTTGTTAAGCTTAAGGGACTTAACTGCGGGGTTATCAGTAGACTTCCACATAATAGTTCGCGATCGGGAGCGCACACTTTAGTTCGCGGCAGAGCCGCGAACTAGTTCGCTTCTTTAGTTCGTCCGCTCCCAGTGACGGCTGAGCGGCGCGGCGTGGTCCGCGCGTGCAGGTGGACGGGGAAGTTCCACCACCTAGCTGCTTCATGCGCTTGCTGCGTGAGCCGCTAACGATACCACACAAACCAAAAGAAACAGTTTGCGGATAATTTCTCGCGTTTAAGTTTAGAGTTATCTCTATATCTTGGCATTATGGAATTTATTAGTAAGATATTGCAGAGTACACAACACATCAAAGCAGAAATTTTGTAGCACTGAAATAAATGTTTGTATAGCTTATGGGACTTAACTACGGGGTCATCAGTCCTTACAATTACAAACTACTTATGAACTAACTAATACTAAGGACGGCACAAATATCCATGCCCGAGGGGGGATTCGAATCCCTGACCTTAGTGGCCGTGCAGACCGTGACTGGAGCCCCTCAGTCCCCTCGGCCACCACGGCCGGCTGTAGCACTGAACTATGTAATCTAGCAGGCAGACGCTCACCTCGAAATTTTTAATTCTGCTATGCGCCCTCTTGCTCTTGCCCGTCCATCTTCGGAAAAGAATGCAACGAACTACGTTTGGCATAATCGTCCGCTGCTCCTAGTTCGTCCGCTCTTTTTGGCTTTTACTACCGCTAGTAAAAGAGCTGTTTTCTTATGACACCATTTTTATATATTGAATCAGTGTTCCCAAAGCGTTTGCTATTACCCGTATTTTTGGGCAATTTGACATCAAATACTTAGGCAAATAAACCAGTTATTTACACGAATGGCTGATACAATGGTATTCAACTACTTTGCGTACAGAGTACCCGTAGTACTTTATTTTTAAAATAGATTTCTTGTGGCAGTGAACTATGAAACTACAGCTGAGCTGCATCTCAGCTCGAAATGAAGGTAACTGGCAGAAGGGAATCACGCGATTCTGCGTGCTCTCCAGTCCTCTCGCTGTTCGCCGTCAGTCTTCGGAAAAGGAGCGGACGAACTGAGAGGCGAGGAATCTGCGAACTAGTTCGCGAACTACACAAGACTAGTCATCAGTCCCTAACGTTACAAACTACTTATGAACTACCTTATACTAAAGACGACAGAAACATCCATGCCCGACGGGGGATTGGAACCCCCGATCGTAGCGGCCGTCTTTATTAGCAAAACACTCATCAACTGTATATATATAATTGTTTCCCCGTGTTACAAATTCCGAAGTTAGATCGTATCCGCATTGTCACTTTGTGTCAGGAGGGACTCTCGTCGAAGGACGATTCCAGACGTGTCGGTCGTTACCAAAGCAAGGTTGACCGGACGTGAAGGAGATACAGAGATATCGGAACTGTCGAAGACTTGCTCCTGTCCTCAAAATGGCTGCCACAGCAGCTGATGACCGCTTTTACACATTCCACCACGGAAGAACCGTGAGAGAAAGGCTATGATGTTGGAATACTGATTTTTGTGCAGCCACAGGGCGTCGTGATAGGCTGTCTGACATGCAACTTCACTCCCGAAGACTGAGGCGCTCCAGTCACGGTCTGCACGGCCACTACGGTCGGGGGTTCGAATCCCCCCTCGGGCATGGATATTTGTGCCGTCCTAGTTCGTAAGTAGTTCATAAGTAGTTTGTAAGTTTAGGGACTGATGACCCCGCGGTTAAGTCCCTTAAGCTTAACAAACATTTGAACATTTTTTGATCAATCCCGAAGTTCTCGGCAGGAACAGACGGCGAGCAGCGAGGTAGAGATGGAAGCAACAGCGTGCTGAATGGCATTCGAATCGAGTGCCATTCACAGATGAGACTTGCTTCTGCATTCAACCAGATAATCATTGGTGATGACTTTGCAGGCAGCCTGGTCAGCCCTGAACGTCTTAGATACGCAGTCGAGCAAGACGGAGGTTCCTTGATGTTTTCGGGCAGCATTTTGTGGGGCCACCGTACGCCACTGGTGGTCGTAGAAGACAGCGAAACGTCCATACGGTACAGGGATGTGCAGTGGAACGAATAATTGTCCCCGCTACTACCTTATATCAGCTCAGTTTTGCAGCAGACTGTGTTTGTATTTATGTTTAAATGATTTTTCTACATAAATGTTTTTGTTATATGATCTTAAAAGAGTTTGTATGTTTATGTTTCATGTGCTATAACTGCAGTCCAACCTACGAGAGCAACATCTTCGACGCCAACCTCAAGGAATAGAACATCTGGCAACTTCAAGTCGCGGGTCGACGGCCATAAGGCAAGAAGATTATCGGTTATCGTCACCCTTACCTTTATTGTCAACGAAATCTTCCTAAAATTTGAGCAAATACATTATGTCAGTTCATTCTTGACTTCCGACTTGTAAATTTCAAGTGTAATAAAAGTCGTATTTCAACTTTAACTACGTGTTCGCCGACATCATTTATTTATTTTGAAGAGATCTACCAGAAATATTACATTAACAGGAATTGAGAATTATTTCCTGTTAAAGTTTCTACGATTTCTTGAGAAGATATTTTATTTGAATTTAATTGATGTTTGACAGTTAAGTCAAAGGAAGACTTTGATAATTTTTCAGTGCTTTCTTAATCGATCGCCTACATCGATCAATTTAATATCAACAAGATATATAGAATCTCTGTGGTCAACACGACGTTTAGTAGTATAAACTTCAGTTTGACAGTTAAAACTTGACAATAATTTAAAAAGTATATCCGATTAGCAGCGAGAGTCTAAATAAAAGAAATTCTTCTGACTTTGCTTCTATGAATGCGCAAGGACCTATAGAAGATTCTGAACTTGGAAAGATTTTTTTCAAATTTAATAATTTTTATGGTGACGAGCGGATGACTCGAGGATTACTCAGTTGCAAGCTCCGCCTCAGATGACATATTCTGACGTATTATGGAACCACATCGGCTGCATTTCACTCAGGGATTCGCCTTAATTCTCGCGCTTATCGTGCACATGTTGTGAATACGATCCTTCATGTTGATGACGTGCCATGAGTAATATGTTCTGCAGACGTGAACCCTGCGATACACTGAAAACGACAATTCTTCGACGACCCGACCCACCAACCAATCAGACACGGATGTGGACCAGCAGTGCCTTGATGACCTAGTGGACAGCATGCCACGGCGAATAGAGACATGCATGTGCAAGATATAAATGTTCAAATATTTGTAAATCTATCGGACCAAACTGCGTGGTCATCAGTCCGTACCTTACAAACTACACAAACTAAGGTAAACTTACCTAAGGACAACATACACACACACACACACAAACACACACACACACACACACACACACACACACACACACACACACACACACACACATGCCCCAGAGAGGACTCGAAGCTCCGACAGCTAGCAACCGCGCGCTCCGCAGCGAGGCGCCTTAGAACGCTCAGCTACTCTACCGCAGCTCAGTGCAGGAGGGCGTGCTACCGGGCATTGGGGGACTGCTGTATGCTGTAATGTGGAACACAAATTCAGGATGTAGAGTTTATTGTCGTACAAATTGCGAGTTTCTGATTTCCATGACAACCGAAAAGTTGTTTTTTATATCTCTATTGCATTTTTATGTAAAGGGCCATGAACTCATAGAATCGTGGTGATGCAACACTTTTTTGGATATGTGTATTTCTAGACAATTTTTGTATGTTGAATAATTCTTCCATCGGTTCTTTGTACAAAAAAATCATTATGATAATTAAAACCACAATTTTGTGTTTGTTCAACATTTTGCTTATTATGGGAATCGATTTTCGGCTTCTTAGCACATCCTCATACGTTTACTGAGGTCTCTGGGAGAGCCAGCCATGACAAAACTATTTCACCTGGTGTGTAAGATGTACTATACAGGGGAAATACCCTCAGATTTCAAGAAAAATATAGTAATCCAAAGAAAACAGGTGCAGACAGGTGCGCTACGGTCCGGGGTTCGCATCCCCCCTCGGGAATGGATATTTGTGTCGTCTTTAGTATAAGGTAGTTCATAAGCAGTTTGTAAATTAAGGGACTGATGACCCCACAGTTAAATCCATTAAACTTAACAAGAATTTGAACAGTTTGAGCAGACAGGTGTGAAAATTACAGAACCATCAGTTTAATAAGTCAAGGTTGCAAAATTTTAACACGAATTATTTACAGAAGGATGGAAAAGCTGGTAGAAACTGATCTTGGGGAAGGCCAGTTCGGAACACGGCAGGCAATACTCACCTCACGGCTTATTTTAGAAGATAGATTAAGGAATGGAAAACCGACATTTCTAGCTTCTGTAGTTTTGGATAAAGCTTTTGGCAATGGAGTTTTGAATACTCTCTTTCAAATTCTGAAATCAACAGCAGTAAAATATAGGGAACGGAAGGTTATTTACAACTTGTAGACAAAACCATAAAACCAAAGCCAAGAAAGGGATGCAGAGGTTAGGAATGGGCAGAGTTGTAGCCTTTCTCCGATGTTGTTCAATTCGTACATTGAGCAAGCTATAAAGGAAAGCAAGGAGAAATTTGGAAAAGGAATTAAAGTTCAGGGTGAAGAAGTGAAAACCTTGCGTTTTGCTGATGAGGAGCAATTGAACGGAGTGGACAGTGTGTTGAAAGGAGCAAATAAGATTAACTTTAATAAGAGCAAAACAAGGGTAATGGAATGCAGTCTTGGAAAACCAGGCGATATTGAAGGAATTAGTTTAGGTGCCGAATCAATATAGGCGGTTGATCAATTTTATTACTTAGGCAGTAAAATAACATATAATGGTGGCAGTACAGAGGACATAAAATGCAGAATGGTAATGGGAAGTAAAAAATTTTTGAAAAAGAGAAATTTGTTAACATCAAATATTAAGTTAAGGGTAAGGAAGTCCATTTGAAGGAATTTGTGTGGAGTGTTGCCTTGTTTGGGAGTTAAACATGGACGATAAACACTGCAGACAAGAAGAGGATTGAAGCTTTTGAAATGTGATGCTACATAAGAATGCTGAAGATTAGGTGGGTGGATTGCGTAACTAATGAGGAGCTACTGATCAGAATAGGGGAGAAGAGGAATTTCTGGCATACCTTGACCAAAAGAATAAATCGATTGGTAGGACACATTCTTAGACATCGAGGAATTGTGAATTTACCGTTGGACGGAAGTGTGTGGGGTAAGAGACCAAGAGGGAGACCAAGAGATGAATACAGTAAACAGATTCAGACAGATATAGGTTGCCGTTCTTATGTGGAGATCAAGAGGCTGACGCAGGATAGAGTAGGGTGGAGAGCTGCATCAAACCAGACGCCGGACTGAAGACTACAACAACAACAGTGAAGGAATATGCTTTGTCAACAAACAGTAAGATATGTTACATGCACAGAAACAAACAAAGCAGTTACAATGTAAATAAATATTTAAATGAAATTTGTAAATTAATAGTAGTGCAACAAGGAAACAGTCCATACGTAACAATTTCTTGACAACAATGACTACAATGAGCAAAGAAGATTCTACAGTTTGAAGGGTTGTTCAAAATATAAGGTGACACAAAACCGAAGAAATCTAGAATAAATATTAGGAACGTGCAACACTATTATAAGAAAATAAAAAATACACCAAAATAGAAGGATGGGATGAATGGGGCATTGTTGGGATGCATTGAAGCATTGTGAAGCTAAACAAATCGGAGATATGCACTCGAACTAAAATCGGGGAAAATAAACATATTCAATCATAGTGGTCAGAATTAAACGGAGAATTAAGGGCAGAGTACAGAATAATTTGGAATATTAGTACTAGCAAAGGATAATACAAAAAAGTGCGATACATTGGAAAACTAGACTTGTGTTAACACAGAAGGTAGATAAACAGTGGCTGTACCAAATTTAAATTACATTTACAACTTCATACCAGTAAACTATTGTAAGACCAAAGTACTTAAACCTATTACAAACAGATGCTGACTCAAAAACAGAGTAAACAAAAATATGGAGATATAAGAATTGGAGGAATCAAATGAAACAGGCCTAGAGAGTTGCGTTGGAAATTAAGTGTTGATATATTGAGAACTGTTTGATCATTTAATATTACGCTTGGACTGTGACCCAGATGTTTGTCTACTTCAGGGGACTCTAGCTGATTAGGTTTCTAGCTTTTGTTAGCTCAGTGGAGTACATGATACTGTGGATGTTATCTGTGGCCCTCACTTACATGTTCAGCAAAACTGGAGTCATGATTTTGCAACACCCGACTATGTTCATATCCGTTAACCTAGTTCTTAGATTCCTGCCTGATTTGCCAATGTAAGATTTATCAGACTTTGCGATTAGGACTGGATCATAGCCATTGGTTGTGGCAATAAAGTTTATTGTGTCCAACTCTACAGAACTTCGAAATTTTCTTTGGACATTGGAACAGATAGGAGACGGTGTAACATTGAGTGGAAAGCTACATGGTTATGTGATATTGGATGTTGTGAGATTGGAGGTATTACTGTGACTGATTTTCTGTAAATTCTGAAACAGCGTGTGTGTACCGTTTTTAGTTCTAGCGCATATCTTCGATTTGTTGAGCTTCACTATTCTCTAATGCATCCCACCTATACACCTCCCTTTCCATCCCTCTATTTTTGTGTATTTTTTTATTTAGTTATGATAGTGTTCAAGGTTCCTAATATTTATTCTACAGGGTGTCTCATGAAAGACGCCTCCCAGGCGTCCGTGCATCGCGCGGTACGGCTCCCGGCCGCCGCCACCGCATCCGCCGGCCACGGCAGCACCCGATTCTCTGATTCTGTTGTGCCGTGGGCGCATACACTGAGTTAAAGTTTAAAACATTGCCATCTGAGTAACCTAAGATTACCTTTGTTTGCAGTAGATGTTCAAAATGATGTCCTTCTATGGAAAGAGCGACCTGACATCTCTTTAACACATTTGCGAACACTCGACGAATTTCGGTTGCCGAAATCTGGGAAGTGACTAGTCGAATCCTGTGTTGGAACTCTTCAAGTTTTTGGGGATTGCTTGCATACACCTTGTCTTTTAACATTCCCCAAAGATAAAAGTCACAGGGATTTAGGTCTGTAGAACGAGGAGGCCAGTCAATTATCCTATCATCAAAAACACTTCGTATTGCTGCCATAGAAGCATTGGCAATGTGTGGTCTTGCATTGTTCTGCATGAAATAACCGTACAGTTTTTCGTTGGGTGAAAGTTCTTGAAAAAAATGGATGCAGGATATTGTTCACATACCTGTCAGAATTTGTTTCGTGAAAAATGTTAAAAAATCAAATGTTCAAATGTTTGTTAAGCTTATGGGACTCAACTACGGGGTCATCAGTCCCTAAACTTTCAAACTACTTATGAACTACCTTATACTAAGGACGGCACAAATATCCATGCCCGAGGGGGGGATTCGAACCCCCGACCGTAGTGGCCGTGCAAACCGTGACTGGAGCGCCTCAGTCCCCTCGGCCACCGCGGCCGGCCGTGAAAAATGATTGGCCCAATTATTCGCCTCGCACTCCCCAGTTTTCTCGTCATGAAGAGGTTATTGATGTAACTCATGTGGATTTTCTGAGCTCCAACGTCGACTGTTCTGTGAATTTACGTAGCCTGACAAATACAGCCATGCTTCATCAGATAAATAAAGCATCTCAGGATCAACGTCCCAATCGTGCACAGACTGTAGCAGCCCGTTACAGTGACGACGTCAAGCAACAGTATCTGAGTTCGTGAGTTGATGCACTACCGTTATTTTGTACGGCTTCAAATTCAGTTTGTGTTCGGCAGCCGAAATTCGTCACGTGTTCGCAGATGTGTTCAAGAGATGTCAGGCCGCTCTTGCCATAGAGGGCCATCATTTTGAACACCTACTGTAAATAGAGACAAACTTAGAATGAATCTTTCACTCTGCAGCGGAGTGTGCGCTGATATGAAACTTCCTGGCAGATTAAAATTGTGTGCCGGAGCCGGCACTCGAATCTGGGACCTTCGCCATTCGCGGGCAAGTGCTCTACCGACTGAGATATCCCGTCACGACTCACGATGCCGCCTCACAACTTTACTTCCGCCAGTACCTCGCCTCCTACTTTCGAAACTTCACAGAAGCTCTCCTGCGAAACTTGCAAGACTAGCACTCCGGGAAGAAAGGATATGGTGGAGACATGGCTTAGCCACAGCCTAAGGGATGTTTCCAGAATGAAATTTTCACTCTGCAGCGGAGTGTGCGTTGATATGAAACTTCATGGCAGATTAAAATTGTGTGCCGGAACCGGGACTCGAACCTGGGACCTTTGCCTTTCGCTCTACCGACTGAGCTATCCCGACACGACTCATGATGCCGCCTCACAAGGAGGCGAGGTACTGGCGGAAGTAAAGTTGTGAGGCGGCATCGTGAGTCGTGTCGGGATAGCTCAGTCGGTAGAGCGCTTGCCCACGAAAGGCAAAGGTCCCAGGTTCGAGTCCCGGTTCCGGCACACAATTTTAATCTGCCAGGAAGTTTAAAGATAAACTTAGGTCAGTCAGATGTCAATTTTTTTTATACTTGAACTCAGTGTATGCGCCAGCGGCACAATAGGGTCCGAGAATCGGACGCTGTCGTGGCCGGCAGATGCGGTGGCGACGGCTGGGAGCCACGGACGCCTGGCAGGCGTCTTTTGTGAGACACCCTGCATGTTTCATAGGTTTTGGGTCACCTTGTATTTTGAATAACCCCTCAAACTATAGTGTCTTGTTTAATTTTATTCACTGTAATCATCGTTACCATGATTTTGATACGTATGCGAACTTTCTTGAGGTATAGTGTTCCTGCACTACTATTAATTAAAAAATTTCAGTTAAATAATTATTTACATTGTAACTTCTCCATCAAAGATAATAAATTGTTTCTCTGCCTGTAACATATCTTCCTTGACTAAACTTCAGAAAAAGTCTGATGATGGCCTAAAAAGCGGAAAATCGATTCACGTAATAAACAAACGTGTAGAACAGACAGAAAATTGCGTTTCTTTGTATGTTCTGTGAAAATATTTTAACAAAGAAATGAGTCTTGTAAGCAGAGGAATTTGACTGCGTGTTTGCCGAGACGGGCGGGTGGCTACAGCGGCCACATGCAGGACGTGAGTTCGACGAACTTGTAGCGAAATACGGAGGCGGCGCTTTGTGCAGAAAGTGGAGTGCACGCAGTAACTGCCCGCCTTACCCTGCAGTGCGGGCGAGACCATCGTGTATAGAAGCGCAAGTATGATGACAAATGGCTCTGCGGTATCCTTCCAGCTGACGGCACTCACCGAGGGTTTGCGGGAGTGTGTGGGAGCTAGGAGCCGGAGGCGCTATTCTGAAGTTGTACTCGGCCGCACGGAATTCCGTGCAAGTGGTGAGGGTAGTGCACTGACCTCCCAGAGAGCGGTGCCGGACGCTACTTCTCATGACGGCTCGGCGACATCCAAACAGTAGGCCACGATAGTGTAAGGACCAGAAGTATATCCTAAACTGCGAACAAGTAGCAACACTTGCGCTGCAATTTAATGGTGACATGACAATTTTGCCGGGACGGAAATCGAACCCAGATTTCTCGCTTTTCCCGCAATACCAGCAGACCTCCCGGAGCGATCTTAACTTCCGTATTGTACTCATTGCCTACTGCCCTTAAAGAAAGGGAGATTAGGGTTCGCCGCGATGGAGTAGCCGAGCGGTCTAAAGGGTCTCGCTGCGGAGCGCGCGGTTGCTCGCCGTGGAGGTCATGGGTGTGTGTGTTGTCCATAGGTTAGTTTACCTAGGTTTAAGTAGTTTGTAGGCGACGGACTGATAACCATGCAGTTTGGTCCGATAGATTAAGGAAAAAAAAAAAAAAAAAAAAAAAAAAAAAAAAAAAAAAAAAAAAAAAAAAAGATTCGGGTTCCACGTGCCGCCGACGTTGTGCTCATTAGAGACGGTGCATACGCTCGGATAGACTTTGATTAGGCATACGGGAGAAAATTGACGGTTACCTTTCAAAGGAGGCATCCTGAGATTTGCATCGGGCCATTCAGAGAAATCACAGAAAAATCAGGGTGGCCAAAGGCGGATCTGAAGCGCCGTCCTTCCGAATGCGAGTCCAGTGTGCTACACGTGTCGCAATCCTAGTGGTGGCTCGTTTAAATGGGGTGTGCAGTATCTGTGTTTATCGATGGAACCAATGCGAATGTCCTTCAGACACGGAAACACCGACACGGTATATCGCATTTAAACGACCCACGGCAAGGCTTGTGACAGCTGTAATAACCATCTCTGGCGACGCGGGATCCATAGAGTGGAATGTATCAGCACTCATGGATAGTAGCCGATGGGTCGTATGAATAAAATGGAGAATGTACTAAATCCTCGAATTTCGGGTAACATTCTCGGATTCGCAAATGAGTCGGAGAATTATTTCCCCTGAGAAGATAGTCAGCTTGAGTAAAAGGGTGGCGGAAGTTTCTCAATGCATTTTTCCTACGAATAAAACTTGAGGGTATTTCTCACAATCGGAGAACATTATGAAGTCAATTCTGTAGCATACTTCGAGCTCAGTAACTTGTATTGAGGTTAGATTTTAGCGTCGTTTATAAGAAAAATGACAAAATTTGTGTTTTTCAGAAGGCGAAATAAGTCTTTTTTTAAAACGTAGTCTGAAGAAATACGAGAGGAACTAAAAAGGTTATGCAGATAAAACAATAAAAATAAAAAGCGATCTTGGCTCTTTTGTTAAATAAATTAAATAAAAACATTAGTTTGCTGGTGAGTCGCTATCTTCAAAAAATTTATTACTATGACGAGAATGATGTCAGAGGAGTTTCTTCGTTACCGACACATAAATGAAACACAAGTGGATTAGCTGCGTGTTTTTCCCGTTTTGTTTGGAGTGTATATTCACAGTTGTAAAAAGCTACAGAATAAAATAACATGGTATGTTTTGAAACAGGGCCTATTGACGAGGCCTTATGACGTTATTTCCAAGTAAAGTGCTTCCGAGGACTTCAAAGTTTATAACACAAAACAAATATTGCTGCAATAGTGAAGTATTGTCTTTTTGTATTGCTCCTTTTCATTCTACCCAGACCGGTTCGCCTATTTAAGATACTTTTTATGACTTATTTTTCTTAATTTCGGTTATGTTAGAGGTAAGTAGACGCGACATGAAAATTAATAACATTAATTACAAAACTAGAGGTCTGTTTCTCGTAAACAAAACCGCACGGCCTATCGCTTATGAGAAGATCATTGGGTGTCATATTTACCGAAAAAAAAAATCTCTGGCAGAGTTCCACGTTAAAACAGACGAAAATGTTTTGCATACTTAAAATTAAGTTCGCATATTGTGACAACTCAACTTCAATAACAAAAAGTTTGTAACACACACACACACACATATATATATATATATATATATACAGCTGTTCTGTGCCTGACATGACACTCTGAGAACTTACTCAAAAAGGAGGGGATATAGCGAGAATGAACTGCTTCTCAGAGCATTTTTTTTCTTTATTGTGGTTTCAATTCCCCTAAAAAAGGGGCGGGCCGGCAGCACTCACTGGCGCTCTTCGGCCTACAGAAATAAAAAATGACAGCGGAGTACATAAAAACACAAAGGAGATAAAATCTTGGAGATAATACAGACATAAAACGGAGATTTAAAATGGAGATAAAACAAAGTACATAAAATGGAGGAAAACAGTGGTGACATAAAACACTTGTAACGGCGAAAGTGGTGAAGAAAAACAGTTGCTCGAATGTCAGTGGCACACACACAGTTAAAATGAGCATAGGGCGGCGGCCATGGTGAGACCGTCCGCTATTTGGAGTTAAAACAAAAAACACAACACACACTCGGAGAGATACACAAGTTAAAACTGACGGTGTCGGCTGCGGGTTGGCCGTCCACTGTTGTAAAATAAAACAATGTAGCTAAAGCACACCACACTTGCCGAAGCACAAAGGAGGTTCCGTAGATGGTGGGGCACTAACAGCATTGAAGATGTGGTGTGGGGGGGGGGGAAAGGGGATGAAAGGAGAGGGAGAGGGTAGAGAGGAGCCACAGAGCCGGTAGGGAAGGGACGGGGGGGATGCTGTCCCAGGAAGCCACGGGGAAGAAGGATAGGGGAGGGTGGTAAGAGGAGGATCCGGAGGGACGGGGGATGGAGGAGGGGAGAAGGGACAGGAAGGGAGGGATAGTCGGGGCCCTCAGGGAGAGAATGGGAGAGGGATCAAGGAGAAGGATCACAGCTGGTATGAAGTGTAGATGTCAGGTCGGAGGGCATCATCCGGGAGGGGGAGGGTACGGAAGTTGCCACGGGAAAGGATCCGGAGGGTGGACAAGTGGAGAGCAGGGGGAATACAGTGGTGGAGGCGCGGCAATGGACCAGGTGCAGAGAGGAGGAGATGGACTAGAGGATTATGTGGATCTGATTTGCGGGATATGTAACGGAGATTTTCAATAAAGGGAAAGGAATGAGATCACTGAGGATCCGCCTCAGAGCATGTGCTTCGAATTTTTTTATTCATACGAAGCTGAAAACTTACTTAGAGAACGTTCTTTTGATCTGGCAATCTTCTTCAGAGCATGTGCTGTTTCTTATTCATACCGCCAGATGAGTGGCAATTGGAAGTTTTAGTCCGCCAGGAATGTCTGCGTGGTTAACGGTGACGTGAATAGCGGGAAATTGGGCTTCGAGTCCCGGTCTGGGACATATTTTCATATACCATCATTAAACTGTACACGAGAAGCTTCCTCACATTTCCAGTTGTGAATACATTTCTTGTATTTCGTTTGACAGCCGCAGTGGCCGCAGAGTTCTCTCCTTGAGACATGCACGCATTGGCTCAATCGATAGCACCCGGTCGCTGCACGTGTGGTGTCACGCTAGCGGAGTGTCAGGCCACCAACGGCGGGAAGCACTCCGTAGTGTATCGAGGAGTCGCATCGCTGGAAAAGGGTAGCGGCATGCGAGAGGTCTGCTGCGTATGGATCCATGGTGAGGGGAATGGCAACTGATCCTCAACATGAACAAATATAAGCTGCATTTACGTAGATAGGACCGCCATTATGTAATAATAATAACATAAACAGGGCAAATACTGCAATTAACATTTCTGGGCCGGCCGCGGTGGCCGAGGGGACTGAGGCGCTCCAGTCACGGTCTGCACGGCCACTACGGTCGGTGGTTCGAATCCCCCTCGGGCATGGATATTTGTGCCGTCCTTAGTATTAGCTAGATCATAAGTAGTTTGTAAGTTTAGGGACTGATAACCCCTTAGTTAGGTCCTATAAGCTCTACAAACATTTGAACATTTGAACATTAACATTTCTGGAAGTGACCATAAAGAGCGATTGGAAATGGAACGATTATATAAAGGGAATCGTGGGTAAGACAGATATCAGACTGAGATTCATTAAAAAGTACCCAGCAAGTGTAATTCTTTAACAAACAATATGTGTTACAAAACACTCGTTCTGCCGACGCTTGAGTATTGCTCATCTGTGATCCGTACCAGATAAGGTTGATATAATACATAGAAAAGAGCCAACGGAGACCAGCACATCACGGTTCAAGCCCATTTAGTGAGCACTAAAGCGTCACAGGGCTGGCCAGTGGCAGACGCTGCAAGTGAGGCGGTACTGGCTTCTGTCAAAATAACGAGAGCGTATGTTTCCCGCAGACAACCAACATATTGCCCCCTTCTACGTGTATCTTTCGAAAGGACCACAGAGGTAAAATTAGAGTCCACCCACTGGCATACTAGCAGAATTTTTTTTCTTCTTTTTTTTTCCAGGAACGGTACGCGACTGGATTAAGAGGAGGAACAAGCTCGCCACATAACCTGAGGTGGCTTGCGTGGATTATGTAGATTCGTTTTTTCGTAGCTGAAGTCGGCAGAATTCTGTGGCGCAAAGAGACGAAGACTGGCCTTCCAGTATGGGTGGCGTAGCTCGGGGAAATCACACACAGCACTATTTTGATTCAAAAATATTTTGGCTCTTCTTTCACAGAGAAACGGTTTTGAGTTTCAGTATCGATTCACTATCGGGATTCTTTGATCCAGCGCAAAGTTCCAAGGGACTGTAGAAAGGCACGGATAACTCACGTGTATAAGAAAGGCAAAAGAGCGGACCCACGAAATTACATACCTATATTTTTCACATCAGTTTTCTGTAGAATTTTTGAACATATTCTGAGATCTAGTATAGTAAATTTCATTGAGAAGGAAAAGCTTTTGTCCATATATCAGCACGGCTTTAGGAAGCATCGATGGGGCGAAACCCAGCTTGCCTCTTCTGACATCATGCGTGCTTTGGATGAAGGGCAACAGGCAGACTGCATATTTCTCGATTTTCGAAAGGCGTTTGAGACGGTACCGCACTACAGACTACTAAAGAAGGTAAGAGGTTGTTGAGTAGGTACCCAAATATGTGAGTGACTCGGAGATTACTTAATTAATAGAACCAGGGCAGCATTTAGGCAGATGCAACATGTGCAGCTGCGCAGGGCGGCAAATTTTTGGGGACGGCAATATTTGTTTCAATATTATTTTAATGTTAATTGAATTACCATTACTCAGTTTCGATTACAGCAATACATTTTAAAATTCAGTTTCCTTTTTTTTTTTTTTTTTTTTTTTTTTTTTTTTTTTTTTTTTTTGGGTGGGGGGGGGGGGAGTAAAATAAATTATTACAGCACACGGACTTCGCATGCCCTAAATACGGTCCTGAATATAACCGAATACTTTGTGATCGATGGCGAGTGTTAATCAAAGTCTAGGGTGTCGTCAGGGGTGCCCTAGAGAAGTGTGATAGGACCGCCTTTATCTTCCGTCTATATTAATGATCTGACGGGCAGAGTGAGTGGCAATCTGCGTCTGTTTGCCGATGACGCTTTGGTGTACAGGAGGGTGTCGTCTTTGAATGACTGCAGTAGGATGCAGGATGACTTGGACCGAATTTCTAGATGGTATGAAGAATGGCAACTAGCGATAAATTTAGAAAAATATAAGGCGATGCTGATGAGTAGAAGAAACAATCCCGTAATGTTCGAATGCTACGTTAATAGTATGCTGCTTGATAGAGTAGTGTCATTTAATTACCTAGGCGTAACTCTGCACAGCGATATGAAATAGAATGAGGATATAAGGAAAAATCGTGGGGAAGGCGATTCGTCGATTTCGGTTTATCAAATGTTCAAATGTTTTTTAAGCTTAAGGGACTTAACTTCGGGGTCAACGAAGGTTATGGGTTACAAAACTGCCGTCGCTTATTGCTCATCTGTGAGATCCGTACCAGATAAGGTTGACAGAAGACATGGCGAATATCCAACGGAGGTTAGCACGCTACGGTACAAGCTCGTTTAGTGAGAGTCACAGGGGTGACCATGAAACTCAGAGGCAGAAGTTGCAAGAGTGCAAGAGAGACGTTCTGTATCGCGGTATATATCTCCCCAAGAGGACCTACGCGTATCTTTCGGACGGACCATTAGAGAGATTAGATTCCACACGGAAGCATATTAGGGGGGAGGGAGGTAGGGGGTAAGCTCGCTACACAGCGTGATGAGGCTAGCTGAATATGGATGTAGATCTAGATTCGTTTCTCCGTAGCTGAACTCGCCAGAATTCTGTGGCGTATGAGTTGGACGAAAACTGGCCTTCCAGTATGGGTGGCATTGCTAAATGTTCAAATGTTTGTTAAGCTTATGGGACTTAACTACGGGGTCATCAGTCCCTAAACTTACAAACTACTTATGAACTACTTATGAACTACTTACGAACTAGAACGGCACAAATATCCATTCCCGAGGGGGGATTCGAACCCCCGACCGTAGTGGCCGTGCTGACCGTGACTGGAGCGCCTCAGTCACCTCGGCCACTGCGGCCGGCGGTGGCATTGCTCGTGGGAAAACGCTCAGCACTATTTTCTTTCAAAAATATTTTCGTGCGTCTTTAATGGAGAGACGGATATGAGTTTCAGTTCTGCAAGTTGTATCAATTCACTGTCGCGAATCATTGATCGATCACAAAGTTCCAATCGACTGGAAAAAGCCACAGGTAAATCCCATGCATAAGAAAGTCAAATGGACGCACGAAATTATAGACTTAAGGCAGTAACATCAAGTAGATGTAGAATCTAAGGTTAGGCATTGCGGACAGCGACGCCTTGGTGGAAACTGGACGCAAGGTGGCTAGGGGAGAGGAATCATTTCACTGGCTGACGAGCGGTTAAGGCTTGGGCGTCAGAGGCAAAAGTGAAGGAAATCCAGTTGTTGCTACTGAAGCCTCGGGGCGCTCAACATTGCTGAATGAACACCACTGTGCAAAGCTGTCCGAGCACAAGGCCTGTAGTCTCGGGTCAATTTCCAGCAGATTGGCAGTTAGTTCTCGTCAAAAGATAGCTGTGTACTGGAAGTACCATTTCCACAAGTATTTTCGAACGTGCAGACAAGTAATTGCGTACATGCTTTTTGTGTCAACACAGTCGTAGGGAACTTCATTGGAAATAGAATCAGATTGCGTTGTCCGTCATTATTTTCAAATTAGTAAGATCGTGTGCTAAGAAAGAGATGATCCCGATTCTTTGTCTCACTTTGTCAACCTTCATTTAGTACACTGGAAAGTGTTTCCATGCTGTTTCAATGTCTTTAGTGCATCGTTATTGGGATTTTCTATTGGTGATAATTGCAGTAATAAGGTCATTTGTTTCCTTCTAGCGAACTGTTTGATTTTAGTAGCCATATACTTTGCATCGCCTTTTTTAGGCAGCAATTAATATTTTTGTCTACCGATTGTCAGTAACAGTATAAATGCATCATTAGCTTACTGGCAGAAGCCACATGTAGTTAGCATTATTCTTTAAATGTTTATGTCAGTCGGTTACTGTAGTGTGTTTTTTCTGTTATAAGGGAACATTACACGGCAGGAAGCATACTGTACTCGTTGGCACGCTGTTAGCTCATATGCTTAAGCTACCGCAGTCATCACTTTACATCACATACTGGGAGACTTTGATGTGATCGTACCTTGAGGTGAAACTGAAATGGGTGGAGGGGATATGGAGGAAGTATAAATAAAAATATAAGGATAAGGATAAATCCTAGCAAGGTTTTGTCAGAGAAAAAGTGTGTATGTGGTAAGTAAGGTGGTGTAGGAGCATTTTATATCAAGTGGTAGGAGTAGCTGAATGAACTCAAAGAATCAATTCGAGTGGCCATTAACTTTATGTGAACCTCCCCCCCCCCCCCCAAATAGCGGTGAAGGATACTGTAACTAAACTGAATAATGTGAAGGTTTGTATCTCAGAAAACATTAATGAATCTTTTCAACATATGACTGAAGGTATATATATATATATATATATATATATATATATATATATATATATATATATACAGGGTGTTTCACTAAGTGTGCTTGCCTCTGTAACTTATAAAATAATAATTTAAACTACATTCCTATCACTGTTATGTTGGGATCTACAACCCTTCAAAGTTCCGGGGGCGGAGGCTGCGATAGCGTAGCTGACTGGCCGAGTGGCTATCCCCTGGGGCACGGCCCACTGTCTCAAGACCACCAGCCAGGCGGCTACGCCGTCGTAGCCGCCGCCCCCTAAACTTTGAAGGGTTGTAGCTCCCAAACTAACAGTGATAGGAATGTAGTTTAAATTGATTTGGACGCAGCTGGTTTCAACGAATCCAATGCACGATAGAAAAAAACTATTATTCCATTTAGTGAAACACCCTGTATATATATATATGTGACTGTTAAGTCGTAGCATACTATCGTCGTAAATATAGAAGACGAAACACATTTACTAAGAAACGGCTGTGTATCCCTGTCCCAGATGCCTAAATAAATCACCTTCCTATAGCCAGAAAACGTAACGAACCATGTAACGCTCTATCGATTTGCAAGCGGGACATCACCGAACACTAGAATGCAGCATAGACGCTGCGTCAGCGACGGTCTGCAAGGGTGTGTGGTGACGCTTGTCAATAGAGTCCACGAGAAACAACTCGGCGTCGTGTTTCAGAAGCGAAACACAACTACTTTCAGCCACTGCGAGCCAAGTGGGCCCCAGTGTCGGCGACCTCACTATACTCCGTTCACCGAAACGAGAGACGGACTGTAAACTCATCGAGACGCGTGACCAGGGGTGGACAAAACAAGGGCACTCGCGCAATGTCGCAGCATCCGTTTCAGGTGTGAAGCTTTTGTGTGTGTGTGTGTGAGTGTGTGTGTGTGTGTGTTATGAGGGATGTTATTAGAGGCTGGCTAGAAATTTCGTATTAAAGGACCAGTTGCTGAATAACAGCATAAGTAGTAAGCTTTCATATTCTATCTCTTTTTATCTTTCTCATCAGTATCGTGCAAGTGCAAACTCATTATGTCAGCCTACATTTTGAAACGACGCAAGAAGCGATCGAAGAAGAAGTCATTAAGTTCTTAATGTGTATAAGATGGAGCTGTTGTGTCCGGAACAAATGTCCAAATGTCTGTAAATCTATCGGACCAAACTGCGTGGTCATCAGTCCGTAGCTTACAAACTACTTAAACCTAGGTAAACTAACCTAAGGACAAACACACACACACCCATGCCCCAGGGAGGACTTGAACCTCCACAGCGAGCAACCGCGCGCTCCGCAGCGAGACGCTTTAGACCGCTCGGCTACTCCACCGCGGCTGTCCGGAACAATAAATGACAGATATTCTTATTAGAACAGCTGCATCTACTGCTGTTTGTCGTCCCTAAGTTTATCCCAGAAATGTGCTACGAGCGAAAGTACATGATTTGTCGTTTTGTTGACATAGTTTTACTGTCGTAAACGAAAATGCAGAGATTCTATGAATTATTAAAAGAAATGAATACCTGTGGCATCTAATATCACTGCTACATAGCAAAATACACAACCGATTTACACCTGATACAGATGTTTTAATTCTAAATTATTAACTTATCCGCCTACAGCCGAAAGGTTTATTTCTTTTGTTTAACGTCCAGTTTCGATATTGCATTAATACCATCTTCAGGCCCAATAAAAAATAAACTGCAAATCAGTATTGTATCCTTAACATGATGCTGTACGTATCTCATACAAACTATAACGAATAACTAATGTAATACCTAAATCAGTCATTAAATAAAACAACATAAACTTTACGGATATTGGTGGATAAGTTAGTAATTTGGAATTAAAACTCGACTAACAGCCGCAGTCCCTATTCCACTATAACATGGAACCACATCGATTGATACACAGGTAGCGCCATTGAGCGAGCGGCCCGTTTTTGTCCACCCCTGAATACGCTCCCCGGACTGTTTACCGTCTGTCTCTCGTTTCGGTGAACGGAGTATAGTTCGGCTCTGTATTGCCTCTTCAACCGTACACACGAGTTCTGAATGGTCAAGTGACAACAGAACTGCAAGAATCGTGTTTACCATGTCGATCTGTCTAATTCCAGACACGCTGACCTGATTCTCGTTTTGCCAAAAGTGCAAATGTGCAAGAGAACTTCACTGATATTTCCACACTGAATTAGCAAGTCAATAAGGAAACGTTCCAATCCATGAAGAACGGAAACTAAAACTCGCATTCAAGTTCTGTTTACTACCAAGATGCTTAAATTTCAGTCTAAGTGTCGATAAGATTATCCAGGGTAATTAGTAAGTGGACAGTTGTTGAAACATATTATTAAACATACGTGCTAATACAGGGTGTTACAAAAAGGCACGGCCAAACTTTCAGGAAACATTCCTTACACACAAAGAAAGAAAATATGTTATGTGGACATGTGTCCGGAAGCGCTTAATTTCCATGTTAGAGCTCATTTTAGTATTTCTCTTTAAATGTAAATTGAAATAATTCGTGTATTCCAACGTCATCAAATTATAAATTTTCACTATCAACGTGTGTGGGCTGACGAGAATCCGCACGCAATTGTGCAATCACGTCCTCAACACAGAATTTCTGTGAACGTTTGGACAGCAATTGTTGATGTCTTGTTTGGGCCTCATGTTCTTCCACCTACGCTCGCTGGAGCACGTTATCATGATTTCATACGGGATACTCTACCTGTGCTGCTAGAACATGTGCCTTTACAAGTACGACACACCATGTGGTTGATGCACGATGGGGCTACTGCACATTTCAGTCGACGTGTTCGTACGCTTCTCAACAACAGATTCGGTGACCGATGGATTGGTAGAGGCGGACCAATTCCATGGCCTCCACGCTTTCCTGACCTCAACCATCTTCTTTCATTTTTAGGGGCATTTGAAAGCTCTTGTCTACGCAGCCCCGGTACGAAATGTAGAGACTCTTCGTGCTCGTATTGTGGACGGCTGTGATACGCCATTCTCCAAGGGCAGCATCAGCGCATCAGGGATTCCATGCGACGGAGGGTGGATGCATATATCCTCGCTAACGGAGGACTTTTTGAACATTTGCTGTAACAAAGTTTTTGAAGTCACGCTGGTACGTTCTGTTGCTATGTATTTCCATTCCATGATTAATGTGATTTCAAGAGAAGTAATAAAATTAGCTCTAATATGGCAATTAAAACGTTTACGGATACATGTCCACATAACAAATTTTCTTTCTTTGCGTGTGAGGAATGTTTCTTGAAAGTTTGGCCGTACCTTTTTGTAATACCCTGAATATATGATTGTTAAGTCGTAGCATACTATCGTCATAAATATAGAAAACAAAACACATTTACTAAGAATCGGGGGTGTATTCCTCTTCCTGATCCCTAAATAAATCGCCTTCCCAATAGTCAGAAAACATAACGAACCGTGTAGAGCTCTAGCGAGTGCAAGCGGTACGTCACCAAAATCTGGAATGTAGCGTCAGCGACGGTCTGCGACGTTGTATGGTGACGCCTGTTAAATCGCGGCCACGGAGCATCAACTCGGCTTCGTGTTTCAGAAGCGAAACACGACCACTTTCAGCCACTGCGAGCCAAGTGGGCCTCAGTGTCGACGACCTCACCAGTTCGGCTCTGTTTGCCACTTCAGCCGATGTGTATTTCGACACACGATTGCTGAATTGTCAGGTGACACCAGAACTGCAAGGATCATTACTACCACGTCGATGTGTCTAATTCCAGAAACGCTGACGTTATTCTCGATTCGCCAAACGTTCAGCTTTCGGAAGTAAGTGCGATAGTTTCAGCGAACTCTGAACCCAGCGAAGCGAAATAAGCAAAGTAGGAGCAGAAGAGAAGAGACTGCTGTTGGAAGCGTCCACTCTCTCCCCCTGCTCAAACGCAAGTCCCGCTACTGCCAAGGCTGTCCGAGATAGATATTTTCTCACTCCACTCCAGCTAGGATGCAAGTCAAGGGCCACGCCCTCACTAAAATAAAACCTCCAATCCTCTTCGGGATAGCAGTGTCCAGCCACTGGCAGATGACCATCGGAAGATGGATTACTAAAACTGTCACGAATCTCACAAGGATACCATATGAGTATCTGATTTTAGAATTTATTTACATTCATGGTACGTGAATTTCACAACTTAAGTAATAATCAGCGGATGCAATTCGGCCAAAGTGTCAAAAATTCTCGAAAACATCGACTTTGAAGTTTTGTAAAATACCAATAATTAAATAAGTACCAATAATTAAAACAGTTGCAGCATCTGTCAGTGTACAGCCGGTGGTAGCGTCCTGACCTCACAACCATAGAGTCGTTGGTTCTGGCCCAGCTGTGACTTACATTTTTTTTTTTCGTTTTCGAATTCCGCAGCAGCAAACATGTATATAATTGCAAATTTTATTTTTATATGAATTTTAACATCAACACAATGATATTGGATCTCCTATTACAATGTCGTTTAACGACATATACTTTACTGCAAGCCCAAAATCAGAAAGTTAATGAGTTTGTGAAACATTGCTTCCTGTTAGGAAGTCAGCGAAGTGGTATATGATTCACTATGAAAATATCTGTCCAGTTCGCAAAAAAGTTTTTACAATTTTTATAAAGTAACCAGTTTCGATTTATCTCTCATTTATCAATATGAGACAATCGGTCTGAGGATGATCTTAGCATATATCTCAACCAGTTACCTTGAAAAAAAGGTGCAAGAGAACTTGACTCATATTTTCATACTGAATTAGCAAGTCAATAAGGAAATGTTCCATTAAATTAAGAACAAACTAGAAGTCGCATTCAAGCGTCTAAAAGGATATCCAGGGTAATTATTAAGTGGAGAGTTGTTGAAACACATTATTAAACATACTTGCTTATATATGGGCACCAACAGCTGGAGTTGTGATGGAAGCATAATTAACGATCTACGTTTGCTATTCGTAAGTAAAGCTTCATGGTTAGGTTAATCAGGAGATTAAACGAAAAGTCCAGGAAACTAGAAGCGAGTAATAATGTTGTCGAACTACATGATTACGTCTCTGGAAAAAAAAAAAAAATACAAAAATACTACTTACACCTCGACACATTGTTCCCAAAAGAACTTACCCCTGCTGCCAAATGTATTTTAATGAGCCAATCTCAGCCTCTCTTGCACATTTCAAATCTCAGTTGATACTGACCTCTCTTCTGCCAGCACGTCCCCACCTCCTTGAAGGTCTCCACCTTTTCAGACGTCGCCCTGTCTCGCTCGCGTGTTCACAGCCTACACGCCCCTTTGGCCTGGACCAGCCTGCCCTGAAGTCGCCGCCCTCTGCCTCCCTGCCTTTTAGCGGGGAGCTGTTTTACGGCCCTCTCGCTACTCTACTGCCGTCTCCCTCACTCGCACTCACAGTCGGCCATCGACTCAGAACGTTCACGTTTTACCACCATATAAAGCATTTCAGAATGGGCCCAGAGCATGCATTGGGTCTCAGGAAGGCGGGAAGATTATTGTTTAACGTCACGACGACATCGTGGTGACTACAGAAGGCGTACACCCTAGGTCAGTTTTTGTCAGGGTTGGGGAAAGAAATCGTACCGTGACCTCTTAAAGGAAACATAGCGGCTTTTGTCTTGAGTGATTTAGGAAAATCACAGAAAACCTACATCTGGATTGCCGAAGGAGGATTTGAACTGCAGATTTACGAATGCTGCTCCAGTGTGTTACATCTTTGCGCCATCTCGCTCGACCGACGACTTTTGATCTAGTTTCTTGCTACACTATGTATTTCTCGCAATGAGCTCGTTTTGGCGCTAATACAGTTTTCGGGCGTACCTGTGTATGAATGTTGATTTCTTGCGCGGAAACGGCCGCGCGGCTGCGAGGATCATTTTACAGAATGCACGACCGCTCCTTCAAGACGGAGGTTTCTGTACTCACTCGGGCATAGGTGTGTACTGTTCTTAGTGTAAGTTAGTGTAAATAGTTTGTAAGTGTGGGATCCTATAACCACAGCAGTTTAGTCCTTTAGGATTACAAATCGTTGAACATTTTGTTCGTTTGTTCAAAACAATCTAGAAAGGCTCTTGACCCATTGCTCTGATATGTTAATACAACATTGCATTCAACAACAGAAGGGTGTATGCAACGCTGTGTTAACATTTCAGAGCAATCGGTCAAGAACTTTTGTAGGTTAACGCTTTTGAACAAATGGAACAGATATCTATATCTATAAATGCGAATGTCTGTTCGGTGTACGTTTATCACTTCTGAACCACAAGACATAAAGAGCTAAAAATTTATACGGTTACTAATGTCTACCCGCGGAAGGCTTTAGGCACGGATTTATGGCGATCGGATAGCTACTTATCTACATATATTAATGTGAATGTCTGTTCTGTGTACGCTTATCACGTCCGAGCGACAAGACACAGACACTTAAATATTTGTACAGTTACTAATTTATACCTGAAGAAGGTTTTAGGCACGGATTTATAGCGATCTGATAGATATTTAGTAATTTGAAGAATACAACGACAAATGCTGAACAATAATTACTCTTTGAAAATTATATTTACTCTTTAAAAATGGCTGTATTGCTTCCATTGTTGCTTGAGGATTGATAATGATAAAAGGATGGAGTATATTGGGATGGAAAGTTATCGCTGCATATAAAATTCTACGCGCGCGCGCGCGCGCGCGCGCGTGTGTGTGTGTGTGTGTGTGTGTTAATATTTCGTTCCGCAGCGTAAACTACAAAACGCAAACGAATGGTCTGTGTGTAATTGTTGTCCGAAGTCTCCCGTTGTACACCATAGCAGTTCCATGCCGATAGCTGTAAGGGGGTGGAAGATATGGTGGTTGAAAGTCGTCAAATTATAAAAAAATTCTGAGTGAAGGCCAGCGATGACGTTTGCGACTGTATAGCAAGGAGGTTACATACAGCGAAACGTGATGCCACAGACCATATCTTTGGTCTATGCGTGCTACAATGTCTTCAGCTCTTTCTCTGTAAGGATAAGCATACGAATATGGAAATATAAGAGTAAATAAATTTATTTATTTATTTATTTTATGGCCTTCATTGGACCACTTTAGTCAATATTACAAGGTTATTACAATTTGTTGTTATGCATTAACACAATTTAGTTAAAAAATAAACATGATAATTTAATAATACAGTGGTTAATTTATTTATTACTTTTTATTTATTTATTACTTTTGTGGTCAACATAAATATTATGAATTAGGTTCTTCTGTTATTTTTTACTTTTATTTATTTTTTTGTTTGCCCAATACTTTTTCATTCTTTCAGATCGTGCTCTTCACTCCTCATCCGAAATCACCCTTCCCAGTCTCTGTTTGTTAATTTTTATTGGTAGTGTGACGTGTTTGTCCTGAAGTATCTTGAGTGTGTCTGTCTTGTTTTTCAAATCTTCCATCGTTATCTGTAGTTTTATCATGTCTTTCTTGATTTCTGTGATCCATCTTATGTTGCTCTTGCTGTTCCATGACTTTTCAATTACCTTCGTGCTGATTCTATTTTGTGGTGTTCTCATCAAATGTCCTAGGAAAGAGATCCGTTTCTTTTTCTTTGTGCTTGTCACTGGTTCTACTTCTTTATAAACAGTTTCATTTGAAGCTATTCTCCAAATCCCGTCTTTTTGGTATTTCTTATTTATGCAAGTTCTGACTATCCTCCTTTCTATTTTGAATAGCCTGTCTATTGCTACAGTATTGGTTGTTTTAAATATAGTTTCGCTAGCATATGTTATTTGTGGCTGTGTGACTGTTTTGTAGTGTTTCAGTTTTGTGGCTATTGAGAGGCGTTTTTTATTATAAATAAGTAAATAAATAATGCAGTAAAAAAGAATTTTCTTTTAATACATCTCTTTAAAAAAAATCGATTTGAAGTTTCGCGAATTATCTACCACAATCAACCAACACGCGAGCGGAGCCGTGAGTTTAAGCTAGTATACTATATACTGATCAAAACAATAGTGCATGCGAAAAACTGCATCACGATGGGTTCCGCATGAGTTGACGAAAATGCAGCGATACGACACTGCTCTGACGCATTTGGAGAGCTATGAGCGAGAAGGAGGCGGTTTCTTACGCCGTATCGTAACACTGGGTGAGACATGGGTCGCATCGTACGAAACGCCAGTCCAACGAATGGCGTCATTATGGGCCGCCGAGAAAGTCGAAAATGCATCCCATTAGGGTGAATGTTATGGTGATTATCGTGTACGACTGTGATCATCATTCATTACGTTTCTCCACGGCAGACCGTCTGTGCACAGTATTACTGTTCGTTTTTGAAGCATCACCTGCCACCCATATTTTGCACAATTTGCGGGCGCATACAACACAAGCTGTGGCTGCTCTGTTCGGTCGATGGGACTGGAAAGTACTGTACCATCCACCATACTTTCCGGACTGAAGTCCTTGTGGCTTTGATTTGATTCCGAAGATGAAGGAACGACTCCATGGCATTCGCTTCAGAACTGTTCCAGAGATTCGACAGGCAGTAGAAACCTCAATTCGCTCCATCATCAGAACAGGCTCTCCTAACGGTATCGACATCGCTGGCAACGGGTTCTACACAACGCTGGTGACTAGTTTGGAGGACAGTAACAGGTGCAAACATGTAACGCTTTTATATCCGTAGGGAATAAACGGTAGCTACTATTTAAGTTCCAACCCCCTCGTAGGTACGTGAAATGGCTTATTTCTGAAACTGTTATATTCAGCGATTTTAACGATTAGGTTAAACTGGCTAGCAAAAGAACCCCCAGTGCTGTCATCGCTTCGCCTTACCCCTGTCTTAATTTCAAACGCAGTTAGAGTTTTTCCGTGATATTATATATTAAGGTGAAGCGAAATTCGCAAATTCTGGCTTCTCAGTGCAAATTCCTCACAAGCCAGCAATAAAAGAATGACTGTTGCAAAATTTTGTCCTGCACATATTTCCGGCGTAAATGGACGTCTGAGATGGGTGTTGTTCCATATGTCAGTGTGTTTCAGAATTACCCAATTACGCCGTCAGATTTCTAAAGAATTTAAATGGGCGTCATGAGGAACAAAATGAGCATAGAAACCGATGTCCGGAAACGCCACTGAACAGCGCTACGGCGTGCCGCGGCGGAGCGGCCGAGCTCATTGAGGCGCTATGCTCCGATGTGCGATGCCATTCCCCGTCTGGGGTTCGAATCCCCACTCGGTCATGTATGTTTGTACTGTCTTTAGTATAAGGTATTTTATAAGTAGTTTGTAAGTTTAGGGACTGATGACCCCGCAGTTAAGTTCCATAAGCTCTACAAACATTTTAACATTTTTGAACGCTACAATACGACGAGTCCAAGTTAGAGGCACCGACGCCTGGTGCTATATATATATCCCTTCCAACAACTTCGACGCTGTGTAGCGTCGTTGGATGGCGTTATCCGGAATGGGTTTCCATGCTCATTTTGTTTCTCAATACGCCTTCTACATCCACCAGAAGTTTGTTGCTGTAGTTGAAAAACGCACTGACGTATGCGACACGCACACCAATCTCAGTTTTCGACGTCCACTCACAGCCGGAAATTCACAGCGAAATTCTGGGAGAGACCCTTTTTTTTATTGATGGAATGCTGCATAGCACGAGTGTGCCAATATCGCTTCACGTGTGTGAGTCACCTAACACTACCGCTGGATATATTTCGTAAACCACATCAAATTCTGACGAACCGATTCCACAGACCGAACGTGAGGAGAGGGGCTAGTGTAACTGGTTAATACAAACCATAAATAAATGCACATAAGTATGTTTTTTAACACAACCTAATGGAACCCCGTTAGTTTTGTTAGCACATCTGAACATATAAACAAATACGTAATCAGTGCCGTTTGTTGTATTGTAAAATGTTAATTACATCCGCAGATATTGTAACCTAAGGTTGACGCTTGAGTACCACTCTTCCGCTGTTCGATCGTGTATATCGGAGAGCACCGAATTAAGTAGGAATCCAAAGGGAACGGTGATGTACCTTAGGTACAGAAGAGACTAGAACAGCACATTACATCCATATGCTAACACCTTTATTGGTCTTTTTCACTGACGCACATGTACATTACCATGAGGGGTGAGGTACACGTGGTTTCCGTTTTCAATTACGGAGTGGAATAGAGTGTGTCCCGACATGTCAGGCCAATAGATGTTCAAAGTGGTGGCCATCATTTGCTACACACAATTGCAATCTATGGCGTAATGAATGTCGTACACGCCGCACTACATCTGGTGTAATGTCGCCGCAGGCTGCCACAATACGTTGTTTCATATCCTCTTGGGTTGTAGGCACATCACGGTACACATTCTCCTTTAACGTAACTCACAGAAAGAAGTC
Source organism: Locusta migratoria (assembly GCA_026315105.1). Lineage (NCBI taxonomy): Eukaryota > Metazoa > Arthropoda > Insecta > Orthoptera > Acrididae > Locusta > Locusta migratoria. The sequence continues at coordinate 366,024,297 of CM048750.1, read as the reverse complement.
GAGAGGTTAAAGATCGGAGAATGGGCTGGCCAATTTATGCGTCCTCCACGTCCTATGAAACGCCCGTCAAACATCCTGTCAAGTGTCAGCCTAGTGTTAACTGCGGAATGTGCAGATGCACCATCATGCTGATACCACATACGTCGACGCATTTCCAGTGGGACATTTTCGAGCAACGTTGGCAGATCATTCTGTAGAAACGCGATGTATGTTATAACTGTTTGGGCCCCTGCAATGAAGTGAGGACCAATGAGGTGGTCGCCAATGATTCCGCACCATACATTTACAGCCCACGGTCGCTGTCGCTCTACCTGTCGGATCCAGCGAGGATTGTCCAGGAACCAGTAATGCATGTTCCGTAGATTCACTGCAGTGTTTTGTGAAATCCGCTTCATCGGTAAACAGGTAGAACTACAACGTATTCTCTGTTAATGCCCATTGACAGATTATTGCACTCGACGATTAAAATCATCACCATATAATTACTGATGTAGCGACACATGAAACGGGTGAAAGCGGTGACGATGCAGTATGCGCATGACACTACTTTGACTCAGTCCACCGGCTCTCGCAATGTCCCGTGTACTCATGTGTGGGTTCACGGCAACAGCAGCTAACACACCAACTGCCTCCGATTCTCCTGTTACGGACCCGTTTGCGTGCTACGACCATGCTTGTTGCATACAGTTGGCGGTAGATGTTTTGAAATGTGCGGCACGTTGGATGCTCTCTGTCTAGGTACCGTTCTGCATACACCCTGCAGGCTTCAGCTGCATTTTGTCGACACTCGCCATAGATTCATCTCCGCCTTTTCAGAGTTCGAATACACCTTGGTCACAGTTCCTACAACACTACACTATCACAGACGTTTGGTAACACAGTGTACGACTGTTAGTCTGCGTGCAAAGACGAATGCAGAATAACAATAGCAGCAAGCGCTACATGCGGACACTGCGACAGCTAGACCAAACCACAATAGTGCACTACAAAACACGGCTGTCATCGTAAACAAGTTCCTGCAGATGCTGCTCGCCGACCATGGCCCATGTTTGTTACAACACGCAACTGAACGTTGGAGGTTTCAAGTTTCAACCTTAGGTTAGAATATCTCCGGATGTAATTAACATTTTACAATGCAACAAACGGCACTGATTACGTACTTGTTTATATGTTCAGATGTGCTAACAAAACTAATGGGGTTCCATTAGGTTGTGTTAAAAAACATACTTCCATGCATTTTTTATGGTTTGTATTAATCAATTACACTAGCCCCTCTCTTCACGTTCGGTCTGTGGAATCGGTTCGTCAGTATTTGATGTGGTTTATGAAATATATACAGCGGTAATGTTAGGTGACTCACCCTGTATATATCTATCGTAACAACGTTGGCCTATTATCAATTTTATATAAATTCATATGTGACATATATTAAGAAATTTGGTACATAGAAACACTTGCGTATTCCAATGTGTTTCATTTAAATGGCAGGGGCCATTTGTAATTAAATTTTCCACTCTTTTTTAAATTGCTACGCTCATTGTTGCTTTGCATTTTAAAGAGTTGATTTACTAAATTTGGAGCCTTATTAACTTATCAGAAATCGCTTTTCTGAACTTGGCCTCCGGCCTTGCATCATTTATTTGAACTGGAGCGGAGAGTTGTACACGCTTGTCAAGAATTCCGGGGTTTTGGAAAGAAAGAACAGATGCAAGGAAGACACTTCTAACACCTTCTTTAACAGATAACCCATATGTGAAAAGTGAACTAAATGCGATGTAAAACATAATAGGAAAGTCTAAATTTCAAATAAATGTGTGCTAACTAGGACGATTTTTTATAATGACGTTAATGACGGCTTGGAACCACACATTCGTAATTAGCTCTCTAACGGTTCCTTTGCGGATCCGGGGAGATTTTTGCTTCTACTATCGTGTACTTTCAAGTTTGCGCTATTCTTTTTGATACACCCTGTACATTTTGTTGTACAGTCTAAATTTCAAATAAATGTGTGCTAACTAGGACGATTTTTTACAATGACGTTAATGGCGGCTTGGAACCACACATTCGTAATTAGCTCTCTAACGGTTCCTTTGCGGATCCGGGGAGATTTTTGCTTCTACTATCGTGTACTTTCAAGTTTGCGCTATTCTTTTTGATACACCCTGTACATTTTGTTGTTTTTGAAGTGACAATTTACCTCGTTTCTTGCATAATGCCAATAAAACATTGCAGTCACTTTTTATGTGTAAAATATGTTTTTTCCTACATTGTGGATTTCTTCTGGTTATCTGTATGCGTGACTGTAGTTTTCGGTTTCCTCCAAAGTTATAATAATGACATTTATATGTCCTTTAAAATATTTACGGACTTTACGATGGCTTCTGGCTTACGTTGATATATATGTATTTTCTTCGTGTAAATGAAATTTGGTTTCGTTGCTTTCCAATTTCGTGAGTTACCTTTAAGTATAATTTAGAAATCACATTGATTTGCCTTTGTTTCAATTGCCAGTCCGTTTTCCGAATCAAATTTAAGTTTATTGGATTGTCTAAACTCAGAAGCGGGTAATTAATCAGATTACGGACCACTGTTTCCATGCAACGCTTAGGAAGTGGTACAACAAGGTATTATCTTCTTAGTGTCAATCTTGATTTAGCCCATATTTTCAGACCTACGATATCTTTTATTTTAGGGCTTTCATTTTTGCTTTGTTGTTGCGATGAAGTGCTCAGTGTAAATGCAAGTTCGAAGTAAGGTTGGTAGCAAGAGGGACTTGCTCTCCAGAGTGCTTTCATCTCTCTTCCGCGACCGTATTCAATTTCCGGAGAGGGCAGGATGAGATAGATTGTAGGTTGATCGGATTAAAACATTTTACTTTACAGTGCTCTGTAGTATTGGCAGGAAATATGACTATCAAAGTTAAGCTCTTGCTTGATGTATAGGGTGTCCCACTGAATATTTTCATCGAAAATATCTCTGGAGCCACAACAAATATCGCTAAACGACTTTCGCAGTCATGAACGTACGGCAAGGGCTTATGAAAGTAATTGTTTCTTACGCAATCAATAGCATGAAAAATCACAAAAACATTGGCGGTGGTTGCCAGCAATAAGTCAATTAGATGTGGAGAAACTGCGAAGCAGACTTGACTTTTGATACACACGAAGCTATAGCGTGCTGATAGTCCCGAGTCTCGGGACCCACTAGCTACGTTTAAATATGATTGGCGGAGTACTTACGTAGATACACAAGTTCCACCTCCTACCATATTTACCATTCCTCCTGAAACATCCTGCATATGTTACCTACGTTTACGGAGATATTCACAGAATATATGACTTCAACTGCGAATAGGCAAAGCTGAAAATGTGTACCTATCCGGGATTCGAACCCCGGTCTCCTGCTTTCTAGGCAGTTGCGCTGACCACTACGCCAGACGGGACCCAGAGATAACTGCACCTGCAGGGACTACCTAAGCACGCCTTCAGTCAGACACAAATTCCCAGCTCTAAACTGCCCACAGTACTGAAACTCGCAGTTTTGAAACTAACACCCGTAAGAGTAAGGGCCACAAACTTGCTCACCCCTCCCCACTAACGATTGGATTATTGCCCGTCACCGGCACATTATCTATATATACATGTGGCTTCTGTTCCTGCAGTTGTTACCGTTGTTATTCTTTCATATTCACAGAATATATGACATCAACTACGAATGGGCAAAGCTGAAAATGTACACCCACCCGAGATTCGAACCCGGGTCTCCTGCTTTCTTCGGGAAAAGACGCCATACACCCACACCCACACACCCACCCACCCACCCACCCACCCACCCACCCACACACACACACACACATATATATATTGTCCCAGCTATCTTGTCGGCCCAAAATATCTCTGGAACAATAACAGCTATTGGAAAACGACCTTCACCGGTATCAATGTACGGCAGGGGCCCATGAACGTACATATTTGGAAACATTCTAAAACGATAGCAAATGTGTTTTTTAACACAAACTTACGTTTTTTTAATGGACACCCTATATTTTTTTTCTTCAGCAATCCATAGCACGACAAATCACATAAACACTGGCGTTGATTGCATCGCAATATTCCAATTACATCCCGAGATATTGCGACGTGAAGTTGACGCTTTCAAAACCCAAAATGCGCTGCTAGCGCACGTCCTGAGGCTCAGGCGTGAACCCCATGCTGCCCGTAATCGCGATGTGATTGACATGCGTAATCGCACTTCCATACTTACCAAGAGGTCCGACACGAATAATACGGTCTGCTGCCATCCTGCATTAAAGTCGTACATCCCAGCAGGTATTTATCCCATAGGCTAGGGGTGATGCGGTTCTGTAACGTATCTGTGTACTGTAACGATAGTCACAATGATAATTTCGCTTATCGTTAATCCGTTACTAAAAAGGTAATGCCGTTCAACGTTAAAACTTTACTGTAGGTCTAGCACAAGTGACAGTGAATCATTCACTCATAAAAATTCATGTTGATGGTTTTAGCGAAACGTGCAAGTGGACTAAAGGTTTTACCGTTGTTAAGGTAAAAAAGTTTTGATTTGGGAAGTTCAGGTAAGACATTGCGATTACGACCAGCATGGGGTTCAGGCCTGAGCCTCAGGACGTGCGCTAGCAGCGTATTTTGGGTTTTTCAAGCGTCAACTCCTCGTCGCAATATCTCGGGATGTAATTGGAATATTGCGATGCAATCAACGCCATTGTTTATGTGATTTGTCATGCTATGGATTGCTGAAGAAAAAATATAGGGTGTCTATTTAAAAAAAACTACAACATAAGTTTGTGTTAAAAACACATTTGCTTTCGTTTTAGAATGTTTCCAAATATGTACATTCAAGGGCCCCAGCCGTACATTGATACCGGTGAAAGTCGTTTTCCAATAGCTGTTATTGTTCCAGAGATATTTTGGGTGGACAAGATAGCTGGCACACCCTGTATGTATATATATATGCCGGTGACGGGGAATGATCCTTTCGTTAGTGGGGAGGAATGAGGAAGTTTGTGGCCCTTACTCTTACGGGAATTAGTTTCAAAACTGCGAGTTTCAGTACTGTGGGCAGGGTAGAGCTGGGAATTTGTGTCTGACGGGAGGCGTGTCTAGGTAGTCCTAGTAGGTGCGGTGATCACTGTGTCCCCTGTGTCCAGTTGTGTAGTGTTCAGCGCAACTGCCTTGAAAACGGGAGACCCGGGTTCGAATCCCGGCTGGGTACACATTTTCAGCTTTCCCCATTCGCAGTTGATATCATCTATTCTGTGAATATGAAAGAATAACGACTGCAGGATCAGAAGTGACGTCTGTTATTTAGCAACAGTATATTGCTCTATATTTATAGAGATCTTTGAAAAGTTTATTGCAAGGTAGCCTGTGCCATGCACCATAATGCCGCTTGTAAGGCACAGAAATCTGCTTCATAAGAACATGCGTATACCCGTGAAACTGAATGACGAATTCACACTTTGTGCTGTGTTCCACACTTGAATCCGAACCAAGGACCTCTTTCGCGGGAAAGTACTGGTTACATACACGATGCATTCCATGTTCCGTCGAATGTTACTGACGTCTGTTGTACCCTCCGGATGTTTCTATTATTTTGAAGGTAAGGCGTGTAAAATGTCATTAATAGCGGAATAAAACGGTAGACTGTTATTGCGATCTGCCGCCATTCACTTTTCTACAACTACGATAGACTTATTTTGAATGTATCATTTGATGAGATTTTAAAGCCGTAAAGCTGAAGGGAATTAAAAACGTTTTTGCTTAAAATGGAGCGCATCTTAGCCACAACATGGACACACAAATATTGGTAGTGGGGGAGCTTTACTCAACCAACTTCAAACATATATGAATCTATTGTTTTGCGTCCAGTTATGTTGATAAAATTTTCTCGGGTTTCCATCCGCGTCATGTGGTTTACTATCCATGACATTTAGATCGAGATCTCCTCGGCCTTTGTCAAGTGGTTGACTATAGAATGATTGTCTGGTCTCATGGACGTGAAACACTGGCTAATTCTTGGACCATATCAACAGCATCCATCACAAGTTCACGATGGAGGTGGAAGGTGCCTTGCCTTCCTTGACGTCCTCGTCCGCCGTAAAGCAAGCATGGTGTTTACAGAAAACCCCCACACAAAATCATCATCCATCGCAGAAACAGTTTTAAGGTCCTTGGTGCACTGGGCGGAGGCAGTGTCAGACAGTGAAAATCTGCAAAAGAAACTAAGCCACCTACGGAATGTTTTTAGGGACAACGGCTACAGCAACAGACATATTACGAAAGCTACCTTCCAGAAGACACACAAGCAGAAAATACCCGAGGAGAACTCAACGAAATTTGTGTTTTTGTCCTTTTGTAGCACGGTCACTGGAAAGAGCCAAGAGACATAATATCGACTCGGCCTTCAGGTCTCCTTCAAAAATACGTCAGATGATGTGACCTGTTAAGGATGATGTAGGCCTAAGAACACCGGGAGTATATAAAACACCTTGTGGTTGTGGACAATATTACATAGGACAAAGAGTGCGCACTATTGAACAACGCTGTGTGGAATAAGAAAGATGTTATCGTTTCCTTTATCTTGAAAAGTCATCAGCTGTGGAGCATGCACTTTGAAACAGACATCGTATTGCCTTTGAGGAGACAGCCGTAATTACAAGAACGAACAGTTTCTGGGATAGTGTAATAAGAGCAGATTGAGGTCAAAATAGCTGACAATACTCTTTCTTAATAGAGACGGCGGCTTGCAGCTGATCACGGCTTGGAACCCGGCGATCGGAAGGTTGAAGCGAGCGCGGCAGGCACGCGACCAAAACACTGCCTTTTATAGTCATGTCGCGGAGCAGCAGTGGCGTCACAGCCAGCAGTGCAGCTATATAAGGACAACGGCAACAATCATTCGACAACGGCCGAGGAAATCTCGACCGAAACGTCGTGACTAGTAAACCACACGACGCGGCTCGCACCCCGAGAAAATTTTGTAAATCTATTGGACCAAACTGCGTGGTCATCAGTCCGTAGCTTACAAACTACTTAAACCTAGGTAAACTAACCTAGTACGGGGGATATTGTCTAGTTCACTGACGGGTCAAAATCTGACCAAGGCGTTGAGGCCGGGGTATACGGGGTGCAGCCAAGACTGGAGGGCGTCATCTCTCTAGGGAAACTGGCCTCAGTATTCCAGGCCGAAATCACTGCCATCAGGGCGTGTGTGGAGGAGAATTTGCGTAGGTGCTACAAAGATCGTAGCATCTATATCTATTGAAACAGCCAGGCAGCCCTGAGATCACTGGCAGCTCCTGCAACAACGTCTAAAATAGTTGCAGAATGTCGCAGGGTTGTGGTGGAGCTAGGGGAAAGCAATAGAGTAAACCTATTGTGGGTCCCTGGCCACTCGGGGATCAGTGGCAACGAACATGCCGACAGATTAGCCAGGATGGGGGCAGAGAACAATCACCAAGGCAATGATCAAATTGGAGGTAAGTAGAATATTGAATATTGGACCAAAGTCTATCAACAAAAACATGGCAAGGTAATGATGCCAAAGCCATGTTTTAAAAGTAGCTCTGCAATCCTGGGCCTAAACAGGAGAGAGATTAGACTCATCGTTGGATTTCTGACAGGCCATGGGAATTTCAAAAAACACCTACATACAATGGGAATAACAGAAGAGGACCCTAAATGTAGGATCTGTGATGACGGTGATGAAACTGCATCACATCTGATCTTCGAGTGCATTGCATTGTAGAGTAAAAGGCACAGAACATTTGGGACAACCAGACCCGAAGAAATTGTGTCTAATAAAGAACTGGTAAAGGGACTCCTTGCACTGTTCGAGGGCATTGGTTGGCTTTACTAGATATATAGGGAGCGATACCGCACAAAAAACTTAGTTTCGGTGCGGGCAGTGGCGGGTTGGACCAAGACAGTTTTGGCTTCCCTGAGAAAATCAAATCAAACTAACATAAGGACGACACACACATCCATGCCCCAGGGAGGTCTCGAACCTCCATGGCGAGCAACGGCACGCTCCGCTCGGCTACTCCACCACGGCTTCAAACTTTTGTAAGCTTGTTCTAGCTTACGTGCTTAACGAACAATATTTGATACATCGTCTCTGTTTGTCTTTATATGTTCATCTGTATGAGACGGTGAGGGACGTCGGCTGTAAAGTTGGAACAATAGAGAACCTTCAGCCGTTATGTTATGGAAGTTTATTACTATCCGTTTCGACACTTCATTGTGCCATCTTCAAGCCCCTTGAACAGTAAAAATGGACGTATTGCGTAGACAGAATGGGTTGCACTACTAACACGTGTACTGGTGTCCATAAGTTGTAGATAAAATACGTAAATCCTATGAAAGCTGGGCAGGTGGCTTGAAGATGACAAGATGAAATGTGGAAACCAATACAATTTCATTATATAACGGTTGAAGATGCTCTATTCTTCCTACACTTACTTTGTTTTGATATGTTCCATAGTACAGATTTCTTTAAGGGCTATTTCTTCTAACATTGCCACGTCTGTGTATGGTAATTAAAGAGATTGCTACGACGCAGTTTCTTTCAACAGGCACTGAATTCTATTTATATTTAATACTAGCTGTAAACTCGGCGTTGCCAGGGTGTTTATTTATTCTGCACTCTCGTAGTCCACATCTCCTTCCCCCTCTCTCTGCATCCACCTCTTGGTTTTCCATCTTTTTGTTCGTTTCCACCTTTCCCTCTCTCCGCAAAGTTTTCTACAAGGTACCTTTTGTCATATAACATACAAATATATTTTTACCCAGTGAACATCCTCTTGGTTTCAAGGTCATGGGTGCAAACATTCATTCAGATTGGAGTAAAACCATGCATTTTGTAAAATTCCATAAGTACTCTCCACCATGCACCGAACGAAATTTTATACAGTGACATTCCTCTTGTTGTTTAGGTACAGTGTGCAAAATTTCATCAATATCAGAACAAAACTGTAGATTTCTGTGCAATAGAAACGCAGGGTCACATTGAAAAACGCACTTTGTTGTTCTCAAATATTCCAGTTTTATTTCATACAACCCTTGTTTTAATAACAAGAGACGTGATTGCTTATCGTACATTTAAAGTGTTTCAGGTGTTTAACAAGGACATTAGTAAATCTTATTTATAGTGCAATATGGCATTTGTTGTTCGAACTCGTAATCATCGTAGAGTTAATGAACAAGAAGGCGTCGGTATTTGGATTAAAGGAATGTTGAATGATTATATATATATATATATATATATATATATATATATATATATATATATATATATATATATGTGGTGTCGCACAAGTACAAAGTGCGCGCCACCTACTTTCGCCGCGCGCCGCCATGCACGCACGGCGCGGCGTTCTCACGACGACAGCCACAAGCGCCCTCTGCTGCAACCCCGCTCGTGGCCACCACGGAAAGACACCGGTCACTTCGGACTGAGATAGCAACGAGTTAGGACCTTCGTAATCAGATAGGCACCAGTGAAGACTTTGCTATTGTACAGGCACTAGGCAGGCCTCTAACAACTATGTATCAACATTCTGCAGTACTATGTAAAAGTTAAGTATTGTTACATTCTGTGCAATATATATCTCTTTCTAATTTACTTTAGTGTTTGTAGTTTCTGGCTGCTCCCCTCCGTACCTGCACCGGCGTGCTGTCTTGTTACTGTGTCGGTCTCGTTCCACTCGGCCACCGACACCTACGACGAGGCTGGGACACAAAAGCGGCGACGAAGTTGGGACACAAAAGTGGCGACGAGGAGTGATAGAACCTTGGACCAGCCCGCTTGCAGCAGCCAGACAGCAGCAGTCGGAGCACGCAAAAATTGCTCCCGCCCACCCACCCTTATTATAAGATTTTTGGGGGAACATATTCTGTTACGTATTTTGTGGACTTTTTTGTTGCAGAGCGTCCTCTTTCATATTGCATTTGTGTTTTGTACTAATTTACTTGTATACGCGGCGCCTATTCGGTCAGCATGGCCACTACCCCGAACCCAAACTTAATGGAAATTATTCAGTTACAGACGGCGCAAATCACACAACTTCTCCAGGCTGTGGCCCAGCTCACAGCGCAAGCAGCTAACCAACAACAACAGCCGCCGCTTCAGCAGCCCACACCAGCCGCCGTACCGCTCCCTACGTTCCGCCAGTACAACGAACGTGAGGAAGAATGGAGCGACTACTTCGCACAGTTTCAAGAACTCGTCGCGGCTCATCAAATTACAGGTCAGAGAGTGAAGAACCTTTTCTTATCGATTGTGGGCCCCCAGACCTTCGTACTATTGCAGAAACTATTCCCTCACGCATCTCCTCGTGATGTAGACTTTGAACATATTGTAGATGCACTGAATGCTCATTATGAGAGAAAAGTTCTTGTGGCCGCTGCACGATACCGATTTTTCAGACTTAAAAAATTACCGCAGCAGTCACACCAAGAATGGATCACGGAATTGAAGGGCTTAACCCACCAATGTAAATTTACTTGCTCTTGTGGACTTTCGTATAGTGACGTGATGTTGAGGGATGCGATTACGCAGAATATTCAGGACCCCAGAATTAGAGCAGCAATTCTGAAACAGTCTGACCCCTCATTAGACAGTGTACTGCAGCTTATAGATGCGCATGATACTTTTGACTTAGCAGATGTAGAAATGCAAAGCCACAGTGTTAATTCAGTGCACCGTAACGGACGCTTTCCTAGCCGTAGTTCTCAGTATAGCACTTGTGATTCTTTAAATTCTACAGGCCGTGCTGAACAGACAGTGAACAGTAGCCAGTGTAAAAGTGCGACGCAAAGGTCGCCCCGTAGTGTTAGACACAGTAATTTGAATAACGGGCGCCAACGCTCATTTCAGAAAAATGTACATAAATCTTGCCCCCAGTGTGTGTCTCGCCACAAGCGTGCTCATTGCCCTAGTCGCAACGCAACCTGTTATCAATGTGGCAAATCGGGACATGTGCAGTCTGTGCGTATGCAAATTAAAAACTCAAAGATCAGTAACGTTAGAATCAGTGCTTCGCGGAGTGCGAGAACAGTTAATTCTGTAAATGTCATACACGCTGTAAACTTGAACAGTGCTTTCCTTGGATCTCCATTGCAAGAAAGTAGTTCTGCGCCTATGGCAAAACTATATAGTGCACCACGTAGCAAGCGCTGACGAGCGCGTAAAACAGTGCAACGGACAAGGGTTTGGGACAAGCAAAATGACTATGAACAGTGCATTCCTGTAGTGAAAATAGTGCCTTCTGCAACTGCTCCTTGTAATAGTGCCCAGTACTGTGTAGCTAGTGACAGTAGACACCAAGTAGCTACTCAAATGTGTAGTGCAGTAGTTAGTACATCTGGAGTAGCTTCGCATTGCGCGGACGTCGATCCGGCGGTAGTGTCATCTAGTGACAGTGTGGTTAATCCGCTGCGTGCCGAGTCTGCGCCGCTTACTTCACTAGGCGGCCCGCGCAGACGCAGCAAACAAACCGTAGCAGACGTTGCCCACATTCGCGCACCTGTCGAGCGCCGCAAGCAAAAACTGTTTGTGACTCTCTTCGTAGAAAATAAGACGGTGCAATTTCAGCTTGATACTGGTTCCGCTGTCACATTAATAAATAAAGATACTTATGAACTTCTGGGTTCGCCAAAATTGTCGCCGTCACAGCAAGTGTTAACAGCTTATACAGGTGAAAATATTCCCGTGCTAGGAACATGTAGCCTGCCCGCCTCTTTTCAAGGTGTAACAAAAACAGTTGCTTTTGTTGTTCTTCAGGCCAAATCTACACAGAACATTTTTGGACTAGATGCTTTTGATTTGTTTGGTTTATCAGTTCAAAGAGATGTGCTTCAAATTTCGTCAATAGTGCCTAAGGATAAAATCAATGCATTGTGTGACAAATATAGTGACCTGTTTTCGCCGGAACTAGGTTGTGCAAAAGACTTCGTGGCACATGTAACTTTAAAAGAATCTGCAGTTCCAAAATTTCGTAAAGCTAGACCAGTGCCTATCGCATTGCGTGATACAGTTGCCGAAGAACTTAAAAGTTGGCAAGATAGTGGGGTGATTTCTCTTGTTTCTGCGAGTCAGTGGGCCTCGCCTATAGTAATTATACCCAAGCCGTCAGGAAAACTTCGTCTCTGTGCGGACTTCAAATCAACAGTGAACAGTCAAACAATTGTCGACACTTATCCCCTGCCCAGACCTGAGGAACTGATGGACAAATTAGGACAGTCTCGCTTCTTTTCCAAGATTGATTTAGCAGAGGCATACTTACAGATTCCACTTGATGACGAGTCAAAAAAATTTTTCGTCATTAATACTCACATGGGCCTTTTTCAATTTCAACGCCTACCCTTTGGCAGTTCTTCCGCCCCCGCTATTTTTCAGCGTTTTTTGGAACAGCTGACAGTTTCTGTACCGTGTTGTTCTAACTATTTAGATGATATTGTGGTATCCGGACGTACAGTTGAAGAACATTTAGCAAACCTGGAGTGCCTTTTCAAAGTTTTGACTGCAGCAGGTCTACGTTGCAATAAAGCAAAGTGTTCGTTTTTTCAAACTTAAATATAGTACCTAGGCCATGTGATTAATGCCCAAGGAATTCATCCCTTAGTCACATCTTCGAGCAATGAAAGACTTGCCTCCTCCTAAGAATGTGCATGAATTGGAAGCAGTAATGGGAAAGCTTAACTATTATTTCAGGTTTATTCCCAATGCCTCTCAGATTGCAGCTCCACTGCATCACTTACGTAGGAAGAATGTTCCTTTTGTTTGGTCCAAAGATTGCCAGGTTGCCTTTGACAACTTAAAGTCTGCACTACTCAGTGATGCATGTCTGATTCCCTTTGACCCCCAGAAGCCTGTAGTGTTAGCAGTTGACGCCTCATCGTACGGTCTGGGCGCAGTAATCTCACATCGTATTGGTTCTCACGATCGTCCTATTGCCTTTGCATCCAAGCTACTGACGCCGACGCAACAGAATTACAGTCAGATAGAAAAGGAGGCCTTAGCAATCATTTACGGCGTCACAAAGTTTCATCATTATCTCTATGGCAGAAAATTCTATTTGTTGACGGACCACAAGCCTCTCACGTCGTTGTTCTCACCCACAAAGCCAATTCCGCCACGTACGGCACAAAAGCTTCAGAGATGGTCCTTGATATTGTCTAATTATCAGTATGAGATTTTGTACCGACCTACCACTAAACACGCCAACGCGGACACACTTTCCCGACTTCCGGTTGGCCAGGATGTGTCGTTTGATTCTTCGGAAATGGCATGTTGTCAGATAGACTCCAGAGATGCTACCGCTGTCGCAGATTTCCCTTTGAACTCTCGGGTCGCACAGGAAACAGCTGCGGATGCAGACTTAAGTGTGGTAGCACGTTTTGTTCGCTTTGGTTGGCCTGCCAGAGCCAAAGACGTTGATCGGCCTCTGGTTCGACGTTATTTTGCACAACGTCATGCATTATCTTTAAGTCAGGGTGTACTGTTGTTGCATACCGACAACGACCAAGCAAGAGTGATTGTTCCTCGTTCCCTGCAACGAGAAGTGTTACGCCTCCTGCATCAAGGACATTGGGGTATTGTTAGGACAAAGCAACTGGCCAGACGTCATTGTACCTGGGTTGGTATGGACGCTCAGATAGAGAACATGACGTCACAGTGTACTGTTTGTGCGGAGCATCAGGCGGTTCCTCCGCAACGTTTTTCAGACTGGCCACGCCCCAAGGGACCATGGCAACGTTTACACATTGACTTTGCCGGACCTTTCTGGAATACGCGATGGTTAATTGTTGTAGACGCTTTCAGCAAGTTTCCTTTTGTGATTGCCATGAACTCAACGACGGCGTCTAGTACAATCAGTGCCTTAACATCAGTGTTTTGCATCGATGGCTTGCCTGAAACTATCGTCAGTGACAATGGACCTCAGTTTGTTAGTGCGGAATTTCAACAGTTTTGTCGTGTGAATGGCACCTTTTCACCCTCAGTCCAATGGTGGAGCAGAACGTTTCGTTCGAACATTCAAGTCACACATGGAAAAGATGAAAGGTCAGCACTCCAGGCAGCAAGCTCTTCAAATTTTCCTGTCTACGTATCGGTGCATGCCACGTGACGGCCCGTCTCCTGCCGAGCTGCTACACGGCCGCCGTCACCGCACTCTCCTTCACCTGCTGCAGCCTCCCACGCACCGAGTCGGTTCGTATGGCGCTACGCGTTTTCAGGTTTCTACGCCGGTGCTGTACAGGGTGTTTGCTGGAAACAAGAAGACATGGCTGCCGGGCACCATTCAGCGCGTGCTCGGTAGCAATATGTATGTTGTACGTTCTTCCACAGGGTCGGAGCTGCGGCGCCACGCAAACCAATTGCGCCTGCACAGGCCGCGCGATCCTGTCTCCGGTTTCTTGATTCCAGACCCAGTTCACCGCCAGGGAGCACAACCACATCGTTCGTCCCCGGACTACGAGATCGTCCCGATGGAGATCGACGCGACGCCGCCGCTGTCGCCGCCGCAGATGACAGCGTCACCGAGAGGGACTCCGGGACCGTGCGTGCCGCCGCCGTCTGGGCCACGCACCTCAGAAGAAGAGGACCTGCTCCCTCTGGGCGGGGGCGGGCGCCCTTCCCCAGGTTTCGGCGGGTTCCCTGGAGGATCTCAAGGCGGATGCCGGGGCGCGGACGGCGTCTCGATCCCGGCCTCAGCTACGACGCCCGTCCCACCAGTAACGCCCCCGCCCGGGCCCTCCTCCCAGTGCCGTCGCCGTGGCCCTCAGCCCTACGCCACGACGGCGCGGCGGTTTGGGGGGGAGGGGTGTGGTGTCGCACAAGTACAAAGTGCGCGCCACCTACTTTCGCCGCGCGCCGCCATGCACGCACGGCGCGGCGTTCTCACGACGACAGCCACGAGCGCCCTCTGCTGCAACCCCGCTCGTGGCCACCACGGAAAGACACCGGTCACTTCGGATGGAGATAGCAACCAGTTAGGACCTTCGTAATCAGATAGGCACCAGTGAAGTCTTGGCTATTGTACAGGCACTAGGCAGGCCTCTAACAACTATGTATCAACATTCTGCAGTACTATGTAAAAGTTAAGTATTGTTACATTCTGTGCAATATATATCTCTTTCTAATTTACTCGAGTGTCTATAGTTTCTGGCTGCTCCCCTCCGTACCTGCACCAGCGTGCTATTTTTGTTCCTGTGTCGGGCTCATTCCACTCGGCCACCGACACCTACGACGAGGCTGGGACACAAAAGCGGCGACGAAGTTGGGACACAAAAGTGGCGACGAGGATGGGATACAAAAGCGGCGACGAAGTTGGGACACAAATATACATATATATATATATATATATATATATATATATATATTGCTGCTTAGGCTGGCTGAAGCACACAGCATTTTATTTGATTCAAGTTCATGCCTGATGCGACAGTTTTGCGGCGTCTACAGCGAAACTGTTGTGTGCGGGAGACTTCATTTGGACATTTTGAATGTGTGTGTGTGTGTGTGTGTGTGTGTGTGGAGGGGGGGGAGAGATTTCTGTTAAAAAACCCTTCGTAAACGTCCGAAATTAAATGCAAACTTTGTGGCAGGTCCCTACCTACTCCCATTTTCCAGTAATTGACGCTTAAATCTGTGTATTCTCACTAGATGGTCTCTCATTATTGATGACGTCATATCTCCTGAGCTATGTGTCGTACTCTTTTGTTTTTGGGTCAGGAACCTTCGTGGGCGTACGGTGAACAGTTCACCAAAATTTCACTGCAATCGAAAGAATGGTTTCTGAACATATAGAGGACATACAAACATTCATGGTGTTTCACTAAGTGTGTTAGCCTCTGTAACTTATAAAATAATAGGCGACGGGAAATTTAATGCGGTAGGTCAACACAAGAAATGTTACACTTTCTGCGGAGCTATGAACATAGTTTATTGTATCATTTTCCACAGAGTTACAGCACAAAGATATAATTGTTTAAATGGAACAATAGTTTTTTCTATCGTGCATTGGAATCGTTGAAATCAGCTGCGTCCAAATAAATTTAAACCATATTCATATCACTGTTTGTTCGGAAGCGACAACCCTTGAAAGTTTCAGGGGCAGATACCACACGCTGTACATAATACATGGCTGTGTGGTGGGTGATGGGTGTTATGGCGGTGGGAAGTTGATTTACATGAGATGTTCAAATGTGTATCCATGTTCCTCAATGCATAATGCAATGCGCCGTCGAAAGGATCTGCGGACGAGATGTAACATCGCCGGTGTGACGGAGTGACATGCGTCCTCGATGCGCCGTTTTAGATCATGTGGCGATGTGGGCTCAGTGACATTAACACTATCCTTTAGACATCCCCACAAAAAGAAATCTACTGGTGTTAAATCGGGCGCCCTTGCGGTCCATGAATGAGGACCATGGCGCTCCAACCATTGTACTGCAAACCTGTTCTTTAGTTCTTCCACAACAGCACGCGTAGAATGGGCTGGGTGACCATCGTGCTGCATCCACATATGGACTCTCGTGTGTAGACACACATGTTCAAGGAGACCACCCAAACTGTCGGCTATAAAAGCGCGATATAACTCACCTGTCAGTGTACCTGGGAAGCAGTGTGGACCGATGATTTCATCCCCAAGGATTCCACACCACACGTTAGTAGACCACCTACATTGACGGTCGACAGGTCGTCCCCACTAAGGATTGTCTTCGGCGATTCACTGCACCATAATTTGTGAACGTGCACTCATCAGAGAACATAACACTTTGTAAAGACTCCAGCGTGAAATTACGCATGCCCCACTCACAGAATGTTACTCTTGCACGGAAATCGTTCCTATGCATCTACTGGGTCAGTGACTGGCGGTACGGGTGAAACCTGTGACCGTGTACTATACGCCACACAGATGTGAGACTGATACCAGAGACTGCAGCAACGGCTCGTAAGCTGACATGAGGATCGTGGTGTAGTGCAGCTAAAACAGACACCTCCGTCTCCTCACTTCTTGCAGGTCTTCGCCTGTTACTGCGGCGCATTACGTAGCTGCCTGTTCCCCGAAGTTGTTGTTCGGCACGTAAGAACGTAATGGCTGCTGGGGCTCTTCGCCTAGGATATCTCACGGTATACGCCGTGGCTGCTTCAGTGGCATCGTGTCGGAACTCGCCGAGCATCAGCAACATGTCAACGTACTCGTTGTTCATGTATGCCATCGTCATCCTATGTCAGTAACTGTGGTATATTGAGCCCCGGTTGTTTGTGTGGCTCCAACTGTCGGGTATACGGCCGTGTGCGGCGACAGTCGGCAGTCCAACAGCTCATCGAGGAAGCTTCTCGCTCCGTGACACCGGCGACGTTGCAACTCTGCCGCATCACATTTAGAAGACGCATTGCATTTTGCGCAGCGTTTGTGGTATCTGCCCATGAAACTTTGAAGGTTATATCTCCCGAACTAACAGTGATAGGAATGTAGTTTGCATTGATTTGGACGCAGCTGGTTTCAACGATTCCAATGCACGATAGAAAAAAAAAAATTTGTTCCTTTTAAAAATTATATCTTTGTGCTGTAATTGTTTGGAAAATGATAGAAATAAACTATGTTCATAGCTCCGCAGAAAGAGTAACATTTCTTGTGTTGATCTACCGCATTAAAATTTCCCGTCACCTTTTATGTTATAAGTTACAGAGGCAAACACACTTACTGAAACACACACACACACACACACACACACACACACACACACACACACACACACATATATATATATATATATATATATATATATATATATATATATATATATATATATATATATATCACTGTAAGGTTTTAAAATAAATGCCTTTTGCTACTGCAACTGAAGGGTTTTATTTTTATATTTTTAATCACCCATACGTGTTTCGCCTTTCTCTCAAGGCATCATCAGTGGGTGTCAGCACTTGTTATTCCACTTCAGTCTTATTCTGGCAACCAGGTGGAATAACAAGTGCTGACACCCACTGATGATGCCTTGAGAGAAAGGCGAAACACGTATGGGTGATTAAAAATATAAAAATAAAACCCTTCAGTTGCAGTAGCAAAAGGCATTTATTTTAAAACCTTACAGTGAAATACAATTCAGCTGCTGCTCAAAATGGCCACTGCAAGCAACGTATATATATATGTGTGTGTGTGTGTGTGTGTGTGTGTGTGTGTATACACATCTGCTCAAGAGCTTCAGGGACTATACGGTGTTAACGGTTGTTAAATATCATTTATCAACCTGACACACGTGTTTTACAGTAATCGTCAGAGGCTGTACATTAAGTTGACATGTTCTCTAAGGAATCAGTCCGACAAGACACCAGTGTCTCCCGGTGTCACTTGTCCAGTCCATTTCGTTTTTCCATTCCTTCCTGTTGTTTTATGCGTCGACTTTTTCTTAGTATAGCAGTATCTCTTTAAGATTTTCCCACAAAGTTTTCCTTCTGCAACAATAGCAGCAGCAGCAGAGAAGTTGTTGGTGACTGTAGTTCTCTTTTTTTAATTATGCGCGTTCCGCTATCGGCTTTGTTCGTACTCTAGCCTTTCTCGTTTCCTCGATCTGTTAAAGCTTCTTTCTTGGTTTCGGAGCCAATATCTCTCTGCCACACTGCACTCGTATTCCACCACGTTGCTAAATATTACATTGGGAGTAATACTTCGTAAGAATAAGCGACCTCACTGTCTTTCCCTACACACGTTCTCTCGTCCCTCATATAATTCTATAATTTTTGCTCACTGGGAGTTACGGTACGTGTTCACGTGTCGCTCTGTCTCTATGAATAACTGACTGACCTGCTACATTGGCAACTGTTTCGCTTTAATATTTTGTCGGGTGAAGTTTTACAGAAGTTTTGTATATAAAGAACTGTATTTTACAGCCGCTGCATATTATTCCTTTATTTTCGTCAAGTTTATTCAGACCATCATCAACGGAGGAAATTCAATACAGAAACGGAAAAATTTACACTGTGCTTATTAAACCCGATTATTAACATCACGAAGTAGGGATGGGCGAGTAATCACAAAGGTGAAATATTAATTGCAAATGGAAATCCTGTTTATCATCAGCTGATTGAACGTGTCGGTTTTGTGAAAGTGCACATAAATATGAAATCTCGAGCGAATGAATGTGGAGCGAGGTGGCGGATTTGTTTGCACAGCAAACTCGCATTAGGGGAAATAGCGGTTCAAACTCGTCTCCTGCCATCCAGATTTGGGATTTCTGTGATGTCCCGAAACCTCTACAGGTAATTAGCGATATGATTCCTCTGAAAGGGCTCGATACATTTCCATTCCTGTTAGTTAAAAAAAAAAAATCTCAACTTGTGTTCCGACTTTCACGATCAAGTTGTTGACGAGACAGTAAGCTCTAATCTTTCTTCCTTCCTTCATTTATTAACGGTCATTATCCAATAACAGCAGAGAATCGTTAAGCACTTTCTCAATAGAAATCAACGGAACAAAGAACAAAGAAAGCAAATCAAACTCAACTTTTTATATCCATATATATTATATATACATTAAGACTTACTCACTGCCACATGAAGAGTAAGCAAGTCACATCTTAGAAATCAATCGTACTGAAATGTCGTAATGTAGTATATAAAGCAGTGTCCGTATATTTGTGCGTGTTACATACAAATCTACAGTTTCCTTCCAATCCTCATGACATTTTGTACACGTAAGCTTCAATCCATAAGGACGGTCGCCTAAGTGTAAGTGTAAGAACCACTGGACCGATTTCAATTAAATTTGGTACACTCATTCCTTACTGCAGGCCTCAGAATCACATACGGCACATGGTTCAAAAGATATTACGTCATAACCAATAGAAATCG
The DNA here is from genome assembly GCA_026315105.1 of Locusta migratoria. Lineage (NCBI taxonomy): Eukaryota > Metazoa > Arthropoda > Insecta > Orthoptera > Acrididae > Locusta > Locusta migratoria. The sequence goes on along the minus strand of CM048750.1, from coordinate 366,004,386 downwards.
CAAAAAATGCCATATAATGCGGCGAGACTTTGGAAATACACTGTATGAGAATGACCGTACCTAGTCACTTGCAAAAAACTTTGAACATAATTTCAAACCTTTATTAAACTTTTCTCGCTGGCAACCACAGTAAAACTACTTTTCCGCTGTTTATGGAGTAAAACTAGGGCGCTCGATAAGACATTACAATTTATAATTTGAACACTACAAATTGTAGCGACAGGAAATTTTACAGACTGTATACACATATACAGTTGAATGTAGCTTCTAAATTGTATAACATTCCGACACGTAGTTCATGAGATATGAGCACCTAAACAGTAACGTTCATGGAAAACTGTTTAATCACGCACCTAGATTTACTGTATTCCTTCTTCACTACTAATTGTATATCCAAGAGATTTTCCAGACATACCGCCCTTATACAAATGTATATATACCTGAAAATGGCAGGAATAAATAAATAAATACCAGGGCAACTCCGGGTTTTCAGCTAGTCTACATTAAGACTTACTCACTGCCACATCAAGAGTAAGCAAGTCACATCTTAGAAATCAATCGTACTGAAATGTCGCAATGTTCGTATAAGCGTGAAGGACTATACATGAAAACAGACAAAGTACAAATGATACTCTCTATTCGTTTACTCGGTTCCGACTCTTCGTGAGCCAATGAAGCAAAGTATACCACTCTCCTCTGTCCTGCACTTTCTGCCGTAGACCTACCAACTTGGAACACGTTGCTCCTGTGATGCCATTGATCCACCTCATCCTCTGCCGTCCTCTTCTTCTAGTGCCTTCGATCTTATCCAGCATTCATGTTTATTCATGTTTTCTCCAGTGAGGCATGGCTTCACATTATATGTCGAAAGTAGGTAAGCTTTTGTTTTAATATTAGACCTTCCAAGGAACAGTCTGATTTTATTAGCTCTAATATAGATCTTTTGGTTCTCTTTTCCGTCCGTGGAATTCTAAGAATTTTCCTCCAGCACCACAATTCGAAGGAGTCAATTCTTCGCCGTTCAGCCTTTTTAATGGTCCAGCTCTCACATCCATACATCACAACTGGAAAGACCATGGCCTTTACATACGTATCTTTGTTGCTAAAGTTATGTCTCTGGACCTCATAATCTTTTCAAGGATTGACATCGGCTTTCTACCGAGCAACAAGCGACTCCTCATTTCGCCATCATAAGAGATCTGGGAACCTAGATAATTGAACGTGGACACTACCTCCATGGATTCTCCTCCTATATCCCATGAATTATTAGTGTAGTTGCCATAATTTCGGGTTTCTTCACATTTAGCCTGAGACCGGTCTTTTCACTTTAGTTTCCACCTTCAGCAAGACAAATTCTTCTTCACTTTCTGCGAGCAGTATGGTATCATCTGCATATATGAGATTGTTAATACTTATTACAGCTATTTAAGTTCTCGTCTTTTCTTCTTTTATCCTGGAATCTCTCATAACGTGCTCTGCAAACAGATTGATTAAGAACGGAGGCAATATGCAGCCTTGCCGGAACCCGTTCTGAATCTTTATCCATTTCGTTGTGCCACACAAAGTTCTCATCGTGGCTTCTTGGTCAAGGTACTAACTCCGTATCAGATGCATGAGCTGAACTGGTACTCCCATATTTTTTGAGTACGGTCAGAATTTGTTGTGATCAACGTAGTCAAAAGCTTTGGCAAAATCAATAAAGCAGAGGTACACGTCTTTATGGAATTCTCTTGCTTTTTCTATAATCCTCCGAATATTGGCAATTTGATCTCTTTTCTCCCTTTTCTAAACCCAAGTTGTTCTCCGGTAGCTCTCGATCTAGACATTGGTGAAGTCTGTTTTGTAAGATTTTCAGCGTGAAATTGCTAGCATTCGAGATGAGTGCAAGTGTTCGGTGATCTGAACATTCTTTACAGATTCCCTTCTTTGGAATCGGGATGAATTCTGATCTTTTCCAGTCTTCTGGCCACTGCTGCGTACTCCATATTTTCTGACATATTGAGTGCAGCACTTCACTGCTTCATTTTTACCAAATGCATGAAGTTCATTCTTGTATTGGTTTTCTACATAATTCTGCCCATCTTTCCTTAACATCCTCTGCTTCACTTATATCTTACCCATGGAATTTTCCTTTAAATTCTTTCATTTTCTTGTAAAAGTCTCTTGTCGTTCCCATTTTGTAACAATCTTCAACTTCTTTGCATGAGTATCGGATCTCTGACGTCGAAAATGCGTTGAGCATCACTTAGCGCGCTTAGGGTACATCCTAGGGTGAGATTACGATCCGTGCTTCGCGTCCATACAAGTCGCATTACCTTTTCCCAACGCGGCATATTCATTTTCAGCCCTATGGTTGTTAAGACATTTCGTACATTTCCATTTGAACAGCGCTCGTAATATGAACACAGTGCAATGGAGGTTGGTACAACTGGGTACGTTCTAACACTGTGACGCGACTGCAGTGTACAACTGACATAGGAAGTCTTAGACGTTACATCTTGTTCTGCTACGGTCCACGCAGATGATGGATGAAATGCTTGATGTCTCAACCAATCAGACTTTTCACAAGTGAAAATATCTACGGTAATAACAGCATACACGAATTAAGGTTAAAAAAAATCACTGGCGGAAATGATTAGCTGGCTACTACCGACAAAGAACTATTGTGTCTAGAGAACATATAACGACTACAGCTAATGCGATTAGACAACTCAACAGTCACTTAAGTGGTACTATTTCCCATAGAAACAGTACGGTAGAAGGTCAACATTCATGGATGGGCCGCATTTGCTAAATGCTCAATAACGGAAGTATACGCAAAACTGCGAAGGAAGATGTGCCACGGCCATGAAAACTGGGCACTGGATGATTGAAACTATGTGGTACGGTTCCTTGAATCGTGCCCCGGTGGAGTGGCCGAGCGGTCTACAGCACCTCGCTGCGGCGCGCGCGGTTGCTCGTCGTGGAGGTTCGAGTCCTCCCTGGGGCATGGGTGTGTGTGTTTGTCCTTAGGTTAGTTTACCTAGGTTTACGTTTGTTTGTAAGCTACGGACTGATGACCACGCAGTTTGGTCCGATAGATTTACAGACATTTGAACATTTGAACCTTGAATCGTCGTTTACATTGCTTCCGGCAAGTAATCGTGTTTATGTATCGAAAACCCAAACAGAAGATTACGATATGGGATACCTACTTCCTATAGTCAAGCATTTGGTAGGTTCCGTCATGAGCTACTATATCGTGGTATTTAAGTACTTGTATCGCTACTCTCATTGATCGAAAAACTGTGAATCAATCTGTCCAAATTCCTAAACAAAAATTGGTTTACATTGACTAACAAATTTTCAACAACCGGTGCCATATTTCAGAATAATAATGCGCCCACATATTCGGTCAAAACGTTTCGGGCGTGCTTTGTACGGCGTCAGAAAATTATCAAACATCTTCCTTGGATAACATAATCCTCATTTCTCAACGTAATTTTAACCGTTATGCGAAGTGCTAATAGCGGAGAGTGATGATCCAATTTACATTTTCACGGTAAGCAAAAGCGACAATGGTCCCCTGTTTCTGTAGAACAACACATCAGAATTCATTTTGTATTTCTGTGTCACACTAGCAACATCATCAATTTTTATTAACAACGACATTAAAGATAAAGGTAAGACGCCTGCCTAGTAAGAATGGAGGTCCGTGTTCGATTTCCGGCCGCAACACAAATTTTAATTTAATGTTTCAGCTTTAAACTTAACGTCTTTGACACGTTTGAGACGAAAAATAGTCTCAGGGTTTGTTAATTTCTATTTATAATGATTAACAACTTTTTTATTTTAACCATTTTGGGTCATCATTTTATATGGTAACCACATTTATGCACATAATCAAGTAAAACTGCAGGAATGGTGCGTTTTTTATTAACAATATTTTAAATTCAAATGATCGCTAAAAGGATTCTATTATTTTACAATCTAAAAATTGTGAATCTCTTTCGAGACTGCTAGGGGAATATTTTCAGTTTCAAATTCTAAATATTCTCGTAGATTCTCCATTCGTTCTGAATCTACCGACTTTTTCGTTTATATCTTTCCTTTCATAGAAAGAACCATTTCGAAAAAACATTTATTCCCATTTACTATCATTTCTATTAACTTATTTAACTGACTTATAATATTCTATTATGAAATTAAACTAAAGCTATTTATCTATCCTACCATGAATAGTATCACACGAAAATTTAAAATCATTACCTTTCATAAGTACAGCGAATGTAGACGTGAAAAATTTACGCTGCAATCTAACCTTGTTTTCTCCAGTCAACACATCAAATAATACTAATATCCACAATGAATTAACACAGTACAGATACGTTCAAAATAAGGCAAGAAATCACGAGTCCCAATGTCCTTATCTTATTAAAATTCTTAAGCACATCATTTTTCTCAGAACCAGTATTAATACTTCCTTCTGCCTCTTTTACCAGTTAAATCTCATAAAGCTCACATGGTCCATCAGGAAACCACATAAGTATATAGTTGTGGCCTTAAGTCCACAGACTGATTTGATGCAGCTCCCTACGCTACCGTGTCCTATGCAAGTTTGTTCATCTGAGAATAAGAACGGCAACCTCCATCCATTTGAATGTACTTACTGTATTGGTCCCTCAGTCCCCCTCTACGATTTTTACCCCACACACTTTCCTCTAATGCTAAGTTGACGATTCCTTGATGCCTCAGAATGTGTGCCACTAATTTACCCCTTCTGTTAGGATGTGCCAGAAACTCCTTTCCTATCCAGTTCTATTAATCACCTCATTAGTTAGGAGATCAACCCATCTAATTTTCATCATTCGTCTGTAGTACCACAATTCAAAAGGCTCCATCTTCTTTTTGTCTGAACTCCTTATCCACACTCCCAAACAATGCTACACTCCAGACAAATGCTTTCAGAAAGGACTTCCTAACATTTAAATTAATATTGGTCGTCAATAAATTTCGCTTCTTCACAAACGCTTTTCTTCCCATAGCCATTCTGTATTTTACATCTTGAAAGATGACTGTGTGCCGTCTTCAATAGGTTTTTAACTTTGTAATTTATCTAAGTTCACTACATGGGCTTTTTTGCTAAACGAGAACCCCTTTCTTGCTTTATTCTGTATATGCATGAGTATCTTCTCAGTCTAGTCTGAGTGTATATATCAGAATTTTTGTCGTCGGCTGCTGGCTGCGCACTTTGCCTCTCTGGCTTCGTATCGATATGTTGCTGTTACCAACCTTTGCTGATGATGCTACCAAAGAGGTTCCCCCACCCTTTGCTTTCAAGTTGGGTTGGCAATGCCAGGTAGCGAGCCTCCGTGGGACGCGCGAGTCTAAGCTCTCCCCATCACCCCGTTTTTCCTGTGTTTTTACCGATTTCCGGTAGTGGCGGGGACTGGCTGGCTGTGGCTGCACTTCGACCTGGTAAGGCGTTCTGATTTTCTTTCCTCCCTTGATATGGTAGAGATTCGTTGTCTGCTTTGTTCAAGTTAGATTTGAGAACTTAAGTTCATTTTTCGGAATAAGTTTCTCCGATCATTTATGGAAGTGTACTCAATTTCATTTCGGTGATTTTGCATAGCTAATCTTGGTGAATATGTAACTAATTCGGTTTGATAACGGCTCAGTATCGGTAACCTTTGTGAGACTATCTCTGTTTAATTTCTTCTAGCTTTGTGGGATGCGACTAATGTGCCAGAATATTTTTATTCTGTGTAGTGCACATGAAATATTCCTTTCCGTTTCCTCCTTCCGCGAGTGATATGTACTCCACGTGGTGTGTTCTTAGAACAAAGCCTTCATCTACCCCTGTGTCTGTTTCTAGGCCCTTCAGGCAAGCAATCATGTATGTATCTTTCTGATTTCCCTTGTTACATCGCAATCTCCCCTCCATCTATTTTAAATTGCTGTTTCGTTCCCAACTTGTTCTTTGCATTCAGACTCCCCCAGTAAATTCTCTTCTACCCTTGTACAACTCCTTTATTAGCTTGCTTATGAAATACTACGTATTTCTACGGGCTGCATGCCGTATTTCTTAGTTGATTTTCTCCGACTTCGAATTCATTCCATTTTTCTGATTTTTGTAGACTGGACTTCGTCCATCCATGTAAACACTTACAATCTCGTCTAACTGTATTTCTTTAGCTTCCTTATGATATCCTACGCATTTCTAAGGGTTGCATGCCGTAGCTATTTTTTCTTTATTTTTCGGAAATTGAATTTTGCATTTTTTACTGGTTTTCGGAACTACGTGGTTTCGAACTCCGACTTGAAGGGTTTATAGCTAGTCACTTGAGTTCTCGCCACTGCTCACATACCAGTGCCTTACTATAGTGTATTCGTGCTTCGTAATCTATGATTCCGTTTATTTTTGTTGAAATGAATACGGCGTTTAAGCACTTTGCCTTCAGTGGACTGCGAATACGTGAAGTAGCAGACACGTGCCGTGTGGCTCAGTAAGTCTGCATGCTTACGGTTTGATTTAAATGGAAATTAATCTCCCTATTATCGTGTACCTTCTCAAGTAAAGAAAGACAGACCACAGAGACCTACGAAGTTTATTTTTTCTTGTGTTTGGTGGTACATCCAGGTACGCTGAATTTCGCCTACGAAAGCGGCGCCTGCTTCTAATTCGTATCAGCACGCTGAGTTGGGTGAGTTTCGCTTTGCTTCGCGCGTGTGAGTGGCTGAATGCTTGTTGATTGTAATTCCCTCCCCCGATGATGGTCAGTTCATATTACTTTAAGCCAATGTTCAATGGGATGCATTTTTATTGTTTAACAAAACTGGTTCCAACATTTGCTCATGTTTGAATTGAATGAATAAGTTATTATCAGTTATCCTAATTATGGATATTACTTAATACGTTCCCTTTTTTATTTAATGTTGTTCTTCACCAGTGCTGAGAACAAATTCAGATGTAAATTATCATACTTTAATTCCGTTGCGCCATAAATGTTCTCTCAGCCACCTTCATGAAATTGTTTGGTTCGCGGTGGCTTGTATATTAATGAATGTGTGTAATTCTCGTGATCTACGACGTATGTTGGCCACCGTCTCTTTGTCTTCCTGCTGCTAAAGTAAATTTTGAGACAGTTCTAAATTCTGGGCCAGGGAACAAGATTCTGATGCGGTAAGTAGTCCGTAGTTTACGCGAATCCTTTAGCTGGTCTTACGGCGAGAGTCATATGTTTAAAGTAAGCTTTTAACTGGCTCCTATCAGCTAGAATTAATTTTACAATTAACAGTGGTCTTTCAATCTTCTTCGGCCATCAGAAGTTATCTTGCTACCCCAATAACAAAACCCATCTACTACTTTTATTATTTCATTACGTAATCTAATCCCTTCAGCATTACCTGACTTTCTGACGCTACATTCCATTATCCTTGTTTTACTCTAGTTGATATTGATCTAATACGCTCCTTTCAAGACACTGTCCATTCCATTCAGTTGCTCTTCCCGATCCTTTGCGGTCTCTGACAGAATTACTATGTCATCGGCAAACCGCAAAGTTTTTATTTCTTCTCCCTGAACTTTCATTCCCTTTCCAAACTTCTTCTTGCATTCCTTCACTGCCTGCTCAATGTACAGATTGAACAACATTGGGGAAAAGCTACAACCCTGTCTTAGTCCCTTCCCAACCTCTGTGTACTTATTATGGAAGAACAATTACAGTACCATGAGACGCTCCGTAGCCTATGTAAATCTATCAAGTGCAAACGGCATGATTCTGCTTCACGACAACGCGCGTCCCTCCGTTGCCGATTCAATGAGTGTCTTAGGTCACCTTGCTTCGCATTGCGTTTAACATGACCTAACCATCTCAGCCTGTTCGCTCTAACTGCTTCATCTATGGTGTTCATTCCCAGTTTTTATTTGATTTTCGCATTATTGACACACTCCTCCATTGTTCCCATCTATTAGTACCTGCAATAAGGCTTGCTACTTTCATATCTGCTATCTCAACCTTATGAATAAGGTAACCTGTATCAACATAGCTTTAACTCCCATACAACAAAGTTGGTTGAAAGATAGAGCGGTGCACTGTTAATCCTGTTACTAACTTCCTTCTGCATCTACATCTATATGGGATACTCTGTAAATCAGATTTAAGTGCTTGGCAGAGGGTTCATTGGACCACCTTTATACTATTCATCTACCATACCATTCTCGAATATCGCACGGGAAGAAAGAACACCTGAATCTCTCCGTTCGAGCTCTGCATTCTCGTATTTTATTCTGATAACCATTTCTACCTATGTTGCTTGGTCAACCTTTGCATTCGGAGGAGAATGTTGGCAATTGTAGTTTCGTAAGTAGCTCACGCCGCAGCGATAAGTGCCGTTGTTGTAATGATTCCCATCCCAGATCCTGTATCATTTCCGTGACGCTGTCTCCTCTGTATCGTGACAATACAAAACGAGCTGCCCTTCTTTGAATTCAAAGCAACTTGATAAAGATCCCACACTGGGCAACAATGCTTCAAATGAGGACGGACAAGTGTGGTGTGTGCAGTCTCTTTAGTAGTTCTGAAGCATCTCTTATAAGTGTTCTGCCAATAAAACGCAGTCTCTAGTTTGCCTTTCGTACAACATTATCTACGTGTTCTTTCCAGTTTAAGTCTGAAGTTATAGTAATTCCTAGGTATTTCTTGGAGTTGATGCCCTTACATTTGATTGATTTATCTTGTAAATAAATTTTAACAGATTTCTATTAGTGGTTATGTGGACGACTTCACACTTCTCATTATGTAGAGTCAATTGCCAATTTTTACACCATAGTGATATTTAGATCGTTCTGCCGTTTGTTTTGAACTTCAGATGACTTCACTAGAACTTGTTTTACTGTTTTGCGAAGATCGCTTATTTATTTACCACATGACCGGTTTCAACTGATCTCGCAGTTATCATCAGATGTGTGGAACTGTGATGTATCTAATGATACCAAATGTGTGGCTCTGGCTATCCGGCTTCTGTAGTGTTGTCAAATACACAAAATTGCATAGTCACAAAATAAAATCCAAACATGGCCCCCATAACATAAATGGCCGTCGACAGGCTCCTTACACCAGATTAAACGCAACTGATGATGAATGATGGCGTCATCTGCAAACACCTATGCGTTTATGTGGACATGGAGCAATAGGGAACCAATAACACTACCCTGTGGAACGCTGTGTATCACCTTTGTTTTAGTCGGTGCCTTACCAGTAATTACTACAAACTGTGTCCTCTCTCACAGGAAATGTCCTATCCAGTGACAAACATGGGGCGATTGGATTAAAAGTTTTTTGCGAGGTACGGTATCGAAAGCCTTCTGCAGATATAGAAATACGGAATCAGAGATCATTTGTCGTTAACTCTTCTTGTAATATAGAGTATATGTTAGCTGAACACTCAGTGCCTTAGCCTTGATTCAAGTTCTTCAAAAAATATTCAACTGTTTCTAAAGCTTATGGGACTTAACTGCGGGGTCATCAGTCCCTAAACATACAAAATATGAACTGACTTATACTAAAGACATAACAAACATTCATGCCCGAGGGAGGATTCGAACTTCCGACGCGGTAGGCCCTCCAGACCGCTCGGTTACTCCTGCTCAGCGATTCAAGTTCTTTGTTGTCATTCTTTTTGTGTCCCAGCCTCGTCGCCGCTTTTGTGTCTCGTTCCGTCGTAGGTGTCGGTGGCCGAGTGGAATGAGACCGACACAGGAATAAAGATAGCACGCTGGTGCAGGTACGGAGGGGAGCAGCCAGAAACTAGAAACACTAGAGTAAATTAGAACGATATATATATTGCACAGAATTTATACAATACTTAACTTTTACACAGTACTGCAGAATGTTGATACATAGTTGAGCTAGAGTCCTGCCTAGTGCCTAACTGATAGCCAAGTCTTCACTGGTGCCTATCGGATTCCGAAGTCTTTACTGGTTCCTATCTCAGTCCCAAGTGAACGATGTCGTTCAGTGTTGGCCACGAGCGGAGTTGCAGCAGAGGGCGCTCGTGGCTGACGTCGCAAGAACGCGGTGCCGTGAGTGCATGGCGGCGCGCGGCGAAAGTAGGTGGCGCGCACTTTGGACTTGTGCGGCACCACAATTCTGTGAAAAAAAAAAAAAAAAAAATACATCCTAGGTACTAGGCTCACGGTTCTGTCCCGAGTACGTGCGTGGCGAGCACGGGGCCTCGAGCTAATGCAATTTTCCTTCATTCTTTACTTCCCGGACTGCATTTCCTTTTTCCGTCCCGTCACCGAGCAAGATGGCGCAGTGGTAACGCACTGGACTCGCATTCGGAAGGACAGTGGTTTAAATCCACTGCCGGCCATCCAGATTTAGGTTTTCCGTGATTTTCCTAAATCACTCCAGGCAAATGCTGGGATGGTTCCTTTGAAAGGGCACGGCCGATTTCCTTCCACATTCTTCCCCATACCTTCCGAGCGTAAGCTCCGTCTCTAATGACCAAGCTGTCGACGGGACGTTAAACTCCAAGTTTCCTTCCTCCTCGTCCTCCTTCCGTCCCCTCCTTTCCTATCCTCACTCCTTCCCCTCCACACCGGGGTAGTGATTACCTCAGTAGTTTAGCCCCCCTAACCCAACAAAATAACCCAGCTCTGTTTCCCACAGACATTGCTTTTTGTTTTGCACATACTGATCTTCCAAGGTCAGACAAAGTGTACTGACTAAGTCCAAGTGGGAGCAGCTTGAGCATTGCACCCTGCAGCCCGAATAACTCGCCCTGCGACTTTGTCTGCTCTACTAAAATAAAAAAATAGAAAATGAAAACAAATAAAAGAATTAAAAATTGAAAAAATAAAAGTAAAAATATTATTTAAGAAAACTGCTCCAGTCACTTTTACTTGAAGTGATATTTATTCCATGAACCGGTTTTCAAACCTTTTCAGGTTCATCATCAGATGGATCATGTTACAATAACATTTTAAACGTCATGTTGGATGCTGGATTGCGACTGTATGGCCGGATTTTTGTGGTTAATTTCCATTTCCTGCGTCTTCTTTTGTTTAAGTCACAGTAACACATCACTTTTTCTGTTGGGTTCTAACTATACTATAAACAACACTTTACCAGCGTCCAACATGTGCTGTGAGCAGCTGTAAAAGCACATGTTGGATGCTGGTGAAGGGTTGTTTACAGTGCAGTGTAGAACCCAATAGAAAAAGGTGATGTGTTATTGTGACATAAACAAAAGAAGACGCAAGAAATGGAAATTAACCACAAAAATCCGGCCATACAGTCGCAATCCAGCATCCAACATGACGCTTAAAATGTTATTGTAACATGATCCATCTGATGATGAACCTGAAAAGGTTTGAAAACCGGTTCATGGAATAAATATCATTTCAAGTAAAAGTGACTGGAGCAGTTTTCTTAATAAATATTGAAAATAAGTCACGGGTGCTGAAACATCCGTAATGGATAATCTAAAAGTAAAAATCGCAAAGGGAAGTGCTTCATCTCGGATGACGAACTGTGGGACACAGTAGAGGAATGGTTCTTGCCACCTCCATAGGAATTCTTGGATACAGGGAATCCTTCCGCTCGTTAAACAGTGCGTTATTGTGCTCAGACCTCTGGTGATTATGTTTGAATAAAGACTTCAACTATACCCACAGTGTCATTGGGTACCTTTCTCATGTGAGCATATAACGTTACCCTTGCTTCGTATGATGTCATAATTGTTAAAAGTAGATTCCGCGATTATATTTTTTGGACAAAGAATTGATGGTACCGAATGTTTGAATTTTGAAACAAGTTAGTTAAAGTACAGCACAAAATGAACATTAAAGCAAATAAACCGCGGATTGCATATTAAAGTTGGGCACCATACAAGCAACAGCACGTTATAAAACTTACGGAAAGCATCTAGCTGGATCCTGCACTTCGTATTGTAGAAGCTGTAAATGATAACTTTTATGTCTTATTTAATAAGTGAATGTTCGAGATACTTTCCGTAGGAGATCAATGTTCAGACTGTTCACTTCGCTTTTCATTGTTGTTGTGACCGTGGGTGGAACATGAAGTTACTGGTAACGATAAAAAAAAAAAAAAAAAATAAATAAAAAAAAAAAAATAAAAAAAAAAAAAAAAAATAATCGGACTTCATGAAATTACAAAAGAAATGACTGCAGGTTCTAAAATCAAGCAAAGTATAGTATAAGGATGATTGATTGAAATTTTGCAGACAATGCGAAGCGATTGTAATGGCGTCTGAACATTAAACTATTACGGATGTAGAGGAGCTGAAAACCTTAAGAGATTAAATATTTGGCGTGGAGGGATTCATTTAAATAAAAGCCAAAGAGGGGATGATTTTAAATTTAAGTAATATATTTTTACAACTTGCATGACAATACCTGAATAGATACATGAATGGAAGACGTCCGATCGGAACGAATATAGACAAGAGAGTGAGTAAAACTACTATCTCGGTTCCGTCTTCTCGCTTGTTTGGGAGAAAAAAAATGAAGAAAGAAATTAAATTAGTTGCATTACGAGTCAGAGAGAACCGGAGGCAATAAGTATCGCTGATCAAAGATAAACAAAAAATAAATAAAAATTTCAGTGTATCGTTACAAGCACTCACCTCCTATTCCCTCCCAGAACAAGCAAAAAATTCTCCAGAGCTGTATCAAGAAAATAAGGGAATGTATTTCGGTTGATACACTGTTTTGCCGGCTATACGTGATGTATACCGATTGTGAAATGGTAAGAGCGTAATGGCTGTTGAGAGACGCCATTTACTTGGACAGCCCCGGCTGAATGGAGAGCGGCGGCGTGTGAAAGGAAGCGAGCAGCGCTGCTCTGCTGCCTTGCCTTGCCTCGCCTTTGTGCCGGCGTTCTGTGAAGTGGAGTGGAAGGCGTTCGCCGCCCTGTTCAGCGCATTCGGTCCAACTCCTCCTGCGGCGTCTGTGGGCGGGCGGGAAACCTACAGGGCGGAGTGGAAAGGGCGGGAGACACGCGAGGGGCGAACCCCTAACAGCTAGCCGCAACAGCGCCATCGCGGCCGTGCTTTATAGATGGGCAAAACCGAGAACTTTCAGGAATCGAGAATCCTGTCCTCGAGAACCAGGAGGAATCGAATACTAAATCGGTATCTTCGAAGAAGGAGAAAATAAAAGTGGTGCCTAGGCAAATCTATTTGATGCCAGTATTAACGATCTGGACGAGATAAGAATACGAAATAAGCGTTCTCAACATTTACTTAAAAACCATGGTTTGAAAATCAAATGTGTAAAAATTCATAAAGGTTGGAAAGAAACTATAGATTTTGTTAATGTTCAATGTTCAAATGTTTGTTAAGCTTATGGGACTTAACTACGCGGTCATCAGTCCATAAACTTACAAACTACTTATGAACTACCTACAACTAAGGACGGCACAAATATCCATGCCCGAGGGGGGATTCGAACCCCAAACCGTAGTGGCCGTGCAGACCGTGACTAGAGCGCCTCAGTCCCATCAGCCACCGCGGCCGAATTTAAGATTTTCAAATGTTTGTAGCACTTATGGGACTTAACTACGGGGTCATCAGTCCCTAAGCTTACAAACTACTTATGAACTAGCTAAGACTAAGGACGGCACAAATATCCATGCCCGAGGGGGGATTCGAACCCCCGACCGTAGTGGCCGTGCAGACCGTGACTGGAGCGCCTCAGTTCCCTCAGCCACCGCGGCCGGCCCTCCCAGTATAGCGCTGTATCAAGAAAATAAGGGAATGTATTTCGGTTGATACACTGTTTTTCCGTTATACGTGATGAATACCGATTGTGAAATGGTAAGAGCGTAATGGCTGTTGAGAGACTCCATTTACTAGGACAGTCCCGGCTTATGGAGTGCGGCGGCGTGTGAAAGGAAGCGAGTAGCGCTGCTCCGCCGCCTTGCCTTGCCTTGCCTCGCCTTGCCTCGCCTTTGTGCCGGCATTCTGTGAAGTGGAAGGCGTTCGCCGCATTCGGTCCAACTCCTCCTGCGGCGTCTGTGGGCGGTTGGGGCACCTACAAGGGAGAGTGGAAAGCGCGAGGCACGCGAAGCGGCAGCCGCTAACAGCTAGCCGCAACAGCGCCATCGCGGGGGTGCTTTAGAGATGGGCAAAAACGAGAACTTTCAGGAATCGAGAATCCTGTCCACGAGAACCAGGAGGATTGATGATTGATTTGATTCTTTCAGGGAAGCCAAAACAGTCTTGGTCTAACCCGCCACTGCCCGCACCGAAACTAAGTTTATTGTGCGGTATTGCTCCCTGTATGTCTAGTAAAGCCAACCAATGCCCTTGAACAGTGCAAGGAGTCCCTTTACCAGTTCTTTATTAGACACAATTTCTTCGGGGCTGGTTGTCCCAAATGTTCTGTGCCTTTTACTCTCCAATGCAATGCACTCGAAGATCAGATGTGATGCAGTTTCATCACCGTCATCACAGATCCTACATTTAGGGGCCTCTTCTGTTATTCCCATTGTATGTAGGTGTTTTTTGAAATTCCCATGGCCTGTCAGCAATCCAACCACGAGTCTAATCTCTCTCCTGTTCAGACCCAGGATTGCAGAGCTTCTTTCAAAACATGGCTTTGGCATCATTACCTTGCTATGTTTTTGTTGATGGACTTTGGTCCAATATTCTACGCGCTGTCTTCTGAGCCAGTTACGTAGCTCCAATTAATCATTGCCTTGGTGATTGTCAGGACAGGTTCCGGTCCAATAAATGGAGCCTCTGCCCCCATCCTGGCTAATCTGTCGGCATGTTCGTTGCCACTGATCCCCGAGTGGCCAGGGACCCACAAAAGGTTTACTCTATTGCTTTCCCCTAGCTCCACCAGAACCCTGTGACATTCTGCATTCTACCTTGTTGTAGGAGCTGCCAGTGATCTCAGGGCTGCCTGGCAGTCTGAATAGATATAGATGCTACGATCTTTGTAGCACCTACGCAAATTCTCCTCCACACATGCCCTGATGGCAGTGATTTCGGCCTGGAATACTGAGGCCAGTTTCCCTAAAGAGATGACGCCCTCCAGTCTTGGCTGCACCCCGTATACCCCGGCCCCAACGCCCTGGTCTGATTTCGACCCGTCAGTGAACCAGCCAATATCCCCCGCACGGTGCCGAACTATTTTCTCCCACTGCTCCCTACTTCCAATTGTTATACTGAATGGCTTGTCGAAGCAGTATGGGGTTATAATATAGTCGGTTGGCATTTCCCCAACCTTTCCTATATTTACCTCACTCACAATTTTAGTGTGTGATTCTGGATATCCCAAAGAGTTCCAGTTGTTGACATATTTGAGTCTATAGGCACGAGCTGCCGCCTCCATCTTGACCCAAAGGTGTAATGGGGGCATATCCAGCATGGTTTCCATCCCAGCAGTTGGTGTGCTGCTAATTCCGCCTG
The DNA here is from genome assembly GCA_026315105.1 of Locusta migratoria. Lineage (NCBI taxonomy): Eukaryota > Metazoa > Arthropoda > Insecta > Orthoptera > Acrididae > Locusta > Locusta migratoria. The sequence continues at coordinate 365,988,957 of CM048750.1, read as the reverse complement.
TTATGGCTAAGTAGGCTAGTCTCTGCACCTTACCAAGCTCCTTAGCAGCAACCTGCTGTTCGAGAACCAGGAGGAATCTAATACTAAATCTTTTGCGTCTCAACCTCGTCCCCGCATTTGTGCCTCGTCCGCCGGTTGTTGTAGGTGTCGGTGGCTGAGTAGAAAGAAACCGACACAGGAATAAAGGACGCACGCTTGTGCAGGTACGGAGGTGACCAGCCAGTGGGACAGCAGAAACTAGAAACACTAGAGTAAATTAGAACGAGATATGTATTTCATAGACTTAGTAATACTTAACTTTTACACAGCCCAGTACTGCAGAATGCTGATACATAGTTTAGATAGAGCCCTGCCTAATGATGATTCCTAGTGCCTATCCGATAGCCAAGTCTTCACTGGCGCCTATCTGATTCCCAAGTATTATCTGATTCCTATCTCAGTCCCAAGTGTGCTGAATGCCGTAGCAGCAACGCAACCTATTATCAATGTGGCAAATCAGGACACGTACAAACAGTGTGTATGCAGAATAAACATTCTAAGAACGGTACCGTTAGGAACAGTGCTTCGCAGAGTGCGAGAACCATTCATTATGTAAATGTCATACACGCTGTGAACTTGGGACTGAGATAGAAACCAGTTAACACTTGGGAATCAGATAGGCATCAGTGAAGACTTGGCTATCGGATAGGCACTAGGAATCATCATTAGGCAGGGCTCTATCTAAACTATGTATCAGCATTGTGCAGTCAAGAACTATGTAAAAGTTAAGTATTACTAAGACCCCATGAAATATATATCTCGTTCTAATTTACTCTAGTGTTTCTAGTTTCTGCTGTCCCACTGGCTGGTCACCTCCATACCTGCACAAGCGTGTATCCTTTATTCCTGTGTCTGTCTCTTTCTACTCGGCCACCGACACCTACGACAACCGGCGGACGAGACACAAAAGCGGCGACGAGGCAGGGACTAAAAAAAATCTATATCTTGGAAGAAGGAGGAAAAAAAGTGGTGCCTAGGCAAATATATTTGATGCCAGTATTAACGATCTGGACGCGATATGAATACGAAATAAGCGTTCTCAACTTTTACTTAAAAAACATGGTTTGAAAACCAAATGTGCAAAATTTCATAAAGATTGGAAAGAAACTATAGATTTTGTGAAAGTCCGTAGGTAAAGTACCCTTCGCCATGCACCATGCAAAATTTTACGTAGAAGGGACCTTCCACTTGTTCTGATAGTCAACATACAAAATTGTATGAAGATCGAAAAAACCTGTAGATTTTGTCGATCTCTGTAACTTAAAGTACCCTTCGCTATGCGCCTTAATTTGACCCTAACGCAAAATCTTTTCTCAGGTGACGTATTCTACCTATAAACTACATACCTGTCAAATTTCAGCTTCATAGGTGAAGCAGTTTTCGTGATTCCGTATTCAGTCAGTCAGTGCGTGACTAATCATTCGCTTTTACATGGTGATTTAATATATACTCAAATTAAACCTTTTCATTTGTTTGAAAACGGAGGATATTAGTGACAATGCCTGTATTCCTATAATAAAAGATAGCAGCCACAAGACTGAAACAAATACAAACAAAACCGAAAATTCTCGTTTCACTTTGCTCAACAGAAACGAATACCATAACCGCAAACGCAGAAACGAGAACCATGAAGCAATATCTGAAAAGCGAGACCCGATAACCGAGACCTTGGAAGCGAGAACTAAGCAGCGAGTACTGAGAAGCGAGACCCGAAAACCGAGACTTAGAAGCTAGAACTAAGAAGCGAGATCTGAAGCTGGAATTAAGAATCGAGTTCTAAGAAGCGAGTACTGAAAAACAATAACTAAGAAGCGAGTCCTGAAAAGCGAGAACTGAGAACTTTTGTTTGTTAATCGTCATACAAAGATGTTAAACATTAATTCTTTTTTCATTACGAGTAAAATAACGATGATCAGGTTGAGTGTTATAAACAAAGTGAAATAACGAAAATAAATAACGTTTGCAACAAACACAAAAATGATGAAACGGCGTAAATTATTATGAAGTTACTGCATAACAATAATTAAAATCCCATAGACGAACATTCCAGATGAATGAAGAACGATAAGAAGCATAAATGAGTGGAAATGAAAAGGTACTATGCTGACTGAAATGATGTAGCAAACAATTAGAATTTAGAAACTAACATTAAACCAATCATTTCAATAAAACGAATGATTTATCATGTTTCAAAAAAAGATTTTGAAGTGGTTTTTAACAATAATTTAAAAAGAAAAATTTCATTTACCTTGTCATGATTCGAACCCTTACCGTTCAGCATAGCATCACAACGACTTAACCCACTACACCACACGATCACATACAGAGAGAACAACATGTGTACTTTATGATACAAAACATAACTAAATGTTACATTATTTTTAAATTTGTAGGATTATAAATGTTTTTGTTGATAATTTTGTAACACTAAAAAGCTAATACTGAATACCTAAAACCGACTCAGATTCTCGAGAACGACAATTCTTTGGAATCGAGAACTTTCCATTGTCAGTACTCGGTTTTCCCATCACTAGCGTGCTTGCTGCGTTATGTCGAACATGAGTGGTCATTCGTACCGCTCAATGCAAGAGTCAAGTGTTTCTGTATTGAAAAACAGTCTCAGTTGCGGTTATAATATTTATTACTTTTAACGCGTTACGCTCTTTTGGCGCATCATCAGAACAATGTAGCAGGGAAAATACGTCAGTTTTATGCTGCGGACCTATCCACTACAATAACAACAGGAATCAATGAATTGGGGGCGTGAACACACCAGGCCCGCGGCATGAAACTGAGAATTTTTCTATATTATACCTGTTAGTGTTATGATGATGCGCGTATTGCGTTAAAAGTAATAATTATTATAATCGTAACAAAGACTGCTTTTCAATTCAAATATGGATTCACTGTTGCTACATCAGGCGAACAAACTTTGGAGTAACGTATACAGTCAGTGTTTCCGTACTTACCAAACCATGCAGTTAGAAATAACACACACCCCAACGCCAGTTGCGGTGTTGACTGCGAGCTTGACCTATAAGAGAACAATACTATAGTTGAGCGTATGGAACAGAAGCCATGAAGCTTTGCAGCTAATCTTTACATATAAAGCAGAGTGTTTGTAAGTATAGCATACAAATCTACAATTTTGTTTCAATATTTATGAAATTTGGCACACGTAAGCTTGAATCCATGAGGACGGTCGCCGTAAGTGTAAGGATCACGTACAACACATAGTTCAGGAGATATGACGACAGAAAAAATGAGATGCGAGAAAACTGCTGCATTATGCGACAATATTGCACATTTCCTCCTAAACCACTAGATCGATTTCAACCAAATTTGGTACACACATTCCTTACCGTGAGGTAACAATTGCTGCAGGGTTAAGAATCAGATACGACGAATGGGTTCAGGAGATACAATGTCATAAACAATAGAAGTTGCAAATAACTGCCACATAATGCGACGAGAATTTATGAGTACAGTATATGAGAACGAGATTACTTAGCGACTTGTAACAATCTTTAAACATAATTTCATACTTTTATTGAACTTTTTCTCGCTGACAACCATAGCAAAATTATCAAAGGAAACAAGTTTCTCGCTTACTACTTTTCCGCTGTTCATGGGCTAAAAGCACGGCATTCGCGATGACGTTACAATTTATAATTTCAACACTACAAACTGAAGCCGCAGGAAGTTTTACAGTCAGTATACACACATATAGCTGAATGTACCTTCTAAATTGTATCACAGTACGACACGCAGTTCATGTGATATGACATAAACAGTAACATTCATGGAAAACCGCACCATCACACACCAGGTTTTAGATTTACTTCTTTACTACTAATTGTATTTGCAGCAGATTTCACGTATATACAGCACTTATATAAATGGATATATACCTGAACAATTATACAACTGTACAAAATAAACTCAATTATTATGACACCGTACGAAGTTTGTCTCATTTGCATCTTTCTTTGTTTTGATACTGCAATTACAATTTTGTACATTATGCAATACAACCTTATTTCTTATATATTCGCCGATAAATATAAAATGTTTTTTAGGAAAAAGGAGATAGAGAGAGAGAAGAGCTAGGAGAAGTACAATCTCAAGACAGGAATAAATAAATAAAAGAATGGGCAAAGAATGATCAAAGATGGCAGACACGGATTAGCATCTTATTATGGGCACTGAATAAAATTCACTGAGGCATTTGATAACAAATGTACCCTGCCGCGGGGATCAAACCACGGTCTTCCGCTATCTAGGCAGGCTATTCACTAAGTCAATTTGGACATGGTCTATGTCATAGCTACCGGAACTAGTCTTTTATGCTGCCTGCCAGACACAAATTATCAGCTTACAGCCTGCACTACTACTTATGTAGACCGTGATTTTCCTCTTGTTTTGAACGTTACGGATCGTGCGGTTGCTCGGCGTCGGAGGTACGAGTCCTCTATCGGGAATGTGTGTATGTGTGTATTTTCCTTAAAGAAGTTCGTTTAAGTAGTTGGTACGGCTAGTGACTGATAACCGCAGCAGTTAAGTCCCTTAGAATTACAAATATTTGAAACTTCTTTCAATCGTCATGTGTGCAAAGTTTCAACAAGATCGGACCAAAACTGTAGAATGGTGTTGGAGACAGTTGTAAAGATCCCTCCAGCATGCATAGTACTAATTATTATGTAGACGCTGCTGTTCCTCATATTTCGAAGCTCAAGTGTGTAAACAGCAGATGAACAACGCGTGACATACGGATATGATCCGAAGTGGCGATAGGCATACAAAATTACCATCATCATCATCAGTTTTCTGTCCTAAGGCTGGTCTGCACATGCAGCTCTCCATGCAGTCCTGTCGTTTTCTATCCTCTTTGTTTTCTCAGAACTGTTTCCTACCTTGATACTGTCAACCATCTGTATCTTCTGCGTTCTCTTCTTCTCCTTCCATTCACTGTTCCCTCCATATCATCCGTCAGCAGACAATCTCTTCTCATCCAATGTCCTAGCCAATTCCGCATCCTCATTCTGATTACTTTTAGAATTTCTCTATCTTCACCCACTCTTCTCAACAAATCTTCATTCCTCACTTTGTCTACCCACTTTATCCCTTCCATCCTCCTCAAAGTCCACATCTCGAATGCTTCTAATCTTCTTTCATCATCTTTCCTCATTGTCAATGTTTCAGTGCCAATTAGTGTCACATTCCATACATAACATTTTGTCAGTTTATTTTGTCAGTTTCTTCCTCAGATTCCTGTCCATACAGCTGCATAGAAGCCTCCATTTCTCATTAAATTCCTCCTTGGCAATTGCTATGTGGATTTTCACTTCCTTGTGGCATCTCTGTAATTATGTTTCCCAGGTATATGAAAGCATTAACTTGCTCTATTATTTCCTGACCAAGCCTTATTGTCGTTCCTACCTTTCTTGCGTTTATAAACATACATTTTGTCTTTTTCTTATTGATTTTCATTCCAAATTCCTCACAGGTCTTACTGAAATCATTTAACATTCCATTCATAGTTCTTTCGCTCTCTGCCAGTAATATAATATCATCGGCGGAATCGAATACCCCATACCACCGACACACCCATGAAATTACCAATTTAGAATTTTCGATTTTCCGGCTGTTCATGTCGATTCTCCCTGTTTTTTTTACCAGACTATCCCTGTAGCAAATCGAAAAAAAATTCAAGTCAGTCATACTATTTCTGAGATTTTTCGAGACTAACGCATGTAACTAGCTGGTACCCGTAGCGATACTGCCGCGGAGGAAATATTTGTGAAAATAATGTTTGAAATTTGAAAGTGTTAGCTTGTTTAGTTACGAATGATGGGAATAAAATAATAACAAACGAACAATATATGTGACGTTTCCAATCTTCCATTACTCCATTTCCTCCTTTCCCTCCCCTCTGTTCGCCTGTTCTCCCCCCCCCCCCACGTCTTCTCTTGCTCCTTTCTGTGTCCATTTACTCCTCCTTCCGTTCCTCTCCTTTCACCTGTCTGTCGCCATCTCCCCTCTCTCATTCTCCTCCTCTCCCCTCGCTCTGTCCGTCTCTTCCTTCTTCTACTCCTCTCCCTACTCTACATGAAAAGATACATCTATGCTCCACGTTTCATGGTGACTGGTCAAACGGTGTCAAAGTCGCAAGGTACCTTCCGGCATGCTGAATTCACTAGCTTACAGATTATAAAAATCCCCTTCATAAAAACATACATATATATACTTTGATGGTGACCAGTCAAAAATTTGGTTCTTTGCTGTAACGTACCCTCCGCTATGCAGATACGGAGGCTTAAGAATGTCATCTCATGTATTAATTCGGGGTATAACCTATCTTCATTCCACATTTCATTCATTTCTGTCCAGCCGTTTCAGAGAGACGAGTAACGACCGTGTTAACCCACTATAAGGTACCCTCCGCCATTCACCGTTCGGTGGCTTCCGAAAGGTAGCCGATGTGTTAATTCAGGGTACAAGATATCTCCATTCCGTATTTCATTCAAATCGCTCCATCCCTTTCAGTATGAAGGAGTAGCAAATCATTATAAAAAATGAAAATTAAAAAGTCCTTAAAATATTGTCATGCATAGACACCAATTACTAAACTGACACGCTTCACGTCATAACGAAATATATATGATCTATGGAACAAGTATTAATCTAATCTAATGTAACCTCCACCAGGCACCGTACGGTGGCTAACGAAAGGTAGCCAATTTATTAATCAGCGTATAAGCTACCTCTGTACGAAATTTTCCTTCGTATCCGTCTATCCATTTCAGCGTGAAGGCGAAAAAACGAGTTAACTCTTTGTAAAGCACCCTCCGTCATGCACCATATGAAGTTAATTTTAGTGTGCCTATAACCTACACGCGAATGCATGAATGAGTTGAGAAAGTTTTATCGCAATCGGATAACGAACAAAAAACATAAATTTACTTTTATGTATTTTGACGTTCAAAAAGGTTCTCACATTTTAATGCGGATGAGGACGATACTTGATCTCTTTGCGGTAATAAGTTTACTGTAGGCAGTAAAAAGAGAATAACGGGCAAGGTGCATTACAATAGTAGTGTCGTCTGTAAGTTGAACGTTTGGATCTGGCTGAGTTCGTGACAGGATAGCTCCTCAGGTGCGACATGTAGCGTGTCCACGTGGCCTAGTGGCTAGAGCATCTGCGCAGTACGCAGAATGCCCTGGTTCGATGTCAAATCTGGGCACAAATTTTCAGCTGTAAAGTTACTAATTTAGTTCAATATCCACAATAAGCAGGTGAAATGTCTCTCATCCTTCAGTTTAAGATACCGTCAGATAAGAAAATCCATAAGAAAATGTAACAGTGATTATCCCAATCTACAAAAATCGGTTATCAAGAGAAATGAAAGTTAAGCGCGAATGATCATGCTGGTCAGTCCCGACTTGTAGAGGTTCAGATGTTTATGAACCTATTGTTCCAAACTGCTGTGGTCATCAGTCCCTAGATTTTACTGTAATTTACACTAAGGACAACACAAAAATCCATGTCCGTGGGAGGACTCCAACGTCCAGTGGGAACGGCCGCAAATTTCGTAGCATGACGCCTCAGACTAGGCGGCCATTCCGCGGGCAACTAGTACACACGTGCTGGTGGAAATATTCGCCTTGCACGTCACACAGGCATTTTGTTGGGGTGTATATATCATAGACCATTACTCTATGCTGGTTGGTCATTTCTGTTGTTGTTGTTGTGGTGGTGGGCTTCAGACCGCAGACTAGGTTGATGCAGCTCTCCACGCTACCTTGTCATGTGAAAGTCTCTTCATCTGAGAATACATTCGGCAACCTACATCCTTTTGAATCTGCTTACTGTATTCGTCCCTCGGTCTCCCTGTACGATTTTTACCCCACACACTTCCTTCTAATGCTAAGTTGACAATTCCTTGACGTCTCAGAATGTGTCCAACCAATCTATCCCTTCTCTTAGACAGGATATCCCAGAAACTCCTATTCTTCCCAATTCGGTTAAGCACCTCCTCATTAGTCACGTGATCTACCCATCTAATTTTCATCATTCGTCTGTAGCACCACATTTCAAAAGCTTCTACCATCTTTTTATCTGAACTCCTTACCGACTTCGTTTCACCCCCATACATTGCTATACTCCAGACAAATGCTTTCAGAAAGGACTTCCTAATATTTAAATTAATATTGGATGTTAACAAGTTTCGCTTCTTTAGAAACGATTTTCTTCCCATAGCCATTCTGCGTTTTATATCTTCTTTACTTAGTCCATCGGAAGTTATCTTGCTACCCAAATAACAAAATACATCTACTACTTTTATTGTCTCATTATCTAATCTAATTCCTTCAGCATCGCCTGATTTTCTGACATTGTATGCCATTACCTTCGTTTTACTCTTGTTAATGTTCATCTTATATCTTCCTTTCAAGACACTGTCCATTCCATTCAATTGCTCTTCCAGATCCTTTGCAGTGTCTGACAAAATTACTATATCATCGGCAAACCGCAAACTTTTTATTTCTTCTCCCTGAACTTTAATTCCCTCTCCAAATTTCACTTTCTATTCCTTCACTTCTTGTTCAATGTACAGATTGAACAACATTGGGGAAAGGCTACAACCCAGTCTTACTCCCTTCCCAACTTCTGCGTCCCTTTCTTCGACTTTAACAACCGCTGTCTGGTTTTTGCATAGGTTGACTATAACTCTTCGCTCCCTATACTTTACACCTTCTACCTTCAGAATTTGGAAGATTGTATTCCACTCGACATTGTCAAAAGCTTTCTCCAAATCTACAAACGCCAAAATAGTGTTAGTATTTTGGAACCATGACTTATTAAACTGATAGTTCTGTAATTTTCACACTTCTCTGCACTTGCTTTCTTTCGAATTGGAATTACGATATTATTCTTGATGTCTCATACATCTTGCAAACCAGTTTGCACAGTTTTTTCATGATTGGTTCTCCTAACGAAACCAGCAGTTCAGACGGAATGTCATCTACTCCAGGGGACTTTTTCGACTCAAGTCCTTCAGCGCTCTGTCAAATTCTTCCCGCAGTATCATATCTCCTATCTCATCTTCTCCCACTTGGTCTTCCCTTTTTACAATAGTGCCTTCAAGTTTATTTCCTTTGTATATGCCCTGTATATATTCCTTCCACAGTTCAGCTTTCCCCTCTTTGCCCAGTACTGGTTTTCCGTCTGAGTTCTTGATATTCATATACCTGCTTTACTTGTCTCCAAATATCTCTTCTATTTTCCTGTAGGCGGTCTCTATCTTTCCCCTAGTTATGCATTCTCCTACGGTCCTACATTTGTCCTCTAGCCACTCCTGCTTAGCCAGTCTGCACTTTTTGTCAATCTCGTTTTTCAGACGCCTGTACTCCCTTTTTCCTGCTTCACTTGCTGAATTTTTGTATTTTCTCCTCTCATCAATTAAGTTCAGCTCTCTACAGATGCTCAAAATGGCTACCACAATCTGTTTTCATTATTGTATTTAGTTATTTATTTATGTCTGAGCTCCATTGACTTATCGTTCTGAGGCCTCCGCCCCGTGCTTCTCGTCCCGGGGCCCTCCAGATCCAAAAAGTTATTTTTTTATAGTAATCCATGTATTTCCAAGTGGACGAGGGTCCTCACTTTGTTCTGCCGCCACCCCGTGCCTCCGACAGCCTTAGTCACTTTCTGCCTCTTACTTAAAATGTTCAAATGTTTGCAGAGGTTATGGCACTTAACTAAGGGTCATCAGTCCCTAAACATATAAACTTATGGGCTGTTGTTGTTATGGTCTTAAGTCCGGAGACTGGTTTGATGCAGCTCTCCACCCTACTCTATCCTGAGCAAGCCTTTTCATCTCCTAATAAGAACGACAACCTACATCCACTTGAATCTGCTTACTATACGCGTCTCTTGGTCTCCCTCTGCGATTTTTACCCCACACACTTCCCTCCAATGCTAAATTTACGATTCCTCGATGTCTAAGAATGTGTCCTTTCAAGCGATCCCTTCTTTTAGTCAGGGTATGCCAAAAATTCCTTTTCTCACCAATTCTGTTAAGTACCTCTCCATTAGTTATGCAATCTACACACGTAATCTTCAGCATTCTTCTGTAGCACCACATTTCAAAAGCCTCTATCCTCTTCCTGTCCGCACTGCTTATCGTCCATGTTTCACTCCCGTACAAGGCAACACTCCACATAAATGCCTTCAGAAAACTTATGGGCTGCCTTATACTAAAGACGGCACAAATATCCATGCCCGGGGGGGGGGGGATTCGAACCCTCGACTGCAGCGGCCGTGCAGAACGTGACTGACACGCCGCAGACCGCTCGGCCATTGCGGCCGGCGCCACTTACTAAGATATTAAATTACCTGTGATACAAATTCTCATGTCCACAGGTCCTGTGTACACATGACGCTCTGGCAGCCACGTGACTAAGCTGTCTGTTGCCGAACAGCAATGAAACCATTATCAGTACATCCACTATATTGTACCAGGTTGCCTTTGTCGTCAGCGTCTCAACATCGACGTCGTCTTTCTAGGTGTATCTAACTCACACCATACCTCGATAGTTTCAAAGTGCACTCCATTTAAAAGAACATATCTGACTCATTCGCTGTAAAAAATTTTAGTGGAAGAACTAGAGCTTCCACATCACACACAGAATTAGGAATACATTGCATTACGTTCTGTACTCAGTGCTCAACTTCTCTTCCCCCCCCCCCCCCCCCCCGCCCGCCATTACTGTTTCGGAAGAACCACAGAAGCGGTGGTGCGGTCACAGACATACATTACTAGACTGGCAAACGTCCCTCTGGGACTGAAGCCTGAGGCCGCCGTCTTGCCTCACCTTACGTCAAAAAGCTTTCGTACGGTACAACTATGATCTTCTGATAGGATATGACGTTGTAAGCTTTACTGGTTGATTTGAACATGATTTGCGTTTGGGCTAATACTTCCCCTATAATTTAGTTTAACACATAGACGTATATTGTCGAATGTTGTTATGAGAAGAATGTGTTACGTACGGTTAAATTTTATTTAGCGTCTTGGCGGCCTCGAGTGATTATGTTGTCAATCATGTGACGTTGGCATTAGCCCATCGCATTACAAGGCAAATGTTTTGTCATGAGGCGTTCGTTCACGAAGGCAATTAATTTTAGTGAGTGAACGAGGGTACATACAAGAAACTGTCAACCATAGAACAGAAACAGCTTTATTTATTTACTTTATAGTTTGTACGAAACACTAATCAAGTTAGTCTGTGTGGATTTCTAAGAATATTTACATCTTGGTGGGGGCTTTCCGCCGTTTGTTGATGTAGGCAACATAATCATGTGACGCCGAAAGTAAAATTTTACTGTTACATACAGTTAAAGCAGGCTGTAATTATATGAAAAACACTCTGAAGAATAAAGATGTGTGTTATCCACGACAAATATCACATTTATAACGGCCATAGTATTAAAAAACCGAAGTTGATCGAATCTATTAACAGATTAATAAAACAGGAAATGCGACTCTATAGTGTAGGTGTCAAAACAAACTGTAGATTTCGTAAGAACTCTCAAAATAATACGTGTTATCCACAATAAACACTTTCTTATGACATGCTACTGAAAGCATCTCTGAAGTTGAATGAAATTGGTAATGTTATTATTACAGTAAATCAATACAACTCATTACTCTACGGCATTTGTCAAAGATTACTCCAGCTGAAAAAAGTATAGCCACATACAACCCACGAATTTCCTGTGGTGTCGCACAAGTCTGAAGTGCGCGCCACCTACTTTCGCCGCGCGCCGCCATGCAAGCACGGCGCGGCGTTTTTACGACGTCAGCCACGAGCGCCCTCTGCTGCAACCCCGCTCGTGGTCACCACTGAACTGGATCGGTCATTTGGCAATAGGACTCGAACAGACTCTCATCAGTAGGTAGGCCTCTACCTAGTTAAACTATGTGTCTGCATTCTACTAGTCTTCAGTTAACGAAGTTAAGTATTGTACTATTTCTTCGAAATATACATCTTGTACTAATCTAGCTTAGTGATTCTAGTTTCTGCTGTCCCACTGGCTGGTCACCTGAGACTCTGTATCCGCACACGCGTGCATCCTATTTCTCTGTGTCGGTCTCTCTCTACTCGGCCACCGACACTCAGGACAACCGGCGGAAAAGCGACACAAAATTTCCCAAAGTCAAAACTCTAAAGACAGCTTAGTTACGTCAGTTCATCGGTATTTTTCAACTGTTTTTCATAATAACACAAACGACAGCTTGTAATGTTACTTTTTTTTTGTATTTTTATTTTATCGCTGGTGTAGTCACAAAATCAAAGTTGAACACCGGAATTGAAATTTAACTAACGGTAAGATCAGCAATGAATATTAATTTTTGAAATGGTTATCAGTTCTCAGTAGCAATGTAAGTTAAAAATTACGACAACACCAGAAAGCACCATTACATAAGAAAATAGCGGAATCAGTTACCTGGTATACATTCATTGGTGGAAGCCGTGACACTGCTGTTGAACCTGTATGAATTGATTAATACCTTCTAATGCTTGGTCTCATGACTATTAATTATTAAAATTTTAAGACCGTGGGCAATTTTGATCACTATGGCTATCGAAAGTTAAAGAAATTATCGGACATCGCTTTTAACAAAATGAAGATTTCCTGCAGGCATTGCATTCAATGTTTAATATAAAATGAGAATAAATAAATTTTGCATCGAAAATGTTCTTTTGTCATCATGAGACAATAGGCAACAATAACCAAGCATCAATTTACTAATATTGCTGAAAATAAGTCATCAATTAAATTAAAAGATGGGGAGAAATAGTCATTATTTAAATAAAATAGGAATTCCAAATGAAAGTTAAAGGTTATTACGTAAAGGGTGCTAACCAGAGCTCACACTTACAGGATTATGGAGGTCGAGTAAAATACGTCCGCTCAGTATAAAGGTAGAAAACCGAAAGACGACAAGCGATTCCGTTTTCTCTCCAGATCGTTTGAAATAGTTGAATGTCTTACTTAAAACAAGGATAAGCAGAGATTTATTGGCAGAGAGAACGGATGCTAGCGACAAGCGTCGCAGATATAATTTTCAATAAAAAAAAAATATTAATGTATCGCTACAAGCTTACATGTTTATAGTATAGAAATATGGCGGCGAGACTTGACTGACACCAGTGATATTGTATATGGCATTGCCAGTCTAGTAATACATGTCTGTGGGTGCGCTGTTGGTTTGGCTGGGCTCCCACGGCAGGCATCGCGCCGTGACCCAGACTGCATCCCGGAGTCTCGAGTTCGGAGCCCCTCGCCCCCCCCCCCCCTAATTAGCCCCTGACGCGGTTAATTATGAGCGAGCAGCGCCGCGCCCCAGGAAGTCCAGGTGGCACCACCCTTCCTTCTCCCCCTCCATTCCCACCCCTCCTCCTTCACAGCCTCTCTCCCGCCCCTCCAGCTCCTCTTATCGTCGAGTTACTTCACCACGTTTCGCTCTTCGCAGCACTGCCACAGAGCCAGAACCGCCGTTCCTCCAGGAGTTGGCCGTCGCTGCGTCACTAAAGGATCACCCCCCCCTCCCCTCCCCAGTCCACACACACAGAAAAACACATACGCACCACTGATACACTGCAACAATAAGGGGCGGTTTATAATCTGCAGCTGCATTTCAGGCTGTGAGGGCTGATCAATGGAGCCTTTTTTCCCCTGTGATTTCCTTGATATTTTTTAATATATACTAAATGAACAGAGGAAAAAACAAAATAAACCTCTCTGACCAATGTTAAAGTTAAAAAAGTATCTCATAACTTGGTTGATTACTGTATATGTAAACATCTTTGGCAAAGCTGTTGCTAATTACTAAAAAATATAAAAGTTTCTTTAATTTAAAGTTTTAATGTAAAAAACTGCATAACACCTGACAGTTAAAGCAACAGTTACGCCAGATGTCAACATTAATTAACGTCCAAACATCGTAGACGCAAGTTTGTTAAGAAAATTTATAACAAACAAATTTATGTATATTTTCCTATTGTTTGATTAGTAATTAATGTAATTCTTATACAAGCAGGTGATTGAGAATGACAAACTGTCGAAACAGCTGTAGCACTATTAAATAAAACATAAGCAGCAATCCGGAACTTTATTACAATGTCTTTCCTTGATAGTTACCCGCAAGCTCAACTACAGCTCCGTGCGAGTTGCAAAATTGCCACCCCCTCATTAAAAAATACGAGATAAAGAATCATCATCATCATAATCATCATTAGAGGCTGATTATGCCTTACAGCGTTCAGTCTGGAGCATAGTACCTCTAATAAAATTCCTCCATGATCCCCTATTCAATGCTAACATTGATGCCTCGTCTGATGTTATGCCTTTTACTTCAAAATCATTCTGCACCGAATCTAAGTACTTTCATCTTGGTCTAACTCGACTCCTCTTACCCTCCTCTGCCGTGCTCTTAGGTAACCTTGCTTCTCTCATGCGTGTAACATGACCCCACCATCTCAGTCTGTTCGCTCTAACTGCTTCATCTATGATATTCATTCCCAGTTTTTCTTTGATCCTCATTATGGACACCCTGCTTCCATTGTTCCCATCTATTAGTACCTGCAATCATTCTTGCTACGTTCATATCTGTAAACTCTACCTTATGAATAAGATAACCTGTATCCACTCGACTTTCACTCCGTTACAACAAAGTTGATCGAAAGATAGAGCGGTGCACTGCTATCTTAGTCTTGGTACTGACATCCTTCTTCCAGAAGAGAGTAGATCTTAGCTGAGCACTCACTACGTTATCTTTGCTGCACCTCGATTACAGTTCCTTCACTATGTTTCCATCCTGCGAGAAAATACATCCTAGGTACTTGAAACTGTCTACCTGTTCTAACTTCGTTCCTCGTATTTGGCACACAATTTGTTTAAATCTCTTTCCCACAGACATTACTTTCGTTTTGGAGATGCTCATCTTCATATCATAATCCTTGCACCTCTGATCGAGCTCTGAAATATTAGTTTGCAACCTTTCAATCGAATCTGCCATTTCAACAAAGTCATCCACATATGCGAGACTGCTTATTTTGTTTTGACCTTATTTTAAACCCGCCCTGCCAGTCTACTGTTTTCAACATATGATCCATGAATAGATAAAGAAACTTGTGAAAATTTAAAAATCAGTCACAGGTTTCCATAAAATACATCTGACAGTTGTATAAAACACATGGAAATATCTTTGCAGGCTCAATATGAAAAGGGGAAATGTTTTTACCCATAGTTTCGGAAAGATTTGATTATCTTACTACAAATTTTTTTACCACATTTTGATGAACATTCGGAACGACATGGCCTATATTTTTGAAATATAAAGGGACCTCAGAAAACCTCACCATAAATTTTCAGGACTCGTAGAAGAGAGTAAGTACACATATTGTTAAGGAGTTCGGAAACGTCATCCTGTGATGCTAGGGACACTTCTTTCAAAAAATGTTCAAATGTTTGTGGGTCATTAGTCCGTAGCTTACAAACGACTTAAACTTAGTTAAACTAACCTAAGGGCAACACAAACACCCATGTCAGAGGGGAGACTCGGACCCGCGACGGCGAACGCACGGCGCCCCAGTACGCACGGCCAATCCTCCGTGGCACACTTTTTTTTTATCTTGGTCACTGAGAAAAAAATGTCTTCTACTGCAAGCTCTTTCCTTTCCATATTTTGAGAAGAGGTAGGAAGGGCCAAAACAAGAAAAAAAAGTCTACTAAACATGGAATCTACAATGAATATCTTAAGATTTATGAGCCCTTGATCAGTGCAAGAGATGTGTAAATAGTTGACGATCGAATATGAAAATGTGCTCAAAGCTTCAAGGTATGCATTTTAGAACCCATGTTTGATAGACATTTTGTTATTGTGTACACTTCACATTCTTCCAGGTAAGCTAACGATCTAAATTGTAGAGATATGTATATATAGATATATTAAGCTCGCTATTTAATACTTCAATGTAGGTTAGCGGTTTCGACAAAACTTTGTTATCAACGTCGGATCTGCATTTCGCTTACCACTTTCGAAATATAACAAGCGGCCTACCACAAATTTTCATGTTTCTCTATTTATTTACTTTAAAATTCAGTGGTATCTAATGCCGAAAATTCCCTTCTGTCTGTCTTTAATAATAATTAGGCTTTAAACCAATTTTGTCTAAAAAATTTAAGTCAACGGTAATCTCTGCGGTGTAATTCCTCAAGAATCTAAAAAAAAAGCAGTCAACAATTCGAAAATTGGTTTGAACACCACAGTGCTTTACTAGGCATGGTCCTGTTTGGAGGTGGTATGCCGTTGCCTTCCTCCGACCTTCGAACTGACTTACCCAGCCAGTTATAGGGGGACCTACAGTTTAACGTGGGTTCCGAACCATGGTGCTACCCGGGATTTTTCACATGAGCAATACTGCCAGAGGTGAAAGAAGTGGAAAGTTACAGATAAAAATCCTAGGACCTGGCGGGGATCGAACACGCGACCTTTGGATTTGTAGTCTGGCACTCTACCACTGTGCAACCGAGGCGCACATCCTCTATTTTATGTCATTTTAAGCTTCCGAGGATTTCCAATTTTATAATTTGTATTAACATGTATTGACCACTGACGCTGTATCATTGTCACAAGGCGCATGCGCCACGTGTCATGTTTACCTGGCGTCCACGTTTTGCTCAGACTGTCAGTCGGCGGTTAGCACGCGGCGAAATCTGTTACACAGCATATTTTATCATTTTATATGTTTGACATGCCTTTGTTTAAAGGGCTACATTATGTGTACAAAGATTGACGCGTGTAACGTTTCCACAGTAATAATGTAATGTAAGTACTTGTTGCCTGTAGACCAAAATTGTTGTAATTTTATAGGTAAACATCCTATGGTTTTAATACGGTTGTACATAGCTTGATTGTTACTTTCGTATTCACTATAGGTCCATGTATCTTCTGAAGAAGATTCATTTATATCAAACGAAACCGCGATAAAGTTTATTAAACTTTAATTTGCAACAGGTTGGCTGTTACTTTTACTGCAGTGTTACATCTGTTCAGAATCTGAATCTCTCCGTTCGAGTTCTGATTTCTCTATTTTATGTAGGTGACAGTGAACAATATATTCTCGCATTCGGAGGAGAATGTTGGCGATTGAAGTTTCGTAAGTAGACCACGCCGCAGCGATAAGCGCCGTTGTTGTAATGATCCCCATCCCAGATTCTGTATCATTTCCGTGACGCTGTCTCACTTGTATCGCTACAATACAAAACTGGCTGCGCATCTTTGGACTCTTTCGATAACTTCCGTTAAACCCACTTGATAAGGATCCCACACTGGGCAGCAATACTCCAACATTTACATGATAGCTACGGTTCAGCTGCCGCGGTGGAGTAGGCGAGCGGTCTAAAGCACCTCGCTACGGAGGGCGC
The DNA here is from genome assembly GCA_026315105.1 of Locusta migratoria. NCBI lineage: Eukaryota > Metazoa > Arthropoda > Insecta > Orthoptera > Acrididae > Locusta > Locusta migratoria. The sequence goes on along the minus strand of CM048750.1, from coordinate 365,971,421 downwards.
GGTTGCTCGCCGTGGAGGTTCGAGTCCTTTCTGGGGCATGGGTGTGTGTGTGTTTGTCCGTAGGTTAGTTTACCTAGGTTTAAGTAGTTTGTAAGCTACGGACTGATGACCACGCAGTTTGATCCGATAGATTTACAGACATTTGAACATTTGAACGGTTCAGCTGAATGTCTACATGGAGTTCCTTCTTCCATTTGTCATCAATACACATGCCATAAATTGATGGTGATTTGTTACACCCCTACATGACACCCTGATTTGTTGTCATCTGTTTTAAAACTGACTTTATTTTAGGATTTTTTAGTATCTCTATTTAGGCTTTTGACTACAAAATAATGGGGTACCCTCGTTGTTTCATTACCGTCCAGATTCTACTTCTCTTGACCAAGTCGAACGCCTTTTTAAAGTCAATGGATTCAACTTGTGTTCCCAAATTGAATTCTTGTCGATTTTCTATAGCTCCATTGATAAACTTACAAAAACTCTGTTAGAAAATCTCTCTCCTTTAGCTGCGGCGCCATTGCCCTTTCGGTTCTGGACTGAGGTGATGCTGAAAAAAGGAGGAAAACTTGGGAGTCGTTACAGAAGGCTACAGAAAGGCAGCTTGATTTAGAATTCTCTCTGCGCGCCAACGTCGACCTCTTGTTTTACCCTCTCACCTGGTGCTCTTTTAAAGGAAAAAAAGTAAGTTTACGCAGCTGGTGGCCGCACTTCAGTAAAAGAGAACCAAATGCCCGTTACCATATCTAGAAGCAATCACACAGACAAGAAAGAGAAAGTATCAGAACAGCATGAGATGCAAAAACAAAACAAAAAATAAACAAAAAACAACAAAAATGCTTTTAAGGAACAAAGATTACATTAAAATATTTTTACGAGTCGTCAGCGTTCACTGGCTGGTCACAAATTACATTCCTCACCACAGTTATTATTTGTTGAATCTGTTACAACTGCTGTCTTTCAATACTTTATTGTAACTCCACAGGACTCTCTAATAATAAAAATATAATTAAGTGATTTAAAACAAATGTAAAAACTTCTTCTCTTGTTTCCCAGGCTGTCTTCTCCACTGATTGTGCGGAGAAGTTATTCACATTGTACCTTTCCTCAAAAAAAAATATGTTCAAATGTTTATATAGTCTATGGGACTTAACTATGGGGTCATCAGTCCCTAAACTTACAAACTACTTATGAACTACTTACGAACTAGGACGGCACAAATATCCATGCCCGAGGGGGGGATTCGAACCCCCGACCGTAGTGGCCGTGCAGACCGTGACTGAAGCGCCTTAGTCCCCTCGGCCACCGCGGCCGGCGTACCTTTCCTCCTATCATTCAATATTTATCTATAGAATTACATTTCAAACGTTTATTTTCTCTTGTTTTCGCTTTTTCTACATTCCCTGACAAGTGCCACATCGGTACAATGTGCTTGTATTCTCTCTTTACCCTCACAATTTTTTTTTAAATATCCTCTCTGTTTCTTCAATCATGTGTTATTTCGTTATATCGAAGCATGTCCTCTAAATATTCCACACGTCCCCAATTTTAACTCCAAATCCATTTCTTCCGGCCTTCTTCTGGTTACTGGTTACTAAATGTCCGATACCAGTACCGATAAGATTTGTCGACTAGGAAACAACACTGAATAGTCAGGGCGCAAAATGTTAGAAATTTAGATAATAAGAGAAGGCTCGTAGAAATACGAGTAACATGCAATTTGCGTCAAAAACCAAGAGGAAAAAATTAACAATGGAGTATTAAGAACTAACACTCTTTCAAATTCTGAAGGTCTCAGAGGTAAACTATAGGGAGTGAAGAGTTATATTTATCTTGTACAAAAACGAGGCAGCATGAAATGAACGCAGTAGGTTGGGAATGGAATAAGACAGGCGGTAGCCTTTCCCCAGTGTTGTTCAATCTGTACGATGAGCAAGCTGTGAAGGAATGCGAGGAGAAATTTGGAAAAGGCATTAAAGTTCACGGAGAAATAAAAACTTTGCGGCTTGCTGACGACATAGTAATTCGGTCAGAGACAACAAAAAAGCTGGAAGAGCAAATGAACAAAATGGACATTGTCTTGAAACGAGGGTATAAGATGAACATTAGCAAGAGTAAAACAAGTGTAAGGGAATGTAGTATCAGGCGGTGCTGAAGGAATTCGATTAGGTAATGGAACACTAATTAATGTAGAAGAGGAGTTTTTTACTTGTGTGGCGTAATAACTTCTGATGGCCGACGTAAAGAAGATATAAGATGCAGAATGGCTATGGAAAAGAAAATCGTTTTTGAAAAAGCGAAATTACTTGAATTCCAATATTAATTTAAATGTTTGGAAGTCCTTTCTGAAAACATTTGTCTGTAGTGTAGCTTTGTATGGAAGTCAAAAGTAAATGATAAGGAGTTCTGACGAAAAGATCATAGAAGCTTTTAAAATTTGTTGCTACAGACGAATAATGAAGAATAGATGGTAAAAACACGTAACTAATGAGGAAGGGCTCAACAGAACTGGGGAGAAAAGGAGTTTCTGGCATATCCTGATTAAAAGTAGGGCTAGGTTGATGGGACCTATTCTGAGATATCAAGGCAGCATTAGAAGGAACTGTGTGGGGTAAAAATCGTAGAGGGAAACCGAGTGACGAATACAGTAATCAGATTCAAAAGTACGTAGGTTGCCGTTCTTATTCACATGTGAAAAGGGTTGCATAGAACTAGCTAGCGTGTTGAGTGTGTCTTGAGGAACAAAGTGAGCATGGAAACCCATGCCCTGAAACGCCAACCAACTACGCTACTGAGTCCAAGTCACAGGCACCAGCTCCTGCCGCTAGACATCCCCTCCAGCAACTTCGACGCTCTGTAGCGTCATTGGATGACCTTTCCGGGCATGGGTTTCTATGATCACTTTGTTCCTCAAGACAACCCCTCCCCCCTCATCCCCTAGAAGTTTGTTGGTGTAGTAGTGTAATTCTGAAACACACTAACGTATGGGACACACATCAATCTCAATCTTCGACGTCCATTTACTACCGGAAATATGCGCAGGTCAAAATTTTGTGAAAGAATTTTTTTATTGATAACATGTGAAGAATCGCGCTGCGAACCCCGAGTGCGCGAATTTAAATTCACCATGTAAAAGATTAATTTGTTACTTGGAAAAACACTCCGCCCCCGAGTTCACAATTTTAATCGGGCTGCACCTTGTAACATATCAACGGAGTTGTAATTTAGCTGACTACTTGAATCCATCATTAAAAAGTTAATAACTATGTAATTAATGCTCACTCTCTTTGTCATAAGACTGGACAAGATGGGAAATGTCTGTGATCTACAATGTAGTCTCATTCGAAGAGGCCATCAATGTACTCTTGTCACCTATCCGATCTCTCAAAAAATTAAAATAAATAAAAAGAATCACATCATCTTCATCATCATTAGAGACTGATTATACCTTTCAGCGTTCAGTCTGGAGCGTAGTACCTCTGATAGAATTCCTCCATGATCCCCTATTCAATGCTGACATTGATGCTTCGTCTCATGTTATGCCTTTTACTTCAAAATCATTCTGCACCGAATCTAAGTACTTTCTTCTTGATCTACCTCGACTCACCCTCCGCTGCCGAGCTCATGAGTCTGTTAGGTAACCTTGCTTCTCCCAATCCTGTAACATGACCCCACCATCTCAGTCTGTTCGCTCTGACTGCTTCATCTATGGTGTTCATTCCCAGTTTTTCCTGGATTTCCTCATTATGGACACCCTCCTGCCATTATTCCCATCATTATACGGAAAAAATATCGCACCGACGTGTTTTACGGACCACTTTAGATTTGTAGTTTTATAAGATTTTGCAGTGCGCCTCGGTTGCACAGTGGTAAAGTGCCAGACTACAAATCCAAAGGTCGCGGGTTCGATCCCCGCCGGGTCCTAGCATTTTTAACTGTCACTTTCCACTTATTTCACCTCTGGCAGTATTGCTCATGTGAAAAATATCGAGTAGCACCGTGGTTCGGAACCCACGTTAAACTGTAGGTCCCCCTATAACTGGTTGGGTAAGTCAGTTCGAAGGTCGGAGGAAGGCAACGGCATACCACCTCCAAACAGGACCATGCCTAGTAAAGCACTGTGGTGTTCAAACCAATCTTCGGATTGTTGACTGCTTTACCCCTTTTACCTTAAGATTTTGCAAACATTTCGGACCAAAATAATTATCTAAGTAATAAAAAAATAAATTAATAAGAGTGTCTGAAACCTTTGTAGGAAAAAAAAAAATAGCTACTGGCGGGTTCCGAGCCACTGACCTTCAGCGCCACAATCCAACACATTGCCCACTACGCTACAGCTAACAGTTGGTAATTCGGTTCTCTAATATCATACTATTTATGGCCGTTGTTAACTGATGTTAATATGGCATTTGTAGACACCAGATTATCATTTATAGTGCGAAGAACGACGTCATTTTGTTAATTCTTCAGTGCGCCATTGCTTTGAAATGACAATGTGTAAGTTACAATAAGAAAATCATCAAATACGCAACGCAAGATGCCGTATGCCAGAGAGATTTCTGGGCGAGGAATGTCACGTGACATCTCCGAACGGCTGATTTTCGTTAATTGAATGGGGGGTGTCAAATATTTTTACAAATATCTCAAATTTATACGAGATATGAAAAAAAACATAAGGGAACAAAGTTGTAGAGAATTTTCTCCTCTACAAATTCGTTTATTCAATTTTAGCGTCAGACGAGCGGTTTATTTGCAATTAAAATTACATTACAAACACCTGAAACGATACGAGATATGAAAAAAACATAAGAGAGCAAAGTTGTAGATAATTGTCTCCTCTACAAATTCGGTTTTTTCAATTTTCGTGTCAGATGCATGGTTAAGCCGTGTTTTTCATTTAAGTTTTCAGCTGTCAAAAGACGATCGCAAAGGCCCACTTTTAGTGTTACTACCGTAAACGAAAGTAGACCAATAGGTAAGCTGTAAAAGGTTAGATCTAGGACGAACTTTTCATATCCTTAGGCCACCAAAGGGTAGGTAGCGGAAGTTGCTTGGTGGACATGGCCTGCTTCCTGCTCCAGTCGAGTACGGTTAGCGGAGAAAACGGCTGCCGTTCGGATCTTTTCTCGATATGCACAACAGAATAAGTATTTTATTGGTGACAGTAGCCTTCATTATGAAGCAGAACGCCTCTGCATTTTGCAGATCGTCTCAGGTCTATTTACCGATTACTAAATAAACGTCCAACGCAACGTGCTCCTCTTTTTTGGATGTCCTCTGTCTCTCCTATTAGTACCATCTACTACGGATTCCACACTAATTACCAATAATTAAGAAATGAACCAAGTTAACAAAGCACAGTTGTGGTTTCCGCCCTACTTTAGGGTTTGCTGTAGTTTTATGATTCTTGCAAATATTTAGAAAGAAAAATAATAAAAATATGAATAACATAAAATTAAATATAAAAAGTATAACATATCAAATTTAATAACGTAATATAAAATGAATTACATAAGACGTTATAATATATTTTTAAATATTTTATTTTTTATCGCTGATTACTTAAATTACTTATATTTTTATTAATATTTGTGTAAAGTATTTGCAAAAGTAGGCCGTAAAAGAAGCCAGTGAAAATTTTATTTTTATAATTTCATTAATCAAATTTTTCTTCAACCTTTCGCAACAGTTTTATTTGTAGTTTGTTTACTTATTTTACTGTGCGAAACATTTTATATTGGCATTCTTATTCTCTACATAATATTTAATTTCTGATGTTTAATTTTAAAGAGGTCCTTCCTCAACCTAACTCGTTGTTGCAATATTTTTTCAGTTAGTTCAGCGACTTACTCTTTTATCTTGTCATTCATTTGTGTAATTTGATATATTTATTAGTTGTGAAAAATAATTTTTTTGTTATTTTTATAACTGTTTTATTTCTTTCTAGACTTTCTCATTACTCCACCCGCTCTGAATTGTGCATGTTCCATCGCGTATACTATGGAAGTCATTTGTATGATTTCAAGGTAATGTGCATTAGGTGACGAGACCACATCGGATTGCTTTGATGTGGTTCTTCAGCATATTTTTCGTGGCAAAAACGTAGAAGTGGAGATGGCGTGTCGTGGCGTGTTTTATTATTGAATATTTGTTCGTGTCAGTTTCCTGTTGTCATATATTGATTTTACTTTTGGAATTGTTGAGAGGCTGTGGTAGCCACAGACACGCACTCCAGGCTGAGAAATAGAGACCATTGCAGATAACAGGCTAAAACAGACACGTATATCTTACGAGATATAGGCACTAAAGAAATCTCCTAGCGAACTGCTGATGCCCTCGGCCACCGTCCCAGGGTGGAGGTTACCTTTCGGAGAAGATGGGCGTAACTTCATATAGCGTCTAGACGCTGTTGTAAGACGTTACATTAGTACTTGGTGGCCAACAGGCACGTTTTAATGTACGTAGCAAAGTTGATACCAGTCACTTGGGAACAGCAACGTCAGTGGTTCCACGAGGCTAGAGTAAGAGGCTAAAGAAGAAAAACCGCAAGTTAGCAGCTCCCCTGAGGCGTGGCCTAAGGCGGAGCCTAAGGTGTGGCCAACTGACGTAAAACATTGTTGTTGTTGCCCATATTGGGTAGCGTCGTGACGTTTTACTTTCAGCTGAACAATGTTGCTACCAAGTATGGATTTTGTTAGTGCACAAACAAGCCACCTCCCCACCCGGGGAATGGCAGAAAGGACAGGGCTGAAACGTGGTTCGCTAGAGGACTCAGAGAGGGGGCAAGCCACAATTTAAATTGGTTGAACCAAGCAGCGGCCAATAGGAAATTGTTAACTGTCGGAAAGTGGGGAAAAGAGGTGCGCCCACACCGGCCGTTAAAACCCTCGGTTTTTGGATCAAGAGCGGAGTTCTCAGTCAGACGAGTCGGGCGCCAGCCCGTGACTATCGCCGTCGGCCTCGGGGTGCTCCACGACAGTCTGTTCCTCGCGGGGAGTGCGTCTGTCTAGGGGATGCTGCTAGGGAACGTAATTACTGGCTTCTGTAGTAACAAACGATTTATACTTCTTGTTTTTTTTTTTTTTTTTTTTTTTTTTTTTTTTTTTTTTTTTTTTTTTTTAATAACTAACCCCAGTGTAGTAGACTTAGAATGGGATGCAATAAATTCAATGCAAGGTACTTAGGAGTTCCATAAAGTTTCCTAAACAGGTATCCTCTCGAGTCCCGAAATCCGCATCTCTAGTAGATGCCTGTATTGTCTCTCTGCAATCAATCCTTTCCGTTCGGGATATGCAGACTGACCTTGCTACCTCTTCCCTCTTCCCTATGTAGGACACGACACTGTATCCTTTCCCGGTATGCAAGACAGAGCACCTGAAACCTCTTTGTTTGTTCGGGTGATGGTAACAAAGTAGTGCTGGCTGTATTTAGTGGAAGTCTTGGTTACCGTTTGTAAAGATCTTGCTATTCGTCAGAGGATGTCTGCAAAGATTTTCGAAATCCCTGCCTGGAAGTCGATCTCGGTCAGAGGATCGCTGCCAAACGTACAAATGGAAATGGGCTCCATCCTGTTCGGCCAATCAGACGTGTCTTCCCACATTGTATCTTGTAGACGCCAGATTTTTGGTACCTATCAGACTCAGCAATTGTGTATTTCAGTTTAGTCTGAAGCTGGTTATTTGTTGTAAACGCTATAGTTAGATTGGATTTTTTATACAATATATTTATCTTATTTGAAAGAAGCGCCATGTATGTCATTTTTGGATATCTCCTTTTTCAAACTGTGGTACGATCATTGTGGTCCGTCGTAATTTATGGCATATCAAATCGACTTGGCTTGCTTTACAGTTGTTACCTATGGTTACTTGTTATGGCGTCTGGTTACAGAGGTAGTTTCAATCTTCTATGGACCATGGTTTGGAAGAATGCTTTCTTGTAATTTAGTGGGTAATTATTATATATGAACCAGATGGTTTCCTGTAAAGCATAAAAACATGTTTACCATTTTGATTTGTAATTGTAATATCCAAGAAGTTTATGCTCTTGCTGTGGTGTCGCACAAGTCCAAAGTGCGCGCCACCTACTTTCGCCGCGCGCCGCCATGCACGCACGGCGCGGCGTTCTTACGGCGACAGCCACGAGCGCCCTCTGCGGCAACTCCGCTCGTGGCCACCAGTGAACGACATCGTTCACTTGGGACTGAGTTAGGAACCAGTAAAGACTTCGGAATCCGATAGGCACCAGTGAAGACTTGGCTATCAGTTAGGCACTAGGCAGGATTCTAGCTCAACTATGTATCAACATTCTGCAGTACCATGTAAAAGTTAAGTATTGTATAAATTCTGTGCAATATATATCTAGTTCTAGGGTTTCTAGTTTCTGGCTGCTCCTCTCCGTACCTGCACCAGCGTGCTATCTTTATTCCTGTGTCGGTCTCATTCCACTCGGCCACCGACACCTACGACGGAAACGAGACACAAAAGCGGCGACGAGGCTGGGACACAAAAGTGGCGACGAGGAGTGATAGACGATCCGTGGACCAGCCCGCTTGCAGCAGCCACACAGCAGTAGTAGTCGGAGCACACAGAAATTGTTCCCGCCCACCCACCCTTATTATAAGAATTTTGGGGGAAGATATTTTGTTACGTGTTTTGTGGACTTTTTTGTTGCAGCGCGTCCTCTTTCATATTGCATTTGTGTTTTGTTATAATTTACTTGTATGCGCGGCGTCTAATCGGTCAGCATGGCCACTACCCCGAACCCAAACTTAATGGAAATTATTCAGTTACAGACGGCGCAAATAACACAACTCCTGCACGCTGTGGCCCAGCTCACAGCGCAAGCAGCTGACCAACAACAACAGCCGCCGCTTCAGCAGCCCACACCTGCCGCCGCAACGCTTTCTACGTTTCGCCAGTACAACGAACGTGAGGATGAATGGAGCGACTACTTCGCACAGTTTCAAGAACTCCTCGCGGCTCATCAAATTACAGGTCAGAAAGTGAAGCATCTGCTATTATCTGTGGTGGGCACCAACACCTTCGTGTTACTGAAAAAACTCTTCCCCGACGTATCTCCTCGTGATGTAGACTTTGAACAAATAGTAGAGGCACTAAATGCTCATTATGAGAGAAAAGTTCTCGTAGCTGCGGCACGGTACCGATTTTTCAGACTTAAAAAATTACCGCAGCAGTCACACCAAGAGTGGATTACGGAATTGAAGGGCTTAACCCGCAAATGTAAATTTAATTGCTCTTGTGGACTTTCGTATAGTGACGTGATGTTGAGGGATGCGATTACGCAGAACATTCAGGACCCCAGAATTAGGGCAGCAATTCTAAAACAGTCTGACCCCTCATTAGACAGTGTACTGCAGCTTATTGAAGCGCATGATACTTTTGACTTAGCAGATATAGAAATGCAAAGCCACAGTGTAAATTCAGTGCGCCGCAACGGACGCTTTCCTAGCCGCAATTCTCAGTTTAGCACTAGTGATTCTTTAAATTTTACCGGCCGTGCTGAGCAGACAGTGAACAGTAGCCAGCGTAAAAGTGCGACACAAAGGTCGCCCCGTCGTGTTAGAAACAGTGATTTGAATAACGGGCGCCAACGCTCATTTCAGAAAAATGTACGTAAATCTTGCCCCCAGTGTGTGTCTCGCCACAAGCGTGCTCATTGCCCTAGTCGCAACGCAACCTGTTATCAATGTGGCAAATCGGTACATGTGCAGTCTGTGTGTATGCAAATTAAAAACTCAAAGAACAGTAACGTTAGAAACAGTGCTTCGCAAAGTGCGAGAGCAGTGCATGCAGTCAATGTCATAGACGCTGTGGAATTGAACAGTGCTTTACTTGGTTCTCAATTGCAAGGAAATTCTTCTGCACCTATTGCAAAACTATGTATTGAGCCACGCCGCAAGCGCCGACGAGCGCGTAAATCTGTGCAACGGAAAAGGGTTCGGGACAAGCAAAATGACTATGTTCAGTGCACTCCTGTAGTGAACCAAGTGCCTTCTACAACTTCTCCTTGTAAAAGTGCCCAGTACTGTGTAGATAGTGACAATAGTCTTGTTGTAGCAACTCAAAAGTTTAGTGCAGAAGTTAGTGAATCTGTAGTAGCCTCGCACTGCGCGGACGCCGATCCGGCGGTAGTGCCATCTAGTGACAGTGATATTAATCTATGTGCCGAGTCTGCGCCGCTTCCTACCGTACGCCCGTACGCAGCCCGCGCATGCGCAAGTGTAGTAAACAAGTTCAATCAGACGTTGCCCACATTCGCGCACCTGTCGAGCGCCACAAGCAAAAGCTTTTTGTGAATCTTTGCATAGAAAATAAGACTGTGCAATTTCAGCTTGATACTGGTTCCGCTGTCACTTTAATGAATAAAGACACTTATGAACTTCTGGGTTCGCCAAAATTGTCGCCGTGTCAACAAGTGCTAACAGCTTATACAGGACAAAATATTCCCATGCTAGGAACGTGTAGCCTGCCTGCCTCTTTCCAAGGTGTTACAAAAACAGTTGCTTTTGTTGTTGTTCAGACCAAATCTACACAGAACATTTTTGCGCTAGATGCTTTTGACTTGTTTGGTTTATCAATTCAAAGAGATGTGCTTCAAATTTCGTCAATAGTGCCTCAGGATAAAATCAATGCATTGTGTGACAAATATAGTGACTTGTTTTCGCCGGAACTAGGTTGTGCAAAAGACTTCGTGGCACATGTAACTTTAAAAGAATCTGCAGTTCCAAAATTTCGTAAAGCTAGACCAGTGCCTATCGCCTTGCGTGATACAGTTGCCGAAGAACCTAAAAGTTGGCAAGATAGTGGGGTGATTTCTCCTGTTTCTGCGAGTCAGTGTGCCTCGCCTATAGTAATTATACCCAAGCCGTCAGGAAAACTTCGTCTCTGTGCGGACTTCAAATCAACAGTGAACAGTCAAACAATTGTAGACACTTATCCCCTGCCCAGACCTGACGAACTAATGGACAAATTAGGACAGTCTCGTTTCTTTTCTAAGATTGATTTAGCAGAGGCATACTTACAGATTCCACGTGATGACGAGTCCAAAACGTTTTTCGTCATTAACACTCACATGGGGATTTATCAATTTCAACGCCTACCCTTTGGCAGTTCTTCCGCTCCCGCTATTTTTCAGCGCTTTTTGGAACAGCTGACAGTTTCGGTACCTTGTTGCTCGAACTATTTAGATGACATTGTGGTATCCGGACGTACAGTTGAAGAACATTTAGCAAACCTGGAGTGCCTTTTCAAAGTTTTGACTGCAGCAGGTCTACGTTGTAATAAGGCAAAGTGTTCGTTTTTTCAAACTGAAATAGAGTACCTAGGCCATGTGATTAATGCCCAAGGAATTCATCCCTTACAGTCACATCTTCGAGCAATCAAAGACTTGCCTCCTCCTAAGAATGTGCATGAATTGCAAGCAGTGATGGGAAAGCTTAACTATTATTTCAGATTTATTCCCAATGCCTCTCAGATTGCAGCTCCACTGCATCACTTACGTAGGAAGAATGTTCCTTTTGTATGGTCTAAAGATTGTCAGGTTGCCTTTGACAAACTAAAGTCTGCACTACTCAGTGATGCATGTTTGATTCCCTTTGACCCACAGAAGCCTGTAGTGTTAGCAGTTGACGCCTCGTCGTACGGTCTGGGTGCAGTTTTGTCACATCGTATTGGATCTCACGATCGTCCTATTGCCTTTGCGTCCAAGCGTCTGACGCCAACGCAACAGAATTACAGTCAGATAGAAAAGGAGGCCTTAGCAATAATTTACGGCATCACAAAATTTCATCATTATGTCTATGGCAGAAAATTCTATGTGTTGACAGACCACAAGCCTCTCACGCCGTTGTTCTCACCCACAAAGCCAATTCCGCCACGTACGGCACAAAAGCTTCAGAGATGGTCCTTGATATTGTCTAATTATCAGTATGAGATTTTGTACCGACCTACCACTTAACATGCCAACGCAGACACACTTTCCCGACTTCCGGTTGGCCAGGATGTTTCGTTTGATTCTTCAGAAATGGCATGTTGTCAGATAGACTCCAGAGATGCTTCCGCTGTCGCATACTTTCCTTTGAACTCTCGTCGGGTTGCACAGGAAACAGCTGCGGATGCAGACCTAAGTGTGGTAGCACGTTTTGTTCGCTCAGGGTGGCCTGCCAGAGCCAAAGACATTGATCGGCCTCTGGTTCGACGTTATTTTGCACAACGTCATGCATTATCTTTAAGTCAGGGTGTACTGTTGTTGCATACCGACAACGACCAAGCAAGAGTGATTGTTCCTCGTTCCCTGCAACGAGAAGTGTTACGCCTCCTGCATCAAGGACATTGGGGCATTGTTAGGACAAAGCAACTGGCCAGACGTCATTGTACCTGGGTTGGTATGGACGCTCAGATAGAGAGCATGACATCACAGTGTACAGTTTGTGCGGAGCATCAGGCGGCTCCTCCACAGCGTTTCTCAGACTGGCCACGCCCCAAGGGACCATGGCAACGTTTACATATTGACTTTGCCGGACCTTTCTGGAATACGCGCTGGTTAATTGTTATAGACGCTTTCAGCAAGTTTCCTTTTGTGATTGCCATGAACTCAACGACAGCTTCTAGTACAATCAGTGCCTTAACATCAGTGTTTTGCATCGACGGCTTGCCTGAAACTATCGTCAGTGACAATGGACCTCAGTTTGTTAGTGCGGAATTTCAACAGTTTTGTCGTGTGAACGGCATTCAGCATATTACCACTGCACCTTTTCACCCTCAGTCCAATGGTGAAGTAGAACGTTTCGTTCGAACATTCAAGTCTCACATGGAGAAGATGAAAGGTCATCACTCCAGGCAGCAAGCTCTTCAAATTTTCCTGTCTACGTATCGGTGCATGCCACGTGACGGCCCGTCTTCTGCCGAGCTGCTACACGGCCGCCGCCACCGCACTCTCCTTCACCTGCTGCAGCCTCCCACGCACCGAGTCGGTTCGTATGGCGCTACGCGTTTTCAGGTTTCTACGCCGGTGCTGTAAAGGGTGATTGATTGCTGGAATGAAGAAGACATGGTTGCCAGCACCATTCAGCGCGTGCTCGGTCGCAATATGTATGTTGTACGTTCTTCCACAGGGTCAGAGCTGCGGCGCCACGCAAACCAATTGCGCTTGCACAGGCCGCGCGATCCTGTCTCCGGTTTCTTGATTCCAGACCCAGTTCACCGCCAGGGAGCACCGCCACATCGCTCGCCGCCGGGCCCAGCTTCCCCGGGCTACGAGCTCCCGATGGATGTCGACGCGCCTCCTACGCAGTCGGCCCCTCCGCCTCCGTCGCCGCCGCAGATGACAGCGTCACCGAGAGGGACTCCGGGACCGTGCGGGCCCCCCAGCTTGGACCACGCACCTCAGAAGATGACCTGCTCCCTCTGGGCGGGGGTATGCGCCCTTCCTCAGGTTTCGCCGGGTTTTCTGGAGGATCGCAAGGCGGATGCCGGGGCGCGGACGGCGTCTCGATCCCAGCCTCAGCTACGACGCCCGTCCCACCAGTAACGCCCCCGCCCAGGCCCTCCTCCCAGTGCCGTCACCGTGGCCCTCAGCCCTACGCCACGACGGCGCGGCGGTTTGGGGGGGAGGGGTGTGGTGTCGCACAAGTCCAAAGTGCGCGCCACCTACTTTCGCCGCGCGCCGCCATGCACGCACGGCGCGGCGTTCTTACGACGACAGCCACTAGCGCCCTCTGCGGCAACTCCGCTCGTAGCCACCAGTGAACGACATCGTTCACTTGGGACTGAGTTAGGAACCAGTAAAGACTTCGGAATCCGATAGGCACCAGTGAAGACTTGGCTATCAGTTAGGCACTAGGCAGGACTTTAGCTCAACTATGTATCAACATTCTGCAGTACTATGTAAAAGTTAAGTATTGTATAAATTCTGTGCAATATATATCTCGTTCTAATTTACTCTAGTGTTTCTAGTTTCTGGCTGCTCCTCTCCGTACCTGCACCAGCGTGCTATCTTTATTCCTGTGTCGGTCTCATTCCACTCGGCCACCGACACCTACGACGGAAACGAGACACAAAAGCGGCGACGAGGCTGGGACACAAAACTTGCTATCTTCATGTTCCACTGTAAATGCAAGTTTGGGATGAATGTCATTCATTTTGTTAGTGAGTATGTCAATCTCTTCTTTAGAACCTTTACATAATATGAGTGGAACATCGACTTATCTTCTGTAAAAAATAATTTTACTAGCTCTTTCTGGATTATTTAAAAAAAATGTAATTCAATATAGTTTACAAAGACATCTGCTTTAGTGCCTACACGAGAATTTCCCATAGCAAAGCCATCTTTCTGTAAGTACATTTTATTATTAAAGGAGAAGTAGTTGAAGGCAAGTGTAGTTCCAAGAAGCTCAGTGAATTATGTTATCTGTCTGAGATCCAGCCTGAATTATTACTTGAATTAATAGTTACTTGTAAATCGCTGTTATCCATATATTCTCAAGAATACTATCAAAGTTTATTGAATTGCCTTAGAAATAAAAGACCCATTTTTAATTAAAGGAATAATCAAGTCTCGACTAAATTATTTACTCTCATTTCCTGCTTCCCCTCCCCTCGCTATGCTTGGAAAGTTCCGAGCTAATCAATGTTCAGTATTTAATGTATAGGATTTGCACTGGGTTTAAAAACTATGACGTATCCTTTCCTCTTGAGTGAGTGCATTGGTGTCTTAAGACAATTAGATGCTATAATTCAAATGTTCAAATGTTTGTTAAGCTTAAGGGACTTAAATACGGGGTCATCAGTCCCTAAACTTACAAACTACTTATGAACTACCTACAACTAAGGACGGCACAAATATCCATGCCCGAGGGAAGATTCGAACCCCCGACCGTAGTGGCCGTGCAGACCGTGACTGAAGCGCCTCAGTCTCCTCGGCCACCGCGGCCGGCATGGTATAATTACCTGACATCTTATTCAGGTTGTTTTATAGGAGGCGATCTTTAACGTAATGGTTATGAATCCCTTTATGAGACCTTTATTTGCCATAGATCGCTTATTGATTTTACATTGATGACTAGTTTAGACTCGTTAAACAGTCATTATAAAATCTTAATTGTCCAGGCATGGTAAGAAATATGTTTCGGATGAACCAACACCATAGTGCCAAGTTATAAATGCTATGCACATAATCAATCAAATATGCCTTTGGGTCATGTTGTTCACGACCCAGTGGTATACTGTCCCACATGTCCGTGTAGTGTGAGCGACAGTGTAGCACAGGGTCGTGAACAACATGACCCAAAGGCATATTTGACTGATGATGTGCATAACCTTGGCCGCTACAGCGCAGACAGGAGCGCCTGCGATGGTGTTCGCAACGACGAACCTGGATGAACGAATGGCAAAACGTCATTTTTTTTAATGAATCCAGGTTCTGTTTACAATATCATGACTATCGCATCCGAGTTTGACGACACCGTGGTGCACGCAAATTGGAAGCGTGTATTCGTCATCGCCATACTGGCGTATCACTCAGCGTGATGGTATGGGGTGCCATTGGTTACACGTCTCCGACACCGCTTGTTTTCATCGACGGCACTTTGAACAGTGGCCGTTACATTTCAGATGTGTTACAACCCGTGGCTCTACACATTATTCGATTCCTGCGAAACCCTACATTTCAGCAGGATGATGTAGGGCCGCATGTAGCAGCTCCTGTACAGGCCTTTCTGTATTGCTGTCCTGACCAGCACATTCTCCAGATCTCTCACCAATTGAAAACGTCTGGTCAATTGTGGCGGAGCAATTGGTCCGTACAATACGCCCAGTCACCACTTTTGATGAACTGTGCTGTCGTGTTCAAGCTGCACGGGCATCTATACCTGTACACGCCATCCAAGCTCTGTTTGACTCAATGCCGAGGCGTATCAAGGCTGTTATTACGCCGAGAGGTGGTCGTTCTGTGTAAAGATTTCTCAGGATCTATGCACGCAAATTGCGTGAAAATGTAATCACGTATCAGTTGTAGTAGATTATATTTGTCCAATAAATACCCGTGTATCATCTGAATTTCTTCTTGGTGTAGCAACTTTAATGGCCAGTAGTGTAATAGCACGTCTACTCCGCCAGTTCATGTAGTTTTGTAACAGCCGGCCGCGGTGGCCGAGGGGACTGAGGCGCTCCAGTCACGGTCTGAACGGCCACAAAGGTCGGGGGTTCGAATCCCCCGTCGGGCATGGATATTTGTGCCGTCCTTAGTAATAGTTAGTCCATAAATAGTTTGTAAGTTTAGGGACTGATGAACCCGTAGTTATGTCCCATAAGCTATACAAACATTTGAACATTTGAATTTAGTTTTGTAACAGTTGTGGGAGAGTTGCACGAACCCAGGTGACGTTTTGCATGTCTTTGAGAGCCCGGTGGGCGAGCACTGTTCTGTTCCATCACCTGCCTGTTGCGAGAGTGGTAGAAGAACGGGTTTTATAATCTACACTTAAGGAGCGCTGTAGAGAAACAACGTGCAGCAGAGTTCCGACTTTTTGAGAAGACTTCTGTACTTAGCCGGGGAACATGAGGTCCTAAACGATAGGCAAAGGTATTACCGTGACGACTCCTGAACGCAGTCCCGCTAGCAGCGCCTAACGTGACGAGACTCGCGCGTGTCGACGGCCGGATACTGCGGGCCTCTAGGGCAGTCTGGGCGGTTTACGCGCTCTTGGCGCTGTTTATTACTCGCAGAGCCAAGGGGTGGTTCGCCGCGGCTGCAGCACCGCCGCGTTTATGCTCGGCAGAGAAGGCGGGGGAGGCAGGGTAGTCCCTGACCTCACAAGTGACGAGCAGTCGCACGCTGCGCCATTGTCCATCGACGTATATATTTTTGACGACGTTACGGCGTTCATTTTAATGAAATAAATCGCAATTTGCGATCACTTATGGCACCACTGTACTAGGTTTAGATGGAATACCAAAGTGCCGCAAATGAAAATTTGTACCCGACCGGGATTCGAACCCGGGATCTCCTGCTTTCTAGGCAGACGCGTTGACCACTCCGCCATCCTTTTTTTTTTTTTTTTTTAACTCCATCCTTCCCTCACAGCCTGTCCTTCCGCTCGACATATTTCGCCTTCCTCGGCGTAGGCTTCTTTGGCCTTCAAATGAACGTACTATCCTCTTTTGTTGCAGTGGTTGGCATTATTTAAGCAAAATAACATTCTTCTGTGGAAGGGTAACTATAAAATAAAGTTCTTCTTCTGCATTTGCCAGTGAACTTAGATTTCTGCATTTAAAATGTCTCTCGAGTGGGGAACACATTTAGAAATTTGTGTAAGGAAAGTAACATAACAGCCCTTCTGGCGTGAAATAAACTAATTGTTGAAAGCTGTATGAAATACACAACACGGTTTTCCTTTTTTCGCACATCGTGTGATAAAATTAAGAAGGAAGGAAAATAAACGTGCATAAGCCTCTGCACAAACGCACTTGTTTCTTCTCTTCTCATCTCGGTGACAGTGATTACTCCATCATTTATAAAATATACAAAATAACTAATAACTAAAAATAACTAATAACCGAGGACACAGTGACCAGCCCATCTGCCGAGGACTCTTCCCTGCACGTCTCCTGCCACACCCAAATCTCCATTTGCCACGCTGTCTCTTTCCTATTATCACAACCAATTAATTTTGTTCAGGAGCCCAGACTCCGCTTGTATATAATTACATATTTTTGACGACGTTACGGCGTTCATTTTAATGAAATAAATCCCTGATGCGGGAATACAGCATTGTGGCTGCGAGCATTACATAACAAAAACGCTGTGGTAATAGGAAAGAGACAGCGTGTCGAATGGAGATTTGGGTGTGGCGGGAGACGTGCAGGGAAGAGTCCTCTACAGTCGGGCTGGTCACTGTGTCCTCGGTGGCGGAGTGGTCAACGCGTCTGCCTATTAAGCATGGGATTCCGGGTTCGAATCCCGGCCGGGTACAAATTTTCATTCGCCGCACTTCGGAATGCCATTTAAACCTAGTACAGTGATGCCATAAGTGATCGCAAATTGCGATTTATTTCATTAAAATGAAAGCTGTAACGTCGTCAAAAATAAATAATTGTATACAAGCCGAGGTTGGGCTCCTGACGACAATTAATTGTGTCTCGATACCTCATGGTCTGTTCTCCCCGATGAGGGAATACAGTATCTTCGCTGCGAGCATTGGAGAACAAATAGGCTGTGGTACAGGAAAGAGACAGCGTGTCGAATGGAGATTTGGGTGTGGCAGGAGACGTGCAGGGAAGAGTCCTCGGCAGTCGGGCTGGTCACTGTGTCCTAGGTGGCGGAGTGGTCATCGCGTCTGTCTAGTAAGCAGATCATCCCTCGTTCGAATCCCGGACGGGCACAAATCTTCATTCGGCGCACTTTGGTATTCCATCTAAACCTAGTACAGTGATGCGATAAGTAATCGCAAATTGCGATTTATTTCATGTTTACACGTGACACAGTTTCCGTTAGGTGACTTTGAACATAGTTTGTCTTGAAAGCAGCAACCGTAACAGTTTATCTAATACATAAAAATTAATGTTTTTTTGTGTTATTGTTTCATGTACTGCTATACCGTACATTCGATTGCGATAACTGTCAACTCGTTGCTTGCACTTGCGGGAAGGTTATAGGCATACTAAAATTAACTTCGTATGGTACAAGGCGGAGGGTGCTTTACAATTCGTTGTCTCTCACGCCTTCATGCTGAAATGGCTGGACGGATTTGAATTAAAATTTGAACAGAGGTTGAACAGAGGTTATAACCTAATTAATACATGGGCCACCTTTCGTAAGCCATCGCATGGTGCGTGGCGGAGGGTACGTTACAGTAGGTTAATATGTTTGCTACTCCTTCCTGCTGAAAGTGATGGACAGAGTTGAATGAAATTTGGAATGGTTATTGCTTATGCCTCTTGGAAAACACAAAAGGTGGAGACCCGAAATAACTTCATTAGAAAATTGGGTGGTACAACCTGGGGTGCTGATGCATCGACACTACGCACTACAGCAATGACACTAGTGTACCCTGTAGCAGAATACTGTGCTCCAGTGTGGCAACATAGCACCCATACGTGCAGCTGAACGATTCAATGAGGGTCATTAAAGGTACACTAAAATCCACCCCGGAGCACACCAACAGCAACATCCCACCACCTCAATTGCGACGCCAGGAAGCAATGAATAGAGAATGCAGGAAACTTTACCACCCCATCTGCCCACAAGATCTTCCAATTCTCAAGATCTTAAACAATCCTCCTCCAGATCGCCTAAAGTCCCGCACTCCGCTGTGGCATAAAGGTAGGAACGACTTCAACATTAAAGAAAAGTGGCGCAAGAGGTGGAACGCGGATGTAACAGCACATCATGGCGTCGAAGACCCAACTGCCGGACTACCAGGCTTCCATCTGCAGAGAAGTGTGTGGACAAAATTAAACAGAATAATAACTGGCCATGCCAGGTGCAATGCTATGACGCACAAGTGGGGACTCCGAGATTCTCCAGCCTGTAATTGTGGTGCCCAAGAACAAACGATCCAACGTATCGTCACAGACTGGCCCCTGAGGAAATATCCTGGTCCATTCAGTGACTTTATAAATGCTACCCCGTCTGCAACTATTTGGATTTAGTCATTTGATTTATGATCATCTGTATATATGTATTTACTTAAGTTGTCATCGTATTTCTTAAACTTGCCACTGTGTTAAATTAGTAAGACGCAGAATTCCCACGTGTATTACAGTAGTGAATTTATCAAATTAGTAACTTTTAGTATTTGAACTTATATATTAAACTTTTATCTAATTTAAAACTAAATATCTATCTCATATGTAATGCTCAATACTGCTGTTGTTGCCATACGACAAATAAATAAAATCAAGTGCCATACGCCAGACGCAAGAGAACGATCGTGGACAAGGCAGCGCATATACGACCGAGAGCCTATCGCACGCCAGCACCGGGCCTCGTGTAGGGAGTAACCGCAGACGCGCGCCCTCTACAAGTGGCTATATCTAGGCCGACATGCGTCTGGACGCCCGTCAGAACTCGGCTACGAAATAGGCGGTAACTAGGTTTCAGCGCAGCTAGCACCGAACAGAAGACGAGGCCGCGAGAATAAAACTTGTATTAATAATTTATGGAGCTGTTTTAGATTACTACGAATCCTGCACCGTACCTTTTCCTGATTACTAGACCGGGACGAGTACACAACAAATAGCATCGAGGATGATACAACAGCTTATACCCCCCATCAATACATGGGCTACCCATCGTAAGCCACCGTTTGTGCTTAGTGGAGGGTAATACGTTTCTTTCTCTTCATGCTAAAAACCTGGACGGATTTGAAAGAATTTTGGAATTCATATCCTGAATGAACACATGAGCTACCTTTAGGAAGCCATTATACGGCGCATGGCGGAGGATACCTTACAGTAGGTTAAAAGGTTTGTTATTCTTCATGCTGAAACGGCTGTACACTGTTGAACGAAATGTAGAATAGAGCTAGGTTATACCCTGACTTAATACACGCCATACATTTCATAAGCCTCGGCAGGTGCGTGGCGGAGAGTACGTTACAAAAAAACATCCAAATTGTTTGACTGGTCCAGCGCCCAGGGAGCCCTGAAAGTGAGCACGTAAATGTACTTTATTTTTTTTTTTTAGTTCGTTCCGGCCTACTATCGACCACGAGGCTCGTCTTAACTCTCAGCTAGGGTCTTCTGATTTTTCTTGGCCCAGTACGCTTTCATCTTCTGGCTGTGAGCCTGCTTCCTCTCATCCGTCCATTTAGGTCTGGTGGTGCCTGTACACTTCTTGCTTGTGAGAGACAGTGGGAAGACTCCATGTAGGATGGCCTGACGGTATTGAGTTCGGTTCTCGGTTATCTGTAATGGGATCTGCAGTTCCTCTAAGTCTGATCTAACAGAGGTGAACCACTTAGCTTTGGACGCCTTTCCTCTGCTTGTCACTGTGAGGATCTTCTTGGTTAGCCTTGAGTGATTCAGGCGAGTCATGTACCCGTAGAAGGTCAGTCGCCTTTTCCTCATATATGTGACTATGTCTTTCTGGTGTTCATACAGCTCGTTATTGTGCCTGATTCCGTAGGTGCCGTCTTCCTCTCGTGTGGGTCCTAATATTCTCCTCAGGATCTTCCTCTCTTTAAGTTCTAGTTTCCTGATTGGGCCCTTTCGATTCATCAAGAGGCACTCGGAGGCATAGAGTGCAGAGGGTCTTACTACTGAGTTGTAGTGCTTCAGTTTTAAGTTCTTGGATAGGTACTTGGAGGTATAGATATTCTTACATGAATGATAGGCTCTCTCTAACTTGGTGCGTCTGTGGCCAAGGTTTAGCTCTCACTTGTTGAAATCCATTCTCTCAAGTACTTGACTGCAGGAACTTTACAGATGTTATTGTTTCCTAGTGGGATTGTAAAAGAAGCCTGCTTGATATTTGTGATGAACTGTCTTCTGTATGTTGATTTTCAAACCGGTTTTTACTGCATTATTGTAGAGACTCTGTAATTGATGAGTAGCCTCCTCCATGCTGTTGGACAATAGGGTGAGATCATCAGCAAAGGCTAGACACGGTACAATGAGGTTATTTTTCTTGTAGCCAAGCTACAGTACAGCTTCTGGTGACAATGTGGATGTCCATTCTCTGATGATTTTCTCCAGAACACAGTTGAAGAGTATGCACGAGAGGCCATCCCCCTGCCTGACTCCCGTCTGGATGGGAAAGCTCGCTGAGAGTTCACCCCTAAACTTGACTTTGGAGGTGGTGTTATTCATGGTAGCCTGGACCAGTCTGGTAATTTCTCATCTAGGCCTAGTTCCCACAAGGTGGAGAAGAGGGTTTGTCGATCTATTGAGTCGTATGCCTTTTCGAAATCTACCATAATGGCTACCCAGGGATGTCCCCCTCGGCTTCTATATGAGAGGATTGTTTGGAGGTTTTGATTCTGCTCTGTGCAGGACCTACTCACCCGGAAACCAGCCTGGTATTCGCCTAGTTGGGAGTCTAGCTGTTTGGTGACTCAGTTTGCAAGGCTTTAGAGACGATCTTGTAGGTTATAAGTCACAAGGAGATGCCTCTGTAATTGTTGATGTCGTCTTACTTCCTTTCTTGTGTAATGGATGGATCACAGCCCATGTCCATCCCTCTGTCAATACCTCCATTCTCCAAATGTCGTCAATGATCTGGGTGATACTCTGTATGCAACTATACCATCTTCACCTGGGGCCTTGTTGTTCTTAAGGTCTTTGATTATCTTCTCTATTTCTTCCCTGTTGCGTGGTACAGAGTCCTGGTTCCTGATAGCGGGCTCAGCGAAACCAAGTCTCTCTTTAGGTTGTTCTGCATTGAGGAGTTTCTGAAAGTATTCTGCAAAGGTATTTGTGCAGTCACTGTTATTTATTTGGAGCTTCCCATCAGGCCCTCTGAGATGTAGGGTTGGGGCTGTGTATGAAGTAGTCTGTTTCTTGATTCCTTTATAGAGATCTCTGGAATTGTTTTTCTTTAAGTCTTCTTCTGCCTTTTATATTTGAGACCTGTTATAGTTTCTCTTGGTTTTTCGGATGATTATATATATATATATAGTGTAGCCAGGGAAAAGGAACCACCAATAACAGATAGGAATGGAAGCACTGGGCCAAGACGTTGAATTCAGATGTCAAATAACAATACTGATTTATTTACTTTAAGAAATGACATAGCTACAAACAAAGTGCAATAACAAGATCCTTTCAATTCTTAGTGAAACAGCTCATTAATTTAAAGCATACAAGAGCCTACTCCTCAGTCTGAAAATCAAGTTATCGTAAACAATTAAAAAAATATTAATCCAATTTATCAAATCTGAATAGCGATTAATTTACTTTAAACAATGACATAGTTTGACAACAATGTGCAGTAACAAGTTCCATTCATTAGTAAAACTGCTGATTAATTTAAAGCACACAAGAGTGTATTCCTCAGTCTGATAATTAAGTTGACATAAGGAATTTAAAAAAATGAACTAATTTATCGAATCCCAATACTGATTAAACAAGACACACAGACACAAGCCCAAAACAGTCTCCAGTAATATGATTCTTAACTTGGTGAAACTGCCCCTTAATTAAAGGCACATAAGGGCATACTCATAAGAAACACACGGGCGCAAGGCCAACAATTTGCAGTAACATTAGTTCATAAACAGGAGAGGTTAGTTAAGAAACAAGAATCTACTATGCTTTAAAAATTGCAAGACGTAGCTTTTCACTCGTTTAGTTTTACCAACAATTACAATGTAATGCCCCACCAGTGAAGCTGGCCTGATTATTTAAGACACAACAACTGGGAGTACAAGTGCCTTGAAGATTTAATGTCAATATCAAATCAGTTACACTCAATGAAACAGCAATCACGCTTCAGATCTTCCTACGTATCAGGCTGGCACGAGGTAACGAATCAATTTTGGTAATTAACTTGCACGAGCACAGCGTGAGGGCGAGGAAGGCCCACAAACACTGAGGTGACTCCACAAGGAAATTTAGGATGTGGAAAGGAAAGCTTACAGGACCAGTGCAAGACGAGAACTCCAACCCTAATACACGGAACTTCACGCATTAAGAAGAACTTCTCTAATTACATCTACGGTAGGCTCACTCGGGAGAAGGAAAGAATTCTGCCAAATAACATACGACCGATTCCCTGGGCAGTTGACGAGGACATGGAAGGGCACGAACCAGGATTCCCCAGTGACACTTAGCAAATTTTGTTTAATTCGGATAACGCCCCGCGCAAGGCAAAGGCCAAACGCTCTCTCTTCAACACGAAGAGAACGAACGGAAGCACATTTTCAACCGCTGACAACAACGTCAGGAAAGCAGGACATAGACGCAAGGCATAGAAGAAGAAAACCTCTGGGGACGGCTGTCAATCCTGGCAAAGCGCACACACACACAAGAATAAGTTAACACAAGCAAAATAAACACCAAGAAAAACCACTCATATTTGTTCTGACTTCTCGAATGTCGCCGGCCGCGGTGGCCGAGGAGACTGGGGCGCTCCAGTCACGGTCTGCACGGCCACTACGGTCGGGGGTTCGAATCCCCCCTCGGGCATGGATATTTGTGCCGTCTTTAGTATAAGGTAGTTCATAAGTAGTTTGTAAGTTTAGGGACTGATGACCCCGTAGTTAAGTCCCATAAGCTTAACAAACATTTTTTTTTTCTCGAATGTCCGACGCACCACCAAAGATGTACAGAGAGATCGACCACCACATTGGAAAGATCTCGTGAATGCCAAACGCGGGCAGGTATTCCGGGAGACCAGACGAGAACTTAAACAGAATGACTGTCCGTGAACCGTGGCGATGATCAGCTTAAACTTCCAGTCCACATCCCTCGGGGCACGCCGTTGCGGCCGGAGTCGCTGGCAAAGTCCAGTGAACAACCCCAGCAGAGAGTCACATGCTCAGCTCAGCCTCGAGTTCCTGGCGCACGCCCCGGCCGTCCGTCTCCGTGCCGATACTCTGAATAGCAAACCACCGCAATCCCACCGCTAGTCACTCCCTCTGGCAAGAGAGAGTCGCTACACGAAGGAGGCGCCGCCCGCGGCGCAGAACGAAATAAGGGTCGATAGGAGTACGAAAAGATACGAAAGAAGAAGGCGAGCCGGCATGGCTCACATATGTGTGTTTTCATATATAGCAGGGAGAGGTGTAGATGGAGGAGGAGACGGACAGAAAGGGGAAGGAGGAGACGGATAGAGGAGAGAGAAGGAAAATGAGAGATGGAAGGTAGTGGCAGACTCGTGAAAGGAACAGACAGCGAGAGTGGGGAGGGGGGAAGAGAGGATGCAGAGAGAGACGAAAAGAAAGTAGAGGTGGTCTAAATTAAGACTGGAGTAAGTGAGTACCCGACCGACGCCGGGTTTCCAGCTATTTTACTAGAAATAAGCAGTCCAACAAGTTGATTTGTTATGAAATACACTTTACCCAGATTACGACACCATCTATGGCCGTATTCAAGAGAAATATAAAATTTTGAGATAGAATCAGTCACGTAGAATATTCCAAAGTGTTACATGAAATATTTTATTTGTAGAGACAGAATTAATTATGACATCAGGCAAATTACGTACTCACATGAGACGTATAAAATTACAGCATGCTGTGCTCAAGTCGCATAAAAAACATCAGATTTTTCAATAATAATAAAGGTTTGCGTGTTAGGCAAATACTATAGGGTTTATAAGAATGTGTGTGTGTGTGTGTTGTCCTTAGGTTAGTTTACCTAAGTTCAAGTAGTTTGTAAGCTATGGACTGATGACCACGCAGTTTGGTCCGATAGATTTACAAACATTTGAACAAACATTTGTTTATAAGAGTTAAAAGCAATTGTGGCTAGCCGCTACGAACTGATTTGGTGCTGCCGGCTGCGGTGGCCGAGGGGACTGAGGCGCTTCAGTCACGGTCTGCACGGCCATTACGTCGGGGATTCGAATCTCACCCTCGGGCATGGATATTTGTGCCGTTCTAGTTCGTAAGTAGTTCATAAGTAGTTTGTAAGTTTAGGGACTGATGACCCCGTAGTTAAATCCCATAAGCTGTACAAACATTTGAGCATTTGATTTGGTGCTGGCTGTTAGGAGCGGCAGGAGACTGGGCCGGTGTACGCTCTGGCTTCGCTGACAGAAACACCTGCATAACTCAGACTGCTCCACACGCACCCAAGTACATTTGTTCACCACAAAGTTAACAAAAACCCCAAAAAATGCCACACTACTTTCAGATAGAGAATTACTTAGAATCAGACTGCAGTTTACTAATTCAATGGTACGAGGTAACGAAAATATTTTAAGTGTGATAACAGTTTAAAGATAAAATAAGGTTACATGTTGTTGTATACAGGGTGTCTCACGAAAGACGTCCGCGTATCGCGTGGTACGGCTCCCGGTCGCCGCCACCGCATCCGCCGGCCACGGCAGCTCCCGATTCGCGAACTCTATTGTGCCGCGAGCGCAAACAGTGAGTTAAAGTCTAAAAAACATTGCCTTGTCAGTAACCTAAGCTTACCTTTATTTACAGTAGATGTTGAAAATGATGTCCCTCTATGGAAAGAGCGGCCTGACATCTCTTGAACACATTTACGAACACTCGACGAATTTCGGCTGCCGAAATCTGGGAAATGACTAGTCGAATCCTGTCTTCTAACTCTTCGAGTGTATGGGGATTGCTTGCATACACCTTGCCTTTTAACATTCCCCAAAGATAAAAGTCACAGGGATTTAGATCCGGAGAACGAGGAGGCCAAGTCAACCATCTTATCATCAAAAACACTTCGTTTTGCTGCCATAGAAGCATTGGCAATGTGTGGTCTTGCATTGTCCTGCATGAAATAACCGTACAGCTTTTCGTTAGGTGAAAGTTATTGAAAAAATGGATGTAGGATATTGTTCACATACCTGTCAGAATTTATTGTTTCATGAAAAAAGACTCGACTTGTCATTTCCCAGATTTCGGCAGCCGAAATTCGTCGAGTCTTGCCAAATGTGTTCAAGAGATGTCAGATCGCTCTTTCCATAGAGGGACATCATTTTCAACATCTACTGTAAATAAAGGTAAGCTTATGTTATACAGATGGCAATGTTTTTTAGACTTTAACTCAGTGTATGCGCCCGCGGCACAATAGAGTCCGAGAATCGGGCGCTGCCGTGGCCGGCGGATGCGGTGGCGGCGACCGGGAGCCGTACCGCGCGATCTGCGGACGTCTGGTAGGCTTCTTTCGTCAGACACCCTGTATTATGAATACCATATTACTTAGAGAAAAGGAAAGAAATATCATTACCGATTTGCACACGAAGCAAACGGATAACGTCAAGGGCCCCTAAGTAACGTCTCCAGAACACTGAAAACATCTTCACTAAGTAACTTTAGCTGTCGTTAACAATGGACTTATCGTTTACAGGAAATTGTGCAAAAATTTCCAGTATTTGAAGAACATCAATTTCTTCACTTCATTCTCTATAGATAGATACTAACGTCTTGAACATGTTTTGGTTTGTGTTATGCGATTAATAAATGATCGCCAAACGAAGAGTTGTTAATATCATTTTATTTTTCCTTAAAAGGTGTTCTTTTCATCTACTAGCAAAAGCTCTTTCAGTGTCCTATATATTATAAAGGACACGTAAAACTATAATTTTTTAAACACCAGACTTTTGCATAGGGGAGGATCGTTAAATTTTTAATAGTGAATAAGGTTGTTCCATTGAGCCGTGTCACGGCTTGGCGGCGTTTCAATTCCGCGCATGGTTCCGTCATTTGTCTTATGCCTAGTTTACACGACGATCGAAAGTTCACAAGAAAGATAACTGTCTGCTGCAGCGCTCCAAGTGTACTAACTCGGTACTAATGACGTGCGATCATACAGTCTTAGTTGCATTAATACGATAAACTTCCGTCTACACGTCTGATTACCACTAACAGCAGCGCCTGTGCGAAAATACGGTCTTATTATTACTGTTTGTATACGTGGATTGTTCACGTTTGGGTGTATGTCATAGCTGACAATATTCAGCTTAAGAAGCTTACACCGTCGGCGGTTGCAGGAGCTGTGGCAATGTTTGTTAGAATACTACACGTGAAGAAGAAATAGAAGTCGAATGTGTCCTTGGCTGAGAGGAAGTGACAAAGAATGAGATGTTTACTGCATGCAGATAATGAAGTAACTCATACCAGAGGACCTCAATGAATTCTGAATTTTTCTACGAATATTATGTGCTGAGTCTTTTGCCAAGTTGCTTTCGTTCGTCCAAGAACAAAAATACGGCGATGAGAGAAAGAAAGAGAGAGAGAGAGAGAGAGAGAGAGAGAAAGAGAGAGAGAGAGAGAGAGATTGGGGGGGGGGAGGGATAAAGATTAGCTGGATCTAGAGAGAGAGAATTTCGCCAAGCTGAAGGTACGAAATACTTTTTACACTTGAATTACATTTTCAGCTTTGTCAAAGTTATGCGTAAGGTACTTCCTGTAATTGTTATTTTTTGCAGGTTCGCTATAACATTTCGGTTTCTGGCGACAGGAGAATCTTAGGAAAGCCTAGCATTTGCAGAACGAATTTCTGTACCGCAAATATTGCAGTTGACGTCTGCACAGCAGTTTCAATTTCCGATCCATAATGGGAGCTCAGTCAACTAAATTTTGCTTTGCTTTTAGCGTCACACTTTCGAAATTATGTACAACTGACTTTCTGGCATGCTAAAAATTTTAGAATTTTAAAAATATGAAGTTAATCAACAAGACGTATTCAACACTTTTCTGTTATTTTCGTCATAAATAAGTTTTTGTACCTTCTTACAATAGAGAGGATTTTTTGTAGTGACCCTGTATGCCTCAATCGAAAGCGGAATTCCTGCTCTATTCCAATCCACTCATGTAAGACCAACAATGCAAGCAATTTACGTAAGGACGCGGCTATTTCCACACATAAACATGAAAACCACACAACTAATTCACTTCTGCGCATGCGCACCCACTTCGCTACTAGCAAATTTGGAACCTGTCCTTTTAGCATACTAGCTAGTACGAAACTCTGTCTGCGCTCACCAAATGCTAGTAGTTCCACTTTTGCGTCGCTAGATGGCGCACAACGTGATCTGTTCATTATTAGCGCGATCATCGTGTAAACGGTGCATTAATTTTAGAGGGCGTTGTTTGCCTGTGTATCGCGAGAGGGCGCGCGTCGCAGCTGACCGGGTCGGTGAGCAGTATAGTGGAGGGTTGCTTTTTAACTTCAAAGGAGAAAACAGTGTGGCGGCAATGGCGGCACCTCCTGCTGTATTCAAAACATGTGCTTGCACACGCTCGGCACTGAGACGTAATGGCGGCAGAGATCCCAGTCTACTTGGGCCTTTGGTTTCTGGCCGGATACATGGAATTTCCGGCTGTTTCGCTCGGCGCATACTAACGTATGTTTCACCTTGAATTACCGAAATAAGCCGTGTTGCGCGTGTCTCCAGAGCCAGCTTGGACAGCCTGTGTGCATTTGATTTGTATTTCGTTTAAAAGTATTATCACATTGTTATTGTTTGTCGTGGATATGTTTTTATATTAATTGATGTCTATTATACAGGTTGCTGCCAAATCAAAAGTTGACTTATTCAATATAATGTGTAAACTGCGTGGGGTTGGGATTTAATTCGCCTTATGCAGTTGTACCTAAACTGTTGTGAGTTGAGTTCTGGAAAACCACCTGACTTGTGATTGGTGTTTGTCATAAGTGTTTTATTATGTAAGGAGTTTGAATTCTTGGTTTTCTATTCATTGTCATAGGTTTTATTTGTGTAGCATTATTGTAATAAGCTTATTGGTTTCCACTGATTCTGAGTTAATTTGAGCAGCAAGCAGCCTAAGGTTTTCGTTATTCACCATTTACGTATGTTAGTAGGCACTGGCCTGTGTGTGTGTTAATATATACTACATATTTGCCTGCCTGTTATTAATACCTGTTTGTTCTCGTATTTTCTTGGCGTGCCATTGGAGCTTCAGTAGTGTGTCTTGGTTTACGCGTCTGCGTGGACTGCCGAGACCGGGCGTGTTTACTGCCGTTACCGCACACGCGCATTGGTCCGCGAACACTACCTAGACCATATAGTCCGGTCAACTTGTGCTCAATAGAGTCCCTAGCCGGAACGTTTTGGGGTAGTTTTGATTTCTTCGATTCCATACGTGGATTCCCCCCCCCCGTGGGGGGTTCGAATCCCCCCTCGGCCATGGATGTTTGTGACGTCTTTAGTATAAGCTAGTTCATAAGAAGTTTGTAAGTTTAGGAACTGATGACGCCGCATAAGCTTTACAAACATCTGAACATCCGAATTAACTCACAAGCCATGAAAATGCCAAACTTGCAGTCATTAGAAGACTAGAGCCTGAATTATACTAGCAGAATCAATTTACTAGATAAATATTACAGTGTGGGAAAATATTTAGCTTTAAATGCAGCAGCGAACAAGGGGATAACTGACGAAATATAAACCTAGTGTCAGTGGAAGACACGAACACAAAGTAACAAATAACTCAATTGAAGAAGTTACGGCAATGAATATCAGCCAAACGTCACTCACAAGCCTCATTTACAATGTCACATCAAGAAGGAGTTTTCATTTACATAGATCATTTCCTTAAATATGAATAATAGTGAATTTATCACAATCGGGTACAAGTACAATGTCGCATTAATGTTGGATATTTCTTTAATGGCCTGAGCACATTTCACTGAGTAACATCAAACACAGCAACAGGATAAACAGTTTTGAAATTTAAAAAACAATAAGCTTAACAATCACAGTCCAATACTTATTTACAAAATGTCACGACTGCGTTAACATTAAGATTAGGAATAACGGACCGAACAACTTACGAACATCATCAGGTTTTTTTTTTTTTCTTTTTAAACCATAACTACTTGATAATATTTCTATTACAAAATTCACCTAACTTGTTAGTCCAGTCAATGTGTATTTTTACGAGGAAAGTTTTGGGGTAGTTTTGATTTCTTCGATTCCGTTTGTTTTTTTGGGGTGCTGAATCCGAATCTGGTGTTTCCCAACAAAATTTCGTGACGCAACATTGAAAAAAATGCAAAAATTCATTTTTCGGCGGTTTTCTGCTTATAACTCGGAAACACAAATTGCTTCCCATTACAAAATTGAAGTCCATAAAATTTCCTACAGATTTCACTATTTATGTTTTGCTGTCAGACGAGGCGTTTCGACTCAAGCGCTAATTGAAAATTGGCGTATTTTGGTTGTACCTGCTAAAATACATTTTTTTCCATTCAAGAAGCCTAATTCATTCTTAAAAGCTGACATTTAGTGAATTCCTAAAAGTTCTAAGTCATATAGAATGTAGACTGGTATCCAATGCTTCTCCCAGTTTTCTATGCACACCTTCGTTAGATCATATATGTAAAGTTATACGAAATTAAAAAAGAAATTACATGAAGTTCAAGTTATTAATAAAATCAGAAATTGTACAAATTGTCACAGAAAGTTGAAATTCCGAACAAAGTATTGAAAATTTTATACATATTATTACATTGTATTACACAGAATACATTATTATGTGCATCAATTATATATGCCGCTGTCGTTTCCAAGAGGGTCCTGCCTGAGGTTCTTCGAAGGCGGTTGGTCCTGGCATAGGTGCAGGTTGTTCTGTCGCCAGTGTTGGGGCTACTTCATCTGGAAAATGAAGGATGTGGCTGAGAAATCAATGACCAGTGAACATAGCTCAAGGAGAATTGTTACGAAACAGATTGTGACATTTGACATACCTTCCACATGTTGCAGGTGTGTTTCTTCAGCTTGTTCTTTGTTTTCTTCTTCTATCTCTTCATCTTCTACATCAGTGCTGATTTCTGGAAGTTTGACGTTATTACACAGCCCCTCACATGATGTGCAGATGGGGGAGCAGTGAAGGCCCGCTTTCCTTCATCCACAATTACGTTGGCAGCCGTTCTTGCATTTACAAGAAATGTGTCGGAGTATCGAGTCCGGAGCAGGGTGCAAAGTGCAAAGTTGTTGGCACAGGGACAAGACCATACCTTGATTTCTTTTTTTTTTTCCATCCCCCCTCGCCCATCGTAGCATAGCGCCTCAATGCGCTCCGCCGCGGCTCTCTGTTAATTGGAATCTGTTATTTAATGTAAAATTCTATTTCCTCGATTGTTAATATTTTACCAGGCACCAAACATTGCTTTTTTCGATTCTGTTGTTGGTCAGGGTGCCCTTAATTTTTTTAAATATATCTAAAAGTGCGTGTGAAATTGAATTCCGAAATTATTAAAATAAATTTTTTTGTTAGATGCTAAAAAATGTTGACCTAATAAAAAATGTGCACACATTCTCCCATACCAATCCCGCCGAGTTACCAACAGCTCATCCATAAAATCTCTGACGAACCGCCGGATGTCCTTAACCTCCTGCCACGATATTTCGGCGTAGAATCCTATAAACATCTTCAGGTGAATACCGCCGAAGTACTGCCTAGATTCATTGATAATCGAGCTCCAAAAGTCTGACATATGGCTCACAACTTTTATTTCATTATGGTTCATTGAATGACCTATGGGAATACAATGTTAGACGATTGCCAACTTGTTGGGTTGAAGGAGGCGAGTATGCCGCTGGGGTTCTACAATGTGCTCCTGCACAGTGCGCTACATAATAATGTTTGCTGCATTTACACCCGCATTACGCAGCTGTAGGTCGTCTATGACAGCTCCCAATATCGATGAAATTTTGGAAGGAGGGACAAAGATGACTGCCACTATAAACTTTCTTGATATTCTGCCTATCTGCGATGAAATATTCCCAATATGTGGCAATTAACCCTTTCCCATATGATAACGTCATATTTATTCTTCCTCTAGCCACAACAATTTGTCCAGAAATTGTAAACAACACTGCAGAACCTCCTCATTGTGACTGGGTTGTCTACCATTACCTCGAGGAAACAGAGAGCATTAGGTTATAATACATTGTCAAAATATGCATCTTTGCTTAATGTCTAAGTTGGAATACATGCAGCAAAACATTAAAGTAATTTGAAAATTTCATTACTAAATAATAGTCAAATGTCTAAATTAGTGGTAAACAGTTTGAAAATATTATTTACGATAAAGGAAACATATCCTGCTCATTGATGCAATTTGCAGTCATCCCAAATTTCCCTCCAAAAACTAAAAATAATCAAAAATTCTATCAGAAATACATTATTCCAGTCAAACGTTTGTAAAGCTTATGGGACTTAACTACGGGGTCATCAGTCCCTAAACTTACAAACTACTTATGAACTACTTACGAACTAGGACGGCACAAATATCCATGCCCGATGGGGGATTCGAACCCCCGACCGTAGTGGCCGTGCAGACCTTGACTGAAGCGCCTCAGTCCCCTCGGCCACCTTGGCCGGCATTATTCCAGTCATTATGTACAGAAATACGCAAAGAAATATTTTTGCTCACAAATTATTAAAATTTGGTGTTGAAAGGGTTAAGCAGATGATCCGGAGGCCTCTACTTCCTCCTTGTAAGTCTACCTCGCTTTGTGGACTATCCATTCTTCAGGAATACTCTATACACGTGTTCCAGTTCCGTTTGAAAACTATCAGCATCAGAGGTAGTATCCGCTCAGGGGATTTAGATCTTGGGAATTCCCACTGTTTATGCTGGATGGTGGCAAGTAGTAGCTTGGAGACACAGATCTGTTTGAGTGGACTTTCTCTACACTGAATGACCGACTATGCCATCGCTATTACATCCCAGGAAGACGTCTACAATGGCATGCACCCATCTTTCTCTAGCTCCATAGTCTCCTTGTATGGAGATCAAGTGACGTATTAACTCTTGGAAACGGTCCATCCCATGAGGCCACACCATAAAACTTGTCAACGTATCGCTAAAACACTGTTGATTTGAAAGTGGCTATGTCGAGTGCCCTCTACTCAAAGTCTTCCATAAAACGATTTGCCACCAGGGGAGACTATGGACTCCCAATGGCAACACAGTCAGATTGTTAATAAAACTCGTCGCCGAAAAAAAATATAATGGAGAGCGTATGCTCAAACAGTGCAGCAATGTCTGGACCAGATATAGTACCGATCAGGTATAGTAAACGTCACATAACGCGGTAAAGTGGCTGAGCGCTCTAAGGCGTAGGAAATATGTCTCCGTTGCACATCACATTTGCTTCATGTAGCCAACGAGAAAGGTAGGCCGTGGCGTGTACGTCACGACGCATCATCAGAGAAGACTTGAGACGCTGCGATCGCTAGCTGACCTGCTGGCCGCTGGGGCACAGCCCACTGCCTCATAACGGCCAACCACTCAGCTGGCGGTCCAGTTGCCTCAAGCCATCTTTGACAATGCGTCGTGACATACGTGTCATGGCCTGTCTTTATCGTTGGCTACCTTTGCTTCACAGATTGATATCACAAACCTTTATGGTTGTAATCATTCCCCATTAAAAGGTACACGCGGCGTTCTGGAAGCTGTGCCACTACGCCACCTATTGGCAACGATGTTGAAAAAATGTTCTAATATTTCTAATTATATGGGACTAAACTCATTTTTGTGGTTTTAGGGCGCAACTGCTGTGGTCATTAGCGCCCAACACTGCCCATAGTAAAATAGAACCGGGGTTAGAACTTAAATGGCTTTCGCCATATTTGCACGATGTATAAAAAGTAAAACTCTGTTAACAGAATGTGGGTCATCAGCTAAAATATCGGACATTTCTAATGGTAAACATAGATCATACCGGAGACGATTAAAAAACGGACATTGCACTAAAAGACAGTACACAGTAAAAGGTTCATCACTGTGCTCACATAAGGGAGCAGGACGACCACGTAGTAAATACTGGTGGCTACAACGGCAGTGACCAATACGAAGCCGGGCCAGAACAATCTCCTCTCGGCGGGAGGGTCGAGATGACGTTGACCAGAGATCAGACACAGGTTTAATGGCTCGCAATTTGTTCCCTGACAGGGATGACCAATGTAAATACCAACGGGAGATAATACGCTGGGAGACACCAGCGCGAAGGTCATCAGAGCTAGTAGAAAAGGTAGATAGCCGAGGAAGGAGAACTGCCTCCTTGGCAGCCGTATCCGCAGACTCATTCCGCAACACTCCCATATGGCCAGCGACCCACAGAAACGTCACACTAGTTCCACTCATTGAAAGAGAGGTAAGGCAATTGCGGATGCTTTGTACCAGCCGGATATAGCGTGCGAAGGCTCAACAGAGCACTCAGAGAGTCCGAGCAAATGACAGTCTTATTGAGCGAGTTTCTCCGGACGTATTGGGTGGCTTGATATAATGCATACAGCTCAGCTATAAGGATGGAACTCCACTCAGGAAGACGATATTTAAAAGAGACGTTGCCAAGTACAAAGGCACACCCAACACCCTGGTCCGTCTTTGAGCCATCAGTGTAAATGAACAAATTGTCATCAAATTTGAACCGAAGTGCGAGAAATTTTCTCTGGTAAACGAAACTAGTTGTGGAGTCCTTTGGAAGAGAATGAAGGTCAAAGTTAACACTGACTTCGGGGCTTCGCCACGGCGGAGAGGTGCTCTCTAGTCGAGAAGATAGCAGGCATTGTAACGCCGAGCTGGCCGAGTAACGAACGCAAGCGTATCCCGGCAGTAGCAGAGTAGGCGGGCGCATGGCGAAGAGACTGTCAAGGGAGTCGTTAAAGAAATCTGCGTACGTTGGGTGTCCTCGCATGGACGACAAACGGCCAGCGGAACGGCTAAGTAGGAGTTTCCGACGGTAAGAAAGGGGTAGTTCGGCGGCCTCGGCAAAGACGCTCTCAACGGGACTAGTGGAAAACGCTCCCGTCGCCAGACGGATACCTTGGTGGTGGATTATGTTAAGGCGGCGCAGTATGGACGGTCGAGCCGAAGAATAAACGATGCTTCCATAGTCCAGTTTGGATCGAACTATGGTGCGATACAGGTGGAGGATAGTAGACCTATCAGCTCCCCACGAGGTGCCACTTAACACCCGCAGCACATTAAGAGAGCGGGTACAGCGAGCTGCCAAACGGGATATGTGGGGAGACCAACTTAACTTCCTGTCGAAAACAAGTCCCAAGAACGTCGTGGTATCCACAAATGGAAGTACTATGGGGCCCAGACGAAGGGACGTGGGAAGGAACTCCTTCCGCCGCCAGAAGTTCATGCAGACTGTCTTGTCAGCTGAGAATCGAAAGCCAGTGTCTATACTCCACGTGTGGAGAGTGTCTAGGCACCGCTGAAGGCGCCGCTCCAGGAGACCCGTTTGCTCAGAGCTGCTGTAGATCGCGAAGTCGTCAACAAAGAGGGACGCCGACACTCCCAGTGGGAATGATCAGCTATAGAATTGATTGCCACTGCAAATAAAACAACGCTCAGGACCGAGCCCTGGTGGACTCCGTTCTCCTGCTCGATAAAAACCGAACCAACACGCACTTTAAAAACACGGTCTGTTAAAAATTCGCGGATAAAAATTGGCAGGCGACCCCGAAAACCCCATGTATGCAGAGTGTGAAGGATGCCCATCCTCCAGCAGGTGTCGTATGTCTTTTCCAGATCAAAGAACACCGCTACTGTCTGGCGCTTCCGTAAAAAGTTATTCATTACTGAAGTAGATAGGGCGACAAGATGATCCACAGCAGAACGTTGCTTGCGAAACCCACATTGGACATTAGAAAGGAGATGTCGCGTTTCAAGCCACCATACCAGGCGTCCGTGGATCATGCGTTCCATCACCTTGCATACGCTACTGGTGAGGGAAATGGGGCAGTAGCTGGAAGGGAGACATTTGTCCTTCCCAGGCTTCGGTATGAGAATGACTATGGCTTCACGCCAGCGTCGCGGAAAGGTGCCTTCTATCCATATGCGGTTGTAGGTGGCCAGTAGGAAGTGCAAGCTCGTTGGTGAAAGTTGTTGCAGCACAGCCACATGAATGCCATCTGGTCCTGGAGCGGAGAACCGCGAAGACGAGAGTGTGTGGTGGAGCTCTCGTACAGTAAACTCGGTATTGTAGCATTCACGGTTTTGAGAGGTAAAGGGCAATGGAGTCGCCTCCACCGTCCGTTTCTTAGCAAGGAAAGCGTCAGTGTAATGTGAAGAGCTAGAGACCTCTGCAAAATGTCGACCCAGTGCGTTGGCTATTTGTGGAGGATCGACGACGGTGTCAGTAGCGACACAGAGACCGGGAATCGGGGATTGAGCCATAGTGCCTGAAATTTTTCTGAGGTTGCTCCAAATTAT
Source organism: Locusta migratoria (assembly GCA_026315105.1). Lineage (NCBI taxonomy): Eukaryota > Metazoa > Arthropoda > Insecta > Orthoptera > Acrididae > Locusta > Locusta migratoria. Next base: position 365,934,576 of record CM048750.1, on the reverse strand, counting down.
GGAGGAAGGGGTAGACCTATTAAAAAAGCTCGTGAATGAGCGCCAACTGGCGCGTTTACAGTCGCGAAAGAGGCGGCGACAATAGGCCCGCAGCCGTTTGTATCGGATGCAGTTGTCGAGCGTGGGCCGTTGTTTGAAGATTCTAAGGGCACGTCGCCGTGCTCTTATAGCGTCACGGCATTCCGCGGTCCACCACGGGACAAGGGGACGACGTGCGTGGGAAGTCTTGCAGGGGATGGAACATTCCGCGGCTGTCAGAATAACTGTGGTAATGTGTTCCACATGGTCGTCTATACTAGGATAGTGATAAGTATCAAAATCCGCCAGTGACGAGTAGAGCTCCCAGTCCACTTTGGTTATCTGCCAGCGGTGTAGATGCTCAAGGGTGTCAGGCATCATTAGGTGAATTACACACGGAAAATGATCCCTCGGATGTGTGTCTGAGAGAACAGACCATTCAAGACGCCGTGCTAGCTGAGCAGTGCAGATAGCGAGATCTATATGGCTGAAAGTGTTTGTGGAGTCACAAAGGTAAGTTGGTTCACCAGTGTTAAGGCAGATGAGCTGAAGGTGGTTCAGTATATCTGCCAGAAGGGAGCCCCGAGGACATGGTCGTGAGGAGCCCCAAAGGGGGTGGTGGGCATTGAAATCTCCCACCAACAAAAACGGACGCGGAAGCTGGTCAATAAGATCTAGAAGATCGGATCTAGTGACGGGAAAGGAGGAAGGAGCGTAAATATTGCACAGTGTGAAGATAAATCCAGGAAGGTATATCCGGACAGCAACAGCTTGTATTGAAGTACACAAAGGGACCGGTGTACTGTGTACGTCATCCTGAGTAAGCAACATTACGCCCCCGTGGGGTGGAATTCCTGCCACTGGAGGAAGGTCAAAGCGAACGGTAGTGTAGCGTGGAAAAGTAATTCGAGTACCAGGGAGCAACTTTGTCTCCTGTAAAGATAATTGGGTGATATGTTCGCGTTAGAAGCTGCAGTTCTGTCCAATTCGACCGAATACCACGAATGTTCCATTGAAGAATATCCATAATAGGATAAAATGAGATGAAGGTGGACATCAGCCCGGCGGCGGGCCACAATGCGAATGTTCACAACTGGTGGTGTCTGAGACGGGAGGGTCTTGCTCCATATTCTCAGAGGTGACCACAGCAGCTGCGTTAGTGTGTTTGGCAGCCCCATCTTTGGCTGATGCACCTGGAGAGACTATAGGCTTCCAGGGGATGCCATTGTCATATTGTGAGGTAGAAGGGGGGGGGAGTTTTCCCCATATTTGACTTCTTGCAGCCCTGGTGAAGCTCCTTGGTTGGCTCAGATGTTTTGGAAGGGGTGCGGAGGAAATCCTCGCGCGAATGCTCCTTCTTAGACTTAAGGGTCTCTATCTGTGGTTTCACAGCTGAAGAAGATTTGGAAGAGGTATTCACACTTTTCGTCGAACGTGACGCCGTTGTCGATGTGGACTGTTTGACGACTACTGTAGTAAACTGTAGGTCACATGTCTGTGTGGCCGTATCCCGTGTTGGTGGACGCGTTGCAACAGTACTGTAGTTACGACGCGGTGGGTTCTTAGGCTTACGACTGGCGTACATCTTACGTGCAACTTGTATTGGAACCTTTTCCTTCACACGGATTTCCTGTATGGCCCGATCATCGGCAAACACAGGACAGCATGATTCCCGTTACAATTGATGCAATGGGGGGATGGTGGTGGACAAATCCCCTCATGTGCCTCTTTACCACAGGTGACACATGTTACTCGGTTCTTGCACGACTGGCTTGTGTGGTTGAAGCGATGGCACTGATAACACTGAGTAGGGTTAGGGATATAAGGTCGTACTGTGACTACCTCATACCCTGCCTTGATCATCGGCGGCAGAGCCACTCGGTCGAAGGTCAGAAACACTGTGCGAGTGGGGACTAAAACATTGTTCTCCTTTTTCGTCACGCGGTGTACTGCGATGACGCCTTGCACTGCCAGATATTTCTTTAGTTCATCCTTAGTCAGACCGTCCAAACTGGCTGAGAAGACTACCCCTCTGGAATAACTGAGGGTTGGATGAAGCTCAACACGAACCGGGTAGCTAGGGAGCAGAGTAGCCTTAAGCAGCCGCTGTGCCTGGGAGCCACTTTCTGTTTCCGACAGTAGTGTTCCATTACGCAGGCGGTTGCAGGTCTTAACTGGGCCGGCAATGGCATCAACCCCTTTCTGAATAACAAATAGGTTCACCGACGAAAAGGATTGTCCTCCCTCAGTACGGGTCACCACAAGGAACTTTGATGTCTGTAAATTTTTCTGTGCGGTGAGCCCCTGGGGGGAGTGTATGCAGTATCCTCTGTTTTATACCGAGTACTACCAAGCGGAGCACAGTGGAGTCGCTTACAAAGTCGCTTACTAAGTCGGATGATTGGGAGGACGGCCGTTCCACTCAACGAATTGATGTACGATGTATATATCGATTCCCTGAGCGTCAGACAATAGCCCTCCACCGTGCAAAGAGTCATTGGTGATACTGGATAACAGTGGCCGCGCGGGAGTAACCGAGCGGTCTGGAGCGCCACGTTGAGGATCGCGCGGCCTCCCGCGTCAGGGGATTCGAAACCTCCCTCGGGCATGGATTTGTTTGTCTAGGGACTGATGACCAACGTAGTCTGGTACCACAACTGAACATTTTGAAACGTCAAGGAGATGGATAAAGAGATATAGTTCCATCACCATTACAATTTTGAAGTAATGTTTAAATTTTGCCTACGGCGACGCCGCAGTTTGCTGCTGTTGGCAACGGGATGTTCGTTTTATGCGGATAACCCCTTTCTGAATAACAAATAGGTTCACCGACGAAAAGGATTGTCCTTCCTCAGTACGGGTCACCACAAGGAACTTTGATGTTTGTAAATTTTTCTGTTCAGAGACACTATTGTCCAGTACGTCAATTTCTAGAGACTCTTTACATTTTCCTTTTTTTATAACCATCGCAGATGTATCCCCCACGATTGCCAGTGTCTCCGATGGAATGCTCCTTCCTGCTGGGGGCCCCCAACGGAAGCACACCCGCCTTAGGTGACTGTTTCCACCCCAGGTCACACCTCCCGATCTACAGACGGAGGGACCAATCGGCGAATCGGGAAGGTATCAGCTCAGGCAATCGCCCCTCCCCTGGCCTGGCCTTAACCAGGGGGTACGCACGCACCCTACATGCCAGCTCGGGGCTGGGACATACGCATTACCCAGTCACCCTTATGGGTGGCCTTCAAGTGCGTACAGGGAGGAGGAAGAGAGAAATAGTAGGAGGAGAAGCCTCAAACGTAGACGCGGAGGCAAATTTTTGTGTCCCAGCCTCGTCGCCGCTTTTGTGTCTCGTTTCCGTCGTAGGTGTCGGTGGCCGAGTGGAATGAGACCGACACAGGAATAAAGATAGCACGCTGGTGCAGGTACGGAGGGGAGCAGCCAGAAACTAGAAACACTAGAGTAAATTAGAACGAGATATATATTGCACAGAATTTATACAATACTTAACTTTTACTTAGTTCAGTGCACAGAATGCTGATACATAGTTGAGGCCTGCCTAGTGCCTATCCGATAGCCAAGTCTTCACTGCTGCCTATCTGATTACGAAGTGTTGACTGGTTCCTATCTCAGTCCCAAGTGAACGATGTCGTTCAGTGGTGGCCACGAGCGGAGTTGTCGCAGAGGGCGCTCGTGGCTGACGTCGTAAGAACGCCGCGCCGTGCGTGCATAGCGGCGCGCGGCTAAAGTAGGTGGCGCGCACTTTGGACTTGTGCGACACCACACAAATAAAGAGGTGAAAGAGGAGCTTAAGCCTAAAAGGTCAGAACTTCGGTTCCCCGAAGGATGCACAGACTCGGTCCCCAAGAGAGGGGAAAAGGACAGTAGAAGAAGCGTCATGTAGCACGGAAAGCAAAGGGTGCAACAAAGGCTGGGGCCCCGTGCTCGCCACGCACGTACTCACCACAGAGCGGTGAGCCCCCTGGGGGGGGGGGGGGGGGACTAAACTGTAGTAGTCATCAGTGCCTACACTTACAAACCAATTATGTAACTTATGCTAAGGGAAAACACACACACACACACACACACACACACATACACACACACATCCATGACTGAAAGAGGGTCTCTAACCTCTAATGGGGACCACGCACACACTCCGCATCAAGGTACCTGGTTATGGGAGGTGTATGTTTTGACAGACGATAAGGTAAATGCAGTTCATAGTTTATTTACGTTGTTGTTGAAGGACTGTATTTCCGAAATGCGTCATAATAAAGTCAATCTGTGCCTGAAGATTTCCGGAAGGCTTTTCACACTGTACCTCAGGGCGTCTTCTAATCAAATTGCGTGCTTATGGAATATCGCCAAACTTGTGTGACTGGATTCGTGGTTTCCTGTCAGAAAGGAAACAGTACGTTATAATTGACAGTAATTTATCAAGTAGAACAGAAGTGAGAAGCGTTATAGGGCGTTATAACGCTTCTACTGTTCCTTATTTTTATAAACGACTAGCTGAAAACCCGGCTTTGCCCGCGTATTTATTTATTTATTTATTCCTGCACTGAGTTAGTACTTCTCCTATCCTTTCTCTCTCTGTCCATCTCCTATTTTCTAAAAACATGCTATATTTATCGGAGAATAAATAAGAAATAAGGCTGTCTCGCATAATATAAAAATTATAAGTATCCAAACAAAGAAAGATAGTAATCAAAACACAAATGGCCTTCAGTCGGAATTTTTTTATAATCTGACGACTCTCAACCATCATATCTTGCGCTCCCTTATAGCTATCGGCATGGAACTGCTATGGTGTACAACGGGAGACTTCGGACAATAATTACACACAGACCATTCGTTTGCGTTCTGTAGTTTTAACTGCAGAGCGAAACATTAACACACACAAGCGTAGAATTTTATATACACCGATAACTGTCCTTCCCAATATACTGCGCCCTTTTATCATTATCAACCCTCAAGCAACAATGCAACAAATAAAACAATTTTCAAAGAGTAAATATAATTTTCAAAGAGTAATTATTGTTCCGCATTTCGCGTTATATTCTTCAAATTACGAAATACCTATCAGATCGCTATAAAACCGTGCCTGAAACCTTCCTCATGTATAAATTAGTAACTGTAAAAATATTCAAGTCTCTGCGTCTTGTCGTTCGGACGTGATAAGTGTTCACCGAACAGACATTCACATTAATATATACTGATAAATAGCTAACCGATCGCCAAAAACCGTGCCTAAAGCCTTCCCCGGGTAGACATTAGTAACTGTACAATTTTTTAGCTCTCTATGTCATATGGTTCAGACGTGATAAACGTACACTGAACAGATATTCACATTTATAGATATAGATTTAGGAGACAATCTGAGTAACTTTCTTAGAATGTTCGCGGATGATGCTATCATTTATCGTTTAGTAAAGTCGCCAGAAGATCAAAAGGAGCTGCAAAGTGATTTAGATATCTGTATGGTGCAAAATTATCAATTGACCCGTAATAATGATAAGTGTGAGGTCATCCATATGACCACTAAAAGAAATACGTTAAACTTCAGTTACACGATAAATCGGTAAAATATACAAGCCGTCAATTCAACTAAATACCTAGAAATAAAACAGAAGAACAACTTAAACTGGAAAGTACACATAGAAAATATTGTAGGGAAGGCGAACCAAAGAATACTTTTCGTTGGGAGAACACGTAGAAGATGCAACAGTTGTACGGAAGAAGCTGCCTACACTACACTTGTGCGTCTTGTTTTCGAATATTGCTGCGCACTGTGGGATCCACACCGGGTGAGACTGACAGACGATTTAGAGAAAATTCTGGGAAGGGCAGCTTGTTTTACATTATAGCGATATAGGGAAGAGAGTGTCACGATGCATGAGTTGGATTGGAAATCATTAAAAGTAAGGCGTTATTTGTTGCGGCGAGATGTATTTGCGAAATTTCTTTCTCGATATTTCTCTTCAGAATGCGAACATATGTTATTAGCACACACCTACAGAGGGAGACATGATCATCATAATAAGAGATATCCGATCGAAAACAGAAAGATTTAGGTGTTCCTTTTTTCCTGCGAGGTATTAGAGAATGGAAATATAGAGAAATATCATAAATTAGTTCGATGAAGCCTCTGCCATGCACTTCAATGTGATTGCAGAGTATCGATGTAGATGTAGACAGAATTTCAGTGAGCATCAATTATAGGCTATTCCCACTCAATACGATATGCAGCGAAATTGAGACAGATACTTCCTGTGAGTTGGTCTGGGTAGAGGTTATACCTGACAACCGGAATAAATTAATAATTGGATCTTTTTATCGACCCCCTGACTCAACGATGCGGTTGCCGACATGTTAAAAGAAAGCTTGGATCACATTTCAAACAGGTATCCGAAGCATACTGTTATAATCCGTGGCGACTTTAATTTACCCTCGATATGTTGGCATAATTACGTATTCAAAACCGGCGGCAAATATAAAACATCGTCCGAACTAGTTCTGAATGCTTTTTCTGTAAACTACTTCGAACAGTTAGTTCATGAACCCACTAGAATAGTAAGTGGTTGCGAAAATACCCTTGATCTCCTAGCAACAAATAATCCGGAGATAGTAAAGAGCATCAAAACAAATACAGTGATTAGCGAACATCGAGTTGTAGTAGCGAGACTAAATGTCGAAATTCCCAAATGCACAAAAAATAAACGAAAAATATATTTATTCAATAAAGCATATAAAAATTCGCTTCACGCTTTCCTGAGTGATAATCTCCAGTCTTTCAAAACTAAAAATGCGAGTGTAGATCAGTTGTGGCTTACTTTCAAAGACATAATATCAGTAGCAATCGAGAGATTTATACCAAATAAATTAATAAAAGAGGGGGCCGATCCCCCGTGGTACACAAAACAGGTCAGATCACTGTTGCAGAAACAAAGAAACACGCATGCAAAATTTAAAAAGACACAGCATCCATAAGACTGGCAATCTTTTACTGAAACACGCAACCTAGCGCGGACGTCAATGCGAGAAGCCTATAGTAGTTACCACAACGAAATCCTCTCTTGTAATCTTGCAGAAAATCCAAAGAAATTCTGGTCATATGTGAAGTACACTAGCGGCAAAACACAAACAATACCTTCACGACGCGATAGCAATTGTAATAGTACCGACGACAGTACTGCTAAGGCAGAATTATTAAACACAGCTTTCCGAAATTCGTTCACCAAAGAAGACGAAGTAAACACTCCAGTATTCAATTCAAGAACAGATGCCAGCATGCGAAACTTAGAAGTAGATGTTCCTGGAGTAGTAAAACAACTTAAGTCACTAAACAAAAACAAATCTTCCGGGCCGGATTGTATACCAACTAAATTCCTCTCAGAGTATGCTGATGCAATTGCTTCGTAGTTAGCTATATTTTACAACCGATCACTCAGCGAAAGATCTGTACCCAAAGACTGGAAAGTTGCCCAAGTTACTCCAATATTAAAGAAAGGCAATAGGAGTGATCCCCAAAATTACAGACCTATCTCATTGACGTCGATTTGCAGTAGGATTTTGGTGTGGTGTCGGACAAGTCCAAAGTGCGCGCCAGCTACTTTCGCCGCGCGCCGCCATGCACGCACGGCGCGGTGTTCTTACGACGACAGCCACGAGTGCCCTCTGCGGCAACTCCGCTCGTGGCCACCAGTGAACGACATCGTTCACTTGGGACTGAGTTAGGAACCAGTAAAGACTTCGGAATCCGATAGGCACCAGTGAAGACTTGGCTATCAGTTAGGCACTAGGCAGGACTCTAGCTCAACTATGTATCAACATTGTGCAGTACTATGTAAAAGTTAAGTATTGTATAAATTCTGTGCAATATGTATCTCGTTCTAATTTACTCTAGTGTTTCTAGTCTCTGGCTGCTCCCCTCCATACCTGCACCAGCGTGTTATCTTTATTCCTGTGTCGGTCTCATTCCACTTGGCCACCGACACCTACGACGGAAACGAGACACAAAAGCAGCGACGAGGCTGGGACACAAAAGTGGCGACGAGTATGGGATACAAAAGTGGCGACCAGGAGTGATAGAAGAACCGTGGATCAGGCCACTTGCAGCAGCCAGACAGCAGCAGTCGGAGAACGCAGAAATTGCTCCCGCCCACCCACCCTTATTATAAGATTTTTGGGGGAACATATTCAGTTACGTGTTTGTGGACTTTTTTGTTGCAGAGCGTCCTCTTTCATATTGCATTTGTGTTTTGTTATAATTTACTTGTATGCGCGGCGCCTAATCGGTCAGCATGGCCACTACCCCGAACCCAAACTTAATGGAAATTATTCAGTTACAGATGGCGCAAATAACACAACTCCTGCAGGCAGTGGCCCAGCTCACAGCGCAAGCAGCTAACCAACAACAACAGCCGCCGCTTCAGCAGCCCACACCTGCCGCCGCAACGCTTCCTACGTTTCGCCAGTACAACGAACGTGAGGAAGAATGGAGCGACTACTTTGCACAGTTTCAAGAACTCGTCGCGGCTCATCAAATTACAGGTCAGAAAGTGAAGCATCTGCTATTATCTGTGGTGGGCACCAACACCTTCGTGTTACTGAAAAAACTTTTCCCCGACGTATCTCCTCGTGATGTAGACTTTGAACAAATAGTAGAGGCGCTAAATGCTCATTATGAGAGAAAAGTTCTCGTAGCTGCGGCACGGTACCGATTTTTCAGACTTAAAAAATTACCGCAGCAGTCACACCAGGAATGGATTACGGGATTGAAGGGCTTAACCCGCCAATGTAAATTTACTTGCTGTTGTGGACTTTCGTATAGTGACGTGATGTTGAGGGATACGATTACGCAGAACATTCAGGACCCCAGAATTAGGGCAGCAATTCTGAAACAGTCTGACCCCTCATTAGACAGTGTACTGCAGCTTATAGAAGCGCATGATACTTTTGACTTAGCAGATGTAGAAATGCAAAGCCTCAGTGTTAATTCAGTGCGCCGCAACGGTCGCTTTCCTAGCCGTAGTTCTCAGTCTATCACTAGTGATTCTTACAATAATACAGGCCGTGCTGAACAGACAGTGAACAGTAGACAGTGTAAAAGTGCGAAACAAAGGTCTTCCCGTCGTGTTAGAAACAGTGATTTGAATAACGGGCGCCAACACTCATTTCAGAAAAATGTACGTAAATCTTGCCCCCAGTGTGTGTCTCGCCACAAGCGTGCTCATTGCCCTAGTCGCAATGCAACCTGTTATCAATGTGGCAAATCAGGACATGTACAGTCTGTGTGTATGCAAATTAAAAACTCAAAGAACGGTACTGTTAGAAACAGTGCTTCACAGAGTGCGAGAACAGTTCATTCTGTAAATGTTATACGGGCTGTGGAATTGAACAGTGCTTTCCTTGGACCTCAATTGCAAAAAAATTGTTCTGCGCCTATGGCAAAACTATATAGTGCACCACGTAGCAAGCGCCAACGAGCGCGTATAACAGTGCAACGGATAAGGGTTCGGGACAAGCAAAATGACTATGAACAGTGCATTCCTGTAGTGAAAATAGTGCCTTCTGCAACTGCTCCTTGTAATAGTGCCCAGTACTGTGTAGCTAGTGACAGTAGACATCAAGTAGCTACTCAAAGGTGTAGTGCAGTAGTTAGTAAATCTGGAGTAGCTTCGCATGCTTACGCGGACGCCGATCCGGCGGTAGTGCCATCTAGTGACAGTGTTGTTAATCCGCTGCGTGCCGAGTCTGCCCCGCTTACTTCACTATGCGGCCCGCGCAAGCGCAGTAAACAAACCGTAGCAGACGTTGCCCACATTCGCGCACCTGTCGAGCGCCGCAAGCAAAAACTGTTTGTGACTCTCTTCTTAGAAAATAAGACGGTGCAATTTCAGCTTGATACTGGTTCCGCTGTCACATTAATAAATGAAGATACTTATGAATTTCGGGGTTTGCCAAAATTGTCGCCGTCACAGCAAGTGTTAACAGCTTATACAGGTCAAAATATTCCCGTGCTAGGAACGTGTAGCCTGCCCGCCTCTTTTCAAGGTGTAACAAAAACAGTTGCTTTTGTAGTTCTTCAGGCCAAATCGACACAGAACATTTTTGGACTAGATGCTTTTGACTTGTTTGGTTTATCAATTCAAAGAGATGTGCTTCAAATTTCGTCAATAGTGCCTCAGGATAAAATCAGTGCATTATGTGACAAATATTGTGACTTGTTTTCGCCGGAACTAGGTTGTGCAAAAGACTTCGTGGCACATATAACTTTAAAAGAATCTGCAGTTCCAAAATTTCGTAAAGCTAGACCAGTGCCTATCGCCTTGCGTGATACAGTTGCCGAAGAACTTAAACTTTGGCAAGATAGTGGGGTGATTTCTCCTGTTTCTGCGAGTCAGTGGGCCTCGCCTATAGTAATTATACCCAAGCCATCAGGAAAACTTCGTCTCTGTGCGGACTTCAAATCAATAGTGAACAGTCAAACAATTGTAGACACTTATCCCCTGCCCAGACCTGACGAACTAATGGACAAATTAGGACAGTCTCGTTTCTTTTCTAAGATTGATTTAGCAGAGGCATACTTACAGATTCCACTTGATGACGAGTCAAAAAAGTTTTTCGTCATTAATACTCACATGGGTCTTTTTCAGTTTCAACGCCTACCCTTTGGCAGTTCTTCCACCCCCGCTATTTTTCAGCGTTTTTTGGAACAGCTGACAGTTTCTGTACCGTGTTGTTCGAACTATTTAGATGATATTGTGGTATCCGGACGTACAGTTGAAGAACATTTAGCAAACCTGGAGTGCCTTTTCAAAGTTTTGACTGCAGCAGGTCTACGTTGCAATAAAGCAAAGGGTTCGTTTTTTCAAACTGAAATATAGTACCTAGGCCATGTGATTAATACCCAAGGAATACATCCCTTACAGTCACATCTTCGAGCAATCAAAGACTTGCCTCCTCCTAAGAATGTGCACGAATTGCAAGCAGTAATGGGGAAGCTGAACTATTATTTCAGGTTTATTCCCAATGCCTCTCAGATTGCAGCTCCACTGCATCACTTACGTAGGAAGAATGTTCCTTTTTTATGGTCCAAAGATTGTCAGGTTGCCTTTGACAAACTAAAGTCTGCACTACTCAGTGATGCATGTTTGATTCCCTTTGACCCACAGAAGCCTGTAGTGTTAGCAGTTGACGCCTCGTCGTACGGTCTAGGTGCACTAATTTCACATCGTATTGGATCTCACGATCGACCTATTGCCTTTGCGTCCAAGCTTCTGACGCCAACGCAACAGAATTACAGTCAGATAGAAAAGGAGGCCTTAGCAATCATTTACGGCATCACAAAGTTTCATCATTATCTCTATGGCAGAAAATTCTATTTGTTGACTGACCACAAGCCTCTCACGTCGTTGTTCTCACCCATAAAGCCAATTCCGCTACGAACAGCGCAAAAGCTTCAGAGATGGTCCTTGATACTGTCTAATTATCAGTATGAGATTTTGTACCGACCTACCACTCAACATGCCAACGCGGACACTCTTTCCCGACTTCCGGTTGACCAGGATGTGTCGTTTGATTCTTCAGAAATAGCATGTTGCCGGATAGATTCCAGTGATGCTTCCACTGTCGCAGATTTCCCTTTGAACTCTCGTCGGGTTGCACAGGAAACAGCGATGGATGAAGACCTCAGTGTGGTAGCACGTTTTGTTCGCTCAGGGTGGCCTGCCAGAGCCAAAGACATTGATCGGCCTCTGGTTCGACGTTATTTTGCACAACGTCATGCATTATCTTTAAGTCAGGGTGAACTGTTGTTGCATACCGACAACGACCAAGCAACAGTGATTGTTCCTCGTTCCCTGCAACGAGAAGTGTTACGCCTCCTGCATCAAGGACATTGGGGCATTGTTAGGACAAGGCAACTGGCCAGACGTCATTGTACCTGGGTTGGTATGGACGCTCAGATAGAGAGCATGACATCAAAGTGTACAGTTTGTGCGGAGCATCAGGCGGCTCCTCCACAGCGTTTTTCAGACTGGCCACGCCCCAAGGGACCATGGAAACGTTTACACATTGACTTTGCCGGACCTTTCTGGAATACGCGCTTGGTTAATTGTTGTAGACGCTTTCAGCAAGTTTCCTTTTGTTATTGCCATGAACTCAACGACAGCTTCTAGTACAATCAGTGCCTTAACATCAGTGTTTTGCATCGAAGGCTTGCCTGAAACTATCGTCAGTGACAATTTGACCTCAGTTTGTTAGTGCGGAATTTCAACAGTTTTGTCGTGTGAATGGCATTCAGCATATTACCACTGCACCTTTTCACCCTCAGTCCAATGGTGAAGCAGAACGTTTCGTTCGAACATTCAAGTCTCACATGGAGAAGATGAAAGGTCATCACTCCAGGCAGCAAGCTCTTCAAATTTTTCTGTCTACGTATCGGTGCATGCCACGTGACGGCCCGTCTCCTGCCGAGCTGCTACACGGCCGCCGTCACCGCACTCTCCTTCACCTGCTGCAGCCTCCCACGCACCGAGTCGGTTCGTATGGCGCTACGCGTTTTCAGGTTTCTACGCCGGTTCTGTACAGGGTGTTTGCTGGTATGAAGAAGACATGGTTGCCAGGCACCATTCAGCGCGTGCTCGGTCGCAATATGTATGTTGTACGTTCTTCCACAGGGTCGGAGCTGCGGCGCCACGCAAACCAATTGCGCTTGCACAGGCCGCGCGATCCTCTCTCCGGTTTCTTGATTCCAGACCCAGTTCACCGCCAGGGAGCACAGCCACATCGTTCGTCCCTGGACTACGAGATCCCGATGGAGGTAGACGCGCCTCCTATGCAGTCGACCCCTTCGCCTCCGTCGCTGCCTCAGCTTCCAGCGTCAACGAGAGGGACTCCGGGACCGTTCGCCCCCCCCCCCCCCCCAAGCTTGGGCTACGCACCTCAGAAGAAAATGACCTGCTCAATCTGGGCGGAAGCGTGCGCCCTTCCTCAGGTTTCGGCGGGTTTCCTAGAGGATCGCAAGGCGGATGCCGGGGCGCGGACGGCGTCTCGATCCCAGCCTCAGCTATGACGCCCGTCCCACCAGTAACGCCCCCGCCCAGACCCTCCTCCCAGTGCCGTCGCCGTGGCCCTCAGCCCTACGACACGACGGTGCGGCGGTTTGGGGGGGGGGGGAGGGGTGTGGTGTCGCACAAGTCCAAAGTGCGCGCCACCTACTTTCGCCGCGCGCCGCCATGCACGCACGGCGCGGCGTTCTTACGACGACAGCCACGAGCGCCCTCTGCGGCAACTCCGCTCGTGGCCACCAGTGAACGACATCGTTCACTTGGGACTGAGTTAGGAACCAGTAAAGACTTCGGAATCCGATAGGCACCAGTGAAGACTTGGCTATCAGTTAGGCACTAGGCAGGACTCTAGCTCAACTATGTATCAACATTGTGCAGTACTATGTAAAAGTTAAGTATTGTATAAATTCTGTGCAATATGTATCTCGTTCTAATTTACTCTAGTGTTTCTAGTTTCTGGCTGCTCCCCTCCGTACCTGCACCAGCGTGTTATCTTTATTCCTGTGTCGGTCTCATTCCACTCGGCCACCGACACCTACGACGGAAACGAGACACAAAAGCGGCGACGAGGCTGGGACACAAAAGTGGCGACGAGGATGGGATACAAAATTTGGAACATATACTTTGTTCGAATATTATGAACTACCTCGAAGAGAACGACCTATTAACCAATAGTCAACACGGATTCAGAAAGTATCGCTCTTGCGAAACACAGCTTGCCCTTTATTCACATGAAGTGTTAAGTGCCATCGACAAGGGATCTCAAATCGATTCCTTATTTCTGGATTTCTGGAAGGCTTTTGATACTGTACCCCACAAGCGGTTTCTAATGAAATTGCGTGATTATGGAATATCTTCCCAATTGTGCGATTGGATTCACGATTTCCTATCAGAAAAGACGCAGTTCGTTGCAATTGACGGTAAGTCATCGAGTAAAACAGAAGTGATATCTGGCGTTCCACAGGGAAGCGTTATAGGTCCCCTACTCTTCCTCGTGTTTAGAAACGATTTAGGAGACAATCCGAATAGCTCCCTTAGACTGTTCACGGATGATGCTCGTTTATCGGTTAGTGAAATCAACAGAGGATCAAAAGCAACTGCAAAGCGATTTAAACAAAATTTCTACTTGGTGCGAAAATTGGCAATTGACACTAAATGAAGAAAAGTGTGAAGTAATACACATGACCACTAAAAGAAATCCATTGAACTTCAATACGCGATAAATCAGTCAAACCTTAAGGTCGTAAATTCTACCAAATACCTAGGGGTTGCAATTACGAACAACTTTCACTGGAGAGAACACACAGAAAATATTGTGGGGAAGGCGAATCAAAGGTTACGTTTCATTGGCAGAACGCTTCGAAGATGCACCAGCTCCACCAAAGAGACTGCCTACATCACACTTGTGCGTCCTCTCCTGGAGTACTGCTGCCCCTTGTGGGACCCTCACCAGGTGGGACTGACGGAAGATTTTGAGAAGGTTCAGAGAAGGGCAGCTCGTTTTGTTTTATCAAGTTACGGGGGGGGGGGGGGGAGCGTCACGGAAATGTTGCACGAATTGGGGTGGAAATCATTAAAAGAAAGATGTTATTCATTGCAGCGTGACATGACCATCCCAATAAAATAAGAGAAATCAGATCGAAAACGGAACAATTTAGGTGTTCTTTCTTCCCGCGCGCTATTAGAGAATGGAACGGTAGAGAAAAGTTATGAAAGTGGTTAATGAACCCTCTGCCAGGCACTTAAATGTGATTTGCAGAGTATCTTTGTAGATGTAGATGATATCGAAGCGTATTTCAGAAACTACATATCGATGCCCGATGTGTCTTCTGCCGTCATCAGATCAGAATCGACATCGTTTTTCGAGGTGTACTAACTTTTTTCTGGCACTGTAAATACTAAGGCAGTGCTGTGATTTTGTGCTAGTACCCCATAAATCTCTACAAATAATCCGAATTAGTGCCTCCGTTACCTGTTTCACGTGAACAAATCATTCATAAATCAACAGGATGGTATCGAGAAGTTTCAAAATACAGCAGCGAATAGTCTGCCACGTTTCCTCTAACTCTGATGCGCGGTCTCTGGAAGACTATAGTTACCATGCCGTTAACTACCGTCACGTTATTATTTAACATGCCATATAACTTCCTTGGGTTTCCCGTAGCTCATTTCAACGACCATTAGTTAGCTATGTGGTAACTACGCCTTCTGTCGAAGCAAATAGTACGTCTCAACAGATAACATATGGCACTACTAACGAAAATCGCATTTACTCGAATTTTATCGATTATTAAGTGAAATCGAAGACGCGTCTTAGTTCGTATAGCTGTTACGAGTTTTAATTTTGTTTTCAAAGGCAATGGGCGACAAGCGAGGAAAAAATTTGACTGTATTTGAGAAAAATCTTTTGACCGACCTGATTTTAGAAAGGAAAGTAGTTATAGTAAATGAAAAGGCAGATGGTTTGACTATTTTGGAAAAACAACACGCCTTGGAAGATGTCACAAGACTGTACAATTCCTTAAACAGACCGGAGAGAAAACGGTAAGGCAACTGAGAGAGCTGTATTCTTTTTTAAAAAGAAAAACGGGACGAACAACAACGAAAACAGGGCTAACAATAAAATCATATGTATTATTTCTGTTGTCGACATATATTTTTATGAATTTAAGTTTTCCTCTTCCCATTGTTCTGTGAATGTGACATTACTTTTCAGAACACATACTGGTCAGTTTACGTCCACCTATCCACTTACCCGAGCCCCACGTTGTAATAATAATAAAAAAACACTAATCACTAGAAACATTACTCGTTCGTAATGGCACTTGCATGGCAAAACACTATTTGCAAAAGGAAGTATCTTTATGCTTAAATGAAAATTTTATTATGAGACCATGGGTTTGAGATTCGGATTTTGTAAAATTTTACATCCAAATCGGCGATCGCGAGAGATAACGTTGGCCGCTGTTGCTCAGTGTCGAGATGTTGCTTGACCAGTCGCGAGGGAGACGCAGCTAATGTATACGTCACCCGTTGTCAACATTATCTCTTGCGACCGCCGAGCGCGATGTAAAATTTAACCCGGAATGTTGTTTTCCGCGTTTTTCCCTGGCAATGTCAAGGGTCATTATTTATTATTTTTTATTTTATTTTTCTGAAACGCATATGAAATTTGCTCTCGTTACACAGATCCAATGGTTGTCATGTAACACGAAAAACTTGTCGTGGTCTCAACAGCGACGAGTACAGCCAAGGTTTCATCTTCTGAACAACTGTACGAAGCATCAGAAGAAGAAGAAGAAGAAGACGTCGGTGACGACGATGACGAAAGAATTTCCATTCTTCAGCTTCAAAAATTTTAAAATTGTATGAAAATTATACGGAACCTAATCAAAAAAACAAAAACAAATAATTAGAGGTTTTCAGCGAAGATCGCTTTCTTCTTTTAATTACATGACCGGTTTCGGCGTACTAGACGCCATCTTCAGACCTAATATTTTAACAAAATGAGCTGCATTATATATAGTAAGGATGGATGGATGATTAGGGTTTAACGTCCCGTCGACAGCTTGGCCATTAGAGACGGAGCTAACGCTCGGAGTTAGGATGAGGAAGGAAATCGGCCGTGCCCTTTGAAAGGAACCATCCCGGCATATGCCTGGATTGATTTAGGGAAATCACGGAAAACCTAAATCTGGATGGCCGGAGGTGGATTTGAACCACCATCCTCCCGAATGCGAGTCCAGTGCGTTACCACTGCGCCACCTCGCTCGGTATATATATAGTAAAAATCTACAATTACATAGCTACATACCTGTCGTAATTTTTACATCACTGCTATTGCAACAATTTTAACATAGTAAATTGGTATACATCCACATCGATGTGTCATCCAAATAAAATTATACGTCAATAATAAAACGATTGACTCCAACTTTCACAAGGTCTAAGTCACAAGCACTTCAGACTCAAGTTCAGTACTGACTGAAGTGAAGCACAATATTGACTATTAGACGGGAAATCACATACAGAGATGTTACATGTACAATAGATTATATATTACATATGGTCTTTGCCTGTGAGGCGATCTTTTTTTTTACATTAAATATGGTATATACACAAATTACATGATTACATAAAATACCATTTCTTATACATTGCATGTCATACATAAATAATTTGTATAAAGTACAATGCTACGCACCACAGAGTATGGAGTGCTTTGTCAGGTATCAAATATAGAAGTAAGTGCCATGTCAGTTGAACTAGAAGGAAATTTAAAAATTGTTATATTATACTTTTTTATAAAGGTGTGAATAAAACGAGATTATATAGAAGTGAATATACCTTGGAAAATAATTTCCATGTGAAAATGAAGCAATTGCATAGAATGTGCTATCCATATTTTACCCTTTGTGTGGCAGACAATGGCAACAATAGGCTAGGTCATTGTCCTAGAAGGATTCTATATAAGGTATATTATCCAATAAAGTGTAATATTCTGTGTTCTCTATTTTGCGTGTGTAAGAAAAAGGGGAGGCATGGTCTATTAGCATCTCGGGTCAAGTACAGATATCATAGTAACTGCTTATGTGCCTTATACCTTGGTTGAAAACCTCTTATTAAATGATCTTAGCTGAAAACCTCTTATTAAAAAATTCTAGATCGCCCCAGTAATGTGTTCCTTATATAAAAACAAATAACTACTGTTAACTAACTTCTGGACTTGCGTTTGGAAGCCCATTACAACTACGTGGCGGACGAGGTACGTCCACAAAGTAAGTTCCGTTTGGTTATATAAAACAAACGTGAACAGGTACAGAAAAAAAAATTATTGTATAAAAATCTAAAACTGTTGAACTACTTTTCTACATAACTTCCAAAATATTGTAGGCACTTGTCATAGCGTGGGACAAGTTTTTGTGTGCCTTCTTCATAGAAGGTTGCCGCCTGTGTATTCAACCATGTGACAAACATGTTCTTTCAGCTCATCATCATTGAAGTGTTGACCACTAAGGACAGATTTTAGGTATAAGAAGAGATGAAAGGAGTCTTCTTTCCTTCACGTTGCCGCCCAACCTCACAAGGCGAATGTAACCAAACAACTATTATGGGAATTTCACTGGGACGTGTTTGATCCTCCTCCATACAGTCTCGCTCGTAGCGACTTTCTTCTTACACCTAAAACCTGTCCATGGTGGTCAACACTTCAGCGATGATGACGAGTTGAAAGAACATGTTATCACATGGTTGAATATACAGGTGGCAACCTTCTACGAAGAAGGCATACAGAGTCTTCTGCCGCGCTATGAAAAATGCCTACAAAATTTCGGAAGCGTTGTAGAAAAGTAGTTTAATAGTTGTATATTTTTATAAAATAAATATTTTTTTCAGTATCTGTACACGTTTGTTTTATATAAACACACGGAACTTCCTTTGTGAACATACCTCATAGTTAAAAGTAACGTTTTCGCTCACCAAAGAAGACGAACACTCCAGTATTCAATCCAAGAACAGATGCCAGCATGCGAAACTTAGAAGTAGATGTTCCTGGAGTAGTAAAACAACTGAAGTCACTAAACAAAAACAAATCTTCCGAGCCAGATTGTATACAACTAGATTCCTCTCAGAGTATGCTGACGCAATAGCTCCGTACTTAGCTACAATTTACAACCGATCAATCAGCGATAGAAACGTACCCACAGACTGGAAAGTTACCCAAGTTACTCCAATATTCAAGAAAGGCAATTGGAGTGATCCCCAAAATTACAGGCCTATCTCATTGACGGCGATTTGCAGTAGGATTTTGGAACATATACTTTGTTCGAAAATTATGAACTACCTCGAAGAGAACGACCTATTAACCAATAGTCAACACGGATTCAGAAAGTATCGCTATTGCGAAACACAGCTTTCCCTTTATTCACATGAAGTGTTAAGTGCCATCTACAAGGGATCTCAAATCGATTCCATTTTTCCGGAAGGCTTTTGACACTGTACCCCACAAGCGGCTTCTAATGAAATTGCGTGCTTATGGAATATCTCCCAAATTGTGCGATTGGATTCACGATTTCCTATCAGAAAAGACGCAGTTCGTTGTAATTGACGGTAAGTCATCGAGTAAAACAGAAGTGATATCTGGCGTTCCACTGGGAAGCGTTATTGGTCCCCTACTCTTCCTCGTGTTTATAAACGATTTAGGAGATAATCTGAATAGCTCCCTTAGACTGTTCGCGGATGATGCTGTCGTTTATCGGTTAGTGAAGTCAACAGAGGATCAAAAGCAACTGCAAAGCGATTTAGACAAAATTTCTACATGGTGCGAAAATTGGCAATTGACACTAAATAAAGAAAAGTGTGAAGTAATACACATGACCACTAAAAGAAATCCGCTGAACTTCAATTACGCAATAAATCAGTCAAACCTTAAGGTCGTAATTCTTCCAAATACCTAGGAGTTAATATTACGAACAACTTAGACTGGAGAGAAGACATAGAAAATATTGTGGGGAAGGCGAATCAAAGGTTACGTTTAATCGGCAGAAGGCTTCGAAGATTCACCAGCTCCACCAAAGAGACTGGCTACATCACACTTGTGCGTCCTCTCCTGGAGTACTTTTGCCCCTTGTGGGACCCTCACCAGGTGGGACCGACGGAAGACATTGAGAAGGTTCAGAGAAGGGCAGCTCGTTTTGTTTTATCACGTTACGGGGGGAGGGGGGGAAAGCGTCACAAATGTTGCCCGAATTGGGGTGGAAATCATTAAAAGGAAGACGTTATTCATTGCGGCGTGATCTGTTTGCGAAGTTTCAATAACCGACTTTTACTTCTGAATGTGAAAATATTTTGCTACGACCCACCTACTTAGGGAGACATGACCATCCAATAAAAAAAGTGAAATCAGAAAACGAAAGGATTTAGGTGTTCTTTTTTCCCGCGCGCTAGTATAGAATTGAAAGGTAGAGAAAAGTTATGAAAGTGGTTAATGAACCCTCTGCCAGGCACTTAAATGTGATTTGCAGAATATCTAAGTAGATGTAGATGTAATGTGTAGGTAACCCCAGGGAAAGGCGCATTTATCTTTAACGGACAGGTAACTACGGCTGTGGCGGTAACTGTTGTCTCGGAAACCCATTTTGTACTTAACGTTCAGGTAACCCACAGATAACTATAACGGGACAGGTAACAACTTTTTCGGAAACCGGCCATGAGGCTAGTGTATAACAAAGGCTTTGTCGGTAGCAGAGCGTGGTGGCTGGGTGTCATGGAATCCCAGAGCGCCGCCCCTCGTGGTGGGCCCCTTAGCATCCGATATGAAGGTTGGCGGCGCCGCCCACAGGCGTATGGCTTTACGGCCTCCCACGCAGGCGCCGGCGGAGTCCCACTGGCTGCGTAGGCGCTCTCCCTTCGCACTCTCCCTCCAGGCGTGGCCGATAAAGTGCTCGCGGCTCCGTGGTCCGGTGGAGGCCCCGCAGCATTAAAATTCAGTGTCTGCTTTGTTACTGCAAAACGGGAACGTGCTCCGAATCTCTTCTGTTTTTCTGCAGCCCTAGAGTGTGGAAATATTTGGCTGAGGGGCATAGTATTTTCAGGTAGTAGAGAAAGCACAAGTGGTTCTCTACAAATGGACTCTCATTAAACTTCGATAAAACCCAGTATATACAGTTTCATACAGTAAATGGCATGACACCATTAATAAATTTAGACTTTGAACATAAATCTGGAACTAAGGTAGAATATTCAAAATTTTTAGGTGTTTGCGTTGACGAGGGGCTGAATTGGAAGAAACATATTAAAGATCTCCTGAAACGTCTGAGTTCATCTACTTATGCTATCAGAGTCATTGCAAAATTTGGTGATATACATCTCAGTAAATTAGCTTACTACACCTATTTTCATTCACTTTCATATGGGATCATATTCTGGGACAATTCAACGTTGAGTAAAAAAGTATTCATCGCAGAATAATTTCTGGAGCCCACCAAAGAGCATCCTGCAGACATTTATTTAGGGATCTAGGGATACTCAATTTAGCTTTACAATATATATATATATATATATATATATATATATATATATATATATATTCACTCATGAAATTTGTTATTAACAATCCGACCCAATTCAAAAGTAATAGGAGTGTGCATAGCTGCAACACTAGGAGAAAGGATGATATTCACTATTCAAGGATAAATAAATCTAACTTTGGCTCAGAAAGGGGTGAATTATGCTGCCACAAAAGTCTTCCATCACTTACCAAGTAGCATCAAAAGTCTGACACATAGCCACCTAGTATTTAAAAAGAAATTAAAGGAATTTCTGAATGGCAGCTCCTTCTACAATGTAGATGAATTTTTAGATAAAACTTTAAAAAAAACAATAAAAAAATAAATAAAAACAAAAAAAACCTTAAAATATTGATTGTCAAGTATAGACAATATTTACTAAACTGGTACGTTCCACATCATTACGAAATGTCGTATATATGATCTATCGAACTAGTATTAATCTAATCTAATCTAATCTACAAGGGAGCATACGTTCTTAAGAAAGTGGAAGTGACATTTTTTTAAAATTGTTTTCTATCGTGCGAAGTTGTAATTTCAACATGAAAGTAAAGGCTTCAAGCGTTTCTAGCCTTCTTGACAATTAGGAATGGGCAATTATGCAATCCAACATTAATCGGCAGTACCAATGAGAAGCTACATAAGTCGCAGTAACTGGTGCTCACATTTCTATCTACATTTACATGGATATCAGTTTGGATTCAGGAGAAACGTAGGAACCCGGGAGGCAATAGGGGAGAGTAGTACACAGTGAAACACGGTTCACAGTGAAACATTCCATCTCAATTGTTTTTAGTAATTTTTTTCTACTTGTTGATATCCCAGTATGTTTATTATGATATAATACATCTTTGACTGTAATGGTGGATAGTTTGGTTGATTATTGTTGTTTCTATACGTTACTATTGGTTTTCGGTGCTCAGACGTTACAGTTAACGTCTCTTTGTAAGTTTAATATTTTCGATATAACATAAGGCTGAAAGAAATATTGTGTTTTGTGTGATAAGATACAAATCTTTAGCTATATATTGACCAGTTGTAGATTTGGTAGATACGTAGGTTACGAGTTGTGACTACCCTCTAAGTTTATGGTGACTTTGGTACACAGTGAAACACCTGTATGTGTACACAGTGAAACAGAACCATTGGCCTCAGATGGATGTATGACTACTCCTAACAATTTGCAGGGTACTATGGAAGATGCTGAGGAAGCCACTGAAGTAACAACAGGACAACATACATCTCACCAAGAGAGTTTCGTGGTTTGCCCAAAGCACCTTCCATATAAGATAGAAGCATAATAATAACATGAACACCAGAGCAAACAGCTTTGAGGAAAAGGACAGAGCTGGAAGAAAAGGAGAAATTCCAAAACAATGTATATTTTGTAGCCAACGACTTGAAGTCAGTAGTTTGTGGTACTGAGTATGAAGTCTCATACCTTTGGGGAAAAATACTTGTTTTTTATTCCCAGTTACAGAAGACATAGCCTGTGTTTCGCATAAGGACATTTCAATGATTTTGCCACCTGCGTTGCCTATGGCTACGAAGAGACTCTCCAACCATCAGTATATTCATTTTCCAATCAATTTTGGTACACTTAACATTCACTGAACAAAATTTAACACCTCTTAAAGTTTTTACTTGTATTTAACAAACATATTTATGTTTTATAAGTCACTCAGACTTAATAAATACAAAAAATGGCAGCTGTTTCACTGTGTAATACACACGGTACATTGTTTCACTGTGTAATATACACGGTACACAGTGAAACATTTGCAGAGGTTGTTTAAAATTGTTATTTCACTTACTAATTAGAAGCAAAATTATTGTTCTTTATTCCAAAACATTGACAAATTATTGTTCTTTCAAGTAAATAAAGAAAACGTTTTTGGTGAGTAGTATTTTATAAGAAACAATCAAAAGGGTAATTTTTGTTTCACTTGTAGTACTCTCCTCTACTCACTTCACGACTTAAATTAAGGAAAGGCAAACCCACATTTTTAGCTTTTGTAGATTTGGAGAAAGCTTTTGACAATGTTGACTGCAATACACTCTTTCAAATTCTGAAGTCAGCAGGGGTAAAATACAGGGAAAGGAGAGTTATTTACAACTTGTACAAAAGGTAGACCGCAGTTATTAGAGTCGAAGGGCATGTAAAGGATGCTTTAGTTGGGAAGGGAGTAAGACAGGGTTGTAGGCTATCTCCGATTGTATTAAATTTGTACATCGAGCACGCGGTGAAGGAAAGCAAGGAAAAATTTGGAATAGGAGTTAAGGTTCGGGGTGAAG
The DNA here is from genome assembly GCA_026315105.1 of Locusta migratoria. NCBI lineage: Eukaryota > Metazoa > Arthropoda > Insecta > Orthoptera > Acrididae > Locusta > Locusta migratoria. Next base: position 365,911,121 of record CM048750.1, on the reverse strand, counting down.
AAATAAAAACATTGCGTGTTGCTGATGACATTGTAATTCTGTCAGAGACAGCAAAGGACTTGGAAGAGCAGTTGAATGGAATGGACAGTGTGTTGAAGAGACCTTATAAAATGAACATTAACAAGATTTTTTCCGAAAGTGTTTAGGTTAAGATAGTGTCTGATAGGATTTTCCTGAATTTGAGTGTGTAGGAATTGTAAACTTTTGAATTGTGTGGTAGCTATAGTGTGAGGTACTGAACAGAATTTAACTTGGATAATATGGTTAAGCTTACATGCAGATTAGAAATGGAACCACTAACCGAATGATGACTCTAAATCTGTCTTTCTGCAACCCTAGAGTGGAAATATTTGGCCGAGGGGCACAGTATTTTCAGGTAGTAAAGAAAGCACAAGAAAGTGGAAGTGACATTAAAAAAAAAAAAATAATAATAATAAAAATGTTTTCTATCGTGCGAAGTTGTAATTTCAACATGAAAGTAAAGGTTTCAAGCGTTACTAGGCATCTTGTCATTTAGGAATGGGCAATTTTTAATCTAAAATTAATCGGTAGTACCAATGAGAGGCTACATAGGTCGCAGTAACTGATGCTAACATTTCTATCTACATTTACATGAAGGAAAGTACTTGGGCTCGAACAAACACATATACACCAAAATCGTATGAGAGATAATGTAAAGATACCTTATTGCACTAGTGATACTCCCGCATCTGCAAAACTCTGCAGCCGTCCGTTAGAGGTCTCTGCGTGTGCCATGCCGCATTGCACTTTGACTTGTCGGTTCGCCAGTAGGGACGGTGCAGTGTGCCTCCGAAGTTGCGTTTTGTGATGTTATTTGTGTGGTGAAGCGTCAGATGGGGCGGCGATTGCTAATAAATCCTGCTAATGTATTGCGATTAGTTGAGATGAAGTTACGAATAACCCTTCTTCGTGAAGATGGTATTAGTGTAGAAGATGAACCATTTGCATGGTTTCTCGTATCTGTTACGGTACAGAAATATGAGCATAAGTTAGATACTGCTGTTACAAACTCATAATAATGATAATAGGAATGATAATGACGAACAACTCATTGCAAGCGGTAGTGCTACGCTAAGTGCGGGAAGAGGCGATGGAAGCAGTGGCAGTGAATACCAACAGTCTTTCGGCAAGAAGGTTAAAGTTGCAACTATCATCACCGCTTTCGATGACAATTCGTTAGACGTACATGTACGATGATTATTACATAAGTTAGAGTTAAGATATCTGCATTACGTATGGAAGTTTTTGCAATGAGGGCAAGTGGGAGGGTTTAAACAATTTTCAGTCAGGTAGATGAGTGACCCTCGATGTGGAGGAGGTCTATGGAAGTGGCGGATTTGGAGAACACATGCATAAGGTAGGTAGGGCTGGTTGCATTGTGGATATTTTTAGCTGAGCGATTTCTAGGAGGGGTGGGCGTTCAGTTGCACCAACACGTTACCCTCCACGATCCCCAGGGTCAGTTTGATGATCAAGGCAGTGAGAGTGGGAGGATGGCAGGGAGGTTGATGTTGCTAGAGGGATGATGTAGTAGGATAGGTAAGGTGGCATGGAGACCCAGGGAATGTAGCGCTGTGTGGAATGATATGATCGGAACAGAGGCCTGTCAGGGCAGACCAGAAGTGCTTTGGTATCTTAAGGGACAGCTTTTTGCTATCAAATTTGGGATCAGGACAGGGGATGACATAGGTACATTGTTCTTTGGTGTTGTGGTTGGACTGTTGTGGGGGGGGGGGGGGTGGAGGGGGAGGTGATGATGGTGGATGCCAGGGAGCAGCAGGTGTCCATAAAGGTGGTGGTGAGCTGCCCATGATTACAGATAGGTAGTATTAAAATGGAGAAGGAGATGAAGACGACGACAATCCACAAGGCGATGGCAGCGACAATGGTACACACAGCAGCAGCGGTGGCGACACACGGTAGCAGCTCCAGCAGTCAAGTCTGGAGAGCAGCGGCGTGGAAGAAGGTGGTGGCGTCGAGGATGGGAGCCACGAGCAGGGTGGCGGCAGTGGTCAGGGCAGCCATGATCAGAGGCGGAGGCAGAAGCATCGGCAGCTAGGGGGCCGTGAATGTGTCTTCGTATTTTATGCGCGGCCGTACCGTTCAACCGATTGTGATGAAACTTTCTCAAAATATTGCTTGCACTTTATGCGATTCTCATAAGCGCAATAAAATGACTGTATGACAAATAGTTCAGGAGATATGACGTAATAAACAATGAAATGCGCAGAAAAGTACTGCATCATGCGACGTCTGCTTCTAAACCACTGTACCGATTTTAACCAAATTTGGTAGACATATTCCTTCCATGTGGTAGCAATTGACGTAGGGGTAAGAACTGCTTACGACATATAGTTCAGGAGATATGACGTCATAAACAATTATATAGTTGAATACCTGTGGCATCATGCGACATGCGAATAAGGACACTTTATTCATTCTAAAATCTTCATGACATTTTGGACACTTGACCTTTAAAACAAGGGAAAGTTCACCGTCACGTAAAATTTTGGATGATGGATGACGGAGGATACTTTACATATGGACTTCGTCAGCTTCTTCAGTTGTATTTCGATCCTGATGAAATTTTTAAATATGATTGATCAAATCACTTTATCAGTGCAGTATTAATATATTCAGATTGCCTATAATCATTTCAACTGATTAACGTGACTAAACGGTTAATTTACAGATTTTGGCGGAATTTTGCAGTTTTGATGCAGACCAAGCGTACCGAATCACTGGGGGGAAAACCACCAGTAAAAGGAATTTGTCGTTTCCAACGTATGTTTTTAATGGAAATTTGAAAATAAAAACATAAATCTAATATATGTAAAAATTAATGTTTGTTTGTTTGTATTTTTGTTCGTATTTTATGCACGGTCGTATCGTACATCCGATTGCGATAAAACTTTATCAACTCATTGCTTGCACTCGCGTGAAGGTTATGGACGTACTAAAATCAACTTCGTATCGTCCATGGCGGACGGTGCTTTACAGTTAGTTAATTAGTTTCCTACGTCTCAGGTTGAAATAGCTGGCTAGATATGAATGAAATTTAGAGCAGAGGTAGCTTATACCTTGATTAATAAATGGGCTACATTTCGTAAGTCACCTTATGGTGCATGGGGGACGGTACCTTACAATGGGTTAATATGTCTGCTACTCCTTCATCCTCAAATGGGATTGACAGATTTGAATGAAATTTGGAATGGAGATAACTTATAGCCATGGGTTACCTTTTGTAAGCCACTGTACTGTGCGTGGCGGAGAGTACCTAACGCATGAGCAACCTTTAGGAAGACACAGTACAGTGCATGCGGAGGGTACCTTCAGTGGGTTAACATGTTTGTTCCTCTCCAAGCTGAAATGGCTGGACACAATTGACTGAAATTTTACACAGTTAACTTCCAAAACAAGAGGAGCACATCCAACATGGATGGCGGAGGGTACTTGCAGTAGACACCACTTTACTGATCACTATGAGAGTTAACAGAGTTACACAACTTTTCACAAATGGAGGAGACAATGAAACGGGAGGGTGGAGGAGGATTTCGATAGAGAGGCGAGGTGGTGATTGGCAGAGAAATGGGAAGTGGGCACAGAGAGGGCTAGGAGCAGATGAAAAGGGAGAGAGAGGGGGGATGAAGAGATGAACATTGAGACAGTGGGGATGAAATGGATAGAGAGAGAAGGAACGAGAAGGTGCACAGAGACAGAAGGGAAGAGGAAATAAACTAACACTGGAGTAAATAAGTACCCGGACGACGTCGGATTTTCAGCTAGTCTGCAATAAAAACAGGGATTCCAATTCAAGATTTCAAATTGACCCCACTCCCCTACCGTACCAGGGACGTGGTACCCTGGGGAGAGGGGGGTCCGGTACATAATATCTACGCAATATTCTGCATTGATAACTGTATAAAGTACCGCATTGGCAGGACTTGCTTCCTGATAATCTGCAAGCTAGACACACGTTCGGTCTAAAATTTATTGCGCGTGTGGAAGTGGACAACGATTGGCCATGGAACATTTTGTGGGCGGATGAAGGCCATTTCCATACCCGTTGGGTTAGCCGTGTGGTCAACGCACCGCTTTCCGAGACTGGGAGGCGTACCGGCCCCGGTTCGAATCCGCCCGGCGGACTAATGAAAGAGGTCGGAGTGCCGGTCAGCCTGGATGTGGTTTTTAGGCGGTTTTCCACACCCCCCCTAAGTGAATACCGGACTCGTCCCCAAGTCCCGCCGCCTCAGGGATACTATTCGCAAACATTTCGTAACACACATATAACACGATACGCAGACATTTGAGGTACACATTTTCTCCTGGAGGGCATGGGATGACGGCAGGAAGGGCATCCGGCCACCCTGTAAATATTAAGACATGCCAAATGCACGTTTAACACAGTGCCGATCCTGTATGAGCGGGAGAAGGGCGAAATAGAAAGAAAGAATGAAGCCCATTACCGCCTTGAAGGTTGGTCAATACCCTAAATTTCAGGATGTGGGCAACGAAAAATCCAGTCCCATATTAAGCAGTGCCGCTTCTTCCTCCAAAGATAACTGTGTGGTGCAGGCTCTTTTTTTTTTGTCCAGGAGATGACTACTGCAGGTCCCCTTCACCTCTACCGTGCCTGGTAACCGGTATAAAAATCTCCTATGCAACCACATCGTTTTCAGACACGACGGCACACGTCCGCACATTGCAAAGCCAGTGAAGAAATTCTTCAAGAGTTATTTCCCAAATGATAGGGTATAGTCTGCCCGCCAAGGCCTCCACACATCAATCCGTGGCCAGTGAAGAAATTCTTCAAGAATCAGGAATCATAAGCCGTTATTATCCTATAATCTACCCGTCAAGGACGGCTGTCAAGGACGTCTGGCTGTGGGGTTATTTCGAAAATGTTGTCTTCAGTGGCGAATTTGCCGAATTGGAGACACATATTACTCTGATCCCCCTGATCCACTGCGGTCTCATGTGGCTCATGCTGTTTATCGGTTTCAACTTCTATCGAAAAACGATGGTCAGCATATTGACAATAATTTGCTCAAGTCTGTGCTGTTTTACACTGCACGCATTTTCTGCAGTATTTGGCTACTTAAAAACCAAACCATCAAGTTCTTTTTCTGCTGTGTTTGACCCAAGGACAATTAGAAACCATTTTTTTTCTAACCGATGTTGTACGACCTTGCCGTGGTGGACGGGCTTTCCATTAACTTTGCCCCAAGTTGTGTTTGACGAGGACGTCATATTTTGGCATCCATTTTTCTTATGCGGCTTACAGCCTCATCTATTAATAAGTTTAGAAACTTTTTTTCGTAATTTTTTTTTTTTTTTTTTTTTTTTTTTTTGTGTATACCATTGAATCAGTTCGAATCTGCAGTCATTCTGCACCGTGGGTGATACAGTTTCATGTCATTCATGAAAGTTATAATCTGACGGAATATATTATTCAGGTAACTGGTTGTTGACTTTTTTGAATTCGCTAACGTAAGTACTCGCCGCTGGATGCGCGCGTTCTTCTCTTAAGCTGTTTGCTGGTGCCCTCGTCAGTGACGTAAGCTAGCGTCGCGCTACGTTCCTCGGAGACCGGGGAAATTTTTTATGCTGGGCCACCGCTTTCCTCTAAAGTGGATAACGTGAACGCCAACTTGATGTCGGTGCAAGGGAGGAAATCGATGCAGGAAATAGAAGAGTCTGTCGTTTGAAGGAGTCGCTTTCCAAGAGAGCTCGAAAGCACGTCCATCATAAAGGTTTATGAAAAAACGGCTGTCGGTATGGTGAAAATTCAGTGAGCATGTTAAAAGTATCCTGGAATTTTTCACACGATATCTGAAAATAAGTTTACGCAGAAGTTCCGCATGCGCGTACCATACCAGCTCTCCACTCTTCTCCAACTTTGGCAGAAGAAACTGGTGCTTCAAATGTACGGCATAAAGTGTAAACGTTATGTCATTTAACTCAAACGACAATCCTAGCGTACCTTTTCCCAAAGGCAAACATTAACAAAGGAAAAAAAATGTAAATCTATCGGACAAAACTGCGTGGTCATCAGTCCGTTCCTTACATACTACTTAAACTAAGGTAAACTGATCTATGGACAACACACACACACACACACACACACACACACACACACACACACACACACACACACACACACACATGCCGTAGGGAGGACTCGAAAATCCGATGGCGAGCAAGCGCCATCTGTCGCGGCCGGTACGCTGCCAGCTTCATTGTATCGGACTGCTCGTCAATAAAACTGTGTGGACTGCCAACGGCAGGCCATACGAAAGGAAATGAAAATTTATGAAAACAGGGCGAAATTAAACAATGTGGGGTAACACCACGATGTACAGAGATGTGCTCCATATATGGTAAACAGTCGAGCAGGTAGTGTGATGTTGCTTTGGAGCTCTAATCTGTTCGTGAATATCAAGTACTAGCTTAAACCCGCGACTCCGTTTATTATGGTAGATAACGCGCGAAACGTCAATTCGATTTTTTAAAGAGATGTATTAAAAGAAAATTCTTTTTTACTGCTTTATATATATATATATATATATATATATATATATATATATATATATATATATATATATATATATATATCCTAATTCGTATTCTTATCCTTACAGAGAAAGAGCTGAAGTCATTGCAGCAAGCATAGACCAAAGATATGGTCTGTGGCATCACGTTTCGCTGTATGTAATCTCCTTGCTATAGAGTCGCAAACGTCATCGCTGGCCTCCAGTCCGATTTTTTTTTATAATTTGACGCCTTTCAACCACAATATCTTCCACCCCCTTATAGCTATCGGCATGGAACTGCTATGGTGTACAACGGGAGACTTCGGACAATAATTACACACAGACCATTCGCATTCTGTAGTTTTCGCTTCCTCAGGTATAAATTAGTAACTGTACAAACATTTAAGTATCTGTGTCTTGTCGTTCCGACGTGATAAGCGACACAGAACAGACATCCAAATTAATATTTATAGATAAGTAGCTATCCGATCGCTATAAAACCGTGCCTAAAGCCTTCCCAGGGTAGACATTAGTAACTGTACAAATTTTTAGCTCTTTATGTCTTGTGGTTCAGACGTGATAAACGTACGCCGAACAGACATCCACGTTTATAGATATAGATAGATTACTTGCTCTGAAAAACAGGCATATATTCGCTGTATGCCGTAGCTAGGAGTAATAATTTGTTATTAGTCTGCGCTACCTGATACTTCTCTCTATTATAGGTGAGCACGTTGCCAGTGCGTAAATCATGTCCCAATATCCTTTGTTATGAACAGTTATTTGCAATTCAGATCCTATGCTTTAATCCCTGGTCTTTGGAGATCTGTGCTAGCTGTCACTGTAACCCCACGGCTATGATAATTTCAAAGACGCAGAGTGCAATTGAGGGCCCAAGAATTGACGCTGACACAGGCAAGGTTCTCATTCCTAGGGTTCCAATTCCCCCTAGATTTTATGGAGTGGCAAAGTTACACAAGGGCGGCCACCCATTACGACCGATTGTGGATGGAATTAACTCGCCTACATACAATCTGGCAAAGTTCCTAGCCTCCGAACTAAGATGTCTAGTTGGTACACTGACTCGTACGTGAAGAACTCGACACACTTTACAGAACTCAAAAAGAAAGAAACAATTTTACTCACGGACATCACAGCTTCGACGTGAAGTATTTCTTCAACAATGTGCTAGTAGACAAAACTGTTCCCATCCTACAGGAGCATATCCTGCCAGATACATGCAACCTAGTTCAGTTGCGTTTATCTTCGACTTGCTTCAATTGGCAACAAAGATACTAAGAGCAAAATGACGGCATAGCAAAGGGGTCACCCTTATCCCCGTTAGCAGCCGACATAGTCATGGAGGCCTTCGAAGCAACGGCGCTTTGTTCCGCTCCTTTACGCCCAAGATGCTGGTTCAGACACGTGGACGACAAGTCAGCAATACGGCCCCACGTCGAGATGGTACTATAAACATTTTATGATCATCTGAATAAATTGCACAAGAATATCCAGTTTAGATTAGAAGTCGAGAAGGACGGCGCCATTCCATTCCTAGACATGGCACACTTGGGCACAGGGTACATCAAGAGGCTACACATACTGATAGGGCCGGCCGCGGTGGCCGCGGGGACTGAGGAGCTTCAGTCACGGTCTGCACGGCCACTACGGTCGGGGGTTCGAATCCCCCCTCGGGCATGGATATTTGTGCCGTCCTGGTTCGTAAGTAGTTTCTAAGTAGTTTGTAAGTTTAGGGACTGATGGCCCCGTAGTTGAGTCCCATAGACTATACAAACATTTGAAACATACTGATAGGTATCTGCTCGCCTAATCAAACCACCACCCAGCAAAGAAGAACTCTGTCAGCGGCTCACTGGCAACTCGCACGAAGCGCCTAAGTGATGAAGACAACGAAACATGTTAGCTGAACAAACAACACTCGGCCTGTGTATTGCATTGCTCCACAATTTTTATCTAGTAGACATTAGTTTTAGTGTTTTATATTTTATTCCACGACATGGAGACAGCCACATATAGGCACTTGATTTTGTTTTATTTAACAACTACTTGAATGTGAACTAATTGGATAATCTGGCGTTCCACAGGGAAGTGTTTATAAACGATTTAGGAGACAATCTGAATAGCTCCCATAGACTGTTCGCGGATGATGCTGTCGTTTATCGGTTAGTGAAGTCAACAGAGGATCAAAAGCAACTGCAAAGAGATTTAGACAAAATTTCTGCATGGTGCGAAAATTGGCAATTGACACTAAATAAAGAAAAGTGTGAAGTAATACACATGACCACTAAAAGAAATCCGCTGAACTTCAATTACGCAATAGATCAGTCAAACCTTAAGGTCGTTGATTCTACCAAATACCTAGGAGTTACAATTACGAACAACTTTGACTGGAGAGAACACATAGAAAATATTGTGGGGAAGGCGAACCAAAGGTTACGTTTCATCGGCAGAACGCTTAGAAGATGCACCAGCTCCACCAAAGAGACTGCCTACATCACACTTGTGCGTCCTCTCCTGGAGTACTGTTGCCCCTTGTGGGACCCTCACCACTGACGGAAGACATTGAAAAGGTTCAGAGAAGGGCAGCTCGTTTTGTTTTATCACGTTACGGGGGGGAAAGCGTCACGGAAATGTTGCACGAATTGGGATGGAAATCATTAAAAGAAAGACTTTATTCATTGCGGCGTGATCTGTTTGCGAAGTTTCAATCACCGACTTTTAGTTCTGAATGTGAAAATATTTTTCTAGCACCCACCTACTTAGGGAGACATGTCCATCCCAATAAAATAAAAGAAATCAGATCGAAAACGGAACGCTTTAGGTGTACTTTCTTCCCGCGCGCTATTAGAGAATGGAACGGCAGAGAAAAGTTATGAAAGTGGTTAATGAACCCTCTGCCATGCCAGGCACTTGAATATGATTTGCAGAGTATCTATGTAGATGTAGATGTAGAATTGCAAATCTTCTGAAGAAGGCAAAATAATTTTTGCCGAAACCTAGGTCAAGATTTACGTATAGAATCCATTTTATACCACTGGTCGGCTGAAATTTGTTCACAATTTGATGGTGACATATCTGCCGTTCGAATCGTCGATCAGTCAGCACACATAACAAATGGTAGTAAGGAAATTTCAATAATTATCGTTCAAGATTTCTATTGTTGATTTGTTAGTAACTAATATTTATGTTTACGGAATATTCCGTCGGTACTTGGAGGAACAATGACATATTAAAAACTTAAATACGTAGTATTTTTGTTCCACAACATTATTTACTAGCTTATGCCCGTGCTTGGCAACGGTTATTGAAGGAGGGCCTGTGTGTATTATGGCTTTTTAGGGTTCCGGACCTCAGTAAGTAAAAAGAGAATCCTTGTTGGATCGCTCTGTCAATAAACTCAATTCTCCTAGCCTAGATGTCAAAGTAGAAGTCATTGTCGAAAACGATGAATATTCATAAAGTTCTTCATACAAAAATTGAAATTAATTTAAGCCTGTACTCCGGAAAATTTCGAACGTACATTCAGCTTTAATTGTGTATTCTGTCTGCAAAATTTCCTGCGAGTACAATTGGTAGTGTAGAAATTATAAATTGTAACGTTATACCGAATACCATAGTTTTCCTCAATGGACAGCGGAAAAGTAGTAAGCGAGAAACTTTTTCCTTTCATTATTTTGATGTGGTTGTCTGCGAGAAAAAGTTTAATATAGTTTTTAAATTATGTTTAAAGTTTGTTACAAGTCGTCAAGTACTGTCATTCTCATACAGTGTATTTATAAAGTCTCGTCGCATTGTGTAGCAGTTTTCTGCGATTCCTATTGTTCATGACGTTATATCTCCTGAACCATGTGTTGTATGTGGTTCCTACCCCTACAGCAACTGTTATTTCACCTAAGGAATATGTGTACCAAATCTGCTTGAAATCGGCCCAGTTTTTTAGGAGGAAAGGTGCAGCATTGACGTTTGACACAGCAGTTTTCCGCGCATCTCATTGTTTATGACGTCATTTCTCCTTACGTATGTGTCGTAGGTGATTCTCACCCCGACAGCGATTGTTGCCCGCCGGCCGCGGTGGCCGAGGGGACTGAGGCGCTTCAGTCACGGTCTGCACGGTCACTACGGTCGGGGGTTCGAATCCCCCCTCGGGCATGGATATTTGTGCCGTCCTAGTTCGTAAGTAGTTCATAAGTAGTTTGTAAGTTTAGGGACTGATGACCCCGTAGTTAAGTCCCATAAGATTTACAAACATTTGATTTGATTGTTGCCCGATATTAAAAAACATGTGCACCAAGTTTTGTTAAAATCGGTCCAGTAGTTTGGAAGGAGATGTGGAACATACATACATACATATACACATACAGCCTATTTTATAAGAAGTTAAGATTTGCTTGTTATTAGCAGCTTTAGGTTTCTTAGGTCATTGACAGATAATTTCGTACAAAACAGATAGACCACACTTAACACAGAGGTTACATATACAAAGATGGTTTTTCAAAGATATGTGAATCTGCAAATTTCTTATGTCTATGAATCAATACTACATAGCGTACTACAAAACTAATGGATTTTTAATGAACGCATCTTAGGCTACAATGGTATTAAAATATTGAAACTGTGGGATAGTATAAGAAAGTATTGTCATCAGGTGATGGTAGAAACAAAATGTGGATTTGTTATAAGTATCAATACCACAGAACGTGGATAATGTAAAACACAAATGGGGTCCGAATGGGTACATCTTACATGACTTAAGGTTACAAGTATTATAAATGTCATGGTGAGTGGATGGTGACTGTATAAGCAAACTGTGCATCTCATAGAAACATTGAAGGGTGGGGGGGAGTAATTATGGCAACGGGAAAGAAAGGTATTTGGAGTATTGGTATGGAACACACATGACAACATTATTTACACACAGTGAGAACAATAGGCCTATTAATAAGTTCTTTTGGAATAGACGCCACATGTATATATAAAATGTATAACAGTAACTTTTATTTGAATTTCTTCATTTAAAGCGCAGACGAAGCTTTAGACACATCAGCACAATATCATCACTGTCAGCTATTTGTAGTTACCAAAAAATTATATTTCATGAAACCAAGGCAAAACAGAAATTTAAAATAAAGTCATACATTTTCGATGTCATTTCCAGTATTTGCCCTGATGCACTGCCTTTTGTTCTGCTGCCTAACTGTTCGTGGAAACTGCGTTCATGTATATAGTTAAAACTTGCGTCATGTATTCTGTCCAAACAATTATTTGTCCGTCTACGCAACTACAATAAGTGCGATCGTTTTTCACCAGACGCGTTTCGTTTCACTGAATATAAAAGTCTTTCAGAGGTTTGAAATGAGAGCTATCTACAATTTGATTTGTTTTCATAGTTCGTTGAATTTTTTTTTCCGCAGTTGATGTCAGGGGCGATTACTTTAGTTTCTTCTACCTTAACAATGGAAAAAAAGCAGATAACATGATATTTTAAATGGCATAACAAATTAATAACAGCCGACATTTGTCGGTAGGAGAGTGATCTTAAATGGTTAGAATGAAACACTTCTTACAGAAGAGTAGCCTAGTTCACATTTAAAGCCAAATTACTTTATTTCAGTACTAGTTTCGACAATACTTGTTGCCATTATCAAGTGACAGGCCTACATTAAAAACTACAGTGCACATGTGCAGGAAAAGACTTCTCGAATTTCTGGTTTACCAAATGACCGACCAATAGCAAAAGGGGGGGGGGGGAGAGAACTGTTGGACATGTCGTACAATTGCTGCTGGCAACTTCAAATCAGTTACATATTTAGTCATGGTTCCCTTGATGTTAAGTGAAAGACGCACAATAATGTGTGTTGTCAAAAATAAAATGGTGACACACCACTGTTTTAGTGCCAAGCAAGCCCTCATTGACAGACAGCGAACAACTGTACACAGTAAATGCAACAATATTCGAATGTAACCGCTACTGACCTGTTGTTGCATTTACTGTGTACGGTTGTTCGCTGTCTGTCAATGAGGGCTTGCTTGGCACTAAAACAGTGGTGTGTCACCATTTTATTTTTGACAACACACATTATTGGGTGTCTTTCACTTAACATCAAGAGAACCACCACTGAAACATCGTTCATGTGAAACTCAGCTTGCCCTTTTCTCGCATTACATCTTGCGAGCCATGGATGAAGGGCAACAGGCGGATTGTGTTTTTCTCGACTTCAAAAAGGCATTAGACGCGGTGCCACACTGCAGACTGCTAACGAAGATACGAGCTGATGGAATAGGTTCACAGATTTGTGACTGGCTGGAAGACTTCCTAAATAATAGAACGCAGTACGTGGTTCTCGACGGCGAGTGTTCATCAGAGACGAGTATATCGCCAGGCGTGCCCCAGGGGAGTGTGATAGAACCGCTATTATTTTCTATCTATATAAATGATCTGATGGACAGAGTAAGTTGTAATTTGCGGCTGTTTGCTGATGATGCTGTGGTGTATGGGAGGGTGTCATCTGTAACTGACTGTAATAGCATACAGGATGACTTAGACAAAATTTCTAGTTGGTGCGAAGATTGGCAGCTAGCTCTCAATGTGGAAAAATGTAAGGTGATGCGCATGAGTAGAAAAAACAATCCCATAATGTTCGAATACAGCATTAGTAGTGAGCTTCTTGATGCTGTCGCGTCGTTCAAATATCTAGGCGTAACATTGCAGAGCGATACGAAATGGAACGAACATGTAAAAACAGTTGTGAGTCAGGCGGACAGCCGACTTCGGTTTATTGGGAGAATTTTGGGAAGATGTACTTCACCTGTAAAGGAGACCGAGTATAAAACGCTTGTACGACCACGTCTTGAATATTGCTCTAGTGTTTGGGACCCGCAGCAGATCGGTTTGAAGGAAGACATAGAGACGGTTCAGAGGCGAGCAGCTAGATTTGTTACCGGTAGGTTCGACCAATGCGCGAGTGTCACGGAAATGCTCCGGCAACTCAATTGGGGATCGCTGGAAGATAGACAAGGAAGACATAGAGACGGTTCAGAGGCGAGCAGCTAGATTTGTTACCGGTAGGTTCGACCAATGCGCGAGTGTCACGGAAATGCTCCGGCAACTCAATTGGGGATCGCTGGAAGATAGACGACGTTCTTTTCGTGAATTTCTGTTAAGTAAATTTAGAAGGCCGAAATGTGAAGCTGAGTGTAGTACGATCTTGCTGCCACCTACTTACATTTCGCGTAAAGATCACAAAGACAAGGTAAGAGAAATTAGGGCTTGTACGGAGGCATATAGGCATTCTTTTTTTCCTCGTTCTATTTGGGAGTGGAATAGGAAAGGAAATGCCTAGTAGTGGTACAGTGTACCCTCCGCCACGCACCTTACGGTGAATTGCGGAGTATGTATGTAGATGTAGATGAACATGTAACAACAGCTGATTTGAAGTTGCCAGCAGCAATTGTACGACATGTCCAACAGTTGTCTCACCCCCTCCCCCCCCCCTTTGCTACTGGTCGGCCATTTGGTAAACCACGAATTCGAGAAGTCTTTTCCTGCACATGTGCACTGTAGTTTTTAGTGTAGGCCTGTCACTTGATAATGGCAACAAGCATTGCCGAAACCAGTAGTGAAATAAAGTAATTTTGCTTTAAATGTGATCTAGGCTACTCTTCTTTAAGAAGTGTTTCAGCATAACAAATGTAAACTTTCCAAAGTAATTTTAGTACGCAGCGAAATAAAATATGGAATCACAAATGTGAAGAAAATTATAACCTACAACTGGAACGAAAAGATGGCACTGTTAGCGGTGTTGCCTGACAAACGCAGGTAAACGTCAAGGACATTCCGCTATTTATAAGCTATTTCGTTAAACTCTAAACTCGCTTTTCTGTGTACTGGCTAGTCTTAAACGGCAGTGATATTTCTCCTCAGTTAACGTGTGCGTCAAGTGACTGACTACAGCCTATTTACATCTTTTCGTTATGCAAACCTTTACACTAGTTGGATAATGCGTAGTCTATGTGTCACTGTTTGCTCAAGACAAATCCTTCCGTGAAAATTCCGAATGCATAACGATAGCACTTCCCAAATAGTATTTGCCTAGGGTTCAATCACGAGTCGATTTTGACAATCGACAGTTGGGATAAAAGGCCTCTCACCTGAGGCCGGTGTTGACACGTTGCGCTGTTTTGCGCGTTGTTTGCCTCTCCATATGGGCGCGGGTTCAGAGTCCGCCGGGCGCTGCGGCAGGTTACCATGGAGACGGCGCGCCGGGCAGACAGCTGCGCATCGCGTGGGCGGCAGCTATTCCGGGACACAGCCCCGGCCGGCCCGCAGTAACCATGGAAACGGACAGCCCGCTAAGTGATTTCATCCAGTCTAGGGTGCGAAAGCGTCAAAACATTAAGAGGAAATCGTAAAATTATTTCCTTTTACGTGCTTCCAGTCGTGCAGAATTATGAAAACAACAATAGACTTCGCCAGCACAGTTGTACAGTTTATTTGTTTGTGATCTTGATTTCCGTTTCTAAATGTTCAAATGTTTGTAGAACTTATGGGACTTAACTACGGGGTCATCAGTCCCTAAGCTTACAAACTACTTATGAACTACCTAAGACTAAGGACGGCACAAATATCCATGCCCGAGGGGGGATTCGAACCCCCGACCGTAGTGACCGTGCAGACCGTGACTGAAGCGCCTCAGTCCTCTCGGCCACCGCGGCCGGCTTTCCGTTTCTGTACCAAACAACAACTCACTCTGAAGTGAGACACTGCAGAATTAGTACTGTTAATGCCAAATCGTCTTTTAGTCAACGTTGTTTACATCATTCGTTTCATACAGCAAAGGAAATATTTTTAAACCGATAAAGAGGAATACTGCTTTACTACTGATGACACGAAATGTAAGCTTATGAGGCACAATATTATGGCCACCACCTAAGATATTCCGTATGCCTCTCAGTGGCAATTCACACTTTAGGATGATCATTATATAAATAAACGAGCAGGAAAAATATTGATTATATATAAAGGGCAATGAAACTTATATAACTCAAGATTACATTAGATTAAAGTATTACCTGTTCCCTAGCTCATGAATATGAGATATCATAATGATATGGAACGTGTCAGTTTAGGAAAAGATAACATTACATGATAAACATTTATTTATTTTATTTACAGTAACCCTATCCGCATAAGTTGCTATACCCAGACTTTTCAGTAGTTTATCAATGTGTTGCTTCCAATTCAGTTTCTCATTAATGCACAAAATTAAAAACTCTTTTTCGCCTTAGTTACAGACTATATTTATCAATGATGTCGTGCCATTTCCTAGGTCCTCGTAAAGAAGAAGGATGGCATGTGGCGATACTGTGTCGGCTATCGGCGGCTGAACAATATCACAAAGAAAGATGTCTACCCATTGCCTCGCATTGGCGAGGCCTCAGACTGCTTGAAAGGAGCTACATACTTCTCACCTATGAACATGCAGATATCTTTCTGGCAAATCGAGGTTGACGAAACTGACAGGGAAAAGATGGGTTTTACTACACCTGACGGCCTCTATGAAATCAGAGTAATGCTATTTGGATTATGTAATGCTCCGACCGCATTAGAACGCATGATGGACAACTTGCTTCCATACCTTAAGTGGACAACGTGACTTTGCTATTTACCTGACATTGTCGTTTTCTCGAAGACATTTGAAGAACACATAAGTCTCCTGTCAGCTGTGCTGAAGTGTGTTCAGGCTGCGGGTCTCCGCCTAAATCCAAATAAGTGCCTCTTCGTCGCCAATGAGATAAAAATCCTAGGGCACCTAGTCAACGGAGATGGTGCCCGTCCTGATCCAGATAAAGTAAGGGCAGTCACAGAATTTCCAACTCCTCAGCACATTCGTGATGTGAGAATTTTTCTCGGGCTGTGCTCATACTACCAACGATTCATAAAAGGATTTTGTAACGATGCACGTCCAATGGCAAGAATTTCTGCAGGGAGACGCTAAGTTTTACTGGTCTGAGACGAAATAAAGGGCTTCCCGTGCACTTAAGGAAGCTCTAACTTCCGCACCAGTTCTAACTTTATACGACGAGAATACGGAAACAGATTTTCACACTGAAGCTAGCGGGTACGGGATTGGTGCAGTGCTTGTGCAAATTCAGGAATGTGCTGAAAAGGTGATAGCCTATGCATCGAGAGTACTTTCAAAGTCCGAGATAAACTACTCTACAACTGAGAAAGAATATCTCGCAGTTATCTGGGATATCTACAAGTTCCGGCCGTATTTATCCGGGAAACCATTCACCCTCGTGACAAACCACCATTCTTTGTGTTGGCAGACTAGCTTAAAGTATCCATCAGGTCGACTAGCAAGTGGGCACTAAGAAACCAAGAATACGAAGTCACAATGGTATTCAAGAACTGGCGCAAACACATGGATGCCGACTGCCTTGCGAGGAATCCATTAATGGAACACATTAGCAGCAATGAAATTTCAGCCCTTTCTGAATTAGATGACGTTACAGCTGAACAGAGGGAAGATCCAGCTCTATTAAAAACGATAGAGGCCCTGGAGAAAGGAGAACCGACCAATGGAGAGTTCCAACTTATAAACGGAACATTGCATAAGAACAACTACGATCCACTGGGCGCAAAATGGTTACTGGTCTTTCCAGGTCATCTCCAGCCAGCTATTGTCAAATATTTCCACGATGCTCCAATATCCGGTTATCTGGGATTCGTGAAGACCGTAGACAGAATACGACGCAGGTATTACTGGAAAGGTCTCTACCGATCTGTGAAGCACTATGTGAGTCACTGTAAAGAATGCCAGCGGCGGAAGCATGTGCCGCACTTACCTCCAGGGCATCTCGTACCGATTCCGCCGGCAGCAGCTCCATCCCACAGTATTGGAATCGACCTTTTAGGGAGGTTCCCGAAGTCGACAACCAGTAAGCGATGGATGTCTGCTCTGATTACCTCACACGGAACGCCATCACCAAACCTGTGTCGAATGCAGAAGCTCCGGAGATCGTAAAATTCCTTGTAGAAGACATTATTTTGCAGCATGGAGCACCACGTGTGCTGATATCTGATCGTGGAAAAGTATTTCAGTCAAAACTAGTATCAGAGGTAATGTCACGTTGCGACATTGTCCAAAGAATGGCAACTGCATACCACTCTCAGACAAAAGGTCTTACATAACGTGTTGACAAGACGTTAGCAGATATGCTACCGACATTGAGCAGTGGGATTGGGATATAATTTTGCCAGTCGTGACATTTGCTTACAATACCGCAAGACAAGTCACCTCAGGCATCACGCCGTTTTTCCTGCTCCATGGATACGCTGTTCCCGTTCCAGCCGGACGACGCTCAGGGTGACTGTGAAACAGCTCGTCACCAGGACCGAAGAAGCAAGACAGCTGGTTCGCATACGGACACTGGACTTCCAGGAGAAGGACCGTCGGCGATATAACGACAAGCACCGACCTATTATGAACAGCCCAGATCTGGTATGGATTTTTACCCCTGTACGGAAAGTTGGGCTATCAGAAATGTTATTGAAGCGATACTTTGGTCCGTATTGTGTCATATGCCGCCTGTCAGACGTCACATACGAAGTCGAGGATTATGAGCCGTAGGACCATCCTTCACATCCTCCGCAAGAAGCCTTACTACGATGCTGAAGAGCAGATAGGCGAAAATGCCTTCTTGTTCAAGGACTCTAAGGACGGTAATGATACTGATGAAGCCACGACAGGAACGTCTGTCGTCGGTAATCGTGCAGAAGGGAAGGATTCTCCAGAACTGCCATACACAGGACCAATGACAAGATCAAGAGCCAGGACAAAGGGAACCTAACAGCGGGTCGTTGTTTCTCCAGGAGAGGGGGCAATGCCGCGAGATCCCCACGTAAACCAACTGCCGGCATGGCGCAATGGATAGCGTCACCGACTGCGGTGCTGCATGTCGCCGGTTCAATCCAGTCCGGCAAAATTATTTCTTTGTAATTATCATTTCCAGAATGTTCTACATGTTTCTTATGTTCACTTGAATTTCTACATGTTTCTTATGTTAACTATTCTTTTAATTTCCGGTACAATAGCAGACCACCCTGCCCCAGAGGCAGTCAGTGCTGCGTGTATGTTTCAGTTCGCAATAAACCTGCTTTCAGTATAAGTGCTGTGTTCAGCTGACAAGTCTGCTTCCATTTCAATACGACAATATAGACATCTTTTACACATTCAGTTTCTATACCCTCTAAACTTACCAGAAGTATTCTTTAATTCCCCAATATTTTGATTAAATATACTAACAATTTTTTTCGCTGTTCTTTTGAGAAGACCTTAGGATATTTTAACAGCTTCAGTACGTGCCTATCTGAGCTTCTCAATGGACAGTGATCTTATCCTATGAAAGAGGTAGTCCCATGAGTTGCAGTGGATCCCCCTTAAGGAGTTAGCTATCAAACCCATCAGTTTGCCCTTCCCATTCCTATTGAGATTCAGGTAATGTCTGCTAAAATCTCACCTACTAATATAGCATGAACAGAAACCAAACCCATGCCTGAACCAGTATACGCCTTGTGCAGCTGATGCAACTTCATGTTGACTCTCCTTACAGCCCAATATTTGTATGGCTTCTTGCAGCTGCTTGCGAGGTCGTTCTCAATATTGTAGCTCTTGTCCCTATCAATACTGTTTCCCGCTCTAACCACTATCACAACATGATCCTGCTTTGTACATGTTTTCCACAAGAAACCTATATCCTCTACAACCTAGCTAAGACACGCAGTGGGCTTGAAAAATTTTGTAACCTGGTATTATCACACTCAATTTTTCCTGCAGAATCTGGACCACACCTCTTCCGTGACTACTACCTAGCAACATAATATTCCTCCTGTTTTGTGTTTTGATTCTTTACAGTTTGTTTCCTAATGAAAGTGTGTTCCATCGTAATTACACTTACTTCTACTGGAGACTCTTCCTTGCTTAACTGTGGTAATAAGGGAATTCTGCTGTAAGTACCCATGACGGTTCTGTCAGACTCTGTTCTGTATTTGTGGCCCTGTTCCTTGCTACTACTTCCCATTTGTCTTCACCCTTCTTCCCCCTTAACGTCATCAGTACCTCTCTAGCACTATCTAATTCAGCCTGAAGTGCTCTTTCCTTCCTCTTCAGCTATTTTCATGTTCTGTGAATATAACTTGCAAATGAACGGAAGTGTGTCCTTTGCTTCCCCAATTCACACACGACTACATTCTATGTAATGAAAGCAATTCTCACAACAGTTGCATAAAACACCCCAACTAACTCTACCACGGTAGCACAAACACTTTTCACTGATGGTCGATTACAATAATTAGCAAGATGATAACGATAAAATTCAATTACTACAGGTATGAGGGAACACAAAAGTTGATTAGGAGACAATATATTTATATACTATTAGTAGAGTAACGGAAATGCCCTTAAAACTGCGAAATACTGTTAAAAATGTACACTCGAAAATTAGGGTCTAAAATCACAGTATGTAAACACGGAAGTGGAAAGTTCATGGAGTATCAAATTAAAATATACGCTGTATTAAACAAATACAAAGTGATATAATGAAGGAGGACTTAGGCAGCTGGTTCCCCACATTTCTGTCAGTATTGTTTAATCAGCAACATATTTGCCTTTTTTGTAATTCATTAGGAGCATTTTCAGCTGGTTTTTATTTCCTATCGAGTAGCTACGACTTCCTACGATACTTAAGGTAGGAAGTAAGAATTGGGACAGAAATAAAGTTCAAAAATGTTCAAATGTTCAAATATCCATACCCGAGGGGGGATTCGAACCCCCGACCGTAGTGACCGTGCAGACCGTGACTGGAGCGCCTCAGTCCCCTCGGCCACCGCGGCCGGCAGGTATTATGAGATAATCACTTACACAACTATGTGAATATGGATCCTACTTACTGGCCACCATGGAATGATATCATCTGTAATTGCAATAGTATTTTGCAAGGGCCTACCAATTAATGAATAAACCCCTCACGCATTTATTACCATAGACATAGTTCTGCCGGACTATCGACGCATTAAGCCTTCGTGTCACAGTGGTGTCCCTGCGAAACCATATTTTTTCCGTTATATTCCCTTGCGACGTACGTGACGCACCTTAAAATAACTGTTTTTGTGGTGCACTCTAGCGGAAGTAGCGCATATGAGGATAGCGCAGTGACCGAATTTTTCCACTCACTTTGTCTTTGCTGTGCAGGTGTATTCAGAGGCACTGCTTTGTTTTATTAAGTTTCTATACTTGATACAGTACCGGCAAAACTTTTATGTATGCAATATATAGAAAGCAATATTTGTTTTTTGTTTGTATTTTATGCACGGCCAACCGTACGTCCGATTGCTATAAAACTTGTCAACTTATTGCTTGCACTCGAGCGAAGGATACAGGCATACTAAAATTGACTTCCTAGGGTTCTTTACGATTAGTTAATTCGTTTCTTACGCCTTCACGCTGAACTGGTTGGACGGATGTGAATGAAATTTTAAACAGAGGTAGCTTGTACCCTGAATAATACATGGGCTACCTTTGTAAGTCACCGTATGGTACGAGTCAGAGAGTACCTTACTATGGTTTAGTATGTTTGCTTCTCCTTAATGCTGAAAAGGATGCATAGATTTGATTGAAATTTGGTATGGAGATAGCTTACCCCCGGAATTAACGCATGATCTACCTTTAGGAAGCCACCGTACGGTGCATGGCGGAGGGTGCCTTACAGTGCGTTAATAAATTTGTTACTCTTCGCAACGAAACGGCTCGAGCGAATTGAACGAAATGTGGAATGAAGATAGTTTACAACCCGAATTAATACGTGGGCTACCTTTCGTAAGCCATCGTATGGTCGTGGCGTAGTGTACCTTACTAAGGGTTAACACGTTTGTTTCTCGTCACGCTGAAACGGCTGTATGGAATTGAATTAAATGGGGAATGAAGATTACTGGCCATTAAAATTGCTACACTAAGAAGAAATGCAGATGATAAACGGGTATTCATTGGACGAATATATTTTAACAGAACTACTTGCGATTACGTTTTCCCGCAATTTGGGTGCATAGATCCTGAGAAATCAGTACCCAGAACAACCAGCTCAGGCCGTTAATGACGGTCTTGATACTCCTGGACTTCAAACAGAGCTTGGATGGCGTGTACAGGTACAGATGCCCATGCAGCTTCAACACGATACCACAGTTCATCAAGAGTAGTGACTGGCGTATTGTGATGAGCCAGTTCCTCGTCACCATTGACCAGACGTTGTCAGTTGGTGAGAGATCTGAAGAATGTGCTGGCCAGGACAGCAGTCGAACATTTCCCGTATCCAGAAAGGCCCGTACAGGACCTGCAACATGCGGTCGTACATTATCCTGCTGAAACGTAAGGTTTCGCAGGGATCTAATGAAAGGTAGAGCCACGGGTCATAATACATCTGAAATGTAACGACCACTGTTCAAAGTGCCGTCGATGCGAACAAGAGGTGACCGAGACGTGTAACCAATGGCACCCCGTATCATCACGCGGGTGATACGCCAGAATTTGATGACCCGTACACGCTTCCAGTGTGCGTTCACAACGATGTCGCCAAACACGGATGCGACCATCATGATGGTGTAAACAGAACCTGGATTTATCCGAAAAAAATGACGTTTTGTCATTCGTGCGCCCAGGTTCGTCGATTAGTACACCATCGCAGGCGCTCCTGTCAGTGATGCAGCGTCAGGGTAACCGCAGCCATGGTCTCCGAGCTCATAGTCCATGCTGCTGCAAACGTCGTCAATCTATTTGTGCAGATGGTTGTTGTCTTGCAAACATCCACATCTGTTGACTCAGGGATCGAGACGTGGCTGCACGATCGGTTGCAGCCATGCGGATAAGATGCCTGTCATCTCGACTGCACGTGATACGAGGCCGTTGGAATCTAACACGGGACCCAGCATGGCGTTCCGTATTGCCCTCCTGAACCCACCGATTCCATATTCTGCCAACAGTTATTGGATCGCTACCAACAGCAGCAATGTCGCAATACGATATAACGCAATCGCGATAGGCTAGAAACCCGGCCTTTATCAAAGTCGGAAACGTGATGGTACGCATTTCTCCTTACACTAGGTATCAGAACGACGTTTCACCAGGCAACGCCGATCAACTACTGTTTGTGTATGAGAAATCGGTTGTAAACTTTCTTCATGTCAGCACGTTGCAGGTGTCGCCACCGGCGCCAACCTTGTGTGAATGTTAAAAGGTAATCATATACATATCACAGCATCTTCTTCCTGTCGGTTAAATTTCGCGTCTGTAGCACGTCATCTTCGTGCTGTAGCTATTTTAATGATCAGGAGTGTAGTTTATAGCCCGAATCAATAAATGGTCTACCTTTCCTAAGGCTACATAGGTGTTTGGCGGAGGGTACATTACAACAAACATCCAAATTTTTTGACAGGTCACTATTAAAGTCAGCACATAAATGTATGTAAGTAGATTTTCAGGATCTGCAAGACAGTGAACATAGCATGGCGGAGGGTACCTTGCGACTTCGAAACTGTTTGACCAGTCACCATGAAACATAGCGCATACATGTATGTGTTCATATATAGGAAGGAGAGGAATAGGTGGCGCAGGACAGGAAGGGGAGGAAGGAAACGGAGAGAGAGAGAAAGAGATAGGGTAGTGGAGGTGACGGACAGAGAGAGGAGGAGGGTGGACGGTTTCAAGTGAAAGGAGATGAAGAGTGAGAGAGAGAGAGAGAGAGAGAGAGAGAGAGAGAGAGAGAAGGTGAACAGAGAGATTAAAGGGAAGGAGACTGCAATAAATACGAGTATGTACCTGAACGACGCAGTATTTTCAGTAGTGTTATATACATATATGATCTACTGCCAGCTATTTATCAGGCTCTGAAGAAAATGAACGTAATCTGGATGCTGTTATTCACATCTCCGGAAAGCTGCTATCTTGCTTCGAAGTTGAGGAAGAAGTTTCTGAAACTCGAGGTCGTATCGGCGAATCTCTTCCTTCCACTCAAATTCGGAGATAAGTTATTATCGTAAGTTTTGCAGAGGAAACTAGAAGTCGCATTGGAGTAGCCGAGCGGTCTAATGCGTCTCGCTGCGGAGCGCGCGGTTGCTCGCCGTCGGAGATACGAGTCCTCCCTGGGGCATGGGTGTGTTGTCCTTAGGTTAGTTTAGTTTAAGTAGTTTGCAAGCTACGGACTGATGACCACGCAGTTTGGTCCGATAGATTTACGAACATTTGAACATTTTTTGAACACTAGACTTTCCTCCAATTCTGCTAATCTTTCTCCTTTTCCTTCAACTTTTCGCAAATCAGACAACTCGTGAAATAATACAAACAGTGCTGAAAGATAACGAAATCAATCCGACCCTACAAGTGTAAATGATATGAAATTGTTCATAGGCATTAATTTTCTTATGCTTGTGAAATCTCAACCTAGAGATAAGAATTTCTGGGATACCTTGACTACAAGAAGAGATCGACTGATAGGACCCATTCTTAGACATCAAGTAATCGTGGATTTAGCGTTGGAGGGAAGTGTGTGGGGTAAAAATCTCAGAGGGAGAATACAGTAAGCAGAATCAAATGGATGTAGGTTGCAAGTGTTAAGATGAAGAGGCTTGCTCAGAATAGAATAGGGTAGAGAGCTGCATCAAACCAGTCTCCGGTCTGAAGAGCACAACAACAACAACAACAACAACAACAACAAAAACAACAACAGATATAGGAATTCAGAGATGTCGTAGCGAGACTTAATATCGGACTTATCAAATCCATCAAAAGTGAAAGAAAAGTATATCTATTCAAAAAAGTCAGATAAAAATTCTATTAATGCTTTCCTGAGTGAGAAACTCCTGTCTTTCGAAACTAACAGTGTGAGTGTAGATTAGATGTGGCTTAGATGTCACCTAATTTATTAACCAAAGCTTTACAGTGGCAATTAATGAAATTATCTCACCCCATTTTTGCCGCGGTGTAGTAGCCGAGCGGTCTAAGGCGCCTCGCTGCGGAGCGCGCGGTTACTCGCCGTCAGAGCTTCGAGTTCTCCATGGGGCATAGGTTTATGTGTTGTCCTTAGGTTAGTTTAATTAGTTTGTAAGCTACGGACTGATGACCACGCAGTTTGATGCAATAGATTTACAAACATTTGAACATTCTACCCCATTTTTTCATCTTTGTAGAATGTCAAAAAATCAACTCAAACCAGAAAAATTCCACAAACGCTTCCCATTGGTTAATCGAAAAACCAAAAAAATTATTGTAGGAGAAATAGAAGTTGCCGGCTGGAGAGGCAAATTTGTGTTTAATTTTTTTTTTTTTTTTTTTTTTTTTTTTTTTTTTTTTTTTTTTTTTTGGTCACTAGAACTGAAATCGAGCACCAGCTAAATACCAGTGATCTCTGATTAAGACTAGAACTTGATGGTTCCTGTATATCTGAGATGAAATTGTCACTGTTTACATTTTCCTTGATGGAAAGAGAGATAGAGAGAGAGAGAGAGAGAGAGAGAGAGAGAGAGAGAGAGAGAGAGAGAAAGGTCACCGAAAAATTTGTTTCGTACTGGGGCATTGCGACTTTTTTCGGAGTTATCGCGGCATTGCTATTCTTTCGGAGTTATCGCTAGGGAAACATCGCCCCACGCCAAAATTACCTAATCCCATCAACGCGACGGTGGGTACCGCTGCCTTTGTATCTCAGCGATATTTTCCGCTGCCGAGGCTCTGCGCATAAGCGCTTGATGTGATTTCCGAGCGTAACAAAGTGAAGTAGCGCCCGAACTCTGGCATTTCCCCAATTAATGCTTCCGGCACCGTCTATTAAATTAACCTGTACTCCAGCACAGCTTCTTCCTCCATTATACGGGCACAAAGGTTCGCCGTCACCACTACTTCGACGTTGTCATGGAATTTCACATCCTGATAGAAGGTGAGGCATTATTCTGCTGATCTATCTAACGATAAAACTTTGTGTGTAGCTTGTTTTTAAATGGATTCATTTTTAGATGTTTTTCAATCCACTTACGCAAATGAATAATTTCGGATATGAAACCATATCAAATCACGAATCTTGTTGTATATTTACGTACCGGTGTCGTAAACGGGTCGTTCTCTCATGAAAATGTGCAAACTATCTGAGTGGCTGTTCTTCGTGTAGCGATCAGGAACTAAAAAATTTGTAGACAAAGTACGGCAATTGTAAGGTGCTACAGTAGTCTCCGTATACACACATCGAAAAAGTTTTCAGAAAGAAACGGAATGCACTGAATGACTAGAGGTAGAAGTTTATATTCAGAGAATGTTCTGAACATATCATAATAATTTCAGTCATGCCTGTTCAGCATGTGTCCTGTCGGGCCAGGTGGCCTTTGGGTAAGACTCTCGACTCGAAACTGAAGGGTCGCGGATTCGAAACCCGGTCGGACCTCGGATTTTTTCAGTCTGCTCTTTAACCCATCCTTCACCTCGCAACGATGTGATGAGACGCCAGAAACGACACGTGGTTTGGATTACACGTTCACCTGTAGGTCCCCTTTGCCCGGTTGGATAACTGGGGTAGGCTAGGGACACGCAAGTCGCCGAAGTGGCGTCCAATTGTAAGACTTGCACCAGGCCAATGAGCCACACGAAATTATTATTATAGCATGTGTCCTGTTCCACAGGACCCAAAGGGTCCACCGTGAACCCTGATAACTTATTCGCTCATACACCTTACTATAAAGGACGTCAAAACTGCAAATTTAAATACATTTATCGGTTCAATGTTATAAATCATTTTCATATAAAAAAATGTTCAAATGTTTGTAAAGCTTATGGAACTTAACTGCGGGGTCATACTTATAAACAAACTTATACTGAAGACGGCACAAACATCCATGCGCGAGGAGGGATTCGAACCCCCGACGGGGATCGGCCTTGTTCATCGTAGCATAGCGCCTCAATGCGCTCGGCCGCTCCGCCGCCCAAGATGTCACTATAGCCGTTTATGAACGTCAGAGACTTGGTAGAACAAAGAATCTGCCTCATGATGAGAAAACCTTTTTTTCTACCATTTGTCTGAAGTTCATGTATAAAATAACTCAATATTGCAATCTGATGATTATTTATATGGTATCCTAACCTATTTACTAAGATATATAATGTTAATTATTGATATGAAGGAGTATATGAAATACGCGTACCGGAGTTACAAACTGTGGACATATCTTCAGATAGCCTGCAAATTAAGCCAGACAATATTCCTTCACTATAAGAGAACAAGACTATTTACCAAATTCTGTAAACAATACATAATTTCAAAGTTAACGAAACTTTTTCTCAGTGAAATAATGAAAGGAGAAAAGTTTATCACTGTGAAGCTTCGGCACTAGCAACGACTTTTTATGTACGTGTCATGTCTTGCCCGATAACTGTTAGCAGGACATTCTGCTGACTGTTTGCACGATGAATACTGAAATTCCTGCAATATTATATCATTATTGGGCACATAGTTCAGGAAACATTAAGTCATACAAAGTTGGAGTCTGCTCTTAAATTGAAACGCAGAAAACGCATACCATAATCACCAAGTTTTTGAAGATGAGAGGCCTTGAAATAAACTGCCAAGATAATTTCATACCTTTCCCGAGAAAATAAAAAAGTAAGGAAAAAAAAAGAAAAGAAAAAGCTTAGAGATCCACAAAATTGTAGAAGGAAAACTGGTTTTGTTTAATAAACGTTCAAGTTAGAATCAATAATTTGGTTCTAACTTTTTAATTGGCTTAGACGACTAATTGTAGTCGGAAATGAAAAAGAAAAACTAAGTGTCCCATCAGATACTTTGTCAAAGCTATGAAGCCCAATCACTCCACAATTTACTTGTGTGTTTGTGTGTGTGTGTGTGTGTGTGTGTGTGTGTGTGTGTGTGTGTGTGTATGCACGCCTATGAGGATGAAGTAAATTACACACGAAGGTTCTGTGTGCTTGCCAGGGAGTTACTCGGGAGTATATGAAACATGGTGTAGTGTTTTAAGCACATTTGTAATGATATGGTGGCTCATTATTGAGATATAAGAATATTGCAGGTAATTGTATCATGCTTGTCTTCATTAATGCTGAACGAGTAAATAAGTAAAATAACACTAACATACCAGATTTTTAAGCTGTTCAACTACTAAAGACATCAGAACCTTGTAAAGTAACCAGATTTTATACACACTGGAGAAAAAGAATCCTCTGTGTGGTAAACACTTCAAAAAGTTAATTTGGATTTTTTATCGAATATCTGGTCACCCGTCTTGTTATTGTCGCCGCACATCCGTCGTATTGGCCAGGCCTCTCAACTGTCCATCTTTTTCCTTGTTTCCGCGAGTCAAACAACTTCTAAAAAAGAAAGCTTTAAGGTATCACAGGCATTAAACGGGTTGTGGGAAATGAGTTTACAAGCATCGCAGTTCAAAATTTCCCTACTTCCTTTAAAGACCTCCAGAAACATTACCAATTATTTATAGGTATACAAGGGGGTCTCCTCCCATAAGAGCCAAGACCATAGCGTGGTAAGTGCTATTTTCTGTTATAAATGAAAAAGTAAAACCCGTCTTGGAAGCTTAACAAGAAAGGCAGTACTTCGGCTCTATCAACCCCGTCTGAAGAGAAAGCCTGTGCACTGCCGTGCCGCGCCACGCAGAGTAGGTCTCTATCGCATAGCTGACTGACTGGCCGCTACCAGGCAGTGTGCTGTGCCTTTCAGCCGGCCAGTCAGCTACGCGATCGCGACCTACTCTGCGTCACGTGGCACGGCCGCGCGCAGACCTACTCTTCACACATTGTAGGCGCTATGCTGACATAAACGTAAGCTAAGAAAGCTTTTTGAAGTGTTTTCAATCACTTGAGACCTTAGTGATATTGCGTACAAATGCCGAGCTCGACGAAGAACCTAGGAAAAGGCTTGGGAGGTGTTGGAAACGGGTAATCCTGTTTTTGTTTCGTTCATTATGGTATTGGAGAAGCTTTCCGCAAGGTGCGAAACTAGTATAATTGGAGCAGAATGCAAAAATAATAATTTTCGTATTAACTTTTATCGTAGTTGACTATAGGAACGATGTGTTTAGTTTGGCTGATCACCGCTAAATTTGGCACATTACTGTATTTATGAATGAAACAAACAAGATAACTTGAAATGGTTTGCAAATTTATTGGTGTACAAGCCGGTTTTCGGCTGTTATAGCATCAACAGGTAAACATTGTAACTTTAATATGCATAGATCTTGAGTTGGTAGATACATAACATTCAAGGAAGACTAGTGATTTGTTGTAACACTAATCTGAGAAAAATATTACAATTCAAGTTGTGGTGTAAATTCCTGGCATTTATAAAATATGTCACAATGTAATTAAAACGACATTTTCCTAAGAAATATAAATTAAAGCAATAGAAATTAACTGAAAAAAATCGACAAAAAATATTGCATCTTAAATTTTTTGTCAATTTTTTCAGCCAATTTCTATTGTTTCTATTTATATTTCTTATGATAATGTAGTAATTTATTATTTTATCAATCTCAGGAATTTACAGCACAATTTAAATTATAATAATTTGTCTCACATTAGTTTTAAACCAAAGCCCCTGTCTCCCTGAAAGTTATACATGTACCAAATGATGATCTTTGAAATTTAAACTTGTAACGTTTACCTGATGATGGCGTTACAGCGGCAACCCAGTTCGTAAACCAATCAATTTGCAGAATATCTCACAGTTATCTTGTGCGTTTTGTTCATAATGTATAAAATATTCTGTCAAGAACCGACGAAATAGTCTGTGAATATGAGTACTGCATTTTTTCATCAAGAAGGTTTTTATGCTTTGCAACTCAATATATGGACACCATACGTGCGAGCAGTAGATGTCATCACCAGTTCACAGACCACCATGAAACTTGGAACATGTATGTGTAGTTTAATGAGGAAGTGTTTTACTCTTTGAAAGACACAGTATGGTGCATGGCAGATGGTGACTTGCAACAGGCTTCTATTCCGTTTGATCACTCTCCATGAAAGTTAGCAGGTTCTAGCCTGCAAAACTATGCTGTTCAGATTTTTACTCTACTCTTCAAACTATTTGTAGTGTACAACGGACTGACCTTACTGATTACTATAATTGTACCCGAGGCTGCCGCAAGAAAGACATCAACAGCATGTCACGTAGAAGTCAGAAAGATGCTCCTTGCCTACCGACAATCGGTGAAACTTTATCACTTATGCATAGATAGGCGTAACTAGTGAGGATCAGTTTGGCTACTAAAGTGATATCGCTAGTTACTGAAATAAAAAGTTGATTGAAAACTATTTGTGTTTGTTATTTAATATTTTTAGAAAACTCAAATTAATAAAGAAAAAAATTAAACTTTTAATTTCCAATTTGCTGATAGGTTGACAGGATACATGAAACGTATAAAAAATTTTCAAAATAAAATATAGTTGGTAGAATGGCTTGAAGAACCGCACCTACTTTATTTTAAAATTAATTCAATTTCCTCACTTTACGTTCAAGGCTGTCGCAATGTCAGAAATATTACGCAATGGTAAAAAATGTTTGTTATTTTTGTTTCGGGATAGGTACAGTTCGCCTAAAGCGTTCGCACACAATACTGTTACCTGTGTCTACGGCCGCTAGCTGCGTCTTCGAAAAAATCGAAACTAAATAGCTTGATAGACTACTACGATCGCACTTTCCCTGCATCTTGATGAAGTCAAGAACGACCTCTAAATGCTGCTCTGGCTATAAATTGGTGTGGTACGTCAGGCTCGGGCTAAACCACTCAAAGATGTGCTTGCAAGCATTAACTAATGCATTCTGTCTGTGTTCACACCGGGTATGAAGTATCTTGACCAACACTATGAACAGTGCACAACCCTTAGTACTCTCCCGCCTCTCTGCACAAAAATCACTGCGAAAGTGTTGCACTGTGAACTTGTGTGCGACTACACACACAGGCAGTATGGGCGATAGTGCGAGTCTTCCTTAATAATTATACGAGGGCTATGCAGAAAGTACATTACGTTTTGGAATTAAAAATAAATTATTGGAATTTTTTTAATTATATACAGATGAAAGCCACACTGTTGCATTTAAATTAAGGCACTTATCGTAGCGATGGACGAGCTTGGAAATTCCTTCGTCGTAAAATTCGGCCGCCTGCGACTTCAACCACGTGGTTACCTCTTCTTGAAGCTGTGTGGTCATCAAAACGCTGCATAGCCAACCACTTCTTCATTGCTAGTAATAAGTTGAAGTCGCTCAGTGCCAGGTCGGGACTGTACGGCGGATGAGGAAACAACTCCCACTTAAAAGATTCGATAACTTCACGAGTGGCATTTGCCGTGTGGGCCCGGGCGTTGTCGTGAATCAGCAAGATCTTTGAGCCCAACTTTCCCCTACGCTTGTTTTGTATTGCTCTTCTGAGGTTGTGCAGAGTTTGCCAATACATTTGAGAGTTTATTGTAGTGCCTCTTTCCAGAAAATCCACAAAATTCACACCTTTTCTGTCCGAAAAGACAGTCGCTATCACCTTCCTTGCCGACATTGTCTGCATGCATTTCTTGGGTTTTTGGGGGGAATTTGTGTGTCCCCACTGCATTGACTGCAATTTTGTCTCGCAGTTCACATGCTTAACTCATGTTTCGTCACCAGTAACGACGCGTTCGAGTAATGAGTCGCCATCTTTCTCGTAAGCGTCTAACAACGTTAACGCTGCAGCCATTCGCTGATTTTTGTGAATCTCTGTCAAGATTTTTGGTATCCATCTTGCACAAAACTTGTGGTAACCAAGTTTTTCGGTAATGAATTCGTGCAACAAACTTCGTAAAATTTGTGGAAAACTCATAGAGAGTTCCGTTACTGTGAAATTACGGTTTTCACGGACCTCAGCATCGACTTTTTCGACAAGTTCGGCAGTCACTATGCTGGGTCTTCCATTTCGCTCTTCGTCGTGAACGTTAGTTCGGCTATTTTTAAATTTTATGACCCATTGACGATCTCCACCTTCCTTGATTATGTTGTCCCCATACACTTCACAAAGCTGCCGATAGATTTCTATCGGTGTACAGTTTTTTGCAGTCAGAAACCTTATTACAGCAGCACTTCACACTTCGCGGCATTTTCAATTAACGCCGACATTTCAAACTGTGACAGTAACTCAACGGAGTACAGCACGAACCTCTCAGTAGTACGGCAGGATGCCGACTGAGCGGCGGAATGCCATGGCACCAAGATGGCCGCGCTAGCCCCGCCCCTAACGGACACAAACGAAAGCGTAATGTACTTTGTAGATAGCCCTCGTACTTGTTTCGCTGTGTATATCTTCTGATGATGCTGGCACTTTCACACCAGTGGCTCACTTACCAATCGGATAGTGTGTCTTAAAACGCCATATGGCTCGCCAGCCAATAGTGAGTCAGCTAATATCTCGTTTAGGAATTTCCCTAGACTTACTGGCGCCAGTGTATTCGCATTACACCTGCCACTAAGAGTTCCATGTAAACATGCTTTGTTGTGCTTGGTATAGTCTAGCATTTAAAAGGATTTCAAGCGACCAGAGCTTCCCGAGAAGAAACTGGCTTTCTGCCCGGAGATCTCCCGTGGCAAGGGAGTTTGGTTGAGTATCTTTCTGCCCTCCTGCTATTGTCACCGTCACCGCCATGCAGACTCCTCGCCTCACTTTAGAAAAACACGTGTATGTTTGTTCACTAGTACACATCAGCCCTGATTATCTTATTGCACTTGCAACGTGATCTCGTAATTTGCATATCAAATTGTAATTATTATCATTGAAAATTTCTGTACCCCATCGAATTCATATTCAAAAGATTCGTCTTGACAAGTAGAATGTGATTTTGAGGTTGCAGGAAACGACAGTGAGGAAAACTTGACTCTTTAGACAACTACAGGCAATATTACTGATTCAATATTATCGTTCAGCGATTCCTAAAAAATTTAGATTTTCTTATTTTCTGTATGAATTTAACTACAGTTTATACAATTGTGTTCCGTTTTATAGCAAAAATTAACTTTCAGAATAGTGCTTTTTTTTCTTTCTTTTGTTGCCATCACATGTTTCTGTTTTTCAGAATTTAACTTTACATTGATTTATATGTGTAAACTCATTTGTTTACTGTGTTAGTGTATGTGATCTTTTGTGGTTTAATGTTATAGTTAGCTTTGCATGATGTCTGCAAGAGCTGTTTTGTACTTCTCTGTTTTAATTTTAGAATTAGATTTACTTATTTGTGCCTCTGTATTTCAATCAAAGAATGAAGAAGCTGCCTTATTTTCTATTCTTCGTAACTACTTGATTTTACAAAATTTTAAAATAATAAAATGGTAACTTTATAAAAAACATAGTTTCAAAATTTACATACAAATCATTTGGAATTTTACTTTACACAGATTAATTACATAAGAAAAACAATTGATGCTATTATTAATTATTTTTCATTCCACAAAGGGGCCATGTTACACGCATGGGAGAAGCAAGGTTACCCGAGCACGGCAGAGGAGGGTAAGAGGAGTCGAGGTAGACCAAGAAGAAAGTACTTAGATTCGGTGAAGAATGATATTGAAGTATGAGGTATAACATCAGACGAGGCATCAATGTTAGCATTGAATAGGGGATCATGGAGGAATTTTATTAGCCGTACTATGCTCCAGACTGGACGGTGAAAGACATAAACAGTCTCTAATGATGATGATGATGACAAATCAGTGGTTATTGATGTTTTACATGTGTCTTTTAATAATGATTTTTTTATTTGCACTCTCAATCTTTGTGTTTTCTCATCATTAATTGTTCTGCTACATTCGTTGATTGCTTGTCTGCCGATCCACTTTAGTTGTGAAATATCGTCGACTGTCTTTAGAGTGGTGTATGTCATGAGAGCAGTACTATATCATGCAATGCTGGGCTTTATCGTTGTTGAGGCGCAATGTTGTGGCATTATGCAATTGACGACTGTCAGCTAATGTATTGAAGAGATGATACAACTCTTCCATCACACCTGAACTAGTATGACAAGAACTCGACATTGGTTTCATGGTAG
Organism: Locusta migratoria; assembly: GCA_026315105.1. NCBI lineage: Eukaryota > Metazoa > Arthropoda > Insecta > Orthoptera > Acrididae > Locusta > Locusta migratoria. Next base: position 365,877,424 of record CM048750.1, on the reverse strand, counting down.
AAGAATCTGCTTTGCCAGAGGTTTTTCATGTTGATCGTTTTTCATGACGACGTATTGTTAAGTGCAAGACTTACATAATTTGGTGGATCAGTTTGCAAAATTCTAATATTCATGCCGTGACTAAATACTAAATAAAAAGTTAAATCTTATATTTATCACTTCTTCAGTCTTTTTTCTAATTATGTTGGAGTAGTGTGTTGTTTATTCACCGACTACCATATAAAATTATGAAATTGAAATTGGTTTAATTTACTTCTTTTTTTATTTATTTAGTGTGTTCTCTCTGTATTTTGCAAAGTTTTTTATTTACTTGATTTCTCTTCGTATATAAAAAAAAATTACCTCTTTTAGATTTTCTCCTCTTCTTTACTCCCATTAATTTTTCATTATTGGTCCTTTGTGATTTCCAAAGAACTACTCAAAGTCCCTCAAACTTTTAAATTTATTTTTCTTTTGTTTTGTGTCTATGTAAAATTATTGTTACTTCGTGATGTTTTTCTAATAGTGTAACATTAGAAAGGTCTGCTTCTTTCTGAGTTTGCGTTGTATCTGGTGATGAATCACATAGCGGTATCGCAGGTGAGATATCTGTCACTTTCCGTCTGCTATCTAATTCTTCTCTCTCTTTCTCTTCCGCCTCCAAACATTCTTGCATGTACTCTCTTTCAATATCGTCATAACCGTCATGTTATATACATTGCGTGTCTGTTGTTGAGTCTTTGTTTCTACCTTTGTGTCATTTGCCTGTTTTTGCGAATCGTTTTACCTTTGTTGGTTTCATCGGATACATCGACCAATCCCGTAAGTAATTCCTCATCTGTAGTTCCTATAATTTGAGGCAGAGATGGCAATTCGTCTTCGCTTTCGGAATTTAACCAATTAAAGCTGTCTTCCCATTCTTTGTACTGTGCTTCTATCTACTCTGAAGTTACATTGTGGTTTGAATTTTGAAATTTATTTTCTTCGCTTAAACTATTACTGTTATAATCTGATTGAATTGTAAGTAATTTATTTATTTGAATGCAATGAATATTTTGATTTTGTTGGTCTGTGTGCGGTCAGTGTGTTGCCTATCCCTCTCCGTGTTTCATGACAAATATTGTTCTAAGAATGCGGTACTAAACTGTTTATAAGATGTGCACCTCTTTGAATTACTTCTGCCACTAGGCCTGACATGTGTGCACATACAAAATCTAGCCTACGTGCTGTACTCCAATGCCCACCTGAAATGGATCAATGAAAGTTCGCGCATGAATACTACCGCCTTCGTCTTTGAAGTGTTGAAATTTTCGAAGAGTCAGAAAGTGATCTGTTTCGTACCCATTCATAGTTCCTACTCGTGCTTGCTCTGTCATTTCTAACATCCTGCATTCGTTACGCTGTCTTGCCTGTGTGGTGGCAACCCACTACTCAACTGCATGTTCCCTGTATAAATTTCGTATCGTTGCAACGGCCTACAAATATGTTGCTCATTCGTTGCATTTTGTGCTGCAAACAAATTATTGTAAAAGTGTGTCATTGGATTAACTGGTTATGTTGCCTGTCTTTCAATTGGTAGTGGGTGACTGTACATTCCGCGATTTTCCCCGTATTCTACTTTTTGTTTTTTTTTTTGGTGCCACATCGAAGTTGATGTTCTAACTACTTTCGACCTTACTTCCGCGGGTATTACCTCCGTTTTCTTTTCGTTCTGTTTATCCTTTAGTCGTGTCTCTTCTTGTACTGAATGAATACCTGACGTATCAGTAATTACACTACAAGTACATTCGGTTTATATTTCTTCCTCAATCGTTTGGATTAACTATGACCTGAGTTTTTCCCATCTGATCTTTCGTCTTTGTTTCAATTTTATTAATACGCTGGTCGTACCGTTTTAGAGCGACTTTCGTTAGTTTACTTTGGATAGCCTGTTCTTCTGTGGTTGGAATAGCAGTATGTTTCACCTTTTATGTGAAACGTTCACCTTTCTTATCTACATTGACGAAGTCCAATTGGACCTAGTCTACGTCAGTTCGTAGTTCCTGTTTGCCTTGCAATAATGCCTGTATCTTGCCTCTAGCCTCTTTTGCGTCTTTATTTATTTGTATGGTCTGTTTATCAATTCGTGCTATGTCTTCCTCCATCTGAACTGTTAACTTGGTGAATATCCCTTTTTATTTTCTTGTTTGGAGTTTTCATTTGTTTTACTTCCTGATTATGTTTTTCGATATCCTGTTTCAATTCTGGATTTTGTTTCGTTAAATTATTATCATGTGTGTCGCGGTGGAGCGGCCGAGCGCATTGAGGCGCTATGCTACAATGCGCAAGGCCGTTCCCCGTCGAGAGTTCGAATCCTCTCTGGGGCATGGATGTTTGTCTTGTCTTTAGTATAATGTAGTTGATAAGTAGTTTGTAAGTTTAGGGACTGATGACCCCGCAGTTAAGTCCCTTAAGCTTTGCAAACATTTGAACATTTTATTACCTCGTGCTATTATACTACAGTTCACCTTTTTTAACATTTCTATAATGGCATCTTGCCCTGTCATACTCTCTCCTGCTGAACAGTGTGTTCTCGATCTCCTATTTTCTGTTCCGCCATTCGCGGCATCTCGTGTCTGGTATTGTGACGTCGACAAATCGTCTAACTGTAACGTTCTGTGTTGCCTTACACATTGTGTGTATTGCGGACGCGTTGCATCTGTCACTGAAATCTGTAAGGCCCATCTCACTCTGCAAAATGGTCTCGCTGTCTGTTGAAAGTGTTCAGGTACGACTGCGTTTGTTACGGAAACATTACGCGGCGCTTGTAACTGCGCTAAATTATACTGTCCCTGTTGCTGTGGCACGTTGATAATATGTACGATTGGTTCTACATATTCCAAATGCTCGTCTTCACCAACAAGCCGTCTATGCATATTCCGTCCCTGAATATGTTGAAATCAGTCGATTTCCTTAGGTTTACCGGCTTCTAAAGATTTAAGACACAGTCCCAGTAACTGGATCAAGATTTAAGACACAGTCCCAGTAACCTGGATCAAAACTTGCTTTTCGTAAAATTAAAAATTCTGGAATATCCGTGTCATATTGCACTTTGTGACAATACTGCTGGCCCTTTCATCTCAATATCATCGTACGATACCGTCTGCGTTCTTCGGACATTAGCGAGAAGAGCTTACGCCATTTCGGATGCAGAAAGTTTGACGCAAGAACTAGATTATCTAAAAGTTGTGTTTCAACAGAATGGCTACACAGATAAGCAGATCCGCTGTGCTTTACAGTTTGGTCCTTCACCTGAACCATTAAATGAGACCCATAAATCAGTTGCTTTCCTACCTTTTGCCGGGAGTATTTCTTCAAAGATAGGAAGAATTTTAAAAAAGCATGACATTAAGAGTGTTTTTGTCCGCCAGTAAAGACGAGAGCACTTCTTGGATCTGTGAAGGATGATTTGGGTCTGAGGAAGCCCGGGGTATATAAGATTCCCTGTCAATGTGGGAAAACGTATATTGGTCAGACTATCCGCACCATTCAGGACAGATGTATTGAACATCAACGGCACACACGTTTGCTCCAGCCCGAGAAGTCGGCGGTAGCTGAGCACTGTCTCGATGAGGGACATAGAATCTTATATGACGAAACTCACATGGTTGCTTCAGCATCTCGTTACTGGGACTGTGTCTTAAAGGAATCCATAGAAATTCGATTATCTGACAATCTGATTAACAGAGTCAAAGGCTACCTTCTTAGTAAATCCTGGAACCCGGTGTTATCAGATGTTAAAAAACAACGGTTGGTACTTCATAAATCTGAATAATAATTTTATCATCGATTATCGATTTCGCCGGACTCTACCACCGGAGCAATGTACGTCTTGTGCGCCAGAGGGCAGTCACTGTCACTTCTTGCGCACGCGCTATGGGCCTTCCTCGATGTATAAAGGAGCCACCGATTGCACTGGTAACACAGTTCCGGCGAGACTGTCTATCAGAAAGCTCACCTGAGGATGGCGGGCAGTTGCGCCGCTGAAATATTGTGTCAAGTTGACTTTAGTATCCGGCTGCAGACCCGAGAAGATTACAAACAGTTATTACGCCGGGAACACCTTTGTGGTCACATCAGAAACCTCTACGGGAAGGAGATGGTTGAATCTGTGGGAAGACTGGATAAACTCCGCAAGAAGAAGGGTAAGCTGCTGAGCGCTCTTGTTTTTTTATTGAGATGTCGTAATGAAAGTATCATACCGAAGTTCGCCATGTTTGTGCATTATATTGATACGAAAGTGGCCAATAATATCAAAAAACGTACTAGTCTTTCCCTAATAAGAGAGCGCATTCGGTATACTAGAAGACAATTGGATCTCGTATCCAAGGACTTATTTTATTTACATCTAGAGGTATCTTCACGGCTGTCGCCTCTATCTTGGGAATGGGTTGATAGCTCTTCGTGGGCTATGTCAGACTGGGCGCATAGAAGCGCAGTCAATAAGCAGTCTTCCAAATTTCAACGGCTATCGCGGCCTTCTACATCGCATAACATCAATCGAAGAACTGTTATTAATTTCACTGACAAAGAATTGGACGACGCCATGCTATCGGTATTGGAAAAAGGGTTGAACTTTGCCCCCACACCCAAGAATGTTCCACTTACTGATTTTATTTGTTCAGTCGCACAAGCAGTGTCCAAGCTACCTGGGGACCAGGCGGAGGAAATTAGGCAAGAGGTTGCTCATACGTTGCGTCGGGCGCCGCCTCCACGGAGTAACATCTCTCCTCTTGAAAGGGCAGCAATTCGGTCCCTTAGAGAAGATCAAGATCTAATTATTTTACTAGCAGATAAAGGCAATGCCACAGTTCTTCTTTCCCGGGATGATTATCTACAAAAAATGGACTGTTTACTTGACGATTCAGCTTATCGCAGACTGCAAAAGGATCCAACTGAACGGATAAAACATATGACGCTTTCACTTTTGAAGAAGAGCTCTTTATCTGACGACGTTCAAAAGAAACTTCATCCTGGTGCGGCTGTTTCTCCCAGGTTATATGGTTTACCCAAGATACACAAGCAAGAGGTCCCTCTTCGTCCGATTGTAAGTAATTTGGGTGCTCCTACTTATAACTTGGCGAAACATTTAGCATCTGTTCTTAGCCCACACGTGGGGAAATGTGAACATCACATTCTGAACTCTATGGATTTTATACAACGTTTAAAATCATTACGCCTTAGTCCTTCTGATTTGCTCGTGAGTTTTGATGTAGTGTCGTTGTTTACCCGGGTTCCTCTGGAAGAATCTCTGCAATTGATTGGTGAAAAGGTGGACAAAGAAACAGCTGAGCATTGTCGTCATGTACTCAAATCGACGTACTTTTTATTTAATGACAAATTTTATGAACAAACTGACGGTGTTGCTTTGGGAGTCCATTATCCCCCATAGTAGTCAATCTTTTTATGGAGGATTTCGAAGATATGGCTTTGAAGACGGCGGCTCTTAAGCCAACGTGTTTTTGGAGGTACGTCGATGATACTTTTATGGTGTGGCCTCATGGGGAAGAATCTCTCAACCGCCTTTTGGACCATTTTAATTGCATGCATCCCAACATCAGATTCACAATGGAAGTCGAGAAGGAGGGGAAGCTTCCGTTTCTTGATGTTCTGGTTTACAGAAGAGATGATGGGAAACTGGAACATAGCGTTTATCGAAAACCTACGCACACGGACCGCTATATGCATGCCTCGAGTTGTCATCCTCCGGCCCAACGTACTGGCGTTCTTCAGACATTAGCGAGAAGAGCTTACGCCATTTCGGATGCAGAAAGTTTGACGCAAGAACTAGATCATCTAAAAGTTGTGTTTCAACAGAATGGCTACATAGATAAGCAGATCCGCTGTGCTTTACAGTTTGGTCCTTCACCTGAACCATTAAATGAGACCCATAAATCAGTTGCTTTCCTACCTTTCGCCGGGAGTATTTCTTCAAAGATAGGAAGAATTTTAAAAAAGTATATAAGATTCCCTGTCAATGTGGGAAAACGTATATTGGTCAGACTATCCGCACCTTTCAGGACAGATGTATTGAACATCAACGGCACACACATTTGCTCCAGCCCGAGAAGTCGGCGATAGCTGAGCACTGTCTCGATGAGGGAAATAGAATCTTATATGACGAAACTCACATGGTTGCTTCAGCATCTCGTTACTGGGACTGTGTCTTAAAGGAATCCATAGAAATTCTATTATCTGACAATCTGATTAACAGAGACAAAGGCTACCTTCTTAGTAAATCCTGGAACCCGGTGTTATCAGATGTTAAAAAACAACGATTGGTACTTCATAAATCTGAATAATAATTTTATCATCGATTATCGATTTCGCCGGACTCTACCACCGGAGCGCTGTACGTCTTGTGCGCCAGAGGGATGTCACTGTCACTTCTTGCGCACGTGCTATGGGCCTTCCTCGATGTATAAAGGAGCCGCCGATTGCACTGGTAACACAGTTCCGGCGAGATTGTCTATCAGCAAGCTCACCTGAGGATGGCGGGCAGTTGCGCCGCTGAAATATTGTGTCAAGTTGACTTTAGTATCCGGCTGCAGACCCGAGAAAATTACAAACAATAAGAACAGAGTAGGTAACATAATGGTTAAATCAGTGCTTTGCTATGGATCAGAACTATGGATATTAAATGCGGATCTCAAAAGAATAATAGCTGTGGAAATTGACTATTTGCGTAGGAGTGCCAGAATATCAAGAATCAAAAGAAAAACTAATGATGAAGTAAGAGCTATAATGAAAGCAAATGATACAGTGATAGACAGAATTGAAAGAAAATCACTGAAATGGTACGGACATATGATGAGAATGCCAGATCATCGGTGGCCAAAGCAGGTTTATGAATGGAAAACACCCGGCAGACGTAAGCGAGGAAGACCATGACGCTGTTTGACAGACCAGATAAATGGAGTAATGCAACATCGCGGCATCGACAAGAAAGAAGCGCTGGATAAAGAGGGTTGTCGGAGGATAACAGGAATACGACAAGATGTTGTTATTAATTAATGTGTGTATTGATTAATCCTGTAATAATAATAAGTTTCCAGAAAGTATACCAGACGCTTAATTTAATGCAGCTACTGCTAGCGAAGTATTCCGCGCAAGCATTATTTTACTTTCCTTCATCATGTGAAGTACAACTACTGTTGACCTAAAATATTTAGGTAGTTTTAGCGTTCTTTGCACTGTCGCCGTGCAATGAATGGCGTGTAATGAGCATTCCGTAACTGTTACGCAGTGGAAATTTCTGGTAATGGTACCGCATTCCACGCGCTGTATTCCCCAGCGCTGACCCGCTTGCGAATTAATTACAGAAACCTACGCACAAAGTGGTTGCACGGTGCTACGTTTTCATCTCTTTCTCAATTCATCGACGATAATTTAAGCAATTTACATAGTCATCTTCTTACGAAAATTATTGATGACACAATAAATATATAAAAAATGTTAATTAACCATTTAAACTCGACATTGTAGAAGTACACATCTAGCTGATACCATAAAGTATTAATTTCTCTATCAGTAATCACATTGCCGCGGCTGAATAGCAGTGCGTGCAAAGGCACATTGCCGCAGTGCGCGCGATCTTTCGCCGTCGGAAGTTCGAGCGAGTCTTTCCTCGGGCATGGGAATGTGTGTGTGTGTGTGTGTGTGTGTGTGTTTACTTAGGATAAGTTAGTTTAAGTCGTTCGTAAGTTTAGGGACCAATGAACACTGCATTTAGGTCGCATAACTTTATAATCATTTGAAGAATTGCAGTAATCACATGCACTCAGATACTGTCTGTATAACCCGAACGTGTGTTGCTGACAAATATGGCAGGTCTGTTTACTAAATTTTGCTTTCTCGCATCGCTCAAAGTCACGTACAAGTGTTAATTGTGTCTAGCGTACTGACATCAACAGCAAGTAAAATTTTTGCATTTTCTTATCTTCTTGGTATTGCAATTTAATCGGGCAGCTGAGAGTAAATACGAAATACGATAGATAGGACTAAACAAATAACTGAGTAGGTTATGTACGAGTTGTCATAACGAAGCAGAAGAACGGTTTCACGAGATCAAGGATGTAATTAATAAACAAATGACATAACAGAAAAACCCGACTAGGACAAAACTAATTCTTGTGAAACTTTGGCGATAGCACAACTACAGTGTTGAACCCAGAGGTAGAAACATAAATGAACAGATGACAGAAACCAGAACCGCATAACCCCCGCCCCCCTGCCGTATGTGTATCTACATCTACATCTGCAACTATATGGATACTTCATATACACTGTAGTGCATGGCAGAGGGGTTCATAGAACCACTTTTATGATATTTCTCTGTACTTTCATTCTCTAATAGCTCGCGGCAAAAAGGAAGACAAAAACCTTTGTTTTCGATCTAATTTTTCTCTTGTTTTATTATGATAATCATGTCTCCCTATGTAGGTGGGTGCTAACAATATATGTTCGCATTCGGAAGAGAAAGTAGGAGAAAGACATTTCTCAAATAGATCTCGTTGCAAAGAATAACGCCTTTATTTTATTTCCACCCCAACTCGTGCATCGTTACCGTGGCAGTCTCTCCCCTTCACCGCGATAATACAAAACGAGCTGCTCTACTATCAACTTTATCTAATCGTAATTTAGTGCACAACAGTACTCCAAAAATGAAGCAAAAGTGTAGTGTAGGCAGTTTCTTTAGTAGAACTGTTGCATCTTCTAAGTGTTCTGCCAATGTCTTTGGTTCGCCTTCAATACTTTCTATGTGTTCTTTCCAATTACTGACGTTATTTGTGTATGATCCAGATAATTATGCGCAACATAAATTATTTCTCTATCTGATAAAAATTTAAATGAAATATGGCCTCTATTTACAATGTAAAATTAATGAATGAAATTTTAAATTGGTAACATAATTATTCACCCACATCAATTTATTTGTCTAATCACAAGTATTACTAAAAGTTTCCGAGCTATTATGCCGTGGTGTTATGGATTTATTATTCAAACCCAACGTTTCGTCCCCTACTGCGAGGGACATTTTCATGGGAGATCGTGGCACTTTTGTAAGTCCGATGCACACCCTGGCTCACTATTGACTGAAGATAAACTCCGTTTACGAGGCGTCGCACGCAAAGGTGTGACGTCAGATGTTTTGGATCTGCGCGCGCAATTCGTTATTGCCGATTGTCATCGTCCGTTGTTAACCTTCCTATTGTGTTCGAAACAGAGACACACATATTTTTAATGGGTCAGTTAGACCCGCAATTTAAAAAAAATATATATTCTTCAATGTTAGTTCAAAATATATTTTACGTGTAGTTTTTTCATGTGGAAAAACAGATATTGAAGCTTTCCAGCATTTATTGAACGTAATTAGTGTAAAAAATTATAACATTCTAGACTGTAAAACAATGTTCATACAAGTTTTTATAAGTGAATTGTTGCAATAAAGTGCAAGCTAAAGCTTAATTTTTTTCACGTATTGCAAACACGAATTAACCTGAAATTACAATAAAATATGATAATTATTTCTGAAGAAGAATATTTAGCTTCAATGTATGCGTGTTGTATTAGCTTACACAATTATTGCAATAAATATTTCCATGATCCTGGCATTGGAATGATTGACAGTTTAACATTTCTTATTAGCTTTTGATCTTTCTACGATCCACACTCTTTGTACTGGCCCCTTTTCTGTTCCTTTGCTCCAGAACTCGTTCCTGCAATATTTTCCAAATTTATTTTTATTTTTTAGGAATATTTTTGGACATTCTGTTTTCTTGTATTGTTCTTGTTAGTTCTCTTAGAAAAAGGCGTCTTTTGTACAATTTGTTTCAATAGTAGCCTGGGTTAGTGTGTTCATGCAACACATAAGCATTTATTGCAGAAATGTCTAGCATGTTATAAAATAAACAGGCCATCGCTTAGTACACCTTTTACAGGAATACGTACTGCCGAGCGTATCTGCCATGTGAACTCCTCATTTCGTTTTGTTGTAATGCAGTATTACCTCCGGCTTCTTATGCTCTTCTGTGGACACGGTAGAATCATGGTGCATGGTAGAGAGTAATACGACAGCTTTATTCTTTTTTTTGGCACGTATGTATCCAGTGGTACATACTTCTAAAATCCAAAGATGGTTGAAAACATTTCTCTACTGTTTGTCAGCATTTCTTTCGAAATCTCATCTTTGTTCTTTCTGAGGATTCAACTAATGTTAGAATTTTCTGCAGAAGTTGTTTGGTCAGAGTGTAGTTCGTAAAGAAATTATCAATGGTAATGTTTCGCCCAGTTTTCTCAATTCTTTCCACAAGCCTCAATACAACATTTCTACCTTGATTTACTTCTCGTGGTCAATTTTCCGGCTTTCGTGTATAGACTACTGCTGCACAAACATATGCTGTTTTCACATCAGATAACAACTATAATTTTATACCATATTTTTCTCTTGGTTTTGAAGTCATGTACTGATGGAAGGGACACCTTCTTCTGATTGGAACCTGTAACTCGTCCACTGTGACATTTTCATAAGGAATGAACATTTTAGGAAACTGTTCCACAAACATTTGAAAGACATCCAGTTTATCAAGGCGTCGCCTAGCTGGTCGATCTTCTTTGTTGTCAAATCTGAGAATTCTGATTGTATAGAACGCTGAAGTGACACTGTTACGCGAAAAACTGGCCGACCATTCATGTTCTCCCATAGCTATTGAAGAGACTCTCCAGCAGATCTCTATACACCAGCTAATATAAGAAGTCCAAAATAAGACTTCATGTCCTGACTTGTAATAGAAATTTATTATGCTCACCTTGGTTTTGACACAGCTGGAGGATTTGTAGACCAATATGTACCATTGCGCGACGTATATACATTTCCTGTTTCGCTGGTTTCTTTAGACAACAAAACCACGCTTTCGTCTCCTTCGATCACATCACTCTCCTTACTTCTAATCGATACATTAGCAACATCACTTGAACTGTCAACAGAATCTTGATCATCGACAGTATAATCTTCTGTGTCATCTTATGCCTCATTTACAAGCCTTTCTAACTGTTCATCACTTAGAAACCGATAAACAAAATCAGACTGTACGCCTATATGCAGTCGTTATACAGAGTCCCACAACAATGTGAAATGCCTCTGAGACATTTTAGACCAATTACAAATATTTCTAACAGTTTATTCGTAGAAGCTAAATAAGAATTTCCGCCTGGGTCTAAAAGACCCATTCACAATAAGTGTGTCAAAGCTACGTATCTCCGAAATTATTTTTGTTTTTGAAACGAAAATTGAGGATAACATAAATAATGACGTATTTGAGGAATACATAATGCCATGTTGCAAAATAAATAACATTTAGGAGTTTACGTTATTTTTTGTAAACGAACTGGGTCAGTTAGACCCATTCACAATAGGAAGGTTAATATCATCCCATGGTGGAAGACTTACATTTCTTCTTCAACACCGATATCCAGATTTCATTTAGTTTCACGCCCTCCGCCATCCTATTGAAATTATTGGGGTGTTTTACAATTTATATAGCCTATCTGTACAGTCTTGTGGCTACTAAACCTGAGTCTTATCAAATTGAATAAGGTGTCCCCTGGGTGAAACACATGTTCAGCACCAGCTGATGTGTCAATCTCTCCCCTTTACAGTTATCCTTGCGCTCTTCCATTGGTTTTTTGACTGTTATTTTTGTGGTATACGTTTCCACAGCTACACGGAATCCTTTAAATTCGTGTTTTTTCCAGCGTTTGCGAGCATCCTTCACCGATTTCAGCTGATCCTGTATCTTCCAAGTTGGTTTGTAAATAACGGCAACATTCCGTTTCCTCAAAATTTTACTGATGCGGTCAGTGACTTTAGATTTCACAGGAAACTTTGCATCGTTTTCAATTCCACGTGTCGGTCTCAATGCTCTCCTTATCTCTGTTGACGAATTGCAGTTCATGAGTGAAACATTACTCAAGTGTTTCAACTCCGCGTCGAGTAATTCCGGTTCGCAGATGTTCCTTGCTCTGTCCGCCAACATGTTTATAATGCCCCGCTTTTGCTGTGGGTGGTGGTTTGAATCCCGGTGCAGATAACGGTCTGTGTGTGTGTGTGTGTGTGTGTGTGGACTTCCGATAAACTGTATGGCCCAATCTGCCATTCCTCTTTTTGAAAACTGACACGTCAAGAAAATTCAGTTTTCCGTCGGCGTCCTTCTCCAAGGTAAACTGAATTCTAGAAATAATCCCGTTGAGGTGTTGAAGAAAACGATGTAGTTCCTCTCGACCATGCCTCCACACAACAAACGTATCGTCTACGTAGCGGAACCAAATACCAGGTTCTTTGTTTGTTGTTTCTAGTGCTGTTCCTCGAAATTTTCCATATAGATATTTGCTATAACCGGCATTAAAGAGCTCCCCATAGCTACAACATCTGTTTGTTCATAGAAATCATCGTTCCACTTGAAACAAGTAGTCGAGAGGCATTATTTGAACAGATCTGCAATGTCGCGTGGAAAGAGGAGATTCAGCTGTTGCAGCACCTCATTGACTGAAACCATAGTAAACGGGGATACTAACTAATATGTCCTCTGGCTTGACCAATTTGTCATTTAATTTAATTAGAAAAGGCTCGAATTCTTGATGTAGGAATCTGAGCGCCCCGCATGCGGTCGTAATAGTGTTGTCAAGAACTTGGCAATAAAATAGATGGGCAATGCAATAGCACTAACAATAGGTCTCAGAGGCTGAGCCGGCCGCGTTGGCCGAGGGGACTGAGGTGCTCCAGTCACGGTCTGCACGGCCACTACGGTCGGGGGTTCGAATCCCCCCTCGGGCATGGATATTTGTGCCGTCCTTAGTCTTAAGTAGTTCATAAGTAGTTTGCAAGCTTAGGGACTGATGACCCCGTAGTTAAGTCCCATAAGTTCTACAAACATTTCAGAGGCTGGACGTTTTCCTTTTCTTTGTGGACTTTCGGCAACACATAAGGTCTTGGCGGTAGTGCAACTGAATTTAACAATATTTTTTGAACACACTGTTCAATGGAAGACTTTTCTATTGACTGTGTAACGGTTCTAAGAACTGTGTCAGTGGAATATTTACTACGTTTCCTGTATGTCTGCTGATCTAATAATTCCTTAATCTTGCAATGGGAGTCAGTCACAATTAAAACCACTGTACAATTTCCCTTATCTGCGGGGAGAATGATAGTACTATCGTCCTCATTCAGGCTTTTTATAGCATTTTTCTCACCCGTTGTTAAATTACTTTTTGGTGGCTTTGCGTCAGCCAATACTCTGACAACTTCTATACGTATTTCCTCAGCTATAACTTTGTCAAAAACCGTAATAACACGGCATAAGAGCCGGAAATTTTTAGTAATATTGACCTTCTGGCCGTGAAAGTTTACATTTTACAATAATCACAGGTATGTCACACAGAAGCGGTGGAATAGCCGAGTGGTCTGAGGCGTCTTACTGCGGAACGCGCGGTTACTCGCCATCGGAGCTTCGAGTCGTCCCCGGTGGGTGTTTATATATATATATATATATATATATATATATATATATATATATATATATATATAATGTGTGTGTGTGTGTGTTTTCCTAAGGGTAGCTTAACTTAGTTTAAGTAGTTTGTAAGTCTAAGGACTAATAACCAAAGAAGTTGTCTCATAGCTTTACAACCATTTGATTTTGAAATCAGAAATATCAAAATTAGGAAAAATATGGAATACTTAATGTCTCATTACCTTCAGGTGTCAGCCCTGTTGTAAGACTGGTCCTACATGAGTTCAGTCACTGTAAATGATTCAGTACCATAATTTCAAACGCTCATCGTTAGCGCAGTAGCTGGATAAACTGCGGTTCGAGGAAAGCAAATATATGAGACGGTTCCTCTGTCGCACGGTGCCGCGAATGTTTACTTTCTCCGCATACAAAGGAGATGGCTGGCGCCCTTGTGTCCTCTGCTACTGCAAGCTGGCGTTGGCAGTGCTCCAATGGTGGCGACGAAGCCACCGACAAATCTGGCCCTCTACCGACTAAAACAGCGATGTTGGGAGTTCCGCGAAAGATATTGCAAACTGTACGCTCTGGGGCCAAAACCTGGAACCGCCACTACCGACGACTTCCTACCCGTTTGGAAATCCGCATGCCACGGTGGAGTTGCCGAGAGGTCTAAGGCGCCTCGCTTCGGAGGGCGCGGTTGCTCGCCGTCGGAGTTTCGAGTCCTCCCTAGGGCATGTGTGTCTGCGTGTGTGCGTGCGTGTGTGTGTGTGTGTGTGTTGTTGTCCTTAGGTTAAATGTTTGTTTGTATAGTCTATGGGACTTAACTACGGGGTCATCAGTCCCTAAACTTACAAACTACTTATGAACTAGGACGGCACAAATATCCATGCCCGAGGCGGGGATTCGAAGCCCCGACCGTAGTGGCCTTGCAGACCGTGACTGGAGCGCCTTAGTCCCCTCGGCCACCGCGGCCGGCTGTCCTTAGGTTGTTTACCTTAGTTTGAGTAGTTTGTAAGCTACGGACTGATGACCACGCAGTTTGGTCCGATAAAAACATTAGAACATTAGAAATCCGCATGACCTTTTCTTCAACTGCTAAGCACTCCCCAAGTGAAACTTATCGTGCTAGAGGCATAAGGCTTCCAATTAGTATACAATCTCAAAACTAGGTTCAATCGCGTTGCTGCCGCTAGTGGCAAAAGCTCGATAAAATTGTGCTCTGTATAGCAAAAACATTCATAGTACGTTTCTGCCTCCCTCTACTAAAAAGTCTGGCCCATAGAGAACACCCGCAAGACTTCCCATGCCACTGGTCAAGTCAACCTGTTGGTGTCTTTGTGGTCCTCTGTCCAAAGATTGATTTGACGCAGCTCTTCACGACACGCACTCCTACGCAAGGCTTTTTACACTAATAACCATTAAAATTGATACACCAAGAGGAAATTCAGATAATAAAAGGGTATTCATTGGACAAATATATTATACTATAACTGACATGTGATTACGTTTTCACGCAATTTGGGTGCATAGATCCTGAGAAATCAGTACCCAATACAACCACCTCTACCCGTAAGAACGGCCTTGATACGCCTGGGCATTGAGTTAAACAGAGCTTGGATGGCGTTTACAGGTACAGATGCCCATGCAGCTTCAACACGATACCACAGTTCATCAAGTGTAATGACTGGAGTAGTGTGATGAGCCAGTTGCTTGGCCACCATCGACCAGACGTTGTCAGTTGGTGAGAGATCTGGAGAATCTGCTGGCCAGGGCAGCAGTCGAACATTTCCGTATCCAGAAAAGCCCGCATCGCCAGTAGATCGGCGCGATCTGCCCGACGACCAGTCACCCTATCATCATCATCATCATCAACATCATCATTAGAGACTGATTATGCCTTTCAGCGTCCAGTCTGGAAGATAGTACCTCTAATAAAGTTCCTCCATGATCCCCTATTCAATGCTAAGATTGTTGCCTCGTCTGATGTTATGCCTTTTACTTCAAAATTATTCTGCACCGAATCTAAGTACTTTCTTCTTGGTATAGCTCGACTCCTATTACCCTCCACTAACGAGCTCATGAGTCTCTTAGGTAACCTTGCTTCTTCCATGCGTGTAACATGACCCCACCATCTCAGTCTGTTCGCTCTAACTGCTTCATCTATGGTGTTCATTCCGAGTTTTTCTTGGATTTCCTCATTATGGACACCCTCCTGCCATTGTTCCCATCTATTGGTACCTGCAATCATTCTTGCTGCTTTCATATCTGTAACCTCTACCTTATGAATAAGTCACCCTATGTAATACGAAAAACGGAGCAGAGATCTCATTGCTGAATGATGAACAAACATCTGGGTTCGAGTCTCGGTCCGGCTCAATTTATCATATCTGACCCATAAATTGTACAGCTGGTGCTTAACGCTAGAATGGTCGCTCAGGACCTCAGATACTTTTTGCTGGCACAGGCAACCCGCGCGTCGGCGAAGCTGACCATTCTATCGTTAATTTTCATAAAATACATGTTCAGTTTCTACCATTCTAATAACTAGATGTTTTTTCCCTCGTTTTGTTCGCTGCTTGCGCGGTTAATTAGAGCTAACAGTGAAATGTTGACCCTTCATCTCACAAGTACAACACAACCACCTATGTTCCTTCTAGTGAGGCGACCGATGCCAACCATTGGTATTTCCGAATACTTTCCTCGAGTATAAAATCTGACATTGTCAGAATGGAGATGGGCGGCCTTACAATTTGTCAAAATTCATAAAATTTGAAGCAATTTATTGAAAATTGATAAAATAGTCTAGACCGCAAAGTGAAAATTTTTATTTATAAAGAGGTGACTAATTTCGACTTGTCACGCATTTACGAATCTGTAAACAAGCAAAGGAGAAAATCTCAGAATAGATTACATAATGTGTAAAATGTGACTTTTACGGGGCAGATTGAAATGTCACGCCTAAAACAAAGCATTTACAATTTTTTCGTCTTAGCTAAAATTAATAATCATTCATTAAAACAACATAAAAATAGAGTCTATCGCAGTTAGTAAGGCTTATTAACTGTAGTAGAGTATTAAAATGTAATTATTTAAAAATGTATGGGCGCTATATATCCTATTTAATAAAACGAATACGCTTGCAAAAAACAAGACATTTCTGATGGGCATAAAAAATAATAATATAGCACTGTTAATTACATGCTTAAAACAGGAATGTGAATAATTAATTATTTCTGATGTGCATTAAAATAACGTACCACTGTCTTTGATTGAGTATGTAAACCAGGATTGAACCTCAGCAGTAAAATAATGTTATTTCTATCAATAAAAAAAATTGTCCAGTTAAATGATGAAATACTTCAGTTGCTTGTGGAATTGGATGGTTGTCTGTATTAACATTTGATGCATGTATCCTGAATCTGTGAAGAAACAAGGTTGCTAAGTGGTACAGACCAAGATAAGATATACAGGGTGAATCTAAATTCGTGCACTCCGGCCTTGCAGCGCGAATCCTCACCAGCCAGCAATGGAAAAACGTCTCCCACAAAATTTCATCCTGCGCATATTTTCGCCAGTAAATGGACGTCAAAGACTGAGACGGCTGTGTGTTCCATACGTCAGTGTGATTCACAATTACACTACTACACCAACAAACTTCTACGGATTGTGGGAGGTGTCTTGAGGAACAAAGTGAGCATAGAAACCCATGCCCGGCAACGTCATCTAATGACGCTACAGAGCGTCGAAGTTGCTGGAGGGGATGTATAGCGGCAGGAGCTGGTGGCCGTAGCTTGCTCTCTCCGTAGCGTCGTTGAATAGCGTTTCCGGGCATGGGTTTCCATGCTCATTTTGTTCCTCAAGACGCCTAATACATCCCTTACAATATTGTTGGTTTAATTATGAAACACACTGACGTATGGAACACACAACCGTCTCAATTTGACGTCCATTTACTGGCGGAAATATGCGCCGGATGAAATTTTGTGGGAGACGTTTTTCATTGCTGGCTGGTGAGGAATCGCGCTGCAAGGCCGGAGTGCACGAATTTAGATTCACCCTGTATAGGGCAGTGTGTTATAAAAAGGTACGGCCAAACTTTCAAGAAACATTCCTCACACACAAAGAAAGAAAATATGTTATGTGGACATGTGTCCGGAAACGCTTAATTTCTATGTTAGAGCTCATTTTATTACTTCTCTTCAAATCACATTAATCATGGAATGGAAACACACAGCAACAGAACGTAACACCGTGACTTCAGACACTTTGTTGCAGGAAATGTTCAAAATGTCCTCCGTTAGCGAGGATACATGCATCCACCCTCCGTCCCATGGAATCCCTCATGCGCTAATGCAGCCCTGGAGAATGGCGTATTGTATCACAGCCGTCCACAATACGAGCACGAAGAGTCTCTACATTTGGTACCGGGGTTGCGTTGACAAAAGTTTTCAAATGCCTCCATAAGTGAAAATCAAGAAGGTTGAGGTCAGGAGAGCGTGGAGGCCATGGAATTGGTCCGCCTCTACCAATCCATCGGTCACCGAATATGTTGTTGAGAAGCGTACGAACACGTCGACTGAAATGTGCAGGAGTCCATCGTGCATGAACCACGTGTTGTGTCGTACTTGTAAAGGCACATGTTCTAGCAGCACAGGTAGAGTATCCCGTGTGAAATCATTGATAACGTGCTCCAGTGAGCGTAGGTGGAAGAACATAAGACCCAATCAAGACATCACCAGCAATTAGGAACATTACGTTCCTTCAATTGGGCCAACTGGCGGTGAATCGAGGAAGTACAGTACATACTAATGAAACAATTGGGTATTTTGACAATTGTCTGCACGAATTATTTCAGTTTACATTTAAAGAGAAATACTGAAGTGAGCTCTAACATGGAAATTAAGCGTTTCCGGACACATGTCCACATAACGTATTTTCTTTCTTTGTGTGTGAAGAATGTTTCCTGAAAGTTTGGCCGTACCTTTTTGTAATACCCTTGTATATTATTTCAAATAAATTGTTTAAAATTTTATGAATTTTGACTTTCCTCGAGATAAATGAGTCGCACACGTTTAGGAACTGGGAGCACAGTATGAGACGTTAAGTGCCCACCAGAAGCACGCAGGCTTGCGGCGTGTTGCAGCTCGGCTGTCGGTGAGCCGCCCCTTTATCGCAGGGGGTAGGGGGGGCGGTCTCCATTGTGCGTGTAGAGCCCTCCTCCGCCGACGCACGCCTAACAAGACGGGGGTGTGCCGAGTCTTGCTGCAGACGCTGACACGGCCCTCGCCAAGGCACGGTTTCCTTGCGGCGTTCAAAACACCCGATTGTGAACAGGATTTATTAGCAGTTTTAAGGATCCACCATTAAAAAGACACGTTCACTGCGGGCGGGTGGTCAAGAATATCTTACTTTAGACTGCACCAAGAAACGTAATTTTTTTTTGTAAGGAACACATCCTCAGACTAATGTAATTCTTATACTTTTAACATTGATATACCCTTATAAAATGAATGCTGAGGTTCAACCCACCAGTATGTTAGTAAGTCTCTAAATAATAAGTCCTTGCAACCTAGGCTGCATTACACAAACCTACACATTAGTATATCTTGTGGCATGTATAACTTCCTGTATAAGGCAATTCAATGATTATGGTAATACTGTCAACCTTTTTATACATACTTTAAATAAAATGGATTGTGATATGTACTATTCATCTTAAAATACTGAACACAGCAGGCCCACTATGAATTCTCATAAGATGTTTGATAATATAATCTTGAATCTAATATATAAAGCAGAGATTCCGTATGTTTGTACGTGTTGCATACAAATCTACAGTTTTGTTCAAATTTTTATGAAATTTTCTACACATAAGATTTAATTCCTGAGGACGGTCGCTGTAAGTAAAAAATCGCATACAATATATAGTTCACGAGATATGACGTCATGAACAATGAGATGCGCGAAAAACTGCTGCATTTTGCTAGTGTTGTTCATTTTCTCCTAAACCATTGGACCGATTCCAACCAAATTTGGTACACACATTCCTTGCCGTGAGGTAACAATTGCTGCATAGTTCAGAATCACTTACGACACATTGTTCAAAAGATATTACGTCATAACCAATAGAAATCGCAAAAAATACCATATAATGCGGCGAGACTTTTCAAATACACTGTATGAGAATAACAGTACTTAGCGACTTGCAACAAAGTTTAAACATAATTTCAAACCTTTATTAAACTTTTTCTCGCTGGCAACCATAGTAAAATGATGAAAGGAAAAAAGTTTCTACCTTACTACTTTTCCGCTGTTTATGGAGTAAAACTACGGATCTCGGCATGACGTTACAATTTATAATTTGAGCACTACAAATTGTAGCGATAGGAAATTTTACACACAGTATACACATATATAGGTGACTGTAGCTTCTAAATTGTATCACATTCCGACACGTAGTTCATGAGATATGAGCATATAAACAGTAACGTTCTGTTGTTCATGGACTAAAACTACGGCTGTCGGTACGACGTTACAATTTATAATTTTTACACTAAAAATTGGAGCTGCAGGAAATTTTACAGACAGTATACACGCATATTGTTGAATGTACCCTCTAAATTGTATCAAAGTACGACACGTAATTAATAAGATATGAGCACATAAACAGTAACTTTCACGGAAAACTGCCCCATCACGCACCAAGTTTTAATCTATTACTTCTTTACTACTAATTGTATCCTGAAGAGATTTGACAGTTATACAGCCCTTATAGAAATGAATATATACCTGAGAAAAGGCAGGAATAAATACATAAATACCCGGGCAACGCCGGGTTTTCAGCTAGTCTGATATATAAAGCAGAGTGTCCGTATGTTTGTACCTGTTGCATACAAATCTACAGTTTTGTTCCAATCTTTATGTAATTTTGTACATGTAAGCTTCAATCCATGAGGACGGTCGCCGTAAGTGTAAGAATCACATACGATGTATAGTTTACGAGATATGACGTCATAAACAATGCGATGCGCGGAAAACTGTTGCCATAAGCGAAAATGCTGCTCATTTTCTCCTAAACCACTGGACCGATTTCAACTTAATTTTTGTACACATATTACGTAATATAACAATTGCTGTAGAAGTAAGAACCATATACGACTCATGGTTTAGGAGATATGGCGTCATAAGCTATATGATTTGCAAGAAACTGCCACATAATGCGACGAGACTTTATAAATAGACTATATGAGAATGACAGTTCTTAGCGACTTGCAACAAACTTTAAACATAATTACAAACTTTTATTAAACTTTTTTTCGCTGACAACCATATCAAAATATTGAAAGGAAAAAAAGTTTATAGCTTACCACTTTTCTGCTGTTCTTGGAGAAAACTACGACATTACGTATGACGGTGGAGTTTATAATTGTAATCACTGGAAATTTTACAGACAGTATACACACATACAGCTGAATGTACCTTTGAAATGAATAGAAGACAGCAGTCTTGGCTGAAAACCTCTTATTAAAGTAATTTATTATTATTATTATTATTATAAATAACAAGTGGACGGCCCCAGCTTTGAGGGTTAGCACTAATTATTATAGCCAGGTAACTTTTGGTGGATGGACGGAAAATATCACGTATTAACAGATATATGTGTTGATGCACTGGGTTGCTACATCTACATAGATACTCTGCAAGCCACATTGAAGTGCATGGCAGACGGTTCATCGAACCGCTTTCGTGATGATTACCTACAGTTCCTTTCTATAGTAGCTCGCGGAAAAAAGGAAAACCTAAATTTTCCGTTTTCGATCTGACTTCTCTTATTTTATAATGATTTTATGATGTCTTCTTGTGTAGGTGGGTGCTAACAAAATATATTCACATTCGGAAATTAAAGTTGGTGGAACAAGTTTCTTAAATAGATATCGCCGCATATTTTTCGTGACACTCTCTCCCCTATATCGCGATAATACAAACCAACGCAGGAGTAGGTCTGATAATGAATAAGAAAATAGGAATGCTGGTAAGTTACTATGAACAACATAGTGAACGCATAATAGTATCAAAGATAGACAGACCACAGTAGTACAAGTTTATATGTCAACTAGCACGGCCGAGTATGAGGATATCGAAGAAATGTATGAAGAGATAAAAGAAATAATTCAGAAAGTTAAGGGAGATACAAACTTGATTGTGGTGAGGGACTGGAACTCGGTAGTAGGAAATGGAAGAGAAGGAAATATAGTAGTATAGGAATGAAAGAGGGAATCGCTTGGTAGAATTTTGCGCAAAGCACAATTTGATGATTACCAACACCTGGTTTAATCATCATGAAAGAAGGCTGTATACGTGGTAAAGCCCAGGAGACACTGGAAGGTATCAGGTTGACTTTATTATGGTAAGGAATAGATTTAGAAACCAGGTTCTAAACTGTAAGACATATCCAGGGGCAGATATAGACTCCGACCATAATTTATTGGTTATGAACTACAGATTAAATCTTAAGAGACTGCAGAAAGGTAGAAAAGTTAGGAGATGGAACCTGGACAAATTGAGGGAACCAGAGGTGGTTAAGAGTTTTAGAGGAGCACTAGGCAAGGTTTGGCTGAAACGGGGGAAAGTAATACAGTAGAAGAAGAATGGATAGTTCTGAGAGGTAGTGTACTAAAGGCCGCAGAGGATCATATAGGTAGAAGGACAGGCCTAATAGAAATCCCTGGATAACACAGGACATACTGAACTGAATTAATAAGAGGAGAAAATACAAAAATGCAACAAGCGAAGCAGGCAAAAGGGAGTACAAAGTCTGAAAAATGAAAGTGACAGGAAGTGCAGACTGGCTAACCAGGAGTGGCTAGAGGACAAATGCAGATCCGTAGAAGAATGTACAACTAGGGGAAAGATAGATACCACCTACAGGAAAATAAGAGAGATATTTGGAGACAAAATCAGCTGTATAAAAAACAAGAACTCAGACGGAAAACCAGCACTGAGCAAAGAAGGGAAAGCTGAAATGTTGAAGGAATATATAGATGGCCTATACAAAGGAAATAAACTTGAAGGCAGTAATCTAGAAATAAAAGACGAAGTGGAGGAAGATGAGATAGGAGATATAATACTGCGAGAAGAATTTGACAGAGCGCCGAAGGGTTTGAGTCGAAACAAGGTCCCTGGAGTAGATAGATCATATTCCGTCTGAACTGCTGATATCGTTAGGAGACCCTGTCATGAAAACAATTTTCACCTGGTATGCAAGATGTATGAGACAGGGGAAATACCATCAGACTTCAAGAAGAATATTTTAATTCCAATTCCAAATAAAGCAAGTGCAGACAAATGTGAAAATTACAGAACTATCAGTTTAATAAGTCATGGTTGCAAAATACTAACACGAATTATTTACAGACGAATGGAAAACACGTGGAATCCGACGTAGGGGAAGATCAGTTTGGATTTAGGAGAATTGTAGGAATACGGGAGGCAACACTCACATTATGACTAATCTTAGAAGATAGGCTAAGAAAAGGGAAACCTACATTCTTAGCATTTGTAGATTTGGAGAAAGCTTTTGACAATGTCGACTGTAATACACTCTTTCAAATTCTGAAGGTATCAGGGATAAAATATAGGAAGCGAAGAGTTATATTCAACCTATACAAAAACCAGACAGCAGTTATTAGAGTCGAAGGGCAAGAAAGGGCCGGAGATGTTCGGAAGGGAGTAAGACAGTGTTGTTCAATCTGTACATTGAGCAGGCAATGAAGGAATGGAAGGAGAAATTTGGAGAGGGCATTAAAGTGCAGGGAGAAGAAAAGAAACATTGCGGTTCGCCAATGACATAGTAAATTTGTCAGAGGCTGCAAAAGATCTGGAAGAGCAATTGAATGGAATGAACAGTGTCTTGAAAGGAAGATATAAGATGAACATTAACAAGAGTAAAACGAAGGTAATGGAATGTAATGTCAGAAAATCAGGTGATGCTGAAGGAATTAGATTAGGTAACGAGACAATAAAAATAGTAGATAAGTTTTGTTATTTGGGTAGTAAGATAACTTCTGATAGCCGAAGTAAAGAAGATATCAAATGCAGAATGGCTATGGGAAGAAAAGCGTTTCTTAAGAAGCGAAACTTGTTAACATCCAATATTAATTTAAATGTTAGGAAGTCCTTTCTGAAAGCATTTGTCTGAAGTGCAGCATTGTATGGAAGTGAAACATGGGCGATAAGAAGTTCAGAGAAAAAGGTGATAGAAGCTTTTGAAATGTGGTGCTACAGACGAATAATGAAAATTAGATGGATAGATCACGTAACTAATGAGGAGGTGCTTAACCGAACTGGGGAGAAAAGAAGTTTCTAGCATATCCTGACTAAGAGAAGGGATAGATTGGTTGGACATATTCTGAGACTTCAAGGAATTGTCAACTTAGCATTGGAAGGAAGTGTGTGGGGTAAAAATCGTAGAGGGAGCCCGAGGGACGAATACAGTAAGCAGATTCAAAAGGATGTGGGTTGCCGAACTTAGATGAAGAGGCTTGCACAGGACAGGGTACCGTGGAGAGCTGCATCAAACCAGTCTGCGGACTGAAGACCACAATAACAACAACGCAAACCAAGCTGCCTGTCTCTCAACTTTCTCTAAATGATCCGTTAGTCCAACTAGGTGGCGATCCCAGAATGTGCAGGAGTACTCCAAAATAGAACGCACAAGTATGGTAGTATAAGAGCCGGCCGCGGTGGCCGAGAGGACTGAGGCGCCGTCCTTAGTGTTAGCTAGTTCATAAGTAGTTTGTAAGTTTAGGGACTGATGACCCCATAGTTAAGTCCCATAAGCTATACAAACATCTGAACATCTGTGGTGTAAGCAGTTTCTTCACTAGAACTGTTGCGTCTTCTGAGTGTTCTTCCAGCGTAATCCAGTCTTTGGTTCGCTTTCCCTTCTGTTTATCTGTTCTTTCCAATTTAATTTTTTCGTAATTGATACTCCTAATATTTAGTTGAATTGACGGCTTCTAGCTTCGTTTTATTTATCATGTAAATGAAGTTTAACGGATTTCTTTTAGTTGTCATATAATTGACTTCATTATTATTAAGGGTCAATCACCAATTTTTGCACCATGCAGATATCTTATCTAAAAAGTTTTGCAGTTCTTTTTATCTTCTAGTGACTTTACTATCGATAAGTGACAGCATCATCCACGAAGAGTCTAATAGAGCTGTGACACCATAATTAAATTTTTGATTTATTTATTTTATTATGCTTCGATTTATTATTGGAAAAAACTGTACAAGATATTAATGTATGTAATGAATAACCTATCTTTGAAACTTATGTTCATTGAAAATGCCTTTTATATTCAAGAAGGTTAGAAAATGCGTATTGTTAAATATGTAATATTGTTAAGGCAATATGTTGGTATTAATATTTGTGTATGCTGAAAAACTTGTAGAGGTTCTGACTGAGATCTTTTGTAAATTGTACTGGAGTACAAAAGACGGGGGGCATCTCCGACGTAACGGATACTGACTGTGTGGGAGGGAAAAGGTGGGAAAAACGCGGGAAGTTGTTGGCTGGCGCAGTTAGCTAGTGTGTGGCAAGGGATTGCGGCCTGAGACGTGATAGTGTGCAGTTGCAGTGGTGGTAGGCACAGTGGAATGTACTGAGATGCATTTGTTTCTTGGTGGCTATGTTCTGGAGGCCCTTACCTACAAGAAGATCGTAATATGGTCTCGGATGAAATATTGTTGCTGTCGTAAGTACTGGAATAAATTGGTGGTTTAATATTTCGACGCTAAGAAGATTGGTTTTTGGCCACATACTTCAAGAGCCAGTAAAGCAACATATTGCACCACATGGAGCCACACTGCAGCGCCAAACTTCCACAGTCAAGTAGGAAAATTTGTTATTATGTATAACAGTCCGAACCTCATTTTTGTTCAGAAGTTTGAATAATTACTTCTTTTAACGAGAATTGACTGTGATCCCATTTTTGTCCTATGTCGTTTATCCAAGCAGGGGCCTATCCTTTGGTACAGTGATTATTCCGAGAGACCCACTAAAATAACTATAAACGATTCTAATAACATTTGCTTTGCTTAAATATATAGTGGAGTTTGCATTGAAAGTGAACAGTAGAGTAAATCGTATCTCCACTGAGCAAATGCAGTTTCAGTTAGTTCAATAATTAAGTTTTCTGAAGTGATAAATTTAAATCTGATTATTTTAAATATATCTTGAGCAGTGATATAAACTTTGGTGTTACGTAAATTCAGTGCACAGTAATTTGTGCGTAAACGAGAGTAGCATATCAGATTCAGGGCCCACACTCTTAAAAAACTGCTGTATTGCTTTGCCAAATTGTTAAACTGAATACAATTAATTACTTAGAGGACAGTAATTTATTACGCAACAATCTTACATTCAGTAGTTAATGAAAATATAAGCTTGCTAGTGCTATAAATAATTCTTGAACAGTGTTTTACTAAGAGATTGCTATTTTGAAGTGATTACACTATGGTAACACAGAATAACTATGTTAACTTCGAACAATTAGTTCATGAGCCAACCAGAATTGTAAATGGATGTGAAAACACACTTGATCTCTTAGTAACAAATAATCCTGAGCTCATAACGAGTATCAAAACGGATACAGGTATTAGTGAACACAGAGCTGTCGTAGCGAAATTGAATATCGAAAGTCCCAAAGTTACCAAAAATAAACGCAAAGTATATTTGTTCAGGAAAGCAGATGGAAACAAAATACATTGCTTCTTGAAAGACAGCTTCCACTCGTTTCTAACACTAAACCTAGATGTAGACCAGATGTGGCTCAAATTCAAAGAAGTGGTATCGACGGCAATTGACAGTTTTATACCAAATAAATTAATAAAAGAAGGAGGCGATCCCCCTTGGTACACAAAACAGGTCAGGACACTGTTGCAAAAGCAAAGGAAAAGGCATACTAAATTTAAACGAACACGAAATCCCCAGGATTTGCGATCGTACTCAGAAGCTCGAAATTTAGCGAGGATTTCAATGCGAGATGCCTACAATATTTATCACAACGAAACTCTTTCTCATAATTTGAGTGAAAACCCAAAGAGATTTTGCTCATATGTTAAACATACTCGGGGCAAATCACAAGCAATACCTTCACTACGTGATAGTAATGGCGATCCTGCCGATGACAGTGCTACTAAAGCAGAGTTACTAAACTTAGCTTTTAGAAACTCATTCACCAAAGAAGACGAAACCAATATTCCAGATTTCGAATTACGAACAGGTACCGTAATGAGTAACGTAGAAGTAGATATCATCGGAGTAGTGCAGCAACTAAAATCACTTAACAAGAACAAGTCTTCTGGTCCGGATTGTATACCCATTAGATTTCTATCTGATTATGCTGAAGCGATAGCTCCTTACTTAACAGTCATATAAAACCGCTCTCTCATAGAAGGATCTGTACCAAAAGATTGGAAAGTTGCACAGGTCACACCTATATTCAAGAAAGGCAGTAGGAGTAACCCAGTAAACTACAGGCCTATTTCATTGACGTCAATTTGCAGCAGGGTTTTGGAACATATCCTATATTCAAATATTATGAATTATCTCGAACAGAACGATCTATTGACCCAAGGTCAACACGGATTTAGAAAATATCGTTCATGCGAAACACAACTAGCTCTTTATTCACACGAAGTGATGGGTGCTATCGACAAAGGTTCGCAAATCGATTCCGTATTTCTTGATTTCCAAAAAGCTTTTGACACCGTACCTCACAAACGGCTTTTAATCAAATTGCGTGGTTATGGTATATCGCCCCAAATTTGCGATTGGATAGGGGATTTCTTGTCAGAGATGACACAGTTCGTAGTAATCGATGGTAAGGCATCGACTAAAACAGAGGTGATATCGGGCGTTCCACAGGGTAGTGTTATTGGTCCTCTGCTATTCCTTATTTACATAAACGATTTAAGGGAAAATCTAAGTAGCTCTCTTAGGTTGTTTGCAGATGACGCCGTCATTTACCGTCTAGTAAAATCATCTGAAGATCAAAACCAACTGTATAACGATCTGAATAAGATATCAGTATGGTGTAAAAATTGCCAGTTGACTCTAAATAATGAGAAGTGTGAAGTCGTCCACATGAGTACGAAAAGAAATCCGTTAAACTTTGTTTACAACATAAATCAATCAAACGTGAAGGCCGTAAACTCCACAAAATACCTAGGAATTACTATTACTTCAGACCTAAACTGGAAAGAACACGTAGAAAATATCGTGGGAAAGGCGAACCAGAGACTACGTTTTATTGGCAGAACCCTTAAAAGATGCAACAGAACTACTAAAGAAACTGCATACACTGCGCTTGTCCGTCCATTTTTGGAGTATTGCAGCCCAGTGTGGGATCCTTATCAGGTGGGTTTGACGGAGGACATCGAAAGAGTCCAAAGAAGGGCAGCTCGTTTCGTATTGTCACGATATAGGGGAGACAGCGTTACTGAAATGATACAGGATCTGGGATGGGAATCACTACAACAACGGCGCTTATCGCCGCGGCGTGGGCTACTTGCGAAACTCCAATCACCAATATTCTCCTTCGAATGCGAAAATATATTGTTGACTCCCACTTACATAGGTAGAAATGATCATCAGAAGAAAATACGAGAAATCAGAGCTCGAACAGAGAGATTCAGGTGTTCTTTCTTCCCGCGCGCTCTTCGAGAATGGAATGGGAGATAAATAGTATAATTGTGGTTCGATGAACCCTCTGCCAAGCACTTAAATGTGATTTGCAGAGTATCCCATGTAGATGTAGATGTAGAATAACATTTTTGTTAAAGTGATTCATGAATATTGTGAAGTAAGCCTGAACTGAAAGTTGGCTAAGTTAGTGTCTGAAGTTTAATAATTACCTATAGAATAGTAGATTTTTCCATTTAGCACATTGTTGGTTCTAGCAAGGACTTCAATTGAATTTTTCCATTTGCATATAATGCTTACTTACAAGTATAGATTATGGTGAGGCTGTCTGCTACTTTAAAAAGCGACTACACTACATAAGTGTTGCATTTACATTACGTTTGTTAATGTTGTCTAAATTTTAGGAAATATTTTACTTATTCAGTAATTATCGAGTCATTGACATACTTGGTAATTGTTGTCCCTAAAGGACTGGCGACCGTAAATTGAATTTTTTCTTAGTGGTAATTTTGTTTAATAATATTGCTCTTTCTGATTCCTGGTAACTATATCACTGTTTTGTTACACAATACAACTGATGTTCACCGCACTGAATGTTATCACCGATGCCCTTGTTCATTAGGATAACACATGGTTAAAGAAAAATCCTCTCGGAGGTGCACCTTGTTGTAGGCGTAAGCTAGTAGCAACTAATAAGTTTTGTTATCGTCTCAATATATGTAGTAACTCTGCCACGTTATATTGGATATCAGTACCTGAACTATAGGTAGCTGCAAAGCTTATCAACCCACAAAGAGTGTTGCAGAGCTACTCAGCTGTCTCCTAAATCGTTAATAAAAACAACTAACAGTAGGGGCCTATGGGGAGCGCCAGATGTCACTTCCGTTCTCGGTGACTTTCCTTCATTTACAACGTACTGTGTCTTTTCTGACAGAAAATGACGAATCCAGTGGCACAACCGTGGCGATATTCCATAAGCGCGCAGTTTGATTATAAGACGCTAGTGAGGCACAGTGTCAAAAGCCTTCCGGAAATATAGAAACACAATCTATTTGACATCCCTTGTCGATAGCACGTATCAAATTAGGCGAGGAAACAAAAGGTCGAAGGACTTCGTGTCTATACCTCTGAGCAGTCAGTGTGCCATTCTGAACGACAAAGAGGTGCGTAAGTCCGCCAATACTGACTCCTGCCCACACCACGCATGCACCAACGCGTGTGTTATCTTGCACATATCTTGCGCAGTATTGTTGCGAATTCCAGGTTTTCGCCAAATAAGGAAACTACGATTGTTCGGTTGAACGCAAAATCTTGAACCTGGCGCCATTCGTAACGACTCCAAACCTAATGTTGCTCCGCCCAATTCTTGCTGGCTAATCGGTGTCGTAGTTTTAATGAGACACACAGCGAAGGCCTCCGTGCGTTAATGTGACATTAACGAAGATGAATTCGGACTGTCTGTGTTGATATTGTGCATCCTGTTGCTGCCTGGAGGGTGCGTTGCAGCTGAGATGCATTCAGCCTTCTGCCTCGACGGGCTATTAACCGGATATAAAGTTCATCTCTTGCTGATGTTACCCCGTGTACGAGTTTAGTCTTCCCTTCTTTTAACAGTTCCTGTTGTCTGGAATCGCGTCCAGGTCCTGGGGATTACACTGCAGCCACCTCCCTTGTCTCCATCCCGCTTCCTACCTTCCTACGGCTCCATATACCATAGCTTTGGATAAGTCATGCTTTTGTTGCATTGCAATACCTGCTCACTACACTATCTTAACCCAATGGCTTTTTAAATTTTTTGTTAGAGTTAACACAGTACGAGCCATTTCTGCAAAACCTTCTGTCACTGAAACTATCTCGGTTGTCGTAATGTTGTTTGCATTCCATAGAACCGACAGAAAGTAATCAAACCCTTTTAGTTTATTCTGCCGATAACAGTACTTCAGAACCGAGATACCTCAACAAATCCCCTAAGTGTTTTGACAAGTGTAGTTTTAAATTGTGTGTCATTAAATATTACTTACTTAATCTGCTTTTAATCACAAACTTATCCTAAGAACATGATTGTCAAAACATCAACTGAAACTAACACAAAGAAATGAAGGTCGTATATGTACATGATTTACTACATAACAACAAAATTGACAGAAGCAAGAGCGATCTTATGGGGTGGTAAAGTGAAACAACTGGAGGAATCGTTGAAACTGTAGGTGGAACAGACCTTTTCACAACGCCCCACCTTGCCTCGCATCACCTGAGCTCGTCAAATATGTATGAGTTTCATACCCTAATTACAACAAATTTTAAATGTCCAATTTTAGGAAAAGGTCTAATATTGATTAGGAAAGGATCTAATATTGATTATGACCAGTGGTGCAGCCGCGAGGGGGAGGGGGAGACTAATAGGGCTGAAGCACCCCTCCACAGCACCTCTCAAAGATTTTTAAATTTTATTATTTTTTATTGTTTTCAGTTTTTATTTGTTTAAACAGGTCGGCAGGGGAAATAGTACACATGTAATAAATCAGAACGTAACTATAATTTTCCAAGCACAAGTTGTAGGGTGGTCAATTATTTGTTCATTTATTTCCTCTCTTTCTGCTCCTTTTATGTGTGCTCTGTGTATTGGGAGTAATTTGCTAGTCCTTTTTTCTCCAAAATTTATTCTTGCGTGTCATAAGGGTGTGTCTCAGACTATATTATTTGGTGATTCTGTAGTATGTATCTTGGGTGACAATTTTCTTGTTGTTCTTGGGAACAGTATTCATTAGCTTTTAGGCACTGTCACCGCCTGCTGAAGGCAGAGCAGGGCTGGCGTTGCTGAGGGAGGCTGGTCGCTGGCGACACGTTTATGAGGCGGGACCTATCTGTCGGTAGGCTCTCTAACTGAGGTGGCTCCACTCTCTGAAAAACATTCAACAATATATCGCTACCCTGTTAAATAGCGTGCAGTGTGGGCCACTTTCCGTGGGGTTTCCTATCACGACGGAGCCTCTTAGTGTATGGCTTTGGGGAGATTATCTTCTAAGTATCCATTAGCCTTCCCTGTCTGTAGAATTACAACCGGGAGCTGACTTGGGCCACGTTTTTTCAGGGTGATATACTGCCTGGCGTCTGGTGGAATTTTGGTGGACAATGGTGTTTTGTGTCCCCTTTCTACTTTGCTGTTTTATCTGTGGCTATTTGGGCTGCAAGCTCCCTAGATAAGACTTTAAATTCCTTTTAGAGGTAAAGGCTGGGAAATGACTGGCGTGTGGAATTTCCATAAGGGCGGTTGACTCGGATGGCATCCTCAAGAGGTCATCCAATTGGCTCTGTCTTTGTAGGTGACAGGTCTATCTGTCTGTCATAGCTGCCTGTCCATCTCCAGTGATTTGTATAACGAGATTGGGGGGGGGGGGCGGTGAAGCCCAGTTTTTCGCACTTCTCGTGTAGGCTCCGGCTAAATTCGGACGTTTTCTGTCTGATTCGACCTGAAGAGTTTTAATCGCTCTTCTGGGCTGTCCTGAGCGTTTGTTAGACTTTATTTTTCTGAGGTTTCCGCCTGCAGCGGATCGCGGACTTAGAAAATTTCACGTGTCAACCCAAACGGGAACTCAGTTGCGGTTATTCGCTCTGCGAAACAACTGTTCAGTCCAGACTTGAGATTAGGCAGCCACCGTCGTACTGGGCGTACCGACGTGCTACTGGTTTATGCAATTCCATTCTGGGGACACTTGTGCTCAATACTCGCGTTTTGCGCCTGAGTTTGTGAGTGTATGTCCAGCTGACACCAGAAGCATTTACCTGACAACTGCTATCTGCCGTGATAGCTGTTATAGTTAAATGTCGATACTGCTTCACAGATCGTAGTGAGATTCCCGGGCGGAAGAATTTATTCTCTTTTAGCTCCACTCCTTCACCATCGTCCAGTCGCTAGCGAGATCCAGCGTCGACAGATAAAGCCGACTCAAGGTTAATGGTAAAGTGATGCTCGCTATTTGCTAGGATTGTTATATATAGTTGCAGTAATCACCTATCAGTGTGCATATGCATGCGAATGATCGATGTTTGACTACTCTCTCCTATAACTAATGCTTTAAGCCTCTGTCCACCTTTCTAGTTTTTCCCGGTAGGACAAGGCCACATGTATAGCCAGATATTATATTACATGTAAAAGTTACGGCTCCATTCGTTTCATTCCTATTAGACTTTGTATACTGAATTGTAAACTTATTTGTTAAAAATCGGACAATTTGCTGGTCACACATGTTTTTCGCGGTGTTAACCGATTTTACTGCGTTTGATGTCCTTTTTATAAAAATTTTTTTTCATTTTTAACCTGATGCTTGACTACACTTTTAACTGTGCTTTCATTTACAAAATCCTTTATATTAATTGTTAACTACCCACCGAATTTCTGTGTTCTTTAATTAATACATACATTTGTTTAAGTCATAAATTTGCTTTCCTTTACAAATTCCTAACTCGCTATTTTGGAGGGGTCAGGAGATACATAGGTAGACGACTGTGTTTATTATTTGGTGCACTCTCAATAATTATCTCGAAATGTTCAAATGTTTGTAGAGTCTATGGGACTTAACTACGGGGTCATCAGTTCCTAAACTTACAAACTACTTATGGACTAGCTTAATAAAAAACATGGAGGCGACACTTGATATCAACATTAAAGAGGATTATATTTAATTTTCATATCTGTGATTTTGCACATTTGCATACCAGTGGACCATCTCTGACGAGAAAAAATATATCCACACGGTGGGGTTATCTCTCTTTTTTGCCGCGACGTCATTGTTGTTGTTGTTGTTTAGAGGGGACTAAACTACTTGGTCATCAGTCCCCTGTTCCTAACGAAGAAAGTCCATTTAATAGGAAACAATAGCCTTATGGACCTGGAGACAGTGTATAAATACTCAAGAGGGGTACCCGTCAGAGATAAAGTTTTACCAAAAGCAAAAAAAGAGATACCAACAGCACAGACATAGAAAATAAAACAATGCAGTCAATCACGCTAAAATTGGCAATGAGAATCTGTGGCTGGCTGGTCACTGAGATAAAAATGGACGGGCCAGTCACGAATGTCACAGCAGTCAGAAGATAAAAAACATTAAAATACGGTTAAATGTAAGGAGAAATCACTCTACATTAAATGGAATTGTAAAAACCGGCTGCACGGATAAAACATAACACAGACTCAGCCATGGAGGCATCGTCCCCTAGCACTAGGGATAGGGTAGGTGGTAGATTAAATGACTGCCGCAAGGGGGCTAAAATAGTACAGTCCATTACGAGATGAACGACTGTCAAGGCACCACCACAGTGGCACATGGGAGGTGGCTCGCGCCGAAGTAAATAGCCATGAGTCAACCAAGTGTGCCCGATACGGATGCAGCATAGCACAACAGAGTCTCGACGATTGGGCCTCAGTGAAGTTTTCCATGTGGCTGTGGAAGTTTGTTTGGTGCAGTCAGTGCAGACCATTCCAAGCTCCAAGCGTCCCGCACCTTCTGGTGCGGCGTCCACCTAAGGTCCGTTTCCACGAGGCCAATTTTAGGGTGTGAGGAGGTGGCCTGCTTGGCCAACTGATCCACACGTTCATTGCCGAGGACGCTGATGTGCCCTGGGGTCCAAACAAAGACCACTGAGCGACCAGACCTATTGAGAGCGGCAACAGAGTCTTGGATACCCTGCACCAGAGGGAGCTTGCTGAAACACTGGTCGAGTGCTCGCAAGCCAGTCAGGGAGTCGCTACAGATAACAAACGACTCCCCGGGACAGGCTCGGATATGTTCCAGAGTCCAAGAGATAGCGACCAGCTCTGCAGTAAAAACGCTACTCCCACTTGGCAAAGACCGCTGTTCAAAAAGGTCACCATGGAGGAAGGCGTACCCAGCATGGCCATCTTTGAGGGAACCGTCAGTATAGATGACTTCTTTTGTGTCCCAACTTCATCGCCGCTTTTGTGTCCCAGCCTCGTCGTAGGTGTCGGTGGCCGAGTGGAATGAGACCGACACAGGAACAAAAATAGCACGCTGGTGCAGGTACGGAGGGGAGCAGCCAGAAACTATAAACACTAGAGTAAATTAGAAAGAGATATTATTGCACAGAATGTAACAATACTTAATTTTTACATAGTACTGCAGAATGTTGATACATAATTGTTAGAGGCCTGCCTAGTGCCTGTACGATAGCAAAGTCTTCACTGGTGCCTATCTGATTACGAAGGTCCTAACTGGTTGCTATCTCAGTCCCAAGTGACCGATCTCTTTCCGTGGTGGCCACGAGCGGGGGTTGCAGCAGAGGGCGCTCGTGGCTGTCCTGAGAATGCCGCGCTGTGCGTGCATGACGGCGCGCGGTGAAAGTAGGTGGCGCGCACTTTGTACTTGTGCGACACCACAACTTCTGCACCATGGAAAGAATCAAGGAGTTCCAGGAACTGGCGACGAAGGATCGATGGTGAAGTGGAGGCTTTCGAGTCCCGGGACAAGTCCAACCGTAGCTGCGGACGGGGAATACACCAAGGAGGTGCACGGGAAAGTGGAAAGTAGGAGGGAAGGGAAGGGATTCAAGGGAGGAGAGAAGGGAATGGAC
Source organism: Locusta migratoria (assembly GCA_026315105.1). Lineage (NCBI taxonomy): Eukaryota > Metazoa > Arthropoda > Insecta > Orthoptera > Acrididae > Locusta > Locusta migratoria. Next base: position 365,842,600 of record CM048750.1, on the reverse strand, counting down.
ACGGACTGCAATCGGGAGGCCCGACCGAGACCGTCTGTGAGGGGATGGGAGTGCAGTAGTTGGCAAGAGAAGCCTGCGACTCGGATGATGGTTGGAAGTGCGCACACGAGCAACATAAGACGCCAACAACTTTTGCCGACGGAACCGCAGTGGGGGAACCCCGGCCTCAAAAAGGAGGCTCATCACCGGGCTCATTCGAAAAGCTCCTGTTGCCAAGTAAACACCAGCATTGTGGATGGGGTCTAAGACCCGAAGTGCAGAAGGGGCTGCCGAGTCGTACACCTGGCTCCCGTAATCCAAACGGGACTGGATGAGAGCCGTATAAAGTTGTAAGACGGTTGGACGGGCGGCTCCTCAAGCAGTGTGGCTGAGGCAGCGCAGCATGTTTAAGTACCGCCAGCACTTTTGTCTAAGCTTTGTAAGTGGGGGACCAACGTGAGCCAAGCATCGAACACCATGTCCAAAAAGCGATGCGTATCTTCAACATGAAGGAGCTCGTTACCCAAGTACAGTTCCGGGTCTGGGTGCACTGCCCGGCGGCGGCAAAAGTGCATAACCCGAGTTTTGCAGGCAGAGAGCCGGAACCCATGGGAATCAGCCCTTTGAATGGCTCCCTACATTCGCCTTTCAGCGACACCAATACTAACTGAGCTGTAATACAGACAAAAGTCATCGGCATACAGGGAGGAGACCGATGACCCCACTGCTGTAGCAAGTCCGTTAATTGCAATCAGAAACAGCGGAACACTGAGAACGGAGACCTGTGGGACTCCATTCTCCTGGGTACGTGAATTACTGAGGTGGGTACCTACCCTAACCCGAAAAGTGCGCAGTGAGAGAAAGTTCTGGATGAACAGCGAAAGCAGTCCTCTCAAGCCCCAGTCATGCAGCATAGCTAGAATATGGTAGCGCCAGGTAGTATCATAAGCCTTTCGGAGATCGAAAAAGACTGCAATCAGATGCTCACGCCTGGAGAAAGCAGTGCGGATGGCCGACTCTAGCGGAACCAGATTGTCTAATGCAGAACGACCTTGGCGGAATCCCCCTTGTTGTGGAGCGAGGAGTCTACGGTCTTCAAGAACCCACATAAGCCGCCGACTCACCATACGTTCCAGGAGCTTGCAAGGAACGTTGGTGAGGCTAATCGGGCGGTAACTGTCTGCCACCTCTGGATCAGCGCCAGGTTTTATCACTGGGATGACGATGCTGTCCCGCCATTGAGATGGGAAAACACCGTCAACCCAAAGGCGATTGAACAGGGCGAGAAGTTGGTCTTTAAACTCCTGTGACAGGTGGCGCAGGAACTGTTTGTGGATTCGATCTGGCCCTGGGGTGGTATCAGGGCAGGCAGTGAGGGCACTCTGGAAGTCCCAGTCAGTGAATGGGGCATTATATGGTTCTCGCCGACGTGTGTGGAAAGACAACTGCCTCCGCTCGAACTGTTCTTTGCGAGTGCGGAAGCCCGCAATATACGCAGACGTCGCAGAGGTACTGGCGTAATGGTCCGCCATGTGTTCGGAGATAGCAGCTGGATCCATGCATATAGTACCCCGAATGATCGAGGTGGGGATTCCTGCCTGTGGTCGGTACCCAAAAAGGCGCCGAACCTGTGACCACACCCGAGATGGAGCGGCACGTGAGCCAATGGTAGCGACATATCTCTCCCAACACTCCTGCTTACTCTGGCGTATCAGCCTCCGAGCTTGTGCCCAGAGACGTTTGAAAGCGATCAGGTGCTCTATACAAGGGTGGCGCCGGTGGCGCTGGAGTGCCCTACGATGTTCCCTGATGGCCTCAGCAATCTCTGCAGACCACCATGGAACCGACTTGCGCCGAACTGAGCCGGTGGTGGTCGGAACACTGGCTTCAGCAGCGGAAATGATGGCTCTAGTAATGTGATGAACAGCCTGATCAACATCATCTGGGATTGGAGGAATCGCCCTAGTAGCGGAGGTGTAAGCAGGCCAGTCAGTCCTATTCAGAGACCAACGGGGCAATCGATATGGAGGTTGATACTGGGGGAGAGAGATATGGATGGGGAAGTGGTCGCTACCACATAGGTTATGTGGACCCCCCAATGAAGCTGAGGTAGAAGACTTGGGCTGCAGATAGAAAGGTCTATAGCCGAGTATGTGCCATGCGCCACACTGAAATGTGTGGGGACACCGGTATTAAGAAGGCAGCAGTCCAGCTGTGCTAGTATAACTTCAATGTCCCTCCTGCGACCTGAGACCTGAGAGCCACCCCACAAGGGGTTGTGGGCATTGAAATCCCCCAATAGAAGGAATGGTGGGGGAAGTTGTGTGACCAAGTTCGCAAGGTCTGCAGGAAACACTGCCTCATCCGGAGGAAGGTAGAGTGAGCAGTTCGTAATGTCCTGTCGTGCCTGAATTCTCACAGCCACTGCCTCGAGCACTGTAGTAAGTGGCACTGGTGAACTGGGGACAGTGGCAAGAACGTAAAGACACACTCCTCCAGATACCCTGTTGTGTCTTGCACGGTTTTTATAATAACCCCTACACCCACGAAGGGCAGGAGTCCGTTCTGCAGGAAACCAGGTTTCCTGTAATGCAACACAGAGGGAAGGGTAGTGACAGAGCAACTGCTGTAACTCGGCCAAGTGGCGGAAGAAACCGCCACAGTTCCACTGCAGCACCACACTATCTCCTGGCTTACTGGGCGTATTTATGTAGTTGGTAGAGTAGGGCCCACAGGTTTCTCTGCAGTCACTGACTCAGGAGGCAGAGCCCCGACGTCCATTGCTTCCAAAGACTTGGCAATTGCCAAATCTTCAAGGGACGCTAGGATTTCCACCACGTCCTCAGAAGCAGACGGTTTTTGTGGTGGTATGGTAGCCACTTGAGAATCTTTTGTTTTGGTTTTCTTTTGTTTCTCGCGCTGATCCTTCGGCCTCTCACGCTGGGAGGGCTTGGCAAACTCAGTCTCAGGGACGGAGGCTGTCCTTGAGGCCCTACGACCAGCTTTGGATGGCACTTGCTGCCACTCACTGGCATCCACTGAGCCAGTGGGAGAAACCGAGGTAGAAAGGGATTCAAGTGATCCCTTCCTCGCGAGAGGAGCCAGAGCAGGTTGTTGTAGCTCTGGCTCACGTGTGGGGACCGATGTCCCCATTTGTTGGGGGGTTTTTGCTTCCAAGGCAGGGGCTTTGGAAGCAACAGTGTGAGATGTGCCCCCTACCACCAAGGGGGCCGATGGTGACGGTTGGGCTCGAGGGCCCACTGTGATAGACGGAACTGGCGGTAAACTAGTCTGCGGAAATGGTTTTGTAGCTGCTGCATAGGATGTTTTGATGCTGACCGGGTGGAGTTTCTCATATTTCCTCTTGGCATCGGAATAAGACAGTCGATCCATGGTTTTGTATTGCATGATCTTCCTTTCTTTGTGCAGTACAGAGCAGGTAGGCGAGCAAGGTGGGTGCTGCTGTCCACAGTTAACACAAATGGGAGGTGCTGTACAAGGGAGGTCTGGGTGCGATGGACGACCACAGTCCCGACAGGTGGAGTTGGCGGTACACCTGGATGACATGTGCCCAAACCTCCAGCATTTAAAACAGCGCATAGGGGGAGGAACGTAGGGCTTTACGTCACACCGGTAAATCATCACCTTGACCTTCTCAGGCAATGAGTCGCCCTCGAAGGCCAAGATGAATGCACCAGTGGCGACCCTGTTGTCCTTCGGACCCCTATGGAATCGCCTTATAAAGTAGACACCTCGCCGTTCCAAGTTCTTGCGGAGTTCGTCATCTGACTGCAAAAGGAGATCCCTATGAAAAATCAAACCCTGTACCATGTTCAGGCTTTTGTGTGGGGTGATAGTAACGGGAACATCACCCAGCTTGTCACAGGCGAGCAAAGCCCGTGACTGTGCTGGGGATGACGTCGTTATTAAAACTGATCCCGATCGCATCTTCGACATGCCGTCTACTTCTCCAAACTTATCTTCCAAGTTCTCGACGAAAAAGAGAGGCTTCGTGTTCACGAAAGATTCACCATCAGTCCTAGCACATACTAAATACCTTGTCCTCGGCTACGAGACCTGCGTTCCTCCCATGGCGTGGCCAAGGAAGTGTCGTAAGTCTCAGCATTGAAGTCTACTTTTCCTTTCTTAGAGACGGTGGTTAAACGCCCACCAACGTTACTCTGGGTTCTTTTCATGGTGTTCCCACGAGCAGCTAGGGAAATAAAGGTCCACCCAGGCAGAGCCCCGCTTGCCTGGGTAAGCCTTGTACAACTGAGGTGCGGCAGGTTCCTCGGAGGTTGCTCGCTAGTGGCTGTTCAACCTCAACAGCCATGCATCTCCTCGGCACGTAGCACACCTTGAGATTGAGGTTTTTTTTATAGAGGTTTGTACCGTCCTCGCGACCCGGGCGATTAAGCCAAGATCCCCGGGCTCTGAAACGTACAACGTTCCACCGTCGCGCCGAACGATGGTCGTTGAGGCACGCACAGAGCTTACGGTGTAGCGGACTGTTGGCACGACACAGCCCACAGCTCAGGACCCCGGGTTCGCCAAGCCCGTACTCAGCAAATTAATGCTGAGCCCCTGAGGGGCGCGACGTCATACAAGGTGAACGTGACAGAGGGTCGCCAGCGTGATGCCGCCACTGAGAATGTGTGCTGCTGTCACTGTGATCGGTTTTAATGCTGTCGCGACCAGCTTTGGTGCTGCCGCTATGCTGAAGTTACGAGCCGATTGTTCATATGCGGCCACCCAGTGGAATTTTATGAAAAATTTCAAATTTTACACATAAAGTCTCATGTTAATTAAATTTTGCTAGTAACATAGGCGATGCTCAATTATTTTACGAGCTGATTATATACACTCCAATTCCACCACGTTGCTCCGTTTCCAGATTTCGAATTAATGCAAGCCTACTCATTTTATTTCTTCTACAGTTGTTTTCGTAGTATAATTGGTTAAGTTACAAAAGTGTAAAAATAAGTCATTGGTTAATAAAGTAAATAGGCTATATTTTTAAGAAATTAGCTCCCCTACCCCCCCCCCCCCGGCGGAAACTTCAACATCAAAATCTCTTAAACACAAAAAAATGTTATCCCTAAATTTGATACTGCTGTAATAACCCCAACTCAGCAATTGGCAAGAGCTAAAAAAAAAGTGTCTCAAAACAGTACAAAGTTTAGTTCCGCATGGAAAGGAACAAAAATACCCTTGGTGGAAATTAGTAACAAAACTGAAAGGAAGTACAACACCGTTCCAACTGTATGAAAAGAAGCATCTAAAAAGAAACTACGAAAATGCCCAAAGTCTTTCAGAAAGAACAATACCAGAAACTTTTATAAAACATTCAAAATAAAACTCAACGGTTACCAAAAATTACAAAACTTAAAATCCCAATTTGGTTCTTCACAACCAGGAAATATATAAGGTAGTTTCTAATTATTATGAAAAAATACAAAATATTCAGAACCAGCGAATGAACTCGTAGTACAGCGAATTTATAACAGTGACCTTTAGTCCAAACAACCTGACGTAATCTAAATTACTAAACAAATTAAGAGACTTAAAAACAAATAAGCATCCGGAGAAGATGTTATATTTGCAGAAAATCTCCTGACCGTGACACTATACAAGAGATCACTCAACTAATAGGACAGATCTGGCAAAATGAGCAAATCTACATTTAACTGCCTGGCAGAGGGTTCATCGAACCACCTTTTACTATTCATCTCCCATTCCACTTTTGAATAGCGCGCGGGAAGAAAGAACACCTGAATCTCTGCGTTGGAGCTCTGATTTATCGTATTTTCTTCTGATGATCATTTCTACCTATGTAGTTGGTGGTTTTGGTGGTCAACAATATATTTTCACATTCGGAGGAGAATGCTGGCGATTGGAGTTTCGTAAGTAGACCACGCCGCAGAGATAACCGCCATTGTTGTAATGATTCCCATCCCATATCCTGTATCATTTCCGTAACGCTGTCTCCCCTGTATCGCGACAATACAAAACGAGCGGTCCTTCTTTGGACACTTTCGATGGCTTCCGTCATTTGATAAGGATCCCACACTGGGCAGCAATACTCCAAAAACGGACGGACAAGCGTAGTGTTTGCAGTTTCTTTTAATAGTTTAGTTGTATCTTTTAAGTGTTCTGCCAATTAAACGCATTCTCCGGGTCGCCTTTCCTGCGACATTTTCTACGTGTTCTTCCCGTCTGAGGATTTGAAGGTGTCCTAATTAATCCATTGTATGAGAAAGTAGAGATAACCGATCCTAATAATTACCGAGGAATCTCTCTTGTCCCGGTCACATACCAAATTCTCTCGCAGTGTTTACTTTATCTAGCACAAGAACAGCTGGAACCTAAAATTGTGAATACCAAGCAGACATAGAAAAAAAAATTCTTAATTCAAAAGTAATAAAGCATCATATGATTTATAGAAATAATACTGTATGGAGATTTGTGGATTTTGAAAAGCCCTACATCTGAAATGATCGTCAATCTCCTTTCCAAATTGTATGGGAACAAGAGCCAGATGTGGAACCGTTGAATCGACGATAGTTCTAAAGTCATGGGAGGAATTTCTGAACCATTTAATATAAAGACTGTTGGTAGTCAGAGAGATACACTCTTCCCATTACTACTTAACCACGTTTGGAAAAGGGAATCACATAATAGCGAAAGCCCGAGTCGAGTGAAAATATAGATAAATAGATAAACGTTAGGCTGAAGTAATAATAGATTGACTCGCCTTTGCAGGTGAACGGTTGATTTTAACAAGGGATGTTACTGGAGCTAAAAAAAAAATTAAAATCTGTAAAGTAGTTAAGAAAACAGTTGGACTACAAGTGTCACTCATGAAACTGAATATAAACTTGCAACAAACAAGAACCAAAGTTCCTGAAAACGAAATACGGAAAAGTACAAATAGTTTCTCAATTTAAATAATAGGGCGGAGTCATAAAAGAAAACGGCCTGTAAAGAAGCTTCAAATTTAGCTGTCAAGAAATAGAGCAATGCAGAATATTTGTAATAAATGATCACTTTTATTTTTTATTTATTTATTTACAGTTGATTGATTTGATAGCTCACAGGAGTAATTGAAATTTAATTTTCAATATTTTTATGTGGTTATTCAACAAATTTATAATTTTTGATTGTTGTCGTAGTGTCTCATTAACAGTGCTAAATATTTTATCCAATAGAATAATAGCAGAAATAGAATATTATTGGATTGAAGATCTTGGCGCACAAATATTCATATTTTGATGATTCATTATTAGAGCGACTTAAACAAATTTCACATATAACTGCAAACTTTTAAGAAACTTTGTTTTATTGGCGTTCCTTGCTAAACGAGGAGAGGAAAATTATTTGTGGTTTTCTGCATTGTCCCTCAATGTTGTCAAAATTCATCACCTGCGACGACGGCATAATGTATGTATTTACAGCTACGAATTTGCATGAACAAATCAAGAAATACATGCATAAAAATTATGGAATAGTGACTGTAATATTTTTGCTCCATATAAATACAAATCCTGATTTTAATGATCGCTGCAGGAGCTGCAGACGAAAAATAAGAAATTTGACGGCTCACTGCAGAAAATGGAGTACATGTATAGAGACAAATGCTTAGTGTACATCACTTTCAAATGTTATTGTTTGTAATCCTAAGGCAACAAACTGCTAAGGTAAACGGTCCATAGGCTTAGAAACTACTGAAACTAAACTACACTAACAAGGGGAACACCAAGTATGGTACCAACGGAATTTGATGGGTCGAAGGTATATTGTGAGGGAATTCTTCCAGACCATCAAGCTAAAAGGATTTGTCCCAATGGGTCTTTATTTCTAAGAATACCGAAATCAAATTCGTAGCAAATTACCATGCGTAACGTGTCTACTTATACAGGGCGGTTACCGCTCAGCGAGACAGCGTGGTGCAACCGGCAGGATACGAGGCTACCATGCAGGAGACCTGTGTTCAAGTCCGACATTGGTCAATTACTTTTCACATCTGTCCGATGATTGGGCATAATTATGTATTTTATAACCATTCATATCGAAACGTTTGCAGTAAATGGTCAGGATAAAAACATGTAACATTCGCTCAATATGTTATGTATTGTGCGACATTTATTTTATGCATTTTGTCTTTTCGAAGCACACTTTTAAGGCGATTGAAGCATATTTCAGAATCAGTAAACAGTCTTTTGTTAATACCTATAATATTTGGACAACATTTAATACCTATGTTTACAGTTCCTTTCATTAAAAGACGAAAACATGCTCCTGAATTATTAACAGCTAACCGCGAAATCGCTTCACGAGAAGTCTCGATTCGAATACATTCATTACTGTTACATCAGTTCAGCGCACCAGTCTTCGTTCCCATGATTAAATATGTCTGATTTGCGTCGCAATTAATTGACGACCGAACATTGTTTTTGAATGTAACCGACCAGTGTATTCCAGTATCGCTGATGAAGACACCTTGCGCCTGTAAAGTGGTAGCATTTATTAGATGTGCGTGGTGCTACAATGTTTTGTGTTTTCGGTGCTTTTATGGCAATTATCACCCAGAATTTTGTACAGGTGTTGAAGATAGTGACGATGGCGACAGTGAGTAAATAACACTGCGCAATAAGTAAAATAATCAGCTGCTAATGTGTCATTTGCTGTTATCCTGACTGTTTACTCAAGCTGTAACATAGGAGTGGGTATAAAGGCATATAATTATGCACAATAAAAGAAGAGAGATGAAGAAAAGTGAAAAATAAATGACCCGAAGGGGAAGATTTTTTTATTTTCTTGTTGTATAACAGTTTGACTTATTATTATTTTTGTTTTTCTTTCTTTATATCTCTTTCTTTGCTTAATTTTTTTAATATAAAAATTAGCAATTACAATTTTTAAAAATTGTTCTGCCGCTAGGTATCGAATTCGGGCCTCCTGCATTTTTTCGATCCCCTGTGCCACGCAGGCAGTATTTTTCTTTTTTTCTTTTTATTTTTTTATTTTGTGGGACTCCCTTCTACCCTTACAGCCCATCCATGCTCTCACATTTTTCGCCTTCTCCGGCTAGCTTCTTTGCCATGGTTTGTTACAAAATATGTGTATGTTTCCGCTTTTATGTGTGGTTTCCTGCAGACTGACAGTTTCAAAGTTCGTCTTCTCGTTTCTGTGCTGCTTTAGGCAGTGCATTCCACAATCTAAGTGCGATTGTTTTTGTCCTGTTCTTATTGAAGGACTATGTAGTATCCGCTCGTAACTCTGTGAACGCCTGTCGCAGTAACAACACTCTTTATAATTTGTCAGTGTAACTCACCCATTGTGAAGTTGAAAAGAAAAATAATGTTTGTTAAATAAAGAAATGCCTCTTCAGTGGCTAACTTAACAACGAAATAAATCATAAAATAAAATGTAGTTCCTCAAAAGTAAATGTAGCAATTTTTACTGACATCGAATTTCCTAATATTTTGGCTTTCATTCTTAATGTATTTTCCTGTCCCTGATACTTGATCTGGCATTTGGCAACTAATGGAGGTGCTCGTCATGTGTTCATGTCAAGTTACGTTCTTCGGTAGCTGCATCGCTGTTTCAGGGTTCTGCTGAGGCCTTCACGGCTACCGTAGCGGCCACGGGGCCCACGAAGTCCCTACAGTACTTCACCCTCAGCAGCTGTCCCCTACTTTAGCTTTCATTCTTTATTTTACCTTATCCTAGTCCCTGTCTCTCGAACAATGCTTTTAATCTATCTCCAAAGCGTTGTTGATGGCTTTTCCTCCTATATTCTTCGTCATATTTTGTATGTAAATAGTGATCATATTCCAGAATATTATCTTTGCCTCTGTTGTGAATGACATAGTTGATGTATTGGCCAGTCAACCATACAATAGCATTATTTTGTGGTAGAAGTATAACATTTACTGTGATTTCTCTACCATCAGTGCTTTTTATAAAGGCAATCTGTTTCTTCACATCATCCCAAATATTTTTGTGTCCTTCACAGACAAAACGGTGTTTTATGGTGTCTGCTGCTGTACATTTCTGACAGACGTTGGTATTGTTTTTCCCAATACTACATAGTCTGTCATTTGCACATATGATATTGGGAGCCTAGCACCTAGTCGATTGCACGACGCTGTCTCGCTGAGCGGGAACCGCCATACAGACACGTGACGCGTGGTAATTTGCTGCGAATTTGAACTCGATTTTCTTGTAAATAAAGGCCCATTGGAATAAATCCTTTTAGCTTGATGGTCTGGAGGAATTCCCTCACAACATACCTGCGACCCATCAAAATCTGTTGGTACCACACTTGGTGTTCCACTTGTAAGAACAATAAACACACACACACACACACACACACACACATACAGATGCTCAAATTTCTGACGGGAGCGGCCGTGTAATCCGCTACGTATTACCATGCGGGATACGGCGCTTTTGATAGCCGAGTGAAAGTCTGCATCAAAAGAGGGATGGTATATTTGGGGTTTAAAGGAACGATGAAAAACTTTCCCAGAACTTAAGTAACTCAAGGCAGTATTTATTGGGCAGCCTTTAGCAATCAGCCTGGTGGAAAGTTAGCTAGGGGAAGACGATATAACGAAGATGCGATATTAAGGCCCAGGAGTAAATAAACAGCGCGCCGTTGCTCCGAATTCTCGCGTACTGCAAACGAGAAGGCCGCCTTTCACTCGCGGAGAGAAAACAAGCGACGGCGGGTCGTAGCTCGGCTGTCTGTGACGTAGCAGCGGCGCGGGCGGCCGGCGCCGGTCGATGCGTGTGACGTCACGGGCGCGCTGCGGCGGCGTTGCCGCGCCTCGCGGGCCGGTCGACGTCACCGCCGGCCGCGCCGCCGCTCGCGGGCCGACGTCTGGCAACGCCGCGCAGCTCGGCCCGTGCGAGCGCGGTGCGTGCGCTTGTGCGTGTGCGTGGCCCGGCGCGGCGCCTCTGAATGGCCCAGCGAGGCGCGCCGCAGCAGCAGCGATGGATCGCGCTGGCGCTGTGGGTCAGCAGGATCGACCGGCCGCCGCTTGGAGCGCCGCCAGGGGCCTCTGGCACGGCGGCGGCGTTTGGTAGGGCCAGGCCTCCCAGCTGCTGAGCTCCAGCCAGCCAGACGCCCTCAACTGACGCTGCCCGCTGTTTAGGAACTCCTGAGGGCGTCAGGAACTTGGCATCAAGCCCCTTTTACACTATCGACATTCCTGTCTCGACGCTGGAGACGAGTTGGTCTACTGCAGCGCTCCTGGCCAATAGTTCGAGTACCGAGTCCCTTCTGTAGGGTTGCAAACTTTTGAAATTGGAGATACATCTACATCTACATACATACTCCGCGATTCACCGTAAGGTGCGTGGCGGAGGGTACACTGTACCATTACTAGGCATTTCGTTTCCTATTCCACTCCCAAATAGAACGAAGAAAAAATGAATGCCTATGTGCCTCCGTACGAGCCCTAATTTCTCTTGTCTTTGTGATCACTACGCAAAATGTAAGTAGGCGGCAGCAAGATCGTACTACACTCAGCTTCAAATTCCGGCCCTCTAAATTTACTTAACAGAAATTCACAAAAAGAACGTCGTTTATCTTCCAGCGATCCCCAATTGAGTTGCCGGAGCATTTCCGTGACACTCACGCATTGGTCGAACCTACCGATAACAAATCCAGTTGCTCGTCTCTGAACCGCCTCTATGTCTTTATTTAAACTGATCTGTTGCGGGTCCCAAGCACTTGAGCAGTACTCAAGACGTGGTCGTACAAGCGTTGTATACGCGGTCTCCTTTACAGGCGAAGTACATCTTCCCAAAATTCTCCCAATAAACCGAAGTCGGCTGTCTGCCTTACTCACAACTGTCCTTACATGCTCGTTCCATTTCATATCGCTCTGCAATGTTACGCCTAGATATTTGAACGACGCGACCGCATCAAGAAGCTCACTACTAATGCTGTATTCGAACATTATGGGATTGTTTTTTCTACTCATGCGCATCACCTTACATTTTTCTACATTGAGAGCTAGCTGCCATTCTTCGCACCAACTAGAAATTTTGTCTAAGTCAACCTGTATGCTATTACAGTCAGTTACAGACAACACCCTCCCATACACCACAGCATCATCAGCAAACAGCCGCAAATTACAACTTTTTCTGTCCATCAGATCATTTATATAGATAGAAAATAATAGCGGTCCTATCACACTCCCCCCTGGGGCACGCCTGACGATACACTCGTCTCTGATGAACACTCGCCGTCGAGAACAACGTACTGCGTTCTATTACTTAGGAAGTCTTCCAGCCAGTCCAGTGATTATAGTGCTTAAAAGAAGTGAAAAAGACAAAATAAGACGGCTAAACTTTACTACTCGTACAGAATAACAATTGTAACTACTGTGTAGTATCATCATTATAGAAATACGCTAAAACTAAGGTACAGATTTATGATAGTAATCGTACAAGAAGGCCAATGAAACGTAAACAATTCGAAAGGTGGTTTTATCATAGATGTTCTAATAAGTAAAGCAGAGTATCCGTATGTGTGTACGTGTTGCATACAAGTCTACAGTTTAGTTCCAATCTTTATTAATTTTCGTTCACGTAAGCTTCAATCCAAGCTTCAATCCATACGATATATAGTTCACGAGATATGACGTCATAAACAATTAGATGCGCGAAAAACTGCAGCATTTTGCGTGTATGCTGCTCATTTTCACCTAAACCATTGGACCGATTTCAACCAAATTGCTCCATGGTTAAGAATCACATAAGGCACATGGTTCAAAACATATTACGTCATAACCAATAGAAATCACAAAAAATGCCAGATAATGCGTCGAGACTTTCGAAATACACTGTGTCAGAATGACTGTACTTAACGACTTGCAAAAAAACTTTAAACATAATTTCAAACCTTTTTTAAACTTTTTCTCGCTGGTAACCATAGTAAAATAATGAAAAGAAAAATAAGTTTCTCGCTTACTACTTTTCCGCTGTTTATGGAGTAAACCTACGGCTTTCTGTATGATGTTACAATTTATAATTTTTACATTAGAAATTGTTGGCACAGGAAAGTTTACAAACATTATACACACATATAGTTAAAAGTAACTTCTAAATTGTATTACGGTACGATACATATATCATGATATATGAGCACATTAACAGTAACGTTCTTGGAAAACAGCTCCCTCACGCACCAAGTTTTAATATATTACTTCTTTATTACTAATCGTATTCCCAAGAGATTTTACATACATACAGCCCTTATACAAATGAATATATACCTGAAAAAGGGCAGGCATTTTTCAGCTAGTACGAATATAAAGATTATGTGTGCATATAGCTGTTAAGAGTGGTAAAAAGAAAAAGAAATTTTAGGATGATTCTCCATACGTTTTGCGACTGTATTATACCCCTTGTAGGGCTTATATTGGTACAAGTAAAAGTAGCTCATGCATTTAGCAGTTGAAGTTCCAATCTTAATATACTGGCTTCGATTCCCACTGCCCACCATATTTTTAAAATTCTTCGTTTGTTCACTTCGGAAATTTCAAATATAGTGTTCTATATAAATATATAAAAATGAATTGCTGTTCGTTAGTCTAGTTAAAACTCGAGAACGGCTGAACCGATTTGGCTAATTTTAGTCTTGGAATATTCGTGTAAGTCCAGGGAACGTTTGAAAGGTGATAAAATATGGAAACGTTGTCCAGGAAAGAGAAAAATCGGTAAAAACTGAAACAGCTTTTTCCAGTGACCTATCAATACCTTTCGTCCAATTACGATAAAATTTTGTACATTCCATGTTGAAAGCAAGAGGAAGGTTCGCATCAAATAAAAATTTGGAAAAGTCGCCCGGAAAGCAGAAAAATGTAGGAAAAACCGAAAGTGATTTTTTTTCTATGAATGAAAATTAATTGCCATTTGGTTGTAAGAGCATCACTTGAGTACGGCTTGACAGGACAAGGTTTGTATGAAATACATTTTTTGCGATAATCTACCGGATTAGCGAGACTAACGAACAGTAATTCATCTTTGACAGTTCATATACTGGTTCAGATCGTGTAAAATGAACTTTACTTTTTCAAAGTATATTTCTGAACGCACCCAACATAACAACCGAGTCATTATTTTACATATTTTAAATCTAAATTTTCCTCGCAACCTTTCCATTTTTTATCACCGTTTACCCTTCCCTGAACTTGCACGAATATGACATGAAAATTATTCTGGACATGTCTGCGTGATTTGCCCACTCTTTCTGCCAACTATCGAGCCGATTCTTAGACTATCTCATAATGCCGTTATAAAGCTACTTGGTTCAAATGTGCAAATGTTTGTTAAGCTTATGGGGCTTAACTACGGGGTCATCAGTCCCTAAACTTACAAACTACTTACGAACTATCTTATACTAAGGACGGCACAAATATCCGTGCCCGAGGGGGGATTCGAAACCCCGACCGTAGAGGCCGTGCAGACCGTGACTGGAGCGCCTCAGCCCCCTCGGCCACCGCGGCCGGCAATCATATATATGATTTACTTTGCACCATGTGTTGCCCATTTTTAATTTACTGAGATAACAGGTCAGTTTTTTTTATCTTTTGGGAACCATCCTTTTTATGTGAGCATAGAAAGCTATTCTTTTCCTAGTTGTATCAGTGATTTTTTTCAACATGTGTATAAATTTCGGTATTATAACGCATTCTGTATTGTGTCTGCTCTTTAACTGGCCCCAATATTTTCCTTAATATTTTACTTTCAGTAATTTGTAGTGATTCCATCATTGCCATTTTGTTCAGAGTCAAACATTCTGCTGCATAGAGCGTTTCTGGGCGAATTACTGTAGAGTAGTGAGCCAATTCAGCAGTGATGGCTATCGACTTCTGATTATATACGTCCTTAGTGAGGCAGTATGCTGTTTTCATCTTTCTAACTATTGCTTTAATGGATTCTTTCTTTGAAATATCTTGTTCAATTACTTCTCCTAGATACCTGAACTTATTTCTCCTCTCAATTTTTCCATATTTAGTTATCATTATGTTTGGAGCTGTGTTAATGTTCGCCATATATTTCGTTTCCTCAAAGGATATTTGTAAGCCTGCTTTTTATGCTTGTTCTTTGAGAAATTCAATTTGTCTCGTGGCTGCTTCTATTGAATCTTAAAAAATAGCTAGATCATCTACAAATGCTAAACAGTCTATGTAGTACTTCAACCAATGATTTCCTGCCAACCGTGTCATAGGCTTTCATTAAACATTCATAGAATATATGACATCAACTGCGATTGGGCAAAGCTGAAAATGTGTACCCAGCCGGGATTCGAACGCGGGTCTCCTGCTTTCTAGGCAGTTGCGCTGACCCCTACACCACTGGGGACACAGTGATCACCGCACCTGCAAGGACTACCAAAGCACGCCTCCCGTCTGATACAAATTCCCAGCTTCGCCCTGCCCACAGTACTCAAACTCGTAGTCATGAACTAATTCCCGCAAGAGTAAGGGCTTAAAACTTTGCCCACCCCTCCCCATTAACGATAGGACCATTGCCCGTCACCGGAATATTATATATATATATATATATATATATATATATATATATACATGTGGCGTCTGTTCCGAGAGAACAGACGTCACTTCTGATCCTGCAGTTGTTATTATTCAACATTCATAGAATATATAACATCAACTGCGATTGGGCAAAGCTGAAAATGTGTACCCAGCCGGGATTCGAACCCGGGTCTCCTGCTTTCTAGGCAGTTGCGCTGACCCCTACACCACTGGGCACACAGTGATCACCGCACCTGCAAGGACTACCAAAGCACGCCTCTCGTCAGATACAAATTCCCAGCTTCGCCCTGCCCACTGTACTCAAACTCGTAGTTATGAACTAATTCCGGTAAGAGTAAGGGCTTCAAACTTTGCCCACCCCTCCCCATTAACGATAGGATCATTGCTTTCATTAAGTTTGATAGATTATCTTTTCAGATACATTATTACTATCTTTAAGTTGCTAATCTGTTCTGCAAATTATCTACTCTTTCTAAAACACTGCTAGTCTCCAATTTGTGTGCCGAATTATTGTTCTGCTCTAGCTAGTGACTCTTTTGATGAGGATTTATAAGTAATGGCAGGAGAAATAAGCCTCTGTAGTTGTTCTCATCAGTTTCATCACCAGATTTGTGCAGTGGGTGCATCAGCGCTGTCTTTCATTCGTTAGGAATCTCTTTTACTAACCAAATACTTCGTATGATTTCGGTTAGCTCGTCAAGAAATTTCTTGTTTATTTACAAAGCCCTACAATTGTGGATCCTCTCCAGGAGCTTTGTCGTTTTGAGATTTTTGATGATATCCCTGGTAGTCACCACCACGGTTCAAGTTTCCACAACAGAATTTATTCAAGTCAGAGAAAGTACCCTCTGGGTTCGTTAACTAGTGAAACGAAACAAAATTCTTCTGTTGTTGTTGTTGTTGTTGTGGTCTTAAGTCCGCAGGCTGGTTTTACGCAGGTCTCCACGCAACTCTCTGCTGTGCAAGTCTCTTCATCTGAGAATACGTTCGGCAACCTACATCCTTTTGAATCTGGTTACTATATTCGTCCCTCGGTCTCCCTCTACGATTTTTACGCCACACGCTTCCTTCTAATGCTAACTTGACGATTCCTTGGTGTCTCAGAATGTGTTCAACCAATCTATCCCTTCTCTTAGTCAGGATATGCCAGAAACTCCTTTTCTCCCCGATTCGGTTAAGCACCTCCTCATTAGTTACGTGATCTACCCGTTTAATTTTTATCATTCGTCTGTAGCAACACATTTCAAAAGCTAATATCATATTTTTATCTGAACTCCTTATCGACCACGTTTCACTCCCATACAATGCTATACTCCAGACAAATTCTTTCAGGAAGGACTTCCTAACAATTAATATTGGATGTTTCGCTTCTTTAGAAACGCTTTTCTTCCCATAGCCATTCTGCATTTTATATGTTCTTTACTTCAGCAATCAGAAGTTATCTTTCTACCCAAATAACAAAATTCATCTACTACTTCTATTGTCTCATTACCTAATCTAATTCCTTCAGCATCGCATGATTTTCTGACATTAAATCCCATTACCTTCGTTTTACTCTTGTTAATGTTCATCTTATATCTTCCTTTCAAGACACTGTCCATGCCATTCAATTGCCCTTCTAGATCTTTTGCGGTCTCTGATAGAATTACTATGTCAACGGCAAACCGCAATGTTTTTATAACTTCTCCCTGCACTTTAAAGGCCTCTCCAAATTTCTCCTTCCATTCCTTCACTGCCTGCTCAATGTACAGATTGAACAACATTGAGGAAAGGCTACAACCCTTTCTTACTCCTTTCCCAACCTCTGCGTTCCTTTCTTGCCCTTCGAATCTGATAACGGCTGGTTTTTGTATAGGTTGAATAGAATTCGCTTCCTATATTTTACCCCTGATACCCTCAAAATTTGGAAGAGTGTATTACAGTCGACATTGTCAAAAGCTTTCTGAAACAAAAGCTAAAAACGTAGGTTTCCCTTTCCTTAGCCTATCTTCTAAGATAAGTCGTAATGTGAGTATTGCCTCTCGTGTTCCTATCTTTCCCCTAAATCGAAGCTGATCTTCTCCGAGGTTGGATTCCACAAGTTTTCCATTCGTCTGTAAATAATTCGTGTTAGTATTTTGCACACATCACTTATTAAAATAATAGTTCTGTAATTTTCACACTTGTTTGCACTTGCTTTTTTGGGAATTGGAATTACTTCTTGAAGTCTGAGGGTATTTCCCCTGTCTCATACATCTTGCATACCAGGTGTTACAATTTTTTTCCATGACTGGCTCTCCTAACGAAATCAGCAGTTCAGAAGGAATATCATCTGCTCCAGGGGTCTTGTTTCGACTCAAGTCCTTCAGCGATCTGTCAAATTCTTCTCGCAGTATCATTCTTCTATAGAGACAGAAATCCCAAAACCAAACACATAATATAGTCTGGTAGATCAAAGGCATAGTCACCGGCATAGTTAAGTTCGTCACTCGCAATCCACCAGGTAAACGTTCCAGCCACTTCCGTCCGGGAGGCCGTCGGCGAAGTCAATAGGAGTCGGTGATCTTGCGTAGTGGAGAGAGCAAACACACCAACACTGGCTCATCGTTAGTTTTTTTTCTTTGTTGTGTTTTATGCCAGTACACTGGCAGGCTGGCAGGAGCACTATAGGCTGCTCTTCAGCCGAGAGTAATAAAAGACATATAAGAGTTGAGAATTAAAATACATAATAGGAGATAAAACAACGGAGATACAGTGACATAGACAAGGCGACAGTTTGGAGTACATTACAATAGACAGATGATTAAAACCACATATAGTTAGTTAAAAATTATGAGCCACGGTGACCTAAAAAACAATGTAGGACGATAATAACACAGGACGGCGAGTACACGGAGACACTAATTAAAACACACGGTGCGACGCTGCTTTGATTGCAGTGGACGCAGTTAAAAAACACAGACTTCACTGGAGCACTGCAAACAACACTATATATATATATATATATATATATATATATTCTTGTTTCTCAACCAGGGCAGGATGTAAGAGTACACCTGTCGCTGTATCTTACAGTTTGATTTAACGTAATGTGTATATTGTCTTAAATTTGTTTATTTCATGTATGCTAGATATATTTCTTATGTAACGACATTTCCTATATTGATTCATTTAGTGTAAACATGTACTGTATGTGGAAACCCGCATGAATGCACTGACATTCTTATGCTGTAAGTTAGCAATGCGCCAGAGAAAATGTTGAACCTGTTGTAAAGACTGTCTTTGGTACAGAAGTAGTAGCTGTGAGTGTCGCGCTGCTGAAGCAGTCACGGAGCGGACTCGCTATAGTAAACACATAAATGTTTTGTTGATGGTGCAGAGGCACGGTAGGCGCAGTGTGGCGCGAGTTTTATGCGATTGCAATAAACCTGAGAGGCGTACTGTTTAATGTATTGAAGGAAGTGCGAAATAAGTTTATTTATACTCGAAAGTGATCAGAGTAATGTTTATTCAAATGTACAAGAAAAGTAATTGTTTGGTAATCAAGTCTATTGTCGCCGAGAGTGATCGTTGCTGTAATTACGGAGATTAGAAGGTGTATCGAGGTGATATCAATGCATGGAGATTTCAGCCAGACGAGCTGAACAAAGAGTTGTCGAAAAAAGTATTTTGAACCAGCAGTAAGAGTACCTATTGTAATCATATCTGTCTTGTATGGACTTCACGACGAAGACGACGAAGGCAGATGAGTACTTTTGTAACATTTTATTTTGTATGCATGTAAATGTAGTGTCAACCCAATCAGAATTTTGGTTCAATTATATATGACTTATTTTGAAACCAGTCTTAATTTTGTAATTATCACCATTATTAGATTATGTTGATTATGCAAGCCTGTACATTGACTAACAAGTTATATCATTTTCAAAAGAATTATGATCAGTTTTAAAGAAATTGCTAGACGAGTTAAAGAATTGCTAAACTTGTTACAACACAGAGACTAGTAATTAAAGTGCAGTGCTGTTTTAAGTTTTGCAATCAATGATTAAGCAAAAGATTTTAACTTGCTAGAGAGTTTGCACGTAAAGTAGAGTTGGTTTCATTTATGTAGAAAGTAACCAGGCTAACAGTAGTCAAAGTATTATAGTTGATTAACCAGACTTGACGGAAGTAATTCTTTTATGAAATACGTTAAATGCCAGACTCTGCTCAGCCAGTTACACGCGTACGCTACCCAGGCCCTGGAACCAATTTAAAAGAAATAGTTCACGTAAAGTTTTATAAGGAAGTTGAATGCTTTAAAGAATATTATCAAAATTATTGGGAACATTGACTGTAGTATTTGTGAAGCTCATTGCACCACGGAGTTTCACTGTACTGAGCTATTATCATTGCAATCAGAGTCTATCTGCTATTACAATTTTGATTATAACACGAACACGCCATCACCACTACATGAATACTGACACATTTATTAGTGAAGTTGTGCTGTTCGTGAATCGTAAGAGGTGCTAGTTGGAGGCTGTAATCAATGCTAAGTCAGATAGGGCCAAGCTTAATTAATTACCACAGTGACTGTTTCAAGTTAAATAATATCATTATTTTTTTTATTAATTTAAAATTTCACTGCGAAAGTGTTGTTCTGACCCATTAGTTGTGATTTTCTGCAATATTCAATAACGAAATTATTATTACTAGAGTATATTATTACGCATCCTGAATTTTGAGATTTTTTGACGACCTTCAACAGGCAATCTTCTTACAATTAGCGACCCTGCCAGGATAGTTTGGGCGCCTACGTTTGTAACTGGTTTGGCAAGAAATTTGTTAATTAAGTAATAGTAATTAAGTTATCATCAAATTTTTATTTATTATTTTGTTCTGTATATTGATTGACTGTTTATTGGATTTGAAATTTGTATATCGTTTGTTGATTTTGAAACATCGTTGAAAAGTTTAAATATGGCACCAGTATGGCAGCGTCATCGTGACGCAACAATAGAGAAAAGTAGGGTCCTTACTAGGAACGCGATAATGCATAGAAGCCAGGCATCAACAATGGATTCAAGATTAGAAAAGGTAACCGAAATGGAAAACGTGCCGGAAATGGAAAATGCAAATTTGAACGTAGATCGACAAGACATTATGCGTGATCAAAATGAGGTTCGAAGAAGTAGTACAGATTTGAGACACTCAAACGATCGCAGGTTAGCGATAAACGTTGGTCACGTAATTAATAGAGAGAAAACTAACGTGGATGAGGTCGCGGACAATGTTATTGATCAGCAAAAGGTAATTGAACATCAGAACGAATCGGAGGCTAAATGTTCATCAGATGATCTGTCATCAAGTAGTGAGGAGGAACGGAAAATCGACAGAAATAAAAAGGATAGGCGAAGGACAAAAATGAGGGATGCTGTGCCTCAAGGAAATGCAGACATGATTCAGTTAATGCAATTCATGCAAAATATGAGCCGGAATCTTGGTAAAAAAATCGATAAGTCACAGTTCGAAATAAAGAAAATAGATCAAAAAATCGAAAAATCACAGTTAGAACTAAGATGGGAACTTGGACAGGAAATAAATAAAATAGATAAAAAAAGTCGAAAAATCACAGTTATAACTAAGACGGGAACTTGGACAGGACATAAAGAAAATTGATAAAAAAATCGAAGAAATAAAAAAGGAAAATGAACACGTCAGGAAGCAAATAAGTAAACAGGAAAAAAGGATAGATGATTTAGCCACGCAAACGGAACAACAGATTACGCAGGCACAAAAAATTTGTGAGGAGCGTCACACCGAGTGCAGTAACGAAGTCACTTTGGTTAAAAAATCATTAAACAGAACCAAAGACAAAGTCGCGGGACTCGAACAGGGATTAAAACACACTGAGGAAAGAATTGTTCAGATGCAAAGAGAAATCCAGCGTGTTGTGGAATATGAAAACAATACGTGGACCCCACCTAGTACAGAAGCGCAAGTTGGCAGTCACAATGATGAGGCAACAGATAATTGTTATTGTCTCGTGAGGCAGCCTGCTGCAGGAAACGTCAGCTTTGAAACGACAAAATCTGTCACAGAAACCAGTAACGGGAATTCGCATTACGAAATAAATTTGAACGGAACTGTATCATGGCAAAGAAATGCTGCGTCATTGCGTTGTGTTGACAACAATGAGGAGACAAGGCGCACCGAAAATGATAGACGAATGGAAAAGTATTTGCGTAGTATCAGACCGCCAGTATTCAAACCAGATGGCGACATCCATATAATGAAATTTTTGAATCACATAGAACAAACTTTACCGCGAGATTGGTCGGACCGCATGTGTATAAATTATATTCTGTCCAACGTGCATGAAAGTGTTCATAATGACGTTATGGACATGAGTAGCGAGAGCATAAGTTACCGCGAATTTAAGGATCAACTAATACGCAAATATTGGTCATCAGCAAAGCAGGATGAAGTTTATGAAGATATTCACACAGCACCGATCTTTAACGCAAATAAATTCAGTACGATGGAGAAATATGTGAAACATTACTGGAATAAGAATAGGTGCCTTAGCTATCCAATACCAGAGCGAGCTTTTATTTCAGTAATGTTGGCAAAATAGCCCAGACGTGTGCGAGATCTTTTCATTGTACAACTAGTTTTATCTATAGAAAAAATTATGGAAGTCTTGGAAAAATGTGATCGAAGCTGGGAAAATGGAGACCGACCCAACCGACAGGATAGAAGGAATAGGAATGGAACAGATGATCGATATTATCGGAGGGACGAAGGTACTCGCCGTGAAGATAACGGATACGGGCACCGACAAGCGGATACACGGGAAGACAGGTCACGAGGAGGTGATACCAATAACGGCCAACAAGATGATCGACGGCAACGTCATCAGAGAGAAGAAGAACCGAGACAAGACCGACAGGAAAATCGTAATAGAGAGAGGAATAATAGAAATGATTGGCAAAACACCGGAGCTAGGCCCAAAGAATACAATCAGTCACGTAATGTAGACAGAAGTAGAGGAGACGGAAGAACAGTTTACGAGAAACCGGGACCTCGCGACAAACAGGTTTATGCGTTAGAAGCACGCACAGTAGATAATGGAGACACCAACCACGAAATACGTAATCAAAGTACGAACAATCATGAAGAAAACGCACGTTGTTTAAACTAATTGAGCGGCCTGCTTTGCCCCGCGGCGAGGCCGCAAAGCATTTAAAGGGGACTGAAGGACCGACGAGCTCGGACGAAAATGGAAAGAAAGAAGATTACGATAATGAATGGACAACGACAGATGATGAAGACGAATCTGACGTTATATACAAGACTACGAATGTAATTGAACGTGACAAGAATGAACGAACAACTGGAGAAGCAAAGAGGCTTGAGGGCGCGCAAATAAACGAAGTTATTGACGCATCAGCGCAAATAAATAAAGTAACAGTCGGGCCAGAAACGGAACAAGAATACCATGAAAGAATGTTCGTTGAAGCAATAGATGCGTTACTGGACAACAATGATCAAGATAAGAAAACTTGTTGTGTTCAACTGGAAGAAGATACTGACGTGGAAGAGACGGAAGAAAGTGACGAATCGGATACGACAGAAGATGAGCAGGGAGAATCAGACAACAAAGCAGCAGATACCGTAACTACTTTTACGGAAGAAGTAGCAGAAAATTACGATTCATTGCAGAATGAGTTTCCTGACATCATCGAACATATCAAAATTTGGAGCCATCACGACGTAGCAACAACAGCACCGTAGATGAGACAATGAGATGAACAACAAAGATTATCAACGGAAGAAGAAGATGTGCTTAGAACTGAAATACGAGTATTGAGAGACGCCAAACAGAGCGAAAGCAATACATGTCCGAAACTAAAACAGGCAATCGGATGCAACGATTAGGAAGCATTAATTGATACTGGGTTGATGATTTCAATTTTGACACGATCGATTTATGAGGATGTCAAGAAAAGCTTGCATAGAATAGAAGAACTTCCAGCAACTAGATTGAAACAATATGGAGCTTTCAATTTTAAAATTGTGGAATCAAAGAAGAAGATTTTCTTGCCGCTTAAAATCAATCAGCTTAACCAACTATTTTACCATGAGTTTGTAGTAGTGGAAGATATAAATATTCCGTTGATAATTGGAGCGGATTGGCTACAAAAAGTTAGAGCGGTCGTAGATCTGAAAACATATATTTTGACTGTTGAAGACGAAGGAAACCAGTACACCACCGAATTATTACAGCAAGTGGAACATCCAGTAAAGACATTTAATATCAGATGCAGCCAGGAAGACATAAAAACAAGTCATGACAAATAAATGCAAAGAGAAGGGTTAAAAGAGAAGGACGAACGATTTGAAGATCTTAACGGTAAACGCAACGTGCCGACAACAATGAGGCACAGAGTACTGGAGAAGACGACGCGTGAAAATGAAACACTCTACTGTAAATGAACCGTCTGACTGTAGTTATGTGAATCAAGAGCATTGCAGCGGACGAAGAAGTGGGGTACAGCAAAATGAAACCTTATTTGGATTGACACACAAAGAAAGGACACATTTTTTACTCGAAGAAGACGACACCCAAGAGGACACCGAAATGAACTTGATGATTACCGGATTTGTAGGAGAACGGACTGTTACTGTGACACCTGACACCGGAAGCCAGTACAATGCAATCGAAGAGGATTTGTACTTAATTAGCCGCAAGCAGAAGCTAATTATCAAAGAAGATTCTTGTAAATATAAACACATCATCTATTATACCAAAGCAAAGCGTGAAAGTACGGAAACGAGTAATGCTAGAGATTATTGTATGTGAACAGGCCATAGTGGCAGAATTTTTAGTTGTCGTGATTGGTGCGGACACGATGCGGAAGTTAGAAATGAAGATTAATTATTATGAAAAATATATAGAATGGAATGTGGGTGGAATAAAGACGAAATGGAACTTATTCGAAGAGAAAGAGAAAACAGACGCAGAGATGCAACACTACGTTGACTCTGTGTACGTTAACGAAGAAGAGGAGACTAATTATTATGACGTAAATCATTCTACTGATGAAGAGGAAGAGATAAGACCCTACCGTGTAAACAAAGTCAAACATGCTAATGCTATGGATCTGGTGTCCATAAAGAACAACAAAAATGTAGTACTCAGACACGTTTGTGACATTAAAAAATTTTATCACTGGTATTTAACTTGTAATCATAATATTGTAAGGGGAACTACACTACAACTGAAAGACTGATGTGATAAACATGACTTGTAAATATTAATGTATTGTATGACTTATGATTTATTTTTTTAATTTAGTGTGTATGTGAATGTGAGATAAAAGACTGAAGCTAAGCCCCGTTTGCAGGTTAGCACACAATAAACCACATAAGTGGATGAGAGCTTGGTATGCGGGACTGCGGAGCGGTGACAATGCTCTCTTGGACATTAGACGTGCCACCAGAGGCAGACGCTACCAGAGGCAACAATTGCGTCGCGCGGTCAGCCGCCGGCGAGCGACTTGAAAGCAGCCGACAGCCATGGGCGGTAGCGACTTCAAAGGAAGACACACCGCTTCATCCAACAGGACTACGAAATGTAGTGTGTGAGGTGATGTGCAATAAGGTGGAGCTATCAAGATCGGCCATGAAGGTCAATTGAGTGCAGTGCTACTTTTTTGCAGGTAAATAACATAATGCAACTTCCTACCTTTGTATCTTATGTAATGCCATGTAACCAATATTATGTATCTTTATTTTATGTCATGTAATTTTTCCTATGTGGAATATGTGTTTTAAGGTTAACAAAAAAATACACACACACACACACACACACACACATATATATATATATATATATATATATATATATATATATATATATATATATATATATTTGTTTCTCAACCAGGGCAGGATGTAAGAGTACACCTGTCGCTGTATCTTCCAGTTCGATTTAACGTAATGTGTATATTGTCTTAAATTTGTTTATTTCATGTATGCTAGATATATTTCTTATGTAACGACATTTCCTATATTGATTCATTTAGTGTAAACATGTAATGTATGTGGAAACCCGCATGAATGCACGGACATTCTTATGCTGTAAGTTAGCAATGCGCCAGAGAAAATGTTGAACCTGTTGTAAAGACTGTCTTTGGTACAGAAGTAGTAGCTGTGAGTGTCGCGCTGCTGAAGCAGTCGCGGAGCGGACTCGCTATAGTAAACACATAAATGTTTTGTTGATAGTGCAGAGGCACGGTAGGCGCAGTGTGGCGCGAGTTTTATGCAATTGCAATAAACCTGAGAGGCGTACTGTTTAATGTATTGAAGGATGTGCGAAATAAGTTTATTTATACTCGAAAGTGATCAGAGTAATGTTTATTCAAATGTACAAGAAAAGTAATTGTTTGGTAATCAAGTCTATTGACGCCGAGAGTGATCGTTGCTGTAATTACGGAGATTAGAAGGTGTATCGAGGTGATATCAATGCATGGAGATTTCAGCCAGACGAGCTGAACAAAGAGTTGTCGATAAAAATTTTTTGAACCAGCAGTAAGAGTACCTATTGTAATCATATCTGTCTTGTATGGACTTCACGACGAAGACGACGAAGGCAGATGAGTACTTTTGTAACATTTTATTTTGTATGCATGTAAATGTAGTGTCAACACAATCAGAATTTTGGTTCAATTATATATGACTTATTTTGAAACCAGTCTTAATTTTGTAAGTAGTTGTAGTCACCCCATTATCACCATTATTAGATTATGTTAATTATGCAAGCCTGTACATTGACTAACAAGTTATATCATTTTCAAAAGAATTATGATCAGTTTTAAAGAAATTGCTAGACGAGTTAAAGAATTGCTAAACGTGTTACAACACAGAGACTAGTAATTAAAGTGCAGTGCTGTTCTAAGTTTTGCAATCAATGATTAAGCAAAAGATTTTAACTTGCTAGAGAGTTTGCACGTAAAGTAGAGTTGGTTTCATTTATATAGAAAGTAACCAGGCTAACAGTATTCAAAATATTATAGTAGTTTTACCAGACTTGACGAAAGTAATTTTTATGAAATACATTAAATGCCAGACTCTGCTCAGCCAGTTACACGCGTACGCTACCCAGGCCCAGGAACCAAGTAAAAAAAAAAAAAAAAAAAAAAAAAAAAAAAAAGAAAAAAAAAAAAAAATATTTCACGTAAAGTTTTATAAGGAAGTTGAATGCTTTATCAAAATTATTGGGAACATTGACTATAGTATTTGTGAAGCTCATTGCACCACGGAGTTTCACTGTGCTGAGCTATTATCATTGCAATCAGAGTCTATTTGCTATTACAATTTTGATTATAACACGAACACGCCATCACCACTACATGAATACTGACACATTTATTAGTGAAGTTGTGCTGTTCGTGAATCGTAAGAGGTGCTAGTTGGAGGCTGTAGTCAATGCTAAGTCAGATAGGGCCAAGCTTAATTAATTACCACAGTGACTGTTTCAAGTTAATTAATATGAGTTTTTATTTAAAATTTTAACTTTCACTGCGAAAGTCTTGTTGCGACCCATTAGTTGTGATTTTCTGCAACATTCAATAACGAAATTATTATTACTAGAGTATATTATTACGCATCATGAATTTTGAGATTTTTTGACGACCACCAACAGGCAATTTTCTTACAACTTGACATAGCACTGATAAAACTGTCGGTCCAGGAATCCGATAAAGGGAGGGGGGGGGGGAGAAGCGCAGGGGATCAGAGCTGGTAGGACGGGTATATGTCAGGACGGAGGACGTCATCAGGGTGGGGGAGGCGGCGGAAATTACCCTGGGAGAGGACATGGAGGGTGTGGAGATGAAGGGAAGGGGGTATAACCCGGTAAAGACGTGGCAGAGGCCCAGGGTTGGTAAGGATGGGGGGGACCAGGGGTTGCGGGAGTCTATTTTATGGGTGGTATGGAGGATACGGATATGCTGGAGGTATTCAAGGAGGTGGGGAAACGGGATCAGGTTATACAGGATCTGCATGGGGGAAGGGAGCCGGATGCGGTAGGCGAGGCGGAGGGCGTGGTGCTCAAGGACTTGAAGGGTTTTATAATAGGATGTGGGAGCAGAGATCCAGGCGGGATGGCAGCTGCAGAGGACAGGACGCACGAGGGAGCGGTAGGTGTAGAGGATGGTGGAGGGGCTGAGACCGCATGTCCGGCCGGTGTGGAGTTTGAGGAGGTTAAGGCGGGAGAGGGCTTTCTGTCGGACAGTGCAGAGGTGGGGGGTCCAGGGGAGGTTGCGGTCGAGGGTGAGGCCGAGGTACTTCAGGGTGGGGGTTTGGGATTTGTCAGGATTGACGGAGAGGAGCCACCGGTTACACCATGAGGCGAACTCGGTGAGGTGGTACTGGAGCAAAAACTGGGAGCGGGCAAGGGAGGGGGCGAGGGCTAGGAAGGCGGTGTCGTCGCTGGCTCATCGGTTGGCGAGACGGGCTTAAGTAGATAACTGGAGCCAATCAGGAGGCAGGCGGAAGGATACTCAGTCGGTTCACAGATCCACCTGTAAGAAATAGTCCCTATTGCTTCTGTTCGTTTTGAAGTTACTGTTTGTGTACGTTCTGGTCTTGTGGTGGCATCTGGCAGGCGCTGGTTGGTCTCGCGCCGCCTGTCCAGTTGTGCTGCCCACTTGACAGTCCTGTTGTGAGGTTTGCCTGCTGGTAGGCGTTTGGCCGGTGGCATCAGAGCATCTCTGATTTCATCTTCCTTTTGGGATGGCGGGTCGTGCTAATGTGTGTTTCTTTGCTAAATTTAACTCTTGATTTTGGACGTTCACAGTTGAGTAAATTTTCAAAATAGTTTGCTAAAATATCACAGTTTTCTTGGTTGTTATGTGCTATTTTCACTTTTTCGTCTTTCAAGCAAAAGTTTGATGGAGAAAGAGTAATTATTTATTTTGAAAGTCTTATAGAAATTTCTGGTGTTATTCATTTATAAGTCGTGGTCTATCTGTTTTAATTGGTTTTTATCATAATTTCTCGTGGTGTTTCTGATCAGTTTAGCTGTTTCCTCCTCTTTTCAAAAAATCTTGGCTTCTTTTCCATGTTCTTATCTTTATTTCATTTTACCATTCATTTTGTCTTACTCTGACTGTTTCATCACAGCCCACATTCCACAATGCAAGATTTTCTGGATAATTGGTTTCCAGTATATCGCCAAAGTTACTTACTTTCTTGAGTTTTTCTACGTCAAATTTAAGAGCCCTTGGTTTGGTATGTTTCTTGGTATTTCGTGGTTGGAATTTAATGTTCATTGTAGATATAAGAAGTATCTATATCTATAAACGTGAATGTCTGTTCGTTGTACGTTTATCACGTCTGACATACAAGACGCAGATACTTAAATATTTATACAGTTACTAATTTATACCTGAGAAATGTTTTAGGCACGGGTTTATAGCAATGTGATAGATACTTAGTAATATGAAGAATATAACGCGAAATGCGGAACAATAATTACTCTTTGAAAATTATATTTACTCTTTGAAAATGGTTTTATTGGTTGCATTGTTGCTTGAGGGCTGATAATGATAAAAGTGTGGAGTATATTAGGATGGAAAGTTATCGGTGTATATAAAATTCTACGTGTGTGTGTGTGTGTTAATATTTCGCTCTGCTGCGAAAACTACAGAACGCAAACGAATGGTCTGTGTGTAATTGTTGTCCGAAGTCTCCCGTTGTACACCATAGAAGTTCCATGCCTATAGTTATAAGGGGGTGCAAGATATGGTGGTTGAAAGTCGTCAAATTATAAAAAAATAAATAAATAAACAAAAAAATAAAAAAATCGGATTGAAGCCCAGCGATGACGTTTGCGACTCTATAGCAAGGAGGTTATATACAGCGAAACGTGATGTCACAGACCATACATTTAGTCTATGCATACTACAATGTCTTCAGCTCTTTCTCTGTAAGGATAATCATAGGAATAAGGAAATATAAGAATAAATAAATAAAAAGTAAAAAAGAAATGTCTTTTTATAAGTCTCTTTAAAAAAATCGATTTGACGTTTCGCGCATTACATCAAGTGATCGATCTGTGATATTATGACAATCATTATTATAGAATTTCGTGAGTGGATTCGTCGAAACGAGTCCATTTCTACGTGTTTATTTCTGATTTCTTATATATTCTCTGATAAATGTAACATGTTTAAAAGTACTAACTCAAGGCTCGAATAAATAAATAAATACCCGGGCAACGATGAAGCAGATTTTGCCATTCCGAAAGTGACGGTGGTTTGCACGTACATCTACACCTACATCCATAGTCCGCAAGCCACCACACGGTGTGTGGCGGAGGATATCCTGAGAACCACTGTCCGTTCTCCCTCCTATTCCAGTCTCGTATTGTTCGTGGAGAGAAAGATTGTCGGTATGCCTCTATGTGGGCTTCTAATCCCTTTGATTTTATCCTCATGATATCTTCGCGAGATATACGTAGGAGGAAGCAATATTCTGCTAGACTCCTCGGTAGAGGTAGGCGTATGTTCTAGAAACTTCGACAAAAGCCCGTACCACGCTACAGAGCGTCTCTCTTGCAGAGTTTTCCACTGGAGTTTATCGATTATCTCCGTAACGCTTTCACGATTACCAAATGATCCTGTAACGAAGCGCGCTGCTCTCCGTTAGATCTTCTCTGCTTCCTGTATCAACCCGACCTGGTACGGATGCCACACCGGTGAGCAGTATTCAAGCAGTGGGCGAACAAGTGTACTGTAACTTACATCCTTTGTTTTCGGACTGCTTTTTCTCACGATTGTTCCAACGTGTCTCAGTCTGGCATCTGCTTTACCGACCATTAATTTTGTATGGTCGTTCTATTTTAAATCACACCTAATGCATAAATAATTTATTGAATTAACTACTTCCAGTTGCTGACCTACTATAGTGTAGCCAAGTGATAAAGTATCTTTCTTTCTATGTATTCGTAGCACATTACACTTGTCTACATTAAGATTCAATTGCCATTCCCTGCACCATGTGTCAACTCGATGCAGATCCTCCTGCATTTCAACACCATTTGCCGTTGTTACAACCTCTCTATATATTACACCATGATAGTCGAAAAGCCTGAGTGAACTTCCTATGTTATCCACAAGGTCATATACTGTGAAAAGCAACGGTCCCACGGCACTCCCCTGTGGCACACCTGACATCACTCTTACTTTGGAAGACTTCTCTCCATTGAGAATGGCATGCTGCATTCTGTTGTCTAGGAGCTCCTCAATCTAATCACACAATTGTTTTTATAGACCATACGCTCTTACTTTCTTCATTAAACGACTGTGGGGAACTTAATCAAACGCCTTGCGGAAGTCAAGAAACACGGAATTTACCTGAGAACCCTGTATATGTCCCTCAGAGTCTCGTGGACGAATACGGTGTAACACCACAACTCGACCATAGCATTAGAATCACCATATTCAAACATTTTCCATCGTTAAGTAATATTAATTATTTTTTTCAAAATTTTTAGTAAATTAAAATTAGATCAGAGTAATTCAGAATAACAGTATTCATGGAATACGTAGGTCAAAACAACTCGTATATCAAAGATCATTTGTCAGGTTGCTATTATAAATAGTACCCGCAGTTGAATTACTCTCTCTTTACGTTACTTGCCCTGTGGTACTAGATCTCTAACTGTTAAACTCTCTATGTGATACCTCTCCGTGATTAGTTTTTAAGTATCATACACGGTTTATTTCCAACATAGGAAGGAACCCGAGAAAAAGTGTTTATTTATTAATATAAACTTTCATACCGTGATCATACGCGAATGCGCACATTATCGGGGTAGGCTAGGACGGAAGAATTAGAAACTTCTGCCTCATGACTTTGGAATTTGAACTGATTGTCAAGTTTAATGAAATAACTTTTAAGAAAACGTATTCAGAAGAGTTAAAGTTCGTAATCAATGTAACAGGATTCAGAGACTTTAATATAAATGAGACTTTGACGAAAATAATCATGCATTGTGAACTCATAAAGTGTATTTTGTTGTAAATATTAAATTCAAAATAGAGAATCTGTGATACTTAAACAAGTATTATACAATTATTCAAGTATTTAGTTCCCTAATATTGTCCAAGAAGATTCTAAAATTGAAATATCTGTGAAATTCGTAATGAATCAGTTAATATGTGACAGAAAATATCTAACAATTTTGATTAGAAGAAACTTCTAATGAATTTTTTCTAAACAATAATTCGATAGAAAGGAATCAGGTACAAATAATATCTTTTGTGATGGGCTTCAAACTGTCTGAACTACCGGGACCCAATGATTCAATTTTCGGTTTATTAACTATCAGCCCTTGAGAAACGGAATTTCATGCTCACACATTATAATAAGTCTTTAATTTTAAATGATACACGGAAACAATATTTACAGCATGAAAATTCAACAAAGATATAAATTTTATTCATTTCGAAGAAGTACCAAGTGTAAAGACCTAAATTTCATACTGAGGTGACAAAAATTTGAACCCATCCAGTTACTACAACTGTGAAAGTCAAGCCGAATCTACAGCTTACAAGTCACAAACTAAACACAAAATAAAAGACAACAAACGTGCAGCTCCTCTACGATTCACAAGGGCGAGCTGGGTCTCACACGGTCGTCTTTTTCGAAACCCATGGTGATTCCTAAACAGCAGATTTCTAGTCACCAAAAAAGTCATTAGCCAATATAAAAATAATGACTTCAGGCAAGATCGCTATTTTATTTGCTGTTTTTTTTTACCGGTTTCGATGAGCTATGCCATCATTTTCAGAAAAAAATGTATACAGTGTTCCCCTATTTTCACTTTAGGACTCACAATAAAGAGTTACTTGTGAAAATGTAATATAAGAAAAAGAACTCTGTCAAATGATTCAAATTTGCATCACCAAGGAGTCTCCTTGTTACCTGCGGCAAGAACACACAATTTTTAAGTATACAATGCAGATGACGATCCAAATTTTAGTTGCTCATCGAAACCGGTAAAAAAGCCAGCAAATAAAATAAACTAGCGATCTTGGCTGAAGTAAGCGTGTTTTATATAAACTTTTGATCGTTCTCCATAGGCGTAATATGCCACTTTACTATAAAGTCATTAGAATCGAACATAATACGTGTTCCAAAATTCTACAACTAACCGATGTTACAGATATAGGCCTATAGTTCTGCATATCTGTTCGACGTCCTTTCTTGAAAACGGAGATGACCTGCGCCATTTTCCAATCTTTTGGAACGCTACGCTCTTCTAGAGCGCTATCTCGCAGAGTGTATTTGGACAAACCATAGTGGGTCTACCGCAGACGTTACGTTGTGGAGTGCGATGATCTACATCTCCATTCCACTTATGTGTTTCTGGAGGTAGTGGACAAGCAATTGATATTTGCAGAAGATCCGTTTTTTTGCGTTCTTGGAACAAGAAAGTGATGTGTTGTTCCAACAAGATAATACTTGCAAACACACTGGGCATGAAACTCAATTGCTACGCAGTACAATGGCAGTACGATGTGTTGTGGTGTCGCTATTCACCACAACACCGGCAGTAGACACACGTCACCGCAGAACTATAAGAAGAGGCGATAAGTCACTCCATAGTACTTCCACATGTACATCTACATGGGATACTCTGCAAATCACATGTAAGTGCCTGGCAGAGGGTTCATCGAACCACCATTATACTCTTTATCTCCCATTCCATTCTCGAATAACGCGCGGGAAGAAAGAACACCTGAATTTCTCCGTTCGAGCTCTGATTTCTCGTATTTTATTCTGATGATCATTTCTACCTATGTAATTGGGAGTCAACAATATATTTTCGTATTCGGAGGATAATGTTGGCGATTGGAGTTTCGTAAGTAGCCCACGCCGCAGCGATAAGCGCCGTTGTTGTAATGATTCCCATCCCAGATCCTGTATCATTTCCGTAACGCTGTCTCCCCTGTATCGTGACAATACGAAACGAGTTGCCCTTCTTTGGACTCTTTTGATGTCCTCCGTCAAACCCACCTGATAAGGATCCCACACTGAGCTGCAATACTCCAAAAATGGACGGACAAGCGTAGTGTATGCAGTTTCTTTAGTAGTTCTGTTGCATCTTTTAAGGGTTCTGCCAATAAAACTCAGTCTGTGGTTTGCCTTTCCCATGACATTATCTACGTATTCTTTCCAATTTAAGTCTGAAGTAATAGTAACTCCTAGGTATTTTGTGGAGTTTACGACCTTCACGTGTGATTGATTTATCTCGTAAACAAAGTTTAACGGATTTCTTTTCGTACCCATGTGGACGACTTCACCCTTCTCATTATTTAGAGTCAATTGCCAATTTTCACACCATACTGATATCTTATTCAGATCGTTCTGCAGTTGGTTTTGATCTTCAAATGATTTTACTAGACGGTAAATGATGGCGTCATCTGCAAACAACCTAAGAGAGCTACGTAGATTTTCCCCTAAATCGTTTATGTAAATAAGGAACAGCAGAGGACCAATAACACTACCCTGCGGAACGCCCGATATCACCTCTGTTTTTGTCGATGCCCTACCATCGATTACTACGAACTGTGTCCTCTCTGACAGGAAATCCCCTATCCAATCGCAAATTTTGGGCGATATACCATAACCACGCAATTTTATTAAAAGCCGTTTGTGAGGTACGGTGTCAAAAGCTTTCTGGAAATCAAGAAATACGGAATCGATTTGCGAAGCTTTGTCAATAGCACCCATCACGTCGTGTGAATAAAGAGCTAGTTGTGTTTCGCATGAACGATATTTTCTAATTCCGTGTTGACCTTGGGTCAATAGATCGTTCAGTTCGAGATGATTCATACTATTTGAATACAGTATTCCCCATCGGGGGCGAGCATAGTCTCGGTATCTCTTTGCCTGCTTGACGCGTTGGAAGAAGGGGTTCGCCTACATATGCTGACGCACCACAGCACCAGACAGAAAGCCAGCAGTTATCTTAGCTCAAGCAGGAACAGAATTCCATTGCCCTTCTCAGAAAAGAGCCTTTACATTATTAAATTTCGTGTCTTTATGCAGACGTATTTAGGAAATTGAGAAACTTCATTCATTTAAAATACTTTTTAAACAGACTGCAATAATCAGTAATTTTTTAAACAAACATGTGTTTATTTTATGCTTTATTTTGCTCTTGTTGCGTATAATACACTTCAAATCACAACCCCATTACCAGGATTCTTCCCTGAAAATGGTGCTGATCAGCTGCTTCAATTCAGGGACAGTTGCCTCGCTTCTTCGCTACGGCGTGGTAGGGGCTTGGTCCTACCCAACGCCACCTAGATACAAGGCCTGTGCGCTGCCTGTCAAGAGCAGTCATAACACAGGAAAACTGTTCGTCTTACGTAGTGTTGTGATGAGTCTCCGAATACGTACACATTGCACACTGTGTTTCAGAATGTTTTTCGTGTTATCTATTTGATTCTCCGTGCACATTATCGCTGGTATGAGACAAAATGACTAATATGAAACGTCCGATTCCAATATCGGTAACATATCTTACTAACAGTTCATAAATACCTTATTCCAAAACAAATTTTTCTGCGAATCACATAATTAACAGTCGGCCGCGGTGGCCGAGGTGACTGAGGCGCTCCAGTCACGGTCAGCACGGCCACTACGGTCGGGGGTTCGAATCCCCCCTCGGGCATGGATATTTGTGCCGTCCTAGTTCGTAAGTAGTTTTGTGTCCCAGCCTCGTCGCCGCTTTTGTGTCTCGTTTCCGTCGTAGGTGTCGGTGGCCGAGTGGAATGAGACCGACACAGGAATAAAGATAGCACGCTGGTGCAGGTACGGAAGGGAGCAGCCAGAAACTAGAAACACTAGAGTAAATTAGAACGAGATAATATATTGCACAGAATTTATACAATACTTAACTTTTACATAGTACTGCAGAATGTTGATACATAGTTGAGCTAGAGTCCTGCCTAGTGCCTAACTGATAGCCAAGTCTTCACTGGTGCCTATCGGATTCCGAAATCTTTACTGGTTCCTAACTCAGTCCCAAGTGACCAATGTCTTTCCGTGGTGGCCACGAGCGGGGTTGCAGCAGAGGGCGCTCGTGGCTGTCGTCGTAAGATCGCCGCGCCGTGCGTGCATGGCGGCGCGCGGCGAAAGTAGGTGGCGCGCACTTTGTACTTGTGCGACACCACAAGTAGTTCATAAGTAGTTTGTAAGTTTAGGGACTGATAACCCCGTAGTTAAGTCCCATAAGCTTAACAAACATTTGAACATTTTTGGACATAATTAACATTAAGAACATTCTGAAACAAAGTGTGCATCTTGTACGTAATCCCAAACTCAGCACAACGCTTCACAAGACAGATTTTTGGGTTGTGACTACTCTTGGCAGGCAGCGCACAGGCCCTGTATCTAGGTGGCGTGTCCTACCTGAGCGCGACAACTTCTCTGTACAAGATGGCCGCTAGAACCGATCAGCTGTTTCTAAAGTTTGGCATCCATAACCGTAGAATAATGATAGCTCCAGAGTAAGGCAATAAAGTTGTATTTTCTTTATGATTATGGCGTAAAAAGAATGCTGTGCATTATATTTACAAAGCGAGAAATATTCATGTACTATGTCATTCGTAACTTCAAATACTAAAACAAATATGAAGATCACCGACTAAATTCTTCGAAATTACACCGACGAGTACAGTTACTTTCGACTATGTTCTCAATGAGTTTTTGTGACTACAAACCATCAACTTCATTATATGTGCAACTTCAATCTTACTTTTTGTTATTTCACAAACAGTTGCAGTTTCATAAACGCCAGGGATTATAAGGTCGTAGAATTCTTGCGAGATCCATTATAAATTCTAAAAGCAGTCGACTCTCAACGAAACTCGAGACACTGTAGCGCGTGCGACAGCGACAAGATTCAGACAGGTCTCCCTACTTTCATGGCGTTGGCCTTCGCGGTGACGTCAAAATGACGTAGGCGTCAAAGTCGAATACCTATCGACTGCTGTCGAGTTTTTGTGGTCGAATGGAGTAAGCCCTGGGGAGTACGAAATGCTTACTTGTCACTACACTCATACATTGACAATAGTGGGCAGTCGTGCGTGTGTTATTACTGGGAAATACTGTCGAAACGAGTGGAAAGTTTGACTGCAGAGCAAACCAGGTGTTACTCATAGTGGCTGGTATAGTTATTAGATGATTACTTGTTTCTTTGCCCGATTGGATTGATCTGTTTGTGTACTGAAGTAACAGATATGTTGCATAATGTGTACTTTACGTAAGATTGTAAAAATTTATACACCTAAATAATAAATTCAGTGTCGCCTTTATACACCCCAGAAACCAATATGTAGTACTGTAAAAAGAGTTGAAGCTGCGGTGGAGTAGCCGAGCGGTCTAAAGCGTCTCGCTGCGGAGCGCGCGGTTGCTCGCCGTGGAGGTTCGAGTCCTCCCTGGGGCATGGGTGAATGTGTTGTCCTTAGGTTAGTATACCTTAGGTTAAGTAATTTGTAAGCTACGGACTGATGACCATGTAGTTTGGTCCGATAGATTTACAAACATTTGAACTTTTTTTTTTTTTGAAGAGTTGTAACTGACATTGCGTACTAAACGTAATTATGTCGATTATACAGTCCAATTTTTTTAAATGTATTTATTTTGTAAGAGTTCAATAAGTCTTTCATAGAAGTGTCGTTACAGGGCGGGTCAATTGTTCATTTTAGTAAACATCAGAACTCATTTCTCACATCTATATTCTCCGTCTATCTTGCTCGTTGTCTTTTCAACTAGCTAGCGATGGAAAATGTGCGAAGTATACGAAAGTATATTTCGTGAAATTCTGAAAAGAGTTTAGCGTTTGAAAAGGAGGCCAGATTTCTCGCTAATGTGATTCGTCAGAGCAAATTATAATACCTCTATTTTAACTATTAGAAGTTGCTAGTGAATGTTGGTGCCTTTAGGCCTAGAGAAACACACACACACACACACACACACACACACACTATGTGCAGAATTTGAACTTGGTATTACATTGCCCAGTTTAGTTGCGTTTCCCCATTGCAAAATTTTAAATTAGGTAAGTAAAATACGGTACTGGTTATCAGACCAGAGAAGAATTCGATAGTGTTTAAATATAGGCCTGTTAACGTAGCAGAATGACAATGTAGCATCGCACACTTAGAAAACATCGGACAAAAGTACACAAAGTTAATATAGGAGTCCATTGTTTCTAGGCCTGTACAGACACACGCTTTCACAACCACTTACATATTAGTGTAACCCACAAAAATGTACTGAAGACACGAAAAAAACGTATCCGGAATACGTTGTACAAAAGAAAAATAACTCTTTGCAGAAGAAAAAAGTTCTCATAAACCAGTCCATTGTCTCTAGGCCTAAAGGCACCTACATTCATCAGCAACTTCTAATAGTTAACCTAAAGCTATTACTACCTCCTCCGACGAATCACAGTAGGCAGAAATCCGGCCTCCTTCTGAAACGCTAAACTCTTTCAAAATTTCACGAAATAAACTTCGAACATTTTCGAACGATAGCTAGTTCAAAAGACAACAAGCAAGATAGACTGTCAATATGGAAGCGAGAAAGGAGCTTTCCTTTGCACCGTAGCTTTGTTCGACCACAAAACTTGGACGCCATACGTCATTTTGACGTCACTGCGAAGGCCAACGCCGTGAAAGTAGGGAGACCAGTTAAAATAGGCTTGAATTTCAAACGTCGCTGGTTGTAGTGCGCGACACGCAGCGACAGGCAGCGCCACAGTCGGCGCTCACGCAGGACACTCCCGTAATAGTACATGTGCCCTTTTGGCCCACTTTAGGTTACGGTAGTAACACTAAAAGTGGGCCTTTGCGATCGTCTTTTGACAGCTCGAAATTTAAATAAAAATAACGGCTTAACTATTCATTTGCTACAAAAATTGAATAACCTAATTTGTAGAGGGGAAATTCTCTACAACTTTGCTCTCTTATTTTTTTTTTCATATCTCGTAGCGTTTCAAAGATATTAGCAAAAATAACGGGGATTTTGAGAAGTATGTCTGTCTGTCTGTCCGTAAAGTGTTCCCTGATTTTAAGACGAACCGTTCAACCGATCAGCACCAAATTTTACAGACATGATTGTAGGCCGCCAGAGACCAGAACCTCCATTTTACAAATTTTTCGCACAAAAAATACGGTAGTAATACCTAAAAAAGCCGCTTGTAATATAATTGTAATTGCAAACGAACCGTTCATCTGATACGAAAATTGAATAACCTAATTGGTAGAGGAGAAAATTCTCTACAACTTAGCTCCCTTATGTTTTTTTCCATATTTCGTATCAATCGAGACATATTTGCAAAAAATAACGGAGATTTGACAGCCTCCATTGAATTAACGAAAACCAGCCGTTAGGATATGTCACGTGACATTCCTCGGGCAGAACTCTCTGTGGCATACGCCATCTTGCGTTGCGTATTTGATGATTTTCTTATTGTAACTTACACGTTGTCATTTCAAAGCAATGGCGCACTGAAGAATTAACAAAAACACGTCGTTCTTCGTACTATAAATGATATTCTAGTGTCTACAAATGCCATATTAGCATCAGTTAACAACCACCATCAATAGTATGAGATTAAAGAAC
Source organism: Locusta migratoria (assembly GCA_026315105.1). Lineage (NCBI taxonomy): Eukaryota > Metazoa > Arthropoda > Insecta > Orthoptera > Acrididae > Locusta > Locusta migratoria. The sequence goes on along the minus strand of CM048750.1, from coordinate 365,803,370 downwards.
TACGGATTGATAGCCGTAGCCTAGCGAGCAAGGCGTTTGACTGCGATGCCAAATGTCGGTGTTCGGAACTTAGAAGCTATTTAACATATTCCTAATGCTAACCAAGTAGTTTTTCTATCACTCTCGACACGACGAATAAAGCAACACGATCAAATCAATGAAACGAACGCAGAACAGGACCAATCACCAGACCTTGCCAAATACTTACGCAACACATCAAGGTGTCCCCCGTAACTGGGTCGATACGGGTAAGAGAAGACAATTAAAACGAACAATAATTCGGACCACAGTCGTACATGGAGGAAGAATTATTTTACGCGAAGACATACCCGGGTCCCCGTTGCGGAGAGTCGGACCCGAAGAATGTTTATTTCCGATATCTGAAGAGGACATCACTCTTCTGTCGTCTTTCCAGAAGCATATATTAAGTTCGATTTACTATATTTCGTAATATTTTTTTCATTATATTTTATTTAAATGTTCCAAAGAAAATACAATATGTTGCCCATGTGAATCCAATGACCTGAAGGAAGGCAAAACAAATAAATGAAATTAATTCCTCACCTAAAATTCATTTAAATAAAATCCTGGTGGGAGACATTATTAAGGGTGGTATTTTTTTCTTAGTTTATCAAAAAAAATTTCAAGTAAATAAATGTATATTTTACGACTGATAAAAATAATAATAATAATAAAAAACCAAAAATCAGAAAAAAAAGAAACTCGTCACTACCTTATTTTTCTAAAATGGTTTCAGACACTCTTATTAATTAATTTTTTATTATTTAGATTATTATTTTGGTCGAAAATGTTCGCAAACACATATAAAGCTACAAATCTAAAGACAGTGTAACTTTTTTTTTTTTTTTTCTTTTTTTATGTCGCGTGAAACTGTAGCTAGCATGTGTAGCCCACGCAGGCCGCGGCCTAAATCAGGAATGAGATGAGGTGAGCGCCCGCGAAGCACGCACGGTGGAGATCCATGGAGATACGTGACGGCAAGCCGGAAGTGGAGGCGTACGCGTGGGCCGGTGTGGCCGCATACACACGGTATAACGCTGTATACATATATACAGGGTGTTTCACTAAGTGTGTTTGCCTCTGTAACTTATAAAATAATAGGTGACGGGAAATTTTAATGCGGTAGGTCAACACAAGAAATGTTACACTTTCTGCGGAGCTATGAACATAGTTTATTGTATCATTTTCCAAAGATATTTTTAAAATGGAACAATAGTTTTTTTCTATCGCGTATTGGATTCGTTGAAACCAGCTGCGTCCAAATCAATTTAAACTACATTCCTATCACTGTTAGTTTGGGAGCTACAACCCTTCAAAGTTTCATGGGCAGATACCACAAACGCTGCGCATAATACAATGCGCCTTCTAAATGTGGTGCGGCCGAGTTGTAACGTCGCTGGTATCACGGAACGAGGGGCTTCCTCGATGCGCTGTTAGACTGCCGACTGTCGCCGCACAGGGCCATATACCCGACAGTTGGAGCCACACAAACAACCGGGGCTCAATATACCACAGTTACTGACATCGGATGACGATGGTATACACGAACAACGAGTACGTTGATCTGTTGCTGATGCTCGCCGGCTGCGGTGGCCGAGGGGACTGAGGCGCTCCAGTCACGGTCTGCACGGCCACTACGGTCGCGGGTTCGAATCCTCCCCTCGAGCATGGATATTTGTGCCGTCCTTAGGATTAGCTAGTTCATAAGTAGTTTGTAAGGGACTGATGGCCCCGTAGTTAAGTCAGACTGTACAAACATTTGAACATTTTGCTGATGCTCGGCGAGTGCCGACACGATTCCACTGAAGCAGCCACGGCGTATGCCGTGAGACACCCTAGGCGAAGAGCCCCGGCAGTCATTAGGTTCCTATGTGCCGAACAACGACTTCCGGAAACAGGCAGCTTGGTAATGCCCCACAGTAACAGGCGAAGACCCGCAAGAAGTGAGGAGACGGAGGTGTTTGTTTTAGCTGCACTACACCACGATCCTCATGTCAGCTTACGAGCCGTTGCTGCAGTCGCTGGTGTCAGTCTCACATCTGTGTGGTGTATAGTACATGGCCACAGGTTTCACCCGTACCGCCTGTCACTGACCCAGGAGCTGCATGGGAACGATTTCCGTGCAAGAGTGACATTCTGTGAGGGGGGCCATGCGTTATGTTCTCTGATGAGTTCACGTTCACAAATTATGGTGCAGTGAATCACCGTAACATGCACTACTGGGCCGCAGACAATCCTCGGTGGGTACGACCTGTCGACCATCAACGTAGGTGGTCTGTTAACATGTGGTGTGGAATCCTTGGGGATGAAATCATCGGTCCACACTACTTCCCAGGTACACTGGCAGGTGAGTTATATCGCGCTTGTATATCCGACAGTTTGGGTGGTCTCCTCGAACATGTGTGTCGAGAGTCCATATGTGGATGCAGCACGATGGTCACCCAGCCCATTCTGCGCGTGCTGTTGTGGAAGGACTAAACAACAGGTTTGCAGGAAGATGGTTGGGGCGCCATGGTCCTCATTCATGGCCCGCAAGGTCGCCCGATTTAACACCAGAAGATTTCTTTTTGTGGGGATATCTAAACGATCGTGTTTATGTCACTGAACCCATATCCCCAGATGATCTAAAACGGCGCATCGAGGTCGCATGTCGCTTCGTCTCACCGGCGATGTTACATCTCGTTCGCAGATCTTTTCGACAGCACATTGCATTATGCATTGAGGAACATGGACACACATTTGTACATCTCATGTAAATCAACTTCCCACCACCCATAACATCCATCACCCACCACACAGCCATGTATTACGTACAGCTTGTGGTATCTGCCCCTGACACTTTGAAGGGTTGTAGCTCCCAAACTAACAGTGATAGGAATGTAGTTTAAATTTATTTGGACGCAGCTGGTTTCAACGAATCCAATGCACGATAGAAAAATACTATTGTTCCATTTAAAAAATTATATCTTTGTGCTGTAACTCTGTGGAAAATGATACAATAAACTATGTTCATAGCTCCGCAGAAAGTGTAACATTTCTTGTGTTGACCTGCCGCATTAAAATTTCCCGTCGCCTATTATTTTATAAGTTACAGAGACAGACACTCTTAGTGAAACGCCCTGTATATATGTATATATCAGGGGCCGATAGCGGCGCTTCCTGCCGCCCAGCTCCAGACCGCAGCCTGACCGCGGACCGCCTCCGCTTGTGGTGAGGAAGCGCGATGGATATCTCGCCGAAACCGACACGGCTGCAAGTATCTAGCACAACACAATGAAATTCCCACTCTGCAGCGGAGTGTGCGCTGACATGAAACTTATGTCAGATTAACCCTAATATGCATACCCTGGCTCCAATGGACCCGGGAACAATTTTAATTTTTAATTTGTGTATTAAAGACTTGAAACTGAGTCCCAACTGTTCAGGTATGCTCTCTGGCAATATTCAGTAATACATTACAGATACTACTAGAATTGTGTGTCATTAGTTTAAGTGCCACTTTAATTTTCTTCTTTATACTGCACGGTTGCACAGTGGTAGAGTGCCAGACTACAAATCCAAAGGTCGCGGGTTCGATCCCCGCCAGGTCCTAAGATTTTTATCTGTCACTTTCCACTTCTTTCACCTCTAGCAGTATTGCTCATGTGAAAAATACCGAGTAGCACTGTGGTTCGGAACCCACGTTAAACCGTAGGTTCCCCTATAACTGACTGGGTAAGTTAGTTCGAAGGTCGGAGGAAGGCAACGGTATACCACCTCCAAACAGGACCGTGCGTAGTAAAGCACTGTGGTGTTCAAACCAATCTTCGGATTGTTGACTGCTTTACCTTTACTGCACATTTACATAATAGACCCTGTGGTTTACGTTAAAGTGTCGTTAAATTAGATTTGGTTGTAATCAATTACATTTTGTCGGAGTACCGAGGATATTTTACTGCCACACACATGCATTTTTGTGATCGCAGAAAACGTATTGTTATAGCTTGGCATGTTCAACTGTCAGACAGCATACTTCTGTGTCGTGTAAGAAGCAAAATATGACAATGGGTGGTTATTAGTGTGTGACGCTGTACAGAAAGACTGTAGGAGTTTGCTACACATCGGTATTGTTTGACATTCGATAGTCATTCGGAAAAAAGGTAAGGGTTATTGCTAACACTAAAAAATAACATGAAGAGCCGGTATATTTCTACACTCCATAGGAGAAGAGAGTACTGAGGTGATTTATTCATATTATTATTTTTCAGACAATGTCATGGTCTGCATCTAAAAAAAAGGAGTAGGAAAGAGGATATCATTCGTTTTTCAAGCCCAAATTTTGAGTCAGTTGTTAATGGGTAGCTGTAGATGACGATTTCCTTTCAGACATAAGTTCTGCTTCGAATGAAAGCCATGACGCTGTTCCTGAGGCAGTGTCATACGACTCTTTGGATGAAGAACCACATAGTGGTGGTGGTGAAGACGATGATCTAGATAACAATATCTCGGGAAAAATAAGCAGTGAATGTGCTAACGTTTATATTGCTCCTAATGGTATGCTATGGAGTGAAAGGCCCCCACTGCAAAATAAAACGCCTGCTCAGAATGTGGTGAAATTTATACCTGGACCAGCAAACTGATGTGATGTTTTTTGTGAAATGATTTATGCTTTGTCAGTGGCAAAATCACCAATTTGAACACTGGGAAAAAGAATATTGGTGTCGTCTGTATCAGTTTTCATAATATAATCCATTAAAAGATTATTCAGGGTTAAAATTATACTAATTATACATTTTAAAAGCCAGTAAAATTATTAAAATAGCCATATAGTATACTCATGAATTTCAAATAAAAATAAAAACATTCGTGCATGATAATATCCACAAACACTTATTTCCATTTAAATTCTCATACTAGACATAGCGGGTCCAATGGACCCAGGGTATGTAAATGTGCAAAAAATATAGGTCATGCATAGAAGGTTTAAAAGTGTGTGAGGGATCCGGGATTCGAATCTGGGACCTTCGCCTTTTGCAGGTTCGAATCCCGGTTCCGGCACACAATTTTAATCTGCCAGGCTGTTTTACATCAGCGCACACTCCGCTGCAGAGTGAGAATTTCATCCTGGAAACATTCCGTAGGCTGTGGCTAAGCCATGTCTCCACTATATCTTTTCTTCCAGGAGTGCTAGTGTTTCAAGTGTCGGTGGAGAACGTCTCTGAAGTTTGTAAAATGTAAACTTTCACGGCCGGAATGGTCAAAATTACTAAAAATTTCCGGGCTATTATGCCGTGGTCTAGTGGATTTATTATAGAAACCCAACGTTTCGTCCCCGACTGCGGAGGACATTCTCAAGGGGAATCGGGGCACTCTTGAAAGTCCAATACACACCCTGGCTCGCTACTGACTGAAGCCAAACTCCGTTTACGAGGGCTCGCGCGCAGAGGTGTGACGTCAGGTGTTTTGTATATGCGAGCGCAATTCATCGTTGTCGATTGCCGCCGTCCGTTAATATCGTCCCATGGTGGAAGACTGTTACATTTCTTCTTCAAAACCGGAACCCAGATTTCATTTAGTTTCGCGCCCTCCTCCATCCTATTGAATGAGAATGTCATCCGCAGTCGGGTACGAAACTTTGGGTTTCGACAATAAATCCACTAGACCACGGCATAATAGCCCGGAAATTTTTAGTAATTTTGTGAAGTTTCTAAAGAAGGAGGCGCTAGGACACTTCAGGCCGTGCGCCACTTACTCCATGGCATGAAGGGACTGTCACAACCTCAAATTTTACTAAGGAATACATTATTAGTTTATCTCATATCGCGCCCCAGAATCTTGCATATAATTCCACAGGAAGAAATCAAATGTTCAAATGTATGTATAGCTTATGGGACTTAACTGCGGGGTCATCAGTCCCTAAACTTACGAACTGCTTATGAAGTAGCTAACACTAAGGACGGCACATATATCCATGCCCGAGGGGGGATTCGAATCCCCGACCGTAGTGGCCGTGCAGACCGTGACTGGTGCGCCGCAGTCCCCTCGGCCACCACGGCCGGCCCACAAAAAAAAAAAAAAAAAAAAATAAAGAAATAAAAAATCAAAAAAAAATCAAATGTTTGTAGAGCTTATGGGACTTGACTACGGGGCCATCAGTCACTAAACTTACAAACTACTTATGAACTACCTACAATTAAGGACGGCACAAATATCCATGCCCGATGGGGGATTCGAACACCTGACCGTAGTGGCCGTGCAGACCGTGACTGAAGCGCCTCAGTCCCCTTTTTTTTTTTTTTTTTTTTTTTTTTTTTTTTTTCTGGGTAGTTCTCCTCATTGCGGTCGCTGATCTTGATTGTTCGTTGTTGTTCTATTTGTTGTTGGCTCAGCTTTTTTTTTTTTATTACAGAGGGCGTTCAGCCCTCTGACCGGGCGCGCTGAGCCACGGCGCCCGGCTGTCCCCTCGGCCACCGCGCCGGCCCACAGGAAGACTGTCTAAACCAGCTGCTTTGGTGTGTGGCAAGCTAGCTATTGTAAGCTAGAGCTATTCATTACTTTTATCTTGTACAAAATCATTATAATCTTCTCTTTGGTCAACATGCGATACTATTGCCACTGGATTTATTGCCGGGTCTGAAAACAGAATACTAAGCGATATTATTTTTTGTTGTTGAGTATCTGAAGACTCGGCGTTGGCCGGGTAATTCTTTACTCCGTAGTCCAGTTGATCCTTGTCCTCTAATTTTGAATTCCTAGTGTGTAATTTTTTTCCAAGATCGGAATAAAAATGTAGACTGATATCGAATTCTGTAAAAAAAAGAACCCCGTACCATGCACCATACATAATTATGTGACAACAGTGACCTTCTTCTTGTTTTGAAGGTCAATTTTACAAAATTTAGTCAACATCGAAGTAAAACTACAGATTACGTCAAATTCCGTAAGAAAATTACCCTCCGACATCCACCATACGAAATGTTATGCAAGCAGGGGACCCTTTGTTTTGTTGTTTAAATATGCAAAATTTCATCAACATTGGAACAAAAATGTAGAGTTGTATGCTATACAAACACACTGACTCTTTATAATTATGGATAGTGAATTTTTTAGAAAAAATATAATAAGTACGTCTCTCCCAATCTTTGTCACAATATCATGTAAAATTTTGGAGTAAGTCCCTCAAGAACTTTCCTTTCTTGAATAAATAAATAAATAAATAAAAGGTTAAACAATGATTTCTGATTATTCAATATTCTTACTACCCGGTTTTATCCAGCATATTATTGTTTATAGCGTCTCAAGTCCCTAAATGTGTCGTGGTCACGTTAAGGTATATGAGCACCACATTTGGTTGAAATCTGTCCAGTGGTTTAGGAGGAGACTTCACGCGATGCAGCAGTTCCTCCGCATTTCATTGTTTATGACTTCGGACAGGCCAATATACTTTTTTATATACACAGCTCAAAACTATTAGGCGATCAGGTGAGATAACATACACAATATTGTTACGTTGAAACAGGGATGAAGCACAACAATCAGTGATAAGCCAGGCAAGGTATATGGGAAGCAATTTGTATTTAGTAGAACACATATTTATGACATCTCGGTCAAATTGAGATAATCAACTAAGCTTTTGTAAACATGCATAAGGAACCTTTTGAAATATAAGAAGGAAAGGTCCAATAGACCCATTCAAGATACAATACTTCTTAATCAATTAAAGAAAACCTTCGAAAGGAATGTTTACAGGACAGTTAAGAGTGCAGAAACCTTGTAAATATTGAAACATCCTAAGGGATGCTTACTGGAGGAAGTAAAGTTGTGAGGCGGCATCGTGAGTCGTGTCGAGATAGCACAGTCGGTATCCGCGAAAGGCAAAGGTCCCCAGGTTCGAGTCCCGGTTCCGGCACACAATTTTAATCTGCCTGGAAGTTTCATATCAGCGCACACTCCGCTGCAGAGTGAAAATTACATTCTTGTAAAGGTGCAGCTTGATGAAATTCAAATAATCAACACAATTTTCTCAATGACATTCATTACGGAACCTTTTGAATAGACGAGAATTAGGAACAGGGCAAATGTCGCACTCAGGATATCTCCCAGCAACAACCTACAAATATAAAATAGTTCTTCCAGAACAAATTTCTGTGAATCATTTACATGGCAGTTAACAATAACAACAGTTACAAACAATAGCTTCTTATAGTAGTGCTAACACGCCCCCTCCCCCCAAAAAAAAATCACATTTGACTCTAGCGCACTGAACTGATCAGTTAGAAACGCAGATTCGCCCAATGCCAAAGAAGTCTAAAAGTAAGTAAATGACAACACAAGTGCAGAATTTGGGGAACGACTGCTTGGATTAAAACCTTTTCGGTTGATCACTAATATGTACCAATAAAACAAGGAATAAGTGCAAAGTACACTTACTGGTGGACAATATTGATGCACGGCCAACTCCCTCTTTCCGCCTAGATCATGTTCTCGCGGCCGACCAAAGATCAGTTAGGAAAGGCCTAGCTTACAGCCCACCGTCGGGGGGAAACAAGAAATAGCTACAGTTCGATATTTTGCTTTCTTATCTCTTTACTTGAAATTTCTTAATTTCTCCTGCCGAAAATACTTCGACAAAATTACGTGTGTGCTGCCAGCTATCAAATTCGACGACGGCCGATATTTCGGCAGGAGACCACCCTGCCATTTTCAGTGCGAAACTGCAGTGAGGAAGCAATGTGCAACGCTCTTTAAAACCTCGGTTTTCAATGAGTAAACAGGAAAGACAACACACACCGAGCAAGCAAGCACACAGCGCCGACACGACCAAAGATGAAACCGGTCAGAATATCGATAATGAACATCAGTTCTCGACGGATGAGATCGGATTAATTTTGTCCCTCTGTTTCTTGACAAGTCAGAAAGCAGGATCCCAAGCCAAATTTAAGCAGAACCCTCCATCCCTATTCATAAGGTTGCCAACTAGTTTTATTTCTATTGCTTCCTTGATAACACAGTCCCAGTAGTTGGATGAGCATGCCAGAATTTTCGTTTTGTCATATTCCATAGGGTGACCTGTGTCAAGACAATGTTCGGCCACAGCAGATTTGTTTGGCTGTTGTAAACGTACGTGTCGTTTATGTTCAATACAACGTTTCTCAACAGTCCTAATAGTTTGATCAACATATGACATGCCACAGCTACATGGGATACGGTAGCCACCCGCCTTACGCAAACCGAGTTCATCCTTAACGGATCCCAACAGTGGCTTAATTTTAGAAGGTGGACGAAACACACATTTTTCTATGTTTTTACGCATAATGCGGCCAATCTTGTTGGAGATGCTGCCAACGTATGGCAGAAAGGCCACTGACGTGGGTGCCGACTCTGTGTATCATCACTAGCCCGTTGCACTTGTGGTAGAGCCGCGGTGGAGTAGCCGAGCGGTCTAAAGCGTCTCGCTGCGGAGCGAGCTGTTGCTCGCCGTGGAGGTTCGAGTCCTCCCTGGGGCATGGGTGTGCGTGTGTTGTACTTAGGGTAGTTTACCTAGGTTTAAGTAGTTTGTAAGCTACGCAGTTTGGTCCGATAGATTTACAAACAAACAAACAAAAACTTGTGGTCGATAGGGCAACGCTCTTTTAATCTTCCCTTCACCATAGCCATTCTGTCGAAAAATGACCTCCAGATGACACAGCTCATGGGCAAACTTTCCTGGCCAGAAATGACGTGAGCCCTATGCACTAAGGTTCGAAGAACCCCTTCACGCTGAGCTGGGTGATGACAACTATCAGCTTGCAAATATAAATCAGTATGCGTTGGCTTCCTATAAAGAGCATGTCCCAACGTAGCATCTGCCTTTCTCCTGACCAACACATCAAGGAAGGAAAGGCAACCATTCTTTTCCACTTCCTTGGTGAAACGGATGTTGGGGCGGATTGAATTCAGATGTTCCAAAAAATAATTCAAGTTCTCACTACCATGAGGCCAAACAACAGAAGTATTGTTCCAGAGATTCGACAGGCAGTAGATAGCTCCAGTCGCGCTATACTAACGGTATAGGGTAAGGTGGTACAAATTCGATATAGGTACAATTCTGATCAACATAATTTTCGCGCCATTTGTCAGACTCGTAGGGTCTCGTTGTGTGGCATTGTAGCGTAACAGGTTTCTGCAGCTCCTCCTGTCTTTTCCAAGAATACACCACTCTGTGCTAAGGAGGGATAATTTTTTTCACGTTTGGCGGTGAGTGAAACTACTTAGTCTAACGAGCTGTTATAAATTTTCTATTTAAAGGTGACTAGATTCTCTAACCAAAATGCAAAGTTTGGTACAACGAAGTATGCATTGGTGCCTGACGAAAATGTGCTTTTGATGTGGAAGATGCCCTTACTCAAAATTCTACTAGGAAGTGATCACAATTGTACCTGGTGTGGTACATTTTCGATCGATTTTTCTCAATTCTGTAACTTTTTTGTGTGTCTATACCGACATTTCTAATTGTCTAATATTTGTGTTACATATTAGTTAAACATCCAAGAACAAGTGCTTAAATTAAAATTACATCTTTTACCAATATATTTCCAGTTACAATAATATTTGTCCAAAATGATCGAAATTGTACCACCTTACCCTACTAAGCCTTCCACATCACTGGCAACGGCAACTGGCAACGCTGGTGACTGCTTTGGAGGACGTTAACAGCTGCAAACATGTGTCGGTAGTGAGTAAATAGTTGCCACTATTTAAGTTCCAACCCTCGGAATATTTTAGTGATTCTATAGTAGCATTTGTGACTATGAGTCTCCATTATTAATATTACAAAAACTGGGGCATGGAGCTGTATGGCCGCGGTGGAGTAGCCGAGCGGTCTAAAGCGTCTCGCTGCGGAGCGCGCGGTTGTTCCCCGTGGAGGTTCGAGTCCTCCCTGGGGCATTGGTGTGTGTGTGTGTGTGTGTGTGTGTGTGTTGTCCTTAGGTTAGTTTACCTAGGTTTAAGTAGTTTGTAAGCTACGGACTGATGACCACGCAGTTTGGTCCGATGGATTTACAAACATTTGAACATTTGAACTGTATGAATTAGACGTGTGTCGCCACTGGGAAAAGTTTGGAAAGCTCTGAACTAGAGGGTGACCTATGGTTTAAACCACGGATTTGTTTGCTGACAAATCGCAGAGTAGAGAGAGAAGATTTGTAACTTGATCCTTACTTAACGACCGACAAAAACAGAACATTGTGATATCAACACATTAATTTTTAGTTTATGGACACTAACTACTTTAGTGTAAATATTTTGCATAACCTTACGTCCCACTTTGCTTTAATTAATGATAAGCAAGCACAACAAAATTATTTACTTTAAAGAGCCAACACAGATACAGAATGAAGAACTAGAAAGGGGCGATGAAATAAACGCTTATTGAAAACCATTCATTTTTTTTTTTTTTCGTCACAGTTGCACTATTTAGAAGTTGGTAACCATAGGCCTTAGTCCAACCGCAACAATACACTCCATGAAGCAAATGACTGATAAAATTTGTACGTTGGCCACTGTTAATACATGATTACACTGAAATTTAAAAGTAGGTTAAAATAGATTATGCGTTCACGGGCCTCTATTTTAACCTATTTTTAAATTTCAGTGGACAACGAACAGATTTTATCAGTCATTTGCTTCATGGAGTGTATTGTTACGGTTGGAATAAGGCCTATGGTTTGAAAATGGATGAACAAGTCCGAAACTAGTGCAACTGTGACGAAAAAATAAAAAATAAATGGTTTTCATTACATATCCAGTTGCTGATCCTGCCCCATCTTCACGATAAATTTTCATAAACTCTTAGTGTACGGTGCTTGAAAAGGTTAGCCGCGTGGTCTAAGGCGCCATGCTACGGACTGGGCCGCCGTTCCCGCCGTAGTTTCGAGTCCTTCCTTGGGTATGGGTGTGTGTATGTATGTCTATTGTCCTCGTGTAAATTACTTTAAGTAGTTTGTAAGTCTTGGCACTGATGAACATAGCAGTTTGTTACAATAGGTTAGTTAACATTTGAACATTTGAAAATTTTACCAAGAGGAAGGGAAATAGAATTTTAAATATTATTACATAGATCATATGCAAAATTAATTAAGAACGGAACCGCATGAAATTAAATCGTTGTAGCACTGCATTCAAGAAATGATCGTAGTTCCGGAAGCAAGCAACACTGTGGGAGAAGGAATGTCTTCAAAATACATTCATAAAATAATTACCGTACATGAAATACTTTAGTAAACCTCTAAGTTAATATAAATCGTCGTTCAGAGGAAAACCCACTCATGGTCGAAACCAAATGGCAGTTTGAACGAACTTATGAGTAAATAATCAACATCGCTAAAACACATACAAAACTCAAACATGTAGACATTAGCAAGAGCTTAAAAAGCTAACAAACAAACAAAAGTTTAATTTAAACTCGCTAGAACAGCAATTAAAATTAACAGCTCAGTTCTAAAATATTAAATAGCTACATTAACTGTTCGCCCCTCTGTTCTCAAACAAATTAACATCAGGCACAGTTGGAAATTAAATGAGCCAGAATATGCTTTAAATTAGTAACAGACATGTAAAGCTGTACGTGGCATGCACTGCTACTTTACAATTTCAGAATGAAAAGTTTTATATAACCCGTACCGCTGCTCCAGTACCACAGCAACGTGCCACAAAATTACACAAAACAATCTCCTACAATCAACTATTGGTATAATCTAAGAATGCTTGTAATCGAAGTAGCTCAACATGAAACACATATCGATTACGCGATATCGACACGTGACTTATGAATTGTGTTTCGTTAATAGTCACGGGAACGTATTTCGTTAGTTTCCGTTGTCGTGAGTGACGACGTGATTTAAAAGGCTTCGCAGTAACAGGTTCCTAAACGAAAGAAATAAAAATAAACCGTCACACACATGTGGATGGTTCTCGATATTCGTTTCTGAATATATTCTGTAACAACTTTTTATGCGATGAAAGTCGTATCTATAATTTTATTTCCTTATTCAAATAAAGCCGTTAGCGTGTTGTACTTTTTTACTTATATATACACACTACGAATATCTAACGTTTATTCCAAATTACATCACAATGTATCTCAGCAGAAACGTTCAATCATTTCCTACGAAAATATTTACGATTTCCTAACGTCTTGTTATGTAGATACGTACTACCACACTTCCTATTTACACCAGTGACGGAGGAATGACATTTACACCGACATTCGTCAACAACATTAAGCACTTCCTACAAAAGTGTCGCGATTCTGCTATAAAATATTGGTAGTGCTTCTTCCAAAGTCAGTGCAGATTTAGAGTAGCACTAACGAGAATTATTTGTACGTAATTATACGCTCGGAAACAATGTGAGCGTAATCGATTTAGAGTTGCATAATATGTATCGTTTTAGACCGAGCTACTTCATTGCAAGTATTCTTGGAAATTACCCTACTATTAAATCTTAATACTGACAACGTTAATGGAGGGTACCAGGTTGCGGTTCGTTATTTTAAGGTGAAGTATAGAAATTATTTACCAGTAAAGCGGTCGACGCAAGCCGTTTACAACGTATAGTGCTGTAGAACTTCCAAAAATAGGTGCCATGAGCCAGTTATACACCACAGCGATCTTTCGATAACCGTGAGGGCAGGATGTAGCATATGTCTCCGTTTGCACAAAATCAGCCCACTAACCTTCTAGCAGTTTGAACAGGCTGTACTGGCTAACTTTAACCAAATTTTAAGTTCAGTGTGGCAATGCATACACTATGCCCAATTACAGACCTCGTACCACGTCATCAGCTCCTAGTGGACGGCTTCATAAGTGGATATATCAAATGTTTGTTAAGCTTATGGGACTTAACTACGGGGTCATCAGTCCCTAAACTTATAAACTACTTATCAACTACTTACGAACTAGGACGGCACAAATATCCATGCCCGAGGGGGGATTCGAACCCCCGACCGTAGTGGACGTGCAGACCGTGACTGGAGCGCCTCAGTCCCCTCGGCCACCGCGGCCGGCGCAGCAACTTTCTCTCTCTATGGGATGACTCGTGCGCCTCATAACGATCAAGGGTACCGTGCATGCATGAGATGGCTGCAAATATTTGCAATCGACTAGCAACTGGCTTAGTCGCTACAAGCTATGGTTATGACCATATATGGGACTAGACAGACGGAGCTATTTTAATTAGAACGACAACTTGTAAGAGTTCTGAGGAAGTGTGATCCACCAAGTGAAGCGTAAAATGATCGAATGAATTGTATACTCTGGATTCCAGAGAAATGCTCAGGTTCGCGTAAATTAGGTGCGTCAATATTCTTCAAGCAAGTACATCCTCAGCGTGAGTAACAACAGAGAACATTCTCGTATGAATAAGACCAGAGAAGTTTCTCACTACCGGAGAACAATATTTCTGAAGTCAGCTCTGAAGCATATTTCGAGCTGGTTATTTTCTACGAAGGGTACGTTTTACTGATGTTGATAACAAAAATGAGAAAATCAGTGTAGCTTAGAAAAGAAAAAAAAAATTCCTATATACGTAGCTAGTCTGAAAAAGTACGAGAGGAACTAAGAAATTTATGCACATAAAACACTGTTCTAGCGAATCGATTCCTTCACAGAAATCGTAAGTGTGACAGTTCCAGCATTTATACAGGCTGTACCATTTGAATCTATTCTAGCCAATATCTCTGGAGTGGCACAGTTCTGCATAAAAATGTCTCAGGTGAAAAGTTGTAAGGTTTGAAGGAGGTCACGGAAAGGTTACCTCGCAATGTCCGTCAACCATGTTTCCGAGGTCAAACAAGGTCAATTTCATTTTTTCAAATGGTAACCCATATTTTCTATTCCATATTCGTATTCAATATGAAGAAATACTCATTTTCTGTACTGAACGTTTTTTTTTTTAAATCAATCGTTTGTCGATAAATGGCACTTCATTGTAATTTTCCCAGGTCACCAGTATCTCGAGAACGAAGCAAGACCGGATAATATTTTCAATGAAAAACTTGTGTGGTTTCTGAACTCTGTCGACTGGTGAAATTTTCGTGACCTTGAAATGACCTTGAAATGCTTCAGTACGGATTAATCTGAAAGTAGATACTATCGGCATTAGCGTAACCCAATGTCCATCTCTTGGAGGGTGCCAAATCAGAGACCAGCATCGTGGTTATGCCATCACAGTCAGACAAGAGAAGGGTGGAGCTTCGAGGCTAGCTAATATGCGTAATTGTCTGGGAATTTGAAATCATGACTGGGGGTTCAGAGAAATTTTACATTTGGAGACTTTGAAATTTTCTCGGCTGATCACTTGGAGTGATTCTTGACTGGCGTGATGTGATAAACCTTTCTCTTTTAGACTTAGAAACCACTAGGAGGTTGCCCAGCGGACTTCGCATATCGTTAGCCCTGGAAAAAGCTGATTAACATGGTTCTCACTGGAAGCTGAGTATTTCAGGTGCTGTATCAACTGTCCATTTGTACATTTGCACTCTCTGGTTTCTGATCTCCCCATCGTTCAAGGTGTGATGGGTGATTGCCTGGAACGCCGCCACATTCCTTTCATATCTTCTGGCGTCGTCGGGGGGGGGGGGGGGGGGGAGCACACCTTCTGCTTCAAAACTCCCCGTAAGAAGTCTAATGGTACTTGTGGTGTCGCACAAGTATGAAGTGCGCGCCACGTACATTCGCCGCGCGCCACCATGCACGCACGGCGGGGCGTTCTTACGACGTCAGCCACGAGCGCCCTCTGCTGCAACTCCGCTCGTGGCCACGATAGCTGCATCGGCCACTTGGAATTCAGATAGCCACTAGATAAGACGTGGCTATCGGATAGACACTAGGACTCATCAGTAGGCAGGCATCTCTCTATATAAACTATGTATCAGCATTCTGCAGTCAAGAACTATGTAAAAGTTAAGTATTACTAAGTCTCTATGAAATATATATCTCGTTTTAATTTACTCTAGTGTTTCTAGTTTCTGCTGTCACACTGGCTGGTCACCTCCGTACCTGCACACGCGTACATCCTTTATTCCTGTGTCGCTCTCTTTCTACTCGGCCACCGACAACGGACGAGACACAAAAGCGGCGACGAGGCTGGGACGCAAAAGTACTGACGACCTTGGCGGGAATTCACGAATTGCACTGCCGATACCAATCCATCGATTCAGGTAAGTTGCATAAAGGTACCTTCTGGCAGGTAAGGTCCGATGTGCAGGGGCGCCGTCGTGTTAACGTGCTCGTATGTTCAGAGGGATATCTTCTAGTACAGGAGGCACCGGATTCTCAAGAATATGAATATAGCGCACGCCGTTCAACGTTTCGCCTTAAAATGCGGGACCTATCACGTAATCTCCAACTAAGCCCGCTCAGACATTAAATGACCACGGTCTCTGTGTTCGGTGATCTCGTTGCCAGCAAGCATTTGCTTTGCTTATGGAGATTGACTCCTCCCACGTTGTCGAACTTTGACTCCTCTGTAAGGAGAGTGCTTGCGAAGAAAAAGGGATCACGACGTATTTGCGTATCGGCCCATCGACAAAATGTCAGGTGTCTCTCAGCATCCCCAGGCTCAATTTCTTGGGTGATATGCAAGCGATATGGGTGGAATGTAAAGAATCTCAAAACACGAAATACCGTAGATCGAGGCACGCCATGCATCCGCTGAATCTGACGAGTTGAAAGGTGTGGATCTTCAGCGACGATAGCACCATCTCCGAGCGCAGTCGCCTCTCGCGTCTGTTGAAGGTACCTCTCTCACCTCGAGACCTAATTGTTCCCTTCGTGGGATGACGGACATCGGAATAACTTTTAGCATACAATCTTTGCTCGGCTGCATAGTTATCGCGACGCTCGCCAACAATTTTTATCACTCTCACTATTTCGAATGGCATGTAGCCAGCCATTGTACGTATTAAAGTCGAAAAATAAATTGTACTGACCACTTTTACCTTTCATTTCAACGAACAATCCGGTAAGCGTAATGCAGGACAACTGACGTATTACAGTGTACGCGACCCCTTTGTTTACACACGCATGCTGTAGTTTTCGCCACAACGTAAAGCATAACCATACAGTATGCAAGCGCGCTCTTTTAGATTACTTGGGTGTCTAACGGATGTGTGTCTTTCAGGAGGGCATCTATACATATCTCGATATTGACGCAAATAATAAAACAATGAAATACCCCACGCTAACCCATTTATTTCAAATATGGAGAGAAGGCAAAAACAACAGACATGATGGAGAAAATCGATTGCGAGACAAAGTGACTCTGAGTCCCTCGAGGCGAAACAAATCAGAGTTCGACGAGGTGGAATTTTTGTAAATCGCTTAACACAATCTGTTTCTAAGCCCACAAGAAAACAATTTATCATTCCAAATGAGCACAGCCGAGAAATTTTCGGTCTCCAAAGGTTAAATTTCTCTCAACCCGCAGTTATGATTTATAATTCTGCGACAATGGCGTTTTGTTAGTTAGCCTCGAAGCTCCACCTCTGAATGTGATGGCCTAAGCACGATGCTGGTCTCTGGTTCGGCGCCCTCCAAGTGGTGCACATTGGGTTACGCTAGTGGCGCCGGTATTTACTTTCGGGCTAATCCGTAGTGCAGAATTTCAACGTAATTTCTACTTCACGAGAATTTCACCAGTGGACAGATTTCAGAAACCACACAAGTTTTTCATTGAAATTGTTTCCCGATCTTTGCTTCATTCTCGAGATACTGGTAACCTGGGAAAGTTAGAATGAAGTGCCTTTGGGTTTTTCGAAAGCTCTGACAGCTTTCCACGTTGAAACAGATGAAAATGTGATGCATTATTAAAAAAATTTGTTCAGAAATTGTGCTAACCCAGGTTCAATAACAAGGAAGTTAATCGCAAAACGAAAATTTTGTAACATCGTCAAAAGAATCAATTTTCGTAAAAAGTCCATATTTAGTCTTAATAAAATGTTTCTAACCAGCAAACTAATATCTAAACATAGTACAGTTCTTCCTGAACACTGAATGATTTCCTTGATTGGGCTAGTTTAAAGAAATACACGGTTGAACAACTGGTCTGTACCGGACATGACACATGGAGAACTTACTCAAGAAGGAGGGGAACTAGCGAGAAATAAGATGTCATTTTTACGAAATTGAGAGCTTACTCAGAGAAAGATCTTTTGCTCTGAGAATCTTCTCTTTCGTATTCGTATGGCCCAATAAGTGACGCGGTGTAATGGCTGAATACTCTAAGGCGATTACCTGCGGAGTTCACGGTTGGTCTCCGTCGGATGTTCGCCTCCTCCCTAAGGCATGAGTACATGTGTATTGTTCTTAGGTCAGTTTAAGTACTTTGTAAGCTTAGGGACTGATAATCGCAGTAGTGAAGTCCCATAAATTTACAAATATTTCGTAAATAAGTAATTCTTGGTTGGGGGAACGGTGAAGACTGTTGTCTTCTTGGCAAAGGGGAGAGGGTTCAGTTCTCAAGTAAAATAATTTAATTCCGAATAATGAACAAAACGGCTGCTGAGCAACTCCCCTGTTATATTCTACCCTGTCCATCACCAAAAGAAATAGCTCTCAAACCACTCTTTCGTCAGCGTGGGGTCAGTACCAGTTAGTTTTGGTAGAGGAAAGAGAGAAGATCCAAGAAGAGCAGCACCCTTTGTTAGGAGTTAAAATAGCTGACACTGGCAGCTCAAATAATTATATCGACATAGGAAACGAAGTTGGGAAATGCACAGTTATTGTACAATCGACATAGGAAACGTAAACAGCTTTACAACATGTGTGACTGCTTGCGTGAAGATATTTTTTCAATGTAGCAATGGATACACAATACGCCGTGCCCCACACATCAAGCCCGGTAAGAATTAATTAATTCATAACTAAAGTGTTCGTAACAGGACATCATGCAGCGGCTTTCACTATAAAGGGACGGATTCGGTCGCCTGTCACCACATAACGGGTAGCAGTACGATGCGTGCACGAGGTTGTAGCAAACTTTTGGAAACGATCGAGGGCCGGCTGAGTTCCTAACATAAGCTAGGGATACGACGATGTTACTTTCATCATAACTTTACTCCTGGGTAAAGTGGATGCCAGTGGAAGTGTCGTCTATTAACAGGGGCCAACATGGAGTTTTGCCTGCTGTCTTTTTTCCCCACTAACCCCACCCTACTGGATCATGAAAAGAAGTACCCTCCCCCATTTCGGGAGTTCAGCTGTAGATAAGAGGGAGGGGGTTGAGTGTCCGCCTTGCTTGAGGCAAAAACGAAGCGAAAAATTCATCACGATAATGGTTTTTATTGTGTTACACCATTCCCCTGTCGTTTCTGAAGGTTCATGTATCTGGTGCATATTGATAGATGTAGAGAACATTTCCTAAACAACGACACACGGTGATTTGCCGTAATCCGGGCTGGGACAATCTTTTGATCTCTTCACATACTTTTTGACCACTGAATTTAGTCACCACGACTTATGGAATAGATAATATGTAAATTACAACATTAGAGTTTACATTTAACTTAATGTAGTGTCAAGATGAAATGTTTACGTATTTTATACGCACCATCTGCGGTAAACCTTTTGTGTGAAATAGGCGATAGTGAGTTCACAACCATTTACATATTGTGACAGGAACCAACACGAAAAAGGGAATCGTGTGAAACCTAGCTCGCGCTATTCGCCCATGAGACTCAGAGAAACATAGACACGGGTTTCAGGTAGATGCCTGTGTTTCTTGACTTCCGCAAGGCGTTTGATACAGTTCCCGTAGATGTAGAGCATATGGTCTATCAGAGCAATTGTGTGATTGGATTGAGGAGTTCCTAGATAACAGAATGCAGCATGTCATCATCAATGGAGAGAATTCTTCCGAAGTAAGAGTGACATCAGGTGTGCCACAGCGGAGTGTCGTGGGTCCGTTGTTGTTCACGATCTATATAAATGACCTTGCGGATAACATCGGAAGTTCGCTCAGGCTTCTTGCTGATGATGCTGTAGTATATAGAGAGGTTGTAACAATGGAAAATTGTATTGAGATGCAGGAGGATCTGCAACGATTTGACGCATGGTGTAGGGAATGGCAGTTAAATCTCAATGCAGACAAGTGTAATGTGCTACGAATACACAGAAAGAAAGATCCTTTATCATTTAGCTATACTATAGCAGGTCAACAACTGGAAGCAGTTAATTCCATAAATTATCTGGGAGTAGTCATTAGGAGGGATTTAAAATGGAACGACCATATAAAATAAATCGTCGGTAAAGCAGATACCAGACTTTGATTCATTGGGAGAATTATAAGGAAATGCAGTCCGAAAACAAAGGAAGTAGGTTATGGTACAATTATTCGCTCACAGCTTGAATACTGCTCACCGGTGTGGGATCCGTACCAAGTAGGGTTGATAGAGGAAGTAGAGAAGATCTAACGGAGAGCACCACGCTTCGTAACAGGATCATTTCGTAATCGTGAAAGCTTTACGGAAGACTCTGCAGGAGAGACGCTCTGTCGCTGGGTACGGGCTTTTGTCGGAGTTTCAGGAACATACCTTTACCGAGGAGTCTAGCAGTATATTGCTCCCTCCTACGTATATCTCGCGAAGAGCTCATGAGGATAAAATCAGAGAGATTAGAGCCCACACAGAGGCAAACCGACAATCTTTCTTTCCGCGAACGATACGAGACTGGAATAAGAGGGAGATCCGATAGTGCTACTCAGGGTACCCTCCGCCACACACCGTCTGGTGGCTTGCGGAGTATGCATGTAGATGTAGAACACACTAAAATGTACAGTTACTATGTTACAGACACAGAAAGCAACAAAGTAGGTCATAGTAATTGTTCAAAGCTGCGACCGCCGATCTCTATGCATAGATGGTCTAACAAGTAGCTTGTTTGCTTCCTCAACGTTTAAGATGGTACCGTCACAGATATTGGAAACAGTTCGCCATAACGATCTGGTTCCAAGGTGATGGTGCCCCAGTCCTCTTCGATGTTAATAATCATAGTTTGATTGAAAGGGGTTGTCCTTTACCTTGGCCAATGTGGCAGACAAATAGCACAACTCGGTATTCTTAAAAGAATGGAACACCTCCACCTTTTAAGTTACGAAATCCGTACGTTAACTGCCGAAGGTGCTCCGTTGTTTTACCTTAACAGCACAGCCTCACCGCATACCACAGAACTGGACATACAACGATTCTGCATTGTTACATCGTGAGTTTGACAGTCGCTGGTGTGTCAACCCCCGTAGAAATAAACTAAGACCTGCTTTCTAGGATCCAAGTTGCCTGTGTCCTGGTACAGGAGACAACGCAGAATTTTAAGAGAGTGCAGAAGAACTCAATGCGCTGTTGGCATTCATGTACTGAGACTGTCGGTCCTCGCTTTCAAAAGTTACTGAGAGACAAGTTGGGGTTAAGCGGTGTAGCTGCTCTGTGTGTGACCATAATTATTCATTCGTAATAATTGCTTGTCTATCCAGTAAAAGTCGATCGTAGGCCAGTCTCAACGTTATAATTAGATCCAAAAAGGTTTCTTATACCCGGTACACTGTAGTTCGCAAGTATGGGAAAATACTACTAATTTAGAAGAAATTAAGGAAAGGTGCGAGCAGCATCTTCTTTCACAGAAAGAAACAGACGAAAATCTCTTTCTTTCTGTCCAAAGAGCCCCAAGTTATGGTGAAAGAGAGCTGGTGTAACAGGTAGTGTATAGGCACAGATATATGTCCTCCACGAACATCGGTAGAAGACGGTATAAAAATCTAGATACAGAGATATTCCCAAGAAAACCTTGCTCGCTAAATACATCTACAGGAGAACTCAAAACCCTTACGAAAGTTTAAAACTATATTTGAGATCTCTTGCCTGGAACAGTATTCATAGGCTTCAAAACACAAATAACCCTTGTCTACAGCACATTACATACGAAGAATGTAAATGGTGTTCTTACCTATGTCGTGGCTACTAAATTCGTAAATGATATCCGTTTTGGGCTATTGGGCTCAGTTTTCGTGTACTACTAAAATAACTGGGAAAAGCTGCATCTTGCTTACATTGGTAATCCTTAATTAATTTGCTTTTTTTCTTGCTTGGCGAGTCAGTTTCTGTTAACTCCATAGATTGTCCTCACTTCCGCAGTTCACCGCCAATATATGAAGGAGGCTAATGAGTCGTGCACGGGTAGCATTGCCATCGCGACGTTTCGTGTTTTCAGTGTCGCCTTCATTAGTGAAAGAGAGCATTCATGTATGTTGGTAAAAACTTCTTTGTGTGATTACAGAAAAAATGTCTCGTACCTGTAAAATACACTACTGGCTATTAAAATTGATACACCAAGCAGAAATGAAGATGGTATTCATTGGACAAATATAGGGTGGAGCCACGGGTCGCAACACATTTGATATGTAACGGTCACTCTTCAAAGTGCCATCGTTGGGAACAGGAGGTGACGGAGACGTGTAACCGGTTGCACCCATACCATCACGCCGGGTGATACGCCAGTATGGCGATAACAAATACACGCCAAACAAGATTGCGACCATCATGATGCTGTAAACAGAACCTGGATTCATCCGAGAAAATGACGTTTTGCCATTCGTGCACCCCCGTTCGTCATTGCGTACACCATCTCAGGCGCTCCTGTCGCTGATGCAGCGTCAAGGGTAACCGCAGCCATGGTTTCCGAGATGATAGTCCATGCTGCTGAAAACGTCGTCGAACTGTTCGTGCAGATGGTTGTTGTCTTGCAAACGTCCCCATCTGTTAACTCTGGGATCGAGACTTGCCTGCACGATCCGTTACATCCATGCAGTTAAGATGCCTGTCATCTAGAATGCTAGTGATACGAGACCGTTGGGAACCAGCACGGCGTTCCGTATTGCCCCCTTGAACCTACCGATTCGATATTCTGCTAAAATTCATTGGTTCGCGACCAGCAATGTCGCGATTCGATAAACCGCAATCGCTGTAGGCTACAATCCGACCTTCATCAAAGTTGGAAACGTGATGGTACGCATATTTACACGAGGCATCACAACAAGTTTTCACCAGGAAACGCCGGTCAACTGCTGTTTGTGTATGAAAAATCGGTTGGAAACATTCCTCATGTTAGCACGTTGTAAGTGTCGCCACCGGCGCCAACCTTGTGTGAATGCTCTGAAAAGTTAATCATTTGCACATCACAGCATCGTCTTGCTGTCGGTTAAATTTCGCGTCTGTAGCACTTCATGTTCGTGGTGTAGCAATATTAATGCCCAGGAGTGTAATCGAAATTAGTTTGGTTTCGAACTTTATTTTTGGTGCAAGTTTGGTGACCAATACAAGAAATGGAGCTCCTACGAGTGCTGTTTGGCATTTGTTGAACTACTGGCAGGCTGGTTGAGAGGATAGCGACCAAGTCCTTCTGTTTCCCCATGATTTGGAGGGAACCAACAGATCACACAGCAGTCTGTTATTTCTTTCTAACAAGAACAAGGAGAATACGCAACTGCGTAATTTACCATCGCTTGAAGACCTGTAGTCACAGAGAAGTATTGCTGGTGCCAGTGCCTCCTGAGAACGTGACTTATGTGGATTACGGAGGCGATAAAAGAGAAGAGGTGTGAAAGCCGACCCAACCTTTGAAGCCTTCTTTCTCTCTCTCTCTCTCTCTCTCTCTCTCTCTCTCTCTCTCTCTCTCTCTCTCTCTCTTTGTCCGTCTCTCTGTCAAGGGGAGTCTCAATGAGATATTTGTGATTCAAATATGTCGAAAAACAGGGCGAGGTTCTAGCTCCATGATTAAAGGAATGAATCTTTTTCTTCCTGATACGAAAGTGAGTGTTGTCCGACTACTTTTAGACCTGCAAAACATCACAGAAAATCAGAACGAAAACATTACTAGATATACAATTTTATAATACATTTCTGGAGAAACAGCTATCGTTAACGATAATATATTTTTAAAAACACAGCCTCGATCGCAAGAGAATTTTTTACTGTTGTTTAGCAACCGGTTTCAGTCTGCTAGTGAGAGCATTTTCAGGCTTAGTGCAATACAATAATATTACAAATATTAAGAGTGATGTACAGAAGATGATATTATGGTAATTAACGT
The DNA here is from genome assembly GCA_026315105.1 of Locusta migratoria. Classification (NCBI taxonomy): domain Eukaryota; kingdom Metazoa; phylum Arthropoda; class Insecta; order Orthoptera; family Acrididae; genus Locusta; species Locusta migratoria. The sequence goes on along the minus strand of CM048750.1, from coordinate 365,779,254 downwards.
AAAATAACTATGAGTTGAACATTTCATATTGTTATTATTTTACTGTTAATTACAATAATATCATCTTCTGTACATCACTCTTAACATTTGTAATATTATTGTATTGCACTAGGCCTGAAAATGGTCTCACAAGCAGACTAAAAGCAGTGCCGGACAACAATAAAAATTTCTTTTGTGATCGAGATTGTGTTCTTAAAAATATAATTATTAGATATGTTTATTCGCTTTTGTTTATTCTTATGTTGCTCATTTCAATGAATAACCACTAATGCAGATATTTGTTGTTGTCAGAAACATATAAAGCCACATTGGCTGACATCCGCAGAAATTCTGAAATTAAATCTGGTTGCAGAGATTTCTTTTGTTACATACCATTGTAAGTGGAGTTGTGTTTCGATAATGTGATTGTGACCAGTTCTCAATAATATTGAGGCAGAATGTGGTCTAAATATGAAGTATGCACTTTTGTCAGGTAAAGAGATAAAGATCCTGGAGTCAGAGAGAAGTACCCTACAAATAACATAAGAGACCAGGATTCGAAGGAGGGTCTCCATACGTCAGCTACAGTTTATATAAATCTTCCAACTATGATAGAAATGGACCTGGCAAGTTTTAGATTAATGAGAAGACATCAAAAATATCCAAAAGTTTTCAAATAAAATATTCAAACCTCTCTAATTCTAAAGTATCAAACTGATGAATTCATTGGTCCTACACTTACAAACTGATTTAACTTATGCTAAGAACAACACAGAGACCCATGCCCGACATCCGAACCTCCGACGGGGAGCGGCCGCGCAATCCGTGACATGAGGCACGGCGTTTTTCACGCGGCAGCCGAAAGTTTGAAGTCTTTCATTTTTAGGTACAAATAATTTGATAATGTTTTTATATTATCAGTTATTGTGAAAATTTATTGTCAGAGCAAAACTACAGTGATATAAGTTGTGCATGTTCTAGCACGCTATTGTTTATTTGTAGTATTAATAATAAATTTTTGACTTGCGCTATATCTTATTACACCGTTTATTTAACACTAGCTTAACGTCCGCTCATTCGCATGCGTACACTGGTTGGTCTACACCAGTTGTTTCTCCCTCTTAATATAAATTTTCATAGATATAGCTTAAGTACTATCATAATGAAATGTTGTGATACAACCTGTAGCCGCGGCAGAATAGCCGTGCCTTAGCCGTCCTTAGCATAAGTAAGTCTGTTTATGTTACTTTAATTAGTTTGTAAGCCTTATGGACTCTTAAGATTTACAAATATTTGTATATTTGAATTTACTACTTGTAACCCCCTATGGCACCCTTTAAAAGTTAAATAACGAATAATACCCCAACATGTGTCTTTTAAATTCCAACCTAGTATGTAAATATCATTTTATGTAATTCTGAGTTCTACATCTACATCTTCATGGGTGCCTTTGCAAATCTCATTTAAGTGCCTGGCAGAGGGTTCATCGAACCACCGTTATACTATTTTATCTCCCATTCCATTCTCGAATAGCGCGCGGGAAGAATGAACTCTTGAATCTCTCCGTTCGGGCTCTGATTTCTGGTATTTTATACTGATGATCATTTCTAGCTATGTAAGTGGGAGTCAACAATATATTTTCGCATTCGGAGGAGAATGTTGGCGATTGTAGTTTCGTAAGTAGCCCACGCCGCAGCGATAAGCGCCGTTGTAATGATTCTCATCCCAGATCCTGTATCATTTCCGTAACGCTGTCTCCCCTGTATCGTGACAATACGAAACGAGCTGCCCTTCTGATAAGGGTCCCACAATGGGCAGCAATACTCCATAAAAGGACGGACAAGCGTAGTGTATGCACTTTCTTTTGTAGTTCTGTTGCATTTTTTAAGGGTTCTGCCAATAAAACGCAGTATCTGGTTCGCCTTTCCCACGACATTATCTTCGTGTTCTTTCCAATTGAAGTCAGAAGTAATTATAATTCCTATGTATTTTGTGGAGTTTACGACCTTCACATTAGATTGATTTATCATGTAAACAAAGTTTAACGGATTTCTTTTCGTACTCATGTGGACGACTTCACACTTCTGATTATTTAGAGTCAATTGTAAATTTTTACACCATTATTCAAATCGTTCTGCAGTTGGTTTTGATCTTCAGATGATTTTACTACACGGCGTCATCTGCAAACAACTTTAGAGAGCTTCTTAGATTTTCCCCTAAATCGTTTATGTAAATAAGGAACAGCAGAGGACCAATAACACTACCCTGCGGAACGCCCGATATCACCTCTGTTTTTGTCGATGCCCTACCATCTATTACTACGAACTGTGTCCTCTGACAGGAAATCCACCTATCCAGTCGCAAATTTGGGGCGATATACCGTAACCACTCAATTTGATTAAAAGCCGTTTGTGAGGTACGGTGTCAAAAGCTTTCTGGAAATTAAGGAATACAGAATCAATTTGCGAACCCTTGTCGATAGCACACATCACTTCGTGTGAGTAAATAGCTAGTTATGTTTCGCATGACCGATATTTTCAAAATTGACTTAGTAGCTACGTATTTTCAAAAAATGTTTCATCCCCTATTTCACCCCTAAATGATTAATTTTCTAATAATACCGATGTATGTGTCTTTTTAATTCTGACCAAGAAAACATATACCAATTTATGTCGTTATGGCTTCAAAATTACCGTAATAACAAAAGAACATGCCCTCTCCAATTTAACGCCCTTGATGGTTGAATATCCAAAAAATACCGAAACATGTATTTTTAAAATCCTAACGAACAATACAAATACCTATTTTTGCAGATCTAGCTTCAAAATTGTCTTGACGACCATGTTTTTATGAAAACAATTATTGTTCCCCTAGTTTACCCCTTATTTGTTGAATTTCCCAGAATACCGAAACTCGTGTCTTTTTAATCCTGATCAAGAGTTCATATCCTAAGTTTTGTAGTTATAGCTTGAAATTTGAGTTAACAGCAATATATTTTTGAAAATTAATTTTTGCATCCCGTATTTCACCCCCTTATTGATCGAATTTACAAAAGTACCGAAACACGTGTCTTTTAAATTCCAACCCCGAATCCAAATAAGAAAATTTTTAGGTTTAACGTCAAAATTGCTTAAATAGCAATAGATTTTAGAAAAACATTCCCTCTCCAATATAACCCCCTTGTTTGTTGAATTACCAAAAATAGCAAACCAAGTATTTTTAAACCAATAATATCAATATCAATTTCAGCAGCTCTAGCTTCAAAATTGTTTGACTAGCAACGTGTTTTAAAAAAGAACTTTTCATCGTCTATTTTACCCATTTACTTCTTGAACTTCCAAAAACTGCCACATACCCCGAGATGAACCCTCTTCTACATATGGAACTAGGAACACTCAAATATCTCATTTTATCTAACGACAAACCTATGTAGCGTTGCTGTATTAATATTGAGGTGCCCTCTCATTACGGGGCGAGATACGCATTTGATAAATTATTTCACAACATCTGAATACGGTAAATTGTCAGTTGATATAGGCTATGTTTAAATAAAAGAAGTTATTAAATACAGTGAGGTCCTGCCAGAAAATATTATTAACAGGGTAAGTAACACATTTTGAAGATAATACGACAACCTATGCACATTACAATTTTTGCTCAATAATTTTGAGCAAGTAGCTTCTGATAAATTTCTCTGTGATCTGCATGGTCCACGTTTCAGCAACAGCTCGACTTATGAACTTGCGCATCTGCACTTTCTTATAAATTCGTGGAAGATGCGTGCTGTGGACTGGATTAGGTTCAGGAAGTAGAACATTACGTTTAATCATTCTATTAACGACGCCTGCAGGTTAGGCAGATTTCATCGACGTTGTTGCTGGAACTTGGCAAGTAATTCAAAGCAGTCCTAAAGGTCATCTAAGGGGGGGATTGTACGTCAGGCAAGACTTGGATTGCTGCAGCGTAAAAGAGGTGCACTGCACGAACTGTTTCTGTATTACATCCATTGCCTAATGGACTGCCTTAATTCGATTATTTCCATAATAAAACCAACTGAAAGAGATTGCAGGAAATTATATTTCTAGAGCAGTTCGATGTACTTCTTAAAAGGTTTTGAGAAATCATATTTTAACTTACAAATTTAGGAATAGATTTCTGTAATCGCGAGAACTGTCAGAAATGACCTAGTGTTACGGGCAAATTATAAATTGTTTCAGTGCGCTAAATGATTTGCGTTGTCTGGCTGGTCTGAAATTTTTTTCTGCTGTTAGTAGTCTAGAGGCACTGACATACGGTAATTTATTGACATTTTTCATCGCAATATTGGAGTCTCATATTTCATCTGAGAACCAGATATGCAGCGTAATTGCACAGTTACTGGCTCGTGTTCCTTGTAGTAAGTTACGAGATGAAAACGACGCTGTCTCATTTGAATGTATCTATATTTCAGTTAAAAAATATTTTTCACTAATCACAATCATCTGTATGAATTTGGACAAATCGTTATCAAAAATATCGCACTTGAAGATGGTCTACAAAGTCGAAAACTAGTTCGTAAATCGTAGAACAAAACCGATGGTTTGTTTTGAACCCTAAAAAAAATATAGCAAATGTACTTTCGTGTGCTACATGATAAATTCTTATTTTACGATACTTGTTCTCTATGATTTCAAAAAACTTACCACAACATGAATGATGACTGTATTTCACAATGACTGGAAATTGGCGCAGAACAGAGAAACTTTAGAAAAGGCAATTCGTTTGTTTTATATGTAGTGCCGTCGAAGTATTCTGGCTAAACTCTAGGAAAGTTACAATACAGTACCATGTTTTGGTGTGTGAAGTAACGACTGATATGATTGTCAATTATTAATACAAAGTTTTCCATTGTCTAACATATTTGAACCATATTTGAGCACACCACAGTTATTTTTATTTTTTCGCAGTTCCGGTTTGATTGAAGATCAACGTCTTGCGTGCATCATCGTTATACAAGTCATCATGCTGACAGCTGAATAAAGAATGTTTATTGTGGACCGTGTGTTCCGCAATGGAGACAAGTTTACCTCCGCTGGGGAAACTGCATTTGCAGTGAAGTTCCCACGAGTAAAGATTTCTTACCGCAATGCTGAACGGAACCTCATCACGAAGATTCCAAATACCGTCAGTATTCATAATGCTCCAAAATCAGGGAGACCATCCACATCCGAAGAGAAGGTGGCAGAGGAGTAAGGCATGATGCTGCAAAGTCCAGAGAAACCGATTAGACCAGTATCTCAGCAGGCCCTCGTGTCCGATAGTTCCGTTCACAAGATGATCTGGAAGTCACTCTCAACGTATCGGCACAAAATTTTGGTAGTGCATGAAGTAAAAGACACCGATTGCTCGGTGAATGTGTTTACAGCTAATTTCTGACCTTCCTGCAGGAAAATCGAAGGAGATTCTTGACACAACGGTTTTCAAATTCAAATGTTAAAATGTTAGTAATTCTATGGGACCAAACTTCGTTGGTCATCCGTCCCTAGTCTTACAAACTATTAAACGAAGTTAAAGTAACCTAAGGCCAACACACACATCCATGGCCGAGGGAGGATTCGAACGTCCGACGCGGGAGGCCGTGTGATCCGTAACATGGCGCTCGGCAACGTTTTTTTTGCGGATGGAGACTGTTTCACCTCTCCGGTTATGTGAATAGGCGCAATACTCTTGTGTGTGTGGCCTTTGGAGACTCCGCATGAATTTGAGGTGTCCATACAGCAATATCGAAAGTTTGTGTTTGGTGCGTCCTAAGTCGTGAAAGTATCAAAGGGCCTATCTCCTTTCAGGACTCCATAAATGCAGAACGGCACTGAACCTGGCTTCTAGAGCCCTCCCTAGGTGAACTGAATGATGAGGATATTTAGAATTCCTGGCTCCAACAGGATGGGCCGACTGCACATACTGCTCACAAGACGATGACCTTTTTAAAGGTACTTCGATTATCCCATCAGCTGTAGAAGACTCTGGTATCCGTTTTCGCCCGACTTGGATCCACTGGTTGAAGGGAAAAGCCTATGAAGGCCATCCGTACACCAAACAGAAACTTCAAGCTGCACTGGCAAGTGACATTCGGAGCATCACACCCGATCTTCTGGACAACGTCTTCAAGAACATACAGAATCGAGTGTAAATGTGTCTTCAAGTACAAAGGAATCATTCCAGCATATGACGTCCATATTTTTAATACGACACGTTATGGACTGCATAGTTACTTACCGAGCACCCTGTAATTGCCAGGAATATTCGGAGTGTCAGACAGTCAAGTAGGTACGGAGTTAATGCCAGGTCTTAGTACAAGCCACGCTAGAGTGGCCGAACGTTCCAGCGAACCGGTGCTCGCCGTCGGAGGTTCGATGCCTCCCTTGGGCTTGGATGTATTTATTGTCCTTATCATATCCTAGTTTAAGTACTTTGAAAGCCTAGGGACTGATGACTAGAGTTGTATATATTCACCACATTTGAATATTTTTCTAAATTATGTTATTTATTTATTTTCTTAGTGCAACAGGAGCTTGACGACATCACGATCGTGCATATGGCCAGCTCAGCGTAGCGACACAGTACCGCCAACTCAGCGATTACAGAAGACATATGCACTGCGTGGAGGTCACTAAACTGTGTGTGTGTTAAGAAGTTGTTTCCTTACGAGTGACTCGAAGCGATAATTCTGGTATTTATTTCAACAGGTTTGTGGAATTCTTGATTCATTGTAGAATGAGGTTGAGAACGGTTAGATACTTAGGAGTACAGCAGGCTCAATTGAAAACTGTATCATTATCAGTATGCAAATGAGAGTTAAGAGCAGAAAAAAACAACATAAAAAGGTATTCAGTTGCATCCAGTGATTTTTATTGAAGATGGAACTGCTTTATTAAATGCGTGGTATTGCTTTAATAGTAATTAGAAAACAGGATATGTTGCTGAGGCCACGATCAGCTTCTCTTATTCATTACAATGTATAGGTAAATGCTGGGAGGGCAAATAATTCAGAAGTATGCAAGTAACATGAAAATCTTTCATAATAGTGGATGAACGGGATTAGAAACTGGAAAATGGTTATGACTTTTGTATTTTATTTTGGTCGCCACAATTGCGAGTTTAGTAGTCAGTTTCGTCTGACTACTTTCGGATATTACTCCATTCTTAAACTCCTGCCATGGCTCCAATATTTTTACATGTTAACATTCCAGCAACATACGTATGAAACATTGCATTTTTGTGTAAGATAGAACACGGCGACATTCGTTGCCACGAAGTGTTACTGTGTTGAGTAAAACTTTGTAGCAGCGAATGTCACCGTGTCTTATAGTAAACAAAAGAATGCGAAGTCTGATAGATGTAACATGTAACAATATTGCAGTCAGGGTCAGGTGTTTGATAATACAGTAAAGTTCGAAACTATTCACACAAAACTGACAGATAAGTTTGTAACTATGACCGCCAAACTAAAATGCAAAAGTCATAAACTGTTGTTATTGTTGTGTTCTTCAGTTTGGTTTGACGCAGCTCTCCACGCTATTCTGTGTAAGCTTCTTCAACTGTGAATAAAAATAGCAACCCACATCCTTTTCAGGCTGCTTACGGTGGGTCATGCGGTCTCACTCAGCGATTTTTATCTTCCACACTCTCCACTCCCCCCCCCCCTATGTCATAGAATATATCCCGCCAACCGGTCCCTTCTTTTAGTCATGATATAACACAAATTTCTCGTCACCTGCATATTATTCAGTAGTTACGAATTGGTTACGCTATGTTCAGCATTCTTCTGTAGTCCCACATTTCCAAAGTTTTTATCCTCTTCTTACGTACTCCTGTACAATGCTACACTGCAGAAAAACGCTTTCAGAAATGACTCCGTAACATTTAAATTAACGTTGGATATTAACAACTTTCTCTTCTGCAGAAATGCTTTCCTTGCGGTAGCTGTTCCGTATTTTGGGTGTTCTCTACTTCGCCCAACATAAGTTACTTTACTTTCCAAATACTACTACATTTGCTGCCTGGTTCCCTAATGTAATTATCCTCGTCATCACCTAATTCGATTGCATTTATTTACCCTTGTTTTGCTCTTGTTCATCTTATATCCTTCTTTCATGACGGTTCATTCCGTTCAATGGCTCTTTCCAGTCCTTTGCTCTCTCTGACAGAGTTACAATGTCATCGGCGAACCGAAAGGTATTTCTTAAAATTATTCTGACTGAACTTTAATTCCCTTTCCCAATTTCTTCTTTCTTTTCATCATAGCTTACTGACTGTACAGACAGAAGAACATGGGGGAGTTTCCAATCCTGCGTTACTCCCTTCCCAACCACTGCATCCCTTGCATACCATCCACTGTTTCAATTTTTTTTTTTTTTTTTTTTTTTTTTTTTTTTTTTTTTTTTTTTTGGATTCTATTCGAGTTGCACATCTCTTTTCTTTCCCTATATTTTACTCTGCTGCCTTTGAAACAGTTGGTCAATATCGTAAATACCTTTATAAAATCCGCAAAAGCTAATAGATTATGTAAGCACCTTCTAAGGTAAATGATGAGGTCAGTACTGCGTAAGGTGACCGCCGTGGAGCGGCCGAGCGTTCCAAGGTGTCTTGCAGCGGAGCGAGCAACTGCTCACCATCGGAAGTAGTAGTCCGTGAATTAAATTTAGTGACACCGTTGAAAATTTATTACCAGCGAGGGGGGGGGGGATGTGGCGGTCGCATCGAAATACTTGGAGGTCTTGGCGTATCCTTGTGGGCCATCCAAATCTCGAGAGAATTTTTTTGTAGACTTTCCCGTGCCACTCGTTCTGCAGAGCCTCTAATTTTTTTTCGTTTTATTTTACTTTATTATAATTTTTTTATTTAATAGTAATACATATACTTCCCAGTGGACTGGCCGCGGCGAAGCTGCGGAGAGCATTGAGTCGCTATGCTGCGATGCGCGAGGCCGTTCCCCGTCGGGAGTTCCAATCCCTCCACTCTGGCATGGATGTTTGTGTCCTCTTTAGCATAAGTAGTTTGTAAGTTTAGGGACTGATGACGCCGCAGTTAAGTCCCTTAAGATTTACAAACATTTGAAGATTCCAAGTGGTCGGGTGGGGGGGGGGCTTATTTGGTTTTGCCTTCGCCCCGGGCCTCCGACTGCCTTGCTCCACCACTACTGAGTTGTTGTGTGCATCGCCACTCCCTGCGGATACCAGCCCTCTCTGTCGTCCTCTGCTTGAGCAAATCTTAGGTTTCCATTTGTTGTTTAGCCGGTAGCCGCTGGCACAATTAATCAGATTCTCCTCCACACGAATTTCTACCTATTCCTTAATAATGGAGTCTCAGAAAGATGTTGCTGAGGCCAAAATAATTGTTTTATTATACCACATTGAGAGACTAGTGTATATACAATGTTCACCTGTATCAAATGGCCAGACCACACGCACCGTGTAAAAAGCTTTCACAGAACAGAAACGATGCCTCCGACTTTTGCAACCAAGCAAATCTGCTATAGCTGAACATTATATATCCATAGTTCAGTCAATGATGTATGATCAAAGAATTATTATGGTCTCACCAATATCTTTCTGGGACTCCATTATTAAGGAATCGGTGGAAATTTGTATGGCGGAGAATCTGATTAACCGTGACAGTGGCTACCAGCCGTACAACGCATGGAAACCTGTCATCTCTAAGATCTGCTTAAATCGACAGAGTGTGCAGGTAGGTGTCCGCAACGAGAGGCAATGCACACGACAACTGAGTACCACCGTTTTACCATTGTGGGCGCTATCCGGTGGGCAGTGCGTACAACACTCTTAGCGAGCTATAAATTGTGGAACCATAGACGCCCTCGTCCATGTGATACCATCAGAGATCCGCAACGGATACTCTCTTGTACTTTTGACACGTGGGTTTCGCATGCTAGTCGGTGCTATTGCCTTCTATGCTGTCTGGAAGGTCTGCCCACGTACTGACTGCGGTCTGTGCCGACCGTACTAGTGCTCGCCTGTCTATGCCGCTACAAAGGGGGACTGCTCGCCGTCCCTGCGGCCGACCGGCCCGTCTACGCCTGCTGCCTCCGCCGCTGGCCCCGGCCCCTCTGCACCTGTCGCCGCTGCCCGCAGCCAGTGAGGTTCCGTCCGCCCCTCCGGTACCGCTGCTGCCCGCCGCTGCTGGTCTTCCCTACTGCGCTCTCCTTCCGTCGCCGCCGCCCCGGCTGTCGGTGATTTCGCGCTCCCAGCGCCTGAACTGCCGCCTGATCCGGCCTTCGGCCGCCGACGCAGCCGCCGCATTCGAGGGGATCGTCGCCACCAGGCCTCCCGCCCAGGCCATAACCTCGTTGTTGCTACGTGTGTTTCATCGTGTTTGTGTGGTTCTTCTCTTCCAGTATGTCACTTCCGTTCACCACCGTATCATCACCTTCGCCTCTCTTGCCCCTACCACACTAGCCTAGAGCGTCACCTTTCCACTCCTCAGCGCTACCATCCCCTCACTCCTTACCCCTGCAACAACTGTCCCCACTTCTACTCGAGACCCCACCTCCTCCCCTTCCTATCTCCCACGGTGCAGCCGCCGTGGTTCGCACCCAGAGGGCCACTGTCGATTCATCAGTCTCCCCACCCCAGACGACGCTGCGGCCATAGGGCCACTGCATCACCTCCCTGTCAACCTCGTCCCCACTCCCGCCTCCCAGCCCACCCATAAAACATAAAAGTCAAAATGTACTGCCTCCGATTCTGCCTCACCTCCAAGAAGAAAGCCCCTGATCCGCTGCCACTGACCCACTCGTCCCCATCGAAGCTGATTCTCTCCCCAGCTCAGCGTCTGATCCCACAGACGCCTCCCTTCTCCCAACTCCTTCGTCGTTTCTAACCATGACCCTAAATTCCTCGACCCCCCTCATCCTCACTCTCACCTTCCTCTTACGCCAAGAGGACCTCTCTGCACCCATCTCCGAAATCATCCCCCAGAGGGACTCGATCATTCTTAAATCCGTGAACCCCGGACCCCTCTCTTCCTCCATAAGATACCCCACTTTCAGTTTGCTCCTGTGGCTTCCTCGCCTCTCTTCCCCCTCCAGTCACACGTCACCAAATCCCTCTCCCCTTCCACCCCACCACCCTCACCATCGTGATCACCAAACTACACATGGGAATCACGGAAGTTGAGGTGCTGGAGGAATTGCTACAGGGTCCCACCTCAGCATCTACTCCATCCCTCGCATTAACAATGCCATGGGCCCTACCTACCTGATACTTGTCTTCACAGAAGACACACCTTTCATCAACCACCTTAACAGGGCCCTGCGCCCTGCTGAACCTTTCTGCACTTCCCCTCCCCCCTATCCTTTTCCAGTTCCCATTGCCTCAATTATAATGACCATCTTTCCAAAAACAGTTGTCTCCTTGCTGCCTGTCTCCAATCCCAAGGACCCTATTTCAAGTCCTCTTGACCCAACCTCACTGCCTCCCCCCCCACCTCCTGCAAAACCTCTGGCAAGGCTCAGCCCACTTATGCCTATAAGTGTAAATCCCACCACAGCAGAATTCACTACCCCCATCTGTCCCACCAACAGTGCCATCCACACCAACAGCTCCAAAACCACATCCACTTCTCCTTTTACCTTACCGACCGACGTCAGACCCTTTCCCTCCCCTTTATCCTTTATCCCTTTCATGGTGCACCAACAGGTTACCTTTCTTCACGCCAATATCCGCTCCCTTCCTACCAATAAATTCCTTCTTGTGAATACCCTTTGCCAACGCCACGTGGATCCCTTCCCCTGAATGAAACCTTCCTCCTCCCTCCCCCCCCCCCCACCATGTTACAACCAACCCTTACGTCCTCCACCACCACGACTTCCCGCAGCTCCCTACCCGACGCGGAGTGGCTTTTGGCCACCTCCGCCACACACGGTTCGACCGCATCGTCTTCTTAACATCCCTTATGAACACCATATACATAACTTGTTCCTTCCTTCCCCTAAATGGAATGTTCAGTCACTCAGTCAGTCAGTTAGTCGACGTACAACTTTTCGATATTTGTGAACACAAAGCAGTGTGAGCTAAATTTTTCTATAGGCATTGTTCTGCTCTTACAAGGAGACATGGGTATCTAATTTTAGAATTTTTTGATAATTATGGTACGTGAAGTTCAGAACTCAAATAGCTATCAGTCAAAGACATTCGACGCAAATCTCAAAAATTCTCGAGGAAATAGACTTTGAAGTTTTTCAAGTACACGTAAGTACCAATAATTAAAACTGCTGCAGCATCTGTCGGTGTGGTACAGTTCCGGCTTCACAACCATAGAGGCGGTGGTTCGAATCCCGCTGTGAAAGATTTTTTTCGTTGTTTTCGAATACTTACACCACTTCAATTCTTAGGGGTAGTTTTTAAGAACAATCTACGTATTATTGTTTATATTTTATAAAAGGTTGTCAATAACGATGAATTAAATTTTGAAATAGAAAACACCAAAAAACATTGCAAATTCCATATTTGTGCCAATACTGAAAAATAAAAAAATAAAAATCCTTCATTTCGATGTGGTCTCACCTCATGGGAGGGTGCTAAGAGACGCAACAAGATGGAAATTTTCTTTGTGATTATGTAGACGAGCTGAACACCTTGTCGTCACCTAAAACGTTGGTTGAGTAAATTAACTGCTTGGAAAGCCATTAGTAGTTATAGAGATCACAAAAACAGTGTCGTACCTCTTCACAGACTGAACAATCAAAGACAACTGTCGTCAACTAATAATGAAGTCAATACTGTAAAAAACGTATTTTTTATTGCACCCATCATTATTAACTACCTTTTATAAAACATAGAAAAATTGCGAAGAAATACAATTTTTTCTTTCTTTTTTTTCTAATTTTTTTTTTTTTTTTTTTTTTTGTGCAAAAATTACCGTTAGATATTGAAGTTGTGTAAGTTTGCGAACACAACGAAAAGAAAACAAAAACACTGTCGATGCGGGATTCGGACCATCCACCTTATGGTGGTAAAGTAAGAACGCTACCCCTTTTTATAGTGCAGATCGATGTTTTGCGGTCGTTTGTTCGTTCTTGGATGTTCGTTCAGTATTTGGTTCAGCTTTTTTATTGCAGAGGGCGTTCAGTCCTCTAACCGGGCGCGCTGAGCCTTGGCGACCAAAACCCCTTGAAAAACACTGCCAGATGCTGCAAGAGTTTTAATTATTGGTATTTACATGTACAGTACTTTCAAAACTTCAAAGTCGATTTTCTCGACCAATTTTGACAGTTGCGTCGAATGGTTTTGTCTGATAGTTATTTGAGTCCTGAAACTCACGTACCATAAATATCAAAAAATTCTAAAATCCGATACCCAAGAACTCTCCTTGTCAGGGTATTTTTAACTTCACGTGATTCAGGAATCTAGCCGCGCTAGCGCCACAGAAGTCATTCTGCCCCGTAAAGCTGTCTACCCAGGTCGTGGCTGTTCGAATATTTATAGCTTCCCCGCAGCACGGCGCCCGAGTATGCAAAACCCACAGCTAGCTCGCCTGCAGGAGACAGCATTTATTTTTCACCGTGTCACGCCGCGTCGCGCGGATTTCGGAGTGACGCAACGTAAGAAAAGCCCCGGCGCAGCTGTCACTCGCAAAAGAAATACGTCCGTCCGTTTTAAGCAGAAGGACATTTCTGTCTGCCTTCTACACGGCACTGCTTCTTACGCTCGTAATCCACTTTGTCCCTTTCGCCCACGTGCCACTCAGCTAATAACGTTGTAACCGTGTCTCTTAGACCTCGGGCTGACGGGTTAGCATTAATAAGGCCTTTGAGGTCGTGGGTGTACTCTGACGTTTTTTCTGACTTTTCTTGGAACCAAGGGCCTGCTGTCTTGAACATTAACGTACGTCAGTGTCAATGTACATTAACTGGAGTGTACGTTGTACGTAATCTGATGGCCGGTTCGTCCATCTCTCGTTAATCTTCGCGTTAGTAAACGAGAGTGTGCCTTTAACGTCCAGTTAAATGTGCTCGTTAAGTGCACTGCGTTTGTCATTGCCAGATACACCTCTCGTTTGCTAATGTGGAGAGTACGAAAAGGTACAATATATTTCGACTAGGTTGGCAATAGAAACAAATGAAAGTGCCGTCTGAATAAACAGCTGTTTCTCTTATTAAACCATCAGGGAAGAGGTTAGCAGACGTCAGGAGTTCGAGTCCTCTCTTGAGCATGGGTGTTTGTGTTGCCCATAGGTTAGTTTACCTTAGATAAGTAGTTTCTAAGCTACGGAGTGATGACCACGCAGTTTGGTCCGATAGATTTACAAACATTTGAACATTTGATTTGAGGTTAGCAGATAGTTGTTAATTGGCGTTACGGAAAACAAACGTGAAAAAAGCTCGAATTTTATGAGAAGTTAGTGCGAGTGTGTTGTGTCCTGAATAGAGAAATATTAGGGTGTACTGGAATTTACAAAAAGGACGCTACGACATGGAAGGAGAAGAAAAAAGCGACATGATCGCGTATGGCAAATGAATTCAGTGTTTTCCACGGAAAATGTAGGACAGTAAAACTGCTTAGTGCTTAGTACGATAACATGCAACCATGCACATAGGCAAAAGTATACTGTTCCTGTAGATCGGAGGAAGGAATCACATTTTAGGCCTCACACTACGCGCAACAAGCATAAGTAAATAATGGATAAAATTTTACGACGCTTCTCGCCGGGCTCCAGTGCTTATGTTGGCAACAGATAAACAATAAATTGTAGAATTGTGTTAATATTTTTCACAAGCTACAGAGTATATGTTATTGCTCTTCGTTTCCTCGCAGCAAAATTAATACTCTATGGTTCACAGGTTCTTCTATATACCTTTATCCGTGCAGAAAAAAATCATTTTCGTTTTCATTGAAGTTATAAAAAAAAAAAAAAAAAAGAAAACAAACCATTTATTGGTCGTCTGAGTTGCCGTCATTACCATTGGTGCCAACATAACCACTGCAGACCGACAAGAAGCGTGGTACAATTTAAGCAAATACTGAATTAATAAGCTTGCAGGAATAAATAATGTACTCTGTTTTCTATTATGACAGATAACTTACAAAATACGTAACTATCTTTTGGACTCTTGAGATGGTCGTGGAGTTTTTCATGTAGCGTTTCCAAGACGCAATAGCGTAACAAATTCTGCATCATCTCAGTATTCAAAATGAATTGGGCGAACACAAATACGTCTACGTCGCATTATAGGAGCAATTACCTCCAGATCGTCTAAAATATTGACATCGTCTTCATTGTCAATCAAATCTCTTATTCGAACCATTTTCATCATACCGATTCTCACTGAACTAGTCGTTACATACTCATCTGGTAGTTACTAACATGTATGGGGCGAGCAGGCCGCGGTGGCCGAGGGGACGTAGGCGCTTCAGTCACGGTCTGCACGGCCACTACGGTCGGGGGTTCGAATCCCCCCTCGGGCATGGATATTTGTGCCGTCCTAGTTCGTAAGTTCAAATGTTTGTATAGTCTAAGGGACTTAACTACGGGGTCATCAGTCCCTAAACTTACAAACTACTTATGAACTACTTACGAACTAGGACGGCACAAATATCCATGCCCGAGGGGGGATTCGAACCCCCAACCGTAGTAACCGTGCAGACCGTGACTAGAGCGCCTCAGTCTCCTCGGCCACCGCGGCCGGCAGTTCGTAAGTAGTTCATAAGTAGTTTGTAAGTTTAGGGACTAATGACCCCGTAGTTAAGTCCCATAAGCTTTACAAACATTTGAATTTTTGTATGGGGCGAGAAATATAACGATAAAATTTTTCAATGAAGCTGCATCCCACACTAGTTTTTCATACATGTATTGCTTCTGTTATTTTGTTCGATAAATCGGTCTTATCACGTGAATATATTACGGTATTTTAGCGCTTTGGAATCTTTATATTTTCATAAGGTAGGTGGGCCAAATGAGGACATAGTCCCCAATTAGGCCACCCCCTTTATTTCAGAAACTTCAATGCAAATCCGTCGGATTGCAGCACCTACATGTCCGGAAACGCCGTCCTATTATCGAATGAAAACAAGAAGCGCCATGCTTTCCGTTATTTAGCTGCAGAAGTGTATCTTTCGTTTTGGAGGTTTTCGTTAAGCTACGGAGGTAAGTTTTTGCTAAGCTCTGGAGTAATTAATTCTTGTGGCTGCTTTATAAAATGATGATTTTTTGAAGCATACTTCTTGTTGATTTGAAACCTCTGAGGTATTCTGAGGAGAGCTTGTTAGAAATTGTAGAAATATGCCCGGGATGGTCAAAAAACGGTGTGTAGACTAATAAGGCCACGCTGGCCTTATTAGGGTCAGGGTTATCGTATTGGGCTCTCTCACACCTGTTTATCTTATCTTTACTGTTTTCCAAGAAACCGTTGCCCTCTATCCAATGGATAGGTCTGTGTTCAAATCCTTTGAGTCATTTTGGGATGACGAAGTCTTTAGATACTGTGAAAATAACCCTGCCAGCAGAATAACGAAAATATCATTCGAAAAACTTTTCTCAAAAGTGGCCAAGAGCTTGGACACCAAGCAAAGTAACTGATGGGTTCGGGAGGACGGATTTGCCCTGAATATCATTCCTCCTGAACTTTTTGCTCCCAGTGAAATCACTGAGAAAGAAATGCCGGAACTTACACGGACCCTCGACGTGAACGATTTCATGACAAGGGTAATGGAGGATGATGCGATGAAAACGGCCGGCCGCGGTGGCCGAGGGACTGAAGCGCGTCAGTCACGGTCTGCACGGCCACTACGGTCGGGGGTTCGAATCCCCCCTCGGGCATGGATATTTGTGCCGTCCTTAGGATAAGCTAGTTCATAAGTAGTTTGTGTTTAGGGAGTGATGACCCCGTAGTTAAGTCCCATAAGCTATACAAACATTTGAACATACGATGAAAACGGTACCGTTCTGGCTGACACATCTGAGATGCAACCTATGCCTTCAATGGAACCTGGTGAAACCGTTATAGGTGATGAAGTGAAAGTGAACAAACCGATGTCACAAGTCAAATGTGAGAAGCCTACTGAAACAGAAATCTCAGCTCACCTTTCAGCATCTTCCGGTAGATCCTTCACCGACATCTTAAAAACCCCAAAAATGAATAAGAGTCACATCCAGACAAGAAATAGTTTGAATGACATAGGGAATAATTTAAGCCGTAGTTTATTCCAAGAGAAACCTCAAACATCAACACGGGGACAACACAACACGACATCAAAAACTTTGAAGAAAAGCTCTCAAGCAGCCCCAGATCCTCAAAACCCGATGTGTCTTCTTTTTAGTATTGTTTTATCTGCACTGAAGACTTGGTAGAAGATATGATTCGCTGCTCACTCTGTGGACTATACGTTCATTAGCTTTGTGCCAGGATCGAGAAGGGAGACACTGTTGAAAAATACTTTTGCCCAACTGTGAAGTAGAATAATTAGTTTCTCTCTGAATTTTTCTGTGTTGCTTTTTCATGTAATATGTAATAAAAGTTTTTTGACTGTATATTCAGCATTTAACAGTCCTAAACCCCTCCTTTTCTAAATGTGGCCATGTTGGGATTCATAGGGTGGCGTTATTGGGAACCCCGTGTATCCCAATAAGGCCATCTGTTATGTTTTTTAAATTTCAGTTTAGAACATACTTCAACTGCTTTGAATGATTAGAAAATTTATTTCTTAGTAGCTCAAGAACTATTCCTAGGAAATGTGAAGTTCCAAGTTAATCGGCTGACTAGTTTGGCGGTGAAAAATTGTCAAACCTTAAGGTGGCCTTATTTGGCGCACCTACCTTACATGTTCTCACTTTACTGATAGCCGTGTAACGAGCAGAATTCTACTCGTTAACTTAACAGCCAGTTTGAGGTCTTTTAACGTCTGGTTAACTCATAACAAAACATTGACAAACGCAGTTCTCCGCTAACGACAAGTTAAAATCTTAACCGGAACTTAACGAGACATTGACAAACCGGCCCTTAGTGTCCATAATACTCTCGCAGCCTAGCATTTTTCTAGCTTAAAGCTATATTGAACCCCCGGGAAAAATCGATCGTAAAAAAGGAAGAAAATAAGTTTGGTATTTTGAAATTATCATTCTTCGATTAATCTTGGAACCAGTTAATTTTATCTTCATTTTCAAAGTATGTTAACACACGAAAAAATTTTCCAGTCGTGCAAGTGGCACGATGCGTGGCATACGTCTTCCAAGCACTGCGCAGGTTAGATTCTCTTCTGAACCTCTCGTAGCAGATTGTGGGCGCTTCTTCGGCAAGGAGAGGCGAAGGCAAGCGTCGCCATACTGACACGACGCTTGCGATGTTGGCGACACCAGATTCTTTGCTACTCGCACCACAGTCTATCACAGACAGTCGCGAAAATCTGTAGGAAAAAAAATTGAAGCGTGCAGTAGGGAAGAACCATGGAATGGCATGATGCAAACTGAGAAGTTGCCGTTTTTAATGTTGTTACTTTCATATTTCCTGGACACTGAACGTTCCTGTGAATTTTCTAATACAAATACGAAAACGTCACTGCTTCTGTTAATGGCAGTCTATAATTAAAACAAAAAAAAACTAAAACAAAAACTGTCAGTGTCAAGGAACTGCCCGGCCGCGGTGGCCGAGGGGATTGAGGCGCTCCAGTCACGGTCTGCACGGCCAATACGGTCGGGGGTTTGAATCCCCCCCCCCCTTGGGCATGGATATTTGTGCCGTCTTTAGTATAAGGTAGTGGATAAGTAGTTTGTAAGTTTAGGGACTGATAACCCCGCAGTTAAGTCCCATAAGCTATACAAACATTTGAACATTTTTTCAAGGAACTGATTATGATTCTGTTCGCGTGCTCGGTTGCACGAGTTTTGTTTTAGCGGATTTCGGACGTTGTAATGTTTCGAAAAGTACACACGATTTTCACATTCTAGGGGACTAGATTCTACATCGTCGTTTAAACCATCTTTTTACCTCGTCCTTGCTTCTGTGCCTGTGTACGTATCATAATTTTTTAGCTACTTGGCAGGTACCAAATTGAATATCTTCAAGAATGCGACGTGCTAACATTAACAGTTTATGTATGGACATATTATTTATTTGTAGCTACGTATTCACTTTATCAAACTAGTAGGTAACCGAAAAATATGTTAGTATACAGGGTTATCATTTTTGTGAAGCTAAGGTACGAACCTAATGCAGTCATTCATACATTACTTTTACTCAAATGTTCAAATGTTTGTAAATCTATCGGACCAAACTGCGTTGTCATCAGTCCGTAGCTTACAAACTACTTAAACCTAGGTAAACTGACCTAAGGACAACATACACACCCATGCCCCAGGGAGGACTCGAACCTCCACGGCGAGCAACCGCGCGCTCCGCAGGGAGACGATTTAGACCGCTCGGCTACTCCACCGCGGCAACTTTTAGTCAGCAGTAATATTGTGAAATAGTGGTCAAGTATTTGCGAGTCTCATTAACAACTGAAGTTTGGACGTGAATAAATTGTTAAAGATTTATTTCTATGCCTAAAACTATAACTAACCACAGTAAAGTAACAGCTGTTTTTCATAACATAATTCTGTAACGTCTGAGAGAGATTTCCGGATTATATTTTTGACAGTTTCTGCAATTTATAGCGCCACAAAAGCTCGTAAATACGAAGTTATTTTGAAAATACTGCTTCCGTCCAAATACACATTCATTACTGTACTCAATCGCTTCGCGGTGTGATTTTACGACCACGCCGCTTGGCAGCGCTGCAGTCGAGAAGTTGCAGAAAATCACTGGCAGTTTCGCGACTCTTTATGTTCGACTCTGGTGGAAACCGAATTGTTCCCAACGCAAGGCAATGTAGCTAGTGTAGTACGACGAACATAGAAGTTTTCCAATTCCCTATACCAGCCTTGTTTTATAGGATATAAATGTTCAAATGTTTGTATAACTTATGGGACTTAACTACGGGGTCATCAGTCCCTAAGCTTACAAACTACTTATGAACTACTTACGAACTAGGACGGCACAAATATCCATGCCCGAGGGGGGATTCGAACCCCCGAATGTAATGGCGGTGCAGACCGTGACTGAAGCGCCTCAGTCCCCTCGGCCACCGCGGCCGGCTATAGGATATGAACGAAAGTTTGTTTACACTTAACTATTATGAAGTTGTATATATTTATTTTGTGTATAAATACTGTATGTGACTCTTAAAATGTTTTTGTTTGTTTTCTGCATGTCTCCTGTAGGATGGAGGCGCCGCAATGAATAAGGGCAGCGTCGTCGCCGCCGCAGCCAACATTACAGCAGACGGCCACTATTAGAATTTACCGACGGCTACGGGGCAACGAATCCGGCTACGCCTTCTCTATTGCTAAGAAACATTATCTTCATTCCATTGTTTGAGTTGTTCATGATCTGTTATACTGAATAGACGTTTCTTACAAGCAGTACTGATTTGGACTTCTACTATTTCAGACGACAATAAATGTTGATACTTTTAAGAGTGCTACGAAGATTTATTTAATGTGTGCTTTATAGCTACAGTAAGACAGAAATCTGATGTATTGAAAGTTTTTTTTATTTTTTTATTTTTTTTTTTTATTTTTTTTTTTTTTATTCAGCAAGAAGATAATTTTATGAATCAGTAATATTTAACATTGACTTATATTCCACTCTGACAATAATTTATATTGGGTGTGAATGCGTCACGTCGAGTTTAGCAGGTGGTGAATTTAATGTTTGAGCTGGAGTTAGCAACAGCAAATCCTAGTGACTGTGTTAAACTTTGAGTTAAATTTTAGTAACGGTTACAGAAAAATTCTTGTGCCCCTGCTCGTACAAGAACGTGATATTTTATTCAAGAAATATTCAAAATTTATTTTTTTCTGATTCTTTCTCTGCTACGAGAACTTCGGAACGAAGTCAATAAAAATTTCACGGTTAACTTTAAATATTTGGTGTTGCTAAGGAACAATAAAGCACTAGTCAACAACTACCTAGCAACTAACTGAAACTTAACGAAAGTGAATTATTTTTCAGAAATAATATTCATATACGGACTTTTACTATTCCAGTATGGAATCAAATTACAGGTTTACTATCACTCTTACCCCGTCCCAACGCACTAGTTTCCTCAGATCACCTTGCTCATGAGTGAAGCGTCCGCGAAGAGAAAACCCGCACCTCACTTTCTACGTGTATGTGTATGTTACACATCTGTTCAGAAACTACAGGTTCGATTTCAACCGATTTTCGTGCACATACTGCTTGCAGTGGTCCGATTTGAAGCGAATTTGGTACACATACTGTTTACAACCATCCTCATGAACCACAGACATTGCCGAGGTGGGGTGCCTTGCGTGCCTCAATAATACAGACAGCCGCACCGTAGGTGCAACCACAGCGGAGGGGTATCTGTGGAGAGGCCAGACAAACGTGTGGTTCCTGAAGAGGGGCAGTAGTTACAGGGGCAACAGTCTGGTTGACTGAGCTGCCCTTGTAACACCAGATAATTGCGGTGAATTGCGGAGTATCTATGTAGAAACTAAAGCCGTTACTTTTTCCGAGGATATGCAGCTCTACTGTATGAATATATGATGATGGCATCCTCTCGGGAAAAATATTCCGCAGGTAAAATAGTCCCCTCTTCGGATCTCCGTGCGGCGACTACTGAGAAACATGCAGTCATCAGGAAAGACAACACTGATCGGAGCGTAGAATGATAGATCCCTTAATCGGGTAGGGAGTTTAGAAAATTTAAAAAGGAAATTGGATTGGTTGAAGTTAGATATAGTGGGGATTAGTGAAGTTTGGTGGCAAAAGGAACAAGACTTCTGGCCAGGTGACTACAGGATTATAAATACAAAATCAATTGGGGGTATTACAGGAGGAGGTCTAATAATAAATAAGAAAATAAGAGTGCGGGTAAACTACGATGACCACATTATCGTAGTTAAAATACGAAGCCAACAACAACCAAGGTAGTACAAGTTTAAATGCCAATTAGCTCTGCTGGTAATGTGTGAACAGCTAACGGAAATTATTAAGATAGGTAAAGAAGAGGAATTCTTAATGGATATGGGGGACTAAAATTCTGGTCGGCCGCAGTGGCCGAGCGATGTGCTGCGCGCCAGTCACAGTTAGCACGGCAACTACGGTCGGGGGTTCGAATCCTCCCTCGGGCATGAATGTTTGTGTCTTCTTATTGCAAGGTCCTCCGACTTCAAGAAGAATATCATGACTCCAATACCAAAGAAAGACAACTGTGAAAATTACAGAACAATCAGTTTCATAAGTTATGGTTCCTAAATACTGACACGAATTATTTGCAGACTAATGGTAAAACTTGTGGAATCTGACCTCAGGGAAGATCAGTTTGGATTTAGGTGAAATGTAGGAACACGGGAGGCAATACTCATATTACGACTTATCTTAAAAGATAGGCTAAGGAAGGGCAAGCCTACGTTTTTGGCGTTTGTAGATTTGGAGAAAGCTCTTGACAATGTCGACTGGAATACACTCTTCCAAATTCTGAAGGTATCAGGGCTAAAATAGAGGGAGCGAAGAGTTATATTCAACCTATACAAAAACCAGACAGCGGTTATTAGAGTCGAAGTGCAAGAAAGGGACGCAGAGGTTGGGAAGGGGGTAAGACAGGGTTGTAGCCTTTTCCAAATGTTGTTCAATCTGGACATTCAGCAAGCAGTGAAGGAATGCAAGGAGAAATTTGGAGAGGGAATTAAAGATCAGGGAGAAGAAATAAAAATTTGCGGTTTGCCGATGACATAGTAATTTTGTCAGAGACGGCAAAGGATCTGGAAGAGCCTTTGAATGGAATGAATTGAAGGGAATGAAAATTAAGAAGAATAAAACGAAGGTAATGGAATGTTATGTCAGAAAATCAGTTGATGCTGAAGGAAATAGATTAGGTAATGAGACAATAAAAGTAGTAGATGAGTTTTGTTATTTGGGTAGCAAGACTTCTGATGGCCGAAGTGAAGAAGATATAAAATGCAGAATGGCTATGGGGAGAAAAGCGTTTCTAAAGAATCGAAACTCGATAACATCCAATATTAATTTAAATGTTAGGAAGTCCTTTCTGAAAGCATTTGTCTGAAATGTGGACGATAAGGAGTTCAGACGAAAAGATTATAGAAGCTTTTGAAATGTGGTGCTACAGACGAATGGTGAAGATTAAATGGGTAGATCACGTGACTAATGAGGAGGTACTTAACGCAATTGAGGAGAAAAGGAGTTTCTGGCATATCCTGACTAAGAGAAGGGATAGATTGGTAGGACACATTCTGAGACATCAAGGAATTGCCAATTTAGCATTAGAAGGAAGAGTGTGGGGTAAAAATCGTAGAGGGAGACCAAGGGGACGAATACAGTAAGCAGATTCAAAAGGATGTATGTTTCCGAACGTATTCTCAGACGAAGAGACATGCACAGGACAGGGTAGCGTGGAGAGCTACATCAACCCATTCTGGGGACTGAAGACCACAACAACAACCGTTCGTAAGTAGTTTGCAAGTTTAGGGACTGAAGACCCCGCAGGTAAGTCCCTTAAGCTTAACAAACATTTGAACTAAAATTCGGTAATAGGAAAAGGAACAGAAAGAAAAATAATAGGTGAATATGGACTGGGAAAAACTAAAGAAAGAAGAAGCTGTCTGGTAGAATTTTGTACGGAACATAATCCGTACAAAGTTCTTCCAGACGGGGGAAAATAAAACAGTAGAAGAGGAATGGCTAGCTTTAAGAGATGAAATATTGGGGAGGAAGACGTTCAGAGGAGAGTTACAGAGATAGAGACAGAGGGGGGGGAGAGAAATAGAGAGAGAGAGAGAGAGAGAGAGAGAGAGAGAGAGAGAGAGAGAGAGAGAGAAGAGGAAGGCAGGGAAAGGGATGGTTGGCGAGAGAGGGGAGATGGACAGGTGGGTAAGACGAGATGGTAACAGAATAGTGGCAAATGAGAAGGATGAGGACATGGGAAAGGGTAAAAGCATATACGAAGTGTACAGGATATATGCGATTCGTTTCTAATATAAGACTGGAAAAGTAGATATCCACGAATTGTTTCGGACGCCAGATAGCGTAGCTAGTTCCATACCTCGCCTTGTGCATGCTTGAAGCCTCCCTTAGCGTCACCCACACCTCACTTCGTACAAGTACACGCGATGGGCAGTACAAATTAACTTCAGAAACTCGAAAAATCTGAACTTAGTTGGCAGGGGTGGGGGGGGGGGGTTCAATTTTAGCTTTTTTCGGTGTAGTGAAACGAATGTCTTTTGATTGGGAGGTGGGACGTTCAATTTTAATTTTCGGTGTAGAGAAACGAATGTCTTTCGATATTTTTTTTCTAATTTTTCTGTGTGACTATTTTCACGTTGCTTTCCTGGTGCATCTGTTTCAGAATCATTGGAAATAATGAATGGACTGGTTCTAACCGACTGCTTTCATCCATAACGTCATTGGGGGGGGGGGGGGGGGGCATACTAAACGGAAAAGAAACGCGGAAAACACAACAGATTAAACAAGTAAATGTTTCCATTACGCACAAACTAATTGACTCTTCCAGTTGCCATTAGGAACGATGACGTTTCAAGTGGTTCATTTTTAGGTGGATAGGAGAACGAAAATTGATCAGATGGTATCAAGAAAAAAAGAAAAAAAAAAAAAGAAAAAAAAGGCAATTGTCTATGTTTCCAGTCATACGACGCAACACGCTGACGTCAGGGTGTCAGAGCCGCTGGGTGGTATCGCGTACTTCAGTTGAACCTTACCATTTCATCCAAAATGCTGAAGGCGCGGCGTTTGTCCCCGTGCGCCGCTGCGACGTGCGACGGGAGAGTCTGGTCCCTGGAGAGACTGCGCTGACGTCAATATTTGTGTCGTGTGGTCCGCAGGCTGTCGAAGCGGAATATCTGGGGAGCCCTGCGGGGTCAGGCACGTGCGGCGAGAGAGCGAGCCAACTCCGCGCAGGAGCCCGGCCGAGCACGCCGGCTCAGCCACATAAGGAGCCACCCACTTCCTGCCGACCCCCTCCCCCCTGTCTGCCGTTTCCTGCCGTTCACTTCGACGGATGCACTCGTAAAACTCACCACTCTCTCACTCCTATTCAATTCGTGGCACGTAAATAACATGTGCCAATACAAAACAACTTGCGGAGATCGGAAGTGAGACGAATTTCTATCTTCTAAACTAGCGAAGCTTCAGTTGCTTTGCAACTGCTAAATAGGCATGGGAATTACTAATTCCCTTATCTCCCTGCTCATCACTTTCCATACCCCTATGCATAATGCCTTACCTGATTGTTCACTTACTCTTCGCACTGTAAAAGCTAGCTGGAAACCAGGTGCTGCTTGGCTGTTAATTTATACAGAGTGAGTCACCTAACATTACCGTAGGATATATTTCGTAAACCACATCAAATTCTGACGAACCGATTCCACAGACCGAACGTGAGGAGAGGGGCTAGTGTAATTGGTTAATACAAACCATAAAAAAATGCACGGAAGTATGTTTTTGACACAAAACTACGTTTTATTTTTAAATGGAACCCCGTTAGTTTTGTTAACACATCTGAACTAACAAGTAAATACGTAATCAGTGCCGTTTGTTGCATTGTAAAAGGTTAATTACATCTGGAGATATTGTAACCTAAAATTGACGCTTGGGTACCACTCCTCCGCTGTTCGATCGTGTGTATCGGAGAGCAGCAAATTAACTAGGGATCCGAAGAGAACGGTGATGTACCTCAGCTACAGAAGAGAATAGAACAGCACATTACGTCCACATGCTAACACCTTTATTGGTCTTTTTCACTGACACACATGTACATTACCATGAGGGGTGAGCTACACGTACACACGTGGTTTCAATTTTCAATTACGGAGTGGAATAGAGTGTGTCCCGACATGTCAGACCAGTAGATGTTCAAAGTGGTGGCCATCATTTGCTGCACACAATTGCAATCTACGGCGTAGTGAATGTCGTAGACGCCGC
This sequence comes from Locusta migratoria, assembly GCA_026315105.1. Lineage (NCBI taxonomy): Eukaryota > Metazoa > Arthropoda > Insecta > Orthoptera > Acrididae > Locusta > Locusta migratoria. The sequence continues at coordinate 365,753,261 of CM048750.1, read as the reverse complement.
AGTACATCTGGTGTAATGTCCCCGCAGGCTGCCACAATACGTTGTTACATATCCTCTGGGTTTGTAGGCACATCACGGTACACATTCTCCTATAACGTACCCAACAGAAAGAGGTCCAGAGGTGTAATATCAGGAGAACACTCTATTCCACTCTGTAATTGAAAACGGAAACCACGTGTGTACGTGTACCTCACCCCTCATGGTAATGTACATGTGCGTCAGTGAAAAAGACCAATAAAGGTGTTAGCATGTGGACGTAATGTGCTGTTCTAGTCTCTTCTGTACCTAAGGTACATCACTGTTCCTTTTGGATCCCTACTTAATTCGGTACTCTCCGATACACACGATCGAATAGCGGAGGAGTGGTACTCAAGCGTCAACTTTACGTTACAATATCTCCGGATACAATGCAACAAACGGCACTGATTACGTATTTGTTTATATGTTCAGATGTGCTAACAAAACTAACGGGGTTCCATTTAAAAAAACCTAGGTTTGTGTTAAAAACATACTTACTGCATTTTTTTTTTTGTATTAATCAATTAAACTAGCCCCTCTCCTCATGTTCGGTCTGTGCAATCGGTTAGTCAGTATTTGATGTGGTTTACGAAATACATCCAGCGGTAATGTTAGGTGACTCACCCTGTATATACCAGTGTTCAGTTAGAGCAGGTAATCCTGTCTCTACAGGAATTGCCCTACCTCCACTTTCTCCCTCTACCTACCTTCTCGTTCTCCTCAACCTTCTCCGCTGCTGCCTCCTCCTCTTCCTTATTTTCTTCCTCCTCCCACATCCATATGCACCGAACTGTCCCCCTGTCTCTGTCATCATCTCTGACAATCTCCATCTGCCGTCCTGCGTTCCTCTCCTCCTTCGCTCGTATATAAAATATCACGCATACAGGGTGTATCAAAGAAGGATGGTGCAAATTTACACGGTTGAAAGTACACGATTAACGAAGCAAAAATATCCCCGTAACCATGGCTCCACAAACAAGCCTTTTGCGAGATAATTACAAATGTATGGTTCCAAGCCGCCACCGACGTCATTGTAAACATCGTCCTATTTAGTATATATTAATTACTATTAAGATTTACATTGTATTTTTTCACATTTCACTGACTATTGCAAATATCGTCCTAGTTGTTATATTGCACAATCGGGTATTCTGCCGGTTATTCGCGTCCTTTCTTGAACGATATTTCAACTGCGTTCCTCGCAGTCTTCTTCAGGTGCTTCCTGATGCTGATTCCATAGTGGAATGTGTCCGGTATTTATGCCTGCACGGTGATAGGCGCTCCCCAATACCAAAACCCAGAAAGGACACTACATAGCCGTCGAACCACAGGTACATAAGTCTTCCGAGTGGCATGGGGAAAACATTGGAAAGAGTATTACAGACACGGATACTGGAACCCTTGGTGGAAGACAGAACGATACGAGCGGAGCAGTAAACTGTCATCTGAATTAAAACTCTTAAGACTGGCCGAGCACATCACCCAGAATTTAAACGTGATCAAGGCGACTGCAACAGTCTTACTGGATTTTGAAAAGGCTTATGATAAAGTCTGGAGAGACCTTCTCATTAGGAAACTCCACGAGCAGACAACCATCCCAGACTGCTACGTGAAGCTGATTGCGAGTTACCTGTGTGACCGGAAGATGGTGGTGACAGTGGACGGCCAATCTTCGGACACTCGACCTGCATTAGCCGGACTACCTCAAGGTTCGGTGCTCTCTCCAATCCTTTTTAACGTGTACGCAAACGACATACCTACGGTGGAAGGCGTACAGACAGCACAATCCGCTGACGATACAGCGTTCCTCACCAGCGGACGACGCGTTCAAGCCAACATCAGACGTCTGCAGAGTCAACTGGATGCAATGGAGGACTGGTGCAAAACGAACAAAGTGCTACTGAATCCGGCAAAACAACTGCCATCTACTTTACTAAGAAGCGTCTACGACTGCCAACCAACCTGAAACCTTATGGACAAAACGTACCATGGGGAGATACGGTGACATATCTAGGGGTTACCTTAGATAAGCACTTCTTCCTTCATAAACAAGTCGACGGCTTGCGGAATAAAGCGTACGCAATGGCGAAGAGCCTAATGCCCTTCTTCTTGAACACTGACTACGCCTGTACAAAGCCACGGTTCCATCGAAGTTGCTTTATAGCAGCTCAGTCTGAGGACTGGCCAGTGCTACCCAAATTCAACGGCTGCAGGTGATACGGAACAAAACCTTACGATGCATTCTCAGGGCAAACAGATACACACGGGATACCGAGGAGCTTCACATGGATACCATCATGGGAGCCGTCCAACATAGAGCGACGAAGATACACCTCAAGATTGACCAACTACGGGATACCGTACACAACATCCGCACATTGAGGAGGACAATGCCACTTCCATGGCATAGATACAAAGTGCCACGGGCCTTGATTAATCGATAAAGTCTTAAATTATATGTAAATAGCAAGTTTAATTGAAAATGTAATTAATACATCGAGAGGGATACCTCACGGACCAAAATAAAGGCCCTAAGAAGTTTATTGTAATAAGTAAAGTTATAGTTAACCCCCTATCCTAAAAAGGGGAAGTGTAAATCGTCCATGACGATGGTACTTCAGTCACTTTATACCAACATTAAAGAAAAAAAAAAAAGAATAGGCGCTTCGTATGCCGTCCGCGCCCCGTCATGTGCGCCGGCGGTGTAATGCGCCGACCAATTGCAGGGGTAGTGGTGTCTCCTCACCGCGGCGGTTCCGATGGTTGTGCGCGTACTTTGTTGTTGTTATCCATTACCGCCCCAACGGTATGACGCTCCGAATGTCCTTCAAGTTGTTCTGAACATTTCATCTTTTCTAGGGCGTCAATTAATTTCTCTTGCGCTGCGGAGCGGTCTGCTACCGTAGCGCGCCGTGTCGGGAGTTCCTTCCGGAGTCCTCGCTCGCCAGGGCGGCTGCAATGTTATTTTCAGGCAGCTGGTGTTCAGATTGTCGCTCTGGACACGGTAGAGCGCCGTCATGTATAGGTCCATCGCTATGCTTGTGTCCTGTGGCGTCTGGATGTTGCTTTCGATGCGTCTTCAGAAGATCCAGCGCTGTGTTCTAGGCCGAATTTAGCTAGTATCCAGTGTCACGGTTGATAAAATTGTCTGTAATTTTAATTTCTACAGATTCATTGATGACGCTATCCCAGTATCTCAGTGTTTGTGTTATAATCTTGGCACCATCATATTTCATAGAATGCCCTAGTCCCAGTGCTCGGCAATAGCTGACAGTTGGTGTTGCTAGGGGACTGTAAATAACTAATCAACTACGTCCTAGCAACTGATAAAACCTTCCTAGTTTCAAAATACTATCATGATTAGCGACTAAAGATGAACTTGAGTAACTGTATTAACCATCGCAATTATCCCGTCCCTGTTCCACCACACTGACTGAAGACCACAACAAAACAGTTACAAGATTCAATACTTCAAGCCCAAGTCTATAGACAGAATAAAAGGGAAATTCTTCAACTGTTCCATTTAATACCAGCGAGCACAAACTGAAAGGCTGGAGGAATACATGGTAAGAATACGTGGTAAGAGTAAACGATGATTGCTCAGGGAACGATATAAAATAGTAGCAGGGACCTTGAGTGCCCATGTGGGAAGAGAACAGATCTATAGAGAAACAATCGGTATCCATAGTACTGTAAACACGCTATTCGTAATGAAAACGGGACAAGATTGACAGAATTTACAATATCTAGAAACATGATTATAGGCTTCACATTATTCACACACAAGGAAATACATATATGAACATGGGCATCAGCCAATGATAATACAATTAAGCAGTCTGACCATTAACGGACGCTCAAGCCAAGTGTGAAAGTTACCCGATGTATGGAGATTCCTAATTTGGGAATGGTTGATTACATTAATATGTAATACACATAAATTAAGGCTGCCTAGGACATAGAAATATAACATCGTAGCATTACCATCACGAAGATGTAAGGAAATACACTAATCGTTACTAAAATTGCTACACCGAGAAGAAATGCAGATGATAAACGGGAATTCATTGGACAAATATACTGGAACTGACATGTGATTACATATTCACGCAATTTGGGTGCATAGAGAAATCAGTACCCAGATCAACCACCTCTGGCCGTAATAACGGCCTTGATATGCCTGGGCATTGAATCAAACAGAGCTTGGATGGCGTGTACAGGTACAGATGCCCATGCGGCTTCAGCACGATACAACATATCATAGAGTACTGACAGGCTTATTGTGACGAGCCAGTTGCTCGGCCACCATTGGCCAGACGTTTTCAATTGGTGACAAATCTGGAGAATGTGCTGGCCAGGGCAGCAGTCGAATATTTTCCGTATCCAGAAAGGCCCCTACAGGGCCTGCAACATGCGTCGTGCATTATCCTGCAGAAATGTAGGGTTTCACAGGGATCGAATGAAGGGTAGAGCCACGGGTCAATACATCGGAACTGTAACGGCCACTGTTCAAAGTGGTGACCGTGAGTGTAACCAGTGGCACCCCATACCATCACGCCGGGTAATACGCCAGTATGGCGATGAGGAATACACGCTTCAAATGTGCGTTCACCGCGATGTCGCCAAACATGGATGCGACCATCACGATGCTGTAAAAATAATCTGGATTCATCCGAAAACATGACGTTTTAACATAGGTGCACAACCAGGTTAGTCGTTGCGTACACCATCGCAGGCGCTCCTGTCTGTGATGCAGCGTCAAGTGTAACCCCAGTCATGGTCTCCGAGCTGATAGTCCATGCTGCTGCAAACGTCGAACTGTTCGTGCAGATGGTTGTTGTCTTGCAAACGTCCCCATCTGTTGACTCAGGGATCGAGACGTGGCTGCACGATCCGTTACAGCTATGTGGATAAGATGCCTGCCATCTCGACTGCTAGTCATACGAGGCCGTTGGGATGCACCAGAGCGTTCCGTATTGCCCTCCTAAACGCATCGATTCCATATTTCCTAAGTCATTGGATCGCGACCAACGCGGACAGCAATGTCGCGCTACGATAACCCGTAACCGCGGTAGGCTACAATCCGACCATTATCAAAGTCGGAAACGTGAAGGTACGCATTTCTCGTCCTTACACGAGGCATCACAACAACTTTTCACCAGGCAACACCGGTAAACTGCTGTTTGTGTATGAGAAATAGGTTGGAAACTTTCCTCATGTCATCACGTTGTAGGTGTAGCCACCGGCGCCAACCTTGTGTGAATGCTCTTAAAGCTATTCATTTCCATATCACAGAATCTTCTTCCTTTCGGTTAAACTTCGCGTCTGTAGCACGTCATCTTCGTGGTGTGTCAATTTTAATGGCCGGGAGTTTACATTAGTGCTTGGTGAGTTTTCTGTGAATCATTCTCTTTACAGTTGCTCTTATTTATCGTTGGAACCTGAGTAACTCATTCCTAATTATAAGACAATACACTACTTAAATACTTCTGCACAGGAATTACGCACAGAAAAGAAATATATCTGTGATATACGTATACGCATTTGACTTCAATATGACCGAGTTTCGTAAGCTTACTACAATGGCGTTACTACTGGATCTTTTTATAGCTACTCTCAGAAAATTGTATGGCAAATTACATTTTTAATCTATGCTACAAACTAATTACGTAATTGTTTAGAAAATTCTTCTAAAAATTTGTGTTTTTGTCGCCATTGCGAAATGGAAAAACCTCATCTTATAATTACATCAGACAGAGGTAAATAAATTTTGCTTCTGTACTTGTCGCAAAGCATTGCGAACTGCAGGTAAGACGCCATCGCTGTTTGCTGATAAACGGCACTCAAAACGCGCGTAGTGCAAGACACCATCCGGTCACAGTCAAACTATGTAATATTTCTATTTAAAAAAATAAGAATTTTAAATTTACAAGATTTTTGTTAACTTCGGTTTACAATAAAACAACTAGGAAAAATCCTTTTATATTGTCTCATTATCAAATCTTGAATAAAAGTAAAATTTCGATCCTCATTAATTTCGTTTCATTAAAGCTAATTAATACATTCTGGTTCGCATTAAACCTACTTTGAAAATTATTTATAATTCAACTTTCTCAAACACTAACGATACTTTTAAATCTAATTCTACACAGATACTCAGAAAGTCCAATTGAAGTGCATGGCAGAGTGTCCATCAACCCGCTTTTATGATATTTCTCTACCTCTAATAGATCGCGAGAGAAAGAAACACAAATCTTTCGCTATCCGATATGATTTCACTTATTTTATTATGACGATCCTGTCTTCCTATGTAGGTGGGTGCTAACAAAATATGTTCGCACTCGGAAGAGAAAGTTGGTGAAAGAATGTTCGCAAATAGATCTCGCCGCAAAAAATAACGCCAGGCTTCATTTCCGTAACACTCTCTCCCCTTATCTACATCGTCCGTCAGTCCCACCTGGTCTGAATCCCACAACTCACGGAGAAGTGCAGGCAGTTTCTTTAGTGGAACTTTTGCTTCTTATAAGTGATCTGCCAATGAAACGTAGTCTTTGGTTCGCCTTCCCTACAATATTTGATGTGTACTTTCCAGTTTAAGTTGTCTTTTAGTTTTATTCCTATGTATTTAGTTGAATTAAAGGCCTGTAGATTTCACTGAATTATCGTGTAACTGAAGTTTAACGGAGTTTTAGTGGTCATTTGAATGACTTCAGACTTACCATTATTGAGTGTCAATTGCCAATTTGAGCACCACGCAAGTATCTAATTCAATGCAATATTGATCTCAAAAAGACACCAAAACAATTTAATTCATATCCTTGTCCCGATTACACCTACAATTTCCTTCAAAAGCTTTTTTTTTCGATTTTCGTTGTGTTCAGTTTTACTCATTGTATAACGTGAAGCGACAGTGCTACGACATAAAAGAATTATCTTACAGACAATCATACAGAATAGTAAACTGAATAACACTGATGAACATTGTTTCATGTTTTATCAAGCTGACGTGAGACATTTCCAGGCTGCAAGCAACGTAATTAATTTCCATACATCATCATAATTAATGTTATTTCGTTGTGGCGATAGACTGCAAACAGGTTTCTATGAAGTAATGCAGATGAGTTGACTGTACATTTTCATGTCAACAGGTAACAGCAAAGTTTCACCAGTTCCAGCAATGTTTCATTGTCGATTCTTTGTGCTGCAATATTCATTTGCAGTGGACGATAACGCTGTCATATTACCTTAGTCGTGCAATTACATTAGCGAAATATTTCTACACTTTCACGGATTAATTACATATTTACCGATATAGTTTTCATTTTTTTGTGTTTTATATGCGGTGTTCTGCGTTCCTTCAAGAAATTTAAGTCAATATTTTCTTCTTCTGCGTTGATAGTTTGGTTTTTAGGTACCACTACGTGCCGCTTATTTCGGTTGAAATGTGTGGTAGAATTTATACCAGTACAGGAAAAATTGCAATTTTTTATGCATGGTGATAACTCTTTATGATCTGTAACAGTGGCAATGAGATCAAAAGCTAAAATAGACAAGTACTAGGATTGTTGAAGTATTTACAAATAAAATATCTAACAGCAAAGATTTAGTGAAGAAAGCTCGCCTCAAAACGTGCAACAAGACTGTCTGAAAATCAGACAATAAATAGTCAAAATACAGGTTCATCATTTCCCAGTGATGCGTGATGAACAAGAGAGAACAGTAGACAATTTGTTCCTTCAGAATAGCTTAACAAAAACTAATTGCATTTACACCTGCAATGCAACTGAAGTTTCTTCTCCTTCTTAGGATAATAATAGAAAGTACTTAGACCTAACGAAATTTAATATCAGTTTTCAGCAAATATCAGGAAGAAAACAAACGTCATGTCAACAAATCTCAGACAACACCAGAGAAAATATTAGATTGCTGAATGCAGAGTTAGGGAAAACTAGGAAACGGGAAGAGAATTTTTAAAAATACGAGGCGCATCCAGAAAGTAAATTCCGTTTCAATTTATATCCGTTGCAGCGCTGCGATTACAGTTCCGCACATGCTCTGTAGGCGATGTGTATCAAGGAGAAGAACGTGCGCAATTTGGAGATCGCTGTCAGTTACGTACGCTTCGTTGTGCTTGTTTGAAATGTCGACGCTGATTGAAAATCCCGCCGCCTGTGAAATCATGTCGGTGATTCGCTTTCTGAATGCGAGGAAAGTGAAACCAAGTGAAATTTATCGGCAAATTTGCGATGTTTACGGACCAAATGCGATGAGTGAGTCGATGGTGAGAAGATGGATCCGACAGTTCAATGGCGGGCGTAGTGATGTGCACGATGAAGAACGAAGTGGGCGTCCACCTTTGGTTACAGAAGAACTGATGACAAGGTCCAGGAAAAGCGTAGGTTTACAATTAGTGCTCTCGCTATGGACTTCTCCGAGATTTCACGATCACTGATGTTTCCAACTGGTTGAAGACACAGACGGCAGATTTCTATGAAGAAGGTATACATAACCTGGTGCCACGCTATGACGAATGCCTGCAAAATTTCGGCAGTTATGTGGAAGGTGTAGAATTTTGTGCAACAAAAATTTCTTCTGTATATGTGTACAATTTCATTTTATTCATTTTGTTACCAAACGGACTTACTTTCTGGACGCGCCTCGTAGTTACGAATGAAATAAATTGTTTAAGGAACGATATTTATGTTTGTAGAAGGCAAATGACTGTATTATGAAAATTTAAAAAAAATTGGTATAATTAATAACAGATTCATTCGCATTATTTTAGAGCATCGTCATTGGTTAGCTCTAATAGTATATTTTTGTTTTACATGTTTGTATGGTTTCACTGAACTCGATAATTAACAATTCTCATGCAATGGGCAGTGGCGGAATAAGGCTGTCGGGAGCCCGGGGCGGCGGCAAAACAAAATGAGGCCCCCCTTCCCCTCCCCCCCCCCCCCGTCCAATTGCAAATCGATATACACGTGACTTTTGAGATTTGGAGGCCCCCTAGGACAAGAGGCACAGGATAGTCTAACAAAATAGCTTTCAAGATTTGGAAGGCCCAGTAACTTTGGATATCCACATCTTAGGCACTGATTTGCTATTTTGTGACTAGCAAGTTGCATTTGACATAAATGTTACTATACCATAGGCAGCACTGTTCACATTTCGAGTGAAACTAACGTATTTCTTAATTTCTGATGAGTGTAACTACATGATTTGTCTTGCATTTCATTTTTTCACTCTGTGATTGCATTCAATAATCCTATGTCTATAAAAATGACATAATACACACTCTGTCGTAACACTGTGGTGAATACTATGGCTAGCGATAAAACAGCACTGAAGTATTTTTACTGTCAAATGGCTTGAACGTTTGTATCATAATTGCATACGTTTCTCATTAAAAACCACTACCTGTGGACATGTGAACTATACTACCAATTCAAATAAATACTACGTGCGACAACAAACTAATAAACGATGAAAGGCACACTACCAAGCAACAAGCAACACAATTAGTGTCAGTGCAGTAGCATTATTAATTTTTGTGTCGTTTTATGAGAGTCAGGTGAGCTACAGTGAATTACTCTCTACACGTTCAGCATAGAGCAATAGTAATGTTTTACTTGTTACAGCAAGGTTTCTGTGTTGATGGATGTGTGGAATGGATGTGAGGAACGATTTGTACTGCATGAGGATTGTCCTCAATCCAGACATGCAATACGTGCATTGATTGACAATGATGGGCACCCCCTTCAGTTACTATGAGCTACTTTTCTGTTTTGCAGCCTGCACTGTGTATGTCCATAACAGTAAATACGGTATGCATATTCGACCAGTGGTTCCCTATCTCATTATGTTAGGGACCCACTATAACTAGTTACAATTCGACCAAAAATGTTTGGAACATCCTAAATATTAGTCATGTATGTCTGGTCATCTGCAAAACAAACCTGAAAGCAATTTGCAATTTATTATTTATTTGTTCGTTCAGAAATTACAAGGCGAAATATTAAAAAGGGATTACAATATGAAATGAGTTACATTGAGCATCACATTATCCAAAACTTTTATACAGTAAGTTTGTTTTAAGTCATTCACTGTCATTGTCCGTGAGTCTTTAAATGTCCCCGAGTTCACCATAAAAACCACGAGCAGTGCAATCTGTCGGGTGGTCCATTGATTGGTTGAGTCCACACTCACATTGAGTGGCGTTCGAGAAGCTCCATGTTGTTACACTCTCCGTGTACCTTCCGACGCCCGCCCTCTCACGGCTTAGGACAGTCCACACACTTCTAGAAAGATTAAAACCCTCTGCTGGTATGTCTGGATCAGCAACTAGGTTTATGTTCTTCACTGTGCTTCTACTTCATAATCTTCTCCATTCCTTTCCTGAATAGACGAGAAACATCTCTTCACCTGTTTCCCATAGAGGTAAGCTTGATTTATAATTCTTTTATGGTAACACGTCCTGGTGTATAGGAAGTATTCTGTTCGACTCAGCAAGTAATATTTTCCCCGAAGGGATAAATGCAACAATAAGTAAGACAGTCAAATCTTCTTTTCGAAATCCCGTTGCAGTGGTTCGTTCTCTTCAGGCCAAAATATCAGCCGTGCTGGAACAAACAATATTTTGATCTCCATGTCGAGCATTAGCTTCTAAAGAAGGCATACGTCGTAGAAAACCTAGGTAGAGCCGGAAGGAATGGCCCGCCCTGTGTGCTACGCAACAACTCCACTTTACAGGTCATTAACAAATGTTGGATACAACACGTAACTGACTGGATTAAAGATACGTGTCTGTACATGTCTGAGCCGCAATACTTCTTGTTCAGTGAAGAGAAAACGAACACTCATCGTTGTAAATAATATTAAATATGTGGCAAAAAGAAAAACATGTAAAAATCAGATTACAAAATAATTAGGGGATCAGTTGCGAGAAATAATTTCTGAAGTATTTCAACCATCACCTGATGACAATACTCTCTTATAAAATTACACAGTTTTAATATTGTAACACCATTGTAGCCCATGATATGTTCATTTAAATCCATTTGTTTTGTAGTAGTAAGTTTGTTATGTAGTATCGATACATAGACATAATTAATTTGCAGTTCACATATCTTTGTGTATGTCACCTCAATGTTACGTGTGGACTATCAGTTTAGTATGAAGTTATCTGACGATGGCCTAAGAAGCCGAAAGCTGCTAATAACAAGCAACTAAATACTATTGTGGAACAAAACTACTACATATTTAAGTTTTTAATCTGAAGTATTGTTATCGACACAATGAACTAAAATGGTTGGACGTCTTTCTGTCAGTTATACAGAGTGGATACAACAACATTCCGGCAAACTAGACAGTGGTAATAACAGAAAGTTATTGCAGACGGGGTTGTGTTTACTCTGTCAAACGAATTACAGAGGCACTTCGGTTCAAACAGTGTAGTCAGCAGGCAGTCCAATGCAACAACAAAGTGACTTACCGGAAGCTGTGGCATGGAGAGCCACAGGAAGGTTGGAAGAGGGAAAGACATTGCCCTTTCCACATTGAAAACATGTTAAAAGTGGAGAATGAAGTTGAATTCTGTGTAGACTTGGACATAGCAGATACTGGGAAAAAAATAAAAGAATTATTCCATAAAAAGTGTAGCTGGGAAACAACTAGTACAATCGTGAGGATGGGGTTTTATTTCACCAGAATTATTCTCTTATTTTTTGCTATTTATTTGATATTATAAGTTACATGAGGAACAGTTATGAATAAAAAAATATTGTTAGATTACTTCTATTTACTAGTTACTAGCCTAAACACACGGCTCCGTTCACGTGTTAGTTGATTATGATAGATAAGCTATCTTTCAGTAATGTGCTATTTGTTCTTATATTTCCTTATTCGCATGCTTATCCTTATAGAGAAAGTCCTGAAGACATTTTAGCACGCATAGACCAATGATATGGTCTGTAGCATCACGTTTCCCTGTATGTAACGTCCTTGCAATAGAGTCGCAAACGTCATCGCTGGCCTTCAGTCCGAATTTTTTCTAATTTGACGCCTTTCAACCACCATATCTTCCACCCCCCTTATAGCTATCGGCATGTAACTGCTATGATGTACATCAGGAGACTTCGGACAACAATTAGACACAGACCATTCATTTGCGTTCTGTAGTTTTCGGTGCAGAGCGAAATATTAACACAAACACACACACGTAGAATTTTATATACACTGATAACTTTCCATCCCAATATACTCCACCTTTTATAGCTTACAAACTACTAAAACCTAGGTAAACTAACCTAAGGTCAACACACACGCCCATGCCCCAGGAAGGACTCGAACCTCCACGACGAGCAACCGCGCGCTCCGCAGCGAGACGCTTTAGACCACTCGGCTACTCCACCGCGGCCATTATCAACCTTCAAGCAACAATGCAACCAGTAAAACCATTTTCAAAGAGTAAATATAATTTTCAAAGAGTAATTATTGTTCCGCATTTCGCATTATATTCTTCAAATTGCTAAATATCTCTCAGATCGCTATAAAACCGTGCCTAAAACCTTCCTCAGGTATAAATTAGTAACCGTACAAATATTTAAGTCTCTCCGTTTTGTCGTTCGGACGTGATAAGCGTACACCGAACATATATTCACATTAATATACATAGATAAATAGTTATCCGATCGCCATATAACCATGCCTGAAGCCTTCCCCGGGTAGACATTAGTAACTGTACAAATTTTTAGGTCTTTATGTCTTTTGGTTCAGAAATGATAAACGTATACCGAACAGACATTCACATTTATAGATATAGAATATAAAAAATGTTACGTAGATTGCAAATCACATTATGTGGCAAAAATTAATAATTACCAAAATTTTATTTATTTTGTAACACAAAGTCATGGTAGCGACTGCTTCACTTTCCTTGAAAGAATTTGAAACAACCCTTTCCTTTCGCAAAGCATGAGTACTGATCACATTAGATGCACTGAAGTATTCACATAAATATTTATCAGGGGTACCATTTGGTGAAGGACTCTAGAATAAAAAGAAGATATTTTAGTAAGAAAATGGGAATAATACATGAAATAAGTAACTCAGATCGCACATCTTTGTCACTGACCACAACGGTACTGTAATTGATTTTTGGTCGATGAAACTTCTGAAACTGCTTCCGGAAAAGCAGTGGTCTGACGCCTTCTGTGACAATGTGTGATAGCCTGCGCTCTTCAGGAACTTCTTGGGCTGTCAGATCACCATCAGACAAGTCGATGCCTGCTGAGTGTTCGAAGGGGAAAGAACAATCTCGTCTTCAAAATGTTTGTTCAAATGTTTGTACAGCTTATGGGACTTAACTACGGGGTCATCAGTCCCTTAACTTACAATCTACTTATGAACTACTTACGAACTAGGACGGCACAAATATCCATGCCCGAGGGTGGATTCGAACCCCCGACCGTAGTGGCCGTGCAGACCGTGACTGGAGCGCCTCAGTCCCCTCGGCCACCGCGGTCGGCAAACTCGTCTTCATCTAACGATACTCCACTCAGATCCGAATCCTCTAATAGATAATTAGATTGTCTGATAAACCTGCATTTAGCAACGGGAATGTGCATTGAAAATTTTCCATTCAAAACTGCATGAAAAGCAATAATAAAGGGAGGCCAATGACACAAACAACAACACCCAGTCGATGATGAAGTTTCACAGTCAATAACTAACCCGCACAATCGTTCTAGTACAAATTTAGCGCTCAATTACTGTGCAGAGATATGAATTTAATAACAATTATCAATATCACAAAGTTGTACTCACTATTACAAATAACCATCCGAAACAAAATCGCCGAAACAAAATGTAACGTAATTACGAGCTACTAACCTGGCGCTGGCATAATGCTCACTTCTCTGTCAACTTAAACAACATGTGCTGCAATCTACTGGCGCCGAATGGCAACATAAACATGAGAAACGCGTAGCGCACCACTTGCACGATCGTTGTAGGTCGATTGGAAGCAAAGCCCAACAATTACGCAAGCGGCCGACTGTGAACAGCAGGCAAATTCAGGAGCGCCTCGGCGGCCATTATAGTGGCAAACTTCGCTGCGAACTACATATGTGAAGAAAAAGAAGAGCTCCAGACTCCTTGAATATACAGCATCTACCGAGTGCGTGTAAATTTAATACATATACGGTGTAGAATTCGACCAACAGCGTTTATTCTTCCTAATTAAATCGAATTATTAAATTTACTTTTTTAGCGTATGAACGGAATTTATCGTTAGAGACGTTTTTTGGCACTTTCTCGGTATTTTTACGGTGCTGAAACTTTTGTATAAATATTAATTTCGTAATAATTTCACAACACTTACGTCTTTGCTTGAGTGCCTGGCCGGCCGCGGTGGCCGAGGAGACTGAGGCGCTCCAGTCACGGTCTGCACGGCCACTACGGTCGGGGGTTCGAATCCCCCCTCGGGCTTGGATATTTGTGCCGTCCTAGTTTGTAAGTAGTTCTTAAGTAGTTTGTAAGTTTAGGGACTGATGACCCCGTAGTTAAGTCCCATAAACTATACAAACATTTGAAACATTTGAGTGCCTGCTGTGTTATCCAATATTTATAGATATTTTATAGCATCAAAAAATTAAACAGGGCTGCTTGAAACAACTAATGTTAAAAATCTACTGTAAAAATGAAATATCTAATCAGATATATCACTGCAAAATAGCGTCTTGCCTTGTCAGTACAGCCATCAGCAACTACCAAATTCTTTTAAGAACACGGAGTATGCCATAACTTTTTCTTACCTAATGCATCTAACATTAATATCAGGGTATGTAGCACGAATATTAGTATTTGTAATGCTGTAAGCCAAATACCTTACAGTAACGTGAACTGTTCAAAAGTCAGCAACTGTCATCATAGGGTTTAACTTCGCAATGTGCATCTAGTGAGGCTATGTGCCATTCATATATGGAACTATACACAGTTCTACAAACCCCTTTCAGTTGTTATAACTACCGGGTGTTATAAATTTGAAAACTTAATAAATCACGGAATAATGTAGATTGAGGGGTAACATTTGACACAGATGCTTGGAATGACATGCGGTTTTATTAGAACAAAAATAAATAAATAAATAAATTAAATGAAGAAGAAGAAGAAGGAAAAAGTTCAAAAATGTGTAACAGATGGCGCTTCATCCGACCAGAAAAGCAATAATTAGCATAAGAAATAAAGACAGAGCAAAGACGATGTGGTTTACAGGAATAGCTGTAGTGTTGTGAACAGCACTGTAAAGCATGTGCGGAGTTATGGTGAGGCATTGACGTCGGATGTTGTCTTTCAGCATCCCTAGAGATGCCGGTCGATCACGATACACTTGTGACTTCAGGTAACCCCAAAGCCAATAATCGCACGGACTGAGGTCTGGGGACCTGGGAGGCCAAGCATGACGAAAGTGGCGGCTGAGCACACGATCATCAGCAAACGACGCGCACGAGAGATCTTTCACGCGTCTAGCAATACTTTTTTTGTCCTTTTGGTTCTAATAAAACCCCACGTCATTCCAAGAATGTGTATCAAGTTTTACCTCTCAATTTACTTTATTCCGTGATTTATTAAGTTTTCAAATTTATACTGACGTTTTGATCAACCGATATATGTAAAGCAGATGACGTTTAAATTCTGTGTTACAAGTTGCTATTATTAATTTCATTAACAAAAATTCGAACTGCAGTGAGGCAACTAATCTCGTGACACCAATAGTTATTGTACACAATCATAAAGTGTCCACCAGTACTGCCTAAAGTAGCTCCTTTCTAAGAGCTGTCAGTATTGTAAAAGCCAGTCATTTATTTCATTCAAAGCCTATGTTGTCTTGACTAACAGTCTGTTAAGCAAGAGTAACTGTTTCTGAATACGAGTAGTACGGCTACTTGTATTACTGACAAATATAAATGGGAAGAATGTATTCGTTCTTTTTATTCTTTCTTAAATCGATTGATGCACTTAAACGCTGAGCATACGTGCTTTACGTATACTGCAATAGTAAAATAACATAGACTGACAACTGAGTATATATAGCGCAGTAACTATGTAACACACGACTTATCTACTAACAACACTCGCATTTATCTGAAGCTTACCCCTACCATGGCGGCCGGCCGAAGGTTCAAATTATCCCGCGACAGCAGCGCCGTCAGTGATACTAGTTATTTTTTACAAGGTCTTTGGTTGGAAGCAAGGCACGAGATTCAGTATGTCGTAAAAAATAGAAACCGAACCCGCACCATCGTGTGGGTTCAAGTGGAAAGGGATAGAGGGAGGTGGTTGCAGCTATTTGAGTGTCGTTGAGTATAATTTTGAGGGCCTGTACGCGATTTGCGACAACAGGAACAATTAAAAGAAGGCGGGGGCAAGGTCGTCCAAGAGATGACAGTTATGTCCGATTAACAACCCGTCAAGACAAAAGGCTAAATGCAACTAAGCTGCAACACCTTTCCGAAAGCAACAGGACAGGCTATGTCTTCACAAACAGTGCGAAATCGACTTCGGGAATGTGTCTGAATGCACGAAGGGTTATGCTGTGTGTCCCATTAAAACCACGACACCATTCAGCCTGGAGAAACTGGGCGGAGGAACATTAGAGTCGTCACGAATGGCAAGTGAAGACTTCGCATTCATCTGAACAATCGTCGTTCCCTCATCTGGAAAGACCGTGGAACTCAGAACAGTCCTGATTATGTGCAGGAAAAATCACCATATCATGGTGGTAGACCAACGGTTTTGGCGAGAGTCAGTATTGGCGGACGTACGGACCTCTACGTCGTTCAGAATGGCGCTTTTACTGATCAGAGGTATGGAGACGAGGTCCGTCGACCTTTTGTTGTGCCTCACGCTGGTGCCGTAGGAGATGGGTTCCTTCCGGTGGACAACAACGCTCTCGATGTGCATATTCATGTGTTCGCGGCGCAATGACTGTTCAAAGAAGTTTCGGGCGTGCAGCCGCATAAAGTTTACTTCTTCTAATATTTCGGCTGAGAAACGTTCAGCCATCTTCAGAGATGAGTCGAAGACTGACGCTCCAGCACACGCTTCGTTCTTATAAACGCGCGGGCCGCGCTACTGCGCATGCGGCCACAGATACAACAAGGGCAGCCGCATAAAGTTTACTTCTAATATTTCGGCTGAGAAAAGTTCAGCCATCTTCAGAGACGAGTCGAAGACTGACGCTCCAGCACACGCTTCGTGCTTATAAACGCTCGGGCCGCGCTACTGCGCATGCGGCCACAGATACAAGTGCAGCCGCATAAAGTTTACTTCTTCTAATATTTCGGCTGAGAAACGTTCAGCCATCTTCAGAGACGCGTTTATAAGCACTAAGTGTGTGCTGGAGCGTCAGTCTTCGACTCGTCTCCGAAGATGGCTGAACGTTTCTCAGCAGAAATATTAGAAGAGGTAAACTTTATGCGGCTGCACGCCCGAAACTTGTTTGAACAACAACGCTCTCCCTCACAGAACTGCACTGGTGGACCACATGCTCGAAGCTGAGGCGACTGAACGAATGGCGTGGCCAGCTTTTTCACAGGGCCTAACCTGGGATGCACTTGGGTGACGCATTACAGACAGATCAGCACCTCCCACAGAGGCTGCAGAGCTGAATATTGCACTCGTTGGAGGACGGCCAAATATTCCTAATGAGCTGATTATTAAGATGCCACGCAGTTGTGCAGCTGTACTTTCCGTCCGAAATGATCACATGCCATAGTAGAGGGCAATGAGAATGAGTTTTTCACTACTATGGTAGCCCCATGGCATCTGAATCAACGTAATCGCTATTTAAACCTCAGATTAAGAGATGAGACAGAAAAATCTCGTTCTGAATCATACAAATCACAATTTTGTTGTAACCAATATCTGAAAAAAAAACCTTCACCAGATGTATATTGTGTATGATATCTCACGTGATCCCCTAATTGTTTTGCGTAATGTATATAGTGTAAGGTCCCTATGGTCGCGACATAATATTGAGGCCACAATAGTGTTCACACCATACTTACAAAGTTATCTGATTATTTATGTTTTTTATTTTATTTTATTTTTTTTTATTTTTTTCATTACAACCATCTATGGGTTATGTTTACACAACTTCACTCACTTTCTAAAGTTATCTTCCTTCCTCTTTCGCCAGTAGTCCTACATCCGTTGGCTCATTCGTGCACGTTCTTCTGCCGAGAATACTCTGTTCTTTCTCGTTTTCTCCTCGAAGAAATCCTTCACCTCCGCAATCTTTTCAATAGTGTTCACACCATACTTACAAAGTTATCTGATTATTTATGTTTTTTATTTTATTTTATTTTTTTTATTTTTTTCATTACAACCATCTATGGGTTATGTTTACACAACTTCCCTCACTTTCTAAAGTTATCTTCCTTCCTCTTTCGCCAGTAGTCCTACATCCGTTGGCTCATTCGTGCACGTTCTTCTGCCGAGAATACTCTGTTCTTTCTCGTTTTCTCCTCGAAGAAATCCTTCACCTCCGCAATCTTTTCAATAGTTTTCACACCATACTTACAAAGTTATCTGATTATTTATGTTTTTTATTTTATTTTATTTTTTTTATTTTTTTTCATTACAACCATCTATGGGTTATGTTTACACAACTTCCCTCACTTTCTAAAGTTATCTTCCTTCCTCTTTCGCCAGTAGTCCTACATCCGTTGGCTCATTCATGAACGTTCTTCTGCCGAGAATACTCTGTTCTTTCTCGTTTTCTCCTCGAAGAAATCCTTCACCTCCGCAATCTTTTTCCTAAATACGTGCCTGTACACAATTTCTTCTTCCTTGATCTCGCATTTTTCTAGGTCCATGTGCACTTCTTTCACCCATGGAACTTGTGTCTTCCTGTTCTCCTGGAAGAGAAGAATGTTGTAGGAGAGCCTCACTCATTTCATTGTTTTAATAATAGAAAGACAGTCTTTTTTCTTCATTGTGGTGTTGATATTTTCAAATCGTTGATAAAGTTCTTGATTTGATCTTAGGCGGAACGCACATTTATTTGACATTTTGATGGACCTCAAAATCTTTCTTTGAATTTCCTTCTTTCTTTTCCAAGTCTGAAAGTCCCTTCCTGCCTATTGTCTCAGATGCATTTAAACATTCACGTTTGAAGACTGAATTGTGTGTCAAAATTTGCCCTGGTATGAGAGTGATTTAGATTTGTATGTGTTCTGACTCAATCTGAATGCCCGTTCTTCAATTGCTACCTTTTCCTCGTTGTTTGGAGTCAAAATCTCTCCTAGGTTCTTCAACCTCTGAACTCCTTTGATGTCTCCATACTTGGTCCTCATTGTCTCGACTGGATCAGTGGCATTTATGTTCATATATTGTGTCTTCTCAAAAGATAATTGCAATCGTGCCTTCACTGCTGTTTCCTTGAGGACTTCAGTCTGATTAGTTGCAATTTGCAAATTCTGTACAGAAACACTATATCATCTGCAAATGCGAGGCATTTAAATTATTATTGATTATTAATACTGTTTGTCCTTCTGCATTGTACATGAGTTATTCTGTACATATTTTACAGTAAATACAGACAATGTAGTGGATTTTGTGAACTGGCCACAGATATACATTGTAAGCACAGACATACATTACGAGCCTGGCAAGCTTGCCTCTGTGACTGAAGTTTTATGCCGCCATCTTGCCTCACCTAATGCCAAAAAGTTTCCGCACGGTAATATTATGATCTTCTGACACGATATAACGTTGTAAGCTTTACTAACTGGTTTCAACATGATTTCAATTTGAGCTAATACTTCCGCATTTTCGAATCGTGTTATGAGAAGAACATGTTATGTACGGTTAAACATTAACATCTAGGCAAAAACTTTCTATCATTTTCTTGTGTTACCAACTTAATCATGAGAGGTCGGCGGGATGATAGGTAAAATTTTGCCGTTACGTACAGTTAAAGCAGAAGCAGTTATCTGAAAAACACTAGCAAGAATAAAGCTATGTGTTATCCACGACAAATGACACATTTATAACGGTCGTACTATTAAAAGAAAAACCGAAGTTGGTCGAAACTGGAAACAGATTAATAAAAACAGGAAACGCGACTCATTAGTGTGTGCGTCATAGCAGACTATAGATTTCGTAAGAACTCTCAAAAGAATAAGGTTACACTTTTATAATGACCATACTACTGAAAGAAAATCCGAAGTTGAATGAAGTTGGTAGCAGATTAATAATAACAGCGAATCGATGCCACTCATTACTGTTTGTGTTGAAGCTTACTCAAGCTTAAAAAATTTCAGCCATATACAAAACACGAATTTCCTAAATGTCAAAACTCTAAGGACAGCATAGTTACGTCAGTTCATCCGTATTTTTACGACTGTTTTCTGTAATAACTCAAATGACTGCTCGCACGTTATAGTATAGAAATATGGCGGCGAAACTTCACTGACACTAATGATACAGCATACGGCGTTGCCAGTCTAGTAATGTATGTCTGTGATTGTAAGTGACGCAGTAATCTTTGTGAGTTCGATTGTAGAGTAAGCGCTCTGACTGCGAGAGGGCAGTTAGCTGCCAGTTGCGAGGGGTGGGCGAAAGAGTCATCAGCGGTAAGAAGAAGCTGTTGGTGAAGGCAGTTGTCAAGTATGTGTTGTAGCACGCCACTATTGTAATGTGACGTTAATTTAATTTCTGCAATATTTTTTTCTACTTCATATTTCCTTCATAATATACAATTTCTGATCTTAAATTCGCTTTCTGTGTCCTCATTTTTGTAGTTGGTTTACCTTCATTTTATTTTCTTCATTTGTGATTATTGCTTAACTCAATTATTACCCATCAATCATTTCTGCATATTTTAATACTCTAGTCGATCAAGCTATGATCCTGCATTCTGCAAGCTGCTTGCTGTTTCCTGTTTTGTAATAATAATATACGAAGTAAGTCAAATTTTCCAAATGTTCAAATGTTTGTAAGGCTTCAGGGACTTAACTGCGGGGTCATCAGTCCCCGAACTTACAAACTACTTATGAACTACCCTACACTAAAGACGACACAAACATCCATGCCCGAGGAGGGATTCGAACCCCCGACGGCGCTCCAGTACGCGCTGCTAATCCGCCGCGGCTCAATCTTTATATATATATATATATATATATATATATATATATATATATATATATATATATATATATATATATTATCTGTGTCGCAGTCAGATTGTCTCCCTTTTCCATTATTCAAGTTAATGTTTCGTTGTACCCTTTGGGAGTACTTTTGACAGGGCCATAAATTTTAGTGTTTGTGTTTTCCCTATTCCCCGGGCGTGTACATTGCGCATATTAATGCTTTATGAGACTTACCTCAATGGTCGAAGTCGCCACATTGTTCGGTTTTTAAAAGTTCAGTTATGCACGTACGCAGTACGCAGTAGGGGAGAGTAGTACACAGTGAAACAAAAATTACCCTTTTCATTGTTTCGTATAAAATATAATTCGTAAGTGAAATAACAATTTTAATCAACCTTCGCAAATGTTTCACTGTGTACCGTGTATAGTACACAGTGAAACAGCTGCCATTTTTTATATTTATTTCTTGCTGAGTGACTTATAAAACATAAATATCTTTCTTAAATACAAGTACAAATATTAACATATACTGAATTTTGTTCACTGAATATTAAGTCCACCAAAATTGATTGGAAAACGAAAATAGCGGTGATAGGAGATTCTCTTAGTAACCATAGGCATCGCAGGTGGCAAAATCATTGCAATGTCCTTATGTGAAACACAGACTATGTCTTCTGCAACTGGGAATACAAAACCAGTAACTGGTCTTTGTTTTCCGAAGGTATGCGACTTCATACTCAGTACCACGAGCTACAGACTTCAAGACTTTAGCTAAAAAGTATACATTGTTTTGGAATTTCACCGAAATGTAGTCACCAATCATAACGTTCCGCTTGTAGTGATACACTTATCTCTCTTTCACTGGATGGCCTTCATCTTTGTCACTTTCTTCATCACTTTCACTTGAAACTGTTTTACTTACATACCACTTATTTTTTGATTGTTGACTCTCTTCAAACTTCTTTTCTGAATTTCTTCCAGCTCGATCCTTTTTCTCAGTCTTTTCTTCAATATCTGCTCGCTCTGGTGTTAGGAGGAGTCATACGTGATCTCTGAGGCCAATGGTCCTCTTTCACTGTGTACCACATACAAGTGTTGCACTGTGTACCAAAGTCACCATAAACTAAAAAGTTAGTCACAACTGTTAATCTACGTATCTACCAAATTTAAAACTGGTCAATATGTAGCTAAAGATGTGTATCTTTTAGCTGTATGTTATATCGAAGATATTAAACTTAGAAAGAGACTTTAACTGCAACTTCTCACCACCGAAAACCAATAATGACTTATAGAAACAAGAATAATTAATCGAACTGTCCACCATTACAGTCAAAGATGTATCTTATCATAATATACGTACAAGGTAACCAACAAGTAGAAAAGAAAATTACTAAAAACAATTCCGATGGAATGTTTCATTGTGTACCGTGTTTCACTGTGTACTACTCTCCCCTATTGGTCAATTTCCAATAAACTTTCAACAACGACATTTTAAATATATTCGGGATACCTTGCACAACAACCTTTCAAATATATTCGAGATACCTTGCAATAGTTTTTTTTATTACAGTCACATTTTCGACAAAATATAGATAAACACCGTTTTCGTCTGTTCTGCGTCATACATAGTTTTAACTACGGTATGTGTAGATCGACATTATCTGTAGTATTTATTGTATGAAATATTTCAATGAGGCAGTTAGTGTAGGTGGAACACTGTAACTGACATGAATAGATATGGAAACAGCTGCTAATGGATGAAACAGAAAAATTAACTGTGCAAAGTTATCACTTATAGCTTACAACTTTATCTCTCTGTGGACATTACGCCTGGCGTTATACAAAATTGGAATACACGAGGTTCGGCAATAATTCCAGGATGAATCTAATAAACAGTTATTTGAAAGCGTAGGTGTTCTCGCACATCATATGGTGAACAGGGCGCCTTTTATTCAGTTTGCTCCTGGCGTAGGTTGGGACAGGTAGGGAATCAATATTTCATTAAAGCGACAAACGTGCACCCCGTGACCTTTCGCAAAGAGTTTGTTTCATAAATAATACACCTTGCCACCTACGCGGCCGTTACCTTCAGCAGAAGCACTCAACATGGCCATTTTTCAAAGTTCCCGCTACACCAAAGGCTTCAGGTTATGTAATCAACTTGAAGAACCAGTGAAGCGAATGCAATCACAGTAATGAAGTCAGAATATTAAACAACTTTAATTCAATTTACAATGATTTTTTTTAATTCTGAGACTGACTAAACTTCACACTTTCTAAAATCAAAAGCTTGTTTTACCTGGGTTTATTGTAGGAGAAATATTTGATAATTCCCAGTAAAATTAAAGGTTATTTTTAAGTTATATAGAGTGAGTTAAGGCAATACACTCAACAACATAGTACTTCAAGTGCGCTCACAGCACGCAGTAAATTATAGGAGTTCCTGAATGCTAAAATAATACATAATTAAATAACAAACTCTACTTCTATTTGAAAACTAACGTAATTATTACTCTTAGAAAAGGAGCGTTGTTGTAGTAGTAAACATGGATGTCGAAAACATGAATCATGAATTCACTACAAATGAAGAAAATTGAGGCGCTCCGGGCTAGATAATGGTAAGCCACATGTAGTAAGCTTTACAGGAGAGGCATTTGAAACTTCACAAAATTCCATAAATCAAGTGATAGATTTGAGAAGTAAGTTTATTCTTTTATAATGTACAATATACATTAAATATTCTTTTCTCATGAAACAAAACATTTTAAGTACTGAACTTGGTGAAAAGAAATATTAAGTATAAGAAGAAAATGTAATACTGTGGCTTGTCATTGTATAGCACCAAATTTTCAGTGCCAAAATTTGGCTTCACTGGTCACAATCCTTGTCACTGTCAGCGTAATCTAAAACACTTCCACCAATTAATTCCGGTTCGCCAACCTTTGCTGTGGCTTCGGACTGAGTCAGGAATAAATAATATCCATGGTGCACCGCAGGTATATATGGAAGCAGGTCCATGACGACAGGCAGTTTTTTTATGCTGGATAGGAATAGGGCTATAGTATTTTTGTTTTAATGTCGTAATCCATGATGATTGTGTAGAGCGGACGTGCTTTCCACATTTATTTCACGGAAGTCTCTGTGAACAGTGTGTTTGAGGAAAATGGAATTTGGATTTGAGGACAAAAATCTGAACACCACAGATTCTGAAAATTAAATAGGATGTCCATCCGTTGCTTTATTTCTTTTTGTTGTGTGATGAGAATCCACGTTATTGAACACTAGGAAATCGTCTTGATTCATAAATGTCACGACAAATTTCTTTCCAAATCTGTTTTTCTTGACAATAATAACCCATTCGG
Organism: Locusta migratoria; assembly: GCA_026315105.1. Classification (NCBI taxonomy): domain Eukaryota; kingdom Metazoa; phylum Arthropoda; class Insecta; order Orthoptera; family Acrididae; genus Locusta; species Locusta migratoria. Next base: position 365,728,720 of record CM048750.1, on the reverse strand, counting down.
TGGGTGAGGAAACTTGGCTTGCATCGCGCTTTTGGTATTTCTCAATGGATGCCCATCACAAGTATAACGAACATTTACGGTTAACGGGCTCCAGATAAATATGTTAGAAAATGTTCTATACCTCATGGTTGCTTTAAATATTAGTATTTAGAGAGTACTGCTTTGCCACGATAAGCCACATTGTCACATGCTAGCCGGCCGCGGTGGCCGAGGAGACTGAGGCGCTTCAGTCACGGTCTGCACGGCCCCTACGGTCGGGGGTTCGAATCCCCCCTCGGGCATGGATATTTGTGCCGTCCTAGTCCGTAAGTAGTTCATAAGTAGTTTGTAAGTTTAGGGACTGATGACCCCGTAGTTAAGTCCCGTAAGCTTTACAAACATTTGAACATTTTGTCACATGCTACAGTATTACAGGCTACATAATTACAGTTTGTTCATGCTTACCTCTGATGACAATGAGATATCACTTGAATTAGTCTGATATTCCACATCTACGACACTGTCATCCTGCGAGGATTCACTATCAGAACAAGTGGCTTCTGTTTCACTTCCAGAATGCATGTTTCCGTCCAGACAACTGTCGCTGCTTACTCTGCAAGTCGCCATCTTTCCTGTGGCTTACCATACTAAATCACATAAATAGCCTGATGTGTCTTGGTGCAATACAAAGCAACAGGGCTAGTGCTGCCCATCTCTTGGTTTCTTGAAATACTGCTCCGCCAGTGGCTTGCCATCGTCTAGCAGATACGGAAAAGGTTGAAATCTCCGTTTCGCTCGTTGTGTCTTACCATTATCTAGCACGGAGCGCCTCAGTTATTCACTGCCAGTGTTTCGTAAACATTTTGACAGCCTATTATAATGATGTTATGGTTATGGTAGCAGTTGAGGTGTCCATTATAGCCGGCCGCGGTGGCCGAGGGGACTGAGGCGCTCCAGTCACGGTCTGCACGGCCACTACGGTCGGGGTTCGAATCCCCCCTCCGGCATGGATATTTATGCCGTCCTTAGTATTAGCTAATTTGTAAGTAGTTTGTAAGTTTAGGTACTGATGACCCCGTAGTTAAGTCCCATAAGCTATACAAACATTTCAACATTTGTCCATTATAATTGACAAGCTTTCACACTTTCTGTTGAGTTAGTCTTGTGACAAATCTTTGCTTTTCTCTTTGTTCTACATTGGTTGAATTCCGTATATGAACGTCTGCTTGGGGTACACGAGCGGTCGCCACACATAGATTGTCAGATTTGAAGGCATACAAAGTCTGCAATTTCTGCTCTGTTCCGTTTGGAAAACTCTGGAGTAGAGTTGGGCACGTGTATGAAATATGTAATGGCCCACCTTGACCTCTCTCGATAGTAATCTTCGAAGTATTTTGAGTTGGGTTCGACACTAATGAAAATCTCTGAAAGTTTATATCTCGTACCTCATAATAAGTTTGCACTGTGAATCAGTGTGTTGACTGGGTGTATTTATTAGTAATTAATCGTGGAATGTATGAAATCAACTGCGAATGTAAAAAATCGCAATTTGCGTTGTTATGGCTTCAGTGTACTAGGTTTAGATGGAATACCGAACTGTGGCGAATGAAAATTTGTGCCCTGCCGGGATTCGTACCCGGGATCTCCGGCTTTCTAGGCAGACGCGTTGACCACTCCGCCACCGAGGACACAGTGACCAGCCCGACTGCATAGAACTCTTCCCTGCACGCCTCCCACCACACCCAACTCTCCATTCGCCACGCTGTCTCTATTACCACAGCCTATTTGTTCTGTAATGCTCGCGACCACAATACTGTATTCCCGCATCAGGGAGAACAAACCACAAGGTATCGATACACAATTAATGGTCGTCAGGAGCCCAGCCTCGGCTTGTATACAATTATATATATATTTGACGAATTGTAGCGTTCAATGAATGAAATAAATCGCAATTTGCGTTGTTATGGCTTCACTGTACTAGGTTTAGATGGAATACAGTATTGTGGTTGCGAGCATTACAGAATAAATAGGCTGTGGTATAGGAAAGAGACAGCGTGGAGAATGGAGATTTGGGTGTGGCGGGAGACATGCAGGGAAGAGTCCTCTGCAGTCGGGCTGATCGCTGTGTCCTCGGTGGCGGAGTGGTCAACGCTTCTAGTAAGCAGGAGATCCCGGGTTCGAATCCCTGCCGAGCACAAATTTTCATTCGCCACAGTTTGGTATTCCATCTAAACCTAGTGCAGTGAAGCCATAACTTCTCAAATTTGCGATTTATTTCATTCATTGAACTCTGTAATTCGTCAAAAATATATATAACTGCGAATGTGTAAAGCTGAAAATGCGTATCCAGCCGTGATTCGAATGCGGGTCTCCTGCTTTCTAGGCAGTTGCGCTGACGCCTACACCACTAGGGACACGGCGGTCAGCCCACCTGCACGGAATTAGGCAAGCACGCCTCCCGTCAGATGCCAATTCTCAACTTTACCCTGCCCACTAGAACTCAAACTCATAGTTTTTGTAAACTGATTCACATAAGACTAAGGGTCTAGGAGTGCTTCCGCACTGAAGAAAGGATCATTGCGCGTCATCGGCCTATTGTATAAGTAATGTATATGCGGTGTCTGGTCTTTCGAACATGTCCGGAAGAACAGACACCGCATATATATAAAACTTATTTATTAGTAAGTAAAGTGGTTGCTGTGTACAACTTAAGTAGTGGTATTATAGACAGGGTTAAATTTATATATAGGTAATTTAAATTATCTCTCGCGGATAATTTCACTCAATGACTAAAGCATTACGCAAGCTGATGATATGTTATTGCTATATGGCGACGAATGACAGTGGTCAAAAGAATTTATCCAAATTTAGTTTCAAATGGTGAATAAATTGTTATACATTATTTGGACCATGGTATTTCCTCACCATGTAGCAATATTGCAAATTCCTAAGCAAAGGAATTATGATAAAAGCGTTGGGTCATATCATGTTGTTTCCGTTTTCTTGATGCCGGAGTAGAGTGTACGCTGCGTAAGCTAAGGGGTGATTATATTTGACCCTTATACGCAGTCACTGTGGTTTTTGGAAGATTGGGTAGGTCCTGAACTCGGTTCGGGTAGCTTAACAATTTACCTCCCATTGTTTCCGTATGGCAACGTCATCCTCATTCGTTCGTCTACGCACAACCATTAGTCAAAAATTGTAAACAACCCTGGAGGACTTTCCAAAATTCGTTGTCACTAGTTTGTGATTACCTTTAGTTTGATGAAAGAGACAGAATTTGGCCCGCAAGGCATGTATTGCTGCTTCGTGTCTAACATGGAGTACATGCAGCAAGACTTTCAAATTATTATACCAAGGTAAAGAGAACAAATATATTTGAAAATGTCATTAATAAATTAATGACAAATCTCTTATTTAGTAGTAACCAGTTTTAAAATGATGTTAATTACGATAAAGATAACATATCTATATCAACGATGTCATATGGAGACATCCCAAATTTCACTCTAAAAATCTAAAATATCAAAACTTCTAACAAATTTACATTATTCCAATCATCAAGCTTAGAAATATGCACAGAAATATTATTGTTCGTAAAGTAATTAAATTTGAGGTATAAGGGGTGAAGAGGTTAACGGTAAAGCTGTAATGATTCCCTTTTGTTGGTGTTGTCGTCAAGGTTAAAGTAACGCTAATCAAATTTAACAAACTGGGCAATATTGCAAGGAATAATAATTTTGAAGAGAGCAACGCAGAGAAAAAAACATGAAAGATTCCGGCATTAGGATTTACCGGTAGTAGTTGTTAGCATAAAGACAACACCAGAAAGCAACATTATAAAATAAAGTGGCGGAATCCGTTATTTACTTGCCGGAAGAAATCAGACTACGTTGCAGCCATATCACTGTAGTCGAACCTGTATGGGAAAATTTCTTTTTTCACTGTAAACTGATGCTTGGCTAAGTAAGATTCGCTTTCTAAAGTTTCATGACTATGTTTAATTCCAAGTACAATTAGTGGTTAAAATTGCAAAATTATCGTACTTCGTTTAATGAAAAGAATTTCTGCAGGTTTTGTAATAAAAATCAAACAATTGTGCGTAAGTTAAGGTCGCATCCACAATGTTCTTACGCAATCACGAAGTGATTCGTAACAATGGCCAAGAATCACTTTACGAATTATGCGTCTTGCTGGAAACAAAGATTACAAATTTAGTGAAGATGGAAAAGGCTTTTAGAATCAAATAATTATTTTATATGAACTGAGGTACTTATTACATTTATTAAGTTATAAGCTCATACTTACATAGTCAAAGAGGAAAAAAAAGGTCCGGTCAAAAAAATTGAAAGTCTCTTTTAAAACAAAATAATCAGAGATGTACTGGCATAAAAGAACGGATGCTTGCGACATGAGTCACAGATATAATTTTAATTAAAAAAAATATTAAACGTAATGCTACAAGGCAACTGCTCGCGAAAACCGGGAAATAGGCGTTCGACTCCCGGTCCGGCATAAATCTTCGTATGTCATAATTTGGCAGTACATCTATCTCCAGTACAATGGAGCTATGAGAAATTCTTTATTGCGAATAAATTTCGATATAACATAATATTAATGCAAATTGTAAGTTTTATAAATAATCTTAGTGTGTAGGCTTTCACGGCAGGTAATATTCGTTCCTTGGGCCTTATGTCACATTCCGGTTGTGACATGAAGCCTGGAATGCATCCATATTTTATCTACACTTAATACAGTTTATGCATATCATTATAATTATAAATATATATACCCAGAGACTGTTTTGCGACCCGAAAATGTCAAATACATTACAGTTAAAGGTGAAGCATTGAATTAAATATGTGCTGCGGCCTGGAATAGAACCCAGACCGAAATGCTTACTAGGCAGACGTCTTAATCTCTATTCCCGGCCGCAGCACAAATTTTAATTCAATGCATCAAACGTTAATGTGTTCGAGATTTTCGAGACGCAAAACATTGTCTGGGTTTATAAATTTAAAACCATAATGTTATTTATTTCACCATAGCTTAAGGTAAAACGCAGGAATGTTTCGATATGTCCATAGCCAAGGTGCTATTCCTATGCATGGAGAGGCTTGGCAGTTGTGGCAATATTTCATGGAACACAGCAGCCTAATTAGAATTTGTGACGTGGAGGGAAGTCGAACTATTCTGCGGTGGTCGAGTGCTTACGACGTCTACCTAGTGAGCATGTAGATCCGGATTCGATTCCCCGCCGCAGCACTAATTTTAATTCAATGCTTCACCTTTATCTTCAAAATTTATGTGTAGTTTACAGGAACTATTGAGAATTAAACGTTTCCCCATATTTGCTGCAGCTTGTGCTACTGTGATCCAATTAATGGAACCACTCCTATTGTCTAATTTAAACTATAACAAGTCCACACGACAGGTTCCGGTCTAATTGTTACGCCATTTTTAATATTTGTATCTGAAACTGCCTGATAATGCATAATATGCTAGGTATGGTACACCATAATTTTACATAATATATAGAAACATATGCTTAGCCTCAATATAAAAAACAATATTGGAGAAATTTACTTTATTCTGTAGAAGAGCAACTTCAATGATAAAAACAATAAAACGACTAGTGGTTTAAAATACTGAAAGCAGTTTTTAGTATCACATGTTAATTTTTCATGTAAAATGAATTCGATAAGTGACATTTGGTCTGTTGTTTCACAGAATTTATTTCAAAACTTTGATCTGAAGACAGTGTGACAACATCTACCAGTCATCTATTACGTTTGTTGTGATTGGTAAAAGAAATAAAGTTTGAATGAAGTTTTTGACTATATATGGCATGTGTTCCCTGATGTAAAATAGTATATAAAGTAGACTATCACCTTTAGATTGATTCAGCAGAGCACAAAGATTTGTCTGATTATATACTGGGTGATCAAAAAGCCAGTATAAATTTGAAAAGTTAATAAATCACAGAATAATGTAGATAGAGTGGTAAAAATTGACACACATGCTTGTAATAACATGGGGTTTTATTAGAGCCAAAAAAATAAAAAATAAAAAAAGTATTTCTAGACGCGTGAAAGATCTCTTACGCGCGTCGTTTGGTGATGATCGATTATTGACTTTGTGATTACCTGACGTCCCAATTGTGATCGACCGACATCTCTAGGGATGCTGAAAGACATCCGACGCCAATGCCTCACCATAACTCCGGACGTGCTTTACAGTGCTGTTCACAACATTATTCCTCGACTACAGTTACTGTTGAGGAATTATGGTGAACATATTGAGAATTTCCTGTAAATAACATCATCTTTGCTTTGTCTTTATTTGTTACGCTAATTATTGCTTTTGTGGTCAGATGAAGCACCATCTTTTTTTATTTTATTTACTTATTTATTTATTTTGTTCTAATAAAACCCCATGTCATTTCAAGCATGTGTGTCAATTTTTACCTCTCCATCTACATTATTCTGTGATTTATTAAGTTTTCAAATTTATACTGACTTTTTGATAACCCGATATATATATATATATATATATATATATATATATATATATATATATATATATATATATATAGTGTGAACATTGTAGTGATATCAGCCTTTTCATTAATAGCTAACTGAAAACCCAGCGTTGCCCGGTGTATAGTGTGGTCGTTGAGATCCCTCCCCTCCTCTGTATCCATTTCTGCACGTCCTATTTCTCTGTTCATCACCCCCTCCCACTCTCTCTCTATTTCTTCCACTCCCCTACCTCCCTCCTCTACTCCGCTCATCTCCTTCCACCCCTCATCTAGGAAAACTCATACATATGAACGTCCGTGCTGACATTGATACAGAGTCTACGTTTCCGTCAGGTTACCATTTACTATGTACCATACGGTAGCTTGAGAATTATAAAAAAAACTCTCCAAGAAAATTTTTGATCATGAACTATATAGCCGACAAAACGGAGTCAACGTATGTTATAATCTACACTCTGCCATGTTTCATATGAAACAATTTGTACACAGTGATTTTCGTCTTGTTTTGAAAGTCAAGTGTATAAAATTACTCCAAAATCTGAATAAACCAGTAGGCATACGTAAGTAAAGTATCCTCCGCCATACGCCACATGAAATCTTATGTGGACAGTAATCTTCCTCTCATACTGAACTTCTGGTGTACAAATTTCTTCAAACTCTGAATAAAATTGTAGATGAATTCTGTAGGTATAGTACCCTCCGCGATGCTCCATACGAAAATGTATGGAGACCTTCCTGATATTTAGATCAAGTGTGCAAAATTTGTTCAAGGTTGGAATAAAACTGTACATTTTGAGGACATTAAGTTCACTTTTTTTCGTTAGTTTAGCATCATCTACCGGGCTCAAATGTGAATATAAAGTATCCAGGCGTACACAAAATTTCATCAAAGTCGCTCAAGCTGTTTATGAGTCAGTGACATAAACAGTCACGAAGTTTCAAAGTCTTACGTCTTTCCGCACCATTTTTCCAAGTGTTTTCTTCATGAGAATCTTCAGTGGACCTTCAACGAATCTTCGAAAAAGAAAGTAAATAAATAAATAAATTAGCCGACTTGGTCCAGGCGATCTCGAATTTTGCGGTTACCAACACATTCAAGATTTTATATTTTTTACAAGGGTTAGTTAAAAACAAAAATAATGTACAAATATGCCAGTAAAAATTTCAACAACCTTCTCCATGAGGCAATTTTCATTGTAATCGCATCAAGATCAGAATAAAAACTTAGATTTTGTTGAATGCCGTTAGCTAAGGCACACTTCACCATGCACCATACGTTTTTTATGGGAGATTCCTCCTCTTTCGATGATCAAGTGTGCAATATCTCATCAAAATCTGAACAAAACTGTACATTTGTATGCAACAGAAACACAAGTACGAATTGAAAAATGCACTTTCAGTTTTCTCATATTTTGGAATTTTCCTGTGGATTTCTCAGAAATTTTAATTCAGGAAAATCTAGTCCTGAGACATACGAACACAACAGAAAACAACTTGAGAAAAATCGGTCGAGCGGTTCTCAAGTTGTGGGGATTCATTTTTATATACGAGGGTGGGAGCTTAAATAGTGGCAACATTGCTGTGGACACACTATGTAATCGAATCTACTATTACCCCTGATAGCACGCGTTTCTGACATACCTACCTTTGAGCAAATGGACTCGCCCGTCGCACGTCAATGGCGTGCGCACAATCGAGGGAAACACTTGTGAGCGAGCGGTCTAACGTAACGCAGTCACCGTAACGCATTGCGTTTTTCCACGGCAGACCGCCAATGCACAGTGTTACTTTTCGTGTTTGGAGCATCACCTGCGACCAGCTTTGCGAAAGATGCAGCTACACTTTCTGCGCAACACACCTATCATTTTGCACGACGATACGCGAACGCATACAGCGCAAGCTGTGGCTGCTCTGTTCGGGACTTGGAAGAACTACACCATCCACCATACTCCGCGCTCTTAATTCCTTGTGATTTGATTGCGAAGATCAAGGAACAGAGGGTAGACCGCTCCATTCGCACCATCAACAGAACAGGCTCTGGTAACGGTATACTACGCCTTCCATATCGCTGGCAACGGGTTCTGCACAACGCTGGTGACTACTTTGAAGGACAGTAACAGGTTCAAACCTATAACGCTTTTGTATCGGTCGTGAAAAAATACTTACCACTATTTACGTTCCAACCCTTGTATAAAAATTCTACATGATATCATATGACGGGGGTGTCGCTTTACTGATTGTGACAGCACTTACAGCTGATACTGGAATAATATGGGCATGCTGAACACCCATCCGTATTCGTATAAAACGACTAGTCGTCCCGGAAATGCTTCGCAATCGCTAACATGTATATACTCTTGCTTTGAACGTCAAATGTGCAAAATTGTATTGCAGTCGTACGAATGATATTGATGTCCAAAAGAAAAGATCTCTTTTACTTTTCCATAAATTTTCCTATTATCTGGCCAACAATTCCAAACTCTCACTTCACTCAAACCTTCCTCTCGCTTTGAACATCGAATGTGCTAAATTTTATCGCAATCAGGTAAATGGTTTTGATATTTCATAGAAAAATCTCTATTTTTTCTTAGTATTCCAATTTTCCGGGAATAGTTTCAAATGTTTATTTCGTTAGAACGGTATTCTAGCTTTGAACGTCGAATATGCAAATTTTTATGGCAATCAGACGAATGATATTGAAATCCAATTGAACAAAGCTCTTTCAGTTTCTCGCGAATTTTCAAATTTTCCGGGTAACTTTCCCAAATTTTTTGTTCATGAGAACGTTCATCTATCGTTGAACATCAAATGATCAAAATTTTATCGCAATCGGATAAATGGTTATCAACTTATAATGTTAAGTAAATTTAGAAACACATTGAAAAAGGAACTTGCTTAGAATTTTACGACTTTCCTTTTTAAGTGTCCCCCCTTTTTTTATCAAAACTGTTTCAAGACCATAATGAACAAAACAAAACAAAAAAAAAGCATTACCCTCTCCGTCATGCGAATAGTTAGTTATATGGCTGAATTCAATCAAAAACACATTGAAAAACGCACTTTCAGTTTTTCTCAATTTTTTCCAATTTTCCGGTAGATTTTCCATAATATTTATTTCATACAAAACTTGTCCTGTGAAGCCGTACATGAGTGATGCTCTTATAACCATGTAGCAATTGACTTTTAGTCGTTGCTGAGTGGTCTGGAGCGCTACGCTCGGCCTCCCGCGTCGGAGGTTCGAATCCTTCCTCTGGCATGGATGTTTGTGTTGTCTTTAGTATTAAGTAGTTTGTAAGTTTAGGGATGATGACCCCGCAGTTAAGTCCCATAAGCTTAACAAACATTGGAACATTTTATTCATAGAAAAAATAGCTTTCGGTTTTTCCAAAATTTTCCTACTTTACGGGCGACTTTTCCAAATTTTTATTTGATGCGAAGCCTCCTGCTTTCAACATGAAATGTAAAAAAAAAAAAAAAAAAAAAAAAAAAAAAAAAAAAAAAAAAAAAAAAAAAGTATCGCAGTTGGACGAACGGTATTCATAGCTTACAAGACAAAGCTGTTTCAGATTTTTCGGAAAAAAAAAAGACATGAGCGTTTAAGCCAGAAAGGAGGGGAGGAACGGTTATCAGTTTATCCAACTCCTTGACGATTAAAGACAAGACAGAGCATATTTGCAAAATGTGCGCGGCAGTGTGGTATCTTGTAACATGTAGTTATCTTGACACGCTACACGACCCTCCACACAGCTTTACTTTCGCATAACCTCGCCTCCTACCTGCAAACTTCAGTTCTCTCGTATAACTTCCACGACTAGTTCTTTTGGAAGTAGGTTACTGTAGGGACATAGATAGATTAGTCTGTAGAGTGGTTCCCCACAAAAGGAGAAGGTCTCAGGTTCGAATCCTGATTTCCGCACACAGTATTAACCTAACCAGCAAGTTTCGCAAAAAACAGGAAGAATGTCTCGAGGTGAATGTGTCATCACACGACATTATTTGTTTCTTCGCAGTGCGTAAGTATTAACGATAATTACTTAAGTCTTGAGTAGACTTATAGCACGTAGTTTGAACGACCAAATATATGTCACAATTTACGAAGGTAGTTGTGTAGAATCGTTTCCATCCGACATTCTTAAAGTCAAATTACTACCAGATGAGAATCAATATTTTTCACTCACACCACCACTAACTCCTAGTTACCTAATAATAAATTGTGGCTCCAGAAAGCAGTAGAAAGTGCTACCACTTTTCCTACTGAATAAACCAATTTGTTTTATTGTCGAATGAAGATCAGAGGAAGAGTTTGGGAACCTCTAGTCTTCATGGACCAGCAGACGATATGAGAGACGTGATAATATTATGTGTGTGTGAAGATTACGATTTTTATGGCCTCATTGAGTGACAAAAATAGACAGGACACTTTCAGAACCGCAATTTATACTACACTAAATGGATTGCGCTATTTAAAACAAGTGTGAATGAAGTTCCGCTCGGTCGATAGCAATTGTAGAACCATGATACGTTTTGAAGTTTCATAGGGCTAATAGAATGACAAATTTCAGACTCAAAGGAAAATTGATTGCAATTAAATTTAAAAAGTAAGATTATCTAGGTTGGGAAGAAACAGGGAACCATTAATTGATGTCTTTGGTCTTAAAAGGAACAAATATGAATCTACCTCTTTCAACGAAGCGTCTAGAAGCAATGTTTCTTGAAGTCCTATACTGAACGGACAAATGGTTGCAATTGTAATTGTTGATTTTAGCGACGTTGTTCTGCCACGCCTTGCAATTTATCAGTGGCGTTCATCTTTTGCATTACATATGTCCATCTTACCCACAGGGCCACAGCTTAGACCGCTGAGAAATCCATGCAGCCTTTACGCCTTATCGTGTAATCAACGCATGCAGTGTTCTTATCTCTCATCGACCTCCACAGTGTTATCTGAACAACAGAGCAGATACAATCGTTTCCATCAGAGCATTAAAATACGAACAAATTGATCGATGACGGGATTAGATAGTAAAATTTTAATTTTTATAGATATGATCCTCTGATTTTGAGGATGTATTGTGTCCAAGAACTAAAATTAGAGGTTAATTAATTTGATACATAAAGATGTAAGCATATTTCATTATTATATACATAGTATACCGTTTTACATTGAAATATGCTTAAGAATGTCAAGTAATTAGTGGAGTGGTACCGCTCAAAATGAAAATTTCATAGTTTTACTTTTATGCAAATTTATTTTCCAATCTTTATTTAAAATAGTAAATAATCGAATATTTTAATAAAACTTACATAAAATTAAGCATAAACATCCATATTTTCATAATTTGCATAAAAGTAAAACTGCACTGATATTTCTTAGAATTTTGTTTTCCATTATTTCGCTTATTGACATTTTTCTCTGGAACTTTATAAAGGCTATATAGAAGGCTGTGGTTTATTTTGTTTTGTAGGGAAATTATGTTTCGTATGTTGCGTACACTAGCGGTGTTTCGCAGTAAACTCTTTGAACTGTACATTTGTTATGTTTGACAATAACAATTATCCACTAGTCGCGTTTTAGTATCTGTGTTTGTTGGAAGGTCTTTGAACTTTGTGTTTTTGACGCTATTTTTATTTTTAATCATGACTTTTCCGGAAGAAAACAGCTTTTGGAATATCTTTGAATTCGTAAAGGTTACAACACCAATAAAAATGTGATGGACGAACTGCGAATCATGAAGGCTGATTGCAACAAAGAATATGTCAAAAGAAGCTAGACCCAAGAGAAGGAGGGCAGAACTGGGAGAGGAAGATGAAGGAGGAGATGAGGACTACCATCGAGGTGGATTCTATTTTTAATGGATCAGTTGGCTGTATATTAAAATTTTTTCTTTAGGTGCACTCAAAATGACATTTTTTCAGTATAAATGCACCATTTTTCTCAGAAATTTCTTAATCTACATCGATGAATTATTTACCACATAACAAAGATAGTACAATGATGTTGCAGCAGTACTTTTACGGTATTTACTTAATAGTTAAAATTCAAGAAATTAAAACTGTGAAAATTTACACCAAAAATTATATGTTTATAGAAAAAAATCATAACTTTTTTTTCCAGCCGTTATTTGAAACTGAATGTAGACCAATACAGCCAAAGACGTGTAATAACATGTGATAAAAACACCACATTTATATACTCAACAGTTCCTGAGAAATCGGGCCTTTTATATAGATAATTTAACATTGTCGAGATAGAGCGGTCCACTGCCCTTAAGCCTCTAGTGCCCAGGTATGGTTTCCCTGGAAAGAAACATGTGACTTTAAACTCCTTTAATCGCTGCTAGGACCAAGTGGTTACAACACTAACCAACAGAATGGGTTCCATACATTGTTACAAATATGACACGTTATCCATTAGGGAAAAATGAGTTTGTTAGTGAATCATTTACGGCAATTTCCCGGTGTTAAATATCTGTAACGAGGGGCACTAGATGGTTAAATCAACTGTATCCTAATAAAAAGAAGGTGGGAATAAAAATATCCACGAATTAGAAACATTGGAACATTTAGACCGTTTCGGGGTTGATATAAATTCAACTTTGAAGCTGGAAATTGGTGCTTGGCCAGAATTCGAAATCGGATTTCAAATTTCGGGTTAGCGGTCGCCGTAACCCTTTTTTTCCGTTATGGACGTTTCTTCGTTTATGTTGAAAGACTACCGTCTGTCGACTTCCATGTATTTTTGTATAATTTCTGTAAAGTTATAATTTATTTGATGTCGCTAGAATAACATTTTGTTGAAACTTAAACCCCACTCTCTTCAAGGCTTGAGGAATAGTATTTTTATTTCATGTGTTAAAGTATTAGTTAATATTGCTAGGTTTTTCTTATTTTATGTTAATAATTTACTATAATATTAATTAATGTGGCACAAATACGGCTTCTCCACTACGCCACTGTCCCCGTGAGAATGTGCAGTTGTTGCACTTTTAAGTGTGTAAGTGTGTGCGAGAATCTATGGCAGCTTGAATGTGGGGAGTGATAGCTCGCTTTGCATCGTTCTCTCTGGCTCAGAGTCGATAGCTGCTGAGGTGACCAAAGAGGTTTCCACACCATTTGGTTGCGGCTAGTTAGCGGACCTACACCAGCGCGAGTGTACTCGCTCTCCGTCCCCACCACCGCTTTTCCAGGGATTTTCGGGTTTCCGGTCGTTTTCCCCGCTGCCCGGTGACCGCACGGCGATTCATTCTCGGCTCGTCGCTTGGTGAGGTAAGGTTGGTTCTGCTCCTGTTACTGGAGATGATAGCGTTTTCTTAAACTAGCACATTTAACTTCGATTCGTAAGAATCTTTTTTGTATTTTCTCCGATCGTGTGGGGAAATTTGTTCTCGTTTTTCAATACAGTGATTTCCAATAGATAAACGCAGCGTGTGTGATTCTAGTTGCAGTTTGTTAACGGCCAGATATGTTAAAACCTTTTTGTGATCATGTGGCGGTGTGTGAACTCTGTGTAAATACTTTTTAGCTTTGTGGGGCCCGATTTCTAATAGGTGATATGTTCATTTTATATAGTGCATCAGGCAAGTAACTATGCGGGTATCCATCTGATTTCTACTAATATTTCGCAATCTTCTCTCCCGCCTATTTTAATTCTGCCGTTTCTTCTCAGACTTATAGTACGAACTCTGTATGTGTCATTAATTCTCTCTGAGCCTTGTACAACCTACTCCAATAGCTTCCTTATATAATTCTAAGAATTTCTATGGGTTGCATACAGTAGTTAATTTTCTTTATTTTTCGCAAACGAATTTATTCAATTTTATCCGTTTTCGGAACCACGTGGGTCCGAGTTCCGACTTCCGGGGTATGCAGCTAGTCGCCTGTGTTCACGCCACTTCTCTTATAAAACCAGTACCTAGCTCGATTTCTAACAGACTGCAACTTAAGAATTCACCGTGATTTTGTATAATGAATCAGATTTTCAACAACTTCACCTTCAGTGGGGTGCGTTCATGTAACGTAGCCGTGTGTCACCGTTAGCGTATTTGCTCGCGGTCCAATACAGATGTAATTTAACTTGCTATACACACGCACCATCTTAAAACAGGCACGACAGACCAGAGCCAGCATCAAAGTGTTTTTGTATATTGTGTTTTGTACTACCTCCGACTTGTTGAATTTCGCCTACGATAGCGGCGCCTGCTTCCGCCTCGTCTCAGCACACTGTTTTTGGTGATTTTCGCTGTGGCATTGCGTGTGTGTGTGTGAGAATGAGTGTTGTTTGTGAATCCCCCCCCCCCCCAGTAACGTTAAATCATCTATAATTTAGGCTGGGCACCGTCCGCATTAATCCATGAAAGAGATGCATTTTCTTGTATTAACAAAATTGGTTCCCCATTTTGCTTGTTTTCTATCTGAATAAACAAGTTTAAGTTCAGCATATTCCGTAAGTTGCCTATAAATTGTAGTTTTAGAGCACATTCCCTCTTTTATTTAATATTGTTCCACAAGTGCTGAGAACATGTTCAGATGCAAATTATATCTAAATTCCGTTGCGACATAAAAGTTTTCTTAGCCACCTTTCTAAGATAATTTTATTTGTGGTGGCTTGCTTATTAATGTCTGTGTGTAATAACGTTTGAGCTGCTATGTATATCGACCACTGTAATATTAACTTCCTGTTATTGAAGTAATTTGAAACGAGTCTGTTCTCAGTTTGGGCCAGGGAACGAGGCTTTGTAGCAGGGAGTAACCAGTAGTTCACACGGACCTTATTTACTAATTTTAGTGACAAAGCACGGCACTTGTTACGTACAGTGGTCGACGTTTAATGTTCGTTGTTTATCGTTGACTTGTTGACTCGGTTTTACTTTTTTTAAAGAGAGCATTTAGACCTCTTAACAGAACACGCTGAGCCAGCGCGCCGGGCCGGCAACCAACTAGGCTACCTGGGCACGGTTCCCTTCCAACCCAAATCCTCAGCTTTCAGCTCGCTACGATGGTAGTGCCCTCTGCCTATTAGTTTCTTTTGGTCGCAGCCTATACTGGATTCCCGCAAGGGATAGAGCATTGAAATTATCAATTGCCTGTTGGGTGCGTATCATGTTTATTCTTTTCGGACATGTCCCAATGTTCAAATGTTTGTAAATCTACCGGACCACACTGCGTGGTCATCAGTCCGTAGCTTACAAACTACTTAAACTAAGCTAAACTAACCTACGGACAAACACACACACACACACACACACACACACACACCGATGCCCCAGGGAAGACTCGAACCTCCGACGGCGAGTAACTGCGCGCTCCGCAGCGAGGTGCTTTAGAACGCTCGGTTACTCCTCCGCGGCTTTCGGACATGTCCGAACGGAAGAGGCACAAAATCAATAATTGTAAATATATTTGTATTTCTAACGAAATCCGCCTCATGCAAGACACCTTGTTTTGTGTATGTTACCCAGACATGTTTCGGCACTTATTGTGCCATCTTCTGTTTGTCTTCGCATTTTATTTTCTAGAAAAACATATTACCGGTTTTTGATTATACATTCATTTGGACGATTTGTTTCATCTGGCATTTTGTTAGATACATTAGGGCTAATTTTGTGTACAATACTTACACATCGTCTTTCTCAGAATTTTCATCTGTTTTAATTGAGGAATGACATGTTTTACAGATTGTCATCTGTAAACAATAAAACGTTTTCATTCTGAAAACTAATTCATTTATTATACATTCTCCTGGAGGGTATGTTGATAAATAGTTCTATGTAGCTGGCAAATGATAAACTTCATAAAAACATTTTCACGAGTTTGATACCATCTATAATTCATCATATGCAGATAAATTTTTACAGCGTATAATGATAACGTATATTGAAGAGATTAATAGTCATTCAACAGACACTTGGACAGATTTTTCTAGAATGTTCAGAAGGCAGTGCACTCGGGACTACCTCCTAGAAAACGGAAACATTGATGGTGGAATTTAAATTGTGATCTAGCCACTGAGAGGAGACTACAGGCATGGAAGAAGTTCAGCAGTAACAAAACTTCAGAAATATGGAAGAAAATTCACAAAGTTCAGAAACAATCATCGAAGGAAATAAGTACAGAGAAACCCGCATATGGCAACAACAGACTAAAGGAAATTGAGGAAGATTTCAACAGAACTAACACAAGACATTTTTATAGAACTTTCAAAGAAAATATTAAGGGCTATCAGCCTCCCAGTCTTTGCTTCCGAAGAACAGATGGATCCCTGGAAACAAACACGAAAGAAAACAGCAAAATTCTCAAACATTACTTTGATGAACTTCTAAATTGCCAGAAACCTACAGAAAAGTTTACATTAAAAAACCCACACCCAACCCCGATTCTAATCCACCAACAATAGAGGAGATAGAGGAATCCATAAAACAAATTCATAAATTTATCACAGAAATTTGGGTCACAGAGAAAATGCCAGAGGAATGGAAATGTGCATTGATCCACCCGTTACACAAGAAGGGTGACAAGTCAGATCCAAATAATTACAGAGGTATTTCACTAGTACCTGTGGCATAGGAAATTTTCTCTAAGATGCTATTAAACAGACTAGATCCACAAATAGGAGAATACTAGGCAGGCTTCAGAAAAGGAAGATCATGCATTGAACAGATCTGGAATTTGAGAACACTTTTGAAAGTCAGACAGACAAGAAATACCGTAGTTACATTTGTCGATTTTAAAAAAACGCGTACGACTCCATACACCGACAAACCCTTTTTGATATAATGAAGAATATGGCATCGACAACAAAACCAGGAAACTTATACAACAGACACTCACAAACACCACCTCCGAGATCAAGTTCATGGGAGAAATTTGGGAACCATTCCAGATACATTCAGGTGTCCGACATGGAGACGGGCTCTCCCCAGTCTTGTTCAACATGGTCCTAGACAAAATTGTTAAGCAGTGGGAGAAACAAGTTAAAGGAATACAGCTGGGAAGCACACGTGAAACAAAAACCATCATAAAATCTCTTGCATTTTCTGATGACAGAAGCACTGGAACGTTTGCATGGAATAGCTGCCAAAACGGGTCTACAGATATCGTACGAGAAGACGCAGTACATGAAACGACAGACCAACAATGTAAACACAATGCATACGATGTATGGATTCATAAAAAGAGTGGAAAAATTTAAATACTTAGGAGAATATATAGAAATGGGAGGATCAAACAAGGAATATAACAGAGAAAGCACAGAAAAACTACAGAAAGTATACAAACTCACATGGTCACATTATAATCAGAACATCACATCAAGATTGGCCAAACTTAAACACTATAAAACAGTCGTATTACCAGAATCATTGTATGTGTCAGAAACGACCACAATTGGAGCATAGGTCATCACAGAGAAAATAGAACGTAAAATTCTCAGGAAAATATTTGGACCAATGCAAAGAGATGCATATGGATGAAAAGACCTACTAAAGAACTGTCCAGTACACTGACAGACTCACAGACATGATCAGAAAACGCAGATTAACTTTCTATGGGCACATACAGAGAATGGGCAAGACCAGACTTACAAAGAGAATCTTTGATGTAGTAAGCAGTTCAAGCCAGAAAACAAATTGCTATCATGAAATAGAGGAAGACTTAAGTCAGTTGGGAATCAACAGGCAAATGATAGGACACAGAAAAGAATTCAGAAACAAAATTAAGAATTCAAAACGTATGGTACGTGAGAAGAACAAGACAGGAACATTGTGGACAGAAGAAAGGAAACAGGAGAACAGACAAAGGAGGAAGAGATTTTGGGAAGAGAAGAGGAAGAAGGCAAAGAAGTGAAAATCGTGTCATCATGAGATACTAGAGTTCAAACCCTGTCCATGACGGCAAAAATGATATGAATGAATGAATGATAACGAATATTATGTATTACTCCATTTGTTTTCTGATTATAAGTTTCATAAAACTGAAAGAAATGTAGTTGTAAAGTAGCAGATTTGAAGTCTTTGAGAGCCAACAGTCAACTGGACGATTGCGGTGAATGCACTCCTACAAACAGTCCAAAACCAACAGAACTCCCTTAACAGTTTAGTAGTGGAGTTAGAGCGTCCTTGTTCCTCTTATTTCAGACGTTATATAATGCGTCAGGATAATCAGAATATCGTCGTGGTATTCCTGCTAGTCCAAGGAAGTGTTGGCGGGAAAATGTTGACTCCAATAAATATAATGGTGAATTGAATTTTTAGTCATTTATTGTTTATTGTTATTCCTGTAAATAAAGGGTATCATTGTATAATTCCTCCTATAATTGTTGTGCAGCAGTGCCAACTACGTTGGGTTGCAGAATTCTAAACGTGGTTACTGAGTGTTTCATATGTTTCTTATTAAATTCTCGTCACTGGGAACCAATTAGCCGTATTTTCTATCTTAAGCTTCCGCACTTTCGGTTTCTACAGAGATTTCTTTCGAACAGTTTTCTTTGAACCCACGCACGAATCGCTGAAGAGCACATCTGCGCAAAGTTAAGTGGTAATGCTTTTAAAGACCCGCGTGTGTGTGTGTGTGTGTGTGTGTGTGTGTGTGTGTTCGTAATTTTTCTTTTCAGATAGTCAGTTTACTGACAGACTGAAGAACTCATTAGTACTCATTCGTGAAACCACTTTATGGAACGGGAGAAAGTGATAAAGGAGACAACTTTAGACCCATTTACATGCCATTACTTTTTGCTGGAACATAGCTTCTAGGAGGCAGCAGCCATAATATATTCTAATATACTTATCAGCACACAAGTTGTATAGTAAAATAGTACTAACTTTACCAGATTTCAGCATCAACTAAGAATGTCTTCAACTGAAGAAATATTTAAACGAGATAACATGTGAAATGTTACATTCGAGCGATAAGTGCTTCTGTCGTGTATAATTAAAATAAGATGATCAAGATATAAAATACATTAATCCACTAGACACTGCTGGTTGGTTTCAAACAGAATAAAACAGCAGCAGCATGCCACTAGTTCGATGCCGCCACGGATGTAGTCTAACACTTTGGACAGTGTAGTGACATGCCGCTTTCTGTTTTACACAACTTGCTCTTCTGTTATTTTTACACGACAGTACCACTTATCGCTCAAGAGTAACACTTCTTATGTCAATAGCATTTTTTCCCTTCATTAAAACATTTATAGAAATTATAAAAGTTGTTAACTCTTTACTAATTGTAATTTGTCGACAATCAATATAGGTAACCTTTGCTTAATAATTTCTTGAGATGAAAACATTCTTAAATGATGTTGAATCCTGGTATAGTTTGTTCTAATACATTACGCAAATATATTACGCAAATTTATTGGAATATTATTTTACCAAAACCCAACATTAACCCGCAGCTTCGGTGGCGCTGATGGCCTAGCATACGTGTCAAAAACATCGAAATTGCAATGATTTCGGAATTTTGTTCTTACGTTATGACCAAGACCATTAGGATAAAATAAATGTATCCAATATCTGGTTTAAACATAAATCGTGAGTAGAATAATGACAAATTCTGTCATTCTTTATTGAGACAAAATAAAGACTTTATTAACTGCGAAAAGAAACTCAGATAGAACGTGATTGAACCGTTGGCTGAAGGAGATATCCGTTATACAGAGTGTAAATTTTGCAGGATTCAAATGTTATCGAAATTCGACAGTTTGAAGACGTTCACGTCTTGTGTAAACATTGTATTCATTAGGTTGAATCGCATTACGTGCAACATATCAACCAATTAACGTATTTTAATAAATGTGATAAATTCCATAGACAAAGAATAAATTGCTTATCCAAGGAGTCTTCAAGCGTCTTCGAAACTATAACAGAAACTTTGACACTCATCTGTTCCATAGTTCGACTTAAACTCAACAAATATCTTGAATTAAATTACATAGTTTTTCTTCAGCGTTCATGCTATCGGCAGGCATAATTTCATCAAAATCGGTTAAGCTGTTTAGTCGTGAAAGCGTAACAGATAGGGCTGACAACAGACGCTGTCACCATATCAATAGTTGCCTCATACTATGGGTTTTGTCATATTTCGTAATAAAGTACCATTCGCAAGGCACCATACGAAATTTTATGTAGACGTTGAAATTTCTCTAGTTCAGAACATCAAGTGTACAAAATTTCATTAAAATCGGAACAAACTTATAGATTTGGAAACGCAATTTCAGTTGTTTTTTTTTTTCAAATTTTTTAGTTTTCCGGTGAATTTCCTAAAAATTTTAATTCATAAAAACCTTGTACTGAAATTTACGAACACAACAATAAACAAATAATTAAATCGGTCCAGTAGTTCTCGAGTTATGCAGGAGTGAAAGAAGTAAAACGGAAATGTGCAATCTAAAATGAATTATAAAAATATATATTTGGGAGAAATATGTCTTAATGGTCATCTGATCACTACTTTCTGCCACTAAAAACAATTTATCGAGTATATAGAATACTTTTCACACTGAAATTCGAACAACTCTAACAGACATATGATAATAAATGCGGTTATCGTCGCTTTTGCAAATTTATCAGCAATATGCAAAATCCTTTACGGGAACAGCGAAACTCTTGCATTGGATGAAGTAACTTACAGCGGAAAACAGCTGTTTTGAGCCAACAAGTCTGTAACGGTTTCAAGCACTGAAGGCTTCTGGTACATGGCAATGTGGAACAAATGTTGATTCTATTTGTCCCCTCGGCATAGGTAATTTATCCTTCGAGGGGAGCTCAGTCACTTTCATTGGGGTGGATTGGGGAGAGGGTGCTTCTAAGATGAACTGAGGGCAGTGTCCAAAATATATGCAGTTCGACTGCCAAGCAATTTCAACATTTACAACAATTGGAAGGCGGCACAGCTGTCATGACTTGAGAAAAAAAAAAAAAGAAAAAAAAAAAAAAAAAGAAAAAAAAGAAAAAGAAAAAAAAAACACCTCCATGGGTCTGGCTTCATTTGGGAGGGGGGGCAGGGTCTGGATCCCCTTTCTCCCCAACATGTGTTAAAATGCTTCTGTTTGTTCGCTTTGTCGTACGACGAAAAAATTAAGTGGTCCAATAAATACAGTCAATAATAGTTGTTTTCACGAAGCATAGTCAAAACGTAATAAAATGTTACTTGTGCAGGATTTTGGACCATGGAGTTTATTAAATATGCGTAATTTCAGACTATACATGTAACACGTGCAATCTTACATCATATACAAAAAGGAAGGAAAATCAACTTCTTTGAAATAATGGAAAAAAGAAACATACGTAAACTTCCCCAAACCTGATACTGAATGATCAGACACAATTTCCATACTCACCAC
This sequence comes from Locusta migratoria, assembly GCA_026315105.1. Lineage (NCBI taxonomy): Eukaryota > Metazoa > Arthropoda > Insecta > Orthoptera > Acrididae > Locusta > Locusta migratoria. The sequence goes on along the minus strand of CM048750.1, from coordinate 365,706,863 downwards.
TTCTGTCTGCAGAACCTAATCGTAACCCTGTGCACACATTGTAAACTACTATCTCCTACCAACTTGCTCATACCTCTACTACGTCTTCATAGTCATGTTATAAAATCATTGTGTAATCGCAACTGACTAGCTGCTTACCTGATATAAATAGTAATGCCTTATTTTACTGCACTTAGCGTTGATTTCTCCTACTAGCATGTGCATTCATTAAGCAACAATACTAAAATAGACCAGAAGAAGGGCACTCAAGCACCCGAAACCGGTCGTCAAAAATTAATAATCACAAGCAACTGGTTGCTACATTTTATTAATTTATAGAAAATACTTCAGTTATAAAATCCTTGTGAAATCACAACTGTTTGGGGGCTTACCTGATATAAATTGTAATACCTTACTTTACTACTTATAAAACCCTTGTGTCATCACAACTATTTGGCTACTAACTCGATATAAATTGTAATGCGTTATTTTACTAGTAGCCATAGTTTCATTTAACCAATCAAAATTTTGACATACATTTACAGATGTTTCATTGAGTTTTGTGACATGCTTCCTTGTTCCATACGTTGAACCTCTTTAAAATAATTTTTGTCATTTTAACCAGATACAATTTTAACATATATTTACAACACTTCAATGTTCGCAGCCATTGGACCTGTTTAAGATAAGAAATTTTTGGTCAATTTTTTTTCAGCCAATTTCTATACTTTCAATACATATTTCTTATGATAATGTCGTAATTTATTATATTATCACATATTTTATCAAGCAGGAATACCACAAGTTAAATAATTCCCTCATTTTAGTTATAAACCAAAGCACTAGTCTCCCTTGATAGTTATGTATCTACCAACTTAAAATCTTTGAAACTTAAACTTGTAATGTTTACCTGATGATGACGTAACAGCCGGAAACCGGTTCGTAAACCAATAAATTTGCAGAATATCTCACAGTTATCTTGTGTTTTCCATTCGTAATGTATAAAATATTCTGTCAAGAAGCGACTGAACAGTCAGTGAATATGAATGCAACTGTTTTGCTCTAACAAGTGTGTAATGCTCCATCATCTTCCGGGAGTGCACCCGGGACAACGACAATTCTTCATCCGATATTTCGGCTGCAGACCTTACAGCCATCATGAAGGCGAGTCTTGAAAGCGAGTCGACTCGCCTTGAAGATGTCTGTAAGGTTTGCAGCCGAAATATCGGGCGAAGAATTGTCTTTGTCCCGGGTGCACTCCCGAAAGATGATGGAACATTATGTCCGCCGGGAAAACTTCAAGAACCACAAGTCTGTAATGGGTTCAAGCACTCAAGGCTTCCGGTAGATTGCAATGTGGGACAGCCCCCGGGGGCACAGGTAATTTATTTTTTGAGGGGAGCTCAGTCATTTTCCTTGGGGTTGTTCGAGAGCTGTGGGGTGCTTCTAAATCGCAATCAGGGCAGTGTTAAAAATATCTGCAGCAGGACTGCCAAGCCATTTCAATGATTAAAAAATTGGAAGAAGGTGCAGTTGGAATAAGAGCGACTTAAAAGAAAATGGTCCATGCGTCTGGCTTGACGGGTGAGTGGGGAGGGTTTGGTCCCCTGTCTCCCCAACATGGTTATCGATGCTGCTCTTTGTCCTCTGCGTCGTAAGGCGTGAAAAGTATAGTGGTACAATAATGATAGTGAATAAGCGTTGTCGGCGAATTCACAAAGCACACTCAAAACGTAGTAACAAATAAGTTATTTAAGCTGGATTTTTGAACAGGGAGTTTCTGAAATAAGCGAAATTTCAGAATTTACAAGCTTTTTGTGGGTTTTGCTATGCTGAAATTTAATAAATGTAGCTATAAACTGAGTAAGTTGGCAACCCTGTCAGACAGTGTCCAGTGGACAGGTGACTCACCGTCGCGGCTGCGGGCAGCACAGGTGTTTGGTCTGGTGGGCGAGGCGTCAGCGGCGAGCCGGCCACGCGGTGAGAACTTGGCGCGGCTGCACAGCGTCGTCACGCTGCACTGGCTGGCTCTCTGAGTGACTGAGTGGCGTCGCCGAGTGTCGGCGGCAGTGAGGAAGCAGATAGCGGCGGCCCGCTTCCGGCGAGCCGCAGGCAAGCAGCGCCGAGCAGCAAGTAGCCAGGTCCAGCAAGTGCCGGCCAGTGGCACTGGAGGCCACCGGCCGACGACAAATAGCGCCCACACAGCGCCGCGATTGTGCCTTGCCAACCTGCGGGACTCACTCAGGTGAGGGGGCAGTCAATGGGGAACTCCCGTAACGAATCTCTGGTACAGAGAGACAACTTCCGATACGTTTCCTCAAACAAACTAGGGGAGTTGTTAAAAAAAAAAAAAACTCTGATATACACGGTGTTACAAGAAGGTACGGCCAAACTTTCAGGAAACATTCCTCATACACAAAGAATGAAAGCCGGCCGCGGTGGCCGAGCCGTCTGCACGGCCACTACGGTCGGGGGTTCGAACCCCCCCTCGGGCATGGATATTTGTGCCATCCTCAGTGTTAGCTAGTTCATAAGTAGTTTGTAAGTTCGTGAGTAGTTTGTAAGTTTAGGGACTGATGACCCCGTAGTTAAGTCCCATAAGCTATACAAACATTTGAACATTTGAAAGAAATAAAATATGTTATGTGGACATGTGTCTAAGGCACCTTGCTGCGAAGTGCGCGGTTGTTCGCCGTCGGAGGTTCGAGTCCTCCCTGGGGCATGGGTGTATGTGTTGTCCTTAGGTTACTTTACCATAGTTTAAGTAGTTTGTAAGCTATGGACTGATGGCCACGCAGTTTGGTCCGATAGATTTACAAACACATAAGAAAGTATTGTTCACAACCCTATTAAATTAAATTTGGATCTGAAATATAACGAAGACTTGAACATCAATTTGCTCAGTATTATTTACGCTACCTTTTACTACAGACAGTTAAATATATACAGGGTGATACAAAAAGGTACGGCCAAATTTTCAGGAAACATTCTTCACACACAAAGAAAGAAAATATGTGGACATGTCTCCAGAAACACTTAATTTCCATATTAGAGCTCATTTTAGTATTTCTCTTTAAATGTAAATTGAAATAATTCGTGCAGACAATTGTCAAAATACCCAAGTGTTTCGTTAGTATGTACTGTACATTTATGGGAGCATTTGAAAGCTCTTGTCTACGCAACCCCGGTACCAAATGTAGAGACTCTTCGTGCTCGTATTGTGGACGGCTGTGATACAATACGCCATTCTCCAGGGCTGCATCAGTGCACCTGGAATTCCATGCGACGGAGGGTGGATGCATGTATCCTCGCTAATGGAGGACATTTTGAACATTTCCTGTAACAAAGTGATTGAAGTCACGCTGGTACTTTCTGTTGCTGTGTGTTTCCATTCCATGATTAATGTGATTTGAAAAGAAGTAATAAAATGAGCTCTAACATGGAAATTAAGCGTTTCCGGACACATGTCCACATAACATATATTCTTTGTTTGTGTGTGACGAATGTTTCCTGAAAGTTTGGCTGTACCTTTTTGTAACACCCTGTATTGTGGTAAATCAAACGTCTACGTGAATAACTCCCCCAGTGCAATAAAATATAAATAAAAAAAATGTAAAATGTGAACATAGCTGCTACTGTCAGCGACCGATACAACGTCAAAGGATAAAAATGCAGCCCTCGGTCGCAAAATTAAAATTATTTACCTGGTTTCGGCAATAACAACGATTGCCTTCATCAGAAATAATAAATTAAAACAAGTCAGATAATAAAAGTTACAACTCAGCTGTAAAGATTACGTCACAAAATTTAAAACCTCCTTTAACGGCAGGTACGTTATATTGAACATGTTATAGTATACTAAACATCTCACAGATAACGTATCGAAGATATATATGCAAAGCATAAAGTGCTCCTTGAAGAGTGCAACAGAGATGGCTACAATACCAATAACGTGTTTAAGACACTTCCTTATGCACATCAAAACACGACTATGCAGTTGCGATTGGAGAGCTAGACACGCTGGGCTGCACGGATGCATCAACTGGCGTGTGCTAAGTGGAGTTGTGAACAGGTAGACGTTACATCAGTAGTGCCATCTAGTAGCTGCAATTTAACGGTATTAAGCTGTCACTCGGTCTTTGATGGTGTACTTCGTGCATTGTCCGAAATATTTCTTCCGACTTGATCCAAAAATTTTTATTCCAAAAGCCAAATTTTAACTGTTTTGCTTATTTGTGCGGTCCTTAGGCTTAATTAGTTCATAAGTAGTTTGTAAGTTTAGGGACTGATTACCCCGTAGTTAAGTCCCATAAGCTATACAAACATTTGAACATTTGAAAGAAAGAAAATATGTTATGTGCACATGTGTCCAGAAACTCCTAATTCCCTTGTTAGAGCTCATTTTAGTATTCCTCTTTAAATGTAAATTGAAATAATTTGTTTGAAGTCACGCTGGTACTTTCTGTTGCTGTGTGTTTCCATTCCGTGATTAATATGATTTGAAGAGAAGTAATAAAATGAGCTCTAACATGGAAATTAAGCGTTTCTGGACTCATGTCCACATAACGTATTCTTTCTTTGTGTGTGAGGAATGTTTCCTGAAAGTTTGGCCGCACCTTTTTGTAACACCCTGTATTGTGGTAAATCAAACCTCTACCTGAATAACTCCCCCAGTGCAACAAAATATAAATAAAAGTTTTAAAATTTTGAACATAGCTGCTATTGTCTGTGAACATTACTACGCCAAAGGATAAAATGCAGCCCATGGTCACAAATTTAAAATTATTTAACCTAGATCCGGCAGTAACTACGATTGCCTTCATCACAAATTATAAATTAAAACAAGTCACATAATGAAAGTTACAATCCAGTTGTAAAGCTTACGTCACAAAATTCAAAACATTTTTTTTTTTTTTTTAGAAAGAGTTACCCACTATGGGCTGCTGGCCTGCACGGAGGCATCAGACTGGTGTGTGCTAAGTGGAGATGTGACCAGGTGGACGTTACGTCAGTAGTGCCATCTAGTAGCCGCAATTTAACGGTGTTAAGCTGTTACTCGGTCTTTGATGGTGTACTTCGTGCATCGACCGATATATTTCTTCCCACTTGATCCTAATTTTCTATTCCAAACGTCAATTTTTAACTGCTTTGCTTATTACAATTTTGTCATCATCATCATCATTTGAGACTGATTATGCCTTTCAGCGTTCTGTCTGGAGCATATTACCTCTAATAAAATTACTCCATGATCCCCTATTCAATGCTAAGATTGATGTCTCGTCTGATGTTATGCCTTTTACTTCAAAATCTTCTGCACCGAATCTAAGTAATTTCTTCTTGGTCTACCTCGACTCCTCTTACCCTCCGCTGCCGAGCTCATGAGTCTCTTAGGTAACCTTGCTTCTCCCATGCGTGTGACATGACCCCACCATCTCAGTCTGTTAGCTCTAACTGCTTCATCTATGGTGTTCATTCCCAGTTTTTCTTTGATTTCCTTATTATGGACACCCTCCTGCCATTGTTCCCATCTATTAGTACCTGCAATCATTCTTGCTACTTTCATATCTGTAACGTCTACCTTATGAATAAGGTAACCTGTATCCACCCAAATTTCACTCCCATACAACAAAGTTGGTCGAAAGATAGAGCGGTGCACTGCTAACTTAGTCTTGGTACTTACTTTCTTCTTGCAGAAGAGAGTAGATCTTAGCTGAGCACTCACTGCATTAGCTTTGCTGCACCTCAATTCCAGTTCTTTCGCTATGTTGGTATCCTGTGAGAAAATACATCCCAGGTACTTGAAACTGTCTACCTGTTCTAACTTTGTTCCTCCTATTTGTCACTCAATCTGTTTGAATCTCTTTCCCACAGACATTACGTTCGTTTTGGAGATGCTGATCTTCATACAATTTTGTTACTCGTTATTTCTTTCTACTAATATCGTATTGCCAAAATGACGCATCAATCATCTCTCGTGTTAAACATAGCTTCTTTTAGCTCTCTCTGTACAGTAGCCTACTTGTAAATGCGGCTACTAGATGGCACTACTGATGTAACGTCCACCTGGTCACATCTCCACTTGGCACATACCAGTGTGATGCCTCCGTGCAGGCCAGCAGCCCATAGTGGCTAGCTCTTTCTAAAAAACTGTTTTAAATTTTGTGACGTTAGCTTTACACCTGAGTTGTAACTTTTATTGTATGACTAGTTTCAATTTATAATTGCTGATGAAGCAATCGTAGTTAATGCCAAAACCAGGTTAAATAATTTTAATTTTGCGACCGAGGGCTGCATTCTTATCCTTCGATAAATAAATATATAATTATTAATTATGGAACGAGGCTAGTAGGGAAATTTGATTGAAGGTATTGATTTGAGAACTAAACAGCTTGTACAAAGGATTAACATCAGAAATTTAGTTTTATTTATTAAAAGATTTGATAAACAATACTCTCTCAGGCCGGTTTGAGTGGGCATGGACACGACTCAGATATGAACGGGGAATGGAAGGTAATTTCCTGTCACGAACATTGACTTTTTGGGCGTCAGACGATGGATCAGCCCGATGTGGTGTGGTGGTGCGTCGGAGCAACACTGTCTAGAGGCATCTACATCTACATCTACATAGATACTCTGAAAATCACATTTAAGTGCCTGGCAGAGGGTTCATTAACCACTTTCATAACTTTTCTCTACCGTTCCATTCTCTAATAGCGCGCGGGAAGAAAGAACACCTAAATCATTTCGTTTTCGATCTGATTTCTCTTACTTTATTGGGATGGTCATGTCTCCCTAAGTAGGTGGGTGCTAGCAAAATATTTTCACATTCAGAAGTAAAAGTCGGTGATTGAAACTTCGCAAACAGATCACGCTGCAATGAATAACGTCTTTCTTTTAATGATTTCCACCCCAATTCGTGCAACAATTCCGTGACGCTTTCACCCCTGTAACGTGATAAAACGAAACGAGCTTCTCAATTTCCGTCAGTCCCACCTGGTGAGGGTCCCACAAGGGGCAACAGTACTCCAAGAGAGGATGCACAAGTGTGATGTAGGCTGTCTCTTTGGTGGAGCTGGTGCATCTTCTAAGCGTTCTGCCAATGAAACGTAACCTTTGGTTCGCCTTCCCCACAATATTTTCTATGTGTTCTCTCCAGTCAAAGTTGTTCATAATTGTAACTCCTAGGTGTTTAGTAGAATCTACGACCTTAAGGTTTGACTGTTTTATCGCGTAATTAAAGTTCAGCGGATTTCTTTCAGTGGTCATGTGTATTACTTCACACTTTTCTTTATTTAGTGTCAATTGCCAATTTTCGCACGATGCAAAAAATTTTTCTAAATCGCTTTGCAGTTGCTTTTGATACTCTGTCCACTTCACTAACTGATAAACGACAGCATCATCCGCGAACAGTCTAAGGGAGCTATTCAGATTCTCTCCTAAATCGTTTATAAACACGAGGAAGAGTAGGGGACCTATAACGATTCCCTGTGGAACGCCAGATATCACCTCTGTTTTACTCGATGACTTACCGTCAATTACAACGAACTGTGTCCTTTCTGATAGGAAATCGTGAATCCAACCGCACAATTGGGGAGGACTCACAGCAGCGCTTGCTGCGTCATACTGACCAGGCCGCGGTCCCCAGCTGAATGGCTGGCCCCTGGGGCACGCCCACTGCCTCGTAGCGGCCAGCCAGTAAGCTGGCGGCCGCGCTCTGGCCAGTGTGACGCAGCACGTGCTGTTGTGAGGCCTTGTCTTGTAAGATACCTGTCACTATTATGCGTCACATAGATACGTCTGCTAATCACGTAATTGTCAATAAAATATTTTGTTATGTTGTGAATTACATTGAAGACTAATTAGTAAGTTTGCAGTATTCAATACGTATGAAATATATTATCATTAATCACAAATTTAATGTAAAGTATTTTTCAGAACATATAAAATCTCTATGTAATTGCTAGGAAGAGAGAATGGTTGTTCTTTGCTGGTCGAGGTTGCAATTTTCTAGTTATATTTTGATATGGAATTATTGTATGTATCACGAACGCTCAATATACATATGTTTTTATATATAAAGCGCAGTCTAGAGTGCAGTGGCGCACTAAAAAGCTCCAAGTTTCCTGCCAGCCCCACAACATCAATGGAGCTTAATTTCCTGAAGATGGTGAGAAAGAAGACCGAAACTAGTGTTTTTTTTTTTTTTTTTTTTTTTTTTTTTTTTTTTTTTTTTTTTTTTTTTTGCATTCTAGACTGTTCTTTATATGTAAATTTAAATAAGAGTGCTGTTCCCCATAAGTGAAATAATTGTGTTTCCAAAACTACATGCTTCTACTCAAAAAGTAAGTTCTGCGTTCGTCTACAGTTATTTAATCAATTGCACATGTAATTTCTGATAAGTGCAAAGGTAGCCTAGGGGACTACCCCATCTGGAATTAAGAACCTTCAAATTATACACACGGGACTTTATCTAAATTGATCGTGAAATTGATTGTTACATTATACACAGAACCGCCAGCAATTTCAGATTGTCCGTTCGGACAGAGAGACTCAATTCCGAAACTCTCTCTCTTATGTAAATATAAATTCACGTTTTACAGCTTCATACAATTGCAGATCATCAATCGAGTATCTACGACCTCCATCGACGCCACAACATCTAGCCTGTGGTGGTAAGAAACAAATAAACTGTTCTTTTTCAGGATTTTTGCAGCATCTTATCAGAACCTGACCAGTGACTTTTGTATTTCACTAGCTGAAAACCCGGCGTTGCCCGGGTATTTATTTATTCAAGCCTTCAATAACTACTTCTCATACGTCTTCTCTCTCTGCCCATCACCTTTTTTCTAATAACGTGTTGTATTTAGCACAGAATATATAAGAAATAAGACTGTCGTGCATAATATACAAAATTTTAAGTACAGTATCCAAACAAAGAAAATAATAACCAAAATACAAATGATAAGTTACATTCATTTAATTCATAAATTTACTATAAATAATATTTCCTGTTACTTATCCAGGATCGGATATGAACAATTTCTTTGGGAGGCCACTCCTGAGCATGTGATATTAAAAACATTGTATCTATTTAGATTATTTACTTTTCTATTAATTTCCCTGTCTGGTGTTTACGTTTTTTCTTCTAAAAGTAAATATTTATTGGTAGTTTTATTAAGATTGGGATATGTTGTTGTTTCCTTATTTATATTAATTAGAAAGTTCTCCGTGCGAGAAGCATGGGTATGTCAAATCCATTTCACAGTACTGAATAGATTGCCCTGCGATTTATTAGATGTAATCGAAAATGCAGGTCTCAATGGAAACTGCAGTCTCTTGAAGTTAAAAGCCAGATCTGTCGTAAATAGCGGGTATTCGTTGAATGAACTCTGTTTCATTTTCTTCCTTTCCTTATCAATCTATTGAGGTCTATTGCTCTCACCTGCATCCATGTGCGCTTCAGAGCTCAAACTTGTCAACACTACCGTCAGCTTTCCATGAATTTTATTAAGCTGACTGGAATTCATGTTGCATATGACAGGCTTTTACCCATCCCAGTATAAATGATCTCATATTTATAGAATTATATGTCGTACATGTGTATAATTTTGGAGTCATATATTAATTTGTGTAAGTGCTTCATGGAGCGGTTTTCTAAGAACGTCACTGTTATTGTCCTTACATCTCATAAATTACGTGACGTACTGTGATACAATTTCCAAAGTACATTCATCTGTATGAGTGCATACTATCTGTAGAATTTCCTGCTACTACAATTTGTAGTGTAGAAATTACAAACTGCAACGTTTTACCGAATACCGTAGTTTTGCTCCATAAACATCGGAAAAGTAGTAAGCGAGAAACTTTTTTCCTTTCAGTATTTTGCTGTGGTTGCCAACGAGAAAAAGTTTAATAAGATTTTGAAATTATGTCTGGTTTGTTGCAAGTCGCTAAGTACTCTCATTGTCATATAGTGTATTTATAAAATCTGGTCGGCTTATCTGATACGCCTGTTGTTTATGATATATATATCTCCTGAATCATGTGTCGAATGTAGTTCGTACTCCTTCAGCAATTTTTATCTCACGTAAGGAATGTGTGTACCAAATGTGGCTAAAATCGGTTCAGTGGTTTAGGAGAAAATGAACAGCATTGTCGCTTAATGCATTAGTTTTTCGCGCATCTGATTGTTTGGGACTCCATATCTCATAAACTGTGTGTCATACTATAATAAAATTTCTAACATACGTTCAGTGATATGTGTGCATTGTGTCTGTAACATTTCTCGCTAATGAAATTAATAGTGTTTGAGTAATAAATTCTAACGACCTAGCAAATGTCGTAATTCTACTGCATGAACGTCGAAAAAGTAGTAAGCGACAAACTTTTTTCCTTTGAAAATTTTTCTGGGGTTGTCAGCGAGGAAAAGTTTCCAACAAGTTTGAAATTATGTTGAAAATTTGTTGCAAGTGTTCTCCTTCTTAAATAATGTACTGATAAAGTCACACTATAACGTGCCGCAAGACGGGAAAGGTTTTATAGTTTATGACGTCATATCTCCTGAAATATAGCTCCTATCACAAAATCTTTTCTTAGCTGACATCTTCTACCTATAATCTATATTCTTGCCAAATTTCAGCTTCACAGGTGAAGTAGTTTTCGAGATTACGTGGTTGGTGACTGAGTGAATGAGTGTCCTTTCGTTTTTATATAGGTAGAGATTGAGTCTAAAGGGAGAGCTAGTTTCAACTGATTTATTATCTCAGATATGTTTATTTAATTATTTATTAATTTATTCATTTATTGTATCTAGGCGGTGTTGGTTGGAGTCGGCGTCAGCGGCGGTCGCGGCGGTACAGCTCACCTATACTCTGCCCTGCTCTGCGGCTGTGTGGCGCGGTGCGACCCCCGAACAACGGCGCTTTTGTATTTCGCTTTCGCCGGTTGTCTTTGGTGTCGGTGGCCGAGTAGAGAGCTACACAGGAACAAAGGATGCACGCGTGTGCAGGTACGTAGGTGACCAGCCAGTGGGACAGCAGAAACTAGAAACACTACTGTAAATTAGAACGAGATCTATATTTCATAGAGACTTAGTAATACTTAACTTTTACATAGTTCTTGACTGCAGAATGCTGATACATAGATTAGATAGAGGCCTGCCTACTGATGTTTCCTAGTGCGTATCCGATACCCAAGTCTTAACTGGTGCCTATCTGATTCCCAAGTGAACGATGCAGTGCCGTCGTGGCCACGAGCGGAGTTGCAGCAGACGGCGCTCGTGGCTGACGTCGTAAGAACGCCGCGCCGTGCGTGCATGGCGGCGCGTGGCGAAAGTACGTGGCGCGCACTTCATACTTGTGCGACACCACACCCCTCACCCCCAAACCGCCGCGCCGTCGTGGCTTAGGGCTGTGGGCCACGGCGACGGCACTGGGAGGAGGGCCTGGGCGGGGGCGTTACTGGTGGGACAGGCATCGTAGCTGAGGCTGGAATCGAGACGCCGTCCGCGCCCCGGTATCCTCCTTGCGATCCCCAGAGAAACCCACCAAAACGAGGGAAAGGGCGCACCCCTCCGCCCAGAGGAAGCAGGTCATCTTCTTCTGAAGTGCGTGGCCCAGACAGGGAGGGCACGCACGGACCCGGAGTTTCTCTCGGTGACGCTGTCATCTGCGGCGGAGAGGCAGACTGCATAGGAGGCGCGTCCCCCTCCATGGGTAAGATCTCGTAGTCCGGGGACGCTCGACCCGTCGGTGAGCTATGTGGTTGTGCTCCCTGGTGACGAACTGGATCTGGAAACAAGAAACCGGAGACAGGGTCGCCTGGCATGTGCAGGCGCAATTGGTTTGCGTGGCCCCGCTGCTCCGAGCTTGTAGAAGAAAGTACAACATACATATTGCGACCGAGCAGGCGTTGAATGATGCCCGGTAACCATCTCTTATCGTTTCCAGCAAACACCCTATACAGTACCGGCGTAGAAACCTGAAAACGCGAAGCGCCATACGAATCGACTCGGTGCGTGGGAGGCTGCAGCAGATGCAGGAGAGTGCGGTGACGGCGGCTGTGTAGCAGCTCGGCAGGAGACGGGCCGTCACGTGGCATGCACCGATACGTAGACAGGAAAATTTGAAGAGCTTGCTGCCTGGAGTGCTGACCTTTCATCTTTTCCATGTGCGACTTAAATGTTCGAACGAAACGTTCTGCTTCACCATTGGACTGAGGGTGAAAAGTTGTGGTGGTGATATGCTGAATGCCATTCACATGACAACACTGTTGAAATTCCGCACTAACAAACTGAGGTCCATTGTCACTGACGATAATTTCAGGCAAACCTTCGATGCAAAACACTGATGTTAAGGCACTGATTGTAATAGACGCTGTCGTTGAGTTCATGCCACTTACGAAAGGAAACTTGCTGATAGCGTCTACAACGATTAACTAGCGCGAATTCCAGAAAGGTCCGGCAAAGTCAATGTATAAGCGTTGCCATGGTCCCTTGGGGCGTGGCCAGTATGAGAAACGTTGCGGAGGAGCCGCCTGATGCTCCGCACATACCGTACACTGTGACGTCGTGCTCTATCTGGGCGTCCATACCAACCCAGGTACAATGACGTCTGGCCAGTTGCTTTGTCATTACCCCAATGTCCTTGATGCAGGAGACGTAACACTTCTCGTTGCAGGGAACGAGGAACAATCACTCTTGTTTGGTCGTTGTAGGTATGTAACAACAGAACACCCTGACTTAAAGGCATTGTATGACGTTGTGCAAAATAACGTCGAACCAGAGGCCAATCAATGTCTTTGGCTCTGGCAGGCCACCCAGAGCGAACAAAACGTGCTACCACACTTAGGTAGCACGCAGCTGTTTCCTGTGCAACCCGACGAGAGTTCAAAGGGAAGTCTGCGACCGCGGAAGCATCTCTGGAGTGTAACTGACAACATGCCACTTCTGAAGAATCAAACGAAACATCCTGGCCAACCGGAAGTTGGGAAAGTGTGTCCGCGTTGGCATTTTTGGTGGTAGGTCGGTACAAAATCTCATACTGATAATTAGACAATATCAAGGACCATCTCTGAAGCTTTTGTGCCGTTCGTGGCGGAATTGGCTTTGTGGCTGAGAACAACGACGGGAGCGGCTTGTGGTCTGTCAACAAAAGAATTTTCTACCATAGAGATAATGATGAAACTTTTTGACGCCGTAAATGATTGCTAAGGCCTCCTTTTCTATCTGACTGTAATTCTGTTGCGTTGGCGTCAGAAGCTTGGACGCAAAGGCAATAGGTCGATCGTGAAATCCAATGTGATGTGACAAAACTGCACCCAGACCGTACGACGAGGCATCAACTGCTAGCACTACAGGCTTCTGTGGGTCAAAAGAATCAAACATGATTCACTGAGTAGTGCAGACTTTAATTTGTCAAAAGCAACCTGGCAATCTTTAGACCATACAAAAGGATCATTCTTCCTACGTAAGCAATGCAGTGGGGCTGCAATCTGAGAGGTATTGGGAATAAACCTAAAATAGTAGTTAAGCTTTCCCTATACTGCTTGCAATTCGTGCACATTCTTAGGAGGAGGCAAGTCTTTGATTGTTCGAAGATGTGACTGTAAGGGATGGATTCCTTGGGCATTAATCACATAGCCTACGTACTCTACTTCAGTTTCAAAAAACGAACACTTTGCTTTATTGCAACGTAGACCTGCTGCAGTCAACACTTTGAAAAGGCACTCCAGGTTTGATAAATGTTCTTCAACCGTGCGCCCTGAGACCACAATACCATCTAAATAGTTTGAGCAGCACGTTACAGAAACTGTCAGCTGTTCCAAAAAACGCTGAAAAATAGCAGGGGCGAACGAACTGTCAAAGGGTAGGCGTTGAAATTGAAAAAGGGTCATGTGAGTATTAATGACGAAAAACGTTTTTGACTCGTCATCAAGCGGAATCTGTAAGTATGTCTCTGCTAAATCAATCTTAGAAAAGAAGCAAGACTGTCCTAATTTCTCCATCAGATCGTCAGCTCTGAGCAGGGGATGAGTGTCTACAATTGTTTGACCGTTCACTGTTGAAGTCCGCACAGAGACGAAGTTTTCCTGTCGGCTTTGTTATAATTACTAAAGGCGAGGCCCACTGACTCGCAGAAACAGGAGAAATCACCCCATTATCCTGCCAACGCTTAAGTTCTGCAGCAACTTTATCACGAATTGCGATAGGCACTGGTCTAGCTTTACGAAATTTTGGAACTGCAGATTCTTTTAAAGTTACATGTGCCACGAAGTCTTTTGCACAACCGAATTCCGGCGAAAACAAGTCCCTATATTTTTCACACAATGCAGTGAGTTTTTCCTGAGGCACTACTGACGAAATTTGAAGCACATCTCTCTTTGAATTGATAAACCAAACAAGTCGAATGTATCTAGTCCAAAAACGTTCAGGGTAGATTTGGCCTGAAGAACTACTACTTGAAAAGAGGCGGGCAGGCTACACGTTCCTAGCACGGGAATATTTTGACCTGTTTACGCAGTGAGCACTTGTTGAGTCGGCGACAGTTTTGGCGAACCCAGAAGTTCATAAGTGTCTTATTAATTAATGTGACAGCGGAACCAGTTAACCAGCGGAACCAGCTGAAATAGACGTATTTTCTATGGAGAGAGTGACAAAAAGTTTTTGCTTGTGGCGCATAACAGGTGCGTGAATGTGGGCGACGTCTGAGAGAGTTTGTTTGCTGCACTTGCGCATGCGCGGGCTGCGTAGTGAAGGAAGCGGCGTAGAGTCGGCACTACCGCCGGATCGACGTCCGCGCAATGCGAGGCTACTACAGATTTCACTAACTACTGCACTAAACTTTTGAGTAGCTACATCAAGTCTACTGTCACTAGCTACACAGTACTGGGCACTTTTACAATGAGTAGTTGCAGAAGGCATTAGGTTCACTACAGGATTGCACTGTACATAGACATCATGCTTGTCCCGAACCCCTTTCCGTTGCACAGTTTTACGCGCTCGACGGCGCTTGAGGCGTGGCTCACTACATATTTTTGCCTTAGGCGCAGAAGAACGTTTTTGCATTTTAGAATCTTGAAAAGCACTGTCCAAGTCCACAGCGTGTATGGCATTTACAGCATGAACTGGTCTAGCACTCTGCATAGCACTGTTTCTATTGGTACCATTCTTAGAATTTTTGTTTTACTTACACACTGTCTGTACATGACCTGATTTGCCACATTGATAACAAATGGCGTTGCGACTGGTGCATTGCACACGCTTGTGGCGAGATACACACTGGGGACAAGATTTACGAACATTTGTCTGATAAAAGCGTTGGTGCCCGTTATTCAAATTACTTTGTCTATCATGACGGGGCGACCTTTGTGCCGCACTTTTACACTGACTACTGTTGACTGTCTGTTCAGCACGGCCGGTAGATTTTAAAGAATCACTAGTGCTGTACTGAGAACTGTGACTACGAAAGCGTTCATTGCGGCGCACTGAATTTACTGAATTAACACTGTGGCTTTGCATTTCTACATCTGCTAAGTCAAAAGTATCATGTGCTTCAATAAGCTGCAGTACACTGTCTAATGAAGGGTCAGACTGTTTTAGAATTGCTGCCCTAATTCTGGGGTCCTCTATGTTCTGCGTATTCGCATCTCTAAACATAGCATCACTATAAGAAAGTCCACAAGAGCAAATAAATTTACATTCGCGGGTTAAGCCTTTCAACTCAGTGATCCATTCCTAGTGCGACTGCTGCTGTAATTTTTTAAGTCTGAAAAATCTGTACCGTGCCGCAGATACGAGAACTTTTCTGTCATAATGAGCATTCAGTGCTTCTACTATTTCATCGAATTGTAGATCATGAGGAGATGCATGGGGGAAAAGTTTCTGCAGTAATACAAAGGTTGGAGTGCCCACCACTGCTAAGAATAAATGCTTAACCGTCTGACCTGTAATTTGATTAGCCGCGACGAGTTCTTGAAATTGTGCCAAGTAATCGCTCAATTCTTCCTCACGTTCGTTGTACTGATGGAACGTAGAAAGCGGAGCAGTGACAGGTGTGGGCGGTTGATGTGGCGGCTGTTGTTGTTGGTTAGCCGCCTTTGCCGTCAACTGCGACACGGGATGGAGTAGTTCCTTGATTTGCGCCGTCTGTAACTGAATAATTTCCATTAAGTTTGGGTTTGGGGTAGTGGCCATGCTGACCGATTAGGCGCCACGCATACAAGTAACTGATAACAAAACACAAATACAATATGAAAGAGGATGCACTGCAACAAAAAAGTCCACAAAACACGTAACATAATATCTTCCCCCAAAATTTTTATAGGAAAGGTGGATGGGCTCCGACTACTGCTGTCTGGCTGCTGCAAGTGGGCTGGTCCAAGGTTCGTCTATCGCTCCTCGTCGCCACTTTTGTGTCTCGCTTTTGCCGGTTGTCTTTGGTGTCGGTGGCTGAGTAGAGAGAGACCGACACAGGAATAAAGGATGCACGCGTGTGCAGGTACGTAGGTGATCAGCCAGTGGGACAGCAGAAACTAGAACACCTGATTCCCAAGTGAACGATGCAGTGCCGTTGTGGCCCCGAGCGGAGCTGTAGCAGAGGGCGCTCGTGGCTGACGTCGTAAGAACGCCGCGCCGTGCGACACCACAGGCGCACAGTCAAAGTCCCGCGTCTGTCAAGGTGGGAGCTGCCAGTATGTCTCCTCGTCTTCAAGTGTCTTCTTCGGTGCTTTCTCACCCAGTCTCTTTCCCTCACGAGCTACAGCTTCTCCTAGAATTTTACGTCTTCTTCGTTCTGTGATTCGTGGATTGGTTTTGCAAAATCATCCAATAGGTGATCGCCGTCTCTACGAACACGCCTCTCAGTTCCCGGTGGAAATTTTCTGTGGGGTGAGATGATACTTGCGAACTGACGTCTTTCCCACGTTTATCTTCTGCATTCCTTCTTGGCTCGAAAAACTATTCTTTGTGGCAGCTGGCTATGTTAGGTCTCTCCGGAATGTCATTCGTCATCGTCTTTCCCCGTGGCCAGAAACATTGTGTTGGTGGGACCACATTATCAATACTGCAGGCCATTCTCTCTCCCAGCCACGCAAGTGCGCACTGCAGGGGTTTGCTTTGCTTTCTTCCCGTCTGCAGGCGTCCACGGTTTATCTGCAATGCCGTCGCTGTTTTTTTGGAAACGAGTGCTCTGGTTTCTGCAGACAAGGGCTTTCGCTGCCCACGCGCTATTGTGTCCATTACGTTGTAAGGGCCTCTCTTCCCTGCGTCCGCTGTCGCCATTTATGTGTAAGCCCCTAAAGTCAGGCTGGTTTCGCTATGTGCATCCTTATGAGAAAGCCACGGCAATTCCGGCAATGGCGGCCGCTAGAGAAGGTGAAAGTTGGGGTACACCTACTGGCTCCGTCTCTCTCCCCATGCCGATGCGACGATGGCGTGGAGTGTGCGAATGCTTCCATCCGCAAAGTCACTCAACAAAACCGTCCCTGGCCGAAATATTACAGTATCGAGAAAAAATATACCTTATTTACCTGCTAAGTGCCCCACCACCTACTAGTACCCCACATAATTTTTAAGGTCAAAATGTTATTGTTATGGTCTTCAGTCCAGAGACTGGTTTGATGCAGCTCTCCACCCTACTCTATCCTGAGCAAGCATTTTCATCTCCTCATAAGGAAGCAACCCACATCCACTTGAATCTGCTTACTATACGCGTCTCTTGGTCTACCTCTGCGATTTTTACCCCACACACTTCCCTCCAATGTTAAATTTACGATTCCTCGATGTCTAAGAATGTGTCCTACTAAACGATCCCTTCTTTTGGTCAGGGTATGTCAAAAATTCCTTTTCTCACCAATTCTGTTCAGTGCCTCTTCATTAGTTATGCGATCTACCCACCTAATCTTCAGCATTCTTCTGTAGCACCACATTTTAAAAGCCTCTATTCTCTTCCTGTCCGCACTGCTTATCGTCCAGGTTTCACTCCCGTACAAGGCAACACTCCACACAAATGCCTTCAGAATAGACTTCCTTACACTTAAATTAATATTCGATGTTAGCAAATTTCTCTTTTTCAAAAATGCTTTTCTTCCCATTGCCATTCTGCATTTTATATGCTCTGTACTGCGACCATCGCATGTTATTTTACTACCTAGGTAACAAAACTCATCTACCACCTTCATTGTTTCATTACCTAATTTAATTCCTTCAGAATCGCCTGATTTTCTAAGACCGCATTCCATTATTTTTGTTTTGCTCTTGTTAATGTTCATTTTATACGCTCTCTTCAACACACTGTCCATTCCATTCAACTGCTCTTCCAGGTCCTTTGCTGTCTCTGACAGAATTACAATGTCATCAGCAAAAAGCAAGGTATTTATTTCTTCCCCCTGAACTTTAATCCCTATTCCAAAATTTTCCTTGCTTTCCTTCACCGCCTGCTCGATGTACAAATTTAATAACATCGGAGAAAGGCTACAACCCTGTCTTACTCCCTTCCCAACTGATGCTTCCCTTTCATGTCCTTCGAGTCTAATAACTGCGGTCTGGCTTTTGTAAATAACCCTCCTTTCCCTGTATTTTACCCCTGCTGACTTCAGAATTTGAAAGAGTGTAGTCCAGTCAACATTGTCAAATGCTTTCTCCAAATCTACAAATGCTAAAAATGTAGGTTTGCCTTTCTTTAATCTATCTTCTAAGACAAGACGTAAAGTGAGTATTGCCTCCCGGGTTCCTACGTTCCTCCCGAATCCAAACTGATCTTCCCCGAGGTCAGTTTCTACCAGCTTTTCCATTCTCCTGTAGATAATTCGTGTTAAAATTTTGCAACCATGACTTATCAAACTGATGGTTCTGTAATTTTCGCACCTTTCTGCGCCTGATTTCTTTGGAATGGGGATTATTACACTTTTCTTAAAGTCTGAGGCTATTTTGCCTGTCACATACATCCTACACACCAGTTCAAATAATCTTGTCATGGCTGGCTCTCCCAGAGACTTTAGTAGCTCTGAGGGTATGTCATCTATTCCTGGGGCCTTGTTCCGACCTAGGTCTTTCAAGGGTCTGTCAAATTCATCTCTCAGTATAGTAAAGGTCAAAATATGTAATTAAAATTTATGAAAGTTCGTTAATTTTTAAGTACCAGGAATTTTGCAGCATTCATGTACGCAAAATTTGGCAACAATGCTTGCTTTTGGCTCTTGAGCAATGGTATTTTTTCGAAATAATGGAGTGCAGTGTAAGAAAATCAGGTGATGCTGTAGGAATTAGATTAGGTAACGAAACAATAAAGGAGGTAGATGAGTTTTGTTACTTGGGCTGTAAAATAACAAATGATGTTCGCAGTACAGAGGATATAATGCAGAATGGCAATGGGTAGAAAAGCGTTCTTGAAAAAGAGAAACTTCTTAACCTCGAATATTGATTTAAGCCTAAGGAAGTCCTTTCTGAAGGCATTTGTATGGAGTGTTGCCTTGTATTGGAGTGAAATGTGGACGATAAACAGTGCGGACAGGAAGAGGATAGAGGCTTTTGAAATGTGGTGCTACCGAAGAATGCTTAAGATTAGGTGGGTGGATCGCATAACTAATGAGGAGGTACTGAACAGAATTGGGGAGGAAAGGAATTTCTGGCATATCTTGATTAAAAGAAGGGATCGATTGGTAAGACACATTCTTAGACATCAAGGAATCGGGAATTGAGCATTGGAGGGAAGTGTGTGGGGTAAAAACCGCAGAGGAAGAGCAAGAGATGGATGCAGTAAGCAGATTCAGACAGATGTAGGTTGCCGTTCTTATGTGGAGTTAAAGAGGCTTGCTCAGGATAGGGTATTGTGGAGAGCTGCATCAAACCAGTCTCCGGACTGAAGACCACAACAACAATGAAATAATGGTAACAATAGTTGACAACCCACATCGCCCACTCTCCATTTAGTATCGCTAGGTTTCTATTTTCCTGCAGCTATTGTTAAATTCAATTTTATACTGTCAGCAACCGAGTAAAATAATGAAAGATAATAATATTATTTAGACGTTTAGCTCATTCTGAACCAAAAAAATGCTCTATTGGATTTACCTACAGTACCCATACACCCCTTACCCCCCCCCCCCCCCCAATTATCGAAGTAAAAAAGTTAGAAAGAAGTCGGGTGCTATAGCCGAGTAAATGCAGAATGTCTCATAAACCTGATTTATTATTAGATATCTACATTACCACGTCTGAGATACAAGGCAGGATTGTGCACATTGACGTTGAATTTATTTTTCCAGAGAGCAGGCAGGCACTGCATTGTTGGCGTGTATTATTTCTAAATTTTAGTTATATGGAGTCTAACCTATTTCATCTTCGAAAAATTCAATAATTTTCTTAAAAATCATTTTGATGTTTAAGCTCCGTTTCTTCATTTGGTATGTTTGGTGGATGGTTTCACATATGTATATAGAGATCAATTTCTTCAAGAATGCGCAGATAGGGCTCAGTGATATTAAATGTGTGCTGACGTTCCTTTAGGCCAGTGTTTCCCAACCTGTTTGAAAACGGGAGTCCCTTCCAACTAAAAATATTATGGTGACAACCCCACCCCCACCTCTTCCCCGAGCCATAATACAATAGTGTTTGTAATTTCAAACAAAACGAATTTAATTTTCTACTGTTGATACAACTTCCTTGTAAAAATAAGCAGAAATTCAGTATTGTACATTATAGGATAAATATTAGTCCTTTTTTCTGAATGGCATACAAATTATTTTGCATGAGTTCCGACAGAAAAACTTATATTCTATAACGAGGTTTCGCATTGTAGGTAAAGCTCAGAAGCCAATTATTCTCTTTGAGAAAGATCCCACTCTGCAGTCAATTTATAAATAATCGGATTTCTCAAAATTAGTTATTGCATCTCGTAAATTTAACTATCTCATGGAACCTGAAAACAGTTTACAGGGCTATCGTTTAGTCATTGTTAACATGATGTATTTATTATATAACAATCTTTGTTGTATTAAAGTAGATGACCAACAAGAAATCGCGTAATTTTAATATAAAATTCAGATCACCTGTCTCAGGCATGTGTATTTTGCATTCCGGAACGCTTAGTATTCAGGCATGCACCTGGTCGGTTTTACGGTGCAATTACTTCCTCCTGTATGGCGACCTCAGAGGTAGGCTTTTCAACCCCCCTGCGGGTCGTGTAAAACACTGCTGTAGGCAAAGTAAAAAAAAAGGTTGTTTTCTGTAATTCTAATATGTTGTTTAAATCGTGTGTGGAAATTTTTGCTCAGTGTGCCAATGTAAATCAGTATAGCTTAATTTATATGAGCCTGAGTTATCGTAGATGGGAATATTTTTTTTGCCTGATGGAAATACCAGGTTGAAGATGTTCGGCCGCTGTGGAGTAGCCAAGCGTTCAGTCGCCTTGCTGTGGAGCGCGCGGTTGCTCACCATCGGACGTTCGAGGGGTGTTTGTGTTGTCCTTAGCATAATTTAGTTCAAGCAGCTTGTAAGCCTAGCGACTAATGCCCAACATAGTTAAGTCCTTTAGATTTACAGACATTTGAACAATTGTAGGTTACTCATAGTGTGGAAAATAAAACGTATATCTGTAGTTCTAAATAAAACGTTGATTTTTTGGGATACTGGACACATAAGCAGCCGGTATGTATTTCATTTTATTTTTAGTTTCTGTTTCTTTGCTTAGTCGAATTTCATTGTGTACAGTGTTGGTTGTAGGTGCCGTGTTTTTCCTATATAATTTAGTCACAATGTTAGGGTCAAAATTGTTTTTATGCTGTATGTTGTGATGACAATGCCGGCCCTCTCATCTCAATGTTATCCTACGATACCGTCTACGTCGGACCCGGAATCGTGTGGTTCAATAGTGGTACAAGTTGCGTGTGAAGTTAGTTAAAAACGAAATAGCCAGCCTGTGATTAAAACAAGTGATAGATTTCATTAATTAAGAGATTTCTTTAGATGCTTTCCAGGCAGTTCTATAAACAATACTTTTGTCATTGTACATTATTTCAAGAACTAAATAGACGACTTTTAGAAACTTTATGTAAATGAAAATAAATAGCATCGTATATATGTTAAGTTCATAAATAAGTTTTTTTGACGAGTCAATTGTATTAATTAATGTAATAGTCGAGATTTAAATATTATGATTCGTTGTATATATGGACTGACGTGAGATTTTAAACCTAGTTTCAGAATTGCCAATATATTTGATATTGAAATATATATTAGGAACATGTATGATGTACTCATTAACAAATTAATTAACAGTTAACTTTTGCTGTTTGTTGTGAAACAAAGACGAGCGAGATTACCACTTAAAAAGATATGTGCCATTTAAAATTATTGTATTTATAGTTTTCATTTTATATTGTGATTATTTTTGTGTACATGAAATGTTTTACTTGAGTGTTCCGTAATTGTAAATTAGTATATTCAATTGTTATGAACAATGCATAATGAAATGCCATTATTGTCAGTGTTATATATTTGCCTCACGCCTTTCCTGGGGGGAGTTCGAGCTTTGGAGTTTGTCAAGTGTTCTGGAAGCTATGTCAGTCTGCATTTTAAAATGGAAGTGCTATCTGCTAAGTTCTGTTGTATTGCGAAGTTGTAATGTTTTGGTGGAGAAGCAGTTTGATTGGAAATTAAAGAAGAAGTGAAAAATTGTACCTACGAGTATTTATTTCTACCACGACGCCCCGGGAGAATAATGTTGCAGCGAGCAGAACCCCCATACATCGTAATGTTGAAAAGCTGAGTATCCTTTGTAAGTGGTAGAAAGAATGAAATGTAATTACAATGTAGAAAGATATAAAAAAAGCAAAGATCGCTGATCATAAATTTTTATTTACGACGACCGGTTTCGCTGAACTATGTCAACATCATCTGGTCAAATAAAATATTTTACAAGGCCATAATCTTGTAATGTTAATCAGTTGTTATATAACATTTTACAGTGCATAGGTGCACTATGTCATTGTAATAAAACATAATTATCACACTGAGTGACAATAGCAAACTCAATAGCTGTAGTTTGCTATTGTCACTCACTGTGATGGCCGGCCGCGGTGGCCGAGGGGACTGAGGTGCTCCAGTCACGGTCTGCACGGCCACTACGGTCGGGGGTTAGAGTCCCCCTCGGGCATGGATATTTGTGCCGTCCTAGTTCGTAAGTGGTTCATAAGTAGTTTGTAAGTTTAGGGACTGATGGCCCCGTAGTTAAGTCCCATAAGCTGTACAAACATTTGAACATTTTTGAACTCACTGTGATAATTATGTTTTATTATATTGACATAGTGAACCTATGTACTGTAAATTGTTATATAACAACTGATTGACATTACAAGATTATGGCCTTGTAAAATATTTTATTTGACCAGATGATGTTGACATAGTTCAGCGAAACCGGTCGTCGTAAATAAAAATTGATGATCAGCGATCTTGGTTTCTTTATATCTTTCTACATTATCATAATTGGATCGCCTCCTAGAACGTAAACCAACTGAAAATGTAATTACTTAAGAACCAAATAAACATTTCAATGTATTGGAGTGTGTTTAGTTCTTTTAGTTGGATTTTTAAAGATTTTGCACTGTGAAATGACGTGTCTAATATATTATGAACTAAATAAAACATTTTATAACACACCTCGAAACTAGACACAAAGCCACAGACAATATATCGTTTTCAGTCAACAACCTTGGTAGTCACATTACACCAAAGAAGTATATTAATGGAAAATATTTCTTTTAAACATCTCCTAAACCGCCCCTTGATAAATATCTTTCTGTTACTGAATAGTACATATCACCGTTCAGACCACACTGTTTTACCAACATGACCTTATTGAGAGGCTTGGTTAGGACATCTGACAGCATAGATACTTAATGGTTACAGTTAAATTTCCCTATTATCTGTTATAAATTGATGCCTTATATCAATATGTTTGGTTTCACACTGGTGACATCATTATTGGCCAAGTTTAATGGCTCGCATATTATCAATGAATATCACACTTGGTTTTAATTTTGTATGAGTTTATATTTCACTCATAAGTGTGTTGATCCACAAAGCTTCTGGGATTGTGGAGGATAAGGCCATATATTCAGCTTCCAAAGCGCTCAATGCAACTGTCCTGTGTCTCTAACATGACCATTGTATCAATTCTCCCATTTTTGAAGCAACTTCTAATGATGGTGAGTCTACTTCGCAGCTCACTTCCCCAGTATGCATTACTGTATCCTTCTAAACTTACATTACCATTTGCCACATTTGTGGCAAATGTAATATCTAGCCTGGAAATTTGGTCTAAATACTGTAGACTTCCTATAACTTCCAAATAGGGTACACATTTCTTACATTACTTGTAGTTTATGATTATTTTACAATGGAGTAGAAACAGTTTGCTATTTTCCATACTGAACTTCTCTAACATTTCTCTTGCGTACATTGACTGATCCAGCCATAAGTATTCTCTATTAGCACTGCACGAGTTCATATCCCCCCCCCCCATCGAGCATGAATGTTTCTGTTGTCTTTAGTATAAGTTAGGGTGTAAGTATTTTGTAACTTCAGGGACTGATGAACCTGCAGTTAAGTCCCATGAACTTAACAAACATTTGGACATTCAGTTCAAAGTAGAAGTCCTTCCAGCGGTGTTAATTTTTTCCAGCAGCATACCTTCATTCTCTTACAATTTTCATGTTCTAATGTTTGTAGAGTCTATGGGACTTAACTACGGGGTCATCAGTCCCTAAACTTACAAACTACTTATGAACTACTTACAACTAAGGAGCCGGCCGCGGTGGCCGAGGTGACTGAGGCGCTCCAGTCACGGTCAGCACGTCCACTACGGTCGGGGGTTCGAATCCCCCCTCGGGCATGGATATTTGTGCCGTCCTAGTTCCTAAGTAGTTTGTAAGTTTAGGGACTGATGACCCCGTAGTTATGTCCCATAAGCGTAACAAACATTTGAACATTTGGACAACTAAGGACGGCACAAATATCCATACCCGAGGGGGGATTCGAACCCCCGACCGTAGTGGCCGTGCAGACCGTGACTCGAGCGCCTCAGTCCCCTCGGCCATCGCAGCCGGCAATCTTCATGTCCAAGTACAACTTCCTCTAAGTCATCCAAGTTAAATTGTGACTGTACCTGATTTTTTAAAATGTCCATTTGACCTTCACTTTTGGTCAAAATAAAAAATATCATGTACCCAAATGGCCATGATTGTAATTCCTGCCTTGCACCTCTTATGATATTGTCGCGTTGAAATGGAAGCAGGCTTGACTTCGAAGGCAACTAAACACAGCACTTATACTGGAAGCACGTTTATTACGAACTCAACATACACGCAGCACTGACTGCCTTTCGGCCAGAGTGCTCTGCTATATATACACAGACAGAAATTACAAGAACACTTAACATAAGAAACAAGTATAATATACAAGTGAACATAAGAAAGATGTAGAACATTCTGGAATTGTTAATTACAAAGAAATAAATTTTTGCTTGTGGGCGGGATTAAACCAACGACCCTCAGCACCGCAGTCCGTGACGCTATCCCCTGCGCCACGCCGGCAGTCGGTGGACATGGTCTCTCGCGGCAATATTAACTTGGATTTTTGCTTTTGACTGTGACATGCCCGGTTTTGTCAAAGTTTTATGTAACAGTTTATTCCAGCAATAGCCACGTTGCTTTATTCCATATATTCTTTTGTTTAAACACCACACCGTCTGAGAAGACCAAGGTCATGATCTACCATTGCAACATCAAACCGTATATCCCTCCCGAATGAGGTGTTTCATGTACTGTATGTCTGGGCATATGTCCTCTCGGTGTACTTCCAGCCCTACATGCAGGAAATGCGGGTGTCCATCATATCTGGACACCCTATAGACCCTACTTTCCGTATGTGTGAACGGTAAACAGTTACATCTGCCTTCCTTGATAGACTGTAGTCTCTTTCTCAAGTAATCCACTGCTGTAACACCTGCTGTGGGGGCAATTCCCCCGCAAACATTGGGGACAACAGTCCCCACCTCCCAGCCGGAGAAGGAGTAGCCGCCTTGGGCTCCTCTCTCTTGGAAGGAGTCCCTCGGAATACTCCCTTCCGAGGATTCTCCGAGTGCTCCAGAGGATCCTGGCTCAAGGATCCCAAACTGCCATTCGAAGAGGTTCTCGCAATTCTTCCATCCCTGATGCCACTTCTGTTGTGACGTAAAAGAACGATCGTGGAGAAGGCTGTGATCGACTGAAAGACAATTGCAAGCAGGCGCCGCGCATCCAGAGGGAGTAACCGAAAATTCGTGACCTCTACAAGCGGCTATATCTAGGCCGACAAACGTCTGGTTAGCTCATCAGTTACTAGTCAGAAATCAGTCAGTTACTAAGTCAGGAATAGGACAGTACCAAGTCAGAACGCGGCTTCGAACTTACCAGTCACTCGGTCTCAGCGCAGCTAGCATCATATGGAAGACACTACGAGAAGCACGATGAAAGAGGAAACAGACATATGTTATAAAGCTGAGTATTATAATTTTCAGTCAATAAAACTTGCAATACTAATCTCTACAGAAATGTTTTAGCTGAGCATCGATTTTGCACCAGTACTTTCCTGACAACTAGACTGGGACGAGTACTCAACTAATGACAGAAAGAATGAAACAACAAAAGGCGACGAGGTCACGACGACTTCTGAGCAGTCCTCCCAGCCCTTCAAACCGAAGTGCCAGCGAAAGAGAAGGAAGAATAAGAAAAACGAATGTTCGGTTGCTCCAAAGCCAAAGCTACTCTCATCTTTTTCTTCAGAAGATGAGATAGAGATTCTCGCAGCAACTGAGGATCTCGTCCTCACCGACTCGGCAGAATAGATGATCCTGGCCTTTCAAGCCAATAACATACGCCAGTGGCATTGCGGCGGTTTTTCTCCCGTTTAGTAGGGTTACCATAAATTCTCAGCGCTTCACCTGCACTATGCATTACCCTACAGCAAACTTGGTTTCCAACGATGTGATCCCTTGCCGCGGGGACTGAGGCGCTACAGTCACGGTCTGCACGGCCGCTACGGTCGGGGGTTCGAATCCCCCCTCGGGCATGGATATTTGTGCCGTCCTTAGTATAAGGTAGTTCGTAAGTAGTTTGTAAGTTTAGGGACTGATGACCCCGTTGTTAAGTCCCATAAGCTTAACAACCATTTGAACCATTTTTGATCCCTTGCCTTGCATGGGTATAGGGGTGATTATAGGATTTGAACAGATTATATCAGGGCGTCCGGTGGAGTATGTATTTACGACCTCACCTCTGTCGACAGCCAACCTGTTGCCCTCCAAACGCATATAGAAGCTGTGGCAATCAAGATAACGACTAGAGTGGATTTTACCGTTTGCAGTGTCTATCGTCCCTCAGATAGTGAAATACCCCAATGTGTCTTGGCTGCATTGAACTCTCAGCTGTCCACACCTTTCCTTGTCAGGTTGCGCTAAGATTACTGGTTGTGGCAGAGAGGTCGAGACTTTATTATCTCTGCTCGACCTCTGCCTTTTAAAAACGATGCTCCCATGCATTTCAGTGTGACTTATGGCACTTGCTTTGCTATCGATCTATCGGTATGAAGCTTTTTAACAACTGTCCACTCCAGACTGCATGACGACTTGTGTGGGCGTACCTCTTCCCAGTATTTCTTTCACTCCTTCAGCCTCAGTCCCCTGCACGTTTGCCCAGATGGGCGCTTAATAAGGCTGGTTGGGACATGTTTACTACTGCTGCAACGGTTGGCCCTACAAGACATGCCAACATGGATGTGGTGGCCGAAAGTCTTACTGCGACCATTATTCCTGCGACAGAACGTGCGATTCTTAGCTCTTCGGGATCGCCCCGTCGGAGGAAGGTGTCCTAGTGATCACCAGAGATCGTTGAGGCAATTAGGGACCACAGGCGAGCACTCCAGCCTCATAAGGGACACCTGTCCTTGGAGAACGTAATTTCTTTTAAGCGGCTATGTGCTAAAGACCATCTGTTAATTAAGAGTCGTAAGCTGGAGTGTTGGTAACGGTATGGTACTGGATCACGTATCTCTCCATACAAGGTGAGGGTGAAAATCAGACTCCTCTATAGATACCAGAGCGCTTCATTTGTGCCTGGGATTTCTTTGAATGGAGAAGTTTATGCAGACCCAGATACAGTTGTCGAACACCTTGCTGAGCTCTCTGCTCGGTATTCTGCATCTGTGAATTACCCACCATCCTTTCGCGTCCTGAAAGAGCGCGAAGAACAAAAACGATTGTCCTTCTCGTTTCGCTATGTAGAGTGGTACCCCGACACGGCCCTGGGGCAGAACGCATTAATAATCAGATGCTAAGACACCTGTCGGTGGAGTCTAAGTGACATATTTTAGCCATGTTCAATCGCATCTGGATTGTGTATTTCTGACGCAGTGACAAGAAAGTATCATTAGTCCGGTGCTTAACCCGGGGAAAAAACCTGCATGATTTAAATAGATCCAACCCATCAGCCTCGCCAGCTTTCTTTGTAAACTGCTAGAACATTTTGTGAGTTGGCGTCTGTGCTGGCTCCTTGAGTCTAGAGGCCTACTGGGTCCATGACAGGGCGGATTCCATCAAGGCTGCTCCACCACAGATAACCTCATTTACATGTAGTCCTCTGTCCTTACAGTCTTTACCCAACAGTGCAGTGTTTTTTGTTTTGTGAAAGACCAACGATACAACATCATCAGGACATCGTATGAGTGGGGTCTCCAGGGCCCGCTCCTAATGTTTATACATAACATTTTAGCTGTCCATACCTTTCATGTTCAAGTTGGTGCCTCCCATAGCACCTCATGTTCAGGAGAGTGGGGTACCTCAGGGCTCCGTTTGGAGTGTTCCATTATTTTTAGTGGCCAGTAACGACTTAGCGTAGCAGTTGGGGATTCCCTCTATGCTGACGACTATTGTACTTCTTTTAGTTCCTCCAGCAGCCACGCCTTCGAACATAGATTGCAGGGAGCCACTGGAAGACAGTCCTGGACTCTCGTCAATGGCTTCCAGTTTTCTGCCGCCAAATGTTATGAACTTCTGTGGGCGTTCACCCCCAGTTCAACCCCAGGACTAACTTTGACGACCACTTTGAAACACGTCCATATAGCGTGTTCCATTTCTTTATCCCCACTAAATAAATGTTGATGGCCTTCAGACATTTTCTGAGTGTAGTGAGATGCTCCATTCGCACTATGCGAAATAGGATTCAGACATTTTTGAGTGTAACGACGCGCTCCATTCCCACTATGTGAGTTACTAGGTATACAAGCTATTTCATTTGTCAAAAATATGGAATAATTTGGTTGTGTTTCATAACTTTAAATGTCTATTATTTGTGTATGAGGCCTCATATGTGATGCGTTTGCTGTGATATGTTCCCACTGACCCCTCTTGCGCAGAAGGAATGGGACTTGTGTAGAAAACAGTTAAAACAAGCGTTAGCCGCGCGTCGCTGCTCTTATCATCTGCTGGATCAAAAAGCATGGCTGCATTTGCCTCTGGTGATGGTCAAGTTCTGTCAACTTCCGGCCGGAGGCAAATCCTTAGCAAAGATGCTTAGTGAAGGTCCCCATTCACTCCTGTTGACCTGTGTGCAAGTTATGATGCCTACCTGGAAACATCTAAAGTCTTTGAAAAGGTTCCCCCTCCATCTTAGGTAGCTGAATGGTAGCGACTACGTGGGCGGCCAGGGGATCGTTGTCGGATCTTTTGCGAGGTAAGTTGCTTTTTGGTGTTGGCTCTGTTCTGTGCACGTGGATAGATCTTGTGCGGATTCGATTGTAGGTTGAAAATGCTCTTTCGCGTCTCTAGTTCTGGTTATAACATCACCACAATGCATAGCAGTGAGATTTTTATTTTTGTTGTAGATTGCTAATTTAATGATGATTTTTGCCGAAGTTTGATTTCGCAGCCTAAATGGTGTTCTTTATCAGAATCCTTGCATTCTCTGACTGTAGAGTCCTTCCATACTAAGTTTAAACATGTTTAAATGTTCATTTGGTGGGTAAATTTGATGTTCTTCGGGAACGTGATACATACGGTGTCTGCCCTTTGTGCATAGAACACGTGGACGTTATGAGATAAAGCCCTCAGCTTACTCCATCATCCTTAGAGCACGAGTTGTTAATCATAACCTTGCTTAGATGTTGCGATTTCTAGTACGTGTAACGTGGTAATTTTTCCCCGAATTTTTGTACTTTTAAACTTGTAACTTCCGTACTCGCTGCCCCACGCGTTTTGCAAATAGAGTGTTATATACCGTAGTCATTCCTATTAGACTGCTCTTCTTCCCTTGAGTACAATGAATCGTTACACGACATATCTCGAGTTTTTATTGTTTTCGAAATTGTAATTTTTCCCTTTTCCAACTTCTTGTAATCCAACCCTGTGAAGTAATGTAGGATTCTGTAACCTTGCTTGTTAGCTAGATATATTTCCCCTGAGTAGAACGAATGGTTATACGACATACCTCGCGATCTTATTTCTCACGAAATTGAATTTTTTCCAACTTGTTCAAATTTTCCGAAAGCATATCCTATCACTCTGTAACCTTACATATTACCTAGATATCATTCCCCTGAGTAGAATGAATGCTTACACGCACTATCTCACGTTTTCATTTTTTCTGGAATATTTTTTCACTCTGTTCAAATTCTGTGTTTGGACCCTGCAGCATGTTCTACCTTTCTGCAAACTTGCTTATTACCTAGACATCATTCCCCTGGGTAGTAAGAATGGTTGTACGATCTATCTGGCGGTTTATGTGTGCTAAAAGTTTTTTTTTTTTTTTTTTTTTTTTTTTTTTTTGTTAGTTTGGTACTGGTAAGTGCGTGGATAGCTTGGCGCATGTATCTATGTGAGAATGTGTATCAGTTCCTCCCTTCTCCCCCCTGAAAAATAATGATTGTTAATTACGCTAGTACTACTTTTGCTGGTGGGCAGTATTAGGGCCACATAATCGTATGTAAATGTGGATTCTTTCGTAAGGTGTGTGTTTATTATATTTAAATCGGTCTCTCCCCCTTTGTTGTTTATGTTTTGTCCAATAAATCATATTGTTAAACGTTAACCCTTTGACCTAATTTAAAATTTCCTAGCAATACCGTATGGACTTGGCCCATGGACTCAAAAACTCATTTCCTCCCTGGGGTTCTCCGTAATCAGTTCTTTACTGTTGTTGCTGCATTCCCCGGCTATTATATGATATACATGGGTGGTTCACTGGTTGAGGGCCACGTTGGCTTTGCATATGTTCATGGCGACCATATCAAAAAGCACTCTCTGCCTGGTGGCTCCAGTGTTTACACTGCGGAGCTGGTGACGAGATTCCGAGCTCTCGAGAGCGTCTGGTCCTGCTCAGTTATGTTTTATTACCTGCATTGACTCCCTGAGCATCCTTCGAGCTCTGGACCAGTGTTACCCTTGTTCTCCCATGGTGTTAACCATACACAAGATCCTTTATGCCCTTGATCGATCTTATCTATCAGTGGTGTCCGGGTCACGTTGGTTTTCTGGGTAATGAACGTGCTGACAGTCTTGATAAAGAGGCTGTTAATATGTTCTGGATATCGACCGACCGTCTTCTGATCTCCAGTCGGTGATTTGCCGTCGCGTTTATGAGCTTTTGGATACTGAATGACGTACTCTGACCATGTCCACCAAACTCCAGGCTGTAAAGGAGACCACGTCTGCGTGGCGTTCCTCCATGCGGACCTCTCGCCGGGACCCTGTAGTCCTGTGCCCACTCCACATTGGCCATACTTGGCTCACACACGACCATCTCCTCCGTGGTGAGGAGCCCCTGCAGCGTAGTTGTGACTCTCGCTTGACGGTAATCCACATCTTGCTGGATTGCACTATTTTAACCGCCTTTCATGTTCTGGCATCTTGATTGGATGTTTTGTGTGACGATGTCACAGTGACTAATTCAGTTTTAAGTTTCATTCATGTCAGGGGTTGTTATCCTTCTCTTTAAAGCTTTACGTCAGTCCATCGTCTGCGATCCTCTTGTCTTGTGTCTTTTGATTGGAAGTTTCGTTGCACTGCCGCGCGGCTGACCCTTCCTATTTTTAATCTCAAGGTTGGTCAACCACAGACGTCGGCTTTCTTTTCTTCCGTACCTTGTTGGGTGTTTATTTGTGATTCTCTCATTTCGTATTTTCCCTTGTCGTCTTCGTTGACATTTCATTGACTGAGTGGGACTTTACTCCCGTTGCTATTTCTACCAATGGGCACTTTTTCCCATATTGATACTTTTGTTGTATCGCCCTATAATGGAATGGGGGACTGATGACACCCCGCAGTTTTTGTTCCCCTGAAACACACAACCAATCAACCAACCATCGCTTCTATTATTAACTGCAGGACACATATTTAGTGTCCCAGGATTGCAGTTATTCTGCTTTTAAACATTGTCGGCCTTCCTCGCTGATTGTTCAGTCATTCTAATAGTTCTATGTTAGTTACTCTTGCAGTCCACGGTATTTTCAGCCTTCTAGGATAATTCGACATTTCAAATACCTCTATCATCTTGGTTGTTGTTCTTTTTAGTGTCCATCCTTCGTAGCCAATAGCAGTACGGACCAGATGTACATTTTAGAAGTTGGACTCTAAGGCTGACGTCTATATCTGTGCTTGAAAGAATTTTCTTAAATTTTATGAAGGTATTATGGGTTTTCTCTATGTGGCATTTTATTTCCATATATATATATATATCGAACTGTTAATTAAAAATCTATGCCTACAAAGTCTCTGGAAACATAAAGGAAAATTACGAACAATTAAGGTAAAAATTAACGAAAAAACTATACGAAAGTACTACATAAATTAAAACAACAAAAACAACAACAGAAACTTGAAATACGTCCAAAGATTAGACAAATCTTAATAACATAAATATGACGTTTACATGCTTTGTAAACATACGACATTGTGGCTACAACTATCAAAATACCAATAGTTAACATACAGACGCCTTAGATGTCCTTTCTATGTCAGACCATTCATATATACATTAAACTGAATGTTAAACTCTCATAATAATTTGTTCAACCTAAAAGCCACCCGCTTGCTACCGCAGGTCACTTGATAATGGCATTTTAAGCCGAAACGGGATCATTTTATTAAAATAGATAATATTAAATAACAGAGATTTGGTTAATTATTGTTATTATGTCACTTGCTTACATTTACTACGCTGCGGGCCCTATGAAATATAAAAAGATTTACAGAAAGTTCAGAGAAGGGCAGCATTATCGCAATGTAGGGGACAGACTGGCATGGAAATGATGCATGTGTTGGGGTGGAAATCGTTAAAAGAAAGGCGTTATTCATTGGGTCGAGCCGGCCGCGGTGGCTGAGGGGACTGCATCGTGCCAGTCACGGTTTGCACGGCCACTACGGTCGGGGGTTTGAATTCCCGCTCGGGCATAGATATTAGTGCCGTCCATAGTATTAGCTACGTCATAAGTAGTTTGTAAGTTTTGGGACTGATGACCCCGTAGTTATGTCCCATAAGCTCTACAAACATTTGAACATTTTTTTCGTTGCGTCGAGATCTATTTGCGAAAGTTCATTCCGTTATTATTCCTAATGCGAACATATTTTTTTAGCACCGAGCTACTTTGGGAGACGTGATAATCATAATAAAATGAGGGAAATCATATCGATAACGGGAAGATTTAGGTGTTCCTTTTTCCCGTGAGCTATTGCAGAATGGAACTGTAGAGAAATGTTGTAAACCAATTCTATGAACCCTCTGCCATACTCGTCAACGTGACTTGCTGATATTAATGTAGATGTACACTTCAAAATCTCCTATCCTCATCTTGTCTGTACTATTTATCGTCTACCTTCGACGCCTCGAAAACGCTTCCCTCCATATAAATAATTTCAGAAAAGACTTTGCGGCGGAACGACCTCTTCGTGCGGCGGAACGTGTGCTAAAACCTTTTCTTCAAAAGCACTCGTCTTGTATGATTAGGGTTGAATGTGGCCGTGTCAGACTTCGTAATCCTTGAGGTGTCCACTCGCCCATAAAATTTATATAAAATAAAAAAAAAATATGATCATGTAAAATCTGTATACGTTGCAATATTTCAAAATGAGATTCTTGCGCCGAGGGAAGAAGTCTTTAACAGTCACTCTTGTTAAAATGTTTCTAAGGTCTCATAGATAAGACGGTCAAAAGAAATTCTTCAGTTTGTGATCGTTGCTATAGCCACACACACACGCACACACGCACACACACACACACACACACACACACACACACATATTCTTCAATGATTATCGATCGATGTGTATGATCGATTAATCAAAGTTCTAAGTATCCCCTCTCGGGCATGGATATTTGTGCAGTCCTTAGTTGTAGGTAGCTCATAAGTAGTTTGTAAGTTTAGGGACTAATGACCCCGTAGTTAAGTCCCTTAAGCTTAACAAACATTTGAACATTTTTTTGACAAAAGGGAACTGACTTTTAAAATTTGTTGTTTTAAGATAAAACTTCGATAATAATGTCAACTCTAGCGACGACAACCGCAGAGATGAACATCTTCTTGCCTCGTGGCTGTCGACCCGCGACTTGATGTGGCCGGATATTTACTCCTTGGAATCGGCGTCGAAGATGTTGCCCTCATAGGTTGAATCACCTCACAGCACATGAAACATAAAAAAAGACATATAAAAGACTTCTTTAAGAATTATATAACATTAAACATTTACAAAAAAATCATTTAAGAACACAAATATAAGCAAGTTATCCTGCACAAACTGAGTTGACATGAGATATGTAGCGGAGACAATAATCCGTCCCACTGCAACTTCCTGATATTAAAATTATTCTTTTCTGGAAACTCTTTCCTTTCCACTGGGAGTTTGCACATTTACATCTTCTGTCGCGGCCGCAGTGGCCGAGCGGTCTGCGGCGCGCCAGTCACAGTCTGCACTGCCGCTACGGTCGGGGGTTCGAATCCCCTCTCGTTGTGCCGAGAGGAGTATAAGCTAGTTCATAAGTAGTTTGTAAATTTACGAACTACTTATGAACTAGCTTATACTAAATACGGCACAAACATTCATGCCCGAGAGGGGATTCAAACCCCCGACCGTAGCGGCCGTGCAGACTGTGACTGGCGCGCCGCAGACCGCTCGGCCACTGCGGCCGCGTCAGAAGATGTAAAAGTGCAAACTCCCAGTGGAAAGGAAAGAGTTTCCAGAAATGAAAAGTTTGTAACATCGAATTTCAATTTTAATATATAGAAGTTGTAGTGATGACCCCGTAGATAAGTCCCACATGCACTACAAACATTAATAACATTACATCTTTTGCACTGCGACCATCGTAACTTATTCTACGGTCCAAGTAACAACACACATCTACCACCTTTATTGTCTCATTTCCTAATATAATTTTTGCAGAATTGTCTGGCTTTCTGCGACTGCATTCCATTATCCTTGTTTTGCTCTTGTTAATTTTCATCTTATACGCTCATTTCAAGTCACTGTCCATTCCGTTCAAATGCTCTTCCAGGTCCTTAGCCATCTCTGGCAGAATTACAATGTCATCAGAACACCGCAATGTTTTCATTTCCTTTCCTTGAGCGTTAATTCTTTTACCAGATGTCTCCTTGAGTTCCGTCGCAGCTTCTTCATTGTATAGACTGCATAACATTGGCGAAAGTCTGCAACCATGTCTTACTCTCTTCCCAATGACTGCGGTCCCTTCATGATCTTGACTCATACGTGCTGCATGATTTTTCAGAAGTTGTAAATAACATTCCGTACCCTGTGTTATATCTGTGATGATTTTAGAATTCGAAACAGTGTACACAATATGAAAGGCTTTCTCAAAATCTGCAAAAGACAGAAATATGCGTTTCACTTTCCTTAGCCGCGGCGGAATAGCCGTGCGCACTGAGACACCGTGCTGCGGTGATCACTGCCGTTCGCCGAAGAGGTTCGAGTTCCCCCGTCGGTCATGGGTGTATGTGTAGTTTAAGTAGTTTGTAAGCTATGGACTAATAACCAATCAGTTAAGTCCCATAAATTTACAGACATTTGAATTTTTTACTTTGTTTTCTAAGACGTAGGTTCAATATTGCCTGGCGTGTTCCTACGTTTCTTTTAAATCCAAACTGTTCTTCCTTTCATGACTCTACATGGCCTCTACCAGTAAACCATTCGTGTTAGCAATTTACAACCGTGGATTTTTAAACATTTTCTCTCTCTCTCTCTCTCTCTCTCTCTCTCACTCTTGATTTCTTTACATTCGTGCAGCTGACATTCTTCTCACCAAAACTATCTTATTTATTCTAGGCGGCACCTATATTTTACTTAGTTGTACATTCTTCTTCAGGCTTGCATTTGCCCTCTACCCACTCCAGCTTAGTCTTTATGCATTTTATTTATCTAATTCTATTTTTGTCTGTAATCCATTTTACGTACTTCATTTGCTGCACTTTTAAATTGCTTCGATCATCAATAAAATCAATTATTTCATGTGATACGCCAGCTATTTCATGAGGACTTACTTGTCTTTCTACCTATTTGGTCCTTTGTTACCTCCACCATTTTATCTCTGAAAGCTATCTTTCGTCTTCTACTGTGTTAACTCCCCTGGTTTCCGTTAGTTGTTGCCTAAACCTTCCTTTCAAATTCAAGAAGTTCTGGTTCCTTCATACATCCAAGTTCCATCTGCTTATTTTCCTACGTTTTCGTAGGATCTACATTTTCAATCTAGAGTCAGAACCTGTATTTGCCCGTAGATGTGTCTTACAGTTTAAAACCTGGTTACCAAATCTGCGTCTTAGCATTCAAAAAGATCTTCCAGTGTCTCTAGATCCCTTCCACGTGGAGACAAAGAACTGAAAAATTCAATCAATATTCAGCTGAAACTCCAACATTATTGCTTACTGTACTTTTAATGTGTTGTGTGTAATGATTATTTAGTTCTAAAACAGTGGTTCCCAGTCTGTAGTTCGAGCTAAAACATGGTCTATGAAAGACATACAATTTCACTTTAAATCCGTCTTATGTGATCAGTCAAACTCCAGAATTTATTGGAAGTAAATGACGAGAAACGTATAGCTTTTAACTACAGTATTACAGTATTTCCGAACTTGAAAATAAGATGGTAGTCCCAAAATCGCGTTGCTGCGAAACGACTTCAATTCTCTTCTAAATATTCCTGTTATAATTGGAACGTATATACATAGCCTATAATTTTTGATTTGAGCGAATATGTTGAAACTCGCTTGTGGTGAGATTTGTTGTAATTTAAATGATTGCAAAGGTAGTCTGGTGAAATTGGATTTACGTCAGAATGCAGTTCTATGAAACTATGAATGTTAATTAAATAGCTGCTCTGTTAATATCGTACTCTTAAAACACGAGAATTTACATTCTGGTTGGGATGTGCAGAGAACATGCCACACGAAGCAGAATTCCAACCGCCCGTTAGCACAAGCAATTCAAATGCGAGGACGTAAAACATTCATGAATCTCTTAACAATGGAAAATCGGATAGGAATTTCAGTAATAGAGGATAGATAACACCGTAAACAGTCTCCCTGAGCTGTTGACATGCACGAAAAATAGATAATCACATTCATAGAACTTAAATTTTCGGCCATGGCATTCATCATAAAAAGAAACACACACATGCATCCAATGACAACTATACACACACAGCCAATCATGGTGGTTCTGTGTGTATAGTTGCCTGGGTGATTGTGTGAATGTATGTGTTTCTTTTTATGATTAAACCATGGCTGAAAATTTAAGTTGTGTGAATGTGGTTATTTACTTTTCGTGTATGTCAACATCTCAGGGAGACTCCTTACGGTGAGATGTTTTCTATCCTCCATTATTGACATATTAAAATTCTTTGTTAGATAAAATGTGTTACTCATGCGGACCTTTTCTGTTATTTGTACTACAATGTGCATATCGTGCATTGAAAATCCAGCAGCATGACAGAAAGAAGGTAAAAAAAATTGCATTGACTCATTTACTTATTCGTGTAAAACCACAAAACTGTTATTAACATTTGACTTTAGGAAAAGTCTCTGAATAGTACCTAACTCTATATGGTTCTGAACTTTAATCAACACTAATTTAATTTGTCTGCTTGCGCACATGTAAACGCTGGTTTTGTCATGCAACTAAATCATTTGAAAATCTACCACTATTACGATTTTCATTAAAACACCATACATCACTCTCCAAAATCGTGATTAACACGTGCAATGTAACATAATCACTCACGTATCAAGCAATGGATCATAAATCATTTTACCAAAAATTTGTGAAATGGGGACGTACAATTTGTAAAGTTATTATTATTACTACTTAGACCCTCTCTTACACACATGACCAACAATGTCTACAATGTCTCTGAAATTACAAGAACAGATTAATATAACATTTTTACCTCTTGATAATTCCACATCTGCAGGTTCCTAGCATTAAAAGTAACCTGATAATTATGACTTTAATCACTTGGTTCATAAAACCTTCCATTTTTTGCGGACAAGCGACCATATCCCGTCGGCATAACATTTTTTTTTATATGTCTTGGTCGCAATATATTTTACCATTACGCGTTTCGACAACATCATCATCAGATCTGTCGTATAAATAATAGAAGAACATTACATTTCGGATGTTTACAGTTCATAATAACAATATTCACAAGGAGAAAAACACATTATATACACATATACTTACAAACTTTTTTTAAAAAAAACGATGGGAATTAGAACACACCTTACAAGGAAAGCACTTGGGCTCGAACAAAATCGTATGAGAGATAATGTAAACGCCCCTTATTAGACTAGTGATACTCCCGCATCTGCAAAACTCTGCAATCGTCTGTTAGAGGCCTCTCCGTGTGCCATGCCACATTTCACTTTGACCTGTCGGTTCGCCAGTAGGGACGGTGCAGTGTGCCTCCGAAGTTGCGTTTGTGACGTCATTTGTGTGGTGAAGCGTCCGTTGGGGTGGCGATTGGTAATCAATCGTGCTAATGGATTGCGATTGATTGAGATGAAGTTACGAAGAACCCTTCTTCGTGAAGATGGAATTGTTGTAGAAGATGAATCATTCCCATGCTTTCTTGTATCTGTTATGGTACAGAAATATGAGCATAAGTTAGATACTAACACTAACACATAATGATGATGATAGGGACGATAACGACGAACAACTCATTGCAAGCGGTAGTGCTTCGGTAAGTGCTGGAAGAGGCGATGGAAGCAGTGGCAGTGAATACCAACAGTCTTTCAGGAAGAAGGTTAAAGTTGCAACTATCATCACGGCTTTCGATGACAATACGCTAGAGAACATGTACGATGATTATTACATAAGTTATAGTTAAGATCTCTGCATTACGTATGGTGTTTACAGTTACATCTACAGTGCTATCTAGAGCATGGATGCAGAGTTTTGCATAAAAACGACACCCACCAGCACACATACAGATATGTTTGTTCGAGCCCATGTACTTTCCTTGTTAGTGGAGATGCATAACTAAAACATAAACCACCATCGTGAATGTCTAGTGAATGTTCAGCTAGATTGACATGCCAAACTGTGGTGAGAGCGGGGAAACATCGCAACAGGTAAAGTAGGCCAAATAGACGCCAGATAGGGCAGAGTTAAAATGAAAAGTTATTTGAATAAAATTACAATAACATCATATTTGGCATTCTGTACTGCTTGTTGACATAGAAGCTATGAAAACATGGCTACAAGCTGTGTTAAATGAACAATATCAAATACCCTAAGTACATTAAAACATACTACTGGGATTGGGCGTACGAAAAGGGAGAAGTGGAAGGGCAGAAGGATGTGATTGGGCGTGGCTGAATACAGGATAAAGTCCACACAAACATATAAAAAAAGAGCAAGCATGCTACACCATTGTGACGTGACAGTCACATAGCTGCTCACCTTACATTACAAGTCACATTGTAACGGATTATTATATGTCCTTGAACAATGTCAGCTATTTATAGTTAAGTTAGCGGTATAATAATTAAAGGGATAACCAGGTAAATGCCTTATTGTGTATAAAATTAAAGGAGGATAATACAGGGGAAATAATGGGGAGGGGCTAGGGGGGGGGGAGGCAGTGAGAACAAGTACAGATAGGGGAAGGAAGAAATGTTACTAACAATTATGAACAAAATTGTATAGCAAGTCTAGAAGTTGAAGTATTTTATCCATTTCAGCAACTGTTCAGATTATATGTTAATGAAATACATAAACTAGTTGCTTGTGGTTATTTATGTACTTTTTTTTTTAAATAAATAATCACAAGGAACCGGTTGCTGCATTTCATTAACTTATAAAGTCTAGAAGTAACATACTTGGCGACTTAATAAGGTGAGCATACTGGGGGAGGAATGTACCTTATGTGATTCAATACTCTTTCCTGCCCCACTGTGTTCACCTTATTAAGTCGCCAAGTATGTTACTTCTAGACTTTAAAAGTCGACCACTGTACAGAACAAGAGCCTTGTTTTGTCACTAACATTAGCAAATGAGGTCCGTGTGAACGAGCGGTTACTTCCTACTACAAAGCCTTGTTCCCTGACCAAAACTGAGAACTGACTCGTTTCAAATTACTTCAATAACAGGAAGTTAATACTACAGTGGTCAATATACACAGAAGCTCACACGTTATCACACACATACATTAATAAGCAAGGCACCACAATTAAAGTTGTCTTAGAAAGGTGGCTAAGAAAACATCTATGGCGCAACGGAATTTCGACAAAAGAAAAATTGCATCTGAGCTTTTTCTCAGCACTTGTGAAGAACAATATTAAATAAAATAGGATAGGTGCACTAAAACTACAATTTATAGGCATCTTACGGATTGTGCTGAACTTAGACGTGTTTATTCACATAGAAAACAAGCAAAATGGGAAACAAATTTTGTTAATACAATAAAAATGCATCTGTTAGATAGATTAATGCGGACGGTGCCCAGTCTAAATTATACCTGATTTAACGCTATTGGGGGGGGGGAGGATTCACAAACAGCACTCATTCGCAAATACACACGCAATGCCGCAGCGAAACTCACCAAAATCAGCGTGCTGAGACAAGGCGGAAGCAGGCGCCGCTATCGTAGGCGAAATTCAGCAAGTCTGACGTAGCACAAAACACAGTATACAAACACTTTGAAGCTGGCTCTGGTCTGTCGTGCCTGTTTTGAGATGGTGCATGTGTATAGGCTAACGCCGACACACGGCTACGTTATACGAACGCACTCCACTGAAGGTGAAGTGGTTGAAAATCGGATTCATTACACAAAATCACGGTGGATTTTTAAGTTTCAGTCTGTTAGAAATCGATCTAGGTACTGGTTTTATATGAGAATTGGCGTGAATTCAGGCGACTAGCTGTAAACCCCGGAAGTCGGAAATCGGACCCACGTGGTTCCGAAAACCGAAAAAAATGAATAAATTCAGTTTCCGAAAAATGAAGAAAATTAATTACATCATGCAACCTATAGAAATGCTTAGAATTATATAAGGAAGCAAATGAATTACAGCTACACGCGATAGGGAGCTCTTACAGAGACGGATGAAGTCCAGTCTCAAAAACTCGAAAAGTGAAATAATTACAAAGCCGGAAAAATAAAATTACGAATTACAGCAAGCAACCCATAGAAATATTTAGAATTACATAAGGAAGCTATTGAAGGAGGTTGTACAAGGCTCAGAGAGAATTATTGACAAAGATAGAGTGCGTTAAGAAACAGCAAAATAGGCAGGGAGAGAAGATCGCGAAATATTAGTGGGAATCAGAAGGATACCCGCATAGTTACTTGCCTGAAGGGCATGAAACAAGCAAGAGTGGAAGCTGTAGGCTTTGTTCTATGAACCAACTATGTGGAACACATATCACTCATGGAAGGAAATGATGTGAAGGTTTTTACATGCACTGTATAAAAATGAACATATCACCTATTAGAAATCGGGCCCCACAAAGTTAGAAAGAATTTACACATACACCGCCACATGATCACAAAAGGTTTTAACAAACCAGGCCGTTATCAAACTGCAACTAGGATCACACACACCGCGTTTATCTATTGGAAATCACTGAATTGAAAAACGAGAACACATTTCCGCAAACTATCGGAGAAAATAAAAAAAAAATGATTCTAAGTTCAGGAATCTAAGTTAAACGTGCTACACAATGAAACGGTACCATCTCCAAACCCAAGAGCAGAACCAACCTTACCTCACCAGAAGACCAGCACAGAATGGCCAGACCGAGCGGCCACGAGACGCGGGAAGCCACCGCAAGCCGGAAAATCTAAGATCAGCAGTGGTGGGACTCGCCCTAGAGAAAGCTCGTCGACTGGACTGTAACCAAAGGGTGTAGAAACCTGCTTGATAGCCTCAGCAGCTATCGACTCTGAGCCAGACAGAACGATGCAAAGGGAGGTATCACTCCACACATTCAGAAAGCCATAGATTCTCGCACTACCACTTTAAAGAAAGACAAGTACACATTCTCACAGGGACAGTGGCGTAGCGGAGAAGCCGTACTTATGCCACATTAATTAATATAATAATAAATTATTAACATAACAAAATAAGAAAATCCTAGCAATATTAACTAATATTTTAACACATGAAATAAAAATGCTATTCCTCAAGCATTGAAAAGAGTGGGGTTCAAGTTTTAACAAAATTATAATCTAGCGACATTAAATAAATTATAACTTTACAGAAATATACAAAAAAATATATGGAAGACGTCAGAAGGTCGTCTTTCAACTTCAGTTTTGATTAAAATTAATTTTTAGATTTTTACAGTTTTTCTTGAAACCTCTCATCCCTACTGACAACAAAGAAATAAAAGTGGTCCCTGGTCTAAAAAATGTTCGGAACTATTATTGTAAAAGGTAACATTTGCATTCTTAAAAAACGTTACTGTTTATAATTTTTTTCTGCAGGACCATTTTTTGTATTACAATGATTGTTTTATTTGCAGGAGATTTAGAATGATGACTGTATCGGTCTTACAAGGAGACCACATGGGTATCGGATTTGAGAATTTCTCTATATTTGTAGTATGTGAAGTTCAGAACTTAAATAACAGTCAGCCAGAGCCATTCGACATAACTTTACAAAATTATCAAGAAAATCGACTTTGAAATTTTGCGAGTACACACAAGTATGGATAATTAAGAGTTGCAGCATCTGTGGCTCAGGTGTAGCTCAGATGGTAGCGTTCTGGCTTCACATCCACAGAGTCGGTGGTGAAAATCCCGCTGTGGTTCGTTGTTTTCGGATTCAGTTATATAAAACACTTTGAGAGCTCTAATTCCACGTGTTGTATCAGTTTTTGTTTATGATTTGTAGATGGTTAAAACTATGATTGAGTAGATTAGTTGCTTGGAAAGCCATTAATAGCTACGGATCTGACTTTCCAAAAACAGCATCGTAGCTCTTCATACAAACTGAACGATCAGACTACCATCGCGCAAATAATAATGAAGCCAATACCGTAAAAAATGTAACTCGTTTTTTCTTTTATTTAAACCATAATGATTAACAACCTTTTATAAAATACAGAAAATTACAAATAAACAAAAATACGTGAGTTTTTCGTAAAAATTACCATTAGATATTAAGATAGTGTAAGTATTCGAATACAGCAAAAAAATGTATATAAATTCCCGACCCTACAGTTGTAAGGCCAGAACGTTAACACCTGAGCTACACCAACGTATACTGCAACGCTTTTAATGATTGCAAAACTTCAAAGGCGATTTTCTCCAGAATTCTTGAGAGTTGTGTGGTTTTGCTTTCGCTGATTGTTACTTAAGTACTGAACTTCACGTACCATAAATATAAATTTTTTTTAAATCCGATACCCATGTGGTTTCATTCTTAGTTTCAGGAAAGTGTACCAGGATATAAAAATGTAGTTTTTTAAGGATAACTGTACTATAGTTTTACATACAAAAGTCCACTTATGATCAGAAAAAAATACTGGAAACCTTCAAAGATTAGGTATAGGAAGTTCATATTCAGACGACATGTTAATTAACGTGTTCTGAAGACATGATTAGCATTTCATTCATGTCAGTTTATTATTTGTTTTTCTGCCTAGTTGACACGCCAACCGCCATAGACTTTGGTAACTTGTTCCATGCGTAATGGCATGGAAGAGTACATGGAGCGAATTGTGGCAACTAATATACCATTAAGCTGGGTCACACCTCTGAACCCAATGTTCCAACACATACCACACACGATTTTAAACATAGCTTGTCAAAAATTGCAGCAACCGTCCTAAATTTACAATAATTGTAGAAACAGTCCAACAAGTTGCAACTTGTTGGGCTGTTTCTACAATTATTGTACGTACCACACATTTTCAACAGCGACAAGTATGGTGATCTCACAGGCCAGGTGAAACAAGCTGACATCCTGTGCCACCAACAAGTCACGTGTCAGTGCAATAACATGTCACCGTGCATTCCTTGCCTGAAAATGGCGACTGTGATTTCGTGCAGAAAGTGCATGGAAACGAGTTCCAAGATGCTATTGACGCAGGACAAACAGGTATGTGTTCTGGGCATGCACCAGCTTTGATTTGTGGTTGTAGACAAATTACCCCATCAAATAAGGCATCGACTTCACGCCGTATAACTTATGGGAATCCAGTCACCGTGATTCCACTGCTACTTTCTGCAGCGAACCAAACTGCAGCCAGAATTTTAAAAGGAACAGAATCTGCATTCGTCTAAGAACAGTCAGATGCCACACACATTTTTCCAAGTACCATTC
Source organism: Locusta migratoria (assembly GCA_026315105.1). Taxonomy (NCBI): domain Eukaryota; kingdom Metazoa; phylum Arthropoda; class Insecta; order Orthoptera; family Acrididae; genus Locusta; species Locusta migratoria. The sequence goes on along the minus strand of CM048750.1, from coordinate 365,662,021 downwards.
TCTTCTAGCATATTTCTGCACGTGTCAGAAGCTGGCGGAGAAGTAGACATCGCGCACTTACTTAGTCAGTGCCACAATAAATGGACATCCCTGATAGGGTACGGTGTGTAAGATGGTTCCGCTGTTGCACTAAAACCAAGAACGAATCAGGTATTCCCTACAAGGCCATTCGGATGAGTGCCGATTTTCTCGGGGAATAGTGCGGTTGTTGCAGCCCCACAGACTTCGTCTTGTTCTGCGACTTTCTGTGAACGATGCGCTGACGAAACACATGCTCCCACATGAGCAACTGTTTCTTTGAAAAATGGATCACATGCTGTCATGACACCAAAAATTTCAGTTGTTTTCACACTAAAATAAAATCTGGCACCTACAAAAGTAACAGGGCCATGATGAATTTCCTGTTGACAAGTCGTTCCAACTCTTGAATCACCAGGATTGAAATCAATAGTATCAATTGCCTTATATACAGGAATGTGCGAACGCGTAAATCTCCTCCTACAACGACGGATGCTCTCTGTGTAGTCGATGCTGCTGCACGACGACTGACGCCGTCTTACTGACAACACGTCTTGAAATGGAAGCAGGCTTGACTTCGAAGGCAGGGTTGTCAACTGAACACAGCACTTATACTGAAACCAGGTATATTGCGAACTGAAACTTAAACGCATCACTGACTGTCTCTCGGGCAGAGTGCTCTGCTATTTATACACAGACAGAATGTACCAGAAATTAGAAGAATAGTTAACATAAAAACATGTAGAAATTATAATTGAACATAAGAAACATGTAGAACATTCAGAAAATTATAAATACAAACAAATAAATTTTTGCCGGTGAACGGAATTGAAGCGGCGACTTTCAGCACTGCAATCGGTGACGCTATCCTTTGCGCCACTCCGGCAGTGGGATAACAGCTGGTTATGCGACCATATGCTGTCATTCACTGATTTGATGTTAGGGTCCGCGCATACGTTTTCAAGGCATCCTGCACGTTTTTTCAACTCCAGGCATCCGTTACGTTAGGCTCATATCGACAAAGAGAGCCGTAGTCACGGTTCACTGGTAGTTGAAGTTGCGCCGCGAAATCGATGTTGGCGTTGAACCCGCCGCTCGACATGGTTCAAATAATGATAAATACACCGATAAAAATGTTAAATACTGTTATCATAAAAACTAAAATATAGATAAATGTTGATCTATAAAATGATTCGACTCTAAAGGGTTTTAAATTTATTATGTAACGTTAAGTTTGATTTCGTAAAATATTGTCACGTTGAAAAGTGCAGGTGGTCAATAATTGGAAGGCTGATTGTTAACAGCACCTAACACTAGATAAAACAAGCATACACTCAGAACAGACTACCTTCTCATTGGAGTACTTCGCTATTTATACATAGGAAAAAAATTTGTGGAACTTACAAGTATACAAATGATATGATACACGTAAAACAGTCTAGAAGTAGTAAATACAATGAAATAAAGTGTTTTGCCACTGGCGAGATTTGCACCGTGGACCGTCAACACATCAGCCTGCGACGCTAACGCATTCTGTAGGAAGACTCGCGCCATTGCTCCCCTTCCTGAAGAAACAGCGGCCCATTTGCAGTCAGCTGCAGTGTCCTGGATCTTGTTATGAGTCCTCTCTATGGTAGTTCCGGGGAATCCTTCCATCCTGCCTGCACGCCTCCTGTCGTGCCTTCATCATTATCATAACGATCTTCAGAGACCTTGAACAAGATCCTTTTTCTGTTTATGTGTTGTTTGGGATCGTGGTAAGACTTCATACGGAGGACTTGCACGATGTCTCTTCAGTTTTGTCACTTTTAGGACGGCTCATAATCCTCGACTTCTTATTTGACGTCTAACAGGCGGCGTATGACACGACACGGGCCAAAGTATCGCTTTAGTAACTTTTCCGATTGGCCAACTTTCCGTAAAGGGCTAAAAATCCATACCAGGTTTCCTGGGCTGTACACAGCAGGTCGGTGCTGGTCGTTATACCGCTGACGGTCCTTCTCCTGGGCGTCCAGTGCCCGTATGCGAGCCAGCTGTCTTGCTTCTTCGACCCTGGTGATGAGCTGCTTCACATAGTCAACTTGAGTATCGTCCGCTTTGAACGGAAACAGCGTATCCACTGTCATCTCAGCCTCATAACCATGGAACAGGAAGAACGACATGAAGCCTGTGGTGTCTTGTCTTGCGGTATTGTAAGCAAATGTCACCACGACTGGCAGAATGGAATCCCAATCCTTCTGCTCAACATCGACGTACATCGACAGCATGTCGGCTAACGTTTTGTTAAAACGTTCCGTAAGACCATTTGTCTGAGGATGGTATGCAGTTGTCATTCTGTGGACAATGTCGCACCGTGACACTACCCCTGATATTAGTTTTGACTGGAATACTTTTCCACGTTCAGATATAATCACACGTGGTGCTCCATGCTTCAAAATAATGTCTTGGAATTTTGCAATCTCTGGAGCTTCTGCAGTCGGCACAGGTTTGGTGATAGCGTAGGGGGTGAGGTAGTCAGTGCAGTATATTATCCACCGGTTACAGGTTGTTGACATCGGGAACCTACCTGAAAGGTCGATTCAAACCCGGCGGAATGGAACTGCTGCAGGTGGAATTGGTACCAGATGGCCTGGAGGTAATTGCGGTACATGCTTTCAGCTATGACACTCCTGACATAGTGCTTGACAGATCAGTAAAAATCTTGCCATTAATACTCGAGTCTGATTCTGTCTAGGGTCTTCACGAATCCCAGGTGACCTGGTAATGGACAATCGTGTACAAATGAACAATACTTAAGAATAGCTGGCTGGAGATAAGCTGGAGCGATCAGTAACCATTTGGGGCCCAGTGGATCGTAGTTGCAATCCGCGGTAATATTAATCAATGATGGCTTTAATCAAAATACTGACGGAATTAAAATATTGATCGTAAAATATTCTGGTTCAGTTTAGAGATAAATTGACGATATTGTTTGATGGATCAAATTTTGAAAATAAATTTGTTATTATTTTCAATTTATGTTTTCCTTTCGATTATTTTTTTCAATTCTTTCAATTATAATTGGTCGATAAGGAAAGAAATTTAGTTGGTTAAATGTAATTAGTGTAACTGAAAATACAGATATACATTTCCTGTTAATATGAACCTCCTACCTTTAGTCTATGAAGGTCTTCTATTTTCTTAACAACCACACTTAGAAAACAATAACACAAATTTATGTGGTACTTAGTTATCCTGCATTACGAGGAAATTCATATAGCAGAAACGTATCCAAAAATGTTGTAGACAAATAATTGAGGCATAAACTAGATTAAAAAGTATGTTACTTATTTATTCTGTTCGCGACTGTCTACACGTCACACGATGCGTAATTTTTCCTTCATATAATTTTGGCAAACATCCCCTTTCCATAGGCATATATTGTGTGTGTGTCTAAACGATTAGAGGTTCAATTGAGATTCTGAAGTGTTGTCATCGTTAAAGTTAATTAAAATGGAAATGATTCGACTTCTTTCTGTCGGTTCTACGGAGTGTAGGCACTAGACAATAACATTACAGCATCCGAGATAGTGGTCATAAGAAGTTGCTGCAGAGGAAGTTTGGGTTGACTTGTTTACGCCGGCAGCGGTGGGCGAGGGAACTGCGGCGCGCCAGTCACGGTCTGCACGGCCACTACGGTCGGGGGTTCGAATCCCCCCTCGGGCAAGGATATTTGTGCCGTCCTTAGTGTTAGCTAGTTCATAAGTAGCTTGTAAGTTTTGGGCTGATGACCCCGTAGTTAAGTCCCATAATCTCTACAAACATTTGAACATTTTGTTTACTCTACCAAACGAATTACAAAAGCAGTTGGGTTCAGATAGTGTAGCGAGAAGGCAGTGCAATGCAACAACAACGTGACTTACACGAAGCCATGGCATGGAGAGCCATACGAAGATTGGAAGCCGGACAGACACAAACGGAGGTGGCTCCAGCTATTGCAGTGTCCCATCGTGCCGGCCGCGGTGGGCGAGGGGACTGAGGCGCTCCAGTCACGGTCTGCACGGCCACTACGGTCGGGGGTTCGAATCCCCCCTCGGGCATGGATATTTGTGCCGTCCTTAGTCTTAGCTAGTTCATAAGAAGTTTGTAAGTTTAGGGACTGATGACCCCGTAGTTAAGTCCCATAAGCTATACAAACATTTGAACATTTGTCCCATCGTACCCTTCAGGTAGTAACAGGACGCGCATTATCAACACAAACAGTCCAAAATCCCTTTCGAGAACGTGGCCTCTACGCACGGGGCCTATGGTGTGTGTGTCATTAAAACCACAACACCCTTTAGTCCGCAGAAACTGGGTGGAGGAACATCAGAGTTAGTCGATGTAGCTCAAGGCGCCGGCTGCTGTTACGAGCTTCCTAGGGTTTTTATTTGTGGACGGAGCAGTTAGCACTGCTTCCTTCCAGAAGTCCCCTAAAACCTCCACATCCTTGCGGAGGCTGTTGCGTAGCAGTGTGCGTTTGTACCGCCCTACAGTACGCACGAGGTGCCGTAGTTGCTGTCCAAGTCTTTATGGAAAGCATAGAGTTCTGACTAACCTGTGGTCTTCTATAATTGTGTCCCCAGCGCTGAAGACAACACACAGGTCGTTGGTTCTCCTACAGCATACAAGTGAGGCTAAAATAAGTTCTGTATGATGGAAGCATAAGAAGCGACTCGCGAGATTTTTAATTGATGCCATTATTAAATAAATAATAAAATATGAACAACTATTGTTAATCCGACACGGCCTATGCTGCCCGTAGCTTATGTTGAGAACTCGACTGTTATCACAATTATACAGAACTTTACTCATTACCGGCGCGGTCCGGCGCGTATAGTGGTCAGCTCGAGACTGAAACTGGGCGCGTTGCGAGAGGGCACCTGACGCTCTATTTCGCTCCAAAACAGGGCCGTCGCGCGCCTTCTGCAAAATCGCTCTTCTCTTGTTACAATAAGAGAAGGCACCTTAAACTTTTTAAACTGTCAAATTTATTACAAATTCTCAGATCTGAATAATTAATATTTAGTATATAATAAACAAAACTAATTTCAAAAGAAATTACGTGACGTGAAATGCAGCAGACAATGCGAGGAGAGTACCAGTAACATAGGCGGGCTTTCCCATGGGAACCAGCACCTACTTTGGCATATGCCACTGTTCCCCAACCCACATTTCAACTTATGCTGCACTTCTGTCTTTCTTCCGCGTTTAAGACACGTACGATGTTAGCAATGAAACAGCCAGCGGCCAGAAAAATGAAGTGGCCATGGGCCAGGATTATCACACTGTTCACACATTTCAAATGTTCAAATGTTTGTAGAGCTTATGGGACTTAACTAAGGGGTCATCAGTCCCTAAACTTACAAACTACTTATGAACTAGCTAATACTAAGAGGGTACTAATATCCATGCCCAAGGGGGATTCGAACACCCGACCCTAGTGGCGTGTAGATCGTGACTGCCTCGCCTCAGTCCCCTCGGTAACCGCGGCCGGTTCACACATAAATCAATATTTTGTGTTCAGACGGACAATCGTCGTTCCCTCATCTGGATAGAACGGCGAACCTGGAACAATCCTGCTTATGTGCCGAAAACATCACCATATCACGATTGTGGACGAATCGTGTGGGCAGGAGTCAGTATTGGTGGACATAAGGACCCCTATGCGGTTCGAATGTCGTCTTGACTGCTCAGAAGTGTAGAGACGATATCTATTGACGTTTCGTTGTGCCCTACGCTGATGCCATAGGAGATGGGTTCCTCCTTCTGGTGGACGATAACGCTGCTTCCCTCAGAGCTGCACTGGTGAACAAAATCCTTGAAGCTAAGGGAACTGAACGAATGGAGTGACCAGCATTTCCACCGGACAAATCAAACTGAGTGTTCCTGATGTGCAATTGGCAGACGCATTGCAGTCAGACGAGCGCATTCCACAACGGTTTAAAAGTTGGATATTGCACTCATGGAAGAATGGCCAAGTATCCCTCAAGAGCTGATTGAAAATCTCAAAATGTCTAAGCCGCACTGGTGTGCTACTGTACCGGCAGTCTGAGGACGTCGCACACTACATTAGAAGCCTACGAGAATGACTTTCTCACTATAATGGTAACCCCACGGTAACTCGCTATAAGTAAACACTATGTTCACCTCAAGTAAATTGATGAGACAGTAAAATGTCGTATAATATTACACACAAATTACAATTATTCAAATGTTTATAAATATATGGGACTTAACTGCTTGATTATTAGTTCCTAGCATACAAACTTCTTAAACTAACCTATGCAGAACACATAAACCCATGCTCCAAGGAGGACTCGAACCTCCGACTGCAAACATCCACGCTTGCCGCAGCACGGCGCCTCAGTGAACATGGCCATTCCGACGCGGCAAATTACAGTTGTAACCAATATCTGAATAATATATGTATATTTTGTAAGATATCTCACCTGAGTAAGACATATCCATGGGCAGATATAGACTCTGACCATAACTTGTTGGTTATGAATAGTAGGTTGAAACTGAAGACACTACAAAAAGGTAGGAAAATAAGGAGATGGGACCTGGATAAATTGAAGGAACCGGAAGTTCTTACGAATTTCAGAGGGAGCTTTAGGCAACAATTGACAGAAACAGGGGAAAATAAAACAGTAGAGGAGGAATGGGTAAAATTGAGAGATGAAATAGTGAAGGTAGCAGAGGACAAAATAGGTAGCAAGGCAAGACCTACAAAAAATCCTTGGATATCACAGGAGATACTAAATTTAATCGATGAAAGGAGAAAATATAAAAATGCAGTAAATGAAACAGGCAAAATGGGGTACAGACGACTAAGAAATGAGATTGACAGGAAGTACAAAATGGCTAAGCAGGAGTGGCTAGAAGGCAAATGCAAGGATATAGAAGAATGTATAAATAGGGGAAATTAGATACAGCCTACAGGAAAATAAAAGAAACATTTGGAGATAAGAAAAACAGCTCTATGAATATCAAGTTCTCAACAAAGAAGAGAAAGCTGAAAGGTGGAAAGAGTATATAGAGTGGCTCTACAAAGGAAATGAACTTCGAGACAAAATTGTAGGAAGGGAAGAGGATGTAGATGAAGATGAAATAGGAGATACTGTACTGAGAGAAGAATTTGACAGAGCCCTGAAAGACCTAAGTCGAAACAAGGCCCCTGGAGTAGATGATATTCCCTCAGAGCTACTGAAGTCTCTGGGAGAACCACCCATTACAAACCTGTTTCCCTGGTGCGTAAGATGTATGAGACAGGCGAAGTACCCTCAGACTTTAAGAAAAATGTTATAGTCCCCATTCCAAAGAAAGCAAGTGCAGACAGGTGTGAAAACTACAGAACCATCAGTTTAATAAGTCGTGGTTGCAAAATATTAACACGAATTATATACAGAAGGATGGTAAAGCTGGTAGAAGCCGACCTCGGGGAAGATCAGTTTGGGTTCAGGAGAAATGTAGGAACACGGGAGACAATACTCACTTTACGATTTATCCTAGAAGATAGATTAAGGAAAGGCAAACCTAAATTTCTAGCTTTTGTAGATTTGGAGAAGGCTTTTGACAATGTTGATTGGAGTAAACTCTTTCAAGTTCTGAAGCAAGCAGGAGTAAAATATAGGGAGCGTAAGGTTATTTACAACTTGCACAAAAACCAGACAGCGGTTGTCAGAGTTGAAGGGCATGAGAGGGATGCAGTGCTTGGAAAAGGAGTAAGACAGGGTTGTAGTCTTTCTCCATTGTTATTCAATTTGTACATTGAGCAAGCTATAAAGGAAAGCAAGAAGAAATTTGGAGAAGGAATTAAAGTTCAGGGTGAAGAATTAAAAACATTGCGTTTTGCTGACGACATAGTAATTCTGTCAGATACAGCAAAGGACCTGGAAGAGCAATTGAACGGAATGGACATTGTGCTGAAAGGTGCATATAAGATGAACATTAACAAGAGAAAAACTAGGGTAATGGAGTGCAGTGTAAAAAAATCAGGCGCTGCTGAAAAAATTAGATTGGGAAACGAAGCAATGAAGGAGGTGGATGAGTTTTGTTACTTGGGCAGTAAAATAACAAATGATGGTCGCAGTACAGAGGATATAAATTCAGAATGGCAATGGGTAGAAAAGCGTTCTTGAAAAAGAGAAATTTGTTAACATCGAATATTGATTTAAGCCTAAGGAAGTCATTTCTGAAGGCATTAGTATGGAGTGTTGCCTTGTATGGGAGTGAGACATGGACGATAAACAGTGCGGACAGGAAGAGGATTGAGGCTTTTGAAATATGGTGCTACAGAAGAATGCTGAAGATTAGGTGGGTGGATCGCGCAACTAATGAGGAGGTACTGAATAGAATTGGGGAGAAAAGAAATTTCTGGCATACCTTGACTAAAAGAAGGGATAGATTGGTAGGACACATTCTTAGACATCAAGGAGTAGTGAATTTAGCATTGGAGGGAACTGTGTGGGGTAAAAACCGCAGAGGAAGACCAAGAGATGGATACAGTAAGCAGATTCAGACAGATGTAGGTTGCCGCTCTTATGTGGAGATGAAGAGGCTTGCTCAGGATAGGGTATTGTGGAGAGCTGCATCAAACCAGTCTCCGGACTGAAGACCACAACAACAACAACAACAACATCTCACCTGATCCCCTCATTGTTTTCAGCACAATATTGTACAACACTTAACCTTTATCTCACGGATGATACTAAAATTGTACAACCCATCCCACTGCTGTACAAATAAAATGGGTTGGAAGCGTTGTCAGAATGGAAGCCGGAGCGGTGAAGGCTTGTGGGCGCCCTAGGATAGGGTGGGTGACTGGCAAATAAAAAATAGGCGTCAAGTTAATATTGGGTATATTCTCAAATACGGGTTACATATCGGGACTTGCCCTGGGGTCGCATGCAATGAATGAGTGCCAGTCTAAGTCAGCGGAGTAGAAAAAGTGAAAAGGTTACGGTTACGGTTTACATTGTTGGTGGATAATACCGAACAGCCACTAGACGGGAGCGGACGGCATACGACTGTTCGCCCTGCACAGAGGCTGGGCCTGTCGAGTGCGTCTGTTCTGTACGGGAACTGAAACGGGAGAGAGCGAAAGAACTGATTCTCGCACCTCTGCGTCCTGCAGCAGTAGCACACGTGATCAAACGTGGGTGTCTGCTATTGGCTCCACGGTAGCATGGCAACGTCAGTAGTTTCACAACGGACGCCGAAAGGGCGGCGTGATTATAGAATCAACATTCAATACTGGTTCTGTCCGGCTCTGTCCTGAAAGTGGACAGCCTTGGTCACGTTGTCGAGGCGCATGTCGCGGTGGAAGAAGTAAAACATAGGCGAAGTTTTGAAATAAAATCTTTGAATTATTCACCCAAATTATTTTTGACTGGCTGTTCATCCTGTATAACATACGTTATTTTTATTATAATTATCATCGGCTATTCCTTATTAAGAAACCGATTGAACATGAGTATTCATGAGTTTTTTCTTCTGTCTCCTTTCTTCCCAAGTTCTCTTTATACGCTCGGTGAGTTCTATCTTGCACACTACTGACCATTCATTTCCTGTTCTTTCTTCGGTGTGTTACAGTTTAAATGTGTATTTATGATGTTTCTGAACTGCTCACGTTTGTTTCGGTTGTCGTGTGTGATTCCCAGTTCTTTAATGTTTTCTTCTGTTTCAGTTATCAAAAAAATCAAATGTTCAAATGTTTGTTAAGCTTATGGGACTTAACTACGGGGTCATCAGTCCCTAAACTTACAAACTAGTAATGAACTAGCTAACACTAAGGACGGCACAAATATCCATGCCCGAGGGGGGATTCGAACCCCCGCCCGTATTGGCAGTGCAGACCGTGACTGAAGCGCCTCAGTCCCCTCGCCCACCGCGGCCGGCCTGTTATTGCCCATCCTGCTGATGTGTATATAAAATTTCAACCTTCTCATTCTAGAGATGTCAGTTATTGTTTCTGAACGTTTTTAAATCTCTCTTGTCTCTTTATCCAAATTTGTTCACGACTACCTGGTACGAGTATTTTCCTTGGAATTTTTCGTTCCTGCTTTTCAATATCTGTTATTTTAGTGTGACCATGAGTCACCGTAGTTTCTGCGGCGTAGAGTGCTTCGGGTAGAACCACTGTTTTGTAATGTCTTGTTTTTACGTTGACAGAAATAGATCTCTTATTGTAGTGATTCCAGGTGAGTATTTATGCATTTCGTAATTTGGAGATTGGCTATTGTGTTCATTCCAGATGTTTGGATGATCTCTCCTAGATATTTGAAGTGTGTAACTCGTGCCACTTTCCTGTGCCAGATTGTTATGGATAGATTGTTTGCTGCCTTTCTTTCCATGTACTTAGTTTTAACACAGGGAATTTGTAGACCAGCTTTCTGCGATATTGCGTGCAGCTTCTCCAGTGCAAGTTTGGCTACTCTTCTATTGTTGATTAGGATGGCAAGATCGTCTGTTAAATCCAGACAGTTTACATAGCTTCCCTGTTCTTTTTTCAAATCGCAAGTTGAATAACCTTCGTTTTCCCGTGTTTACACAATTTTGTCCAGAACCAAGTTAAATAAGAGGGGAGAGAGTCCATCTCCTTGGCTAATATCCATATACAGGGTGAATCACCTAACATTTGCACAGCAAATAATGCGGAAACGGAAAGTACGATTGATAGAATAGATTGGTAGTCAGGGGCTCGTATTTTTAGCCAACAAACGGATGGTAATATTACTTAGAAAGTGTATTTTTATCCAAACATACAGTTTTCAAATGGAACAATGGTTGTTTCTACCATGCACTCGTATTTTTGACACCATCTGAGTACAAAGAATTTTGAATGGCATTTTTATAGCGTTTAGTTTGGCAGCTACAACCGTTCAAAGTTTCGGGGGCGGAGGCTGCGATAGCGTAGCTCACTGGCCGAGTGGCTATCCCCTGGGGCACGGCCCACTGCCTCATAACCACCAGCCAGTCGGCTACACTATCGTAGGCTCCACCCCCAAAACTTTGAGTGGTTGTAGCTACCAAACAAAACGTGATAAAAATGTCATTCAAAATTCTTTGTACACAGCTGGCGTCAAAAATTCCAGTGCATGAGAGAAACAACCATTGTTCCATTTAAAAAATTGTATGTTTAATAAAAAATACACTTCCTAGGTATTTTTACAATCTGTTTATTGGCTACCGACCCATTATTTGAAAACTGCACATCAGTCGCACTTTCCGTTTACGCAATATTTGCGGTGCAAATGTTAGGTGATTCATCCTATATACAGGGTGTTTCACTGTGTTTGCCTCTGTAACTTATAAAATAATAGGTGTCGGGAAATTTTAATGCGGTAGGTCAACACGAGAATTGTTACACTTTCTGCGGAGCTATGAACGTAGTTTATTGCATCATTTTCCAAGGAGTTACAACACAAAGATATAATTTTTTAAATGGAACAATAGTTTTTTCTATCGTGCATTGGATTCGTTGAAACCAGCTGCGCCCAAATCAATTTAAACTACATTCCTATCACTGTTAGTTTGGGAGCTACAACCCTTCAAAGTTTCAGGGGCAGATACCACAAACGCCGCGCGTAATGCAATGCGCCTTCTAAATGTGGTGCGGCCGAGTTGTAACGTCGCCGGTGTCACGGAGCGAGAAGCTTTCTCGATGCGCTGTTAGACTGCCGACTGTCGCGGCACACGGCCGTATATCCGACAGTTGGAGCCACACAAACCGGGGCTCAATATACCACATCGGATGACGATGGCATACACGAACAACGAGTACGTTGACATGTTGCTGATGCTCGGCGAGTGCCGACACGATGCCACTGAAGCAGCCACGGCGTATGCCGTGAGATATCCTAGCCGAAGAGCCCCGGTAGCCATTACGTTCTTACATGCCGAACAACGTCTTCGGGAAACAGGCAGCTTAGTAGCTGCACTACACCACGATCCTCATGTCTGCTTACCAGCCGTTGCTGCAGTCGCTGGTGTCAGTCTCACATCTGTATGGCGTATAGTACACGGCCACAGGTTTGCTCCGTACCGCCTGTCACTGACCCAGGGAACGATTTCCGTGCAAGAGTGACATTTTGTGAGTGGGCCATGCGTAATTTCACGCTGGAGTCTTTACAGAGTGTTATGTTCTCTGATGAGTCCACGTTCACAAATTATGGTGCAGTGAATCGCCATAACATGCACTACTGGGCCGCAGACAATCCTCGGTGGGTACGACCTGTCGACCGTCAACGTAGGTGGTCTTCCCTTGTACACTGACAGGTGAGTTATATCGCGCTTTTATAGCCGACAGTTTGGGTGGTCGAACATGTATGGATGCAGCACAATGGTCACCCAGCCCATTCTGTGTGTGCTGTTGTGGAAGAACTAAACAACAGGTTTGCAGGAAGATGGTTGGGGCGCCATGGTCCTCACTGATGGCCCGCAAGGTCGCCCGATTTAACACCAGTAGATCATCCACAGATGGCGCATCAAGGACGCATGTCGCTCCGTCACACCGGCGATGTTACATCTCGTCCGCAGATCCTTTCGACGGCGCATTGCATTATGCATTAAGGAACATGGACACACATTTGAACATCTGATGTGAATCAACTTCCCACAACCATAACATCCATCACCCACCACACAACCATATATTATGTACAGCGTGTGGTATCTGCCCCTGAAACTTAGACGGGTTGTAGCTTCCAAAATAACAGTGATAGGAATGTAGTTTAAATTGATTTGGATGCATCTGGTTTCAACGATTCCAATGCACGATAGGAAAAACTATTGGTCCATTTAGAAAATTATATCTTTGTGCTGTAACTCTTTGGAAAATGATACAATAAACTATGTTCATAGCCCCGCAGAAAGTATAACATTTCTTGAGTTGATTTCAAAAAATGTTCAAATGTTTGTTAAGCTTATGGGACTTAACTACGGGGTCATCAGTCCCTAAACTTACAAACTACTTATCAACTACCTTATACTAAGGACGGCACAAATATCCATGCCCGAGGGGGGATTCGAACCCCCGACCGTAGTGACCGTTCAGACCGTGACTGGAGCGCCTCAGTCCCCTCGGCCACCGCGGCCGGCGCATTAAAATTTCCCGTCACCTATTATTTTATAAGTTACAGAGGTAAACACAGTGAAACACCCTATATATATATATATATATATATATATATATATATATATATATATATATATATGTGTGTGTGTGTGTGTGTGTGTGTGTGTGTGTGTGTGTGTGTGTGGGTGTGTGTGTGTGTTGATGTGTGTGTGTGAGTGTGAGGATGTGTGTGTGGAATGAAAGAGAAATTACGCATCGTGTGATGAGTAGACATTCGCGAACAGGATGAATAAGTAACTTAATTTGTATCTAGTTGATGCCTCAATTATTTGTCTACAACATTTGTGGATTCTCCTTTATTCATTTCTCCGCGATACAGGGTAACTAAGTATCACATCAATTTTTATTATTGTTTTCTAAGTGTAAGAAATTAGAACACCTTAAAAGACTGAAGGTAAGAGGTTCATATTAACTGGAAATGTATATACGTATTTTCAGTTGTTATATGTATATAGATTGTTTTTCTGATCTTTTTAGTAACAAATCATAATTGCTTGTTAATGACAGGCAAATGAATTTCATATAATATATTTTAATTTTATTTATTTGTATCATCAGTTCTTTAACAGCTATTGCTATAATTTAAATAATTTTGCAAAATACAATGTACTGATTTCCAAGTTATATTTCTGAAGAGGAAACTAAAACTCCCAAGTATCCAGCACCTAGAAAAGGAAAAGTTGTGTTGCAAATAATACTGATTTATTTTGGTGGAAAACGAGAAAAGGAAAAGTTTTGTTGTAAATAATACTGATTTATTTTGGTGGAAAATGACTGTAAAATAATATTAATAGGAAGTAGAAACGTGCGCCGGCATGAAACGATATGATAAAGTAAGTGATGTGTGGTTTTGTGAGGAGGAAGGCAGAAACACCATATCTCTCAAGGTAAAGTGATGGTGTTTCAGAAACGTCGCGCTCAGAACGGAAACTTACTTTGTACGCTACACAGTTCAAGCGTAATCTGAAATATTTGGCGTCAAACTCTGTATATCGCAAAGATTGGCAGCAATGGAAGAAGGAATGATTGTGTCGTACAGAGACTACTGCCGAGCGTAACTATGTTGATGAACTCACTGTCAACTTTTCACACTGCTACACCATTCTACCACATAACTATGAAATGCGTTGTCGACTGCAACGATATAGTTCTCACATGTAATTTAGCTACTACTGTTATATCTCTTTTCATTTAAATAGATTGATAATTTTTACATTCTGAATTAAATAAAATTGCATCAGATCGTATGCTGTGGCACGTCGTTTAGCATGCTTCAGAGAAATTTTTTTCTTTTCCTGAACATTTACCATTTTCCTTCGTCCTGAACCTTTGAATTTCCCTAAAACTGGAAATATTCCACCAAAGTGGAAATGATGACCAGTACTAAGAGCCTAACAACAGTAAAACAACTGTTAGATTATAAATGAAACATTTCATTTCATTTGGGCCTGCAGCATTGTGTATACCTTTTAAGGACATATTGTTAATCTAAGTAATACCAAAATACTGCTATACTTTGTAGCTGTTAAATAATGTTTGTTAATATAGCAATAGGCCTATTTAGGCACTGTGGCCATCATCTGGGTATGTCCATATGGCATCGAGGAAGTATAATTTATTATAATAAATGAATATAGGACAAAGTGGCAGAAATTTCGAAATTCGGTACAAAGAACATACAAGAAATTGCGACAAAAATCTTTCAGCATTCTTTTATCACTTGAAAGAGGAAAATCACGAATCCGATCGAATTGTAGACGCAATGAAAATGTTACACATCACACCAAAACGTTATCATATGAACATCCTGGAAGAGATCGAAATTTATACACATTTGAAGGAAAGCCCTAACGAAAATTTAAATGTACAAACAGAACAAAAACACAAACATTATCTAGACAACTTTATTAAAATTTTCGAATCGAGTTAAAACAGAGATAGACATTGCAGTACCATAACATAATGAAGATTGCACTATCCTACTAAAGATCCCACTACATGCAATAACAAACATACTGAAACCATCCATAGTGCATCACTGGAGGATATGTCAAACTGACAGAATAAAAGTAATAAATTAATACCTGATGAGCATTATATATATAAAGAACATTTATACTGCAATTATAATAACTTATACCTCCACGATATGGACGTAAGTCTGGAAAAATATGTCACGAAAAATGTATCAGAATTGTATCTTTATTTTACTCATTTTAATCTTAAACATTAAACTACTTATGAACTACCTTATACTAAGGACGGCACAAATATCCATACCCGAGGGGGGATACGAATCCCCGAGCGTAGCGGCCGTGCAGACTGTGACTGGTGCACCGCAGACCGCTCGGCCACTGCGGCCGGCAATATTGTATCAACATGACAGTGAGCCCTGCGATGCAGTGGTTTCTGGACAGTAACATACCTTAAATATAGACATGTATCCATGTGAAAGGGGTGAACCGTGGCTTAGACTTATCGAATTATGCGAAATATACATTCCAGTAGCTGTTTATTCAAAGTTTTAATAAGCAAACGTTTCGACATTTATAAGTCATCCTCAGACCCAATCAGGGCATACCATTTCAATAAAAGTTCAAATAAATCATTTGCATCAGTCTTTTTATTTATTCTGTGACGCGTTTCGAGATTTCATACTCTCATTCTCAGGCGGAACAGTGATTTTTGTTACATTTCTGCTAATCGGGTACATCCTGTGTTGGTTGTGAGTGTAGATGTTAAATATGGATGTTGAACGCCCTTACCATTATTAAAATCGTTCGGATGCGTGGCACGTTATACGTGTTAAGGGCTATTTAGTCCAAAGTTTGGGAGGCGAGACAGTAATGAGGAATAAAAGTAAATGTGACGCCTTTCCAGAAACGAAAGGTGGATTTGCACCTGGTCGGAAGTGAACACTCCAGTATTCAATCCAAGAACAGCTACCAGCATGCGAAACTTAGAAGTAGATGTTCCTGGAGTAGTAAAACAACTTAAGTCACTAAAAAAAAAAAATCTTCCGGGCCAGATTGTATACCAACTAGATTCCTCTCAGAGTATGCTCATGCAATAGCTCCGTACTTAGCTATAATTTACAACCGATCACTGAGCGAAAGATCCGTACCCAAAGACTGGAAAGTTGCCCAAGTTACTCCAATATTTAAGAAAGGCAATAGGAGTGATCCCCAAAATTACAGGCCAATCTCATTGACGTCGATTTGCAGTAGGATTTTGGAACAGGTACTTTGTGCGAATATTATGAACTACCTCGAAGAGAACGACCTATTAACCAGTAGTCAACACGGATTCAGAAAGTATCACTCTTGCGAAACACAGCTTGCTCTTTATTCACATGAAGTGTTAAGTGCCATCGACAGGAAGGCTTTCGACACTGTACCCTACAAGCGGCTTCTTATGAAATTGCTTGCTTATGGAATATCTCCCCAATTGTGCGATTGGATTCACGATTTCCTATGAAAACGGACACAGTTCGTTGTAATTGACGGTAAGTCATCGAGTAAAACTGAAGTGATATCTGGCGTTCCACAGGGAAGCGTTATAGGTCCCCTACTCTTCCTCGTGTTTATAAACGATTTAGGAGACAATCTGAGTAGCTCCCTTAGATTGCTGGCGGATGATGCTGTCGTTTATCGGTTAGTGAAGTCAACAGAGGATCAAAAGCCACTGCAAAGCGATTTAGACAAAATATCTGCATGGTGCGAAAATTGGCAATTGACACTAAATAAAGAAAAGTGTGAAGTAATACACATGACCACTGAAAGAAATCCGCTGAACTTTAATTACGCGATAAATCAGTCAAACCTTAAGGTCGTAGATTCTACCAAATACCTAGGAGTTAATATTACGAACAACTTTGATTGGAGAGAACACATAGAAAATATTGTGGGTAAGGCGAACCAAAGGTTACGTTTCATCGACAGAACGCTTCGAAGATGCACCAGCTCCACCAAAGAGACTGCCTACATCACACTTGTGCGTCATCTCCTGGAGTACTGTTGCCCCTTGTGGGACCTTCACCAGGTTTAGAAGGTTCAGAGAAGGGCAGCTCGTTTTGTTTTATCACGTTATGGGGGGAAAGCGCCACGGAAATGTTGCACGAATTGGGGTGGAAATCATTAAAAGAAAGACGTTATTCATTGCGGCGTGATCTGTTTGCGAAGTTTCAATCACCGACTTTTAGTTCTGAATGTGAAAATATTTTGATAGCACCCACCTACTTAGGGAGACATGACCAATCAGATCGAAAGCGGAACGATTTAGGTGTTCTTTCTTCCCGCGCGCTATTAGAGAATGGAACGGTAGAGAAAAGTTTAAAAGTGGTTAATGAACCTTCTGCCAGGCACTTGAATGTGATTTGCAGAGTATCAAGTAGATGTAGAAATGAAACACGTACAATGAAAATGAAACTAAGAATACAGGAAATGCATATAAAAAATATAATGCCAACTGATATTATAAAGCACAAAAAATACTGGAGTATTATTCCTCGCGGAGTGCAACAACGATGTTCAGCTCCTCTGCTGTGGGACACACAGTCCTAGATGGATGGCCGGGTGCTCGCCTGCTGCCGTACTGTGCGCTTTCGAGCCGTGACCTGGTTTCTGCCGCTCAATAACCCACTTGCCGGGGCCCAGTTATATTGATGCGTGCTCTGCCCGCCTTGTATATGAAATTCCTGCCCAAGTCGGCACTTCACTAAATTTAGTTGGCGCGAAATGCCGCGACGCGTCGCCGGCTGAAACGCGGTCTCGTTGCACGAGCGAGCCCTACATATGCAATGGCAGCGTGACTCTTGTATCGGACTGCCTAGCAACTTCCTGCTGTGGCAGAGGATAAGCAAAATCAGGAGCAGCTCAGAAATTACACGTGGCTGTGAAAAGCTACAAAATGGCGGGGTAATTAACGAGATTGGGATCCATTACACAATGCCTGGAATAATTGCTAGATAATCCTGTAACCACCAAATCAATTGTGCATTGTTTGTTTCGGATCCCGAGAGATCGGTTTTGCTGGCGTATGAAATGCTCTCTGACGTTGATATGCAAATTGCTGAGACTAATTCTCACTATTAATCGAAACCGTGAATCTGTGTCGACCTAATTAATGTAATTAACCTCAGTATGCACAGTAAAATGCCATTAAATGTAGGTTTAATACAGAAAATTATGGGTAAATTTTAAAATATACGTGATGAAATAGAACTAGAAAAAATTCGTACTTATCATGTACAGAAAAATTGTTGCTTAATGTTGTTATCAAACGTTTGGAAAAGTAGTTCACTGATTTATTTAAATTTTGTATACGACGCTGTAATGGACATTCTTTTGGACCTATTTACGGTGTATACAAGTGTATAAAATATATAAGGGCGAAATATTGTTTGCAAAAATCTCGAAAAGTTCTTCTTTTCAAGGTTTCAAACGACACTCCAATGAATATTGTAACAAATAATTAAATACATGCAGAAAACAACATATATAAAATATATGTAATAATATACAGCTTGGAAAAATATATACTGACTGTATACGTAAAAATGGTTGTTTAACGTTGTTATCAAACATTTGGAAAAGTGGTTTTGAAATTTTTATACGACACTCTAATGGACATTCCCTTTGACATATTTACGGTGTATAACTGAATACAAATTATATAAAGGCGAAATCATGTTTCCAAAAATCACGTAAAGTTCATCTTTTCAAGGTTTCAAACTATACTACAATAAACATAATAATGACTCATTAAAGACCTACAGATTTTTTTTTTCGTTATATGGTATCATTTTGTCCTAATATTGTCAGCAAATTTACAAAAAATGAAGTAAAAATGATAATATAAAAGCCAAGACGTCTAAGGAATAAGGGATTAAATCTTAAACAATGTCTTGTTTCATAAAGTTTTTTTTCTGCTTTGACATCTAGATTAGTTAGGATTAAAGATTAGCAGTCTCCTGTAGTGCTAAACTGTTTAATAAGTGTATTGTTAAAATACAGAGTTTGAAATCTAGTTTAGTGTCACCTCTCTGGTATCCAAATTGTGACTGTCATTGATGCGCAGGCAGAATATCTCTAAATCTCGCAGATAGTATTTAATTTCCAGAAAGAAAGGAATTTATTCTGGTAGAAATTCAGTTTCGACCGTGCTAGTTGACACAAATTAGGAAAGTGTAACTTTATCCGCAATTGAATCTTTTCATGATGGATGTGACTCGAAATTTCATTTGAAACCATCGCTGCACGACGAAGTCAGTCAGTGGTACTAGTAGTTAGACATTAAACAGTTATATCTCTGATGTCAACAATACCACTAAGCGGACAGTTACAGTTTTTACGAAGCCCTCAAATAAATTTCTTAACGAAACCAAATCTAATTTTTTCGGTCGATATTGTAAAAAACAGTGTAGCCCTGTTAGTAGTTAAAGATACGGCGGACAACCTGATTCGCAACAGGCACGTTAATCACAATTTCGTAACAGAAACCAAAGTAAATGTTTGTCTTGAGCTAAGTTTCTAAATCGTTGCATTTTACGTGCTGTCGGTCTGTCTTAAAAATGGACAGAAGATTTGTATCAACTTGTATTGCGTGCAAGGATAGATCTGAAATATTTGGTACTCTTAAACGACGGATCTACAGGAGGAACACGAAGACTCAGATATCAGAAAGCAGTGCATGTTTCAATCAAAAACAGGTAAGAGGTTATTGCTATTTGTTGGTCGATAGCCATTATTTTGTGTGTCATTTCTGGGTCTGTCATTATTTTTTCTCGCGTTTCGATTTTTTCTCAAAATTAACTCCACTTACCTGAGAATAATTTTAAACGCCTGTATATCAACTCCACCACCACAAAACAAAGATTTTTGGTACTTGAGAGATAGTTCAATTGAGTTGTTGTGGTTTTCAATCCGGAGACTGGTTTGATGAAACTCTCCATCCTACTCTATCCTGAGCAAGCCTTTCATCTCCTCATAAGAACGGTAAACCACATCCATTTGAATCTGCTTACTTATTCGTCCCTTTGTCTCCCTCTGCGGTTCCCCCCTCCGCTTCCCTCCAATGCTAAATTTATGATTCCTTCATGTCTAAGAACGAGTCCTACCAATCGATCCATTCTTTTAGTCAAGGTATGCCAAAAACTCCTTTTCTCCCCAATTCTCTTCAATGCCTCTTCATCAGTTACGTGATCCACCGAACTTATCTTAAGTATTATTTTGTAGCACCGTATTTCAAAAGCTTGTTTAATCTTCCTGTCTGAAGTATTTATTGTCCATGTTTCACTTCCGTACAAGGTAAAACTCCACACAAATGCCTTCAGAAAAGACTTTCTTACACTAAAATTAAATTTCTATTTTAGCAAATTACTCTTTCTCAAAAACGCTTTTCTTCCCATTGCCATTCTGCATTTTACATCCTCTGCGATCATAGTATGTTATTTTCCTGCCCAAGTAACAAAACTCATTTACCACCTTTATTGTTTTGTTACCTAATTTGATTCCTTCAGCATCGCCTGATTTTATTAGACTACATTCCATCACCCTTGTTTTGCTCTTGTTAATTTTCATCCCATACGCTACAGAAGAATGCTGAAGATTAGGTGGGTGGATCGCGTAACTAATGAGGAGGTACTGAACCGAATTGGGGAGAAAAGAAATTTCTGGCATACCTTGACTAAAAGAAGGGATAGATTGGTAGGACACATTCTTAGACATCAAGGAATTGTGAATTTAGCGTTGGAGCGTTGTCGTTCTTATGAGGAGATGAAAAGGCTTGCTCAGGATAGAATAGGGTGGAGAGCTGCATCAAACCAGTCTCTGGACTGAAGACCACAACAACAAACGCTCCTTTCAACAAACTGTCAATTCCGTGCAATTGCTCATACAGGTCCTTTGCTCTCTCTGTAGTCTTATCTGGCGATATAACTGTTTGTGTTTGAATAGCACTGGACGAATCTGTCAAATCAGGGTTAGTACCGTCTGTTTGTATTGTTTTCTCGTTCGTTTATGTCTCTTATTTTGTTAATGCGCTGATGGTACTTTAGCGAGGTTTTCGCAACATCTTTTTGTGTGGACTGTTCGTCAAAAAATGGTGTACTGTTCGTGTACAATTTTTTTGTTATTTTTATCTACTTTGTGATTAACTTTGATTGCGTCCCATTAGACCTTGTCGACATCCGTACTTAATTCTTTGTGTACTCTCGTTAAAGCTGCTATGGCGTTGCATGATTTTTTCGCGTCATCACTGATCTTTTTTATTTGCTCATCAATCCTACACATACCGGACTCCATTTGTCTTGTACATTCCCTTGTTTGTGTCTTTATTTCCTTCAGTTCTCAACCCTGACTTCTAATGTCCTTTCTAACCTCTTCATTCTGTGCTCTAAATCTCGATTTTGCGTTTCTAACCCTGTCGTTAATCTCTGTTCTAATTCATGATGCTTTAACTTGTGATTCTGTGTCGTCATCAGTTGCATCATCGCTTGAAGCATTTCCGTAATACTGATAGATGCAACATCCTCATTCGTTGTCAATTTTGTTCGTGATATTTCGTTACTGACTGTGTAATATGCGGCTTTTTGGTGCGCATATTGTTGCAATACTTTTCCCCTGTGTATAGAAGCAGTTGGGTTTGTTACAGATCCGTGAAGTGGCGCTAGGAACTTCCGCTTGCTGAATCTATGCGTTCTCTCTCGTATTTACAATGTGAACAAATGGTACTTCCTCCCATTTGTCCTTCTACTGTGTCTACGTGATCTACTCCATTTCTTATGGCTTGAACAGATGCATACTCTGTACTTTAATACAGTGAACATACATCATGTTCGTTACACAGATTTTACTTCTCCTCTGTCGAATTCGACCATTAAGTGTCAATATCGACTCATAATATGCCCTTCGTGTCACGCTACGCCCAATCTGTCTCTTGCTGTGAAATCAACGTTACTTCTGGCTTAATCTGCCGGAGACGGTGAACCATTACCGTCCGTGTTAACAGGCGCCATTTGTCGACCTGTACTTGACACTTAACTTTTTGCCTGAAACCTAGTTAAAATATGACATTCACCGATTTCAACAACCAGCAGCTATCTACAAAACTGTAAACCCACTTACCAAATGGATGAACCAACAAAGCAATGATGAATAACAGTCCCAACTGCACATGTGCGCCGTCAGAAAAAGCTTATTACTACACAAGAAAATAATAAATTACACAAAAATTTACTAACCTGCTACATGACCTTCAATGTTGACAATTCGAATGCGTGTGTATAGCATCTACTCCGTTACTGTTCTAAAAGTGAGAAATTAAAAAAAAAAAAAAAAAAAAAAAAAAAAAAAAAAAAAAAAAAAAAAATCGTATCTTTCAACTGGATAATACGCGACCCTCCACATTTACTGATTCAGGTTAAACGGACAGCGACTTATTCTGACAGTTCTGTTAATTTGCAAAACAGATGCAAAAATTCAAATATTGCAATTCATCAGCAAAATGCATGACCATCACTATCTTAACTCAATCAAGCTCAAACGGAGAAAGCATGTCCTGATAGT
Organism: Locusta migratoria; assembly: GCA_026315105.1. Taxonomy (NCBI): domain Eukaryota; kingdom Metazoa; phylum Arthropoda; class Insecta; order Orthoptera; family Acrididae; genus Locusta; species Locusta migratoria. The sequence goes on along the minus strand of CM048750.1, from coordinate 365,639,278 downwards.
TATCATGCAGAACTCAAAACTCGCAAATTTAAAACTTATTTTTCATCAGCACAATTCACGGTAATTCACGATCCCCTCTAAGTTCATGGTATTCGAACGGTCAAATCTTATGCTAGCAGAGTCGCCATTATCTAAGCCGTTGAATTATACATGCCGCCGACATGGCTTAAAATCTGGACAGACCATTTCAAAAATATTTGTATAGTCTACGGGACTTAACTACGGGGTCATCAGTCCCTAAACTTACAAACTACTTATAAACTACTTACGAACTAGGACGGCACAAATATCCATGCCGGACGGGGGATTCGAACCCCCGCCCGTAGTGGCCGTGCGGACCGTGACTGAAGCCTTAGTCCCCTCGGCCACCGCGGCCGGCAACAGACGATTTCTTCCACCTTCTACTGCACGCAAGGATTGATCTGAAATGTTTTGACACCCTATAATGATGGCTCTGCAGGGGGAACAAATCTACCCTGACGTGCAAGCTCAGACATCAGAAAGCAGTCCACACTTCAAACCAAGACGGATAACAGGTTCTTAACAGAGAATAAACCTAACAACCACTCCTGTAAGTAGAAAATAAGTAATTATTGTCAAATGGCCTCAGGGGAATATGGTATTGGGCACTATCTCAATAAAATGGAAATGCTCTCCTACTGGGAGGTGAAAAAATTAGTTTTTAAAGCTTGAAAATAAAAGACAAATGAAACTGAAATAAATTAAACAATGACAAAAGGAGAACGAAGAACAGAATTTGACTGTTAATGATATCTTTTTCATAAAATATAAGCAAAAACAACCAACAGATAAATAGTTATCACAGGGTGGCTGAGGCCACACATATACAACTTTTTTTAACAATTTTGTATACCAGGCAACGCCTGGTATACATAATTGTTAAGAAATTGAGTTCGGTTACTGCTAATCAGCCATGTTCAAAACTGTATATACAACTTTGCTATTGAAACGATCTACTAACAGAGGCTGCCGTGGTAAATACAGTGTAATGTTGGGCTAGTGTCCATGCCATTGCACAGAAGCGACTCTGCAGAAACAAAATTAGCCTTGCGTTAGCACGCATTCACCATTCGCTACATTGGACGTCGGTTGCGTCCCTGAAATCCTGTCAAGGAACTTTCTGTTTAAGCCTGTAGCTGAACTGAATCAGCTAAAACTTCCTATTAATCTTAATGAAGTCAAGACCCGCCAACTGCCCTAGTCAAAAACTAATATGGCAGAGTACACTGTTTCAACAAAACCAGTCCACCAACTTGCCTTCTCGCTTCTATTTGCAGATGTTAAATTATTATTATTAACTAATTATTGTGGACGGGCAAAAGTCTCCACTGCTCTCTCCGTGAATGTGCCATAATTACAGGTGAAACATGTAACTCAACACTATGCCACCAGGCGAAACAACAGTGGATCGCTAATTATCCACAGAAGCACACCATCTGGTCGCCCAAATCGGCACACCCTGGCTAGTGTACTGCTTGTGACAGTCACCACAAGAGAAAGCATTTTTTCGTAGCGCCATCAACTGTAAAATTATATCTTTTGGCATTCCTGCTCCAGTTCGCAGGCACTCGCATCTTCTATAGGCTGCCAGTCAGAAGCGTTGTCGCAAAACGCAGGTAGTCACCTTACAACACAACTCCCCCCCCCCCCCCAATGTGAGTTAATGTACAAAACTGTTAGTAATATTTAGACGAAACCTCCCTTGGCACCTGACTGTTGTGCGTTCTATGTTTACGTCTGGAAACGGTGGGTGTGGGGTAACTTTTGTGCCACCCTGTGACCACATACGTCGTGGCCTCTCATTGTCTCCACAGTCTGTTGAAAGCCTTCTTTCACTTCACCGCCTGCTGGTATGAGCCAAACCACAGTATTTACCCAGCAAGCAACCTCTCCCATTTGAAAACAAACACTGGGGCTTCACTAGCAGATTCGTAATATATACAGTGTACTTTTGCAAATGCAGTAATTTGCTGCGTATACAATTTGTAGTGTAAAAATTATAATGTCATACCGAATGCCGTAGTTTTAGTCCATGAACAGCGTAAAAGTAGTAAGCGAGAAACGTTTTTCCTTTCATAATTTTGCTATGGTTGTCAGCGAGAAAAAGTTCAATAAAGGCTTAAAATTATGTTTAAAGTTGGCAAGTCGGTAAGTATTGTCACTCTCATACAATGTGTGAATAAAGGCTCGTCGCATTATGTGGCAGTTCCTTGCAACTATACTGTTTATTACGCTGTATCTCCTGAACAATGTGTCCTATGTGACTCTTACCCCAACAGCATTGTTACCTCACGGTAAGGAATATGAACACCAAATTTGGTTGAAATCGGTCCAGTGGTTTAGGAGGAAATGTGCAACACTGTCGTTTGATGCGGCAATTTTTCTTGCATCTCATTGTTTATGACGTCATATCTCGTGAACAATGTGGTTCTACGTGATCGTAAACGTCCTCATGGATTGACTGAAGCTTACGTGTGCGAACGTTCATCAGCATTGGAAGAAAACTGTAGTTTTGTATATAACACAAACATGCAGACACTCAGCTTTATATATAATCGTATTTTCCAGTGTTGCAAAAACTTCGGTGCTTATGCATATTTGGCTGTTTTAATTTATATGAACTGAGATATATACTCGATACAAATTATTCGAGTATAGTTTAGTAGGTCGAGTAAGTTGTCACGAATCCCTATCATGTATGTTCGTCGAGAAAATCGCTTCGTCCATCTTTCATTAATTATACATGCACTGCGTCAGTGCTCCAAAAGGGCCTGATACGCACTTCTGTTGATTAAACTCATTGTGTTCAGACATGTCTTCATGTAGGCAGACACCACCGCGTTCCTTTAATGTAGTTTTAAACATGTCCTTCCTTCCGTGGCCTGTTTACACCGCAATTTTCTGTCTACACTGGGTCACGGGTAGAGGTTTTGCGCTTAACGCTACGGGACCTCGAGTTTCCAATGTTTTACGCTACTTAGCCTCACAAATGAGTTTCCTCCGACTGCGCAGAAAAGAGGGCTGAAGTGTAAAGCATAATAGCGTAATTTTGCTTCTTTCTTTTCCTTTTCTAGCGCCTTAATATCCAGAACAAGAGGCGCCACTGGTAGCCTCTCAAGCGTCATGCAACGTCTGACTTAAGGCGTTGTTTGCGCTATAAACCATACAACAACAATATTAGAGCCAACTCCTAGGCTTGATGAAAGGAAGGGTTCACTCTAGTAATACCATGCAAGAGCACAAAGAAGATTATACATTTTTAACACGATTAATTTTCAGGGCTGATACAACGTATCATGTTAGCGACAAGATAATACGACATACCGAATCATATTTACATTCTCCAGTGCTCAATAACGTGAGCGTTGTATAAGAAAACAATGCTGATTGTTCGCTCTGTATTTAATTAATAGAACGTCTTATTACTTGTTTCGGGCGTAGCCCATCAACATATAACTTGATGAAATACACAACCACGACCAAAAGTGTTCTGCACAGTCAATAATGAAACGACATTAAAAGAACACATTCGAACCATTTTACATTGTTCACAGCATAAAAAGCACTGACGAATGACTAACACAACACAAGCAATCCGTGACGTCCAACTGAAAATCCAGCGAGGAAGTTAATTTTGAGCGTACCAGATGGCGTGCGAAACATGATGCTTTTTAACAATGTTTATAACATCAAATGACAAGCCGGCCGCGGTGGTCGAGGTGACTGAGGCGCTCCAGTCGCGGTCAGCACGGACACTACGGTCGGGGGTTCGAATCCCCCCTCGGGCATCGATATTTTTGTCGTCCTAGTTCGTAAGTAGTTCATAAGTAGTTTGTAAGTTTAGGGACTGATGACCCCGTAGTTAAGTCCCATAAGCTTAATAAACATTTGAACATTTTCAAATGACAATGATGTTTCTTCTTTTCTTTGTGACTGTTAAAGGCGCCTGTAAAAAGAAGAAATGTCGTGTATTGCCATACAATGTTATAAACAATGTGTCTGTGGAATATCAAAGAGCCATGTTCTGAGTGCCATTTGGTGATCGTAAAATTTTATTCGGCACGGAAATTTTTATTTTTACACTTACGTAGCAGCCACCCTAGACTGCACGACACTGATTAAATACAAGTTGTTACCTTTTGGTCAGTGACTGGGCGAGGTGGCGCAGTGGTAACACAATAGACACGCATTCGGGATGACGAACGTTCACCTCCGGCAATCCAGATTTGGATTTTCCGTGATTTCCGTAAACCACTCAATGCAAATGCCGGAATGCTTCAAAGGGCATGGCCAATTTCCTTTCCTATCCTTAGCCAAAAAATCCGAGCGTGAGCTCCGTCTCTAATGACCAAGCTGTCGACGGGATATTAAACCCTAAGCTTCCTCCTTCCATTCGTGAGTGCTTTTCATATTGTGAACGATGTACAATGGTTTGTGCCATTTTAATGTCGTTGCATCAATGACTGTGTGGAACACTTGTCATAATAATTGAATGTATTTCAACAGGTTGTGTAATGATGGGCCATGCCTGAAACTAGAAATCAACAGGTTCTATTAATTAAACACATAGAGAGCAATCAGCAGTGTCTTCTTGCACTGTGTATCCAAAATAGTCGTATATCTCATGCACGACTATAAGCCGTTTTTGGAATCTAATTGTTCACGGTTTTGGCGTCCCCATATGTGCATGTTATGTCATTTTAAAAATTTGTATACGGGACCGAGAATCAAACCCGGGACCTTTGCCATTCGCGGAAAGCGCTCTATCAAAGTTTTACTATATTTTATTTTATTCCTTCCGGTGGATCGGTTATTTGCGTCCGTACAATAGTTTTATCTCATTTTGATCGCTGAGATGATGCTCAGTTTTTGATTGGTCAGTATATCCAGCCCTGTCACCGAATGCGGCGGCAACATTTTTCTCAAGGATTGACTAAGCTACCCTGCCACGCCTCACGGCTCGTCCTCACAGATTTACTTCCGCCAGCACCTCACCTACTACATGCCGGACATCACAAAAGTTCTGCTGCGACCCTTGTAGACCCAGCATTGCCTGAAGAAAGAATGTTGTGACGACATAGATGATGTTTCCAACAAGTTTCATATCAGTCCACATTCAGTGGCAGTATGAAAATATCATTCCGATGACATCCCGTAGGTTGTAGCTAAGCCATCTTCAATAATAGCATCCGCAACAGTTTTTATTATTTATACTGTTTTTTATTTCTATGTAATATCCGAGTTTCGAGACCTATTGTCTCATCATCAGGTGAATCAGCAAATTAAAATGAAATAAAATGCCGCTAATGAAGTCTGTCATGTAATAAAATAGAGGGAGTACACGTACTTAGTCAGCCCGTAAAAGTGTTACGTGTAGCAACAAATTAAAATAGTGAGTCCCTGGTACATGCAATAAAGCCGGGAGTTACTGTTGGTAACTTTAGCTCTACACAGCCATGAATAAGGCAGGGTCTGCACGTAAAACATTAAGTCCCACAATTAAAAAGCGGAAAAGATAGAAAATCGGCACTGTCGGGACAGAAAACTGGCTGTATTTTTTCCGCGTACTTAACTATACCGAACCAAAAATGTAAGCCCTGTGTAGAAATGCAGCTTACCGAATAGCCCGAGAGCTGCATTAGCCCTCCAACTTAACAGTTGAACCAGTGTTGCCATTTCTTGAAAAAGAAAAAAAATATGAATTTGCCTATGAAAAATCCAGAAAAATCTAAAATAGTAAGTTGCATTATTGTGCAGTTTTATTACTTCAATAATTGTTTATAAGACAGCGTGAATCTATATTTTTTATAATTTGGAATTGCAGAGCATTACAGTAATACAAACAGTGAACTATAAATGTATAATAGGTACTATTTGAATTACATATAATTGACAATATGCTCCAACATCAGACTAGCATTGTTGCACAGACGCTACGTAGATAGTAAATATCTGTACATCTTTATGCCAGTTTCTGTCGCACTGAAAATATAAATAATGTTTGTGCTGGGTACTTACAGGACAGTAATTGCATTGCAGTACTACATTACGTCTTTCACTCAGCAAACTGCTGCACCGAATAAACGTTCGTTGTCTCTCTCCTCACTTCAACCTCTGGCAAAATTGTTTACTGCAACAGTGAAGAGTTCATTCTGAGGGCGCTGGTGCTCGTGACGTTGAGTCCACCAAGCATCCTGTAGTTCTGTTTATACCAATAGATGTCACACTGAGACTATCTTGCTTTTCAAGCATCGGTGAAACACAGATATTAACAGATTTTTACGCCCACTACATGTGGTCAGACAGCAGCTTGTATAGCTTTTACGCCTGTGAGCGTAAATATGAGCTTTTATCAAACACGGGAACCCCATGTAATAGATCTGTTAGATTTTTTTTAATTTACAAGATTTGAGAGTGCGCCCAGACATCAGTCTCCTAAAGCCATCCGATGGAATTCTAAAAAAAAGAATGACTCAATAAACTTGATTCTAAAAATGAAAAACATTTCACGCGAGTAGCTGAAACCGCACCTTTGAAGGCTGTTAATTGCACATTCTCTAATTCGAATCTCCTTCGCAGCCGTTTCTTTCCTTTTTCAAAATTTTATACTTTTTCTCAAGTGTATACTGTAATAAACAAATAGTAATTCATAGTTTCATAATATAAATAACTATGTAATTTTTAATTAAGGGGTAAAATGAAACAAATTAAAATTCAATACATTCACGTGAAGTGACATATACATCAAGAATACAGTACTACTACATAGATTTTCTCTGCACAAGAGTGTACTCTACAATAAAACTTCCTCGCAGAGTTTTACCAGATTAATCTGCAGGAAGCTTCACCGATATTATCACAATAAATTTCAGCATTGGTCGTAAATTAACATTTATTTGTTATTGCAGATCGATTTCGACTATGGAATAGTCATCCTCAGTGTAACACGCACAATATATATATATATATATATATATATATATATATATATATATATATATATATATATATATGGTGTTATATGTCAAGCCACAAGGCATAGCTACAGGATGTTGCAGTGTGCAAAATCTCAATATTTCTTTGCCGAGTTAAGAAATAAGAAATTACTGGCTGTTAGGCCCAGCTACCTTCATTATTGTGAATCTTAGATAGTTCGTTGATGTCAAATCGGAACACATACCAGTACTGATTTAATTTGCATTGTCCTGCCTTTTAACTGAATTTTATAACACATTTGAATGGGATGTAAAGAGTGTTTTGAAATATTCAAGTCTTCAAATGTTTGTACAGCTTATGGGACTTAACTAGGGGGTCATCAGTCCCTAAACTTACAAACCACTTATGAACTAGCTAATACTAAGGGCGACACAAATATCCATGCCCGAGGGGGGATTCGAACCCCCGACCGTAGTGGCCGTGCAGACTGTAATTGGCGCGCCGCAGAGCGCTCGGCCACCACGGCCTGATTTTGAAATATTGCTTCATTTACAGTAATATTCTTTAAATGAAAATTGATTTTTTTTCCTAGGGTTCAACAAAAAAAGCCAGAAAAGAGCTAAATGGTCGTGAAAAAAAAACCGTACTTCCGTAGCCCAGGAAAATCACAATTTTTCTAGCTAAATGACATCAAAAAGAAGACAGATTTAGCTCTAGGCTGATTTGGTAACACTGAGTTGAAGTGCCGGCAGGCAGGCTAGCAGGGTATCGTCAACCATGCGCTAGTGGCACCATCCAACGGTCAAACTCTCAATTACTGTGCTCATAATTGTAGGGAAAGGAGCTTAATTGCGGCCACAACAGTTGAGAGTATGACGGTTGGACGGTGTCTCTAGCGCATGGTTGACGACACCTGCTTGCCTGCCCGCCGGCAGTGCAACTGCTACAGTGGCCGCTGGAGAGCTGATGCGGTGCTCGGACGGTTCGGGAAGCTGCATTCCTACATCGGGCTTACATTTTTGGTTCGGTATGCCCAATGTGGCTTCCGACTCTCCTTCTCTGTCGACGACCAGCTCCTTCGCCTAACTCATCTCCTATCTGTCCAACTCAACTCCCGTCGCTCCGCAATTTTTGTCTCCCTCGATATCCGACTCCCGTTTGTTCTACCCCTCTGCCGGGGTGCCCCAAGGCTCCGACCTCTCTTCTCTCCTTTATCTCATCTACTCCACCTACATGCCCCAACCCGAGCCTCCCGTTTACCTTCTACAATATGCTGACGACACCGCCTTCCTAGCCCTCGCCCCCTCCTTTGCACGCTACCAGGTTTTGCTCCAGTCCCACCTCACCGAGTTCGCCTCAAGGTGTAACCGGTGGCTCCTCTCCGTCAATCCTGACAAATCGACAAATCCCAGGCAATTATCATAGGTCGTACCACCCCCTCCTTCCGTCTCCATGATTTCTACCTTACCCTCCACAACCGCCCTATCCACCACACCCCCACCCTGAAGTACCTTCGCCTAACCCTCGACCATAACCTCTCCTGGACCCCCCACCTCCGCACTGTCCGACAGAAAGCCCTCTCCCGCCTTAACCTCCTCAAACTCCTCACCGGCCGGACGTGGGGTCTCAGGCCCTCCACCATCCTCGTGCGTCCTGTCCTTTGCAGCTTCCATCCCACCTGGATCTCCGCTCCCACATCCTACTATAAAACCCTTCAAGTCCTCGAGCGCCACACCCTCCGCCTCGCCTACCGCATCCGGCTCCCTTCCCCTACGCGGATTCTGTATGACCTGATCCCGTTTCCCCACCTCCTTGAATACCTCCAGCATATCCATATTCTCTATATTACCCGTAAAATAGACTCCCGCAACCCCCTGGTCCACCCCATCCTTACCAACCCTGGGCCTCTGCCACGCCTCTACCGCGTTATACCCCCTTCCCTTCCACACCCTCCATGTCCTCTCCCAGGGTAATTTCCGCCGCCTCCCCCTTCCTGATGACGTCCTCCGTTCCGACATATACCCGTCCTACCAGCTCTGATCCCCCACCCATAGATAAAGTGCCCCCTCTCCCCCCTCCCCTTCCGCTCCCCCGCTTGGCTACCCCCCTCCCTGCCCTGGATTCCCTACGGCTCCTCCCTACCGCCTCCTCCCCCGCCGTTTTTCCTCTCCCCCGCGCTCCCCCCCTCCCCTTGTCGGGGTCCTGGACCGACGATTTTAACAGTGCTACGTCAAGTGTTGTGTGCTGTGCTCCAGTGAAGTGTATGTTTTTTAACTGCGTCCACCGCAATCAGACAAGTGTCGCACCGTGTGTTATTAAATAGTGTCTCCGTGTACTCGCCGTCCTGTGTTATAGTCGTCCTACATTGTTTTTTTTAGGTCACCGTGGCTCATCATTTTTAACTAACTAAATGTGGTTTTAATCATCTGTCTATTGTAATGTACTCCAAACTGTCGCCTTGTCTATGTCACTATATCTCTGTTGTTTTATCTCTTGTTATGTATTTTAATTCTTCACTCATATATGTATTTTTACTCTCGGCTGAAGAGCAGCCTATAGTGCTGCTGCCAGCCTACCGGTGTACTGCTGGTATAAAACACAATAAAGGAAAAAAAAAAAAGGTTCGGTATGGTTAGGTGTGCCGTAAATATACAGCCAGTTTTCTGTTCTTAACAATGACAAATTTCTATATTTTCGATGTTCTGCCTTTTTAATTATTGTTCTACACGGAGAACCTGCCTTGTGAGTGGCTATGTCGCGCCCAAGTTCCCCAAAAGTGCCTCCCGGCATATTGAATGTACCAGAGATTCACTGTTTTAATTTGTTGCTACATGTAACAGTTTTACAGACTCAATAAGTACTTATGCTCCCTATGTACTGAATCATTTTAGTAAAGATGTACGATAGCTATTTTATTAGATGACAGACCTCACTGTTTTATTGGATTGTAATTTGCAGGTGCGCACCTGACATAGGTCTCGAAACTCCGGTAGTGCACAGAAATAAAAAAGGAAAAAATTAACAGCTCTTGTGGATCCGATTATTAAAGATGAAGAAGGTCACCTGTGGCTGTCCCGAAAGAAGAAAATGAAGTCATGTCTTCACGACACCCTTTCTTTCAAGAGTGATAATCATGCAAGGTTCCCAAGAAAACTTCTGTGAAGCTTAGGAAGTAGGATGCAAAGTGCTGTAGGAAAAAAAGCTGTGAGAACGAGCAGTGAGGCGAGGCAGGGTAGCTCAGATTGTAGAGGGCTCATCCGCGAAAGAGAAAGCTGCAAGGTGCGATTCCAGATCCGGCTCACAAACTGCCAGGAAATTTTTAAAACGGCATAACTTCGACTGATGACGTTTTGGGTATTAAATAGATCACTTATCAAAGAGTGTACGTTCCCTTCATTTTTAAGAAAAACACAATGACTGGAACTACGTTCAAATTCTGTAGGCCTGGCGTCCTTCACAACTCCATGAGCTCAAATGACTTAATTTTACAGCATGATGGATCTCATTCACACTGGTGCGACAATGTACCTACGTCTCAACGCTGGATAGTGGCCATGGAGCACCGAGACACTGATCTGCATTCGTGAGCTTCGTGCCAGACGTGACCGTTATTGTTGCGAGAATATGTGATGAGAAGTTCTTCACCCTTTTAACAAATGACATAGGAATGGAAAACAGAATAAAAGCCGCCATAACTTTTGTCATCACAGATACACTGTGTAAAAGATGATTATCAAGAATTTAGCTATCCAGACATTTTTTGTATTGCTGCTGGCGGACACAGATAATGTGTAATAGCTAACACTTTAAGAATGTTTGAACATTTTTGTATTTGTCCCATTTTTGTTGCATGTTTTACCAATAAATATGGAGCTATTAAATGAAGTCACTGTTTTTTAAATATTTTCTACGTCAACACCTGATGCTAGTTTTCATGCATGCAACGTGGAGCACACGTGAGTTAAAACACATACTAGCGGGCGCGTACACACACAAACACACACACACACACACACACACACACACACACATATATATATATATATATATGAGCGCGCGCACCACATTCATGCGTGTGCTACATTTGTACAATAAATATTCATGTTCATGATAATTATCGTTGATGTACGGTTGCCATGTAAGAATGCTTCCCACGAAATTCAAATGTGTGAACATATTATACAGTTCAAAATTTAGGAATACCTTGCTAATGTTTGCATCCATAACTCCTCATTTGTTATTCCTCTTATGTTTATCATGTGAATAAGAATAAGGAAACCCTCAGTTAACCTTTGGCCAGGTAAACGGCAGTGAACAATTTTCAGTGTTACATGTAACAACTGATAACAACTAATAGAACTGCGACGGAGTGGCGAAGCGCATTGAGGCACTAAGCTCCGATGCGCGAGGCCATTTCCCGTCGGGGGCTCGTTTCCTTCCTCGGGCATGGATGTTTGTGTTGTCTGTAGTATGCGGTAGTTAATAAGTAGTTTGTAAATTTGATTTGAACAACTAATAGATGCAGTTGATCAACAACTTATATCGTTTTTCGTCAAGTGACTACATAACTACGCGAACACGAAAAATTATGGGAAACCTTGAAACCTCTGATACAGCCTAATAAGACCTGTCGAGTATTTGTTTGAGAACACAAATAATAACCGAGCGAGATGGCGCAAGGTAACACTCGCATTCGGGAGGACAGTGGTTCGTATCTACCTCCGGCCATTCAGATGTAGGTTTTCTGGAATCGTTCGTTTGAAAGGGTATGGGCGATTTCTTTCCTCATCCTTACCCACAATTCCGAGTGTGAGCTGTCAAAGGGAAATTAAACGTTAATCTCCTTCCCTTTTTTGCATTCAAAAATTTTAGAGTACGTGCAAGTATTCCAATATGTATGACCATTATAACAAGTTCAGTACTTGATTTTATAAGATTTAAGTGGTCCTATAACAATGCGATATCCAACTGAAAAAGACAAGGACATACAAATTGTGTGAATGATGCAAACGAGTGCCCAGGAACTTGCGTGTGAAGATCGATGACGTTTGTATACGGATAGGACATTACAGCAAATAATGTTGCCAAGAGCTAAACAGAACGGCACCGCATGGAAGTAGAGCACTGTTGGGAGAAAGGGAATACTTCCAGCTTTGGACAGAACAAAATGGCCCCTGAGTGAACTCAGGAGACGCAAAGAAAAGAGCTGCCCTCTTTTCAGGGAAACCAACCGACCGAATTGTGAGACGAGGAATCTCCAACAGCTTCAGCTAAACCCAAGAACCATGTCGAGTCGAGCATGTCTAGACAAAGTTTGAAAAATAACTTTGCTGGATTCAAGCAAAAACTGAAGTTTGTATATGCAGGGTGTCCCAGCTATCTTGTCCACCCAAAATATCTCTGGAACAATAACAGCTATTGGAAAACGACTTTCACCGGTGTCAATGTAAGGCTGGGGCCCATGAATGTACATATTTGGAAACATTCTAAAACGAAAGCAAACATGTTTTTAACACAAATTTATGTTTTTTTAAACGGACACCCTATATTTTTTTCTTCAGCAATCCATAGCATGTCAAATCTCATAAACAATGGCGTTTATTGCATCGCAATATTCCAATTACATCACGAGGTATTGCGACGCGAAGTTGACGCTTGAAAAACCGTAAATGCGCTGCTAGCGCACGTCCTGAGGCTCAGGCGTTAACCCCATACTGCCCGTAATCCCGATGTGATTGACATGCGTAATCGCACTTCCATACTTACCAAGAGGTCAGAAACGAATAATACGGGCTGCTGCCATCCTGCATTAAAGTCGTACATTCCAGCAAGTATTTATACCATAGGCTAGGGTGATGCGGTTCTGTAACATATTGCAACGTTAGTCACAAAATTAACTTCGCTTATCGTTAATCCGTTACTAAAAAGGTAATGCCGTTCAACGTTAAAACTTTACTGTAGATCTAGCGCAAGTGACAGTGAATCATTCACTCATAATAGTAAAATTCATGTTGATGGTTTTAGTGAAACGAGCAAGTGGACTAAAGGTTTTACCGTTGTTTAGGTAAAAATGTTTTGATTTGGGAAGTTCAGGTAAGACATAGAAGATGAATGTAAACATGTTTAACCAATTAGTTTTATTATCACATAATTATCATTGTTATGTTTATGTATTGCGTTACATGACAAATTGTACATTCCAGCAGGTTCATGCCTGAGCCTCAGGACGTGCGCTAGCAGCACATTTCGGGTTCTTCAAGCATCAACTTCTCGTCGCAATATCTCGGGATGTAATTGGAATATTGCGATGTAATCAACGCCATTGTTTATGTGATTTGTCATACTATGGATTGCTGAAGAAAAAAATATAGGGTGTCCAATATAAAAAATTCTTAAGTTTGTGTTAAAAATCACATTTGCTTTCGTTTTAGAATGTTTCCAAATATGTACATTCATGGGCCCCAGCCGTACATTGATTCCGGTTTTCCAATAGCTGTTATTGTTCCAGAGATATTTTGGGTGGATAAGTTAGCTGGGACACCCTGCATATGTCCTTGTAGAAACAAATGTATATGTGCTTAGAAACAAATTACTCAGCTTTAAGTTTCGAAGAGAAGTGTGAAATAAAGAAGCTTGGTAAGCAGACGCCTCAGCTCAAGTTGAAGCAAGCGCAAACAAGCCGAGGTAAGACATTCCGCACATCTTTTAACCGTAATATATAACTAAAGTGGGGGGAAGTGCAGCAGATTTTCCCCCAGCACCACTCCCAGAGGTGGGCTAAATTGTCTTTTTGGACTAGTCTTGTGTAGCTCGCGAACGAACTAGTTTGGAAGAGCGCTCCAACAGGCGAACTACGTGAACTAGTTCGCAGATCCCTCGCCTCTTAGTTCGTCCGCTCCTTTTCCGAAGACTGACGGGGAACAGCGAGAGGACGCGAGAGCGCGCATAGTCGCGTGATTCCTTCTGCCAGTTACCGTCATTTCGAGCTGAGATGCTGCTCAGCTGTAGCTTCATGGATATTCCCCAAAAATACGGGTAATAGCACACGCTGGGCAACACTGATCATTATATAAAAAAGGTATCAAAACAAAAGAAAGAGCTCGTTTAGCAGCGGTAGCAAAAGCCAAAAAGAGGACGAACTAAAAAGAGCAACCTACTTCGCTGCGAACTAAAATATTCGCGATCGGTCGCGAACTAAAATATGCGCGATCGGTCGCGAACTAAAACATGCGCGATCGTTCGCGAACTAAAACATTCGTTACCAGTCGCGAACTATTATGCCAAACATATCTCGCTTCTTTGTTCGTTGGATTCTTTTCCGAGGACCGACGGACAATAGCGAGAGGGCGCGCAGCAGAATTAAAAATCACGTGTTTGCCTTCTGCTGATAGAGCCATTTCGAGGTGAGCGTCTGCCTGCTAGATTACATAGTTCAGTGCTACAAAATTTATGTTTTTAAGTGTTATGCACTCTGCAAAATCTGACTAATAAATTCCATAATGCCAAGTTATAGAGATAACTCTAAACTTAAACTCGATAAATTATTCACAAACTGTTTCTTTTGGTTTGCGTGATATCGTTAGCGGCTCATGCAGCAAGCGCATGAAGCAGCTAGGTGGGGGAACTTCTCCCTCCACCTGCATGCGCAGACTACGCCGCTTACCCGTCACTGCGAGCAGACGAACTAAAAGAGCGAACTAGTTCGCGGCAGAGTTGCGAACTAAAATGAGCGCTCCCTGTCGCGAACTATTATGCGCAAGTCTAGCTTGTAGTGTTCTCTCTATACATCAGTAATAAGGACTTTCTCGTGGATGTGGAACACACACACAATATATAGCCCGAAATAATAATACTAATAGTATGAGCACATACACTACATAATTTGGTTCCGTACAATAATTCGTCAATGTAACAGAAGGAATTGGCCTCTGAAATCTGATACAATCGAAATTACACCCACCTCTCCCTTTGACATAAACAAAATAATTAACTCCTTCAAAAGTAAAAGCTCATATGGAATTGGTGGCATTTCCAGCAAAGTACTAAAAGGTAGTTACCAACATAAGTAGGATTCTCAGCCACATATGTAATATAGTTTTCAAAATGAAAAGCGAAGATCGCACATTATAAAATATTGTAAGCTGTCATGTTTTTAACTTATGTATTTTTATATAGTCGACTATGTGCAATGTTGCACTTGTAATTTTATACCCAATTTTTTTTAACAAGATGACCAGCTTATAACACATATGTGACCAGATGATGGTGACACAGTGCACCGAAACCGGTCGTCATTTAATAAATTATTAATGTGCGAACTTGGCTTTGCATTTTGAAAAATAAAAACGATCAGATCGCCTCCAAACGCGGCTATGTCAGGTAATCTTAAAATATGTAATAGCACTCTGGAGTAGGGTATTTTCCCAGGAAGACTATGATATGCTATTGTTAAACCATTGCATAAAAAAAGATGTGTCCGATGTCAATATATACCACCCAATTTAACTTCTGACAGCTTTATTCAAAGTTTCACAGGAAGTCATGTATTCAAGAGTAGCGTCCTACATTTTAAAAAATAAGTTAGTAACCCCATGAACCACAGACATTGCCGAGGTGGGGTGGCTTGCGTGCCTCAACGATACAGATAGCCGTACCGTAGGTGCAACCACAGCGGAGGGGTATCTGTGGAGAGGCCAGACAAACGTGTGGTTCCTGAAGAGGGGCAGCAGCCTCTTCAGTAGTTACAGGGGCAACAGTCTGGATGATTGACTGAGCTGGCCTTGTAACATCAGCAAATGTGTCTTTGCCACACAGCTACTGCGAACGGCTGAAAGCAAGGGGAAACTACAGCCGTTACCTTTCCCGAGGACATGCAGCTCTACTGTATGAACATATGATGATGGCATCCTCTCGGGTAAAATATTCCGGAGGTAAAATAGTCCCCCATTCGGATCTCCGGGCGGGGACTACTCAGGAGGATGTGATCATCAGGAAAGACAATACTGGCATTCTACGGGTCGGAGCGTGGAATGTTAGATCCCTTAATCGAGTAGGAAAATTAGAAAATTTAAAAAGGGAAATGGATAGGTTGAAGTTAGATATAGTGGGGATTAGTGAAGTTCGGTGGCAGGATGAACAGGATTTCTGGTCAGGTGAGTACAGGATTATACATACAAAATCAGTTGGGGGTATCACAGGAGTAGGATTGATAATGAATAAGAAAATAGGAATGCGGGTAAACTACTATGACCAGCACAGTGATCGCATTATCATTGTCAAGATAGATACGAAGCCAACACCGACAATAGTAGTACAGGTTTATATGCCAACTAGCTCTGCCGATGATGAGGAAATTGAAGAAATATATGAGGAGCTAAAGGAAATTATTCAGACAATTAAGGGAGAAGAAAATTTAATTGTTATGGGAGACTGGAATTCGGTAGTAGGACAAGGAAGTGAAGGGAAGATAGTAGGTGAATATGGTCTGGGCAAAAGGAATGAAAGAGGAAGCCGCCTGGTAGAATTTTGCACAGAACATAATTTAGTTATAACAAACACCTGGTTCAAGAATCACAAAAGAAGGTTGTATACGTGGAAGAGACCAGGAGACACCGGAAGATATCAGATAGATTTTATAATGGTAAGACATAGATTTCGGAATCAGGTTCTACAGTGTAAGACATACCCAGGGGCAGATATAGACTCTGACCATAACTTGTTGGTTATGAACTGTAGGCTGAAACTAAAGAAACTACAAAAAGGTAGGAAAATAAGGAGATGGGACTTGGATAAATTGAAGGAACCTGAGGTTCTTAAAAATTTCAGAGGGAGCTTTAGGCAACAATTGACAGAAACGGGGGGAAATAAAACAGTAGAGGAGGAATGGGTAAAATTGAGAGATGAAATAGTGAAGGTAGCAGAGGACAAAATAGGTAGGAAGGAAAGACCTACAAAAAATCCTTGGATATCACAGGAGATACTAAATTTAATCGATGAAAGGAGAAAATATAAAAATGCAGTAAATGAAACAGGCAAAATGGAGTACAGACGACTAAGAAATGAGATTGTCAGGAAGTGCAAAATGGCTAAGCAGGAGTGGCTAGAAGGCAAATGCAAGGATGTAGAAGAATGTATAAATAGGGGAAAAATAGATACAGCCTACAGGAAAATAAAAGAAACATTTGGAGATAAGAAAAACAGCCCTATGAATATCAAGGACACTGATGGAAAACCAGTTCTCAGCAAAGAAGGGAAAGCTGAAAGGTGGAAAGAATATATAGAGGGGCTCTACAAAGGAAATGAACTTCGAGACAATATTGTAGGAAGGGAAGATGATGTAGATGAAGATGAAATAGGAGATACTGTACTGAGAGAAGAATTTGACAGAGCCCTGAAAGACCTAAGTCGAAACAAGGCCCCTGGAATAGATGATATTCCCTCAGAGCTACTGAAGTCTCTGGGAGAACCAGCCATGACAAAATTGTTTCACCTGGTGTGTAAGATGTATGAGACAGGTGAAGTACCCTCAGACTTTAAGAAAAATGTTATAATCCCCATCCCTAAGAAAGCAGGTGCAGACAGGTGTGAAAACTACAGAACCATCAGTTTAATAAGTCATGGCTGCAAAATATTAACGCGAATTATATACAGAAGGATGGAAAAGCTGGTAGAAGCCGACCTTGGGGAAGATCAGTTTGGGTTCAGGAGAAATGTAGGAACCCGGGAGGCAATACTCACTTTACGGCTTATCCTAGAAGATAGATTAAGAAAAGGCAAATCTACATTTCTAGCTTTTGTAGATTTGGAGAAGGCTTTTGACAATGTTGATTGGAATAAACTCTTTCAAGTTCTGAAAAAAGCAGGAGTAAATTATAGGGAGCGTAAGGTTATTTACAACTTGTACAAAAACCAGACAGCGGTTGTCAGAGTTGAAGGGCATGAAAGGGATGCAGTGGTTGGGAAGGGAGTGAGACAGGGTTGTAGCCTTTCTCCAATGTTATTCAATTTGTACATTGAACAAGCTATAAAGGAAAGCAAGGAGAAATTTGGTGAAGGAATAAAAGTTCAGGGGGAAGAATTAAAAACATTGCGTTTTGCCGATGACATAGTAATTCTGTCAGATACAGCAAAGGATCTGGAAGAGCAATTGAATGGAATGGACAGTGTGCTGAAAGGTGCATATAAGATGAACATTAACAAGAGCAAAACTAGGGTAATGGAGTGCAGTGTAAGAAAATCAGGTGATGCTGAAGGAATTAGATTGGGAAACGAAGCAATAAAGGAGGTAGATGAGTTTTGTTACTTGGGCAGTAAAATAACAAATGATGGTCGCAGTACAGAGGATATAAAATGCAGAATGGCAATGGGTAGAAAAGCGTTTTTGAAAAAGAGAAATTTGTTAACATCGAATATTGATTTAGGCCTAAGGAAGTCCTTTCTAAGGGCATTTGTATGGAGTGTTGCCTTGTATGGGAGTGAGACATGGACGATAAACAGTGCGGACAGGAAGAGGATTGAGGCTTTTGAAATATGGTGCTACAGAAGAATGCTGAAGATTAGGTGGGTGGATCGCGTAACTAATGAGGAGGTACTGAACAGAATTGGGGAGAAAAGGAATTTCTGGCATACCTTGACTAAAAGAAGGGATAGATTGGTAGGACACATTCTTAGACATCAAGGAATTGTTAATTTAGCGTTGGAGGGAAGTGTGTGGGGAAAAAATCGCAGGGGAAGACCAAGAGATGGATACGGTAAGCAGATTCAGACAGATGTAGGTTGTCGTTCTTATGTGGAGATGAAGAGGCTTGCTCAGGATAGGGTATTGTGGAGAGCTGCATCAAACCAGTCTCCGGACTGAAGACCACAACAACAACAACAACAAGTTAGTAACAAAATGTCAATTTGGTTTCCAGCGAGATAATTCAACAGAAAATGCTATATCTGCTTACACCGATAAAGCATAAAATGTGCTGAATAACCGGCCGTCACCCAATGAGATTTTTTGTTATATCTCAAAAGTTTTTGATTTGGTAAATCATGGAATTCTTCTAGATAAGCTTATGTATTGCTGTATTAGTGGGTCAGTGCACAAATGGTTTACTTCATACTTAACTAGAAGAGTGCAGAAAATTCTTTATTCATGATGATGCAAAGCTAGTTCTTTTTTGCTGACAATACAATTACAGTAATACGATGCGCAGTGTCCGTGTTTATTGATAGAACTAAGCAAATGTCTTTCAGACATGCATGCATGTCTGAAGGAACAGACACTGCCGCGACTACAGCTGCTAATTAATCAGCATTAGCTGGATGGTGTAATGGTGACATATGAAAATTTGTGCCGGGCCGGGACTCGAACCCGGGTTTCCCGCTTATCGCGTTACCATTACGCTACCCGCGCACGCTTCCCGGAACGACCCAAACCTTCACATGCCACACATTGTCCACTGCCCACGAGTGCTCGTACATTCTGAGATGTAATTCCCGCACAGGGTGAGACTTTTTGGTACATTTGTCGCAAGCCTTGCTATGACTGACTTTAAATACAATGTGCAGTGTTTATTGATAGAACTAAGCAAATGTCCTTCAGACATGCATGCATATGTCACCATTACACCATACAGCTGATGCTGATTCATATTCGCAGTTGCGAATACATTTCTTGTATTTACATTAGCAGCTGTAGTCGCCGCAGAGTGCGTTCCTTAATTTTTTTGAATTTATCAATTGGCATCAGACATACACAATTACGCACCTGAGACAAAGCGTAGAGTATCGACATGCAATTTATTCGATAAGAAGGCAGTACAGAAAATAGAAGGAAAAGTGAGATAGAGCTTTACGGATTGTAATTAATTCTATAGCACAAGATATTATTTGACAAAAACCACAAGTGTCAGACTATTTAAATTGTTCTTAATACAAAGACCATGCCAATAATAACATTTTCAATATATGCATTAACGACAACATATAATTTACACTCTCTCGCAGTCTGTTAATAGTCTTGTTCTGTTAAATAGCCGTCAAGGTGAAATTACACCCGAATAACACGGGATATGATCATCTGTTAAGTCTATGTACTCTTATCTAGTTTCCGTTGGTGTTATCGTATTGAACTCTCTCAGACATATGACATGAGAAGATCAACATTGCACACTTAGGGATGCAAAATCGTAGATAAAAACATCGATGTTCCTGCGGAAAAATATCGATGTTAAAAAAGATCGCTCTGAAAAACGATACATCGATGTTTTTCCGATGTTTCCATACGTTTAAGAAATATTATTAAAAACACACTGAAATGAAGCTGTGTTGCCAGAAAGTATCTGCCTTATTTATGTTCTTTCACTAGTCTACGAATACACAGCGAAATGGCAGATTAGAATGAAAAAGAAGTTAGGAATAAGGTTTCGCTACATATTGCACTGATTTTACTTGGGATCTACATCGATTTGCTCATTACATGCGAAATAACTTGTGTTTTGTTGACGTATTGCATTTTTCTTAGCTGTCGACGTGGAGAAAATTAAACATTATGCATCTTTCAGTTATTACTTAATAATGAATTTTTAAAATGAATATTCATCAGTGACGTTTATCAAATCATGTACCTTGCTGAAATGAAAATCTATGTTTTACTTTACTTATTGGCTTTTGTATCGGAGTTTTCATCGACTCTTGTTTGATGTTTTAACTGACATTTTGACAGTACGATATCAGTCTGTCTTGATAACGCTGTCAAAGATTTGATTCCACTGATGTTGGAGGGTGACATTTCAGTATTTGCAGCAGCCCGTGCTGGACAAACAACAGATTAATCATCAGATTGTTTCGTATATCACTTACCTACTATTTCAAAAGTATGAAAACAGCGACGAGCGACTACACCAGGAGCACCAAACTTGAGCTGACGCTGGGTGAGCAACTAATAAAGTAATAATGGAGTTGCCAATCAATTGTTTTGACGATGTCGATAGTTTTGGACTTCTGTCGTCGATGCATCGGCGATATATCGCTGTTCAAAACATCGATATTAATATTGATTTTTATGGACGAACCTCGATGTTTTCCAAAACTCGTTACAAATGTATCGCTACCCTCTTTACCACTGCCACCCAGCGAAACCCAAAACGCCAGGCCAACACCACAGTCTAACCTACCAGTCACGACAGTCGAGCAAATTTTTGTTATCCGCTGCGATCACAGCGCCCCAAGCGCCCAGCAGCGGACACTACTGCATTGGCGGTTTCTCGTGATTTGTGTCGTTTTACTTGCAGCTTATATTCGTTTTTATGATCGTTTTTTAACCGGCAAAGCTTGTAGCAATTAATTGCAACAACAACCAGAAAAAGACACCACATTTGTCATTTTTCAGATTTCCTAAGAACCCTGAAAGGTTTGTTATATAATCCTATTTCTGAAATGTTTTCATTACGAATCGTCTGACAACTACATACATTAAAGTATAATTATGATTATTTGACCTTCTTAGCATGAGAAAATGGCTCATAAATTTCAGAAGAAAAGATCTGCTGACAAGATCGTTTTTTCAACCGGGAACGCTTGTAGCAATTAATTGCAGCAACAACCAGAAAAAGACATAACATTTGTAATTTTTCAGATTTCCTAAGAACCCTGAAAGGTTTGTAATATAATCCTATTTGTGAAATGTTTTCGTTACGAATCGTCTGACAACTACATCCATTAAAGTATAATTATGATTATTTGACCTTTTTTAGCAGTAAAAAATGGCTCATAAATTTCAGAAGAAAAGATCTGCTGAAGAAAGATAACGTTTACCTCTACAATAATGTGAAATTTTGTTCGTTGCACTTCGAACAAAACCAGTTCATGAACGCAGAAAGGAATAAAACTGGTATGGAATGATGTACACCATTATTAGAAATATCGAAGAAGCCGCCACGATTGTCCCTGAAAAGGAAATTGCCACAGATAGCTGAAGACCAAACTTGAAAAGCTACTAAAAATTTTAAAACTTTATAATTTTAGAGAAAAGTTGCAAATTGTGAGAATAAGGTGAAAACCACCTACAAGATTTTGAGGGAAGTGTCAGGAAAATATCCAAAAATGTGTAGACGATATTAACAGCAAAATCACACCTGGCCGTCATTGGTCGTACTCGCCCGAGTTTTCGGAAATAAGCTTAGTTAATTCGTGTTTGCTGTGCACCTAACGTAACGAGGAAGGCTGGTAAAGTTTCAACTACTGGTAAAATAAAGTCTTCAACGTACTTCTACTGTTACTTGCCAGTAGGCTGCCTCATGCAACACAGAACAATAATAATGACTAAAGTCGTATTTCTTCTAACATGTGGTACTGCAAAGTAAGCACACAACGAAATGGAAGTTGTCACACCACAAACAGTTTCTTTTCGTTTGCGTGATAACGTTAGCGGTTCAAGCAGCAAGCGCATGAGGCAGCTAGCTGGGGGAACTTCTCCCTCCACCTGCATGCGCAGACCACACTCTCAGCCGTCATTGCGAGCAGACGAACTAAAAGAGCGAACTAGTTCGCGGTAGAGTCGCGAACTAAAGTGAGCGCTCTCTGTCGCGAACTATTATGCGCAAGTCTAACTTGTAGTGTTCGTTCCATAGATCAGTATTGACGACTTTCAAGTGGATGTGGAACACTCACACAATATATAGCCCGAAATAATAATATTACTAATAGTATGAGCACATACACTACATCATTTGGTTCCGTTCAATAATTCGTCAATGTAACAGAAAGAATTAGTCACTAGTAAGTGCTTCAGCCTCTGCAAACTGATACAACTTAAATTCTACCCACCTCTGCCTTTAACATTAACAAAATAACAAACTCTTTCAACAGTAAAAGCTCATATGGAATTGATGGCATTTCCATCAGAGTACTAAAATTACACGCCTGAGACAAAGAGTAGAGAATCGACATGCTATTTATTCGATAAGAAGGCAGTACAAAAAATAAATAAATAAATAAAAAATTAAAATTAAAATTAAAAAAAAAGAACGAAAAGTGAGATAGAGCTTCACGGATTGTAATTCATTTTATAGCAAAAAATATTATTTGACAAAAACAACAAGTGTCAGAATATTTAAATTGTTCTTAATACGAAGACCATGTCAATAATAACATTTTCAATATTTGCATTAAAGACAACGTATAATTTACACTAATTCTCTCGCAGTCTATCAATAGTCTTGTTCCATAAAATAGCCCTCAAGGAAGCATTATGTTTGAGTAATTCCGAAAATCATCATGTGTTATGTACACTTAGTCTGATGTTAGCGACTCATCTAGTTCCCATTGGCGCTATAGTTCCCATTGGCGCTATCGTGATGAAACCTGTCAGTCATATGACAAGAATTAGATCACCATTGCACACTGCTAGAAGCCCATTCAAGACACAAGCATGGTGTAGCCAACACTGTAATAGTATAATTTTCACGAACTTTTTCTCTTTTCCTTGAAAGATTCCTCTAGCTGAGGGGAGCCAGTTAAAAGCTTACTTTGAACATAATATATGACTCTGGCCGTGAAACCAGCTAAAGGATTCACGTGAACTACTGACTACTTCCTGCAACAGAATCTTGTTCCCTGGTCCTGAATTTAGAACTGTCTCAAACTTTACTTTAGCAGCAGGAAGACAAGGAGACGGTGGCCAACATACGTCGTAGATCACGAGAATTACACACAATCATTAATATACGAGCCATCCCGAACTAAACCATTTCTTGAAGGAGGCTGTGAGAACATTTATGGCGCAACGTAATTAAAAATATGGCAATATGCATTTGAAATTTTTCTCAGCACTGTTGAAAAACGACATTAAATAAAAAAGGGAGCGTATTCATAAACTAATATTCATAAGAAGGAATAAAATTTTACTGACAATAAATTATTTTTTCAGTTTTAACATGAGTAAATGTGGCATCCCACATTGAAACTTAATCTAAAGTAATCTGAACTGAACAAAGTCGGGAGAGGGATTTGCAATCAACAAGCATTCAGCTACTCACACGCGTGAAGCAAAGCGAAACTCAGCGGGTTGATACGAAGAAGAAACAGGCGCCGCTATCATAGGCGAAATTCATCGAACCAGGATGTACCACACAACACACACACACACACACACACATACGCACACACACAAACTTCGTAGGTCACTCTGATCTGTCTTTCTTTACTTGAGAGTGTATGCGATAATATCGAGATTACTTTCCATCCAAATTAAACCGTGTGCATGCGGAATTATTGAGAGACACGACACGTGTCTGCTAAATTACATATTCACACCCCACGGAATCACAGATTACGAAGCAAGAATACACAATTGGAAGGCACTGGTGTGTAAGCAGTGGCGAGAACTAAAGTGACTAGCTATAAACCATTGAAATCGGAGTTTGGAGCCACGTGGTTCCCAAAACCAGTAAAAATACAAAAATTCTATTTCTGAAGAATAAAGAAAAATAGCTACAGCATGCAACCCTTACAAATGCATAGGATATCATAAGGAAGCTAAAGAACGACAGTTAGATGCGATTGGGAAGGTTTCGCACGGATGGACGAAGTTCAGTCTTCAAAAGTCAGGAAAGTGGAATAAATTTAGAGTCGTTGTAAAACAACTGATGTGTTCAAATGTTTGTAAAACTATCGGACCAAACTGCGTGGTCATCAGTCCGTAGCTTACAAACTACCTAAACCTAGGTAAACTAACCTAAGGACAACACACACACCCATGACTCAGGGAGAACTCGAACCTCCACGGCGAGCAACAGCGCGCTCCGCAGCGAGGTGCTTTAGACCGCGTGGCTACTCCACCGCGGCTAAATCAACTAAGAAATACTGCATGCAGCCCCTAGAAATACGTAGTATTTAATAAGCAAGCTAATAAGGGGGGGGGGGGGGTGTACAAAGCTAGAAGAGAATTTAGTGACGGAGTCTGAATGCAAAGTACAAGTTTGGAAACGAAACAACAACTTAAAATAGAGAGAGAGAGGAGATCGCGATGTACTAAGGGAAATCAGAAACATACACACGTGATTTCTTGCCTGAAGGGCCTAGAAACAGACACAGAGGTAGATGAAGGCTTTGTTCTAAGAATACACCACGTGGAATACATATCACTCGCGGAAGAGGAAAACAGATAAGAGTATTTCACATGCACTACACAGAATAAAAAAATTGCCGCATATTATTCGCATTCCACAAAGTTAGAAAGAAATTAAACAGAGTTCATGTACCGCCAGCTAGTCTCACACAGGTTACCGATTCCCAGCCGTTATCAAACCGAATTAGTTGCATATTCACCGCGTTTACCTATGCAAAATCACCGAATTGAAATTGAATACATTTCCGTGCATGATCGGAGAATCTTTCCCGAAAAATGAACCTAAGATGTGAAGTCTAAAGGGCCCCACACACGAGCGACGGATCGCAGCAATCCGTCGCTTGGGCGACCGATCGCTTCGGTGTGGACAAATCGTAGCGATCTGTCGCCGATCGCTGATCGCATGGAAATCCCAGGCAACGTGGCAGATTGCATGCAATTCGTCGATGCAATATGGCTGCCAGGATGCATAGCAGCGACGTGTGCCAATATGCTTGAGACTCGTTTCTCTAGTTACCAACCGTGTTTGTGATTAGTGTCGCTTTTCCACGTTCAGTAATAACTTTACGTTACATTGAATTATTATTCGGGGACCACGAACTACTCTAAGCAATGGAGGTCAGCGGTTTCACTTATATTAAGAAGTAATACAAAGTGCACCCTAGAATTTCTGAAGTGATCAGCATATAGAAGCTTGTGCTCATAGCACTGGAATTGGTAGGACGTTCATAGTAATAGCCAAGAAGCACTTGAGTTCCAGCTGATGATTTTGATTTATTTATTAAACAAGTGCAGGTTTTATTAGAAATTGTAACTTTGAAACAAAATGATTAATATGTTGGGCCTATTAAAGGGCCCATTAAAAGGGTATTTAATTGTTCAGGGCAAATCAACAAAGCTGTAGTGAAGACCCTAGTCTTTTCATATAAACTAGCTCCCTTTTTCGCAATTTATAGTCATTGTAGTCAGTCAGCAGTGCGGCTATTTACAACATTTCTGTAGACACATCGAGACTGAAGAACGAATTGTGTAGCATAGTAACTTGAAGTTAAACTAAAAGACAAACCAATAAAAAGGAATTGAGGACTAATAAACGACAAAACAAACCTGTTTTTACACTAGAAAGATGTATACAGCCCACTTGGCGGCACTAAAAGTGTAACGTAACCAAAACTCCCTAAGAGAACGTAATCAAAACAAGTTTAATAAATTACAATTCCCATTCCACTATTACTCGTCAGGATGCAGAAATCAACTGTGACTGCTATTAAGAATAAAAGAGCCTCTTCAATTCCAGAATTTGCGTACACATATGCGTTCGTAATTCTCGTAGAAATTGCTTGACAAATCGTTCGTGTGTGGCGAGGTGGAGGCGAGCGATGGATTACAGCGATTTGTCGCGTGTGTGTGGGGGCCATAACAAACCGGACAACGAATCGCTACCATCTCAAGGGAGGAAAGAAATTCAGAACGCCTTAACAGCTCGAAGCGCAGCCTCAGAATGTCCTATAGGCCCCTTAGACCTCCGCCACCAGGCCGGAAATCCACAGGACATTGGCAAAACCCAGGAAAAACGAGGTGGTGGTGAAGAGCTTAAACTTGCGCGTCTTGCCGAGGTTCTCTAGCTGTGCATTTCCAACCCAATTTGTAACCAAAAGGTGGAGGAACCTCGTTGGTAGCATCAAAAGCAGAGGTTGGTAACGACTACCTATCGATACAAAGCCAGACTAACACTAGCAGCCACCAACCAACGACGAAAATTCCCATACATACACTCAGACTGCCATGCTAGAAGATTCTCATACATGCACATATGCTCATTATGAGAGAAAAGTTCTCGTAGCCGCAGCGCGCTACCGATTTTTCAGACTAAAAAAATCACCTGAGCAGTCACACCAGGAATGGATTACGGAACTGAAGGGCTTAACCCGCAAATGTAATTTTACTTGCTCTTGTGGACTTTCGTATAGTGACGTGATGTTAAGAGATGCGATTACGCAGAACATTCAGGACCCCAGAATTAGGACAGTCTCGCTTCTTTTCTAAGATTGATTTAGCAGAGGCATACTTACAGGTTCCACTCGATGACGAATCAAAAAAGTTTTTCGTCATTAATACTCAAATGGGCCTTTTTCAATTTCAACGCCTACCCTTTGGCAGTTGTTCCGCCCCGCTATTTTTCAGCGTTTCTTGGAACAGCTGACAGTTTCTGTACCGTGTTGCTCGAACTATTTAGATGATATTGTGGTATCCGGACGTTGAAGAACATTTAGCAAACCTGGAGTGCCTTTTCAAAGTGCTGACTGCAGTAGGTCTACGTTGTAATAAAGCAAAGTGTTCGTTTTTTCAAACTGAAATAGAGTACCTAGGCCATGTGATTAATGCCCAAGGAATTCATCCCTTACAGTCACATCTTAAAGCAATCAAAGACTTGCCTCCTCCTAAGAATGTGCACGAATTGCAAGCAGTAATGGGAAAGCTTAACTATTATTTCAGATTTATTCCCAATGCCTCTCAGATTGCAGCTCCACTGCATCGCTTACGTAGGAAGAATGTTCCTTTTGTATGGTTCAAAGAGTGCCAGGTTGCATTTGACAAATTAAAGTCAGCACTACTCAGTGATGCATGTTTGATTCCCTTTGGCCCACAGAAGCCTCTAGTGTTAGCAGTTGCTGCCTCGTCGTACGGTCTGCGTGCAGTATTGTCGCATCGTATTGGCTCTCACGATCGTCCCAAAGCCTTTGCATCCAAGCTACTGACGCCAACGCAACAGAATTACAGTCAGATAGAAAAGGAGGCCTTAGCAATCATTTAAGGCGTCACAAAGTTTCATCATTATCTCTATGGCAGAAAATTCTATTTGTTGACTGACCACAAGCCTCTCACGTCGTTCCACAAAGCCAATTCCGCCACGAACGGCACAAAAGCTACAGAGATGGTCCTTAATACTGTCTAATTATCAGTATGAGATTTTGTACCGACCTACCACTAAACACGCCAACGCGGACACACTTTCCCGACTTCAAGTTGGCCAGGATGTGTCATTTGATTCTTCGCAAATGGCATGTTGTCAGAGAGACTCCAGAGATGCTTCCGCTGTCGCAGATTTCCCTTTGAACTCTCGTCGAGTTGCACAGGAAACAGCTGCGGATGCAGACCTAAGTGTGGTAGCACGTTTTATTCGCTCTGCGTGGCCTGCCAGAGCCAAAGACATTGATCGGCCTCTGGTTCGACGTTATTTTGCACAACGTCAGGCATTATCTTTAAGTCAGGGTGTTCTGTTGTTACATACGGACAACTACCAAACAAGGGTTATTGTTCCTCGTTCCCTGCAACGAGAAGTGTTACGCCTCCTGCATCAAGGACATTGAGGTATTGTTAGGACAAAGCAAATGGCCAGACGTCATTGTACCTGGGTTGGTATGGACGCTCAGATAGAGCGCATGACGTCACAGTGTACTGTTTGTGCGGAGCATCAGGCGGCTCCTCCGCAACGTTTCTCAGACTGGCCACGACCCAAGGGACCATGACAACGTTTACACATTGATTTTGCCGTCTGGAATACGCGCTGGTTAGTTGTTGTAGACGCTTTCAGCAAGTTTCCTTTTGTGATTGCCATGAACTCAACGACGGCGTCTAGTACAATCAGTGCCTTACCATCAGTGTTTTGCATCGAAGGCTTGCCTGAAACTATCGTCAGTGACAATGGACCTCAGTTTGTTAGTGCGGAATTTCAACAGTTTTGTCGTGTGAATGGCATTCAGCATATTACCACCGCACCTTTTCACACTCAGTCCAATGGTGAAGCAGAACGCTTCATTCGAACATTCAAGTCTCACATGGTAAAGATGAAAGGTCAGCACTCCAGGCAGCAAACTCTTCAAATTTTCCTGTCTACGTATCGGTGCATGCCACGTGACGGCCCGTCTCCTGCCGAGCTGCTACACGGCCGCCGTCACCGCACTCTCCTTCACCTGCTGCAGCCTCCCACGCACCGAGTCGGTTCGTATGGCGCTACGCGTTTTCAGGTTTCCACGCCGGTGCTGTACAGGGTGTTTGCTGGCAACAAGAAGACATGGTTGCCAGGCATCATTCAGCGCTGCTCGGTCGCAATATGTATGTCGTACGTTCTTCCACAGGGTCGGAGCTGCGGCGCCACGCAAACCAATTGCGCCTGCGCAGGCCGCGCGATCGTGTCTCGGGTTTTGATTCCAGACCCAGTTCACCGCCAGGGAGCACAACCACATCGCCCGCCAGCGTCCCCGGACTACGAGATCGTCCCGATGGAGATCGACGCGCCTCCGTCGCCGCCGCGGCTGACAGCGTCATCGAGTGGGACTCCGGGACCGTGCGTGCCCCCGCCGCCTGGGCCACGCACCTCAGAAGAAGATGACCTGCTTCCCTCTGGGCGGAGGCGGGCGCCCTTTCGCTGGTTTTGGCGGGTTTTCCGGCGGATCGCAAGGTGTATACCGGGGCGCGGACGGCGTCTCGATCCCAGCCTCAGCTACGACGCACCTCCCACCAGTAACGCCCCCGCCCAGACCCTCCTCCCAGTGCCGTCGCCGTGGCCCTCAGCCCTACGCCACGACGGCGCGGCGGTTTGGGGGGGGGGGGGGGGGCGTGTGGTGTCGCACAAGTCTAAAGTGCGCGCCACCTACTTTCGCCGCGCGCCGTCATGCACGCACGGCGCGGCGTTCTTACGACGTCAGCCACGAGCGCCCTCTGTTACAACTCCGCTCGTGGCCATCACTGAACGACATCGTTCACTTGGAACTGAGATAGGAACCAGTTAAGACTTCGGAATCAGGTAGGCACTAGTGAAGACTTGGCTATCGGACAGGCACTAGGCAGTCCTCTAGCTCAACTATTTATCAGCACTCAGCAGTACTGAACTATGTAAAAGTTAAGTGTTGTATAAATTCTGTTCAATATATATCTCGTTCTAATTTACTCTAGTGTTTCTAGTTTCTGCTGTCCCACTGGCTGGTCACCTCCTACCTGCACAAGTGTGCATCCTTTATTCCTGTGTCGGTCTCATTCTACTCGGCCATCGACACCTACGACGGAAACGAGACACAAAAGCGGCGACGAGGCCGGGACACAGAAGTGGGGACGAGGATGGGATACAAAAGCTTCTTCTACTACTTATCACACCATTTTATTCAGATCGGGGAGACCCAACCCTCAAGCCCCATTTTATGTACTTTTCCGGCACTAGTGACTTGGTCCGTAGTTCGCTGGCGGAATGTCAGACACAAATGGAGTATTTCTTGAGGAATGTCGGTGTGACCGATTATAGTTATAGCAGCTGGGACTGTTGTGGTATATTCTGTGACATTAACAATTATGATAATACCGTCATGCATAAAAATTTATCACTTGCGTATATGATAATGTTCCAATACGATTTACAGAACCAGATTAAAAAATAATAAAAAACGTGTATTTTCATTAAAAGTGGCGTGAGTTCATCGAGGATTAACCTCTAAACACGAAACAAGAAGTATACTCTAAAATATATAATAACAAAAATAACCATCTAAAATCTTAGTGCGACGCGATACGCGCTGAAAATTCGTCATTGATGGCTATAGAAAGTACTTGAATCAATAAATATTATCACAGAATATAAGACTTGGTTTTCGTTACAAAGTTCCTATCGATATGGTAGGTGCGAGTAGCGAAATGCATTTATGAGTAACGATTCAGTACTTAGAGTCAGCGAAAGCACTCCTTAGTACCGAATACTGCCAGCTAACGCCTGTTCACATTTATACATAGTAGTAGGGTCGCCAGGTGTGGCGATTTTTCGTATTCTTGGCTAACGTTTGGTTAGAGTAGTGGCAATTCTAGCTTTTCGGTGATTGGCGATTAAATTAGATTACTTCACGATGCTTCAAATAAAATCAATGTACAGCAATCCCTCTTGAAGTTGAGTGAACTCGGCTTTTACTCAGAAATCTTCAAATGTTTGTAGAGCTTATGGAACTTAACTATTGGGTTATCAGTCCCTAAACTTACAAACTACTTATGAACTAGCTAATACCAAGGACGGCACAAAATCCACGTCCGAGCGAGAATTCGAACCCCCAACCGCAGTGGTCGTGCAGACTGTGACTGACGCGCCACAGAACGCTCGACTGCCGCGGCCGGCGGGGTTTTACTCCAACCTGAGTTAACTGTGTTGCAAGTCTAACCCGAGTTGCCGAGCCCGAGATAGAACGAAAAAAGTTAGATAACGTTCGTTCGACTTCGATTGTTTCGTTACTGTTTGTAAGGACTGCGATACGGTTCAGTTAACCAAAGCCGGCCGCGGTGGCCGAGGTGACTGAGGCGCTCCAGTCACGGTCAGCACGGCCACTACGGTCGGGGGTTCGAATCCCCCCTCGGGCATGGATATTTGTGCCGTCCTAGTTCGTAAGTAGTTCATAAGTAGTTTGTAAGTTTAGTGACTGATGACCCCGTAGTTAAGTCCCATAAGCTTAACAAACATTTGAACATTTGAGTTAACCAAACAGTTGCCAGGAAAAATCTGAATGCATTCGATAAACGAGTGTAGTTAGTCTCATTCGCGTCTGCTCGGTTTGTGAAACGGTTTGAATTGAACGGATACTTGGGCTAAAAGTGTCTTCACTCACGTCTTGTTTTCTGGTATTGTTGGACAATGATTAGTCAAACCGTACCACAAGCAAGAAATAAAGTACTTATTAAAATTCAGAAAATAAAGTAGGCCTATTTTAAGTAAATAGCTAAAAGTATGAACTTATGGGGACACGCGAAGTGTAACTTCAGACAGTAACCACCAATAATAACTTATCTGTTGAATTTTGATCATTAGCATTTACTGATTGTAACTGCAAATGCAGGCTGAAAAATGTGTTTACTTCAGTAAGTAAAATTTCAGGTCTTGACAAAAATATTGGTATGACTGGAACGCAAGTGTCATTCCATGTCACTTCAACTAAACATTCCTGCTCTGGCTGTCACTGATTTTAATGCAATTATGTGTCAAATTTGGCACAGGGTATAGTTTAACGTTCGTCAAAACTACAATGGGCGGTTTATTGTCACTTGTTTGACTTCAAGTTTACACAAAGTAAGGGTGTATTTGTTGCCAATTTTAACTGTCAGTTCTCGGGAAATGTTTTGTCGAAAGTAATTAACTTATGATTTGCTGCTTTATGCCTGTACGACGACCTGGTAGTGCTCGCCAAAAATCAGAGACAGCTGCAACACATGATGAACCGTTTGCTGGAAACGGGAAGAAAATACGGCATGGAAATAAACATCGAAAAATCAGAATATCAAAACGTGAGAAACACTTTAAGATAGTTTTTACAATCGGGAACTGTAAAATGTGAATCAGTTCAATTACCTGGAATGTTTTATGCCCACTGCACCAACGAAATCCGAGCAAGAATCGCCGTGGCCAAAGCTGCTGTCAACAAGAAGAGGACTCTGCTAACCTGCAAGTTGAGGTTGGCATTAAGGAAGAAACTGGTAAAGTGGTACATCTGGAGCATTGCACTGTATGCAGCAGAGACATGGCCCATGAGAAAGAAGGGGGAAAATACGTAGAGAGCTTTGAAATGTGGTGCTGGAGGAGAATGGAAGAGATTAAATGGACAGATCGCATGAAAAATGATGATGTACTGAGAAGAGTAGGAGAGAAGAGAAGTATTCTGCATACAATTCTACAGAGAAAGGCCAACTGGATTGAACACATACTTAGGCACGAGGGACTTCTAAACGGTGTTGTCAAAGGGAAAATCAGAGGAAACACAGGACGAGGAAGAAGAAGAATTCAACATCTGGACGACATGAAAGATGGAGATATAACAGACTGAAGGAAGAAGCTGAAGACAGGGAACAATGGAATCAGAAATTCTCCGCCGTGGTGGAGTAGCCGAGCGGTCTGAAGCACCTCGCTGCGGAGCGCGCGGTTGCTCGCCGTGGAGGTTCGAGTCCTCCCTGGGGCATGGGTGTGTGTGTTTGTCCGTAGGTTAGTTTACCTAGGTTTAAATAGTTTGTAGGCTACGGACTGATGACCACGCAGTTTGATCCGGTAGATTTACAAACATATTCAGAAATTCTCCATACGAAGACATGGCTCTGCCACTAGGCAGAACACTACATAATAATAATAAGCTTCTAGCAAAAACGCCCTAAAAAGCGGAGTCGCTGTAACGGAAGGTACCGGTACGACAAACGTGAGACTTCGCATGTGTTTCATTAATGTATTACTTTTCGATACTGAATAAGTTAACTACAAATTTCAATAATTTTTAAACGAGGTAAAAATGTATTTCGAAACAATTTTACAGAAAACTACTACATAATTTTAGAAACTGAGCTTATTAGAATCACCACTGTTTAATCGTAATAAATGATGGGGTTCACAACACGAGATGATTCGAGTCAAAGATTGGCGCGAAAACTGCGGCACGAAAAAATGCCAAACTGGGATTCCTATATCTCGTAGACGAAACACATTCTCATCGTACCACTTAATGCACAATAGGTTTATAGCACAAGGATATAAAATACAAAATTTCATTGGCATACTATATTCCAAGAATCTATAAAATCGTCGAAAAGTGCAGATTTTTGCGAAAGAGTGAAAACAGTCTTTTAAAAATGACGTTTGTTTATTAAGGCCACCAATCCATTTTCAATCGACACAACGAGTTTCAAGCCTCTCCGCAACAGTGAATTTCCAACATGGGCTAACAATGCTTCATAACCTGAGGCAGAGAAGCCGGTAAACTCGCACTTTGGCTTCTTACATCTCGATGATTAATGGCATGATAAACATGAAGACCTGGACACAACAACTTAGCAACAAAGTGTTCCAATATGAAATATAATACACGAACTGTTTTCCATCTTTGTACCAAGTTAGATCCAACTTGATTTTCGTAAGAATTACTAAAAATATATCACATTCAATTTGCCTTTAAAAAATCTGTATTCCATATCGCTTCTTTCAGCAATATAACACCCGAGATGCAAAAAGCTTATAATCGTCAAAACTTTACACCCGTTCTCCGCGAAGTCGAGCTTGAAGTCAGAGAAGTCGAAAAGTAGACCTATTGTTTCTACGAACCTTATACGTTACCAGCATTTAACGGGAACATGTAAGAATGTTCACATAAAATTTCTTTGAAATCGGTGATGGTCGAGCTGTAAATAAATTAAAAAAAAAAAAAAAAAAAAAAAAAAAAAATTGAAATGTTTGGATAGCTTATGGGACTTTGGTACGGGGTCATCGGTCCCTAAACTTACAAACTACTTATAAACTAGTTAACACTAAGGACGGCACAAATATTCATGCCCGAGGGGGAGATTCGAACCCCGACCGTGAATGGCGCACCGCAGTCCCCTCGGCCACCGCGGCCGGCAGGAAGTAAATCCGAAATTAGGAGATTTGACATGGAATAATCAATTTTAATGTAACCATTCCCAAGCTTTGTATTCTGTATAAACAAGTATGTGGGCGTCAACTAGGTAAAGCAGTCAACAATCCGAAGATTGGTTTGAACACCACAGTGCTTTACTAGGCATGGACCTGTTTGGAGGTGGTTTGCCGTTGCCTTCCTCCGACCTTCGAACTGACTTACCCAGCCAGTTATAGGGGGACCTACAGTTTAACGTGGGTTCCGAACCACGGTGCTACTCGGTATTTTTCACATGAGCAATACTGCCAGAGGTGAAAGAAGTGTTAAGTGACAGATAAAAATCCTAGAACCTGGCGGGGATCGAACCCGCGACCTTTGGATTTGTAGTCTGGCACTCTACTACTGTGCAACCGAGGCATACTAACTATTGAGGCTGAAAAGTTTTTTCGTTACGCACACCACTGAAATGTAAAATAGCGTAACCTGCCAGAGGACTCGCTTCGTTCATCTCAAGTTACTAACTGTAGAATAAGAAATTGCACTTCAGTAAATATTTAAACTCTGGCAAGAACGTTTATGCGTAGTCTATGAAGGAGATTATATTCAGTAGTAAGGAACTGCGTGTTTTGTACAGAGCGCACCTAATAAAAATGGACCATAGAACAGACTAACATGGTTCACAGAAACACAAGACATAAAAGAAAAGGAAATTGACTACTAACGTAACTACAGCAGTTGCTAAAAATGGCCACCATTCATCTCTTGAACTAGGTGACCTAGGTAGCTAGCTAGAGCGCGCCAAGGCAGCGGAAAGGTTCTCGTAGAATCGTCCGGTTGTTCGGGCAGTTGCCATCATGGTGGAAGTAACTTTAGGTCTCTATCCCTTCCGTCAATGATATCAACTAGTCCATTTATTTGCCCCACCATGAATTACTCATTGAAACACACACACACACACACGCGCGCGCGCGCGCGCGCTGCTGTTCGTTAGTCTAAACTCGAGAACGGCAGAACCGATTTGGCTAATTTTAGTCTTGAAATATTTGTGTAAGTCCAGGGAAGATTTAAACGGTGATAAAATATGGAAAAGTTGTTCGGAAAAGAGGAAAATCGGGACAAACTGAAACATTTTCCATTCAGCTATCAATACCGTTCGTTCAATTACGATTAAATGTTGTACATTTCATGTTAAAAGCAAGAGGAAGGTTCGCATCAAATAAAAATTTGGAAAAGTCGCCCGTAAAGTAGGAAAATTTAATATAAATATAAATGAATAAAAATCAGTTTTCACATGGTTGTACGAGCATCACTTGAATACGGCTTGACAGGACCAATACATTTTTTGGAAAATCTAACGGAAAATTGGAAAATTAGAGAAAAATGAATGTTCGTTTTTCAGTGTGTTCTTGATTGAATTCAGAACGCACCCAACACAACAACCAAGTCATTATTTTACAAGTTTAAAATCTAAATTTTCTCCGCAATTGTTCCAAATTTTATCACCGTTTAAACCTTCCCTGAATTTCGACGAATGTGACATGAACATTGTCCTGGACACGTGTGCATGATTTGTCCACGCTTTCCGCCCACTATCGAGCCGATTCTTAGACTATTTGATGATGCCTTTATAAAGCTACTGGGTCTAAAATACATATGATTTCAATTAATATGGTTTATATTAAGAGGTAAGTGATACGAAGTTCACCGGGTGCTAAATAAAATAAATAACATTGCAAACTCTAATAATTCCATTTAATTCAAATGTTTGTGGCAGTGGCAAAGAGAGTAGCGATACATTTGTAACGAGTCTGCTTTTTTATGGAACGAATCCATGCGGATACTCATCGCGGCTCTGCCTGACAGCGTTACCATGCTGGTGTCTAGGAGGGGCTGCCTGCAATGTGCAATGGTGATCTTTTCATGTCATATGTCTGAGAGAGGAAACTAGATGAGACTATATGGACTTAACAAGTGATGTTATCCCGTATTATTCGGCGTGATGTCACCTTGACGGCTATTTAACAGAACAAGACTATTACCAGTCTGCGAGAGAGTGTAAATTATACGTTGTCGTTAATGCAAATATTGAAAACGTTATTATTGACATGATCTTTGTATTAAGAACAATTTCAATAGTCTGACACTTGTGGTTTTTGTCAAATAATATCTTGTGCTATAGAATTAATTACAATCCGTAAAGCTCTATCTCACTTTTCCTTCTTTTTTTCTGTACTGCCTTCTTATCGAATAAATTGCATGTCGATAATCTACGCCTTGTCTCAGGTGTGTAATTGTGTATGTTCGAAAATGTTCAAATGTTTGTAGAGCTCATGGTACTTAACTACGGGGTCATCAGTCCCTAAACTTACAAACTACTTATGAACTAGCTAATATTAAGGACGGCACAAATATCCATGCCCGAGGGGGGGAGGGGGATTCGAATCTACGAGCGCAGTGGCCGTGCAGACCGTGACTGGCGCGCCGCAGACCGCTAGGCCACTGCGGCCGGCTCCATTTAATTCAGTTAATGTAAGTAAAGGAATAAAGTACGCACTACATAAAAGCGTCAACATGTATCCACAATTAAATATAAAATGTTTAGTACAGTACATTAAGAAAAAGTATTTAGTAAAAAGCATATTGAACCATCAGGTGTTTATTAATTCCAGAAAAATCGACTAGTTTCTGTCGTAGACCATCATCATAGATAAACTACACAAACGTACAGAATTAAAGTAATTAATCTACACAATACGAAAGAAAATGAAAACAAAAATTATACACAGTAACATGAAAAACTGAAAATATCATGACTACTGATAATAGTGTTATAAATATGTACAGGGCATTAAAACAACTTAGGAAAATGTATTAGCTAAAATAAATGTGGCTGATAACATCATAAGTCAATTTCACTAAAATTGTTATTTTTTACTATCTCATCGGTCAAGCATGCATAAGAGAATGGAATGTGAATAATAAGGAGTGCACTGTGATAATGTTATGTGTCAAAAACTAATATAATCCATGCTATTGATATTTAATAGTACAGAGTTATTCTACATGAGAATATAGTAACTTTGTCTGAATATCTTTGGTTACAAACCAAGTAAACAAAATGATAATTTTATTTTTAGTGAAATTGATTTCTGATGTTATCAGCCAGATTTATTTCATCTGACGCATTTCACTAATCTGTTTTAATACATTGTGAGTATTTATAACACTACTTTCAGTAATCAGGATACATTACTTTTTCATCATATTGTGTATAATTGAATCGGTCGGTGGAGAAAGGAACTAAGTCACTTTTTGGCGTTTTTAACTTTTTTTACATAAATGTAGTAAACAGACCCAGACACACATTACTGTGAAGAAAGGAACTATGTTTGGCTTCTTCCTGTGGGAGTAACAGGAGGTCGGTTTTATATGTGCTGAGGAGAAAGAAATCAAGTCAGTGACTTAGATCCTTTCCTCGCCGCACATTGCGTCCCACCAGCGAGCTTGTACTACACCAGCTACATGCTAGATGGCGTTGGTCTGCAGCATGCAGGTGTAAAAAGCGCAACAAAACAGTAACTTGGCGCAAAATGCATCAGGTGTCGTGGTTATTGTTGAGTGTTGTAAGTGATTCAATACTGTCTTTCTAAAAGTCAAAAGGACATACGTGGAATAAATCCATGCATTACCAAAATTATGGAAAATGTAATAAATTTGATAGATACCCACATCACGTATTTCCCACTCAAAGATGCTCACTATTCTGATGAAATACCTAGATGCACGCTTGGACCTTAAAACTATGCACGAAATGTTCCTTAAGTAATATCCAGACGTAAATGTGAAATACGACTGCCATAGGAAACACTTTCGTGAAAACTACAATTTTCATTTCGGACATCCGCAAATTGATGTATGTGTCAAATGTGAAGAACTACAGGCTAAGTTAAAAAGTCCACATATCTCTGACAGTAGTAAACGAACTGCACAACTTGGATATTCACAAGCGGCGCAGCAGTAAGTTTCATAAATACTTTAAAATTACTGAGCAAGACTGTATGGGCAGGGATGATATTAAAGTAAACTGGCGGAAGTAAAGTTGTGAGGCGGCATCGTGAGTCGTGTCGGGGTAGCTCAGTGGTAGAGCGCTTGCCCGCGAAAGGCAAAGGTCCCAGGTTCGAGTCCCGGTTCCGGCACACAATTTTAATCTGCCAGGAAGTTTCATATCAGCGCACACTCCGCTGCAGAGTGAAAGTTTCATTCAGGGATGATATTGTTGGACTAGCTTTCGACTTTATGAAAAACTTGCCCCTGCCAAACATCCCAGTGCAAGAAACATTACATTTATTTCATAATCAGCTGTGTTACTCACACCTTTAATCTGGCAAAAATTGAACTTGTTTCTTTTGAAACTGGATTGAAAAGGCTATAAGATGGGAAGAAAGTGTGAATCAATATAAAGGAAATTGAAGATATTTTTGGAAAGTGATGAAATACACCCATGGAGAATACGCTGATTCTGTTTATGAGGAGATTTTGAAATGGCCGACTAAGTGATAACTCACTGTGATATGAACTATTCCGATCTTTGAATTCTATTAAATAGTTGTTTTCATGTTCAGTTGAAGATAATTTATCAATAAATTTGAGCATTTGTGGAGAAATGTGTATCTTTGAATGTATTATACTCACGAAAGGAATAATTCCTTCGTTGACTGGAGAAAGGCACTATGTTACAAATTTTAATTTTTTTTCAGAAGATACTTTTTAGAATAAATAAAAATTATTTTCATTCACAGGATGTATGGTTAGAGTACAGCAACTGTCGAAAATGTCAATGCAATCCGTTAAATAGTTTAACAATAAAACAGTTTTTTGTGTCTCCTGAAAAGTATGAAAACGTGAGCTTTCTCCACCGACCGATTCAATTTTGTTTTTCATTTTCTTTCTTATTGTGTACATTAATTACTTTTGCTCTATATTTTTGTGTAATTTATCTATGATGATGGTCTACGATCGAATGTTGTCGATTTTCAGTAGCTGATGGTTTGAGATGCATTTTATGAAATATTTGACGGTTTTTAACTAGCGCCTTAGCAAAACGTTGAAAAAGTATTTCATTGCCTTTTGATAGTGTTAGCCTGTTTTTCTGTTCGTTAGATAAAATACCGCTTTGGAAAAATAGATTTTCGGATGCCACTGAAATCGCGGGAATGCAGAGGCATTTATGTGCTATTTTACTCAGCGTCGGAAATATATACATATATTATTTTTCACTCCAGAATTGGATGCTATCTATTTTCCTGTCTAAGTATGGTAACTCAGCATCCAGTTTTATCATAGCATCTGCTGAACACAATGTAGTGTCGTTCGACTGATTGTTGGTCTCTGAAATTCTTCTCGCTACAACGTCCCCAAATTTCATGTTCAGTGGAAGAAGCAGAAAACGCACAGAAAGCAGTAGATGTAGTTGGTCGGTCATCAGAGTTCATTTACTATCCACAGCTGGGCATTATTGGCATTACTTTCCAAACTCAATGCTTTTCTCTTAAATCATGGATCAAGGAAAGTATCTTTTGTTGTTGTTCGGTTACTTTTGT
Organism: Locusta migratoria; assembly: GCA_026315105.1. Classification (NCBI taxonomy): domain Eukaryota; kingdom Metazoa; phylum Arthropoda; class Insecta; order Orthoptera; family Acrididae; genus Locusta; species Locusta migratoria. The sequence continues at coordinate 365,599,208 of CM048750.1, read as the reverse complement.
AAACCCTAACCCGCTTTTCTATTACAATGGCGAGAATTCTTTGCAAAAATTTACCTATCTCTTTCGTTGGGTTTTATTTTTTACAGAATTTTGTAAACGAAAAACAAGAGGTATTACTCACGACAGACACGGATATTTTTCTCCGGATAAGATTGTAGGTACCATCTGAATTGGAAGTATCAGCGCCACTACGCCTTCAACCAATGACGTCTTTGAGATTCCATATTTGATGGAGATGAATCCAATATCGGCAGAGAAGCTGAAATTATAACCTTAAGCTTTAACAGCTACTCTTTCATGTAAAAAAGTACTGTTCCACCGGATGAGACTGTCTTGTATTAATTTGACTGCATACAACCCAATTTGCTTCCACATGGCAGCCAAGGCATAGCAAGATGTTGTTCTGTGTTTAAAAGATGAAATAATCGCACGGCATTTATCTAACACTTGTAACAACTGCTTATTGTTTAAGTGTGCTGTTTTCTGGATCGTTTCTCTCGTTTTCTATACAATCTTTTAGTACCGCATTCAGTGTGTGAGCACCACAGAAATGGTTTGCTAGTTTCAAAATTTCGCTGTTTTCTTCAATGAATAACTATTTAACAATAGTCACTATTTTTTAGCTTATTTGCCACTCATCCAATACTTGTTGAATAACATTTGCAATGTTTTCAGCTGTATGATTTTCTTGTATTTCCGAAGTAGGAAATAAGTTTGACTGAACTTTTGTCTCTTCTATATAATGTGCAGTCACACAAATAAAACTGTCATTACTGTCTGACGCCCAAATGTCTGACATCCGAGAAACATGTTCCACTTGCTGCAATTTCTTCTTATAAACTAGAGACTCAACACTTAACTTTCCTTGTGACATATGATACTTTTTTTTAATGCATTTAATAACGGTTTTAAATGCTCTGATGTAATTTCAGAAACTTCCATTCTCCACGATTTACAGAGGATGGTAATTCTTAACTATCATGTGAATTAACGCATCATCTTCAGATGTATGCAAAGCTTGCGTTAACAGTTTGGCTGCGGGTTAAATGTCATAAAATGAAAACGGCAGTGGTAGCGTTGACTATTCTGAAAACTGGTTACTGAGAGGTGCTATTATGCAGCTCCGAGAGTCACAATATTCATCAAGGTATTTCTTCTTGGTTTAGTTCATCAATATGCCTCTATTGCTAGAATATTCATAACTGTGAGCACATTTTCTGTACTTCATTCATGGAAGAGTTTCCAAATTGCGGAAGTCTTCATAGATGTTTTCAGGTGTTCATTCACACAAAACACAATGAAAGTATTATAAGACTGACTGAACTTTCCACGAACACAGATAACAAAACAAATCTTCAGAAACTGTTCAACAATAGATACCACTGTAGGTGACAGCGTTCGTCCGAATTTCCGTAGGCATACAGTCCTTACTCGTATAACGCATAGACACATGACTTGTTTTGAAAAAGATCTTTTTCAAAAATTGTGAGTACATTTTGCATGTAATGTGTTTGATCCCTGGCGAGTATTTTGATCTCGAACGTTAAACATCTGAAACGTAGCGTTATTTCTATTATAATTTGCAACAGATCTGAAGATGGTGTTTTTGAAAGGTTTAATGCTAAAATATATGCGACCACGACATTCCAAGATAATTTTATGCAGAACGGTTCCTGTTGTCTGAAATCTCTTCAGGGCCCTGAAAATTACACTTTGGAACACTCCAATAGCTGCAGCACAATTTACAGTCACACAACCGTCACCTCCGGCTTACGGTTGTGTAACTTTGAAGTGTGCCTTTGTGATTCCGTGAATGTTCTTTATTCTGAAGAAGGCCATAGCCGATAACTTAAGTGTTTCATGTGTGTGTCTTTTTTATGTGTCTGTCGCAACTTGTCGTGACGTCTTTGCGGTGAGTTGTAAACTGTCCTTATTATATTGATAAAGTATGGTTTTAATAATGAAATAATTTAATCTACAATATTACTTTCAGAGCCTGTAAGTAAAATACAACTTCGACCATAGGTATAAGTTTCTCGTGCAAACAACTGTAACACTCGGTAACATGGCGTATATTGCGCTCTTTTTGAGAAAGATACAAGTGAAGAACTGTTTGTACTGCATTTATCAATACCAAAAGCGGACACTTAGGCACAATAGGAAGTACGTACACTTAATTAGAACCAGTAATATAACTTAAAAGTATAGTTGCAAAATAAAATTATTCATTGTGCAGGCCACCTGCAAAATTCAAATCACTGCCAATGTTTTAACGTTGCGCTTACTGAACAATGAAGTACAAATGTGTATTAAACTGTTGTGATGGCAATAATTTTCACACATTAACCGGTTATGTCTAAACAATAGCGATCATTAGACTATCTCAATACACTGTAGAATAACAAGTCATCGACAGATAACATGAACCTGTATGATGATGGCAGGAAGTTATTGTACAGCCGAAATTTTGCAAAATTTTTCCAATGAAATCTGTGTTATGGACATCATAGTATCGCTCTCTAGATTGTTCATTTCAAATGAAATCGTACTCAAACCAGAACCAGCATTACACCAGGGTGGAGATGTGTGAAAGTCAGGAACGCACATCGGCCTAAATAAAACTAGATAGAAATATGGCTGGTTATTGTACTGCTTAAAATAATGTAATACATGGAGACAGAGCTCAACACTCAATAATATGGATAAATTTTTGTTAATTTCCTCTAAGAGCGGTTTGTAATTTTAATTACATATAACATGTCATAAATGCATTATTATAGTTCAGTGATTTGTCATCATCGTGCGTGCCATTGAGTTTTGTTATGTTTCCCTTTTGGAGTCGGTACGATTAGGAACCGATAACGTGGCTTCTGGATCCATTACGTCCGTGACGTCACGCTCAAGTGGTTTAAAGGATCGTAGCCAACGACCTTTCCGTCACCGGTAGCTACGTGACCTTTCAGGCTGATGAAATCGGTCCCGTCATTACGAAATGCTTGCTTTTGTGACTGCGTCGTAAAACCGAAAGGGACACAGCGCCCTTTCATGGTGAGCCCAATTCAGGTCTCTTCAGCCTTAACTCGATGGCGTTTGCTGAGAAGTCTTCAAAGAACGAGTTACAAGTACTTTCCTCTAATGACGGAGATGTTACGCACATATATCAGTTTTATACATTTTCCTTAAAATTGTTTTATATGATATAAATAAATAAAGTAGGAACGATCGTAGCGTGTGGAACTTTGTTTTGTCCGATTAAGTACTGTGTGTCGTACTATCAACTATCTGACGAATCAGAGAAACTGAACGCATTGGTGTGACCCGATGGAACCCATATGTTTTTGTTATACATCATAAATTACAGGGAAATCAAATTCTAATTACCTTGAAATGGATTATTGTGTTGTAATCGAACAACAAGTGTGTGTGTCGTTTCATTGTGTAAGCACAATGATACCTCCCTTAAAACATCAATTAAAAGAAAATTATTCTGTGTGAAATTAAAAATGTGCAGTGGATAATAGAATCTGTCAACCGGCTACGAAGTATCATTTGAAACACACCGGAAGTGAAAAATTATACTATAGTTTTCAATTACCGAAAGTAACGTGACTGAGCGATCTGCGGCGCACCAGTCACGGTCTGCACGGCCGCTACGGTCGGGGGGTTCGAATCCCCCCTCGAGCATAGATGTGTGTGTCTTTAGTATAAGGTAGTTCATAAGTAGTTTGTAAGTTTAGGGACTGATGATCCCGCAGTTAAGTCCCTTAAGCTTAACAAACATTTCAACATTTCAATTTCAAAGTAAGGTATTTGTTTAACATAGTGTTGAAAGTCATTGATGTATGACATGATATCTACTACTCCTACCATTAACTGCATTATATACGAAAATAATGCACATGCGAATACGAAAAATGTAGATTGTTATTATAAAAGTAAAGGTCAGTAAAAATGTAAATATTAAGTTATGCATTCCATTAGGAATTAGAATATTTTCGGTGTAGTACAGATATCTAACAAGAAAATATAATTAAAAACCTTTTTTTTTATAAATTAGGAGAAAAGGCACCTTCCTGATGACGTTCTCTCTCTGTTCGTTCAATAATAATCGATTATTTGAAATTATAATAATGAAACAAACATTTATTGTATTAGAATCTCAATGGTAAACGAATCACTACTGCAAACAATATAACGTGTGAAAGATTGACAAGTTGAACATTTAACTATACTATGGCCCCTTATAAGCACTGTTTGAATACTAAGAATCACCAAGTGAAGTGTTATAAAAAATCAAAGACTATTTTTTTAGCGTTGGCAAAACCATTATCTTCAATCTTCCTTCTATGTTTTGAATTACAAAGAATTAATAATCGAGCATCTGTCCAGTATTTTCAGTAAATCCATCCAATAATTGTACTTTTTTCGTTTCAGATATGATACGATACGACACAATTAATCTACTTTGTACACTCTCTTAATATTAATCGTGCTTTTCCTGCTGTAGAATTTCATCTCGACAGTAATGGCATTCTATTGCTCTTGCATAAAACCTAATTGATAGTTTCACCACAACCACATTTAACATGCACTATTCAGTCTTCTTCTACATACATTGTAGTCAGTGACTTGTCAGATAGTGAATAATTGATAGTTGATATACAAATAAGTTATTTGTTCTTGTCTGAGAGTAATGGATACACTCTTCGCCTTATTGCCAATGAGTACGACAATCGGTGACTTCATTGCAGTAATGACCTTTTTTTTCAATTTGAAACAGTTTGTCTCATAATCCGCGGCATCTTTCTTTCTTCTTCACTAAGATCCTGCTCCATCTTCAGAACTTGCAAGTTATAACGTTACGTTTCATTAAACATTATAAGTTCAATTGAATTCAGTTAATCTATAACTGTATATTTATGTGTGTATGTATCCTTTTACTTGATATATAGACGAGAAATATTAAGGTACATTCAGTGTTCAGACATGAATTAATTATCCACAGAAGCACACTTTACGAAACAACTAAATATGTTACCTTGTATGAAGCGAATAGCTGTTTTATGTATTCGGTGGATTTGTAAAAAAAATTGATACTCTAGAACATCTTTTTTCTTTTAATAATTCTTAGACTCCTTTAAAATACTTGAAAAACTGAAAAATGAAATAATAATAATGGTTATTCTCTCCCTCCCCCCCTCTCTCTCTCTTTTGCTAGCTTCAGATCTGGAAGCAAAATTATGGAGAAGCCATTCTTCCATTTTTTTAGGAAAAATGTGTACATCAGTTACGTAAAAATGGCATATTATTTAACAGGAAAACAAGTCTACGAGATAATCGCACTGCAATAGATTACATGTGACATGAAAATACATAAGAAAAACTTTTAAAGCGGAGTGACAACAAAATAGCATCATTTAAAAAAGATGAAATGGAATTATTGTAACAATTTGTATAAGTACTTCATTTTTAAAATACCTCTGTCTATATATCATCTTCCGTCACGTTATCACCTAGACCTAAGTTGACAACCAAAAGTATTACGTAAATAAAATGTGACACTTCATAAGACCCCGAACAAATATAAAAATGTGTAAGCCGCAACTACCAGAAATATACAGCATTTTAATAAGTGTGTATAAATAGTCAATTGTATATGAAATTATGCTGTATGTTGTCCCACTTTTTACGAAATGTTATTTTACTGCAATTCCCCTATTTAGCCTTTACACAGCCTAATAAGATTTGCTCTCTACTGTATGTCTGTTATGTACGTGTGTGATCTTGAGATTGTGCTTAGGAGGATAGAAATCTTGTTGCAATGGTTGGGGTATGTACTAGGTTGTTGCCATGCTGATAAGAGGTAATTAAATTACGTATATGCCATCCTGTGTTACACTATGACCTAGACCTAGATTGACAACTCCCAAGAAAATGTGATACGAATTTTCATAATCAGTTGGTACTTACACAATAAAAGAAAAGCAATTGCGATATCCCCCTCCACACAATCCTGTTCAGTCTTTAATTTATAGTTTAAAAAATTATGCTGCTTTAACACAGTGTGTTCAAGTATTGTGGTGCCAATAGCATTTCAGTCAGTTACCTACAGCCGGTGCTCTAACATGAAAATTTTAATTTTCTTATATGACTTTGTCCAATGTTTACACATGGATATTTTAACAGTAGTCGAAACTTGCGCAAGGTGTGTACCAATGTTTTTTAAGACAACTGTTGTAAATAGTGTGTTCTCAAGGGGAAAAAATCTATGTTCTGTAATTTGTGATATTACCATTTTGATATGAAGTTAATGACTTAGTTAATTGAAACCGGTAGTAAAAAAAAGGAAAAGGTGGCAGTAAACGATATTGGAGTTGTTTATTATCTCATTTAGATCTCGTCGTTCATTCTCTGACAAAATACCGTCCCTTTCTTTTAGAACAAGTAACGAAACATCCAAATAATAATCGTACTTTGTCGGGAGAAAATTTTCTCTTCAAATGCTTCACGTCAATATTTGCTTGCTGAAGGTACTGTTTCTAGGCCCTCGTTGTGTGATTTAAAGCTTATGTCCGGACATGAAAAAGAAACCAATAATTTTAAACTTTGTTTCATATACTAGCATAATAACCTGTTATTTCGTGACATGCATATGTGCCGACTGTCAATAACACGGATGACATACGTTAAATTGAGATTATAAGTAACCACTTACTACTTCTAACTCCGAGGTCAGGTAATGCTATACATTTTATTTATTTCAACGTTACTCTTTCTTGTCTCGACCGACACCCATCTGAACTGCAATGAGATGAATATAGGCATTGTAACTGTATTAATTTACTTAGAAAAGTTCAGTTCTGTCCATTCGCGCTATCGTGAATTTCAGTTACATGTAAAATTTCTGAATTTTCAGTGGTCGAAACAGTAGACGTAAAGCAAATTGCTGGTGACCGCAACATTCGGACATTTATCGTGTCCTTTAGATATTCATTGGATTCACGCTAAAGCGATGCTCACACTCACACAAACACACATACCAAAATAACTTACGCCATCAATTCAGTCGCTTTACACAATTTCTACCATGTTTATTTTATTTATTTATTTATTTAATTATTATTATCACGTGCCACTCATCAATAACGAATTCACTCTGAAGTGTTACTACGTAAAGTAGACAATGATATACTCAGTCAGTTTAACTCAGTAACGATCCTGCCCACAAGAAAGACATATTCAATTTTATGTATGAAACTTATGGTTATATGGGGTGATCTGGAATCACTTGACACACGTTTCCACCAAAGATCGCATTTTATTCATTCGGATGACGGGTTTCTACGTGCATTAGACGTCATCTTATGATCTCCTGTACATCTCAATTTTACATCTCATGTAGGCCTTACCTACTCCCTCATATTACAAATACTTCGGTACAATTCTTGCACCCATACGGATGTGAAATATAAACAATGATGGTAGAGTTTAATATACATCATTACATTTCCTGTACACATTTCCTCAAGGGACACTTGTTAGCCGAAACGTTGGTTATTAAAGTAACAGCATCTTACATTATGACACTTTACAACACCAAGAAAACCACTTTTGTCAACTGACTCTGGCCGCGTAAGCCTAGGCAGTTATACCGCTTTTATGTTTCTCTGCCGTTCCATTCTCTGATAGAAATGAACCTTACCACTTTCGATCTGCTTTCTTTTATTTTAATGCGACGATCCGGTCTCCCAAAGTGGTTGGTTGTTAACAAAATAAGTTCGTATTCGGAAGAAAAAGAAGTTGGTGAAAGAAATTTCTCAAATACATCTCACCGCAACGAATAACGCTTTTCTCTTAATGATTTCCACACTATCTGCTGCATCATTTCCTTGACACTCCCCCCCCCCCACCACCACCACCCCTATATCGCGATAATACAAATCGAGCCGTTCTTCTCTGAATATTCTCTAAATCGTTCGTCATCCCACTTGGTCGGGATTCCACAATGGGCAGAAGTTCTCCAAGTGTTTCGTAGGTTGTTTCTTCAGTAGAACGGTTGTATCTTCGAAGTGTCCTGCCAATGTAACGTACCCTTTGGTTTGCCTTCCATGCAATGATATTCTATGCGTTTCTTCCAATTTGTTCATAATTGTTATTCCCCGGCATTTAGTTGTATTTGCGGCTTGTATATTTGACTTGTTTATGGTGTAAATGAAGTTTAGCGGATTTCTTTTAGTGTTCAAATGAATGCCTGCACACGTTACATTGTTCAGGGCCAATTACCAATTTGTCAAAACACAAACAAAATGGCGTATGCCTAATGGTACTAGCGGTGAAGTGCTAACGACAGAAAGACCAAGGGATTATTATTAGAAACAAAACAACCAAAAGTCACCAATCAGCACTACATGTAAACCAGCATCCACTAAATATTGCCACTGATAGTGCCTTTCAAATAAAGACGAAATGCACATGACAATACACACCTTTTATTATTAAATTGCATAGATTACATAAATCTGTAATGTAAAAAAGCAACAATTAAAGGACAGGAAAAAAAGGGAGAAAACATTTCTGTAGTCACATAACACCTATGATAATATCCGACAGGTTGGAAGGAATATATAGAGGGCCCATATAAGGGAAATAAACTTGAAGGCAGTACCCTATAACTGGAAGACGAAGTAGAGGAAGATGAGATAGGAGATACGATATTGAGAGAACGATTTGACAGATCACAGAAAGACCTGAGTCGAAATAAGGCTTCTGGAGTAGATATTACGTCTGAACTGCTGATATCGTTAGGAGAGCAAGTCAGGAAGAAACTGTTCCATCTGTTATGTAAAACGTAATAATAGGGCAAATACATTGCGCATTGAGAAGAATAGTTCGAATTCCAAAGAAAGCAATTGCAGACAAATGTACAAATTTCAGGACTATCAGTTTAATAAGTCATGGATGCAAAATAATAACACGAATTATTTATAGATGAACGAAAAGCGTGGAATCTGACGTTGGGGAAAATCATTTTGGATTTAGAAGAAATGTAGGAATACGGGAGGAAACACACGGCGACTTACTGGAAGGTGGGTTAAACAAAGGCAAACCTAGGTTTTTAGCATATGTAGATCTGGATAAAGCTTTCGACAATGTTGACTGGAATACACTCTTTCAAATTTTGAACGTATGGGGGGTAAAATATAGGGAGCGAAGAGGTATTGAACAAAAAACAGACAACAGCTATTAAGACTGAAGGGCATGAAAGTGACGAAGTAGTATGGAGGGGAGTATGGTAAGGTTGTAGCCTTTCCCCGATGTTTTTCAATTCATAGACTGAGAAATATGTCAAGGAAGGAGGGATTTGGAGAGGGAATTAAAGTTCATGGAGAAGAACGTTGCAGTTTGCCGATGACATTATTTCTGTCAGGCAGAAAAGGACCTGGAAGAGCAACAGAATGGAATAGATAGTGTTTTGAAAGGAGAGCATAAGACGAACATTAGCAAGAGCTAAACAAGGGTGATGTCAGAAAATCAGGTAATGCTGAAGGAATTAACTTAGGTTAGAGACGATAAAAGTAATAGATGAATTTTGTTATTTTCGTAGCAAAATAACTTATAATGGCACAAGTAAAGAAGGTAAAATGCAGAATGGCTATGGAAGGAAAAGCATTTCTGAAGGAGCGAAATTAATGTAATGGTTAGGAAACCTTTTTCGAAAGTATTTGTAAACTTCGGACGCTAAGGTGCTGAGACAGAAAGATGTTAGAAGCGTTGAAATGATGAGCTACCAATAAATGTTAAAGGTTATAATGGTACATCACGTAACTAATGATGGGGTACTATACAGAATTGGAAAGAGAAGAAGTTTGTAATAGATCTTGACTAAGAGAAGGGATAGATTAAAGGGACACATTTTGAGACATCAAGGAATCGTGAATTTAGCATAAGAAAGAAGTGTGACCGTAAAAATCGTAGAGGGAGACCGCTGGACGAATACAGTAGGAAGATATGAAGATGCAAAAGAATATTGGCGGCTGTTCTTATTCTCAGATGAAGAGGCTTGCACAGGACAGGGTAGCTTGGAGAGCTGCATGAAACCAGTCTGCAGACTGAAGACAACAACAACAACAACAACAACAACAACAACAGACGCTAGTTATATATGCTCCGAGGGGGCCATTAGAAGCAGATAATGTCAGCGATGTTTTCGCAACACCACATTTGACATTTATCCGGAAACTGCTTTCGTTTACTTTGGTATATTGATCTGATTTCAGAATCCTTTTCCACCATATTGGCGTCAGCGGTGGCAGACACATGGATGAAGCAACAACATTAGAAACTCACGATGATGCGCAGTCCATGTGCGTTGTAAGAGACATATTACTGTGATGAAAGCTGTTGAGCTGTTTTCGTGGTATTTTGCAAAGCTGGATGGTAAACATGACGGAACGTTACACCATTTCTGCAGAAGCTTTACCTAAAATTGATCTTAGATGGAAGTCGTCCTAATTCACAAACTTCAGTAGTCTGTATTTCCAGTTGCTAGAAGCTGTTAGATGCCAGTAAACACATCGATCGTACAGTCTGAGAATGAACCGCAGATAACTTCTCCCTCATATCGGTTTCGTTTCATAAAAACATAACTTCCCTGCCTTGGCGAGGAAACTTTTCCCCTCTTTCAGCACGCGAAATCTGCTTTGGCCCACAGCCAAACAATTTTTCTCTGCGCCTAGGTGTGACACTTCACTGCGCTGCAAAGTTAGAATTTTTCTCTCTAGCAGACGAGAGGACAGTTCTGGGCTCAACCCACAAGCCGTGTAATGGCGAAGGATCTTCACCAAAATGTACTGCTGCTAGATTTGAAAATGATCCGACCGCAGCAGAAAGAAAGGAAAACTGGCCTCCGAATGATATAAAAGAGGAGCCCCAGCTTCTCGATTTATCTTCCAGCTTTAAAAACACGATAAAAATAAAAATGACACATTCGCTTATATCTAAACTAACATGACTGATAATGTCAGTCGAATAACATGGTACAGGGCATAATAGCAATACAGCTAGTCATTTCTCATGTCGTTTTACATGACACTATACGCAACTGAAGTGTAGGATACATGCATCCTGCCTCAGGAATATTTGCTACTACTATTGAAACCCCACCACACGCAGTCGTCGAGACCTCAGCGCGCTGGGGTATTAGGGCGTACGAAATTGCGAAAACGCAAACAATAACAACGTTTTTCAGGCTGCTAGACGAGTCAAGAAGATAGTTCTCCTTATTTATATATCTTTGGTCGGGGCATTCTCCACTTCCGTTGTGTTCCTGCAGGAGCGTTTCTCATTCGGGTTCTCAACTCTTACTTTGCCGTTCTTGATTAGCTGTCGAAGTCGACAAAAGTTACGAATTAGAAGGTCCTCACAATTTTTTACACGAAAAATTAAATGAAGTCCGTCTCTGCGATAGTTTTATTGAAATTATTGAAAGCTTACTACAAATAACGAAACGGTAATTTAAAACAAAACACTGGCAACTTTTAATCCCAATTTTTTTTCAGGACGTCAAACGAGTCTCAGAATGTGATAAATTTATCTGGACATTAAACCACAATATTTGGGCAACGAATATTGATTATTCGATTAAATGTTTTTGAATATATCAGTTTATCTACCTACGTGCATAGTTCGGCCGATTGGTATATTTTTCAAGGGCAGGAGTGCCGCGCTTAAAAACCCGCAAGTAAAAACAATTTTTGGACGTAAAATCCAGCTGGAGGATACGTCAAACTAACAGAATAGCAGTAATAAATTAATACCTGATAAGCATTATAACAAATAGATGTGGATCCCAGAGCCACTTATGGTAGGGAAATTAAAGAGTGCTCAGACAAACGTTTTAATATAATCCTGACCTTCTAGCCAGGGAGAAAATAGTGAAGACAAAAGTTCTACACCTAAGTGCTCAGTTAAAGACTCGCAAACAAAATCTTGGAATTCGTCTCGTTGACAATAGTAATGGTAACGACGGGAGGCTGCCAACCCGTTTTTGGAACATTTGGTACGTAATTTCTTTGATTACCAAGAATATTATTCCATTTCGAATAGAACAAAGATCATTAAAATCCTCAAAGACAAGAATTTCCCCTCTATCTGTGGTATAGGGATGGGCGATTAATTGCAGTTAATCGGTTAATCGTGATTATTTCGGTGAACGAAAAAGGAATAATCGATTTTTCTTTAACGACAATTAATTTTACGAAATCGATTGTCCTTTCGATTAATTACTTCGGTACCTTTGAAGTCGCGTAATGTGGAACTGCCGTATCAGCTAGACCTGTACACACCGATCAACAGTGTTTCAGCGTGACGTCACTTCCTTTGGCTCTCGCCTGGAAACAATGTAGCCTATCTCTCCGCCTGAGTGGCTAAAGAGTCTTATCGTTGTGTCCATTTTCCGATATATCTTGTGAAGAGAAGGGCCAAGTAAAAATAATGGCACAAAAGAAACCAAGTGTAGTGTGGGAGTACTTTTAGAAAGGTGCCGGCCGCGGTGACCGAGGGGACTGAGTCACGGGCTGCACGGCCACTACGGTCGGGGGTTCGAATCCCCACTCGGGCATGGATATTTATGCCGTCCTTAGTCTTAGTTAGTTCATAAGTAGTTTGTAAGTTTAGGGACTGATGACCCCGTAGTTAAGTCCCATAGACTGTACAAACATTTAGAAGGTGTCTAAAACTGTAGGAATTGTGCACAATTCTTAATTCTCGTTTCAAAGACTACATAAATCAGTGTTTATTGGATCACTTCCTGAAACATTTTGGTGCTCAAAATGTTCAACTGTTTGTAGATCTATCGGACCAAACTGCGTGGTCATCAGTCCGTAGCTTACAAACTACTTAAACCTAGGTAAACTAACCTAATGACAACACACACACCCATGCCCCAGGGAGAACTCGAACCTCCACGGCGAGCAACCGCGCGCTCCGCAGCGAGACGCTTTAGACCGATCGGCTACTCCACCGCGGCCATTTTGGTGCTTGTAAACATATTTCCTGTAGCGTACGTGTGTAAATCAGTTGTATTGATTAGGCTTCCTAATAATTGCGAAATAGGTATGTAGTTCTGGTAAAAGTAAAAATTGATAATTCTGCATTTCATAAAACTGAGCAACTGCAGATAATTATTTGTAATTATTTAAATGGAATGTGTGTGTCAGCATCGCTTTATTATCTGTGTATCAAACCTCTTTACCATAAACAATAAATCTAGGGAATATTTATAAACTAAAAACAATGGGAGGTCCAGTAAGGAATGTAATATGTGATAGGGAACAACTCACGGCAAAGACGAACGTTGAGCCGTCGACAGTCACAAATAAAAGACCACAAACACACACAAAATTCTAAATGTGGTAAGTGTGCCTGGGTGATTGTGTGGATGAGTGTTCTCTCTTTGAGGAAGACCGCGGCCTGAAATTTAGAATTGTGTGTGTGTGTGTGTGTGTGTGTGTGTGTGTGTGTGTGTTTGTGTGTGTGTGTGTGTGCGTTTGTGTGCCTTTTATTTGTGTCTGTCGGCGGCTCAACGTTCGTCTTTACGGTGAATTGTTCCCTATCACATATTATTATGAATATTTATAAAGTCAAATATATAGACGTAACAATTAATCGATTATGAGGATACAAAAAATCTGTATAACTGATCGATCCATTTACATAATCGAAAATATCGATTCATCGCCTCATTTTCATAATCGCCCATCCCTACTGTGATATGCTATCCCTTGACATTAAGAGTCTCTACAATAATATTCCGATAAAGGATCGTTGAACAGAATCTCCGTAGGCACGGTCGTTTGACAGGTGACGACAATACTCAGACTGTGCTCAGTTCACACTACTGTTTCTACCACAGGGGAACTAGCTCATCGTCCTCAGCCTCAAGCGGCCTCCGAATTTCCGAATCTCCTGAGCAACTGATGATTTAAAGTGAGTGCATTCATTGCAGAAACACAAAAAAGCATTTCCTTTAAAGATTAAAAAGAAGCTCGTAGAGACACTAGTACTTACCATCCTAGATTATGGTACCGAGCGAGGTGGCGCAGTGGTAACGCACTGCATTCGGGAGGATGGTGGTTCAAATCCACCTCCAGCCTTCCAGATTTAGGTTTTCACTCCAGGCAAATGCCGGGCTGGTTCCTTTGAAAGGGTACGGCCGATTTCCTCCACTATCCTTCCCCAAATATCCGAGCGTAAGCTCCGTCTCTAATGACCACGCTATCGACGGGACGTTAAACTCCAAGCTTCCTTCCTTCCAAAGATTATGGTGATGCCATTCTGCAAGGACTGTCACACGAAAATTCACATAGGCTGGAGCTGGCGACAAATTACTGTGTCCGATACATTTGTAACCTATGTTTCTATGACCATATCAGTCCCGCATACAAGCAGTTATCTTGGCTACGTGCATATAAGCGTCGAACCTATCATACATTATGTTTACTGCATCGCTTCCTGAATCATTGCAAACCTTGTTACTTATCATCAGCCGGCCGCGGTGGCCGAGGTGACTAAGGCGCTCCAGTAACGGTCTGCACGGCCACTACGGTCGGGGTTTCGAATCCCTCTCGGACATGGATATTTGTGCCGTCCTTAGTATAAGGTAGTTGATAAAGTAGTTTGTTAGTTTAGGGACTGATGACCCCGTAGTTAAGTCCCATAAGCTTAACAAACATTTGAACATTGAACTTATCATCAACGAGTATACTACTAACTGAACATCAATGCAGAAACACACGCTCTCACCAAAATAAAACTCTCTCTGTGCCATCACATAACACTGCTATCTTCTCTAAATCATTTTCTGTATCAGGAACGCGTCTGTGGAACAATCTTCCTCAAAAGTTATGAGAGATAAAATCAATTTCAAACTTCAAAAGACATCTAAGGGTCCACCTTCTGTTACAATAGCCATCTTTTTCTCCACTTTCCAGTCTGTAGCTCACTGTTGTCAATTCCGCGCCCCCCCCCCCCCAAGAAAAAGTTTCCCTTTCCTTCCGTCAGCAGAGATCTTTATTCATATTTATCTCTACATAAAAACCACTGGCACTGTCATTTTTCAGTATTCTCCTCTTTCATTAATCATTTTTTCCCTTCTGTTTATATTAAACTTAATTAAAATGTGTTAAACATCTATCTCCATGTAAATATCTCTTGTTATTATTAGTATTACTGTGATTTTTGGGTTATTATTATCATTATTATTATAATTAGTATTATCATATATTGTTATTATTAATAGTGTGTTTTTGTTTTTAAATCTTTTGTTTATGTTGTTCCTGGTCAGATGTAAGATAGGGCCCTGTGGCCCTAATCTGGTCAGGTTAAATAACCAAATAAATTAATTAAATTAAATAAATATATTCGACTGAAGAATAAATAATTAAAATTTATTGGAATGTTTACATGTATTTTTGATGCTGTCAACAATTCAATTTAAATATTCACACAACTTAGGGGTAGTGCTCTAAACGCCATGAAAGGGGCTCAGGTCAATATTTCTTAACGGTAAAAAACAAAATGCACTGCTTGATTTTAGTTTGAAACTTAACACTAAAAGGTGACGTTGTCCAGTGAAAGCTTGAACCGATTCTGCAAAATTTGTTGGAATACGTTAAGCTGCAGTCTTTATACTGAATATTCTCTTTCTCTCTTAACCGTTAATGTTATGTTTAAAGTTGTTAATGGCTTTTGCAATGTATATTGTATCTAGTCGTTGAAAGCTGTAAGAAAACATGTTAGTTTTTATCTTACGGAGATACTGATCCTGGAAGTGGTGGTTATGCTGCGAAGTAACGTCGTGTTCAATATTCACTGAAATCATTGTTCCCGTTTCTTGCACAGAGTAATCGTAGTGATCATTTTCCATTCACAGAATAAGTGATGTTTACTACCCACCTGGAAATACCTGCGGAACTGCGAAGCTATGATACAAAGGAAATGGTTAAAATCTTAAACTTTCCTCCTCGAATGGTACACGAAAAATTAAATACATTTAATATCCGAAGCATTGCTGCAAACTCCGTGCGAATCAAAGCACATTTACTTTACCCAACTATTGTTCTTAGCTGACTCCGCCAGAAAGTCAGCAGTTGCACACAAGGAAGCAAACGAAACAACTTAAATTTTCCCACAAAATTTATGTTTAAATGAGGTACAGTTCAAATCCCACTTAATGCTTTTGAAAATAGAGGCCTTGCTGACGACTAAACGATTTTAAGACGACTTTAGCCTATATGCAGTACTACAAGTCCCTTAATTTCGCAAAAAAAAAAAAAAAAAAAAAAAAAAAAAAAAAAAAAAAAAAAAAAAAAAAATGTAAATTCTACCTCCATGCTTGAAACTTCGATGAAAATTACGACTTCCTGATTACTATCCACACGGCGAATTTCCTATTCTGCCGCATTTCTTGCCAAATTCTAGAAAATTGGAGCAGCAAGCACCACAAGCGGCCGGACATCTCTAGGTTCCTCTTCCGACTAAAGATGGCCTCTACCTGCCCCAACTGTCCACATATTCAAACCGCTCCGAGAAAACGCGCCGTAATTGCCTGATTGGCGAAGACATCGACCATCGACCCGAAGCAGCAGAGCTTGCTAATATCTTTGATCTGCTGACTAACTACAAGATCTTTGCTGGCGAAAAGGTGCAAACAGACTGAAACACTGTTTCACGCACTCTGTGATACGTAACAGAGGACTGTGACATGAATAACAAAGAAATAAATACAACACAAACTTGCCATCTCTGCTTCTATGTCTTCGCCATCGCCATTAGGCCAGAAAAAACACACAATAATGCTCAAATTAAGAGAACCTAAACGTGAAAATGACTGAAACAAGCGAAAACAAATTTGCATCGCTCTGAAAGACAAATTGTTGCAGTTTCCAAAATTTTATGGTTTATTTACTTTTTGTAGCCTTGCGGCTTGATAGCTCAGTGGTAGAGTGCCACACTATAAATACAAGGGTTGCGGGTTCGATCCCCTCCAGGTCCTAGGATTTTTATTTGTCACTTTCCACTTCATTCACCTCTTATGTGAAAAATATCGAGTAGCACAGTGGTT
Organism: Locusta migratoria; assembly: GCA_026315105.1. Taxonomy (NCBI): domain Eukaryota; kingdom Metazoa; phylum Arthropoda; class Insecta; order Orthoptera; family Acrididae; genus Locusta; species Locusta migratoria. The sequence continues at coordinate 365,582,086 of CM048750.1, read as the reverse complement.
AAACTGTAGGTCTCCCTATAACTGCCTGGATAAGTCAGTTAGAAGTTCGGAGGAAGGCAAAGGCATACCACCTCCAAACAGGACCATGCCTAGTAAAGCAGTATGGTGTTCAAACCAATCTTCAGATTTTTCACTGCTTTACTTTATAGCCTTAAACGCTCTTTGAACAAATGTCTGCACACTGGGCACGCTGATGCTTCAGGCAAGGAATATTACCATAAACATTCCTTACCTGTCACATTCATGGAATTAAAACCAATATACAGGGACCTTGCCGATGAAACGTTACTTAGCAAATGTCTACATCGCCGTAAAGAAAATAGTAGTGAAACTTTCAATAGCTGCGTGCGACAAAAAGTACCGAAAAAGTGTTTGTTGTATGGACAGTACTCAAAATAGGTGAGATGGATGATATTTTCAATGAGTCTGTATTTGGCAGGAAAAAAGAAATGGCCAAATTAGGCAAACAACCAGGAAATATTATGATAACTCCTATGGCTACTAAAGATCGTCAGCGACTGGTTGAAGCTGATAGGGCTGCAGAAGCCACCCCTAAAGAGTCCAGAGTAAGGAAAAGACTCCTGAAAAAAATCGGCAGGGGATAAAGAAGCACATGGCCAGCGAGATTATGCCACTGGAATGTTCTGAAAGAGGCATACGGTGGGTCAAAAACACTGTGAACATACTTTTCTCATTTACTCGAAACTACATTTTCAGAACATTAGGTACATATATCTTCATAATGGTTTTTGCTATGTTCACCAAATTTCTGCCAAGTGAAGAATGGGACAGTTATTTTTGTATTATGCCTAACTCATTGTCATTCTGTATATAATTTTAAAGGTAATTTCTTGGACAAAATAGTAATTAAGTGTAGCAAGGTGTTTTCTAATTCCTCAGATATACTCGAAACTAAAAAAAGGAAAAAAGGAGGCATAATATGTTCCTATGAATATTGATAGGAGCCTTCTACAGTCTAAATGATACACCAGAAAATGGTTCAAGAATGCGAACTTCTATTAAAAGAACATCTGTTAGGAAAAATACTGTAATTCTTAATCTATAGCAGATATTTTAGTAAATTTACTATTACAGCTTGAGTTAATGTTGAAACGTGTCCATAGAAAATGTACATTGCTGAATTTGTAAGAAGATGTCTAATATTGTGCTTCCTGTTTTGTGTCGAGTAACTTGCTTGCAAGAAATATGTATAATATTGCATCTACTGTGTGTATCCATATGTGTGCATAAATCTGTGAAGTTCTGAAGTTTCATCTTTGGCAAATATTATGTATCGCATAGCATTGTAGCTCGTGCGGAGAGACAGAGAGTCAAACATGTGGTTCAGCTCGCTTAGAGAGCAGTTGTGTTGTGTATGTGGCTTCGATGTAGAGCAGAGGCTGCAGTGCCAGCAAGTTGGTTTGTTTGTATTTGGAATATATTGCATTTCATATAATTGTGAAAAGGTTTGTATCACCTCTGGAAAGAAGGTAATAACATTTCATGTAATGTAATGTTGATTATTGATAATAAGTAACAAAATTGACCTTTCTTTCCTGTTTCAAAATGTTCAGATGTTTGTATACCTTATGGGACTTAACTATGGGGTAATCAGTCCCTAAGCTTACAAACTACTTAAGAACTAGCTAAGACTAAGGACGGCACAAATATCCATGTCCCAGGGGGGAGTCGAACCCCTGACCGTAGTGGCCGTGCAGATTGTGACTGGAGCGCCTCAGTCCCCTCGGCCACCGCGGCCGGCTTTCCTGTTTAACTTACGTAGTTAGAAGATTAACCTACTTCATTTGATAATTAGTTATTTTTGGATTTAAAATGCAGTATTGATTTTGGTAATCTTGTTGAACAGATTTCTTTATTGGTAACGTAGTAAACAACACTGCAGTTAATTGAGAATGATACTGAGTTTTGATAATCAGGTACTGATCTACATAAAATTCTCGTAGTCGGACATTAAGAAATTCGTTTGTGTTTTTAATATCTTTCTGGCAGTCAGATTTTTTTTATTATAGTCAGTGTGTGTTTCATGCAGGCTACATGTCACAGTTGCTTTGTTAAAAGATCCGTTGCGCACATAATCAGTCTAATGCACTGTTTCTCATTTAACAGTATATACATCAATATCAGGGCCATAATTAAACAAAAATTATTGTGTTAATGAACAATGTACGTATTAAGTTAAATTTTGATGAAGTTATTTGATGACTTAGTGATCTTGACTGTTAAACATCAATATATAACAACTATTTGGACTGAAACTAATATCAGATCAGGTTTTGAATGAGTAACTTTAAAATAAACTACTTTTGTTGTCTGATTAAACGATAGATTCAACTTTAAACATCACGTACATCTTTCAATGTCGTTCAGCGTTGCTACAAAATAGCAACTTCCTCCACATTGTCGATCAAGAGTAATGAGAACCGGAAGTAAGGTACGAAAATGAAGCCCGTTCTCGTTGTAACATCTCTGAGTATCGATTTCCGTATCGGGTACGTGATGATCGCTGGAGTGCGCTCTGGCGGCACTTTAACGCAACGTGCGGACTTGCAAATCGACGGAGTGATACTGACAAGGAAAGTACATGGGCTCGAACAAACATATCTGTATGAACGGTTGCTTGCAGGATCTCTACGTACACCTCAATGTGCTGGTGGGTGTCGTCTTTCTGCAAAGCTCTGCAACCATGCTCTAGATAGCACTGTAGATGTAATTGTAGACGCCATACGTAATGCAGATATCTTAACTAATGTAATAATCATCGTGGATGTTCTCTATCGAATTGTCATCAAAAGCCGCGATGATAGTTGCAACTTTAACCTTCTTCCTGAAAGACTGTTGGTATTCACTGCCACTGCTTCCATCGCCTCTTCCCGCACTTACCATAGCACTACTGCTTGCAGTGAGTTGTTCGTCAATATCATCCCTATTATCATTATTATGAGTTTGTAACAACAGTATCTAACTTATTCTCGTATTTCTGTACCATAACATATACGAGAAAGCATGCAAATGACTCATCTTCCACAGTAATACCACATTCACGAAGAAGGCTTTTTCGTAACTTCATCTCAACTAATCGCAATACATTAGCAGGATTGATTAGCAATCGCCGCCCCATCTGACGCTTCACCACACAAATAACATCTCAAAACGCAACTGCGGAGGCACACTGCACCGTCCCTACTGGCGAACCGACAGGTCAAAGTGCAATGCGGCATGGCACACGCAGAGGCCTCTAACGGACGACTGCAGAGTTTTGCAGATGCGGGAGTATTACTGGTGGAATAAGGGATCTTCACATTATCTCTCATACGATTTTGGTGTATATGTGTTTGTTCGAGCCCAAGTACTTTCCTTGTCCGTCTCATTCGGCGGCTTCCCTCAGACCTGTCAACATCTCGTCTTTTTTCCTCCCACTGCATAGGCAGTGAATTTGGTACTTATTGACTTGTATACTGAATGTATAGAAAAATCATCTGGAGATCAAAACAACTGGAGGACGACCTGATTAAGATATCAGTATGGTGTAAAAATCTATTGACTCTAAATAATGAGAAGTGTGAAGTCGACCACATGAGTACGAAAAGAAATCCGTTAAACTTTGTTTACAAGATAAATCAATCAAAGGTGAAGGCAGTAAACTCCACAAAATACCTAGGAATTACTATTACTTCAGACTTAAATTGGAAAGAACGCGTAGGTAATATCGTGGGAAAGGCGAAGGAGACTGCGTTTTATTGGCAGAACCCTTAAAACATGCAACAGAACTACAAAAGAAACTGCATGCACTACGCTTGTCCGTCCATTTTTGGAGTATTGCAGCCCAGTGTGGGATCCTTATCAGGTGGGTTTGACGGAGGACATCGAAAGAGTCCAAAGAAGGGCAGCTCGTTTCGTATTGTCACGATACAGGGGAGACAGCGTTACGGAAATGTTACACGATCTGGGATGGGAATCTTTACAACAACGGTGCTTATCGCTGCCGCGTGGACTACTTGCGAAACTCCAATCGCCAATATTCTTCTTCGAATGCGTAAATATATTGTTGACTCCCACTTACATAGGTATAAATTATCATCAAACTAAAATACGAGAAATCAGAGCTCGAACAGAGAGATTCAGGTGTTCTTTCTTCTTGCGCGCTATTCGAGAATAGAATGGTAGATAAATGGTGTTTCGATGAACCCTCTGCCAGGCACTTAAATGTGATTTGCAGAGTATCCCAGAGTATCCCCATCTTTCGTAATATATTCCTCATATTTATAATCAAACCTATTACGTTTCCATCTTCGAAGACGAAGTCCGAAACCTTTTATATTCCCTTCTATCACCGACTCTCCGCTTCCTATCCTGCATCCGTATTTCGAATCTGCAATTTTTCCGATCAGTCCGCAGGGGGAAGTGATTCAGAAAATACAACAAAATTACTAGGTGAGGATAAGGTATAGTGTAACGTTCAGGTCTCCTTAAATGAAGTTAGACTAAAGATAGTACATATTACTGAGAAAAGTGGTTACAACAAGAGCAGAATATGAGAAACTGGCAAAATCGATCAGGTGGAGCCATGAGCGGCTACGACAGTATCGCCTCAGTGTGATGTGGTCGATTGAATAATGGCCAGCACCGGCAGCTAACCCTGGCGACCGCTCCAGCCAGTCGGCTCGGCCTCTTGCATTTAACAGCTCCGCCGCTGCGTAAATCCGTCACCGCGCAGCGCAGCCGGCAGCCGTCTGCCGCCCACGCACTTTAATCCCGCTCCCCGCGTTTCAGAGCCGCCCACGCACTCTAATCGCGTTCCAGACATTTCCAGGGGGCGCGCACAGGCCGTCTGCGGTTCGATGCGAAACCGTTCCCGCAGTCGGCCAGTACGATGGCTGAACCACACTTCCATTACTGTTCACCCGCTATTATCCTATACATATTATAAACCTGAAAGTTTGCATGTTTGTTACTCCATCACGGGTACTGATGTAATTTCACGTTGAAATAGCTTGTTGTTGTGGTCTTCAGTCCGGAGACTGGTTTGATGCAGCTCTCCACATTACCCTATCCTGAGCAAGCCTCTTCATCTCCACATAAGAACGGCAACCTATATCTGTCTGAATCTGCTTACTGTATCCATCTCTTGGTCTTCCTCTGCGATTTTTACCCCACACACTTCCCTCTAATGCTAAATTCACAATTCCTTGATGTCTAAGAATGTGTCCTACCAATCTATCCCTTCTTTTAGTCAAGGTATGCCAAAAATTTCTTTTCTCCCCAATTCCGTTCAATACCTCTTCATTAGTTACGCGATCCATCCCATCTAATCTTCAGCATTCTTCTGTAGCACCATATTTCAAAAGCCTCAATCCTCTTCCTGTCCGCACTGCTTATCGTCCATGTCTCACTCCCATACAAGGCAACACTCCATACAAATGCCCCCAGAAAGGACTTCCTTAGGCTTAAATCAATATTCGATGTTAATAAATTTCTCTTTTTCAAAAACGCTTTTCTACCCATTGCCATTCTGCATTATATATCCTCTGTACTGCGACCATCATTTGTTATTTTACTGCCCAAGTAATTTCTCCTTTATTGCTTCGTTTCCCAATCAAATTCCTTCAGCATCACCTCATTTTCTTAGACTGCACTCCATTACCCTAGTTTTGCTCTTGTTAATGTTCATCTTATATGCACCTTTCAGCACACTGTCCATTCCGTTCAACTCCTCTTCCAGGTCCTTTGCTGTATCTGACAGAATTACTATGTCGTCGGCAAAACGCAATGTTTTTAATTCTTCCCCCTGAACTTTTATTCCTTCACCATATTTCTCCTTGCTTTCCTTTATAGCTTGTTCAATGTACAAATTGACAAATTGTCCTATATTAACATCTAGCCTACTTTTAAAAGTATATATAATTTGCTGTTCGTTAGTCTCGCTAAAACTCGAGAACGACTGAACTGATTTTGCTCATTTTAGTCTTGAAATATTCGTATAAGCCCAGGGAAGGTTTCAACGGTGATAAGTTGCCAACAAATGAGGAAAAGCGGGAAAAACTGAAACTGCTTTTCCAGTGAGCGTCGGTCGTCGTGTAGTTATCGCACAGGCAACAGCATCGAACGGCTCCAGAGATGCCTAGCTACAGGAGAAGATTTCGACGTTCCCGTCTGCCTGTGTATAAGGCTACTGACACAGTGGATATTACTCCTGGTGTTTCAGCGGTAGCAACAACAGCCCAGGCCGAAGTTTTGCATGGTCCCATTACGTTTGTTGGGTCCCGCTTTGATTTCAGTATTAAAACTACTGAAGTATTCGGTGGATCTAGTTGGCTTACTGTGGCCTTTGTGCGCTGTAATGATGCTAAGAAAGGTGGCCTTGAGTCTTTCTCTGAGAGGGACATTATTGCATTTCGGACTTGGAGTATCGGAGAGGTACCTAACAAAGATTATGATACCTCGTATATTGTTGCTTATAAACCGTTATGTTTGAGGACAAGGAATAGAAGACCTGTCGCCGCCGACGAGGGAGTTCATATTTGGGCTAAGGCTGAAAGCCCGTTTGAGAAGAGTTTTAATATTCAAGGAGATGTTTTGGTGTATTATCATAATTAAATAAAGTATACCCTTTTCCTTTTCCGTTCTTCCGATGAAATGTTCTACATTTCATGTTGAAAGCAAGAGGATGATTCGCAGCAAATAAAAATTTGTAAAAGTCGCCCGGGAAGTAGTAAAATTTAGGAAATACCGAAAGCGATTTTTCGTATGAATGAAAATCAATTTCCACGTGGTTGTAAGAGCATCACATGAGTACGGTTTGACAGGAAAAAGTTTGTATGAAATAATTTTTTTGGAAAAAAATACCGGAAAATTTGAGGAAAAACTGAAAGTACGTTTTTCAATGTGTTTTTGATCGAATTCAGCACTGTAACTGACTATTCCCACGACGGAGAGGTTTTTTTTCCATTATGGTCTTGGGAAAGTCGCCAGTAAAAGAAAAATGTAAAATGAACAGTTACAAAGGGAAAGTCGAAAAATTCGAACCAAGTTCGTTTTTCAATTTTTATAAATCTACCCAACCAACAAGTTGAGAACCGTTCATTCGATTGCGATAAAAGTTTGATTCTTTGACGTTCTACGAAAGATGAACTAAAAATTTGGGAAAATTGCCCTAAAAATTTGAAAACTCACGAGAAAATGATTTTTCAATGGGATATCAATATCATTCGTCTGATTGCGATAAAGTATGCATATTTGACGTTCAAAGCAAGGGTAACGTTCTTATGAAATACAAATATGGAAAAGTTTCCTCGATAATTGGAACATTCAGAAAAAATAGAAAGAGATTTTTCTATAAAATATCAGTACCATTCATCTGATTACGATAAAGTTTCTCCATATTTTATCATCGTTTAAACCTTCCATGAACTACCACGAATGAGACATGAACATTATCCTCGACATGTGTGCGTGATTTGCCCACTCTCTCCGCCAACTATCGAGTCGATACTTGGACTATCTGATGATGCCTTTATAAAGCTACTGGGTTTAAATTAATACGGTTTATTTTAAGAGGTAAGTGATACGAAGTTCACAGGGTTATCTAGTATAAAATAAATAAATAAAGTAGGATCGATCGTAGTGTGTGGGCTTTTTTTTTAAAGTACTGCGTGTCTTACCATCAACTGTCTGACGAATCAGAGAAACTGAACGCATTGGTGTGACCTGATAGAACCCATATGTTTTTGTTACACGTCATAAATTACAGGGAGATCAGATTCTAATTACTTTGCAAAAGGATTATTGTGTTGTAATTGAGCAATATAATTAATTATGATTTAAATACGGATTATAATAACAAAGGAGCCAAATGTGTGGCTCTTGATTAATGGAAGTAATGGAGTTTCCAAGACAAACTGCAGCAGCTAGAGGAAATACATACATGTAACTGAATAAATATATTCACAAATGTGTCTTCTAGAAAGAACAGCCTCACTTTCGGGCAAACGAGACACAGTGATGCAAGGATCAAGAAGTGTGTAATTCATTAAGTGTGTGTCGTTTCATTGTGTAAGCACAATGAGACCTCACTTCAAAGATCAATTAAATAAAAATTATTCTGTGTCAAATTAAAAATGTGCAGTGGATAATAGAATCTATCAACAGGCTACGAAGTATCATTATAATCACACCGAAAGTAAAAAATACACTATAGTTTTCAATTATTTGTTTAACATAGCGTTGAGATTGCTTACTTCTCCACTGACAGATCGATCTATGACATGTTTTCTACTACTCCTACCATTAATAGCATTATGTACGAAAGTAATGCACACACGAATACGAAGAATGTAGATTGTTATTATAAAAGTCAAGGTCAGTAAAAATTTAAATATTACGTTCTGTGTTACATTAGGAATCGGGTCAAGGGTGTACATGAAGTCCGGGAAAACTTTCAATTATTTATTGCACAAACTCCAAACATTGTAGAGTACAATATAAATGTCATTTTAAAGAGAAACTGATTAGATTTCTTTATCATTCTTATTATTTTTATTTTTTTTTTCTTGCATACAAATCGCCACAACGAAGTTCGGTAATTTGCCGATAGCGCTATTCTCAAACATGGTGAGTCCAGATGCTAAACCGGCCATGCTGCAAGACTGCAGCTAAACTCCAGAAAGCCGTTACAATTGTGATATACAAACTGAACATGAAAATCTACGCAACATCGAAATACACCGAACTAACAAGCCCAACAAAAGTCAATATTTCCGATTCCCCATATTTTATTTAAACATCCACTCAACAAACCAAAAACTAATCTTTATACCTTTAACAAAATGTACACAAACTAAACTTCATATTTGAACAAAAGAGCCGTACAATATACAGATTCCATAAAATGACAATATTACTTCATTTTATGGCATTATTCTGTATACCAATTTAGAAATACTGGAAATTATCCAATTTATGAACAATATCCTCATACAATATAGTAAAATATGATTAGGACACAGTAAATTATACATATATTGGAAATAACACTAAAAGAAAATTTTTTTAATGTAATAACAAAATATGTATCCAAATGGATGGTGTTCCATTGCGGGCATATAAGTTGATTTTTTCTTTAATTTTCTGGTAAACAAATTGTTTATCTGGAATTGATCTACTTTTACTCAATATGTATATTTTTTTAGATAAGCGAAAGACATCATCATAGAAGATGACATTATTGGATATGGCCAAAATATTCACCAAAACCTCAACGAACTTCGCCCTGAAATTAATTTCCCTCTGGAAACCGAGAAAGGTAATACTATTTACATTCTATATATCATAATTGCCAAACACAATAATACATGAAACTTCCTGGCAGATTAAAATTGTGTGCCGGAACCGGGACTCGAACCTGGGACCTTTGCCTTTCGCGGGCAAGCGCTCTACCGACTGAGCTACGCCGACACGACTCACAACTTTACTTCCGCCAGTACCTCGCCTCCTACTTTCCAAACTTCACAGAAGCTCTCTTGCAAATCAGGTACAATAATACATATTTTCTATCTATATAACAACATACAAATTCCACTACCTGTGATTCAGTGTTGCGTAAACTATTATTTTCCCATTCTTTGGCAAGTAAAATGAATATCCTACAGTTACAAAAACCAGAAATTCAAAAAGAACTCAACACACTTTGTTATATAGTCTATACCAATAACTTTCACTCCAACATAATCTCAAAATTATACTTCAATCTAAGATTCCAAACTAGAACATAATACATAGGAGATGTACATAACTCGAGAAATATCAGGTACACAAAAGCGAAGAACATAGCAGTAGCCTACCATTACTAGAACACAGGAAATGATGACTGCAACAGTGCACTGCAGTACCCTAATAACTTTTACGTTGACTATACAGGAAAAAATTTTAGCGTCAGTTCCACATTAGACATATCAAGAAACATTAAAGGTACATACGGTGTATGAATACAAATGCTATCTCCGGCAAGTCTTGCAACACGATAAAAGGGAAATAACATATGCAAAAAAACAATGATAATCATGAAAAATAATTATTAAAATACTATCGTTGCCTCTGTGTATAACCTGTGTAAACATCTAACGTTGTAAGAGTTGAGCTGTGAAACCACAGTGGAACGGTAATCAAGCTGTTTATTTTTTCCAATATTTTACGACATTTATCATCAATTCTTAACACTAACAGTAATAAAACGATGCACTACGTTATACTGACGTCGTTTCATTCTATAGTACTAGAGATTCTTTTTAATGTTCATTTTTAAACTGACATCTAGAAATGATCTCATCGAATTTGTATGCGCTGGCGGTGAAGCTGAAACAGTCGGTTGTGCGTAGCGAATAACCCTAATACGCAGCTAATGTAATTTTTATAATAATGCCATTAAATAAAAAATGCCGAAACTGATAAAAACGTACAAAAATGTAAAACAAATGTATAAAAGTGTAAAACTGAGGGAAAAAGTTACTGGCTCGTTGTACCCAACTTCGACGTATGTAGGTGAAGCAGCGCGAGTTTGTAGCATCATGCCCGCGCTCAGTTCTGTCTTATTCCACCTTCATAGTAAGAACTGAATAATATGGCGTGAAATGACTCACATTTTTGTGGTATTTTCATGCAGCTCTCACGCTATTCTACTTGAAAGTTTGTTCATCTCTGAATAATGCCAACCATCCACTTTAACCTGCATGATTTGTCTATATGTGCGACTTTTACCCTCTCTCCCTCCCTCCCGCCCCATTTCTCACCAACACTCAACTGAAGATTTCTTGATGTCTCGAGCTCTTCTTCTAATCAAGGTATGACACAATTTCCTACTTTCCCCAATTCTGTTCAGTACCTCATCATTAGTTACGCGTTCTTTAAATCTAAAATTCTGTATTTTTCTTCAGCACCAAAATTCATGAGCATCTATCTAGTTCTCGTCTTTATCATTTGTGACCTCCGTTTCGCTCCAGTACAAGACTACACTTCAAATAAATGTCTCAGAAACCACTCGCTTATCTGCAAAGATAAGCCTTGAGTATTCCTACATTTTACCTAACCCGATCCTCCATGAAGTCGCATTATAAGCCATTTTTTTTTAAATAATTTTTTTTAATATTTCGCTACCTATTACACTGACAGATCTTTTATAAGAGCACTTCTTTGTAAATGGAATTACTCTTCTTCTTGAATTCTGAGGCTTTTTCTCCTGTCGTACACACTTTGCATACCAATGAAGTAGTTTCGTCATGGAATTTTCCTTTAACGGTATTTAGCAACTCAGAGAGAATATCATATACTGCAGAGGCCATCTTTTTTTAGCCGTCAGTGCCATCTTTTTCCCTACTGCATTTTCTGCGATTTTATGTTTTTACCTTTCGTCAATTAAATTCAGTATCTTTCTTCGTATTCGATGATTTTTACTAAGCGTAGTCTTTCTACCTATTCAGTACTCTGATGCCTTCATTATTTTATCTCTCAGATCGGCCTATTTGTTTTTACCGTATTACTTTCCCCAGTTTCAGTCAATTGTTGTCTAACCCTCCCTCTGAAACTCTCAGCAATCACAGATTTCCTCAGCGTATCCATGTCTTTATGTTTCTATCTTTTTGCAGTTTCTTCGGTTTCAATCTACCCTTCATAGCCAATAAGCCACTATATCTCTAACCCTTCCTGGGTATGTCTTACCGTTTAAAACCGGTTTACAACATGAATGTCAAAATATCAAATGATTGTCATTGTAAAATCAATTTGAAAACTTAGAGTGTTTCCTAGACTCTTACAAGTGTACATTTATCTTTAACGAATGTGCTTCTGATGATTAAACTGTTCCCTGAGCAAAATTTTGCCAGACGACTCTGTATTCAATTCCTTTACTCCAGTCCATATTCACCTAATATTTTTCCTTCGCCTGCTTTTCCTACTACCGAATTTCAGTCTCCTGTCGCAATGAAGTTTTTCTCTTCCTTAACAGTCTGTATGACTTATTTTATGTTTCCAGTCTACTCATTATAGGCAGAGGTAGTTGGCATATAAATTTGTACTACTGAAGTCGGGTGGCCTTGGTGTCTTTCTTTGTTAGGATAATGTGTTTACTTGTAACATGTTTGGGTTATGTGTGTCGTTGCTATATGGTTACGGGCTATCTCCTTCGATATGCGAATTGCAACAAAACAAAACACAATGCACGTTATTATCAATAAAATTCTTCCGGGTACGAGACCGCGTCGTCATTGTATAACGACGTTTCGGCCACCCTGATGAAGGCCGCCTGTGTCTAACACAGACCCTGATGAAGGCCGCCTGCAACAGTGGCCAAAATTTCGGTAGATTTATACAATGACGACGTGGTCTCATACCCCGAAGAATTTTATTGATAGTGAAAACAGCCGCGGAAGCATACGTTTGTAATGCACGTTATGATTTATTTGATCTATTTAGTATGCAAAACAATGTCTTTTCCACGAATTATCTGAATAATCATTATGTTAAATTAGGTCGCCACTATGTTTTCCTGCCGCGCGGGAGTAGCCGAGAGGTTTGGAGCGCCACGTTACGGATCGCGTGGCCTCCCGCGTCGGAGGTTCGAATCCTCCCTCGGGCATGGTTGTGTGTGTTATCCTTAGGTTAGTTCAACTTAGTTTAAGTACTTTGTAAGACTAGGGACTGATGAGCAGCGTAGTCTGGACCCATACGATTACAAACATTTGAATTTTTTTTTTTTTTTTTTTAAGTTTTCCTAGCCGCGGCGGAATAACCGTGCGCACTGGGGCGCCATGCTACGTTGCACTCGGCCGTTCGCCGTGGGGGATATAATAGAGTCCTCCATCGGGCATGTGTGTGTGTTGTCCTTTAGTTGTTCGTAAGCTAGGGACTAATGTTCAAATCAAATGTTTGTACAACTTATGGGACTTTACTACGGGGTCATCAGTCCTTAAGCTTACAAACTACTTATGAACTAGCTAAGACTAAGGACAGCACAAATATCCATGCCCGAGGGGTGATTCGAACCCTCGACCGTAGTGGCCGTGTAGACCGTGACTGGAGCGCCTCAGTCCTCTCGGCCACCGCGGCCGGCTAGGGACTAATAAGCAAGCAGTTAAGTCCCATAGATTTACAAACATTTGAACAATATTTTATGTTTTCTTAAAAATTGAGAAGTTCAAATGTCCAAATGTTCGTTAAGCTAATGGGTCGTAACTACGGGGTCATCAGTCCCTAAACTTACAAACTACTTACGAACTAGGACGGCACAAATATCCATCCCCGAGGGGGGATTCGAACCCCCGACCGTAGGCCGTGCTGACCGTGACTGGAGCGCCTCAGTCACGTCGGCCACCGCGACCGGCAAATTGAGAAGTTAATCTTGATGTATCTGCCCAGTGGCATACACCATACTAGGATGAAGACACGATTAGTTACTCTATTTGCCTATTTCTATCAGTAATATTGTTTTCTCCCCTTTGATATTATAAGCAAACATTTATACTCCCCTCCAAACTGGTGATTTGCACTGTTAAATGATGGTATTCAATAACTCCAATATATTTAGATTATCATTCTTCAGCTTCTCTCGGCGTAATTCTAGATGACAAAGTTCATGGGTGTGCGGCCGAATCCCTGTGTCAAACTGGCACAATATTTCGGCAACCAGACATGTTGCCATCATCAGGTGCACTGATGAACTGACTGCCTAGTTTTTTATCGGCCTATGGTTATACGTTATTTCAATTTTTGAGATATGGTATATAATACAATTGTTCGCAAAGTTCTTGACAGTTATTTTGGAAAAATTTTAAAACCTTTTTCTTTTGAAAATTAAGAAAATTTATAATTTAGTAACAATAATTTTTTCGGTCTTATTTTGCTAATATTAATAGTTAAGTATATGTCATATATTTAGAATTATTCAGATATATACATTTTAAAATTTTGTAAATAATCATTGATTAACATTTTACATCAATCTTCACCATTCAGGTGGTATAACGTTTCGTTATTGATATTGATATTTTCATATAATTGGGAAAAGGAAAGAGTAGTTTATGATAAAGTGAAGTATATTTTGCTAGAATTAACTTCTCACGGCTTGATTTCTTCTCAATGATTTGTTTCTTTACTATCTAGTTTGTGTGAGGTGTTTTGACCTCATCCGTCCGGTTGAAGATGCTGGTGGTCTGTATTTGTGAAGTTGTGTTTTAGTGTGTGTGAGTTTCTTGGTATGGTTTCTGTCGAAGAGAGGTGGATGGGCTTTGTGTGTGTATGTTTTGTATTTGTGTGTGGAAGGATGGGTGAATGTTGGTAATTTATGTTCAGTTACTATTCTGTATGGAGATGATTGTAGGGATCTTAATCTATGTTTGGCATTGCGATTTGAATTATTCTCTGGTATCCAGTTGTGGAGGTGTTGGAAAGTTAATAGTTCGGGGCGGAGGGGTCATTATGGGTGCTAAATCTGGGTATATCTTGGAGGTGTTTTGTGGTACCGTACGCGCTGGGAGTATATATTTGTGAATTGGGTGTCGTCGTTCTCTTGGTCTGATTTGTATTGATTTGATTTTTCCAGGGAAGCTAAAACAGTCTTGGTCTAACCCGCCACTGCCCGCACCGAAACTAAGTTTATTGTGCGGTATCGCTCCCTGTCTATCTAGTAAAGCCAACCAATGCCCTTGAACAGTGCAAGGAGTCCCTTTACCAGTTCTTTATTAGACACAATTTTTCGGGTATGGTTGTCCCAGATGTTCTGTGCTTTTTACTCTCTAATGTAATGCATTCGAAGATTAGATGTGATGCAGTTTCATCAATGTCATCACAGATCCTACATTTAGGGTCCTCTTCTGTTATTCCCATTGTATGTAGGTCTTTTTTGAAATTCCCATGGCCTGTAAGCAATCCACCCATGAGTCTATTCTCTCTCCTGTTCAGGCCCAGGATTGCAGAGCTATTAAAACATTGCTTTGGAATCATTACCTTGCCATGTTTTTGTTGATGGACTTTGGTCCAATATTCTACGTGCTGTCTTCTGAGCCAGTTACGTAGCTCCAATTTGATCACTGCCTTGGTGATTGTTAGGTCAGGTTCCGGTCCAATAAATGGAGTCTCTGCCCCCATCCTGGCTAATCCGTCGGCATGTTCGTTGCCACTGACAATAGGTTTACTCTATTGCTTTCCCCTAGCTCCACCAGAACCCTGTGACATTCTGCAACAATTTTATACCTCGTTGCAGGAGCTTCCAGTGATCTCAGGGCTGCCTGGCTGTCTGCGTAGATGTAGGTGCTACGATCTTTGTAGCACCTACGCAAATTCTCCTCCACACACGCCTTGATGGCAGTGATTTCGGCCTGGAATACAGAGGCCAGTTTTCCTAGAGAGATGACGCCCTCCAGTCTTGGCTGCATCCCGTATACCCCGGTCCTCTCTTGGTAGAGGTATGCAACCTTCATGATTATTTTTAATTGATTCTAAAATTGCTTAGAGATTACTTGAATAATCACTAGATGTCGTTAGTAGATAACTTATTGTCCACAGCGTGCTTCGGGCTTAGCCCACCATCTGGTGACCGATATAGTATATATTTAGCTTTGATGCATTCGAATTCGTCATTTAAAATACTGTTTTTATTTTCAAGCAATCACTAAGCAATTTTAGAATCATTAAAGAAATGAAAATAAAAACCTATCGGGCTCTTACTTTCAGTTTCTTGGATGATGACATAAGACTCGAGGAAGAATTCAATGAGTGCTTTAACAGCGCAATGCTCCATGGAAATACGTCGCCTACATTGAGAACATTGAAAGCGAAAAAAGTAAAGCCCTTGAAAACTAGAATATTATTAGCTTTTGTTTTATATTTATTACATTTTTTTCTATTTGTAATCATGAGCTATACGTGATACAGCTTACTTCACTACACGTTTCAGGCGGATTACTAAGAGAAAACGGCGTGCAATTTTGCTAGGAAGTAACCTGTAGGATGGACTAGAATGTTCTAAAAGCATAATACACTTTGTGATCAAAAGTATCTAAGCCCCCCCCCCCCCCCCCCAAAAAAAACATACGTTACGTATTAGGTGCATTGTGCTGTCACCTACTACCACGTACTTCATACCAGCGGCCTGAGTAGTCATTAAAGACGGAGTAGAATTGGCCGATCCGCAGAACTCTCGGACTTCGAACGTGGTCAAGTGATTGGATGTCACTTGTGTCAGAAGTCCGTACGAGAAATTTCCCCACTCCTAAAGATCCCTTGGTCCACTGTTTGATGTAATAGTGGAGGGGAAACGTGAAGGGACTCGTACAGCACGAAAGCGTAGAGGCCGACCTCGTGTGTTGACTGACAGAGACCGACGACAGTTAAAGAAGGTCGTAAGGTGAAATAGGCAGGCATCTTTGCAAACAACCACGCAGAATTTCCGAACTAAATCAGGATCCCTTCCAAGTACCATGACAGTGAGGCTGGAGGTGAGAATATGTTCTAGCGGCTGCCCATAAGCTACACATCACGTAGGTCAATGCCAAACGACGCCTCGCTTTGTATAAGGAGAAGGAGCGTAAACGTTGGACGATTGGACAGTGGAAAACGTTGTGTGGAGTGACGAATCACAGTACACATTCTGACGATCCGATGGCTGTATGTGAGTATGGCGATCGCCCGTTCAACGTCATCTGCCAGTGGGTGTAAAATTCGGAGACGATGGAGTTATAGTGTGATCATGAGTTTGATGGGGACGGGCGGGCGGGCTCGCACCCTGTTTTCTGTTGCGTGGCACTCTGACAGGTCTATTTCATTGACGTCAATTTGCAGCACGGTTTTGGAACATATCCTGAATTCAAATATTATGAATTATCTCGAACAGAATGATCTACTGACCCAAGGTCAACACGGAAGCGGAGCACTACTAGCTCTTTATACACACGAAGTGATGGGTGCAAGCAACAAGGGTTCGCAAATCGATTCCGTATTTCTTGATTTCCAGAAGGCTTCAGACACCGTACCTCACAAACGGCTTTTAATCAAATTGCGTGGTTATGGTAACTTATATCGCCGAAAATATGCGTATGAATAGGGGATTTACTATCAGAGAGGACACAGTTCGTAGTAATCGATGGTAAGGCATCGAACACCTACATACAATGGGAATAACAGAAGAGGACCCTAAATGTAGGATCTGTGATGACGGTGATGAAACTGCATCATATCTGATCTTCGAATGCATTGCATTGGAGAGTAAAAGGCACAGAACATTTGGGACAACCAGACCCGAAGAAATTTTGTCTAATAAAGAACTGGTAAAGGGACTCCTTGCACTGTTCAAGGGCATTGGTTGGCTTTACTAGACATACAGGGAGCGATACCGCACAATATACTTAGTTTCGGTGCGGGCAGTGGCGGGTTAGACCAAGACTGTTTTGGCTTCCCTGAAAGAATCAAATCAAATCAAGGCATCGAATAAAACAGAGGTGATATCGGGCGTTCCACAGGGTAGTTTTATTGGTAGTGTTATTTAGAGGAAAATTTGAGTAGCTCTCTTAGACAGTTTTCAGATGACGCCGTCATTTACCGTCTAGTAAAATCATTTAAAGATCAAAACCAACTGCAGAACGATCTGAATAACATATCACTATGGTGTAAAAATTTGCAATTGACTATAAATAATGAGAGGTGTGAAGTCGTCCACATAAGTACGAAAAGAAATCCATTAAACTTTGTTTACAAGATAAATCAATCAAAAGTAATGGCCGTAAACTCCACAAAATACCTAGGAATTACTATTACTTCAGACTTAAATTGAAAAGAACACGTAGATAATATCGTGGGACAGGCGAACCAGAGACTGCGTTTTATCGGCGGAACCCTTAAAAGATGCAACAGAACTACAAAAGAAACTGCATACACTACGCTTGTCCGTCCATTTTTGGAGTATTTCTACCCACTGTGGGATCCTTATCAGTTGGGTGTGACAGAGGACACCGAAAGATTCCAAAGAAGGGCAGGTCATTTCGTATTGTCACAATACAGGGGAGACAGCGTTACGGAAATGATACAGGATCTGGGATGGGAATAATTACAACCACGACGCTTATCGCTGCGGCGTGGGATACTTACGAAAATCCAATCGCCAACATTCGCCTCCGAATGCGAAAATATATTGTTGACTCCCATGTACATACGTAGAAATGATCATCGGAATAAAATACGCGCGCTATTTGAGAATGGAATGAGAGATAAATAGTATAACGGTGGTTCGATGAACCCTCTGCCAGGCACTTAAATGCGATTTGCAGAGTATCCCATGTAGATGTAGACAGCAGTGTTGAAGAGCAATTTGAGAATGGCGATTGCATCATTGAACACGATCGGGCACCTGTTTATAATGCACGCCCTGGAGCGGAGTGGTTTCACGACAATAACATCCCTGAAATGGACTGGCCTGCATAGAACACCTGTGGATGTTTTGGAGTGCCGTATTTGTGCCATGCCTCACCGACCTACGTCGATTTCTTTCTTTAGTGTAGCACTCCGTGAGGATTGGGCTGACATTCCCCAAGAAACCTTCCTGCACCTGATTCAATGTATGCCTGCGAAAGTGGAAACTGTCATAAAAGCTACGGGTGGGCCAACACATTGAAATCCAGAATTACTGATGGAGGGCACCACGATCTTTTAATTTTCAGTCAGGTATCTGGAATATTTTGATACATAGGTTATGTCTTCTGATCCACGTCTCAGACTCTGTTACCTTTATCCTCGACCTATTGAGCATTTGAAGGCGTAATTGTAGAGTAGCATCTGTTCCGCGTCACTTCCTGAACTAGCCCTTGACCGTACAAGTTATAAAATACTAACGACGTTTTGTTACACTCTCATCATCATTTTCGCCATGTTTATTTTTGTTAGCTACTTGACATTGCTGATTCTAAGCATGTGATCTTCATAAAATAGACCGAACACAAACGTGGCCCTTGTAAATACTTTCTGTCGACGTGAAATTAGAGGGCGACCTTTTATTACCTTCCAAAACAGGTCGTAAAGAATCCTTGGTTTATCTGAGTTCCATTCGCCTAGTAGGCTCTCCCTCCCTTATCCATGTAATTTTCTTCACAGTCATAATTAACACTTTAAACCCAATCTGTTGCCCTATCCACTTACCTGTTTGTGCGACTCCTCTTGTGATTCCCAACAAATTACTCTTCATAGTTCCCTTATACATCATTAACATTTGAATGGTTTACGTCTTAAAATAAATGTCTTACTAGCGAACATATGATTTGTAGAATACACTGATTACATTTTTTTTTTAATTTCAGTGTGGGATCCGTACCATTGAAAACAGAGATGAAGAAGATCCGGCAGAAGAGAAGCACGAAAGTGCCCCGGAGATGATGGGTGCAATGCAGCGGGTGATGCTCCAAGAGTGGCGATCTGTGTCGTGGCATGGGCTAACGTCGGAAGTTGCGAAAGCGTACATCTGTCGAAGAACAGGCCAATATATTGCTTTCTCCAACATATAGCTTAGGAAAAAGAGCGTGAAAATAAAGGTCCCAGGTTGGAATCCCGGTATGGACACCTTTTTAGTCTGCCAGGGATTTTGATATCAGAACACACTCCTCTGAAGTGGAAATACCATCAGCAAAAGCATAAAGTTAGATTTGACTGTTCAACTCTTTGTTAAGCTGAAGGGACTTAACTGCGAGGTCATCAGTGCCTAAATTTACAAACTACTTATGAACTACCTTATACTAAAGACGACACAAACATCCATGCCCGATGGAGGATTCGAACCCCCGACCGTAGCGGCCGTGCAGACTGTGACTGGCACGCAGCAGATCACTCAGTCACTGCGGCCGGCTTAGATTTAAGTCCATACAACTGCTAACTGTCTTTCGAGAACCGTACGTGTGTGGTACACGAATAGGAGGTCGAAAAAGTACCCTCTGTGGCACACACCATGAGATGGCGTGCACGACACAGATGTATATTTTGTAAGGAGTCAAGAAATACCGACTTCCTTTCAGGTGTCTCATCCTGATTGCCTTATTTTTCTGAACATTTTGAGACCTCACACATTATATTTGAGATTAATTACCATCATAAATAACAGAGAGTAGTTACTGCACTTACAGAAATCGTTGCGTTTAACCCTTTAATGCATAGTGTAGATGATGACCTACATACATTAATTTTTCCATTATCTCTCAAACTGATCAAAATTTTAGCACAAATTCATTTGTAGCTGCTTGTATACATAGTGTTACATATGCTAGTAGGTCGTCCTAGAAATTATACATTGCAAAGTGCTACTGAATTATTTCGAAAGTTAGCTGCATTGAGTTACTCATAACATGTGCGTTTGATTACATTAGCCACGTAAAATCCACGTAAAAGGAGTCAATCACATACTACTGTTGCATTATGAGTTACTTTCTGGAAAGATGAGAAGCATAATAGTGATGATTTACTACATCGGGTATATCATGGAAGAACTATATAGCTGACCACCTATGAACTTTTTGTTGCTCGTAGTGAATAATAATTTTAAGGATTTTTTTTTCAATATATTTTTCTCAGTATATATGCACTATACATTACGGGGGGACGTAGGCAAAATTGGTCAACAATAATAATAATTTTTTTGCCTCCATATAATTATAGCATGTTAGAAACACTGTCACCAATTTTAACAGATTAATTCGAACTACAAATGTTAAAAAACTTTCTCATTTCAATCACTGCACAGCACCATACCCACTTTGACACTCTCCTTGTATGCGATGTTTTATTACTTCCTGGTGTCATAAAAACTTCAGAAGAATGTACATGGCTCGCCGTCGGAGGTTCGAATCTTCCTCAGGCATTGGAGTTTCTAGCTCATCCAGATTTGTTAAAGAAATGTACCCATGGTGGAACACAATATCCGAACGAGAGCTTCAACAGTCTCATTTGGAAGAGATGCCCCCAAACACCATTTGACTCATCAAGGGTTGTTAAAATTGCCGTATATGATGGATGTCTGGTGGTTAATGTTGGTAACACAGGAAGAATAAGAACCCTTACTGGACCACGACTTGTTGCTGGTTGCTTTATCCATAAACTACTTAAGAAGATACTGCGCTTGTTGCAAAAAACATCAGTTACAAAAAAAAAAAAAAAAAAAAAAAAAAAAAAAAAAAAAAAAAAAAAAAAAAAAAAAAAAAAACCATGTTCAAGAAGAGCAAGATGACCAAATCTATAGTTATGGTCAACATTAAGGTACTATTTTATGGTGCAAATCTTTGAAAAATCTTTTACGTATATTTCCCATAACTTCCATTTTTCGGTGTATAAGGAACATTTTTCCTGAACCACTGGGGACAGGTAAGTGAAATTTTCTGCAGACTTTGTTCATAGAATAACACAACTTCCTGTGGTTAAAATAATTACTGTGAAAATTATTTACATTTTTGTGAAATTGAAATTGCTTTGTTTCATACACATAATTTTTAAAAATAAATTGTAAGAGCTTAAAAAGTGGTGATAAAACACTGTTCCACATATTTGCTTATCTGATTACTAAGAATTACTTCGCTCAATATTAAAGTTTTAAGTAAAGTAATTTTTGAGAAAATGTTCCTTGTGTGGTAGCATGTGTTTCAAAAATTTCCAACAATGCCATAATCAAATTTTTGGGAAAAAAATTTGAAAAAATTCCAGAATGTAGCCCATAACATAATTACCTCATGTGCAAAATTTGCTTCTATTATCTTTCAAACATCGAAAACTGCTTTAGATTATGTAATCACGTCCATTTTCTCCAACGTTCCCCCTTAATCGTGGTAGTTTTTGTAGCTTCAAATAGAAAGTCATTCATTAATCGATTAATATGCTGCATACATTAAGAGGCCGGTGCTAGACAGAGATTTTAAACTCCATGGCGTGGCACGTAAGCCGTTTTTATTTTGGGAAAGGAGCTGCTTTTCTGCCTGCCCGGGAAGGCCCCAGACCGACCGGCATGACTGAAACGTACACTGCTTTCTGATACGGTATCTAGCCTGCATGTCACAGTAGATTTGTTCCACCTGAAGAGCCGACCGTTTTAGGCTACAATGTATTTCAGATCAGTCCTTGCAGGAGATATCGTCTGTCAAGTCGTAGAGTGAAGCCAGCGGTACGTTAAGTCAAACACGCTAGAAGGTACACACATTCATTCTTCTTTCATGAATCACTAATGCTGTTGTGCACAAGAGGCGAACAGTAAATTGGTGTGAGCAGAACACGTACGATTTTAGCTGCATTTTAAAATATTAACCAATATTCTAGAAGCTGTATTTACACTTCGCCTGGATAATTACTGAAACAAAATACTTCTATGCAGCTAACAATGTTTTATTAGCTGTACGCGTTGTTTCATTAAATATAATCTCCGCAGTTTATGCGAGATAATTCTTAAACCTAAAGTTCAAAGTTTATCATGTTCCAGAATATAGCAGAAACAGGGAAGCAACATAGTAAAATTGTACATCCCTCTGTTTCAGTTATTAATACTGCTAATACTGCGCATCAGTTTCACATGGTTAAAGAGTTTTTAAAATTTTATAGAGTTGACGTTTTCACCAAGAATTTATTCACCTACAGACTAGTTATACCTTCTGGAAACGTGTAATTTTTTGGGTAGTAACAGCGTCAATGCAACAAAAAGGAAAAAAAGGGCTGATGATTATATGCTTAGAGCGAAAAAAGACGTTCTTTATTTCATTAAAGTTTTTTTGTCATATTTAATTCGACAAATGAATTAACGTAGCAAATCTCACTTATAAAGATTATATCTAATTGAATTAAATGTCGCTATTGCCAGAATTCAGAAGTAATATCGATAAAATTCTGGGTAAGTGTACTACTGTATTTCACCTATTGGTACTTGTAAGATTGTGAATATGCATTTGAATAAAAATATTTTTAAATACAAGTTATCATAGTTTCTTTATTACTAAATGTTCTTGTTTATCCGCTACAGGTTCCTTCATTGTGTTAGCAAGTGAAGGTTCTCGACTCTATATAGTATTTGTCAAATATCCTTGTTAGCGTTAACTTTTTGTATTTACTATTCAGCAACTGGAAAGTTGATGCTCATCTTTCCATTAAATTAATTTTCTACTTATAGATTGACTAGCTGAAAACCCAGCGTGGCTCGGGTATTTTTTTAAATTTCGGCGATCTGTTAGTCAATCTCTTCTTCTCTCTTATGCCTGTCCATATATTCATCT
Source organism: Locusta migratoria (assembly GCA_026315105.1). Classification (NCBI taxonomy): domain Eukaryota; kingdom Metazoa; phylum Arthropoda; class Insecta; order Orthoptera; family Acrididae; genus Locusta; species Locusta migratoria. The sequence goes on along the minus strand of CM048750.1, from coordinate 365,558,807 downwards.
GCCCTCTCTTTCCATTCTGTCCATATCCCCCATCTCTCTATCTCCTCCTCCAGATACTTGATTCCATCTCTTCCTCTTCATCTATGAATAATTACATATATCTGACAAGTGTCATAGTGATCGGTGAAATAGTGTGGTCGTTTATTTCAATTTAACTTCTGCCACGTACAGTATGGCGTCTTGCGGAGTATACAGTCCAACTCTATGAAAACGTTTGTACATGTTGCAACATTCATAGTGATAGCTCAAATGTTGTTAAAGCCAGTGAGTCCCCTTTGCTACGCACCGTACGAAATCTTATGCAGACAGTAATGTCTGAAGATCAAGTGCGATAAATTTAATCAATAGTGGAATAAAATTGTAGAGTAGGGTTGAAGTTATCCCTGGCACAAAATCGTATATGTGATCCTCCACTTCTTTCGAATGTCAACTGTGCAAAATTTCACTAAGATCGGAGTAATGTGGGGGTTTCGTAACAACCAGGGCTTCTAAATAGTACTAGAGTTAAGCTCTTCCAAGAAGGACGCCATCTTGATTCACACATACACTTTATTAAACAGATATTAACAAATCATAGAGTAAAGAGTCATACAAAAATTACATATAACATAACAGTGTTACAAAGATATCACTCTACATCTTTGAAGTCTCTGCGGGTTTTCTGACGGATAATAAAAAAAAAAAAAATCAAACCGATTCAATATTTCGACGGTACAACTGTCCGCCATCCTCAGGAAATCGCTGCTGCTGGGTCCCGTTGTATCCTCGCTTTGATTTTATTATCCGGCAGAAAACCCGCAGAGACTTGGAAGATTTGTCACGCCGGGATAGCCTACGAAGTTACATATCAGTCCACATCCTCCTCACCATGGTCTACCTCCGAAGATACGACGAGCTGAACTGGTCTAGCCACTTGATGTCCATCTGGCATATTGAGGATTGCAGTCCGTGCCAGTCCGTCACGTCCTTTCTTCATATCTGCAACGCGCCATTTTCCAGGACTGCCGCGGACGCGTCTTCTTGCATCAGAACGAGGTCGCCCCCACGCAGCTTTACAGAACCTTTTGGACGTCGCACTTGATGATAGTCCCGGAGTTGTCAAATACTCCTGGTCCCAGAGTTTTCAAAAGTCCTCCACTAATTTCTGGCGGAATTCGTACATCTTTGCCAAATCTGTGGACCTTCGTCGCTCTAGCCCCGATGGCAAAGTAGTAAGTCGGTCTCCAACTAGAAAGTGTGCCGGCGTCAAAGCACTCTCGTCGTGCTGTGCTATTGGCCTGCAGTTAAGTGCGGCTTCGATATTCACCAACACTGTTTGTAGTGCTTCCTCGTCCACGCTAGAAGGTCCCAGAAGTAAAAACGTAGACGGGTGTCGAACTCTGTTGTAAATTATCGTCCGCAATCCAGCGAATGAAGCGGGAATGGACGTGTGCTGTAAGGCGCCTTGCTGTTGAGTAGGCTGCCGTTCCCCGTCGGAGGTTCGAGTCCTCCTCCTCAGAGAGAGAGAGAGAGAGAGAGAGAGAGAAAGTGTGTGTGTGTGTGTGTTATCAGCGTAAGTTTGGCTCCATAGCTGTGCAATCATCACATCGGTCACTTCTCCTCCAAATGCTGGAGTATATAAAATACTGTGGCGTTCAGCAGAGGAGGCTGGGGATTGGTATTTAGGGAAAATACCTCCCCACGTTTTAAAGGTTTACATTATAGCTCTTTCACCATACCCACGACACAGTTGTGCACATTTTGAGATAATTCAAAAGGAGCTGCTCTTCTTTGGACATTTACGGTGCCTTGAGTCAGACCTACCTCGTATCCCATACCGTGCAGGAGTACTCAGGAGGATGACGGACAGGTGTGTTGTATGCGGTCACTTTCATTGATTTGCTGCACCTTCGAAGTATTCTATTCTGCCTGTGACACACAGTGTTTTGGTTGTCTAAGCCATAATCCTTACCATGTGACTGTTACAAATTAAGTAGCAGCAGGGAATTAGCCGTGCGCACTGGGGCGCCGTGCTGCGCTGCGCGCGGCCGTTCGCCGTTGGGGGTTCGAGTCCCCCCCCCCTCGGGCATGGGTGTTTCTGTTGTCCTTAGGTTAGTTTCAGTAGTTTCTAAGCTGCGGACTAATAACCAAGCAGTTGAGCCCGATAGATTTAGAAATATTTGAGCATTTTGAACAAATTAAGTTAGTCCTCAGTGCTGTATCCATGTCGCATTTCCTACTCTGGGACTCTAAGGCATCTCAGCTATTGGCAACAAATATTAGCTGCGAAGGACACATCCATGTGAAGCACTTCATAACATAAAACACCTAATGTTGGCCAAAATATGTATATCCCCCTCCCTCCTTCCCAGTTCGAAATTCTGCTTCGCATGTAATCGCGTTTTCGATGAGCTATTGTACTGTAATCCGCCTTCCTTTTTTTTAAACCTCAATGTAATGGCAACTGCACCACTAAGGAGAACTGGTCGACACACTTGCCAGTTACCGCATACACCATAGTAGTAAATCGCAGAAACTTCCTACGTTTATGCCTGTTTGTCTTTCTGAACATATTGGATAATTTATCTCGATACGGTCTTACTTGAAACGCTACAAAATGGTGTTCTCGCTAACACTCTCTCCATACAGACCACAGGTATTTGGAATTACCTCCACTGATAAACAACACATTTGAATCCAAGAATATATCTATGCTCTTGGTTCCCTAAAGGTCCAAAGAGCTAAGGCCTTCGGTCCAGAGACGTCCTTGTTGTACATCTCAGACACTTGCAAATGTTCTAAATGCATTCACACCTCTGTTGTTGAAGCTCTCCAAACCTCCTATAGCTTTCACTGTTGTACCATTATAACGTACTATAGCTGCTGTAATCCTTCCATTAACACGACCTACATCACTCAAATTGTGAAACTTAAAACATCAACATGAAAAACAGAAGGACCTTGAAGAACAACCTGTGAAGGTTTGGAGAGCTTCAACAACAGAGATATGAAGGACGACACACACACACACACACACACACACACACACACATCACTGAGGAAAGACTCGAACCTTCGGCGGGAGCTACCGCGCAATCCGCGACATTAGATCGAACACTGTCCTACAAGAGACATGTAGAAAAAACTAGAGCGAAAATCAACACGCGGAATGGTATAATCCGCAAACTCACCAACTCACACTGGGGAGAAAATCCTGAAATTCTGTGTTCATCATCCCTGGCTTTGTGTTTTGCTCCAGCTGAATATGCTTGCCCCGTATGGAGAAGATCGACGCACACCCACAAACTGTATACAGCACTGAACGATTCATCTCGATTAAATTTAGGATGCCTGAAGCCTAAGAACCGTGATCTCCTTTATATGTGTTCTGGAGTAGCTCCCTCATAGATCAGACGGCAAACTTTGGCGATGGCTGAAAGAAGCAGACAGTGCGAGGATAGAAGAAATCCCCTTTTCGGACATCAGCCAGTGGAGGCAAGATTAAAATCGAGGAAAGATTTCATTCAATTTGAACATCCACTAAATGAAAGTCAATATACAACCAGGGAATCAATGTGGACACAGAAATTTAAATAAATAATTAAAAAAAAACAGCTTTCAATGTTCGAACATTAAAGAAAAATTTCCGGCTGGATCTCAGCTGTAATGGAGAGTCTGCAAGAGCCTAAATAGACTTAGGTCTCGAATGGGAAGATCAAAGGATAACCTGTTCAAGTGGGGATACGCAGAAGACGAGTTCTGCCAATGTGGAGAAAAACAAACAATGACACACCTGCTGAGCTGCCCATCCTTGCCGGCGCCATGCACTTTCCAAGACCTGTGGCTGGACAACGACTAAGTGTGCCGAACAGTGGAGAGAGATATGAGCCTGCTATGGACAATAATGACGTATAATGTGTGAAAATTATGATTGTATATATGAATGTCTAATTAGTACTTACACCCAAACCTTCAGACGTCAGACACTCAGATCCGTACCAAACGTTGTATATCGATAGAGTATCAACCGAAACTTCTATATAATTCGTGATTTGTGCTGTCGTCCAGTAGAACGTGTATAAACTATAATAATAAGTAACAACTAACCTACGGAATAGAGGAAAGGCGTATCTGTGAGGCATAATCACGTCACGCTTCCGTGGGTCAGTAAATAGAGCATTAGATTGTCTTGCAGAGGGTCCTGGGTTCAAACCCCACCTAGGCCTTAAATTTATTTCATTGTTTAAACGACAGTACGTTGGAAATTGTTAAAAGGGGCAACGTGTTCCTCATATGTAAAAGGACTGTTTCCAGTTTGTAGCAATGTGTTATTGGCAGTTTACTCTTGCTTCGTTTTATTTGAAAGTAGCTAATCTGTAGGGATTATTCGTAGTTTCACCGAAAAAAACGAACATAATCAGAACATATGAAAAAAATAACTGCATCACACATACAGCTGTATTAATAGTAATAACAATAACAGAAAATAGTAATGTTAAAACAATAAGCGTAATTAAAGTAATAACACTGTACAGGTTTCCTACTTTCAAATAAAACGAAGCAAGAGTATACTGTCAATAACACATTGCTACAAAATCGAAACAGTCCTTTTACATATGAGGAACACGTTGCCCCTTTTAACAATTTCCAACGTACTGTAGTTTAAACAATGAAAAATAAATTAAAGCGAGGTGGAGCTTGAACCCAGAACCTTCTGCACCACAAGCTAACGCTCTTCCAACGAACCCACGGTGGCGGGGCTTGATTGTTCCTTACAGACACGCTTTTCTCTAATCCGTAGGTTAGATGTCACTTATTATTATAATTTACACACGTTCTACTGAACGGCAGCAAAAATCAGGAATTATACAGATATTTCGGTTGATACTCTATCAATGTACAACGTTTGGTGTGGATCTGAGTGTCTGACATCTGAAGGTTTGGGTGTTAGTTTTATTTGTAATCTAGTATATGTAGCCGAATAATTAACTACATGTGTAGTTCAGACACGATTAAATAAATCCGCGACATGGCGCCTCAAGCCGCGCGGCCAAAACATTTGTCCTACCTGGACTTCCCGACGAACAATTCTTTATTACAAAAGCAATTATGCCAGCACATCTGAAATTAGGTGTTTGGCCGGTCTGAGGCTAGCTTGTAATGGCTAAAGTACGGACTCGATTCCGGCTGGGGGAACAGACTTTAACAGCCACAAACATATCCCCTTAGACCTAAGTAAAGATCTCAGGACTGGTGTGTTTCAAATCAACATTCCACATGAGTATTCGCTACTAACTAGAAAAGATTTAGATTAATTTCGTTGTTTCCTCAAAATGCTAAGCCCCTCCACGTCTCGACGAACGGCACAATCCTAACCACCAGTGAACGAGAAAGTGATAGTTGATATCTCGTCATTTGGAATACTAACCAGTAGAAAATTATTTGTGGCGTTTCTTCTAGCTGAACATGTAAACATCCCACTATTGGTTAAGAGACAACGAATATCTCTATTCGTATCTATAATACAACAGCGAAGGGTGCCGCGTTCGAGTCCCTGCGGGAGAAAATATCAATTGCATGATTGTATCAGGTGCCAATATAACGGTACTTGTTGATGTATTAAGAAATCTGAAATCTGATTGTACTTAGTTAACAATTGATATCAATTCATTCATTCATTCTATTCTACAAATTTTTGGCCCTCGACACCTGAGAGTTGCACTATATTACTCAACTTTATTGATTACCTTTCAGTAACAATACGAGCTTTATGTAATCCCTAATGCAATATTAAATTTATCATTTCTGTGATCGGACATGGGGTTTGTAAACTGATAATCCTGAAAACGCCAGTGTCTTTCGTCTCTTGATACCCAATCGAATTTTAATAGAATATATAAGCTTTGGTTGGTTAACAGTGCATTTAAATTCAGATCACGACAATAAATTATCCCTTCTTAGTAGACGGTTCCATACTTCAGTGGTGAAAAGAAAAAAATCTGTTTTTATTCTACTAATTCCTAGAACAAAACAGATTGTCCATTTCCAACCTGAAATAACTCATCATATCATTAAATGAGTGTTAAATGACATATGACTTGTCACTTAAGCTAATGAAATTGTATTTACCTGTGTCACTGCCTCATTTCTAATAACGTGTATTCTAATATTTGTTGTACGTTGGTTTTGGTTTACATGTGGACTGACAGCCATAAGCAGCAATTTTCTCTAGTGTCTTTCGTGGTACCTATGGTGTGTAGTCAATGACTGTACGGCGCAGGCACCTGCGACACAGCTATGCTGTGTTGGTTGCATACAGTCAGGTGCATCGAACACATTGGAATTCAGGGGAATCCTATTATTTGTTGTTGTTAAGTATACATACCCTGGCAACGCTGGAAAATCACGTAGGATTCGGTTTAAAGTTCAATCCAACCAAACACAAAGCGGTCCTACTGGATCTTAATAGGGTTACTAGTCAGAAATATCGCGAGTACAACCAGCTTCACAAGTACAGAAAGTTCTCGCTTTACTTGCTGCGTCAAATTGGGATAAAATCCCAAGCTTTCTATGATCGTGGATATCATCGAAAGCTACGGATTTAATTCTAATTTGACGCGGCAAGTAAATCGAGGACTCTTTATACAAGCAGTCTGTCGTGAAAGACTTCGTAGCCAGCTTTACTAGTAAATGCTAAAAGTACGTATTTTCGTTTCTCTGGAAAAAGTCTCACGTCATATTTTATGAACTGCGAATTGTAGCTGGTTTCTGACCTTACAGCGATTACGTCCTGACTAAAGAACATCTGTACCAAGTTTAGTTGGCATCGGCGTATTAATTCATATGGGGATGTGGAACATTGTCGCATTGTTTATGACGTCATGTCTCTTGAAGTATTAGTCGCAAGTGGTTCTTATAGCGATTTTTGTCTGAAACTAAGAAATAAACGAGCTAAGTTGGTAGAAATCGGTCCAGCATTGTAAGAGATGTGGAACGTACACTTTTTATAATGTTCCAGCCTGGCTATTAATGATTGAGATTAACAAATTTACAGGAGGAAGAGGTTTGAAGTTAGAAGCTATGAAAGATTCCAATCATAAAATTACGGGGAAAAGATTTAGAAAAATTATTGCATACATGTAAATGAAATGTCAAGCTAATTAACGGTGGAGTGTTGTGCAGGCAGAACATCATAAAAAGAATCGACGAGCGGTTACCTTTAACAAGAGATCCATCGGTGGTTGAAGTTTGGCTGTAAATGAAATTTTCGTAATATGATAACCACTCGCCGAACAGTGGATGGCAGATGGAAATTTTGGAAAAAAAGAGTGGCAGGGTACACGAAATATCACCATTCAATATTAACTAAAATCAGTGCCATCCATTGTTCCGGTGATTCAACAAGTCTTAAAAAGACATTATGGGCAGAGGGAGGATAAGGCAAAATTATTAATAAAATTTGTAGCTGCGAATTTAAGTGAGAGGTGAGGTTTATTGATAAAAGTGCGGTACGCGAACAGCACATATATTTACCTGACTGTACAAAATACACATAACAGCGGCCACATAAAGCGATAAAGTACAGCTCTCGTCTGCAAGATGCTATCGCTACGAAGCACAAGGCTAGACTGGTTACTGTCTGTTGGATTAAATAATAATAATAAAAAAAAACTTGAAAATGATGTTCTTACATATTTTTTCTCTAACATTCATAGATAATTACTTTTTACATGCCGAAATAATATAAAAATACAAAATTTTCTTTTGAAAATAGCGGGGAAAGGAAACCGTGTCATAATACGCTCACTTACATACCATGTATAATGGAGCTTCAAATGTGTGTACATCAATAACTTTGAGCTAAATAAAATGTCACATTTAGATTTATGATTTCCGCCATCAATTATGTTAAATTTTCGATTCATCAGGTGTCCTGCTGTAAACGCTACATCTCTAATTTTCGGAATACCATGTCACTGTATTTGAAGTGAATTTCCTTCAAGGATTTTCGTACAGCTATGTAGTTAAAATAATAGCTTCGAAAGGGCACGTTCATTCTGTATGAAAATAAATATTCACGTTGCGGTAAGGCTAAATACACGTAGCTCCCTATGCATCTATTCCACGCGAAATGGCAGCGAAATATTCCACGGTCGAGACAACCCAGAACGTTTGCACAGTTCTCTCCTGTGGTTAATTAAAGTACGTCGGAACAATAATCCTTCAACGAAGCACAGCGAACGGCAAGCGAGTTTAATCGAGACAGATTCCACCACAAAGAGAATCCGCCGTTGGCTGTTTGCATACTAATTGCCTATGCCAATGCCGATTCGTATCACGTCCACTGACAGTCGCTTGTTTCAATACCGCTGTCGCACACATACGCCAGTAACAGCAGCAATTTATTGTCAGACTGAATATCGTAGCGTGCCATTCACACAGCTCAGCACACTCAGAATTGCTGCCTAATAGCTATTTATTACCACAAAAAACTGGGAGTAATTAATGAGGTTACCGAATATGCGAAATAATCAGGATGAATGCTGATTTAAAATGTTGGTGCAACATGACGTCCATCCTCAGGTTGTTATAATTAGTGCAATAAAGCCCAGTAGAGCATAAGGAAAAAAAAATCTGCTTCTGACAAGCGCGTTTTACTATATAATCATTGCCTACAGGGGTAAAATTTTATCCCTGTGTAAGCGGACGTTTTGATTGCCTAGTAATTGATTTTCACAGAAACAACATTCCTTGAAAACGTAGCTTTTTTATTGATAATCTAGCTGATACTCGGCGCGTTTCTGGAGCAGAAGACGTAATTGTGCAAATAATCTCTCAATGTCCGTCTATCTACTTCTCTCCCTTCTCTCCCTCCCTCATGATGACTGGTTAAACAGTGTCAGAGTCGAAAGGTACCCTCCGCCATGCTAAATTCACTGGCTTGCAGATTATAATCATGGAAACATACATTTATGTGCTGAATTTCATTGTGAACAAGCAAACAATTTGGATGTTTGTTGTAACGTACTCTCCGCCATGCACCTTCGCAGACTTGCTAAAGGTAGTCTATGTATTAGTTCGTGGTATAAGCTATTTTCATCCCACATTTCATTCAATTCCGTCCAGCTGTTTCAGCGTGAAGGCTAAGAAACGAATTAACTAATTGTAAAAAAACTCTCCACCGTGCACCATAAGAAGCCAATTTTAATATGCCTATAACGTTCGCGCGAGTGCAAGCAATGGACAAAATTTTATCGCGGCCGTGCATAAAATACGAAAAAAAGACAAACAATCTAACGTTAATTTTTATAATATATAAGATGTTTCGTGGAGTACTAGCTGCCTTGCGTTTATCTGTGTTGTGCTTTCAACATCCTACATCATCGTCAACAGGCTATATTACAGTCGTCAGTGTCTTATTTATTTCGCCGAATTATGACATGGAGTGCTGACTTCCACTCCTAACTATCGATAGGGTCGATGTCTGTGAATGAAGAATATTTGTAGCTTCGGTCACTTTGCTAGTTGGTGGACAATTCAATAGATTTCTGTGTAGAGTTTTCAAGTAAAACTAAATGTGTATGCACTGTCTTGAATGACACTTTATTGTTTCAGCTGATTCTTTGTTTACAAAATCCCAGTTGGCAGTTGCAAAGGATAAATTTCGATTTCTTCTGCTTCTTGCAGTGTTTGTTATGCAGGTCGTTGACATTGCCTCTTCCAAGTTTCTCTCTTCTCCCACAGTCTATCTGTTGCTGCAATAAGCACTTTTTCAAACACTTACATGGAGGAAAATAGCGCGGTTAACCACACATAAACACATACACAAACAAAATGTTTTGAATACACAGATGCTGATAATGCCAACATAACACTGTCAAATATGATTTCTATCAAATATATGTACATTGAATTGACATTAACGTATTTTGCAAAGGTGAGACGTAAATTATTTTATACCGAATAAACATTATACATATGAATTTCCAACATGAATAAAAAACAGTGTTACTTTTGCCACATAAATATGAAATAAGACAATAGCCCTCTCAAGTGCACAATCAATAAATTTATTTGGCTTTCAATTAAAAACATTTATTGTCACTCCTCACATTACTCTATGTATACCACAACCTGTGCTATATCGCTAAGTAAAATTACTTTACGAAACTGTAAATACATGTAATTATAGCCTATGTCACTAAATTTACAATTCAGATGTAGAACGTTTATTCTGTGTAAAATAATTCATGTCTCTCCTTTGCAAAATACGTCAATGTATGGAACCGACTTTTCGACGTAAGTAAATAAATAACAAGAAAAATCCTATCATAAAAGTTTGTTCACAATATTTGTCGGTATCATAGGTCACATTTACGCTCGAGTATATAATTACAATCAAGTTTTTTTTATTTTAGGGCATCACACAACCAAATACTTTTCGCCACGAAAAAGTATCTGCATAAAAGAAAAATGTAAGTGACATTTGTGTGGACGTGAACAGCCGTCTGATGATGAAATGAAAGGTTCGAAACCCGTAACGGTGCTATTAAGTAAAGAAATAGCATAATCAAAAGTGGTTGATTGCTGTCTTCTTTATTGTAAAAATCATCCTGTACTAAAAGACACGTTTGGAGACAATAAAAGCAGACGCATGAATATCGAGAGTTCAAATGGACGGCCAGTAGTAAGCAAAGAGCGGAAAATTAAAAGGCGGAAGGAATATATAGAGGAGGTCTACCAGGGAAATGAACTTGTAGGCAGTATTGTAGAAAGGGAAGAGGAAGTAGATGAAAATGAGACAGGAGATAGGGTGGTGCGAGAAGAATTTGACAGAGCACTGAAAGATTTGAGTCTAAATAAGCTGTATAATATTCTTTATCAACTGCTAATATCCTTGGGAGAGCTAGTCGTGTAGTTCCACCTGGTGTGCAAGAAGGATGGGACGGAGGAAATAAAATCATACTACAAGAATAATTTAATGATTCCAACTCCAAATAAAACAAATGCTGAAAGGTGTGAAAATTATAGAACTATCAGTTTAATAAATCATCCAGAATTTTGTATGAAGGGCACCCACAGCTGAAATATTTATAAATAATGAAGACACTTTCACACCGTTAAAATTAGATGTTAATATTAATATAGTCTGAATGAAATGCCTTGATCTACAGCTCAAGTGGACCATGGCCTTTCGTTCAGACAAAATCAATTTCAAGACCTAATTTTAACTGTATGAAAATATCTTAATTATGTATTAATAAATCGTAGTTATTTACAGAAGAATAGAAAAAAATGAGAATCTGACCTCGGATTTAGAAGAAATGTGGGAACACGTGAGGCAATACTCACCCTACAATCTTGTCTTAGAAGACAGGATAAGGAAAGGCAAATGTACATTTATAGTTTTTTGTAGATTTGGAGAACGTTGTGTGCAGTGTTGACTGGTATACACTCTTCAAAATTATGAAGTTAGCAAAGGTAAAGTAGAGACAACAAAGAATTATACGTAGCTTGTGCAGAAAGCAGACAGCAGTTGTAAGACTGGAAGGGCAGAAAATGAAAACAATGGTTGGTAAGGGAGCACTGTAGGCTTTCACCTTCACCTTCACAATGAGGAATCTGTGAAGGAACATAAAATTCAGAAACTGAATTAGCGGTCAGGGAGAATATATAATGTTTGTGGGTTGCCGATGACCATGTTATACGTCGAAAACAATATAGGACCTAGAAGAGCAACTAGACGGAACGAAGTGCAGTAGGAGGGTATAATATGATCATTAACAAGTGAAAATCGAGGGTAATGGAATGTAGTCAACTTGGATCATACAACACTGAGGAAATTAGGTTTGGACAATAAGGTTACTTAGGATGACGGAAGTGAAGAACAATGACTATGGGAAGGAAAGTATTTCTGAAGAAGAGAAATTTGTGACATATAATATTAACGAAAGTGTTGAGAACACGAATGCATTTATATGCGCTAAGATCTTGTAGACGATAAAAGTTCAGAGAGGGAGAGGGACGTTTTTGAAAATTGATCCTACAGAAGAATGTTGAAGTTTAGACAGGTAGATGGCGTAACTGATGAGGAGATACTGAATAGATTTGGGGATGAATGAAATTTGTGACATATAGTAACTAAAAGAAGGGAACGGTAGGTAGGACACAACTTGAGACATGAAGGAATCTTCAGTTTAGTAATGGATTGAAGTGTGGAAAGTAGGATTCGCATAGGAAGACCAAGAGACAGATGTAGTAAGCAGATTCAGATGGATGTGGGTTGCAGTTCTTATTAAGAGATGAAGAGGCTTGCAAAAAGACTGCACAGTATTCGGACTGAAGAGAAGAACAACCACGTAATCGCCTTCATTTTCACCTCTCCCCACCACAGGTTATGATTGAAGCATATTTTCGTAGCAGGCTATCTATTGTTCGAGGAGTGCTAGTGACGTGTGGTCAGAAGTTTGGAAGGCAGCAAATGAGGTACATTAGCTACTGACGAAAATATAGTCGTTATCGCATCCCGCAACCCGCGCTTGGCCACGCAAGACAAAATTCCCAGATTGGAGGCGCACACATATTTAATATTCCAGGAAGTTTCACATCAGCTCACGATCAGATGCAGAGTGGAACTTCAAACTGGAAACGAGATACTGATCGCCCCTGATTGTGTGCGTTTTTATGAGAGTGCCGTGCTTAATCGAAAATCAATACACTCGACGAATCTGTAATGCTGAAGCTACTTCAGTCGCCTTAATGGTGTTACATACAGGAACTTCTATTCTAGATAAAGAAAAAAAAAATATTTGCATTCCACGTCAATTCGAGGAACATAGGAATCTCATCCGAAAACGGTTAATTTCACAAAAGTGGGTAGCGTTGTAACGGCAACTTAATTTCAGGACGGTGTTCAAACAAATAAAGACAGAAAGAAATTCTAAATGAGGCAGTAATTAGACTACTCAAAACAATTAGGGGACCAGTTGAGTTATCAAGGTTCTGAAGTAGGGACCGGTTGAGATACCTAGGTTCTGAACTATTGTCACCGGCATAATGAACTGAAATGACTCGACGTCTTTCTGTTGGTTCTACAGAGCGGAGACAACAACATTACGGCAACCGAGATGGTGGTAATAACATAAGGCTGGCACGTAACGGGTTTGGTTGGTATGTGTTTACCAAACGAATTACACAAGCAGTTTGGTTCTCAAAGTGTAGTGAGCAGGTAGTGCAATGCAACAAAAACGTGACTTACGTGAAGTTATGGCACGGAGTGCCATACGAAGGTTGGATATAATAATAATAATAATAATAATAATAATAATAATAATAATAATAATAATAATAATAATAATATGGTTTTCTGTTCCGCAGAACCTAATTGAGGAGTAAGACTCTATGGTCATGGAACAAGTCAATACATGAAGTTTTACACAAGAACAGTAATAGAAAATTTTTAAGTAGTCCTCTGCACACGACACTCTTAAGACCAAGAGAAAAGAATCAATAAAGAAAAGAAATTAATTTGCTTAATTGATTAATTTTTCTAGGAGTTCCTCGACAGAATAAAAGGAGTGAGTCATGAGGTAACTCTTCAATTTAGGTTTGAAAGCATGTGGGTTAATACTAAGATTCTTTAGTTATTACGGCAGCTTATTGAAAATAGATGCTGCAGAATACTGCACACCTTTCTGTACAAGTGTCAAGATGGTATGATGCAAATGTAGATCCGACTTCTTCACCGAGTGAAAGCTACTAACTCGTGGGAATAAGCTGGTATTATTAACAACAAACGACATTAAAGAAAAAACGTATTGTGGCGCCAGTGTCAAAATTCCCAGACTACTGAAAAGTCGACGACATGAAGTGCGTGAACTTACACCACATATTGCTCGAACCGCCCGTTTCTGAGCCACAAATATCCTTCGTGTTTCAGTCGAGTTACCCCAAACAATAACGCCGTACGACGTAAGTGAGTGAAAGTAAGCGTAGTAGTTTACTTTTCGTGTTGACAAATCAGTTATTTCAGAATTTGTTCTAATGGTAAATATAGAAGAATTTAGTTTTGGAACAAGATCCTGAACATGGGCTTTCCACGACAGCTTACTGTCTATCTGAACACCTAGAAATTTAAACTGCTCGGTCTCACTTATCACGGAGGTGACTGCAGTTATTGGAGTGTTTTTAAGTGCAGTTTCCAGGACCTGGACGCGATTTCAGACGAAACCATCCGTTAAGAAGGCAAGAACAAGGTCGTCCAGGGGTAACATCAGCAAGAGATGGCCGTTATCTCCGGTTAACAGCCCGTCGTGTTAGGAGGCTGAATGTAATTCATCTGTAACGCCCCTCCAGGCAGCAACAGGACGCGCAATATCAACACAAACAGCCCGAAATCGCCTTCTGGACTGTGGCCTCTACGCACGGAAGCCTATGGTGTGTGTCCAGTTGAAAGCACGACACGTTAATGCAACAGAAACTGGCAGAGGAGGAATATGATTGGAGTCGTAACGAATGCCGCCGTGTTCTTTTCACAGATGACTCAAGATTTTGTGTTTAGCCGGACAATCGTGGTTCCCTCATCTGGAGAGAACGTGAAATTCGGAGCAGTTATGTATTTGCGCAGGAAACATTACCATTACATATTATTGACGACGTTACAGGGTTCATTGAATGGAATAAATCGCAATTTTCGATCAGTTATGGTTTCACTGTACTAGGTTTAGATAGAATACCAAAGTGTGGCGAATGAAAATTTGTGCCCGGCTAGGATTCGAACCCGGCATCTCCTGCTTACTAGGCAGACGCGTTGACCACTGCGCCACCGAGTCCTCAGTGACCAGCCCGACTGCAGAGGACTCTTCCCTGCACGTCTCCCGCCAAACCCAAATCTCCATTCGCCACGCTGTCTGATTCTTATTACCACAGCCTATTTGTTCTGTAATGCTCGCAGCCCAAATACTGTATTGCCGCATCAGGGAGAACAGACCATGAGGTATCGAGACGTAACTAATAGTGTCAGGAGCCCAGCCTCGGCTTGTATACAATTATATATTTTTGACGACTTTACAGCGTTCATGTAATGAAATAAATCGCAATTTGCTATGAGTTATGGATTCACGATACTAGATTTTGATGGAATACCAAAGTGCGGCGAATAAAAATTTGTGCCCGGCCGGGATTCGAACCCGGGATCTCCTGGACGCTGTAACGTCGTCAAAAACATATAAAATTCATAACCTCTTACTTTCCATGCCGCGCGGGTCAGCAACTGTACTGGCCGACCAAGATAATCACACACCATATTAGAGGTAAACAAGAACGAATTTTTATTTATTAAGGTACCCCCTGGTGCTTTGCTCCAACTAACCGCCAAGTAAACCTCAAATAAACACGCAAGGTAGCAAACTATCCTACTGTATCACACACAAATTACAATTGTAACCGATATCTGAATAAATTACGTTACCAAATGTACATTGTGTATGATAAGTGATCTGTTGCGTTGTTTTGAGCAGTGTAGTAGAGCTTAGCCGGCCGCGGTGGCCGAGGGGACTGAGGCGCTTCAGTCACGGTCTTTACGGCCACTACGGTCGGGGGTTCGAATCCCCCCCTCGGGCATGGATATTTGTGCCGTCCTAGTTCGTAAGTAGTTCATAAGTAGTTTGTAAGTTTGTGGACTGATGACCCCGTAGTTAAGTCCCATCAGATTTACAAACATTTGAACATTTTGAGTAGAGCTTAACACTTGTAACGTTCTTCGTATTTTGAGGTAACTTTCTGTCCTTTAAGCCGGCCGCGGTGGCCGAGGGGACTGCGGCGCGCAAGTCACGGTATGCACGGCCACTACGGTCGGGAGTTCGAACCCCCCCTCGGGCATGGATATTTTTTCCGTCCTTCGTATTAGCTAGTTCATAAGTAGTTTGTAAGTTTAGCTACTGAGACCCCGTAGTTAAGTCCCATAAGCTCTACAAACAATTGAACATTTCTGTTCTTTAAAATACTGATGATGGTTATTTATGGTAGGAAATTGCATAACTTTAGTCTTCTTCTGTCTGATAGTGTAATAGGCTATCAACTTTTATCTTGTACTTCAGCAATTTAGGTTGGTACTCCTGTCTGATCGATCGAATTGAATTATTGTTTCTTATTTCACCTGAACGTACTGCGAAGTATTACTTTCCTGAGCCAATTTAATGTCCTTAGCTTTATTAAAATGTTTGAACATACAGGGGCTATATATTATTATGAAAGTTTATCTTTTTTATCTGACCCAGCAGTTCACCAACACGAAGTCAGTTACACAAGTATTAATTTATTTAGACTTTTCATGAAATAGTATTTCTTGAATAACAGAAGGTCTTGATTGCAAATGTTTTTTATTATAATGACGCGTTCCTCCCGGTTACGGCATCTTCAGATATCTGACAAAGAAGAAAATATTGGTACAGAACTTACAATTTTTACATGACATTATTTCGAAACTATTTAGCTACAAACAAATCTGAAACTGTTTTAAGAAATTGTGATAATGTACGGTACTAATGTTTTATATACTCTGTGGTGGAGGGTGTATATAAAACGTTAGTACCGTACATTATCACAATTTCTTTAAAAGTTTCAGATTTGTTTGTAACTAAAAATTTTCGAAGTAATGTCATGTTAATATTGTAAGTTCTGTATCAATATTTACTTCTTTGTCAGATATCTGAAGATGCCCTAACCGGGCGAAACGCGTCATTGTAATAAAAAACATTTGCAATTAAGATGTTCTGTTATTCAACAATTCAACTGAATACGGTTGCTGTACCACACCACGTAAAAATGGAATGGGAAGATTTCTGAAATAGTATTTGGAAGTTTGCTTTTAATACGGTTCATCTCACTGAATAGCGGGTTAAGTAAATTTTACTACATATTGCGATCTATGACACTCAAAGATATTCAGTTCAGCACTGTTCAAAATATCACTGATTTGGTAAAGGTTCTAACTACGGAAGAACTCTGTTAAGACACTTTTTAAATCTCACTCGTTTCTATATTCTTCAAAATCACACAGTATACAATAAATGCACTTGCACAAAGACACTTCAATAATTCACAGTTCGATATCTACATTTCTCACGGTTGATATTTTATAACAGAATCTCTGATCTCTTTTACAGTTCACATCAACTTTGATCTTCTTAAATAAAGTTCATAATGTAAGTTTTAGTACTCTTGATAAAACGGTTATCATTATTCTGATCTATCTAAAATTGATCATGATATTTTTGGGAGGCAGAATTTTTATAACTATCTTTAGAAGCCTAACCCGATGTAAAGTCCATAGATATTACTGTCGCAAATCGCGTAACACTTTATCATTATTCACCTGATCCTATCAAAATCTCAGTACTTTACAAGAAATGAATTTGTCGCAAAGTAACACGTTCATAACTAAACACGTAATTGAACTCATAGTGAGCTAGTCGCGGAGACATAACTCATAGGGAGCTGAATACAAAGAGAGAGAGAGAGAGACAGAGACAGAGAGAGTAACACGACTGAGGGTACTATGTATACTAGTTTTCCAACAAAAGATGACTGAAATTGAATCGCTGATTGGAAAAAGGAAGAAAGTCCACACCCCAATGTTTTGAGAAAACTAAGAAAAACTCTTAACTTTTAAAGTACTGTTCCGATAGTTTTATGATCCATTACTAACTTGTAGAACTAAATTATCTGCACTAAATGACGAGTAGTTCGAACGCCTTCAATAAATATTTTTGAAACAGGCCTCTTTGGAAATTGGTGAACATTCTTCCTTTCTCCAATAAATTATTCTCTTGCGGGTAGCTTGCAAAGAACTTCGCTGTAACACAGGTTTAAACTGTTATTTATTGTCATTTTTGTTACTAACTGATAATACTGATTTCAGTTTAGTCCAACATCTTGAGACCAATAATTTATTTTGATGTAGTATTAAAATTTTAATTAACTGTTTTAATGCTTTTTGATCTTCTTCAGCGGCTTGTACAGCTATGTTTCCTGGAAATACTAATCTTCTCCTTCAGATGAGACATCATTATTTCTTGTGGGCCACTGAAGAATGTTTTTATAAGACTCCTGATACACTGATGGAATAAACTTAATTACTTTATTAAGATGTTTGTAGCTTCTTGTGATTAATAGGAGTCTTCTTGCTGTGTGCCATATTTCTCGGATAATCAGGAACTTTTCGTCGCTTACAAAACCTTTATGTATTGTGACGCAATCCATCTACCCATTCCATACAAACGACGTATCCGCGGTTTTCATGTGTGTAGGTCAAATGCCGGAATTTAGCAAGAAATGTTCAAATGTTTGTAAATCTATCGGAATCAAATACGTGGCTATCCGTCCGTAGCTTGCAAACTACTTAAACTAAGGTAAACTAAACTAAGGACAAACACACACCCATGCTAGAGGGGGGACTCGAACACCGACGGCGAACGCCCACGCGCACTGCAGGACGGCGCTCCAGTACGCGCGGCTAATCCGCCACGGCGGAATTTAGCAAGTGAAAACCTCTCCTTCATTTGACAGTTTAGGGCAAACGAGGATTTTTTTAGGTGTTGTTGCCACCATTCTCCAATGTCACTGATATCTTGATGTTCAACCATTTTCACTTGAAACGAATTCAGTATTTTTCTTGAATTGCCTGTCATTTCAACATCCTGTTTGACAGAACACATTATGTCTTGTTGTCGTGTCACTCTTTATTACAGCAAAATCCTAATAGCATGGGAGGAAGGAGTGACCACGTACAGGGTAATAATGATGAATTATTTGAAATTTGCCAGTCATTGCTAGATACATCAGGTACCGCACATGTAGTTCGTTCACTGATTCGGATAGCTGTTCATGTATGTAGTCGTTGAGGAAAGTACACACTTCATTGGGACCTCGATTACCTTGCCCATCATGGTAGCAATATAACTGTGCAGTATTGTTTTTCAGATTATGGATTTTCTTTTCTGCTCCTTCTCCTTTGAACAGGTGAATATTCTATCAGTCCCATTAAATACAGGTCTTTCTCCTTTTTAGTTATACAATCGTACAATTTTGTAATAATTTCCATTTCATCATTATCTTTGAAATGTTCAAAGTACATTTTGGAACAAATGCAATAAAACAAATTATACAGTATACCACTCCAGTACACAGTACATAAATATTTTGCAGAGAAATGTAAATAAATAACACAAGATGCATGAATAAAACTTTATTGCATTATGGACCAGGCCGTTTTGCTGGCAGAACCAAACCATTTGAAGTTTTGTTTTCTTTTCCTAGTGATCAATCTCTCGCGCGTTTTTCCTTGATATATTCGTCTATATTTCATACACTTTTTTGTGGTATGCTTGTTCGCAGTTCCACCCATTATGCTGTGAGTTTACAGACAACAAACTTACGCAACAGCACTGATGATAATGTGGGACAGTACAACTTAAACAATGTGTTTAAATGCTATTTAGTAACATTGTTGGAACGCTCCTTGCCTGGCATCTGGTGGTGCTGCTCAGACCAGTGATTGTAAAACAGAAGAATGTCCGGATATTCATCTCTAATCCAACAACTAAAAAATTTCACAGGTTGTACTTTGCTGGTTGCTTCTTCCCTATTCCATTAATAAATAAGTGGACAGCTGCAGAAGAAAATGTATATCTCAGCGTAATATCATTAATTATCATTAAAATTGAAAAAAAAGTCGTGAATTCTGCATCGTAAAAATTATTAAATTTCGAAATTCACGGAAATGGGCGAACCTAATATTACGATCGCGATGTAGTGTTACACACCCCGTCGAGTACGAGGAGATTAGGGTCGACAGGTGATCTGGGATCGATGGACAAGAAAATTCGCCGTACCCTTGACAAAGAAACGCTTATGACATTTTCCATAACCACCACGGAGAACCTCAATCTTTATGGTAGATCGGGGATCTGAGACACCGTACTCTAGAATCTGATGCCGGTACCTTACCGCTGCGTTACGTGGTTCAGAGAAATAAACTAAAACTGCAACAAAAAGAGTAGTGGAAGGATGGTGATGAAGTGAACACTCCAGTATTCAATCCAAGAACAGCTGCCAGCATACGAAACTTGTTCCTGGAGTAGTAAAACAACTTAAATTACTAAACAAAAACCAATCTTCCGGGCCAGATTGTATACCAACTAGATTCATCTCAGAGTATTCTGATGAAATAGCTCCGTACTTAGCTATAATTTACAACTGATCACTCAGCGAAAGATCCGTACCCAAAGACTGGGAAGTTTCCCAAGTTACTCCTATATTCAAGAAAGGCAATAGGAGTGATCCCCAACATTACAGGTCAATCTCATTGACGTCGATTTGCAGTAGGATTTTGGAACGTATACTTTGTTGGAATATTATGAACTACCTCGAAGAGAACGACCTATTAACCAGTAGTCAACACGGATTCAGAAAGTATCACTCTTGCGAAACACAGCTTGCCCTTTATTCACATGAAGTATTAAGTGCCATCGACAAGGGATCTCAAATCGATTCCATATTTCAGGAAGGCTTTTGATACTGTACCCCACAAGCGGCTTCTTATGAAATTGCGTGCTTATGGAATAACTACCCAATTGTGTGATTGGATTCACGATTTCCTATCAGAAAGGAAACAGTTCGTTGCAATTGACGGTAAGTCATCGAGTAAAACAGAAGTGATATCTGGCGTTGCACAGGGAAGCGTTATAGGTCCTCTACTCTTCCTTGTGTTTATAAACGATTTAGGAGACAATCTGAATAGCTCCCTTAGACTGTTCGCGGATGATGCTGTCGTTTATCGGTTAGTGAAGTCAACAAAGGATGAAAAGCAACTGCAAAGCGATTTAAACCAAATTTCTACAAGGTGCGAAAAGTAGCAATTGACACTAAATAAAGAAAAGTGCGAAGTAATACACATGACCACTAAAAGAAATCCACAGAACTTCAATTACGCGATAAATCAGTCAAACATTAAAGTCGTAAATTATACCAAATACATAGGAGTTACAATTACGAACAACTTTGTCTGGAGAGAACACATAGAAAATATTGTGGGGAAGGCGAACAAAAGGTTACGTTTCATTGGCAGAACGCTTCGAAGATGCACCAGCTCCACCAAAGAGACTGCCTACATCACACTTGTGCGTCGTATCCTGGAGTACTGTTGCCCCTTGTGGGACCCTCACCAGGTGGGACTGACGGAAGATATTGAGAAGGTTCAGAGGAGAGCAGCTCGTTTTGTTCAAAAATGTTCAAATGTTTGTAAATCTATCGGACCAAACTGCGTGGTCATCAGTCCGTAGCTTACAAACTACTTAAACCTAGGTAAACTAACCTAAGGACAAACACACACACCCATGCCCCAGGGAGGACTCGAACCTCCACAGCGAGCAACCGCGCGCTCCGCAGAGAGACGCTTTAGACCGCTCGGCTACTCCACCGCGGCAGCTCGTTTTGTTTTATCACGTTACGGGGGAGGGGGGGGGGAAGCATCACGGAAATGTTGCACGAATTGGGGTGGAAATCATTAAAAGAAAGACGTTATTTATTGCGGCGTGATCTGTTTGCGAAGTTTCAATCACTGACTTTTAGTTCTGAATGTAAAAATATTTTGATAGCAACCACGTAGAAGAAATCGGAACGAAAAAGGAACGATTCAGGTGATCTTTCTTCCCGTTCTCTATGAGAGAATATAACGGCAGAGAAAAGTCATGGAAGTGGTTAATGAACCCTCTGCCAGGCACTTAAATGTGATTTGCAGAGTATTTATGTAGATGTTGATAACGTACGGTAAATCGGATTTGAAGAACACCTTTGGTTTATTCGGTGGAGCTACTGTAGAACGGAGATGGCAGAGCGCGGCAAAGTGAAACAGAAGACGGCGGTGGGAAACGGAGCACAGTCGAGACGGCTCAGGGAATGCAATCACGTACGGCAAACACAGTTAAAAGCCAATCAGGGGCCCACCACACCTACTGCTCCGGCGGCGGTCTCCGGTGTAGTATGTCAGTAACTGCAGGCAAACTAAAACCCAGCACCCAATCAGGAATTGGAGATCGGGGAAAACGACAAACGTCAACGTCTGACATTCATCGATTATACGTACGAACGCTGAGTGTAGGCAAGAAACTATTTACAAGTCACACATTTGTAGAAAATTTTGTTAACTACGGAATATCGATCTTTACAAAGGTTTATTACTGTGGAACTAACCTGACGAACTAACCTACCTATGTCTGGCAGAAAGAAAAAAATATAATGGATAAACTTCCAATACACACTCCTTCAATCAAAGATTAACAGTAAATGGATTTTGACAGATATGCATTCGTATTTGGCAGTAAGTAACTATGCCAAATTCGAAAGTACCGCACATAAAGAGAATTACGGAGTCATTTAATGTATGCAAAGAAGGTGACTTAAACCTAAAAAGACATAGTATTTCTTCACTTACAGCATCGTCTGATGCCGCGCCGGCCGCGGTGGCCGAGGAGACTGAGGCGCTGCACGGTCGCTGCACGGTCTGCACGGCCACTACGGTCGGGGTTCGAATCCCCCCTAGGGCATGGATATTTGTGCCGTCCTAGTTCGTAAGTAGTTCATAAGTAGTTTGTAAGTTTAGGGACTGATAACCCCGTAGTTAAGTCCCATAAGCTTTACTAACATTAGAACATTTTTTTCTGATACCGCTCTAATAATACAATAATAACGGTGCTACCAGCAGAGACAACATATACTTTTGTCTATGCAGAAAGTACTTATGACATGCCAAGTTCTGATGGTAGGAAGTTGGGAAAACTGCACCTCCGGACACCAAGGTCAGTCAGAGAAGACCTGGTAGGAAACACAGATACGGAAGCAAGAGCCAAAGGCGGCAAGAGGTGGACATTGCTGTTGCTAACTGTGTTTTGAGTGTAGCGTTGTTAATTAGTTGTGTAACATAATGAGGTAGGTTATGCAAGAGTGAACTTCCAGCTACAGAGAAATACTCCAAGAAAGTCGCTGTAATTGAAGCAAACAGAACCGTTTTCATATGATGGGAATATTTCTGCTAAGTGTTCAGATAAGATAGTTGGGGTCGAGGAAAGATATGGGAGACACTGTACGAGGGCAGAGGAGTCACACCGTACGAAAATACTGTAGTTAATTACCGTCTCAAATATAACATGTAAGGTAGAGGTATCAAAAGAATCCGAAAAATGCGTACATTACGACAGAATATACTCGGGAAAAGAAGGTAAGAAATTTGATATTGCATGATGCCTTGCATATCTCTCCCCTTCCGTTTAAATCTTTGATAATGGCAAAATAACATTAGCAAATTCAGTCAAATATTATTCTCTTATACATAATTGAATACTCTGCCATCTCACAATGGCAATAATATCTGTACTATTAAACTTATCTGTAGTTAAAGAAAATATATGTTGCGTTGTTTCAAGCAAAATATTACTCATACAAAGTTTATATGCTTCTTTCGTTGTCATTACAAACATCTGTTTTCCATTGTTTTCGTTAACTTTGTGTCTTTGGAGTGTAAATGGTGTTCTTATTTATTATAATCTGTTATTATTTATATTTCACGTTAACGTTTGCAGACGCTTTGACTCTAGTGTCATTCTGTTAATTAATTACAATATTAATTTTTTATTACTAATCCTCTGTCTCAGTAAAATTTTTTCTCAAATGGAGAAAGCTTTCATTTAATTAACTTCGCATTTTACATTATTTCTATATTTAATATACATAATGGAAAATCCCGATAGGAATATCAATAATGGAGGATAGGTAGCAACTCACCGTAAAGAGGTTTGCTGATCTGCTGACAGACACGAAATTAGATAATCACATTCACAGAACATAAATTTTCGGCCATGGCCTTCATCAGAAAAAGAAACACTCATGCACTCACTCAGACAACTATACAACGCAACCACCATGTCCAACCATTCCAGCAACACAAGCCAGACTGTGAGCGAGGTGGAGAGTGGAGGGGCAGGATGCTGGGTAGAGGTGGGGGTGAAAAGTTCCACATTGCATGATGGAATTTAAAGGCTCTTACAGGCGGGATTTTCAATTGCGGTCATGAACACTGTGATTTTTCCTTATTATTCTTATCATTTCAAATGCCCCCACTCCCCCCACACACTCCTCTACATCTCCATTTCATCCCTTTCCCGACCCTTTCCTGATGGCCAACGTAGTTTGGTCCCATAGAAATACAAACATTTGAACATTTGAACCTAATTTCTTTTGTAGCACCTCATTGCAAAAGGTTCTGTCCTCTTCCTCCCTGAACTATTTATCGTCCATGTTTCACTGCCGTACCAAGCAAAACGCAGTTACGGATTTTCACATTTGCCGCCAGCAGGCTAATCAAATGTTGCCGCCCCTACGGACCAGTACAATTCGATACCCTATTATTTTTTGTCAGTAAAATTATGGCTGTATGTTTCGTGGACTATGGTCCTAATTACATCATTTTTTCCTTAATTAGTATGACTGTGAACTAGGGGATCAACGTGTCACTTCCTAAATTATATTTCCTGAGGGACAAGAAATAGTGTTTGTTTATATTTCTCAGCTAATAAAAGGAATGTGACATACTACTAATAATGGGGGTAGCTTAAGGGTTCCTTAATACATCTTACACAGTTATGTATATTCGCTAAACTTATTTAATCAACTTTAATTACACCTACTTGCATTTTAAAAATCTGGAGTCAAATTTTCCGCCCGTAAAATCTGCCGCCCTAGGCTCCTACTCAGCCCACTGGTAAATCAGCCACCTACAACACTCCACACACACAAGTCTTCATAAATGACTTCCTAAGACATTCATATTCGATGTTAACAAATTTACTTAAATATGGATATAGATATTAAAAATCGTCCATTTTAAATGGTCCTTACAAGAATTCTTTATTATTATCAATATTTTTTCGCAATAGCGAATTGCTTTTAGCGTCACTGCATACGGTGACATATGAAAATTTGTGCCGGGCCGGGCCTGGAACCCGGGTTTCCCGCTTTTCGCGAGCGGTCGCCTTAACCACTAGGCTACCCGATGTAATGCTGCTTTCGTATGAAAACGGGTGTTGCCTTTTAGAGGTTGGGGACCGCTAATGAAATTTTACCAGATAGTGAAATATTTCAAATGAAAATACTGATCAATTTTGAAAAGGAAGGGACAATTTAAACAAAATCATTGGATTCCGCCATTAAATGGTAGCGGTCGTGATGTTGATACCAGAAAGCAACATAACGGAGGAAGTCGGCGGAATCTAAATTTTACCTTATTGAAACCTTTGAGTAATGTTTCTGCCATATTCTGCTGTGATTATGGAAGAGATAACTGTAATATTACTTCGATAAAGTGATGCTGGGATTGTTCGTTTCGTTTGCTATTGTTCTATGACCGTGTTGAAAACATTATCGGACCTCATAAACATCGCGAAGATTTTCCTGCAGGCATTGAAATGCAATAACCATTCATAGTCCCGAAATAAATTAAAGTTGCACATAGAATGTTCTGGCACAATCGCGAAGCGAACTGCAACAATACCCAAGCATCACTTTATGAAGTACTGGGTCTGCTGAAAATAAATAACTTTAAAATTAGTGAGAATGGAGAAGGGATTGTAAACAAGTAAGATATGTGGGGTTTATTAAAATCAGTAAAAAAGAACTAAGCTCACACTTACAATGGTTAGGAAACATCCATGGCTGGAACACGACCTAATACATGGAGGAGAAAACAGTAAGTCCCGAACAGTTCCGTTCTCTCCCTTCAGCTTGTTACAAAATAGTTGAACGTGAGAAATATCAAATGTTTATCGATACACTGGCAGAGAGAGGGTGGAAGTCAGCAACAAGCGTCCCACAAGTTATTTTGATAAAAAAAAAAAAAAAAAAAAAAAAAAAAAAATTAATGTATTACTACACCGAACACGACTCCAGGACCGACCCAAACTTCCATATGCCACACTGACTGTACATATGAGTAATGCTAAAAGAAATTCGCTATTGCGAGAAAATGTTGATAATATTATCATCACTGTAACTCGTCACCATACAGGTGAGTGAAACGCATTTGTTTAATCTGACAAACGTAAGCAGTGATGGCAAGAACGTTATAACCAGTTCCTCTGTCAGTGTGCACAGTGAGATTGGCCTTTTTCGTCGATGTGCGGCTGTTAAAAAAATAAACAACACGCACAGAGTCATACGGCAGCTTCTCCGCCACGCTCGTACTTTCGTCACTGATGTGTATCAGATAATAACGCAGCACCAAGGCATGTCTTGGATGTATGGTCGACGACCGAAAGTCCGTGGGTGGGAAGACAGATGTTGCAAGTTGGCGACACTGTTTGGACCCTCTCCTATCACGTCGTTTGATTTACCAGGGCTCGGGTTTCTCCTAAGGGGTCGCTCCTGAAGTGTCTGATTTACGACTCCTAAGCAGAGCAGGGGGATCCACCGACGGCGACAAATACGGCTGATAGCATTTTATACTGGACCAACCGGAACGGTAGTTTTATTCTCAACGTCTAGTTTCATTTTTTTCTTTCCGGATGGCTCGTTTTCATTCTCAACGTTGTATCTTCTGAACCTATCACAACAAAACTTGCTCATGCAGGGAGCGATCTCATAAATGTATTTTGTGAATAATGAAATGCCAAGATCGCGGTATTTCGACTTTATTTATAACAGACGACCGGTTTCGATGTACAGAGACATCGTCTTCTGGTCTCTAAGGGCAAACATAAAATGAGTGGTTAAAAAAAATCTCAGGAACATACCATATAACTATGTATAGGTAATCATATGTCAACAGTTTTCTTCACATACCTGCACTAAAATGTAACATTATTACATAAATGCATATTGTAGCCAGTTGGTGGGTTGCCACACATTAAAATATGTCGTTGGGTTGTCAGATATAAAACACGTACAGTCATATATACAAAATGACCCACCATATTGTACAGTTGTGAGTGACAACTAGCTACTAACAGGCGGCGTTGTGATCACTTTAATGTTACCTTAACATGCCGCTAGAGTGCGCTATTGTATGTGAAATCCTTACAATTGTTATCAATTGTCATAATGAAATTTAAAGTTGCAGGAGTATCAGGTTTCGTCAGTTGTAGGATAGTGCCACTCTGGTAGATACTTATGCCAAGTTACGTATACAGTGACTATTATATACCACTCTGCTACAGTATTTCATTTCGAGTAAATATATATATATATATCCAAACGACGTAGATGGAAACTTCTGACATGAATTATGCTAGTTATACCATAAGCTATGATATTACAAAGTACACCGTACACCGTAGCTTCTCAATGTACTGTTATATTATGTGTATGAATGTAATGACAATCTGTACATTCACCCCAATGAATCAGTTTATGAAGTATTATAAAGAAACGGCATAGATGCTAACCTATGGCATTTCTTGGCATTTCATTATTCACAAAATACCTATCACAACATCCAGGGCTGAAGCCAGGGGGATATGAAGGTGATCAATCCCCTTCCTGACATTATGTTGTAATGTTTTACAATTTAGAATATATGTCTAATATACAACAACAACAAAATCTGACTACGACTCTTACGAAACAACAAATTTACACCAGCCTCTTTCATTGTATATTCTTTCAACGCTTTTCAATGGTTTATACGTGTTACTGTTATTGTTGTAAAAATATGTCTTATAGACTGTGTTTACATAAACAGTGTTTACATTATGCACGATCTACATACAACAATGGTAGTTATGTAGCAGACCAGACGTGGTATACTTTAACATCCGTGGTTTTTATGGTTTTTCCATGCCTTTACGGTATTATTACTATCGAATAAATCTTGGTTAAGTGTGGCGTCAGTTTTGGATGAGATTTGGATTAAATTAATGGTGCAATGATACAAATTATATACTTGGTGCTATCATTGATATAAACAGTAAACATGAATTACAAGCAAGGGGAACGGATGGGGGAGAGGGGAAGCAGGATGACAAAGAAAAGAGAGTGAGGAAATTAAAAACTGACGGAGCAACAACTAAAGTAGGAAAATTGTTTGAAGGCAAGAAAAGTCGTAAACATTTAAAATGACTTGTTCAGTTTAGTCTAATTCAATGAAACCTAGTTAAAACGTAATCGCCTCGTGTTTTTGGTAAATTCTTCCAATAGAAAATTTTTGCCCATCCCCGACTACTGCCTCTCCCGACGGACGTGATACTGGCAAGGACCTATTGAACACTAAGGCACCATGACAGTAATTCTTCCGAATGTTATATACGATAACTCTTCAACATTTGAGTAAAACAAACTGTATGAGCACTTAAAATCAATCCTCTTCGTTCTTCGTTATTTGTTTTTCAACGTAGTCAGTCTGGCAATGAACACAATTCTCCACCAGAGGACACTTTCTTGACGTCCTGTCAGTAGAGTTATTCATTTTGCTACCGGAGTGACATACTCATTTGTGACTACACCATTTCATCGCATCAACGTAGAGCCGGTTTTTATGGATCTTCATTGATGCTCTCTTGTTTTCAGGGACAAAACAGTGAACCCAGTTCCCACCACCTGTCACATTATCGTCACGCACAAACTGTGAAATATGTTGTGGAACTATGTGCAGTCTCCTCTATTTCTTGTGAGAAGTATGTATTCGGGTCGGGCATACTGATATCTGTTAGGAGCATTATATATACATTCTTAATAGGATTTCACTGGAATGTCTGTCTGAGATATTCTTTGGTTTTGTCGAGAATCACTGCCATGGCTGAGCTTTGCGGGGCAGTCAAGTCAATAATGTGGTCGCGAGAAGTGTGATCGAAACAATATAACACATGATGTATGTTTTTTTATATTGCTCTTTGAGTTTGAAACATACGATCAGATGATGAAGAGAGTTTGGGAGGAAGAGCTAAGATCACAATTTATTATCTATTTTTGCAGCGCCAGTAAATTTTTCTCACCCATTGTTTAAAGATTGTCAGGGACAACGATGCTTTAGAAATTCATATGATTTTTTTAAAAATAATATCAAGTTTCAGCGAAATAGGTGTGTGATTCGAATTTCATTACCTGTCAAAGTTCCAATTTTAAACGTTACATCACAATCTGAGTTTAAGTTAGATGAGATCGTAAATTTTGTGTCCGCCTTCCGAGGAAATACAAGTGAACTGTAAAACTTGACATTTTCGGGACGATTGACGGGAGATTTTATTTCACTTGGGCCTGACTTCTTTTGTGACGTAAATTGAACCTTACGTGACCAACAATGATAGATACCACGATATCAGTATAATTTTGACGTCACGCCATTGTGGCGTGTGCAGGCCGCTATAATAGATAGTGTCGTTAAGGTAGGCAAACCCGCATAACAAACAACCAGCAACGGACCTCTGTCGCAGACTGTTGTTTTCCTGATTCAATTCGTATGTTGAACTTTATGTTTCATGAAACTTCCTGGCAGATTAAAATTGTGTGCCGGAACCGGGACTCGAACCTGGGACCTTTGCCTTTCGCGGGCAAGCGCTCTACCACTGAGCTACCCCGACACGACTCACGATGCCGCCTCACAACTTTACTTCCGCCAGTACCTCGCCTCCTACTTTCCAAACTTCACAGAAGTTCTCCTGCGAAACTTGCAAGACTAGCACTCCTGGAAGAAAGGATATGGTGGAGACATGGCTTAGCCACAGCCTAGGGGATGTTTCCAGAATGAAACTTTCACTCTGCAGCGGAGTGTGCGCTGATATGAAACTTCCTGGCAGATTAAAATAATGTGCCGGAACCGGGACTCGAACCTGCATCGTGAGTCGTGTCGGGGTAGCTCAGTGGTAGAGCGCTTGCCCGCGAAAGGCAAAGGTCCCAGGTTCGAGTCCCGGTTCCGGCACACAATTTTAATCTGCCAGGAAGTTTCATATCAGCGCACACTCCGCTGCAGAGTGAAAGTTTCATTCTGGAAACATCCCCTAGGCTGTGGCTAAGCCATGTCTCCACCATATCCTTTCTTCCAGGAGTGCTAGTCTTGCAAGTTTCGCAGGAGAACTTCTGTGAAGTTTGGAAAGTAGGAGGCGAGGTACTGGCGGAAGTAAAGTTGTGAGGCGGCATCGTGAGTCGTGTCGGGGTAGCTCAGTGGTAGAGCGCTTGCCCGCGAAAGGCAAAGGTCCCAGGTTCGAGTCCCGGTTCCGGCACACAATTTTAATCTGCCAGGAAGTTTCATATCAGCGCACACTCCGCTGCAGAGTGAAAATTTCATTCTGGAAACATCCCCTAGGCTGTGGCTAAGCCATGTCTCCACCATATCCTTTCTTCCAGGAGTGCTAGTCTTGCAAGTTTCGCAGGAGAACTTCTGTGAAGTTTGGAAAGTAGGAGGCGAGGTACTGGCGGAAGTAAAGTTGTGAGGCGGCATCGTGAGTCGTGTCGGGGTAGCTCAGTGGTAGAGCGCTTGCCCGCGAAAGGCAAAGGTCCCAGGTTCGAGTCCCGGTTCCGGCACACAATTTTAATCTGCCAGGAAGTTTCATATCAGTGCACACTCCGCTGCAGAGTGAAAGTTTCATTCTGGAAACATCCCCTAGGCTGTGGCTAAGCCATGTCTCCACCATATCCTTTCTTCCAGGAGTGCTAGTCTTGCAAGTTTCGCAGGAGAACTTCTGTGAAGTTTGGAAAGTAGGAGGCGAGGTACTGGCGGAAGTAAAGTTGTGAGGCGGCATCGTGAGTCGTGTCGGGGTAGCTCAGTGGTAGAGCGCTTGCCCGCGAAAGGCAAAGGTCCCAGGTTCGAGTCCCGGTTCCGGCACACAATTTTAATCTGCCAGGAAGTTTCATATCAGCGCACACTCCGCTGCAGAGTGAAAGTTTCATTCTGGAAACATCCCCTAGGCTGTGGCTAAGCCATGTCTCCACCATATCCTTTCTTCCAGGAGTGCTAGTCTTGCAAGTTTCGCAGGAGAACTTCTGTGAAGTTTGGAAAGTAGGAGGCGAGGTACTGGCGGAAGTAAAGTTGTGAGGCGGCATCGTGAGTCGTGTCGGGGTAGCTCAGTGGTAGAGCGCTTGCCCGCGAAAGGCAAAGGTCCCAGGTTCGAGTCCCGGTTCCGGCACACAATTTTAATCTGCCAGGAAGTTTCATATCAGCGCACACTCCGCTGCAGAGTGAAAGTTTCATTCTGGAAACATCCCCTAGGCTGTGGCTAAGCCATGTCTCCACCATATCCTTTCTTCCAGGAGTGCTAGTCTTGCAAGTTTCGCAGGAGAACTTCTGTGAAGTTTGGAAAGTAGGAGGCGAGGTACTGGCGGAAGTAAAGTTGTGAGGCGGCATCGTGAGTCGTGTCGGGGTAGCTCAGTGGTAGAGCGCTTGCCCGCGAAAGGCAAAGGTCCCAGGTTCGAGTTCCGGTTCCGGCACACAATTTTAATCTGCCAGGAAGTTTCATATCAGCGCACACTCCGCTGCAGAGTGAAAGTTTCATTCTTTATGTTCCATATTCAGAACTATTCTGTAACGTTACTAATTTTTATTTTTTACTTTTCATGGAATACATCCCGTTCAAATTTAGGCACAAGTGTTTCAGAAATTTGAGAGCAAGTAATAATCGATGCAAAGAATCTATTCGTTAAACAGGGAAATAGTTACAAAAATACATGCATACATACATATATATTCAGGGTGTTAAAAAAAGGTACGGCCAAACTTTCAGGAAACATTCCTCACACACCTGTACCCTCGTAATCATTATCTGCTCATAACTTTAAATCAATCACAAAACCTATCTACAAAACTGTGCGACCACTTAACAGTTTGTTGAACCAACTAAAACAACATCGTAAATTTTTTTTTCTCTCCAAACTGCTCTGTTATAATCTCCAATTATGCACCTGTGCGCTTGCAAGGGATAAAATCATTAATCTCTTAAATTTACAAAGGTTGGGTGATCACCTGAAATCCCTCAAACCTAATATTTATTCAAAAATTATGAAAATAAAGAAAGTTACTTTTTTAACATTATATTATCTGACCTTTCTCTTTGAAATAATCACTTCTATACACTCTATCTTTGACCTATTATTATTTTTTTTTTATTTCTAATCCTTATAATACAACATAACCGCTATTCAATGCACCTTCCAACATTGATATCTTCTAAACTACTTGACTTTTTACAAAAATTTCACTAAGGAACTGCTTACCTAAACTAACACTATATAGGTATACACAAAACACAGAAAACAATTTGAGCTAGAATACTGCCTGCTCGTCTACTTTAACACGAAAAATTTAAAAAAAAAATCCTTTGTGACCTTCACTAAAACTATTAATTATTAAAAAATAATATTATCTACAATGCCGATTACTTATCCTGACAGTTTCTGTCCTGGCAGGGTCACCAATTTCTAAAGTGAAAGCCATGCTGTTGTGATTTTTATTCTCTTCTTCCAACTATTTATAGTGCGCAATGGATTTGTCTGACCTATTGTACCCGAGGCTCCTACAAGGAAGACATCAACAGCATGTCACGTAGAAGTCAGGAAGATGCTCCTTGCCTGCCTACAATCGGTGAAACTTTGTGGCTTATCTAAAGATAGACGCAGATGACATCTCCTGTAAGAAACAATCTTGAAATTAACAAAGCGTAACTGGTGAGGATCACTTCTGGTACTAAAGTGACGTCCCTATTTACTGAAATTAAAAGCTGATTGAAAACTCTAGGTTTTATTTACTTTTACTAAAACTGAAACGTATACACCATTTCAAAATAAAATAAAGTAGGTGAAATGGCTGAAGAACCGCGCCTACTGCACTTTAAAATTAATTTAATTTCGTAAGTTTACGTCCAATGCTGTCGCAATCTCAGAAATATTACGTAATGGTAAAAAATGGATCTGTTACTGGGGTTTGGGTATGGGTGGAATTCGCCTAAAGCGTTCGCACATAATACCGGTTGAAACATGTCCATAAAAAATATTTTTGTAAGAAAATGTCTAATATTGTGCCTCCTGTTTTGTGTCGAGTAACTTGCTTGCAAGAAAATGTCTAATATCGCTTCTACTGTGTGTATCGATATGTGTACTTAACTCTGTGAAGTTTCATCTTTGGCAAAGATCATGTATTGCACAGCACTGTAGCTCGCGCTGAGAGAGAGAAGCACTTGTGGTTCAGCTCGCTTAGAGAGCGGTTGAGCTGTGTGTATGGCTCCGATGTAGAGCAGAGGCTGCTGTGTCAGCAAGTCGATTTGACTGTATTTGGAATATATATTGTATTGTATTATAACACCGCTGGAATGAAGGTAATTGCATTTGATGTCATTAGGAAGAAGTTGTATTATGCAGGTAATGTAATGCTGATTATTAATAATAAGAAACAAAGTTGACTTTTCTTTCCTGTTTCATTTACGTAGTTAGAAGATTAACCTACTTTCATTTGATAATTAGTTATTAGTGGATTTAAAGTGCAGTATTGATTTTGATAATATTGTTGAACAGATTTCGTTATTGGTGCCATAGTAAATGATAGTTAATTGACTATGATACTAAATTTCAATAATCAGAAACTGATCTGCATAAAATTCTCACAGTCAAACATTAAGAAAGTGGTTTGTGGTTTTTTAAATATCTTTCTCGCAGTCAAAATTTTGAGGATAGTCAGTGTCTGTTTCAAATGGTGACTTGCCACAGTTGTTTTGTGTTTAAAATATCCGTTGCGCACATAATCAGTTTAATGTACTGTTTCTTATTTAATAGTATATACATCAATATCAAGGCCATAATTAAACCAAATTGCTGTGTTAATGAACAATTTGTTGTCTGATTTAACGATAGGTTCAACATCCACAACACACACACAGCTTTTACGGTTAACTGCGCCAACGGCTGCTAGCTGCGACGTCGCTGAAATCCGAACTAAATATTGTCTGTCTTGATCGACTACTGCCGATCGTACACTCCCTGTTTCTTGATAAAGTCACAAACGACCGATAAATGCTAGTCTCGTTATAAATTGGCATGTTACAACAGGCTCAGACTAACCTATCAAGTTGCCACTCAAAAAATGCTCTCGCAAGCGTTAACTAATGCTCTCTGTCTGTGTTCACACTGGATATGAAGTATCTCGGTCAACACTATGAACAATGCACATTTTTAGTACTCTCCACTGGAGATTCACTAAGATCCGCTCCACGACAGAGGTGCTCCTTACAATGCTGGAATGCCCAACTTTCGACCCTCAAAGGCGAACTTTTAATCTCCCTGACTTCTTACAATTTATTCTGGGTGACAATGCCTCTGTGACTGATTCTGTTTTAAGTTTTATTCGTTACAGTGGATTATACAATTCCATCTGATGTTTATTGAGTGTGCTTTATGTATTTGCTTTGCACCTGCTTAATATTTTTAGGCAGGTGATTTTAATGTGTTGCCTAGTGGTTGGACGTTCTACTTTTATTTCTGTGAACACCCAGTCTGGACACTCTGGTATTCTCTTTTAAATCTCTTCTGTTTTTCCCTTTATTTGATTATGTTATTTCAGACATTTTCCATTTATGATTTGATGTAGTTTAACACGTTATGATCCTTTTTAGTGATCTTTTATGTTGTCACTTGTTTGGAAAAAGGAATTGATGACCATAGTAGTTTGGTCCCTTTCACACCCCAACCAACCAACCTCACCGTGGAGTACTGCACAGTACTTTATCACCTTATAACGTTGCCCTTGCTTCGTATAATGCCATAATTGTTAAAGTATACTCCGCGATTATATTTTTGACAAGGAATTGATGGTACCGAATTTTTAATTTGAAATAATTTAGTTAAAGTACAGCACCAAATGAACATTAAAACAAATAAACCGCGGGTTTCAGATTAAAGTCGGGCACCATACAAGCAACAGCACGTTATAAGACTTACGGAAAGCATCTAGCTGGATCCTGCGCTTCGTGTTGTAGACGTTGGAAATTATAACTGTTTTTTTAATATGTGAACGTTGGAGATACTTTCCGTAGTAGATCAAAGTTCAGACTGTTCATTTCGCTTTTCATTGTTGTGTGACCGTGGGTGGAACATGAAGTTACTGGTAATGATAGAATAATTTAAAAAAAATGAACGGACTTCGTGAAATTAGAAAAGAAATGACTGCAGGTTCTAAAATCTAGCAAAGTATTCTATAAGGATGATTGATTGGTTGAAATTTTGCAGACAATGCGAAGCGATTGTAATTGCTTCTGAACATTAAACTATTACGGCTGCGAAGGAGCTGAAAACATAAGAAATTAAATATTTGGCGTGGAGGACTTTGATTTAAATGAAAGCCAAGGAGAGGGAATGCTTTTAAATTTAAATAATATATTTTCAGCAACAACTTGCATTATACTTACATTAGTGGAGACAGGTATGAAAGACGTCTACACCGATTAGATACAGACTAGAGATGGAGTAAAAACTACTATCACGGTTCCGTCTTCTCACTTGTTTTTAAGTAAAAAATGACGAAGGAAATTAAATTTGTTGCATTGCGAGTCAGCATCGCTGATCAAATATTAAAAAAAAAAAAAAAAAAAAAAAAAAAAAAAAAAAAAAAAAATTAAGTTTATCGTTACAACCTCTCCACACAAGAAATTGCTGCGAAAGCGTCCCACTACAAACTTGTGTACGACGACACACATAGCCAGCGCAGGTGAGAACATGACTCTGTCTTAATATTTTTTGGTTCTCGGTGTATATCTTCTGATGACGCTGGCACTTCATTGCCAGTGGCTCGGCTACCAATCAGATAGTGCATCTTAAAATGCTGTATGGCTCACCGGCCAATAGTGTGTCTTGTTTAGGAATTTTCTCTAGACTTACTGGCGTCAGTGTATTCACGTTACACCTGCCGCTAAGAGTACCACATAAACATTTTGTGTTGAGCTTGGCATTGTCTGGCTTTTGAAAGGATTTCAAACGACTGGACTTCCCCGAGAAGACACTAACTTTCTGCCAAAGAGACGTCCCGTGGATTTGGGGTGAGGAGCTTTCCGCCCACCTGCTATTGTCACCGATGGCATCACATGGGCGTCTTGCCTTGCTTTAGAAAAACATGTTTGTTTGTTTAGTAATACGTGTCAGCCTTGATTGTCTTACTGCACTTGCGACATGATCTCGTAATTTGCATATCAAATTGTTATTACTATCATTAAAAATGTCTGTACCCCATCGATTTTATATTCGAAAGATTTGTCTTGACGAGTAGAATGTGATTTTGAGGTCGGCAGCCGGCCGCGGTTGCCGAGGGGACTGAGGCGCTCCAGTCACGGTCTGCACGGCCACTACGGTCGGGGGTTCGAATCCCCCTCGGGCATGGATATTTGTGCCGTCCTTAGTTAGTTCATAAGTAGTTTGTAAGTTTAGGGACTGATAACCCCGTAGTTAAGTCCCATAAGCTACACAAACATTTGAACTTTTTTTTTTTTAAAGGTTGCATATGCAGGAAATGACAGCGAGGAAAAATTGACTCCTTGCACATTGTAGTAGTGCCGTTGCTACTTCAACATTGGCTCTTGTCCAGATGATGTACAGGGAGGGTCGGGGTGGGGGAGGATCAGAATAAAATGGACAGCTTCTTGTTGGAACGCTGTTAACGCTGAGACGCACCCGAAGTATACACGTGGCCTATGAAGCCCCAGACGTCGCTTTGCGTTGCATTATACGCTTTATTCTACTGTGGTGAACACAAATTACTAGTGAAATGCTTGACCTCTCTGACTATTGAAGGGGCCAACTGGATGGTCTGCATTAGTGCGAGCATCTCTGACGAAAAAGGAGGCAGTTTTTAACGATTCGTTAGCGACATTAACCATAATGACGGCATGCAGACAACAAAGTATAATTTTGGCGAAGATGAATATGGGGCGAAACTGGAAATTAACTGACAACTACCGACACGTAAAACAATCACCGCAAAAGCGACTACAAAACTCGACACATAGCTTGAGTAAAGCTGTTTGCTAAAAACAGTACGGCTGGAGCTAAACATTGATGGAAGGGCTGCAGTTGGTAAACTCTTAATAACAGAAACCAATGTTAAGCTGCAAAATGGTGGCACGATCATGAAAGCTGCACATTTGACGACTAGATGTATGTGGTATGCTCCGATGAATTATCGTTTCTACTGCCTACTACAAACATTCTGATTAAGGTATCGAAGAAGGCTACGACACTCATTCTTCCTACAGTAAAGCATGGGGTAGTCCTTTACCACTTATCTACTTCGTGGTATTCAACTGTCTCTATTATTGCTGTCATTTATTGGGTAATTATGAATATCTCACCATCCTGCAGAACAAACATCTGCATCTATGTAGATACTATCCAAATCGCACAAATCACATTGAAGTTCACGGCAGAGGGTTCATCGAAGCGCTTTTACAATATTCCTCTATAGTTCCATTCTCTGACAGCTCGCGGGAAAAAGGAACACAAATCTTTCTGTTTCCGATATGTTCAAAATGTTCAAATGTTTGTATAGTCTATGGGACTTAACTACGGGGTCATCAGTCCCTAAACTTACAAACTACTTATGAACTACTTACGAACTAGGACGGCACAAATATCCATGCCCGAGGGGGGATTCGAACCCCCGACCGTAGTGGCCGTGCAGACCGTGACTGGAGCGCCTTAGTCTCCTCGGCCACCGCGGCTGGCTTTCCGATATGATTTCTCTAACCTTTTATTACGGTGATCATGTCACACTATGTAGGTGAATGCTAACAAAGTATGTTCGCATTCGGAAGAGAAATGTGGTGAAAGAAAATGGATCTCACCGCAGCGAATAACGCCGTTTTTTCATATTATTTCCACTCCAATTCGTGCATCATTTCCCTGAAACTCTCTCCCCTATATCGCGTTAATACAAAACGAGCTGCCCTTCTCTGTACTTTCACTACATTGTCCATCAATCCTACCTGCTGTGGATTCAACAGTGCGCAGTAATACTCTAAAATAAGACGTACGAATGTAGTGTACGCATTTTATGTAGAAGAACTGTTGCATCTTCTGCCAATGAAACGTAGCCTTTGGTTCGCATTCCCGAGAATATTTTCTATGTGTTCTTTCCAATTAAAATTCTAATTCTAGAATAAAGGAACGTCTTGATCGGAAATATTTTTAATTTCAATGACGCGTTTCGCCCGGTTAGGGCACCTTCAGGTATCTTGTATGATGTCCCTGTACCTTACGTAGTCAACATATTAATACGACTTGCGTCGTTATAGGTACTGGTATCAGATACACGATATCTGAAGATGCCCTAACCGGCCGAAACGCGTCTTTGAAATAAAAAATATTTGCAATCAAGACGTTCTTTCATTCGAAAATTCAACTGAACCACACCACGTAACTGCCGTTTAACATATTTCTTTTGGTGGTCATATGGATGACTGCAAGCTTATCATTATTAAGGGTCGTCAATTTTTTCATCATGCAGATATCTTATCTAAATCAATTTTCAGCTGCTGTAGATCTTCTGGTGACTTTACTAACCGATAAATGACAGCATCATTCGCGAACATTCTAACAGAGCTACTCAGATTGTCTCCTAAATCGTTTATGAATATAGGCTCCCTAAAACACTTACCTGGGGAGCGCCAGATATCACTTCTGTTTTACTCGATGATGTACCATCAAGTACAGCGTACTGTGTCCTTTCTGGCAGGAAATCACGAATATAATCACACAATTTTAGCAATATTCCATAAGCACGCATTCTGATTAGAAGACGCTTGTGAGGTACAGTGTCAAAAGCCTTCCGGAAATCTAGAAGTACGGAATCTATCTGGCATCCCTTATCGATAGCACTCATCACGTCATGAGAGTGAAAAGCTATCTGTGTTCCACAATAACGATAATTCCTGAATTCATGTTGACTATGGGTCAATAAGTCGTTCTCTCCCAGGTAGTTCATAATACACTACTGGCCATTAAAATGGTACACCAAGAAGAAATGCAGATGATAAACGGGTATTCATTGGACAAATATATTATACTAGAACTCACATGTGATTACATTTTCACGCATTTAGTTGCATACCCACAACAACCACCTCTGGCCTTAATAACGGCCTTCATACGCATGGGCATTGAGTCAGAGCATGGATGGCATATACAGGTACAGATGCCCATGCAGCTTCAACACGATACCACAGTTCATCAAGAGTAGTGACTGGCGTATTGTGACGAGCCAGTTGCTCGGCCGCCATTGACCAGACGTTTTCAATTGGTGAGAGATCTGGAGAATGCGCTGGCCAGTGCAACAGTTGAACTTTATCCGCATCCGGAATGGGCCATACAACACAGGCAACATGCGGTCATGCATTATCTTGCTGAAATGTAGGGTTTCGCAGAGATCGAATGAAGGGTGGAGCCACGGGTCGTAATACATCTCAAATGTAATGGCCACTGTTCAAAGTGCCGCGATGCGAACAAGAGATAACCGAGACGTGTAACTAATGGCACCCCATACCATCACGCCGAGTGATACGCCAGTATGGCGATGACGAATACACGCTTCCAAAAAAAAAAAGGTCAAATGTTTGTCAAGCTTTTGGGACTTAACTACGGGGTCATCAGTCCCTAAACTTACAAACTACTTATCAACTACTTACGAACTAGGACGGCACAAATATCCATGCCCGAGGGGGGATTCGAACCCCCGACCGTAGTGGCCGTGCAGACCGTGACTGAAGCGCCTCTGTCCCCTCGGCCACCTACACGCTTCCAATGTGCGTTCAACGCGATGGCACCAAACACGGATGCGACCATCATAATGCGGTAAACAGAACCTGGATCCATTCTAAAAAATGACGTTTTGCCATTTGTGCACCCAGGTTCGTCGTTGCGTACACCACGCAGGCGCTCCTGTCTGTAATGCAGGGTAACTGCAGCCATAGTCCATGCTGCTGCAAACGTCGTCGAACTGCGAGTGCAGATGGTTGTTGTCTTGCAAACGTCCCCATCTGTTGACTAAGGGATCAAGTCGTGGCTGCACGATCCGTTACAGCCATTCGGATAAGATGCCTGTCATCTCGACTGCCAGTGATACGAGGTTGTTGGAATCCAGCACGGCGTTCCGTATTTCCCTCCTGAACCCACCGATTCCATATTCTGCCAACTGTCATTGGATCGCGACCAACGGGATCACAATGTCGCGACACGATAAACCGCAATCGCGATAGGCTACAATCCGACCTTTATCAAAGCCGGAAACGTGATGGTACGCATTTCTCCTCCTTACACGAGGCATCACAACAACGTTTCACCAGGTAACGCCGGTGAAATGTTGTTTGTGAATGAGAAATCGGTTGGATACTTTCCTCGCGTCAGCACGTTGTAGGTGTCGCACCCAGTGGCAACCTTGTGTGAATGCTCTGAAAAACCTAATCATTTGCAAATCTCAGCATCTTCTTCCTGTCGGTTAAATTTCGCGTCTGTAGCACGTCATCTTCGTGATGTAGCAATTTTAGTGGCCAGGAGTGTATTTGAGCAAACCGACGTTAGTGATACAGGCCTGTAATTTTGTGTATCAGTCCTATTGCCTTATTATTATCATTTCGGATAGATAGAAATCTCCTTCACTGGTTTGTACCCACACGAAGACAGCCGCTTTCACCTCTTCATCGTTTCGAAATCGTTATTTTCCGATATCCGTTTTGAGCTTACGGAAAAGATGAAAGTCGCGTGGCACTAGGTCGGAACTGTATGATGGAGGATGTTGCCTCACCTCCCGCTTTAATCGCTGCAGCAGATCGCCTTATGAGGTGTTTCGCTACCGTGCAACAAAATCACACCGGCGCTCAATTTCCCCCGGCGCTTTACGCAACCGGTTCGACGTTACACAATACGAGGCCACCTGCAATTCACCTGTTTGACTCATAGAAATCGTATTGTTGCTAGCACATCCAATTTGGAGTAAACATCGAAAATGATAATGCACTCACAGACACACACACACACACACACACACATACATACATACATACACGGGCCACAAAGACTCAGACGTAGTTTGTACAGAATTAGAAAATTATCAGACCCATGTACAGTACAATCGACACGTTTCAATATAATTGAACCAACATGGGAACCTTCAGAGCGGAGACTGAGAAGCAAATGTAAATGCTACAACATCGTTACATTATTTTATTGGTTATTGATCGTATGGCATACGTATTTGAAACTCATAATTTTATACAGTATTTAATTACAAAAGACATTAGGACACTGGATAGAATCAAATTGCCTTCCTTGTTGCAGCTATGAAATCGATCCCTTGTAGGCTAGGACTAAGTATTTTTCCACTGTGTGTTGGGTTCGTTTGCCTTCTATCACCTCTTTCGTAATTTGGCATTTGGGCCACGAATGGATAACACTGTGTTGAAAACAAAAGGCTTACTGATCTGTTCCTCGAAGAACAGAAACTATTCTCAAAGTCTGGTGGGCCAATTCCTGAATAACAAATAAATAATTTATGTTATTTGTTCACACTATTTTGTTCACAGTCTTTACAGGGTGCATCTATGACTGTCAGGCTACACAACTAACTAATATGCCACCTGCAAACAGTTAGCGACTAACTACTTCAGTACGAGAGAGGAAACGGTTTGAGATTGCTGTCACCTCTGTTGCCTGTAACAAAATTGTACCCAAGTCGTAAGATATCGACATGCTAACAGACAGAAAAGCAACCAGGTTTTTCAGTGAAACAGTCTTACATGCTCCCTACGACGAAATCAATACCGCTTCCAAATTTTAACAGTCCTGTAAAGGTAATTAATTTTAAGTAGACACCCCATGATATTTGGGTATCAGTTTTCTTGCACACATTGACAAGATAATTTGCGCATGAGCCCTTTTATTTTACCGAGATCAAGTTTATTTTATTGGTGACCTTGTTGACATTAAATCATAAAAATATAGTTTTTTTCTTTATATTCATTTCGGGGAAGCGTGAAGGGCACTCTGCTTCCATAAGGCTCATTCTCTTATGTCAAGCTCGCCTTTAAGCTGTCAC
The DNA here is from genome assembly GCA_026315105.1 of Locusta migratoria. Lineage (NCBI taxonomy): Eukaryota > Metazoa > Arthropoda > Insecta > Orthoptera > Acrididae > Locusta > Locusta migratoria. Next base: position 365,516,734 of record CM048750.1, on the reverse strand, counting down.
AAGTTCGCTGGTACATTGACAATTGAAACAATTGAAACGTAGGTTATTAAAGTAATAGCTTTCTTACATCATGACGCGTTACAGCACCCAGATAATTTTTGTCGTTGACAATACTAGTTTGTCAGCAATTTATTTTTGTGACTGCAGCGTGGGAGGTGCAGTGTACGCTCGTGCGTTTGTTGTTATACGTCTGCCTCGTCTCAACGCCAGATTAGGTCGATGGAATCGATTTGCGATTGTCTTTTTTATTCCGGCATCCAATCAGCAATAACTACTACAATGATGCAACATCGCCACGTTCCTGCGGTCTGTGTGTATTGCGTTTGAGTTGATGCGTTGTTACATTTATGTTTTTGTTCTCCGTGTTCTTCTTCTGGCTTTCTCGCTTCTAGTAGCAATAGCGGCAGACAGAAACGTCGCTAAGACTTATGTGGTTTCTGGCCATTGGTACGACTTCGTCGGATGGCATTGCGAATCTTCGCCCCACCTCAATTTCGTCCCATATCAGATTGTTGTTTCCGTTATTGCTGTGACGAGAGACGATCGAAGACGGTGTAATGTGGAAAGTGCTGGAAGAGGGAAGGAGTGTGGTTACGTGGATAATTACGTCACCAGTCCATTAGTCACTGACTGTTACGAGCTTTTTGACGAAGGGAAAGTTCACTCTAATACTTGACATATGTCTTGCCCTCCTAATTCATATTAATCGTTACCGTGAGAGATATAAACCTCTACCATTCCATTTCTAGCATTCATGTGTGTTTAGTAAAATTCCACCAAAAGTAAATGCCCTCAAGAAGGTGCATTGCAGACTTCGTTGCTGCAAGAAGGTAGCGTTGTACATACTTTAAGCGAATTATAAAACTTTATTTACTAGACTATTGGCAAAAAGATAGGACGGGGACCCGTATTGCTGGAAACAAGAAGCCCTTCAACACCAGCCGCAGTGACCGAGTGGTCTGCGGCGCGCCAGTCACAGTCTCCAAGGCCGCTACGATCGGTAGTTCGAATCCCCCTCGGGCATGGATGTTTGTGTCGTCTTTAGTGTAAGGTAGTTCATAAGTAGTTTGTAAGTTTAGGGACTGATGACCCCGTAGTTAAGTCCCTTAAGCTTAACAAACATTTGAACATTTTGAAGCCCTTCGACCATCAAAACATACCTTCATTTGATGATCGCACTACTCCCAGATTAACGGCATAGTAATACGCGTAGCCGTAGTAAAGAAATACCTGAGAGAGTTGAAAATAAACGTCAGGTTCAGATAGGGTACGAATCCTGTTTCAACCCTTTTTAGCTTGCATTCATCGCGAATCTTTGATCGAGCGCAAAGTATCAAGTGACTGGAAAAAGGCACAAGTGACTCCTGTGTATAGCAAAGAATGGACCCACGAAATAACAGACCTATATCATTAACATCAGTTTGCTGTCGAATTCTTGAACATATTCTCAGTTCTAATATAGTAAATGCTTCTAATAATGGATCAGCACAGCCTTGGGAAACACTAATAATGCGAACTCCGCTTGACCTTTTCTCTCATGATATCTTGCGAGCTCTGGATGAAGGGCAACACGCAGACTACATATTTCTCGATTTTCGAAAGGCGTTCGACACTGCAGACTGCGAAGGTACGAGAATGTGGAATGGAATATGTGAGTGGCTCGAAGACTTCTTAATTTCAATTTTTTTAAATATATCGGACCAAACTGCGTGGTCATTAGTCCATAGCTTACAAACTGGTTAAACTAAGGTAAACTAACCTGAAGACGACACACACACCCATGCCCCAGGGAGGACTCGAACCTCCGCAGCGAGGCGACTTGGACCGCTCGGCTACTCCAACGCGGCACTACTTACGTAATAGAATCCAGTAAGTTGCCCTCGATAGCGAGTGTTTACCAGAGACTACGGTATTGTCAGGACTGCCCCATGGAAGTGTGATAGGACCGTTATTATTTTCTATCTGTATAAATGATCTGATGGACAGAGTGAGTTGTAATGTGTGGCTTTTGCTGATGATGCTGTGGTTTACAGGAAGTTGTCTCATACAGTGACTGTTGTAGGATGCAGGATGATTTTGACGCAATTTATAGATGGTTGGTGCGAGGAATAGCAACTAGCGCTAAATGTAGGGAAATGGAAGGGGATGCAGATGAGTAGGAGAAACAATAGCTTACAATTACAATGTGATGTTCAATTACAGCTTTACTAGTGATCTGCTTGAGAGAGAAGTGTCAATTAAGTATCTGGGTGCAATGGTGCACAACGTAATGATATGGATTGAGCATAAAAAGACGGTCGTGGGGGAGCGATTGCTCCCAAATAGGAGCAGTAGGAGACGTAACACCCCACACTATCACATGATTAGGTGGAATCTGATGGCCCTGAGGCCCAACAGGAGATTTTTGACCATCTACGAAAAGGGAGGCGAGGATTGCATACAGGGTAAAGCCGCTCATGTTTTTTCTTAGCTTCTGTGTATGTCAGTCTCTCCAGCGGCTTCATGATTTTCCTCTCTTCCTGGAGAATCTTACAGTAGTCAGGCAAGAAAGGGTGTTGTCCACAATTTACACAGGTGGCTGAGTAGGCGGGGGGAGGGTCACAAGCGGCATTCGGACGTCACGGTTACGCTCAAATGTGATGCCTTTTTCAGTGACTACAGCGCGAAGATAGGTACCAGAATTTCCTGCAGAGCGACGAAAGGATTCACATCACCTTTACAGGCAAATAATCGATGGCCAAGAGGAAGGTAGCAGCGGCATCTCTGTTGCTTTTAGTCTCTTCGGACTAGGAGCATATATCACAGACGGCTAGTGCATATTTCGTCATTGAACTGCAGCGGGAGATCTCTGAAGAATATAAACCCCTTGACAATATTTAGACTTTTATGTAGAGTAATAGACATAGCAACGTCATCGAACTTGTCACAGGTGACTTTGTATGGGATTCTGCCTCGGCCAGGACTGCCACTTCCCCAAAACTTGTCCTCCAAATTTTCTACAAAATAAAAAGAGGCTTTGTTGACGTAAAGGACTCCTATTATTTCCCCTATTATTTGCAGGTAATTTTGGAGATATAGCTTTTTCCAATCTTTAGCCCTACGTTCCACCCATAGCTACGCTATGGGAGGGAATGATTTTGCTTCATATTTATCAGAATTAATGTAAAACCTTCCGTGCTTCGAAATCGCTGTGCAGCGGAACGACGTCTTCGAGCGGCGGAACGTATGCTAAAACCTTATCTTCAAAAGCACTCGTATGATTAGTGTTGAATGTGGCCGTGTCAGAATTCGTAATCCACTCGCCCATAAAAATTTATATATAAAAAAACGTTCATGTAAAATCTTTATACGTTGCAATATTTCAAAATAAGATCCTTGCGCCGAGGGAAGAAGTCTTTAACAGTCACTCTTGTTAAAATATTTCTAAGTTCTCTCATAGATAAGACTGTCAAAAGAAACTCTTCAGTTTGTGGTCGTTGCTATAGCCACAGATAAAAAATAATATTTCTTCAATGATTATAGATCGATGTGTATGATAGATTAACCAAAGTTCTAAAAAAAAAAAAAGAAAAATATTTATCGATGTCTTCTCGACGTAACTTTCCCACCAATAAAAATTCATAAAAAAATCTTCCTTCAGATTGAAGAATATTTAAATTAAATCATCTCCTCGTTTCATTTATATATTATTTATCGTAAAATAATTCTATATAAATGATGTACACTGTCACTTTCGTCAAGTTTAAACACAATAATATTTATTGCTTTCTATGATTTTACATATGTAGTCATTGACAGACAAAAGGGATCTGACTTTTTAAAATTTGTTGTTTTAATGTAAAACTTCGATAATAATGTCAACTCTTGCGACGACAACCGCAGAGATCAACATCTTCTTGCTTCGTGGCCGGATATTTACTCCTTGGAAACGGCGTCGAAGATGTTGTCCTCGTAGCTTGAATCGCCTCACAGCACATGAAACATTAAAAAAAACTTAAAAAACTTCTTTAATAATCATATAACATTAAACGTTTACATAAACATCATTTAAGAACACAAATATAAGCAAGTTATCCTGCACAAACTGAGCTGACATGAGATATGTAGCGGAGACAATAATCTGTCCCACTACAGCTGGGGCCGTTTGACCACTAGCATTTTTCGATTTTGACAACTTCATTGTGGGTCATTCACCCCGATGCCACCCACACTGACCAGGGGCTCTCCCCGAGGCCAGCACCAACCACAACAAAGGCCATCAGATAAGTTCATGTGGCCACTTCCGGGAATCCTGATGCAACAAGTGCACGGGCATCTACTCCATGACATGAGTGGAGTCTCGTACCTCAGACATCAATGATGCGATTCTTGCCAGAGGGCTACGACCCAGCTGGATGTGGGATGTAAATGAAAGACCCACTGTCATGTTGGCTGCAAATGATGGTAGTACATGAAGGGTGTACATTCTGCACCACATAAAGCTTCCTTGCCCAAATGGCTGGATTGTGGCTGCAATTGCAGTTCTGCTACCATAATAGGTGCAAAAATATGTAAGTGGTCGACAGATACATGTCCCACAACGTCACATTCCTTCAGTGAACTGCACTTCACTTATTTGAAACATGTAGTCTAACCATACCGGTATTGCTAAAAGATTGTAAACCTTTTAGTCGATAACCGGAAAGAATACATCTGCCTACTCTAACCGCCAGAACAGCAGGGGTTTGTAACAGTTATGGATACGTCTTCATTTTCAATACAATAATATTTATACTGTCCAATTGCTCACAACTATAGAAGTACTTGGTGTGTCTGAAAAGTTCAGTGAATGCTATCAGACAACAAACAAAACGAAAGATACAAACAAATGTTCTTTGTTTCCCTTCAACATATTCGCCACCCCTTGCTGTACACTATTGGCAACGTTAGTATTGCTTCTGGAAATTGTCATCAAAGGTCTCTGAGAGTGTCTGTCGCACGAAATTTCATGGGATTCACATCCGTAAAACGTTCACCTTCCATGGTCGTCTTCAAGCAGGGAAACAGGAAGAAGTCTGCAGGAGTCAGATCAGGGAAGCGCGGACAGTGTTCAAGAACAATCTTCTGTGCCAGTAATTGGCGCACACAAATGGCGCAGTGTGCAGGGGCATAGTCATGGAGCAGCATACATTTTCCTAGCCCTGTGAAAATCTGGCCGAATCCGCCTGATACGCTGTAACAATCCGTTCAAAACAGACTGGTAAAATGCAGCACTAATGGTTAGACTTGAACGAAACAATCCTTGTATGTGATGCCGTTGCTGTCGAAAAAGGCGCTAAACGGTGGTTGCAACTTGGATTTTTGCTTACGATTTTTAATCATTTATTTATTTATTTATTTATGCCGCGGGGAAGGTGACCATCATGACATCGACTGCCGTTTTGATTCCGGATCGAACTGGTACCACCAGGTCTCATTTTCCGTGTAGATGGCGTAGAGAGGAATGGATACTGGTGACATATGGAAATGACATCACACGACGCTTCCATCCGTTTTTCGTTCTGCTCGTCTGTGAGCCTGTGCGGTACGAACAGGGAGCAGATCCTCCGCTTCCCAAATCATCGCCGACGATGGTGTCTGCACCGTCTCCTTACTGGTGCCCAATTTCCCCGCAATCAAACTGAGAATCCATCGCCGGCCTTGTGCCAGCATTTATGGCATTCTTTCGATCATTTTTGGCGTTGCGCTTGTCGATGGCCGATTTTAACGTGCCTCATCTTCTCCGATATCATCGGAGTAGTGAAGCCGGCCGCGGTGGCCGAGGGGACTAAGGCGCTCCAGTCACGGTATGTACGGCCACTACGGTCGGGGGTTCGAATCCCCCCTCGGGCATGGATATTTGTGCCGTCCTAGTTCGTAAGTGTAAGTTTAGGGACTGATGACCCCGTAGCTAAGTCCCATAGACTATAGAAACATTTGAAACATTTTTGGAGTAGTGAAGCAACTAAAATCACGTAACAAGAACAACTCTTCTGGTCCGGCCTATATATCCATTAGATATCTGATTATGCTGAAGCGATAGCTCCTTACTTAACAGCCATATGCAACCTCTCTCTCAAAGAAGGATCTGTACCAAAAGATTGGAAAATTGCACAGTTCACAGCTATATTCAAGTAAGACAGTAGGAGTAACCCACTAAAATTCAGGCCTATTTCATTGACGTCTATTTGCAGAAGCGTTTTGGAATATATCCTGTTTTGAAATACTATGACTTATCTCGAACAGAGTAATCTATTGTCCCAAGTTCAACACGTATTTAGAAAATATCGTTCATAAGAAACACACGACCGTAGTGGCCGTGCAGACCGTGACTGGAGCGCCTCAGTCCCCTCGGCCACCGCGGCCGGCACACGTTATCAGTTCTACACTGTAAATTATATTCGCAAGACAATTCACAGACAGTACACATACATACCACTGAATGTTCCTTCGATACTATATCATATAGTTCATGAGATATGAAATCATAAACAATTTGGTTCATAAAAAACCGCATCATCACGTTGAGGTTTCGATTTATTACGTCCTTACTGCTAACACCATTCATGATATATTTTGCAGACATTAGGCACATATACCACTGAATATACCTTCAAATTTACATCGTAGTACGACACGTATTTCAGGAGATATGACATCATAAACATTGACATTTCCGAATAACTTCTAGATCATGCGCTATTTTTCTACATCTCCTCCTAAAATAATGGACGGATTTCAACTAAACTTGGTACACGTATTGATTGCTAATTAGACAACAATCGCTGTGGGCTCAAAAGCTACCTACGACACATCGTTCAGAACATATGACGTCGAAAACAATAAGTCACAAAAGCTTTCCCATCACGCGATGCGTGATTTACGAGGCTTCATTCACCCACTATTGATTCACCGCAGACAATTTCCTAATATTACTCTCTACAAATCTGAAAAATTATATTATTGTAGAATACATAGTCAAGGACAAATGATATCATAAGTATTGAGCTTCATGGAAACGAAACTTAAATGGACTGATAGTAAGAAGCCGATGGACAGAAAAAAAAAAGAAAAACTTGGGCTACTTGCGAAACTCCAATCACCAATATTCTCCTCCGAATCCGAAAATATATTGTTGACTCCCACTTACATAGGTAGAAATGATCATCAGAATAAAATACGAGAAATCAGAGCTCGAACAGAGAGATTCAGGTGTTCTTTCTTCCCGCGCGCTATTCGAGAATGGAATGGGAGATAAATAGTATAATTGTGGTTCGATGAACCCTCTGCCAGGCACTTAAATGTGATTTGCAGAGTATCCCATGTAGATGTAGAACTATATCTTTACTCACACGAAGTGATGATCTACCACATAGGATTCTCAAATCGATTCCGTATTTCTTGATTTCCAGAAGGCTTTTGACACCGTACCTCACAAACAGCTTTTAATCAAATTGCATCGTTATGGTATATCGCCCCAAATTTGCGACTGAATACGTGATTTCCTCTCAGAAAAGACGCAGTTTGTAGTAATCGATGGTAAGGCATCGACTAAAACAGAGGTGATATTGGGCGTTCTACAAGGTAGTGTTACTGATCCTCTGCTTCCCTTATTCACATAAACGTTTTGGAAGAAATTCTGTGTCTGCAGATGTCATTTACCGTCTAGTAAAATCATCTAAATATCAAAACCAACTGCAGAACGAACTGAATAAGATCTCACTATAGTGTAAAAATTTGCAATTGACTCTAAAAATGTTAAGTGTGATGTTGTCCACATGAGTACGAAAAGAAATCCGTTAACCTTTGATAAAATTCTCTCGGGCTTCCAGCCGCGTCAAGTGGTTCGATATCCACGAGCTTTCGCACGAATTCTCCTCGGCATTTGTCACGTGGTGACTGCCTTATCATTGCTGCAGCCGTCCTTATATACCTACGCGGCCCCGTGTGACGTCACTGGTGCTCAGCCGCATTGCCATATATGGCAATGTTTTGGTCGCGTGCCTGCCTCGCCCGATTCATCCGTCCGATGGGTCCCAAGCTGTGCTCAGCTGCAAGCCGCCGTCTTTATTAAGATATTTTTCAGATATTTTGATTTGGCTAGCCTGTTGACTAAGGGATCGAGTCGTGGCTGCACGATCCGTTACAGCCATTCGGATAAGATGCCTGTCATCTCGACTGCCAGTGATACGAGGTTGTTGGAATCCAGCACGGCGTTCCGTATTTCCCTCCTGAACCCACCGATTCCATATTCTGCCAACTGTCATTGGATCGCGACCAACGGGATCACAATGTCGCGATACGATAAACCGCAATCGCGATAGGCTACAATCCGACCTTTATCAAAGCCAGAAACGTGATGGTACGCATTTCTCCTCCTTACACGAGGCATCACAACAACGTTTCACCAGGTAACGCCGGTGAAATGTTGTTTGTGAATGAGAAATCGGTTGGATACTTTCCTCGCGTCAGCACGTTGTAGGTGTCGCACCCAGTGGCAACCTTGTGTGAATGCTATGAAAAACCTAATCATTTGCAAATCTCAGCATCTTCTTCCTGTCGGTTAAATTTCGCGTCTGTAGCACGTCATCTTCGTGATGTAGCAATTTTAGTGGCCAGGAGTGTATTTGAGCAAACCGACGTTAGTGATACAGGCCTGTAATTTTGTGTATCAGTCCTATTGCCTTATTATTATCATTTCGGGGAGATAGAAATCTCCTTCACTGGTTTGTACCCACACGAAGACAGCCGCTTTCACCTCTTCATCGTTTCGAAATCGTTATTTTCCGATATCCGTTTTGAGCTTACGGAAAAGATGAAAGTCGCGTGGCGCTAGGTCGGAACTGTATGATGGAGGATGTTGACTCACCTCCCGCTTTAATCGCTGCAGCAGATCGCCTTATGAGGCCTTATGGCTAGCCTCTTTTATTACGCTGGCCCAGAAAGTATTTGTTCTGGTAATGACTAATGTATCCTCGAACGCAATGCGATGTTTCTTTTCTAGAGTGTACTCCGCAATTGCTGATTTCTTGGCTTAACGTAGACGGAAACATCTTTCATGTACAACACAGCGCTGTTCAATATTGCGCACTGTCTGTCTGATGTAGACCTGTCCACACCGACACGATATCTTGTACATACCTGGCGTTCTAAAGCCTAGATCATCTTTCACAGGTCTCATCATCTGTCGCAATTTTGTAGGAGGCTTAAAGACTGCATCGATCTCGTGTCTTTTAAGAAGTCGGCTAGTCTTTCCAGTTACCGAGTCACAAAACAGCAAAAATGCAAGCTTCTTTGTCTCCTCCTCGACTGCCCTTCTGCTTGCGTGTCTTCGGATGGAGGGCTTCCGTTATTTGGCGGTTGGTGTAGCCATTTTTCTTAAACACTTTCCGTAAATGGCTCAGTTTCTTCTGCAGATGTTCATTGTCCGAGGCTACTTCTGTTCCGTGTACTTCTTCTCCGTGCACCAACGTCCTTAGATCAGGTGGTTTTTTCATTGGGTGGTGGTGGCTCGTAGCGTGCAGTTACAGGTCCGTGTGGGTGGGTTTTCGGTAGACAATATGGCTAAGGCATCCATTTGTTTTGTGCTTGACAAGTACGGCTTTCTCAGCAACAGCATGGAGCAGAAAGTATAACAGCAGAACGCGCCATTATCAACATGATGGCGAGTAATATCAAAGCGGGTGCCATGTCGGCTCTCAAGAAAGGATTCAAGTTCGCACCTTCATCTAGGACTATCCCCTTCACGGACATAATAAGGGGCGTGGAACAAGCAGTTCCCAAGATGCAAAACGAGACTGCGAAAGAAATTCGTCGTGAAACAAGTAGCATTCTTATGGAATTCTCTACACAACCACCGCAAAAAATAAATTGAATTCGATGATGTCTTAGGTGGAGGTGTGTAAAGAATGAAATCGCAACAGCTGTCAAGATGTGTTTATTCCGACACTACCGGTTTCTCATCAGTAAAGATGTTCAAAAAATGTTTGTATAGCTTGTGGGACTTAACTACGGGTCATCAGTCCCTAAACTTACAAATTACTTACGAACTAGGACGGCACAAATATCCATGCCCGAGGGGGGATTCGAACCCCTGACCGAGTGGCCGTGCAGACCGTGACTGGCTCGCCGCAGTCCCCTCGGCCACCGCGGCCGGCCAGTAAAGATGCATCTTCAAGTGGATGACATAAAAAAATGATTACATAATAATTGGAACAACATCCAGCTTTCAGGGTACCTTGTTAAAATATTCCCACAACAGGGTGTGGTCGTCTTTAGGTAAATAATATTCTCTCAAAATCAAAGGAACCAAGACTGAACATGACAAGAGAGGAGCGTATTGACCTTCAAGAACTTATCGCAGTCTTGCCAGCCGACAAGGGCAATGCAGCCGTCATTATGGAACTGGCCAACAACGACGCGAAGATTCGGGAGATGCTCGAAGAAAAGACATACCAAAAATTACCCAAGGACCCAAAATCGAAAATCCTGAAGAAGACGTCCGAGCTTCTGCACTGGAAGAAAGATGCATTAAAAATCTCCTTCGACAGGCACCTCGACCACCTACCTTATATGGCCTCGCAAAGGTTCACAAACTGAACACTCCTCTTCGTTCGATCTTGAGTACCATGGGCTTACAGACTCGTAAAACATCTGGCCACCATTCTTTCTCCACACGTCGGTCACTGTGAGCATCATGTCAAGAATACGACTGATTTCATCAGAAGAAGAAAATCCTTTCGTCTTGGAAAGGAGGATACCATGGTCAGCTTCGATGTGGTGTCATTATTCACAAACGTTACCATCAAAGGATTCCATAGACCAGCTGACCCAGTTATTCGACGACACTGTTGTGGACTTATTTAGACATATGCTGACGTCGTCATATTTTTTATATGGTAGAGAATATTTCATCCAGATTGACGGTATCGTAATGGGAAGCCCATTAGCTCCTGTTATTGCCAATCTGTTTATGGAATACTTTGAGAACATCGCCATAGGCACCGCTCCTGCAAAGCCTATCTGTTTCTATCGTTATGTTGACGATACGTTCATTTTCTGGCCGCATGAACGTGAAAAACTGGAAGAATTCTTCGACCACATCAACAGCATACCTGACAAAATCAATTTCACTATGGAGGTAGTGAGAGATGGTACCCTGCCGATCCTTGACGTACTTTCCAGGGGCAAAACAAATGGAAGCCTTAGCCGCAACCCACTCACACGAACCTGTATCTGCACTCTACGAGCCACCACCACCCATCGCAAAAACGATCTGCTCTAAGGTCGCTGGTGCACAGAGCAGAAGGAACAGAGCCACTTACGGAAAGTGTTTAAGAATAATGGCTACAGCAACCGCCAGATACCAGAAGCCCTCCATCCGAAGACATGCAAGCAGGAGACCGTCGAGGAGGAGACAAAGAAGTTTGCATTTTTGACGTTTTGTGGCACCGTACCGGGAAAGATTAACCGGCTTCTTAAGAGACACGAGATCGACACGGTCTTCAGGCCCCCTACAAAAGTGCGACAGATGATGAGACCTGTGGAAGATGATCTAGGACTTAGAACGCCAGGTGTGTACAAGATATTGTGTGGGTGTGGACAGTTCTACATCGGACAGACGGTGCGCAATATTGAACAGCACTGTGTTGAACATGAAAGTTGTTTCCGCCCACGTTATGCCGAGAAATCAGCAATTGCGGAGCATGCTCTAGAAAACAAATATCGCATTGCGTTCCCGGATATATTAGTCATGACCAGAACAAATACTTTCTGGGATAGCGTAATATAAGAGGCTGTCTCAATCAAAATATCTGAAAAACCTCTTAATAAAGACGGCGGCTTGCAGCTGAGCACAGCTTGGGACCCGTCCATCGGACAGTTGAATCGGGCGCGGCAGCACGCGGCCAAAACATTGCCATATATGGCGATGCGGCTGAGCACCAGTGACGTCACAGGGGGCCGCGCAGGTATATAAGGACGGCGGCAGCAATGATAAGACAGACTGACACCACTTGACAATCGCCGATGAGATTTTGTCCGAAAGCTCGTGGATATCGAACCACTTGATGCATCTGGAAGCCCGAGAGAATTTTATCAGCATAATTCGCCGCGAAACTATGCTGTCATCCATTAAACTTTGGTGACAAGGTAAATCATTCAAAAGTGAAGGCCGTAATCTCCACTAAATACGTAGGAATTACTATTACTTCAGACGTAAACTGGAAAGAACACATAGATAATGTCGTGGGAGAGGCGAACCAGAGACTGCGTTTTATTGGCAGAACCCTTAAAAGATGCAACAGAACTACTAAAGGAACTGTATACACTACATTTGTCCGTCCTTTTTTGGAGTATTGCTGCCCATTGTGGGATCCTTATCAGGCGGGTTTGACGGAGGATATCGAAAGAGTCCAAAGAAGGGCAGCTCGTTTTGTACTGTCACGATACAGGCGAGATAGCTTTACGGAAATGATACAGGATCTGGGATGGGAATCATTACAACAACGGCGTTTATTGCTGCGGCGTGGTCTACTTACGAAACTCCAATCGCCAACATTCTCCTTCGAATGCGAAAATATATTGTTCACTCCCACCTACATAGGTAGAAATGATCATCAAAACAAAATACAAGAAATCAGAGCTCGAACGGAGAGTTTCAGGTGTTCTTTCTTCCCGCGCGCTATTCGAGAATGTAGTGGGAGATGAATAGTAGAAACGTTATTCGATGAACCCGCTGCCAGGACCTTAAATGTGATTTGCAGAGTATCACATTTATGTGTTGCTTCCTTCCCTTCGCGGAAGCGTTTAAACCTTTCGTAAACACGTTTTGTGCTCACGGCGTCCCTCCCGTTCACCTTCGCCATTCCATGTGCCTTCCTTGTATTCTTCCACAATTCAATTTTCAGCAGAATTTTATGTTTACACGTTGCTCCATTGCGCTGTGACACTTTCTCTTACACGACAACTATTCGCAGTCTGTTTACTGAATGCAGGGACAATAGATGTTATCGGACTCTAGAGAATTTTATTGATTTATTGAAAAGAATAGAGAGTTACACATATGTTTTATAGATCTGGAAAAGACCTTAGACAACTATGATAAGCTTGCATCTATAGTGAGGAAATAGAGTTGACTGGGAAACCACAAGAATGATAAATTCTTTGAATCAAAAATCGTCAGTGTAAGTTAGAGGTGAAAGTACAAAGTGATTGGAAGTAGTAAAAGAAGTAAGACAAGGCTGCTTTCCCTTTTCAAGATACACTTGCAGAATTGCAGGAGTGGATACCATTAAAAGTGAACGAAATAATTACAGAATGAAAATCGATGCAAATAAAACGAAAGTAACGGCACTGGGAGGAAATCAAATAATGCTAATTCAAGAGGAATTACAAGTTCAAAGCTTTAAATATCTTGGAAAGAAAATACAGTAAATGAGCAGCACAGAAATTAAAATGAGAGTAGTTATGACGAAAGAACGTTTGGAATGGAATGTTGTGTATGGTACTGAAACTTAGACGATACGGAAGGCAGAGAGGTCAAGGCTGGAGGCTTTTGACATGTGGATAACTGGGGATGAAAAAAATAAGTTGAAAGGACAAACTGAAAAAATGAGGAGGTAATGAGAAAGGTGGAAGAGCTAAGTGGGAAACGGGCAAGGCTTGGCATATGTTGACGAAAAAGGAGGGCTTTTGAAAACACTGTAAGAGGCCCACGTGGAAGGGAAGACGAGGCAGTAAGAAATTTCTGAACCTGGATGTTGGATGGCAGTACCTATAACAAAACTAAGAGGAGGGCAATGGATCGTAAAATATGGAGATTAGTGTTGAGCAAATCCTCGTGGATGTGGAACATGTAATTTTTTTCTTTTACAAGCTGATTATATAATAATACTAATAAAGGTACATGCATTTTTACAAGCTGATACTATAATACTAATACTAATAATATGAATACAGATACTAGCATCATTTGGTTCTACTTAAGAATTTGTCAGTGGAGTAGGAGTTGGCCACTAGAAAGTCTTTTAGGCTTCTCTTAAACTGATATTTATTTGTAGTTAAACTTTTTATGGTTCTCGGTAAATTATTGTGTTCCTCAGTAATGGACCCCTTTTTGAACTAAGGTAGGTGTTTTAAAGTCCCTGTATAGATAATGTTTGTTTCTAGTATTGTTTTTATGAACTAAGCTGTTTGTTAGGAAAAGCGATTGGTCTAGTTATGTTGAAGAACGCAAGTATAAATTAACAGTAACACACTTTATTCATCTTTCTTTGACTTGGGTTACAAATATACACTGTGGTAAATACTAGCACAATGTAATCTGAAATTTTATTCCAAAGAACTGAAAGATCATGGAAGGACTAAGACCTTAAACATCTTGTCGTTGTGAAGGTTTTATTTAATATAGGCTTTAACCATACAGAATCTTAGAAGTTCAATACAACACTTAAGAAAAAATTAAAATAATCTGAAATCTCAGAATAGTAACAAAACAATTATTCAGAGCTAAACTTGACCGAGGAAGGAAATCCTTCAAATAGCTAAACCACTAAACAGTTCACAAATATAGATTACATTTTAAATAGCCAATTAGGATCCATTTTTCCTTTCCTTCTTATTTTTCTTCTCTTTTGTACAAACAGAAAAATCGTTGAAATTGTCAGTTACAATGCAGGAGTCAATAAGAACCAGTTTATCCAACCCAATAACAAATTTACAGCTTTTATAAGCAGGTGATTTCACAATAGCAAGGGGACATCTTAACTGGCAAGACTTTCACTTAAAATATATGCTACCAAACTAGAAGCCACAACCTGTAAGGGGAGACGGAAGGCGTTTTTTATCCCTAGTCTGCCAATGCTATTTTACCCTTTGAATAAGTACACTTTTCAAAGGAACTATAAGTGATAAAACAACGAAATTTTTACTGCATATATATATGAAATTTGGTCTTTTTGTACTGAAGATGGTAGTAAATCATTACTATTAAATTGAGAACCATAAATAATAATTAATGTACCAATAAAGTTAAATTTTACTGGTGAAAGAATAAAAAAATTTTTTCTTCAAAACCATTAGAGTTATTATGTTCATTTTACTTGATATATATATATATATATATATATATATATATATATATATATATATATATATATATATATCAAGTAAAATGAACATAATAACTCTAATGGTTTTGAAGAAAAAATTTTTTTATTCTTTCACCAGTAAAATTTAACTTTATTGGTACATTAATTATTATTTATAGATCTCAATTTACTTGTAATGATTTACTACCATCTTCAGTACAAAAAGACCAAATTTTATATATATATATATATATATATATATATATATATATATATATATTACAAGTAAAATGAACATAATAACTCTAATGGTTTTGAAGAAAAATTTTTTTTATTCTTTCACCAGTAAAATTTAACTTTATTGGTACATTAATTATTATTTGTGGTTCTCAATGTAATGATTTACTACCATCTTCAGTACAAAAAGACCAAATTTCATATATATATATATATATATATATATATGCCGTAAACATTTCGTGGTTTTATCACTTATAGTTCCTTTGAAAAGTGTACTTATTCAAAGGGTAAAATAGCATTGGCAGACTAGGGATATATATATATATATATATATATATATATATATATATATATATATATATATATATATATATATATATAACAAGTAAAATGAACATAATAACGCTAATGGTTTTGAAGAAAATTTTTTTTTAATCTTACCAGTAAAATTTAACTTTATTGGTACATTAATTATTATTTGTGGTTCTCAATTTACTTGTAATGATTTACTACCATCTTCAGTACAAAAAGACCAAATTTCATCTTTCTAACCCCATTAGGTCATCGAATAATGGCACCTGAAAGTAAAAAATGTAGTTTTCAGAAAAATCTGTTTAAAGTTTAATATTGGAATGTTCAAAATGTTCAAATGTTTGTTAAGCTTATGGGACTTAACTGCGGGGTCATCAGTCCCTAATATTGGAGTTCTAGTAGTTACTGATGAGAATTACTTACCACTAATATTTTCCTGCACTATATTGAGCATCATCTCAATCATACTGATGTTCTTTTCTTCTCTTGGTCCCTCTTCTTTTCTGTCTAGCTTCTTTTGTGCATTTTAAATTAGCAATATCGGCTTTGCGGATTCTCTCTTTATATATTTGCACCAAGGAAATTGCTGTATTTCCAATAGATTGTATGCACAATAATTCTAAAACATCCAATTTTCTAGTTACACCATCATTGAAGCTTCAAATATCATCGGAGCTAGTAATCCAAGAGGAAGGCAGATGAACATGGTAGAAGCCAGTTCAACGAACAAGATTGCTGCTCAAGTACAAAGGAAATACGAGGCGCGTCCAGAAAGTAAGTCCCGTTTTAATTTATTTCTGCTGCAGCGCTGCACATGCGCTGTAGACGATGTGTATCAAGGAGAACAACGTGCGCCATTTGGAGATCTCTGTCAGTTACGTACGCTTTGTTGTGCTTGTTTGAAATGTCGGCGTTGATTGAAAATCCCGTCGCCTGTGAAATCAGGTCAGTGATTCGGTTTCTGAATGCGAGGAAATTGAAACCAAGTGAAATTTATCGGCAAATTTGCGATGTTTACGGACCAAATGCGATGACTGATTCGATGGTGTGAAGATGGGTCCGACAGTTCAATGGCGGGCGTAGTGATGTGCACGATGAAGAACGAAGTGGGCGTCCACCTTTGGTTACAGAAGAACTGGTTCACGCGATTGAAGATCCAGGAAAACCGTATGTTTACAATTAGTGCTCTCGCTATGGACGACGAGCTGAAAGAAACTGTTTCCAAATGGTTGAAGACGCAGGCGGCAGATTTCTACGAAGGAGGTATACAAAACCTGGTGCCACGCTATGACAAATGCCTGTAAAATTTCGGCAGTTATGTGGAAAAGTAGTTTAAGTGTTGTAGAATTTTGTGCAATAACAATTTCTTCTGTATCTGTGTACAATTTCATTTTATTACCAAACGAAACTTACTTTCTGGACGCGCCTCGTATGAAGTCTCTCATGTCATTAAGAAGAACAATAAATTAGATCCAGGGTAGGAAACATTGAACCGATAAAAACAATAGAAGCACGAAATAATATACAGGGAGTAACAAAATGCTGTGTGCATTTCTCCGCATGGCGGAAAACGGAAGGCGTGGCCAGATTGCACACAGCGCCAGAAAAACCTTCATAACTCACGAAAAAATTGTCGTATTTAAATAAAAACAACTGTTTCACGCAGTAAATACCAGGCATTTCAAATACGCTAAAATCTAAAATTCGACTTATTGAGCCCAGTTACCTTCCGTCTCCCCTTACGTAAACTACAATACGCCCAATAGCCTTTAATTAGAAATACAACACATGGGTGACACAATTACTAAAAGGAGGTGACGGTGGAGGATTAATGCGCGCTGCTTACACTTCACCGGTGCGTTTCTGCGCCACCCAGTCCATTGGCTATTGGTCTGCCGGAGAGCGATCTCCGACTGAAGTTCCATCGGAAGATCCGTGCCCTGTGGGATTCCGAGTGCGCCAACTCTGCTCAACCCAACAAGCTTCGTGCACTGAAGCTACCTACGGTCGCATGGAAGTTCTCACTGCGGTCGTCTGGTAGGGAATCGGTTGTTCTCTGCCGCCTACGTATCGGCCACACATGGCTGACGCATGGCCACCTTCTTCGGCGGGAGGACGCACCACAGTGTGACTGTGGCGCCCCCTTGACAGTGGTCCACATTCTTGTGGACTGTCCACTTTTAGGTGCCTTGCGACAATCTGCCAAATGCGCTTTCTTTTATGCTACGAGACGATGCTGCTATGGTTGTACGTGTTTTATATTTTATTCGCGCAGTTGGTTTTTATCATGTGATTGAATGATGGTGTGTTTTCTTCTTCGTTTTTACTTGTATCCTTTCCTCATATTTACCAGTGATTTTTACTCTTAGACTTGTTAACGCATTTCCTTAGGAACGCTTAACACGATGTTTTATCTCTCAGACGGAAACAAGGGACTGATAACCGTTGCTATTTAGTCCCTTCAAAAATCCAACAACAACAACAACAACAACCAAGCAGACGTGCCGTCGCCTCGACGCCGATACAAACACCAATAGGGTGCAACAATCCTCCTCCAAGAAAGACTTGTGAAATAGATCCAATGATGGCAACAACGACACCCCCTCTCAAGTCTCCACACGCAAACCGTACGTACGGATCGATCGGGGAAGAAGAAAAACAGCTTCCCTACAAGTACGCGCACGCCCTGGGAAAGCTACAAGTACTTGGACGGCCACTAGGCAGGAAAAGCCAGTGGTACACTTAAGTGCGCTACGGGCAGATTGCAAATTAATAGCCAATCACGACTTCTAACTAGAGGAGTGCCAAATGCGAGAAACAAGACTGTCGAGGACTCACAAATATACCCTGTTACAGTCAACTGGTCCAGAAGGCCCAGAGCACTGGGACCACTCCCAGGCTGTATCAATTAGAGACAAGGTAACGTGACATAGAAGTTTTCTGGGTGTTGTACCGCGTCATGGTGTAAGAAGGCTATTACTTAAATAACAGACGTTTCGGCCAACGTTACAGTGGCCTTCATCTGGGTATATGATGTGAGCTGTTGCTTGGCGAGTATTCTGGCATCGTTGTATTTTACGCGAACATGAACGCTACATTCGTTTAGGCCAACACAAAAAAATATGTTCAAATGTTTGTAGAACTTATGGGACTTACCTACGGGGTCAACAGTCCCTAAGCTTACAAATTACTTATGAACTAGCTAACACTAATTGTTTGTAGAACTTATGGGACTTACCTACGGGGTCAACAGTCCCTAAGCTTACAAATTATTTATGAACTAGCTAACACTAAGGACGGCACAAATATCCATGCGCGAGGGGGGATTCGAACCCCCGGCCGTAGTGGCCGTGCAGACCGTGACTGGAGCGCATAAGTCCCCTCGGCCACCGCGGCCGGCTAGGCTAACACAAAAAATCTGCAGTAGCCGAACGGCAGCAATATTGCAGCAAAAAGATAAAATTTAACGATGCCAGAAAACTCGCGAAGCAACTAGGGATGGTTAAACGCAAGATAAGGGAAGCCATCGAAATTGTAAAACACTCTAATAACATGAACAGATAAGATGGACTCAAACTTGTCCCCTCTTGGCTACCAGCCATCACAGCGAAATAGGTCGCACTGACAACACAACACGCGAGCGTCACTAGTAAGCAACTGCCGCCGCGGGGCCGACGGCCAGCAGGAGAGAAACGGAAGCCCTCACCCCATTCGCCGATGAACACCAATCATGTCTCCCTATGCAAGAAGCAATAGGCAACGGCTAACCTCCATTCTCTCCAGCTCAGCATCCTATCATAATAAAGCTTCCATTCTTCCGCCAAAAATTCACCAGTAACATCGCTTATTTCTAAAAAATTATGACGTAATGTCTAACTGAAAGTAAATATAAAGTGTAGTAACAACCAGCACACATCAGTTCAAATGTTCAAATGTGTGTATAGTCTATGGGACTTAACTACGGGGTCATCAGACCCTAAACTTACAAACTACTTATCAACTACTTACGAACTAGGACGGCAGACCGTGACTGGAGCGCCTTATTCCCCTCGGCCTCCTCGGCCGGCTCACATCAGTATACCCAGATGAAGACCACTGTAACGTTGACCGAAACGTCGGTTATTTAAGTAATAGCCTTCTTACATCATGACGCGGTACAACACTCAGAAATATTTTATGTCATCTGACTCTGGCCTACGTAATTAGAGAGAAGGTAGTTCTGATAGTCTGCCGTCAAAACCCCACAACTCAATAGGCCGAGACGGAACGGTACATCCAGGAGTTTGTAAGTTTAGGGATTGATGATCCCGTAGTTAAGTCCCATAAGCTTAACAAACATTTGAACATTTGAACATCCAGGAGCAGACCGCCAATACTGACACGTCTGGCCCCCGTGGTAGCGACTACAAATGCAGCATACTGCTGCCCACAGTGCGCTCCAGAAATCAGGCCTCTGGATTCCAGCGACTTCTTCCTCTGCCTCCACACCGGCTGCACCAGCCGCGAAGTCGAACGGTACACACACACTTCCTCTTCGCGCCTGCCTCTTACTACCTAGTAGCCGACGGCTCTGACAGCAGAGCGAAACAAATGAGTGCGCAGCGAGCACAAACACAACATTACTGGGGGAGCCACACTGCACCACGGTCACTAATAGTCGTGTCCGACCCGCCTGAAGCAAAACCTGCTTCCGAATGTAGCTGTGAAAGCTGGTCACTGCCAAAAAACAACTAACTGGCCGCAGTCCAACTAGCACTTTCCGCTCAGCGAGACAAGGTCTTACACTGTCGCGGCGACAGACCCAAAGACCTTGTAAAAATAACTAGACTCCCTAACGGCGCTGCTGTCGCGGGATAATTTGAACCTTCGGCCAGACGCCATGGTAGTGGCAAGCGTCACATAAATACCAGTGTTGTTAGCAGATAAATCGTGTATTGAATAGCTACTGCATTGTATATACACAACTAGCTTATATGTCCGTGCTTCGCAACGCTTGTTGAATGAGCGCCTGTTTGTGTCATTGTTTTTTAGGGTTCCGGACCTCAGTCAGTAAAACCAGAATCCTTGTTTGATTGCTCTGTCAATAAAATCAGTTGTCCTAGCCAAGATGTCAAATCTAAGTAAAAGTCATTGTCCGAAACGATGTATCTTCATAATGTTTTTGATACAAAAAGTGAAACGTGCCAAAAGAAGCAAAGAAATGTCGCTAAGTGTTTAATACACAAAGAAAAATCAGTAACACTATGTTTAATGTTTGTTGGTATTCGTAGGCATAAGATCGCTCAATTATGCCACAGACGTTCGCTTCCATGATGTACTATCCCATACGTATTATGCAGCAGTAGTGTTTATTTGTTCTTTAGTGCACTACAGCGCCTCTATCGCATGTTTGCTGTGCTACGCAATCCATACTTCAAGTATAACCTACAGCTAAAACAATTTCCCTTATGAAGTTGTTCCAAGCAAATCCGTGAAGTAGATTAGGAAAGTAGGTATTACTAATAGATGCACAGACAGTTACTGAAAACACTTAAGATCGCGATGTATCTTTTTTCCGTGATCTGATTTTGATCAAATCATGCCTCTATGTTGCCCCAATCTCAGCTCAAATTTCCTGTGAACACCGCATGAATATCATACAGTAGTTTTGAAGATTGAAGCGAACAGTGACAGGCCTACATTTACAAATTTATTATTAGTATATATATGTTGTACAATTGTAACATTTTGCTGGAATATTTTGATTTATGTAAGTGCTGTATGTCGGTAAAATCTGTTGCGAACATGGTTAGTAGTAAAGACGTAATAGACTAAAACGTGATGCTTGATGGGGCGGTATTCCATGAACGTTACTCTTTACGTCCTCGTATCTCATGAACTATGTGTCGTACTGTGATACGATTTCGAACGTACATTGAGCTTTAAGTGTGTATTCTCTCTGCAAAATTTCCTGTGAGCACAATTGGTAGTGTAGAAATAATAAATTGTAACGTTATACCGAATGCCATAGTTTTGCTTCATGAACAGCGGAAAAGTAGTAAGCGAGAAACTTTCTTTCCTTTCATTATTTTGATGTGGTTGTTTGCGAGAAAAGTTTAGTAAAGGTTGGAAATTATGTCGTCAAGTACTCTTATTCTTACACAGTGTATTTATAAAGTCTCGTCGCATTTTATAGCAGTTTTTTCGATTCCTATTGTTCATGACGTTATCTCCTAACCCATGTGTCCTACGTGGCTCGTACTCCTACAGCAGTTGTTACCTCACGTACTAAATATGTGTACCAAATTTGGTTGAAATCGGTCCAGTGGTTTAGGAGAATATGTGCAGCATTGTCGTTTGACGCAACAGTTTTTCGCGCATCTCATTGTTTATGACGTCATATCTCCTTACGTATATGTCGTAGGTGATTCTTAGTCCGACAGCGATTGTTGCCTGATATTAAGGAACATGTGTACCAAGTTTGGTTGAAACCGGTCCAATAGTTTAGGAAGAGAGGTGGAACATACATACCTACATAGAGTCTATTTTATAAGATGTAAGATTAATAGTCACGTCTGTATTGTTTGACTATTACAGTGCACATGAAGAACGATGGCGAAGAGCTGCTCAGCGTTTAAATGCGTAAATCAATTTAAGAAAGGAATAAAAAGATCGAATACTGTCTTCCCATTTATATTTCTCAGGAATCCAAGTAGCCCTACTCCTTGTGTTCAGAGACAGTTACTGTTGCTTAACAGTCTGTTAGTCAAGACAACATAGGAATGATTGAAATAAATAACAGGCTTTTACAATACTGGTAACTCTTAAAAGCGAGTTACTTTAGGCAGTATTGGTGGACAGGAAGTTCAAAAAGTTTCATTTTATGATTGAGTAAAGTAACTATTGGGGTCACGAAATTAGTTGCCTCACTGCAGTTCGAATTTTTGTTTATGAAATTAATATTAGCAACTTCTAACTTTTAAAGGTAATTTGCTTTACATATAGGTATAACAACTGAAAGGGGTTTGCAGAACTGTGTATAGTTCCATATAAAAATAACACATAGCCACACTAGATGTCCTTTGTGAAGTTGAACCCTATGACAATAGTTGTTGACTTTTGAACAGTTCACGCAACTGTAAGGTACTTGACTTACAGCATTAAAAATGCTAATATTTTTGCTAGATACCCTAATGTTAATGCTAATGCATCAGTTAAGAAAAAGTTATGGCGTACTTCGTGTTCTTAAAAGAATTTGCTGTATTCACAAGGTAAGAAGTTCTTTTTCAGTTATGTACCTGATGGCATATTTCAATTTTACAATCGATTTTGAACATTTGCTGTTTCCGGCAGCCCTGTATCATGTTTTGATGCTATGAAATATCTAAATATTGGAGAATACAGCACTAAACCAAAGACGTAAAGTGTGAAACTCTTCCGAAATTAATGTTTGTCCAAAAGTTTCACAATGGTAAAATATACCGAGAAAGAACATACAAAACAAATGGTGTCTGACGATAAATTTCGCTCATATGCTTCACTTAGAACACTAAAAAACATGTTACAGTTCGGTTTCGTTAGGAAGAGGAAACGCTGTTGGCCAGTTTCTACACCGTATGTGTAATAAATTTACACACAACCGATAGTTGCTGTATAATCAAGCAGTCTGATGCTGTTTCGTACTTATATATTTCAATTAGACATAGTTTTGGCGACTTAAATGAATACTCTCTAAAATCAAAATAATCTTACGCACATTTTAAGTTGGAGCGGAAGGTTGCCACCACAATGGCCGCCGAGGCGCTCTTCAATTTGTGCGCTGTTCGCAGTCGGCCGTGTGGTGTCGCACAAGTACAAAGTGCGCGCCACCTACTTTCGCCGCGCGCCGCCATGCACGCACGGCCCGGCGTTCTTACGACGTCAGCCACGAGCGCCCTCTGCTACAACTCCGCTCGTGGGCACCACTGAACGACATCGTTCACTTGGGACTGAGATAGGAACCAGTCAACACTTCGGAATCAGATAGGCACCAGTGAAGACTTGGCTATCGTACAGGCACTAGGCAGACCTCTAGCTCAACTATGTATCGGCATTCTGCAGTACTGAGCTATGTAAAAGTTACGTATTGTATAAATTCTGTGCAATATATATCTCGTTCTAATTTACTCTAGTGTTTCTAGTTTCTGGCTGCTCCCCTCCGTACCTGCACCAGCGTGCTATCTTTATTCCTGTGTCGGTCTCATTCCACTCGGCCACCGACATCTAAGACGGAAACGAGACACAAAATCGGCGACGAGGCTGGGACACAAAAGGCCGCTTAAGCAATAGTGGGGGCTTGGACAGACCCCCACCACACCGAACCGCCCCGGGTATCAATGATCGTAGCGCGGCACGTAGTGTCAACATACGATCAGCGAAAATCACGAGCAGCACGCGCGTTGAAAGACGTAGCTCAAGATCGATACATATATGCCAGGAAACCTGCATAATGGAAACATACACAAGTCAGGCCGGTACGATGTTTGGCAAAGAACAAAGTTATTAACAACTGACGAAAAAATACTAACGGCGACTCGACTTAAGATAAAGGAGCAAAGCATCACCCATTAAACGAGAGACGAAGGCCTCACAATAACTTAAATCGGAAATAATTCTCAGCCGCCAAAAGCAAACCGAACCAAAACAATACCTTCGTTGCTCAGTGACCGGCGGCCAGTGCACACGTGACCAGCAGCGGCTCTAGATTTTACGGTAACCGGCTTCTTAATAGAAGAGACTTATTTACATTTCGTGTGTGCTTTCTCTTGCAGCTCTATATACTTTAGTGTGCTCGCGTGTTTGTTTATTAATAATCGCGTTTATTTGTCTGTTCAGTTACTGAATTTTTTATTCATTAGCTCGCGTATATATCTTTCAGATTCGCCGTTAATAAACAGTTCAGCGTTAGGTTTATACTTTGCAAAGCTCACTGTTTATCAAACTACTGTGTCCTCTGACGTACTTACTTGGAAGAAACAAAGGTTTTTAGAATGGCTAGGAACTGTGACTGCTGCGAACGGATGGAGGCAGAGTTGGTGACTCTTCGCTCGCAGCTTCAGGCGGCGTTGGCTTCGCTGGCAACGCTTGAGTCTGCGGTGGGTGGGCGCCGCTGTTGTGGGCCGCTCGCGGGGGTGCAG
This sequence comes from Locusta migratoria, assembly GCA_026315105.1. Lineage (NCBI taxonomy): Eukaryota > Metazoa > Arthropoda > Insecta > Orthoptera > Acrididae > Locusta > Locusta migratoria. The sequence goes on along the minus strand of CM048750.1, from coordinate 365,491,920 downwards.
CAGACGCCCTGTGCGTCTGTTGTGCCCTCCGATCGGTCTGCGGCTTTGGCCAGCCCGCTCACTGCCCGCGAGGAGGTAGCCCCCCAATCCGTGGTGGATTGGGAGGTCCCCTCAGCGCTTGTCAGGCGGCGTAAGACTTCCCGGGGGACCGAAGTGGAGGCCTCCCCGGTTAGACTTGCAAACAGATTCGAGGCGCTGTCTGTGGCAGGGGATGTTCCTGATGGGGATGGTGTCGCTTGTCCTGTACTCGCCCCTCTGCCTTCAAGATCCGGGCACTCACAGAGGGTGGGTTTGTTGGTAGTTGGGAGCTCCAACGTTAGGCGGGTAATGGAGCGCCTTAGGAAAATGGCTACTAGGGAGGGGAAGAATTCCAATGAGCACTCCGTGTGCATACCGGGGGGAGTCATTCCGGATGTGGAACGGCTCCTTCCGGATGCCATGAAGAGCACAGGGTGCAGCCAGCTGCAGGTGGTGGCTCATGTCGGCACCAATGATGTGTGTCGCTTTGGATCGGAAGAGATCCTCTCTGGTTTTGAGCGGCTGTCAGAAGTGGTTAAGACTGCCAGTCTTGCTTGCAAGATGAAAGCGGAGCTCACCATCTGCAGCATTGTCGACAGGACGGACTGCGGACCTTTGGTTCAGAAACGAGTGGAGGGTCTGAATCAGAGGCTCAGACGGTTCTGCGAACGTGTGGGCTGCAGATTCCTCGACTTGCGCCAAAGGGTGGTGGGTTTTCGGGTTCCGCTAAATAGGTCAGGAGTCCACTATACTCAGGAAGCGGTTACACGGGTAGCGGGGGCTGGGTGGCGTGGATTGGGCGGTTTTTTAGGTTAGATGGCCTCGGGAATACACAAAATGGGTTTCAGTGGGGGAATACACAAAATGGGTTTCAGTGGGGTTTCAAAATGGGGCAGGTCAGACACGGGAAGAAAGCAGACCTAAAAACCATTGGTGTAACAGTTGTAAATTGTCGTAGCTGTGTTGGGAAAATTCCAGAGCTCCAAGCGCTGATAGAAAGTACTGAGGCACAAATCGTTATAGGTTCTGAAAGCCGGCTGACGCCTGAGATAAATTCGGCCGAAATTTTTTCAAAGGGCCAAATGGTCTTCAGAAAGGATAGAATAAATAAAACAGGGGGTGGCGTGTTTATTGCTGTTACAAACGGTTTATCCTGCAGCGAAATTGAGGCAGATACTTCCAGTGAATTGGTCTGGGTAGAGGTTATACCTGACCACCGAAATAAATTAATAATTGGATCTTTTTATCGGCCCCCTGACTCAGACGATGCGGTTGCAGAAATGTTCAAAGAAAGCTTGAATCATATTTCAAATAGGTATCCGAAGCATACTGTTATAATCGGTGGCGACTTTAATTTACCCTCGATATGTTGGCATAATTACGTATTCAAAACCGGGGGCAAATATAAAACATCGTCCGAACTAGTTCTGAATGCTTTTTCTGGAAACTACTTCGAACAGTTAGTTCATGAACCCACTAGAATAGTACGTGGATGCGAAAATACTCTTGATCTCCTAGCAACAAATAATCCCGAGATAGTAAAGAGCATCAAAACAAATACAGGGATTAGCGAACATCGAGTTGTAGTAGCGAGACTGAATATCGAAATTCCCAAATGCACCAAAAATAAACGAAAAATATATCTATTCAATAAAGCAGATAAAAATTCGCTTCACGCTTTGCTGAGTGATAGTCTCCAGTCCTTCAAAACTAAAAATGCGAGTGTAGATCAGTTGTGGCTTACTTTCAAAGACATAATATCAGTAGCAATCGAGAGATTTATACCAAATAAATTAATAAAAGAGGGGGCTGACCCTCCGTGGAACACAAAACAGGTCAGATCACTGTTGCAGAAACAAAGAAAAAGACATGCAAAATTTAAAAAGACACAGAATCCGCAAGACTGGCAATCTTTTACTGAAACTCGCAACCTAGCGCGGACTTCAATGCGAGAATCTTATAGTTGTTTCCACAACGAAATCCTGTCTCGTAATCTTGCAGAAAATCCAAAGAAATTCTGGTCATATGTGAAGTACACTAGCGGCAAAACACAAACAATACCTTCACTACGCGATAGCAATGGTAATACTACCGACGACAGTACTGCTAAGGCAGAATTACTAAACACAACTTTCCGAAATTCTTTCACCAAAGAAGACGAAGTGAACACTCCAGTATTCAGTAGTTAAAACTTCCGGGCTGAGAGGCCGTGGTCGAACAGTAGAAATTTCTTCCCCTAACGTTTCGTCGCCGGCTGCGGGCAACATCTTCTGAGGTGAGTCGACGACTGGCTGCTGGGCCGTGGAGATCCTGCATACATAGAGGGCATAGAGGGCGCCACCACTCGTCACGTGATGTCAACAGTAAAACTATCTCTGGCTGGCGTCATTACTCTCGATCGAAGGTAATCGATTGTCACGTCTTTGGTACAAAGCAGACCGCCATATCTTGTCTAACTTCAAGCCTTCTTCCTTTCTGTTAAAATTATTGTGGTGTTTAAAAATCTCTATAGCCTCTCTATTCATACGTTCATAATAATGCGATGTCTTAGCTAGCACGCTTGTCTCACTAAATTTTATTTGGTGGTCACCGTTTTCAAAAACATGTTCCGCTACGGCCGATTTGTCCGTGTGTCCCAGTCGACAGTTTCTTTTTTGTTCAGTTAGGCGAGTATTGATACTTCTTTTTGTTGTGCCAATATAAACCTTCCCACAACTACATGGGATCTTATACACACCTGAAGTAGCCAAAGGGTGTCGCGCATCTTTCGTTGATCGTAAGCATTCACTGATCTTTTTGGTGGGTTTGAATATTGTTTCCACTCTAAACTTGGCCAGTACTTTCCCAATGCGGTCCGTGATATTGTGGACGAATGGGAGAAACACATTCCCCGCCAAAGGTTGTTGTTGGACGTTAGCAGAGATTTGTCTTCTGGGCTGGAGTGCTCGATCTATCTCCTTATCACTGTATCCGTTTTTTTGAAATGCGGTTCGTAAATGACCGAGTTCCTCTTGCAAATAAGCTAGCTCACAGATTTTATTAGCCCTGTCCACTAATGTTTTAATAACACCTCTCTTCTGCCTGGGATGATGATTCGAATCTTTGTGATGGTACCGATCGGTGTGCGTATCTTTTCTATATACTTTATGACCCAGAGTCCCATCTGCAAGTTTAATCACTGTAACGTCCAAACACCACAATAATTTTAACAGAAAGGAAGAAGGCTTGAAGTTAGACAAGATATGGCGGTCTGCTTTGTACCAAAGACGTGACAATCGATTACCTTCGATCGAGAGTAATGACGCCAGCCAGAGATAGTTTTACTGTTGACATCACGTGACGAGTGGTGGCGCCCTCTATGCCCTCTATATATGCAGGATCTCCACGGCCCAGCAGCCAGTCGTCGACTCACCTCAGAAGATGTTGCCCGCAGCCGGCGACGAAACGTTAGGGGAAGAAATTTCTACTGTTCGACCACGGCCTCTCAGCCCGGAAGTTTTAACTACTGAAGACGCCGGCCGTGAAAGCCTACACGTTACTCCAGTATTCAATCCAATAACAGCTGCCAGCATGCGAAACTTAGAAGTAGATGTTCCTGGAGTAGTAAAACAACTTAAGTCTCTAAACAAAAATAAATCTTCCGGGCCAGATTCTATACCAACTAGATTCCTCTCAGAGTATGCTGATGCAATAGCTCCGTACTTAGCTATAATTTACAACCGATCACTCAGAGAAAGATCCGTACCCAAAGACTGGAAAGTTGCCCAAGTTACTCCAATATTCAAGAAAGGCAATAGGAGTGATCCCCAAAATTACAGGCCTATCTCATTGACGTCGATTTGCAGTAGGATTTTGGAACATATACTTTGTTCGAATATTATGTACTACCTCGAAGAGAACGACCTATTAACCAATAGTCAGCACGGATTCAGAAAGTATCGCTCTTGCGAAACACAGCTTGCCCTTTATTCACATGAAGTGTTAAGTGCCATCGACAAGGGATCTCAAATCGATTCCATATTTCTGAATTTCCGGAAGGCTTTTGATACTGTACCCCACAAGCGGGTTCTAATGAAATTGCGTGCTTATGGAATATTTCCCCAATTGTGCGATTGGATTCACGATTTCCTATCAGAAAGGACACAGTTCGTTGTAATTGACGGTAAGTCATAGAGTAAAACAGAAGTGATATCTGGCGTTCCACAGGGAAGCGTTATAGGTCCCCTACTCTTCCTCGTGTTTATAAACGATTTAGGAGATAATCTGAATAGCTCCCTTAGACTGTTCGCGGATGATGCTGTCATTTATCGGTCAGTGAAGTCAACAGAGGATCAAAAGCAACTGCAAAGCGATTTAGACAAAATTTCTACTTGGTGCGAAAAGTAGCAATTGACACTAAATAAAGAAAAGTGTGAAGTAATACACATGACCACTAAAATAAATCCGCTGAACTTCAATTACGCGATAAATCAGTCAAACCTTAAGTTCGTAAATTCTACCAAATACCTAGGAGTTACAATTACGAACAACTTTGACTGGAGAGAACACACAGAAAATATTGTGGGTAAGGCGAACCAAAGGTTACGTTTCATTGGCAGAACGCTTAGAAGATGCACCAGCTCCACCAAAGAGACTGCCTACATCACACTTGTGCGTCCTCTCTTGGAGTACTGTTGCCCCTTGTGGGACCCTCACCAGGTGGGACTGACGGAAGATATTGAGAAGGTTCAGAGAAGGGCAGCTCGTTTTGTTTTATCGCGTTACGGGGGGGGGGGGGGGAAGCGTCACGGAAATGTTGCACGAATTGGGGTGGAAATCATTAAAAGAAAGACGTTATTCATTGCGGCGTGATCTGTTTGCGAAGTTTCAATCACCGACTTTTAGTTCTGAATGTGAAAATATTTTGCTAGCACCCACCTACTTAGGGAGACATGACCATCGCAATAAAATAAGAGAAATCAGATCGAAAACGGAACGATTTAGGTGTTCTTTCTTCCCGCGCGCTATTAGAGAATGGAACGGTAGAGAAAAGTTAGGAAAGTGGTTAATGAACCCTCTGCCAGGCACTTAAATGTGATTTGCAGAGTATCTATGTAGATGTAGATGTAGAAATAAAACTCGAGGCGTCACGGTTGATATACTACTAGTTTTTTAGCTATAAACGTTTCTAATTGTAGGTCAACTCAACATACGAGGCGCGTCCAGAAAGTAAGTTCCGTTTGGTAATAAAATGAAACTGTACACAGATACAGAAGAAATTTTTATTGCACAAAATTCTACAACTCTTAAACTACTTTTCCACATAACTGCCAAAATTTTGCAGGCATTTGTCACAGCGTAACACCAAGTTTTGTATACCTTCTTCATAGAAACCTGCCGGCTGTGTCTTCAACCAGTTGGAAACAGTTTCTTTCGGCTCGTCGTCATTGGTGAAGTGATGACCGCAAAGGAAAAAAACCTACGGTTTTCCTGAATCTTGTCATCAATCGCGCGAACCAGTTCTTCTGTAACCAAAGGTGGACGCCCACTTCTTCATCGTGCACATCACTACGTCCGCCACTGAACTGTCGGATCCATCTTCTCACCATCGAATCAGTCATCGCATTTGGTCCGTAAACATCGCAAATTTGCCGATAAATTTCACTTGGTTTCACTTTCCTCGCATACAGAAACCGAATCACCGACCTGATTTCGCAGGCGGCGGGATTTCCATTCAACGCCGACATTTCAAACAAGCACAACAAAGCGTACGTAACTGACAGCGATATCCAAATGGCGCACGTTCTTCTCCTTGATACACATCGTCTACAGTGCATGTGCGGAACTGCAATCACAGCGCTGCAGCGGAGATAAATTGAAACGGAACTGGAGGCGCCTCGTATTTTAAATCGCCAGTAATCGGTTTGCGTTGTGTTGAAAACAAGGATAGATTTTTATTACAAATGCCACGTACAATGTTCGTGTCATAGATCATTACAACATAGTGAAATAATAATAATAGAAAATAGTGTTGTATAAAGGCTTAGGAATCGCACTACGCGATCAGTCAGTACCTGTACGGAGATACAGTCAGAGAAAAAATAGCTCGAAAAAAATCTACGTACCTTTTAATTCATATTCTTCTGAGTCTTATTGTGAACTTTATCCGAAGGATCTGCGAACAGCAGCGGAACGAGAGCAGTTACTCAAACTTTTTCAAATGCTGTACTTCACCTCGACAGACACCCATTTGCAAAACGTCTCTGAACAATGAGTTAAGGAATGAGAAATACATCGCCCTCCCCCGCTACCTCGGCTGCGGGTTTCTGTTCATCGATTTTTGCGCGCGGTGTCTAGCGGGGAAACTTTTCTCGGTACGCAGATGCGAAATGCGATTTGGTAGAGCGCCAAACGCGTCGGTCCATTGGTGCAGTGTCTGCGTCCCAGAATTATGCACAGTTCCAATTCCAGTCCACGACGAATATCCACGATTTAATTCTGGTCTCCCGAACGAGAAAGCTTGGCAGACTTTGCATATTTTTCGGTGCATTTCTCAATACTGAAGTTAAGTTTTATTATTACCCTTTCTGATAGTCCGATATACTTGTTACTCCGAGTATCACTGGGGTGTCCAGTGACCGCCCTCTGGAATGTACTTTTTGTTACGGGTAATTTTAATAAGACTTGAATAAAAAGAAATTCCTGATTTTTGCATGTTCTAAACTATGACAATAGCGCCATGAATATAAATATCAATGTTAAATTATTTTTAATCTTTTACTTCAGCAAAAGGTAGTAGTGGTTATTATTCAACTATAAATATTTCTGACGAAATTCCAAAACGAAAATAATGTGGAGTTTCCTGTGAGATAAGAAACTGCCCGGTACTTCAAACACATCCATGTTTTGAGCACTTTTTTTGAACTTCTTATCCACAGATCTTCCATAATCCTGTCGACAGTGATGGTTGAAACACTTTACAAATAATGTTGTTCAGTTTTCTACCAATCTACATCTAATCTACTTAAATACTCAGCAAGTGACATTGAAGTGCATGGCAGAGGGATCATGGAACCGCTTTTAACTATCATATGATGTTTCCCTACAGTTCCATTCTCTAATCTACATCTACATCTACATGGTATACTCTGCAAATCACATTTAAGTGCCTGGCACAGGGTTCATCGATAAATTATTATACTATTTATCTCTCATTACACTCTCGACTAGCGCGCGGGACAAAATAACACCTGAATCTCTCCGTTCGAGGTCTGATTTTCCGTATTTTATTCTGATGGTCATTTTTACCTATGTACGTGGGAGTCAACAATATATTTTCGCATTCGGAGGAGAATGTTGGCGATTGGAGTTTCGTAAGCAGACCACGCCGCGTTCTTGTAATGATTCCCATTCCAGATCCTGTATCATTTCCGTAACGCTGTCTCCCCTATATCGTGACAATACGAAACGAGCTGCCCTTCTCTGGACTTTTTCGATGTCCTCCGTCAAACATAAGTGATAAGGATCCCACACTGGGCAGCAATACTCCAAAAATGGACGGACAAGCGTAGTGTATGCAGTTTCTTTTGTAGTTCTGTTGCATCTTTTAAGGGTTCTGCCAATAAAACGCAGTCTCTGGTTCGCCTTTCCCACGACATTATCTACGTGTTCTTTCCCGTTTAAGTCTGAAGTAATAGTAATTCCTAGGTATTTAGTGGAGTTTACGGCCTTCACATTTGTTTGATTTATCTTGTAAACAAAGTTTAACGGATTTCTTTTCGTTCTCATGTGGACGACTTCACACTTCTCATTATTTAGAGTCAATTGCTAATTTATACACCATACTGATATTTTATTCAGATCGTTCTGCAGTTGGTTTTGGTCTTCAGATGATTTCACTAGACGGCAAATGACGGCGTCATCTGAAAACAACAAATCGTTTTTGTAAATAAGGAACAGCAGAGGACCCATAACACAACCCTGTGGAACGCCCGATATCACCTCTGTTTTAGTCGATGCCTTACCATCGATTGCTACGAACTATGTCCTCTCTGACAGGAAATCCCCTATCCAATCACAAATTTGGGGCGATATACCATTACCACGCAGTTTGATTAAAACCGTTTGTGAGGTACGGTGCCAAAAGCCTTTTGGAAATCAAGAAATACGGAATCGATTTGCGAACCCTTGTCGATAGCACCCATCACTTCGCGTGAATAAGGAGCTAGTTGTGTTTCGCATGAACGATATTTTCTAAATCCGTGTTGACCTGGGGTCAATAGATTTTTCTGTTCGAGATAATTCATAATATTTGAATACAGGTTATGTTCCAAAACCCTGCTGCAAATTGAAGTCAATGAAATAGGCCTGTAGTTTAGTGGGTTACTTCTACTGCCTTTCTTTAATATAGGTGTGACCTGTGCAAATTTCCAATCTTTTGGTATAGATCCTTCTTTGAGAGAGCGGTTGTATATGGCTGTTAAGTAAGGAGCTATCGCTTTAGCATAACCAGAAGACTTGTTCTTGTTAAGTGATTTTAGTTGCTGCACTACTCCGATGATATCTACTTCTACGTTACTCATTACGACCTAATTTCGTAATTCGAAATCTGGAATATTGGTTTCGTCTTCTTTGGTGAATGAGTTTTTAAAAGCTATGTTTAGTGACTCTGCTTTCGTAGCGCTGTCATTGGCAGGATCGCCATTACTATCACGTAGTGTTCTGCCCCTAGTATATTTAACATATGACCAAAATCTTTTTGGGTTTTCAGTCAAATTTCGAGAAATGGTTTCGTTGTGATAAGTATTGTAGGTATCTCGCATTGATATCCTCACTAAATTTCGAGCTTCTGTGTAGGATCGCCAATCCTGAGGATTTTGTGTTCGTTTAAATTTAGCATGCCTTTTCCTTTGCTTTTGCATCAGTGTCCTGGCCTGTTTTGTGTATCAAGGGGGATCACCTCCTTCTTTTATTAATTTATTTGGTATAAAACTTTCAATTGCTGTCGATACCACCTCGTTGAATTTGAGCCACATCTGGTGTACACCTACGTTTAGTGTTAGAAACGAGTGGAAGCTGTCTTTCAAGAAGCAATGTATTTTATTTCTATTTGCTTTCCTGAACAAATATACTGTTCGATTACTTTTGGTAACTTGGGGACTTTCGATGTTCAATCTCGCTACGACAGCTCGTGGGAAAAAGGAGCACCTAAGCGTTTCAGTTTTCGGCCGGATTTCTCTTATTTTATTACGATGATAATGTCTCCCAATGTAGGCACGCGCTAAGGAAATACGATTCAAACCCAAATACATCTTGCCTCAACGAATAACACTATTCTTTTAATGATATCCCTAATCTCGATAACACAAAACGAGCTGACCATCTGTACACTTTCTTGAAATCGTCCGTCTGTCCGACCTGGCGTGGATCCCACAATGCGCAACTATACTGCAAAACTGAGCGCACAAGTGTAGTGCAGGCAGTTTCTCTACTATAACTGTTGCATCTTCTGCCACTGAAACGTAGCCTTTGGTTCGCCTTCCCTACAATGTGTTTTATGTGTTCTCCCCTATTTAAGTTGTTCGTAATTGTTATTCCTAGGTATTTAGATGAATTGATGGCTTGTAGATTCGACTGATTTATCGTGTAAATAAAGTTTTTCTTTTAATGGTCTTATGGATAACTTGACACTTTTCATTGTTAAAGGTCAATTACCAATTTTTCCTACATGCAGATATCTTACCTAAATCATTTTGCAGTTGCTTTTGATTTGCTGGTGACTTTACTTACCGATAAATGACAGTATCATCCGCGAACAGTCTAACAGAGCTACTCAGTCTCCTAAATCGTTTATAAAAATAAGGAACAGTAGTGGTCCTATGACACTTCCCTGGGGAACGCCGGATATCACTTCTATTCGATGGGTTTCTATCAATTACAACGTACTGTGTCCTTTCTGCCAGGAAATCACGAATCCAGCGCTAGGTCATCAGTCCTCCTTCTATTCACTATTATCAATCATGTAAAATAATACGAACGATCACTTTCTGATAAGCTTAGATGCTGGTTTTGTTCTTCCAGCTTATCCATTGCATCTACTTCTGAATTTCGTTTGTTAGAACTGATGAAAAGAGAAAGTAAAAAACAAAACAAAAAACAAAAAACAAACAACAACAAAAAAATAAATAAAAAAAAGTAGAAAATGGAGCACGCAAAACGGTCTACAGACGGCTTAAACATGAGGTTTGCCAGGAAGTGCAAATTGGCAAAGCAAGAGTGACTAGAGGACAAATGCAAGTCTGTAAAATAATTTATAACTAACGGAAAGATAGATACGCCTATGGGAAAATAAAACAGACATTTGTGACAAGAAAAGTAGCTTCATGAATATCAGGAACAGATGAGAAAACTGTACAAGAAAGGAAAGGTGAAAGTTAGGAGTATATAGAGGGGCTGTGCAAGGGAACTGAAGGCAGTATTATAAAAATGGAAGATGAAGTAAATGAAGATGAGATAGAAAATACGATACTGCGAGTAGAATTTCACAGAGCATCAAAACATTTAAGTTGAAACAAGGCTCAGTCATGGAAAAGCTGTTCTAACTTGTATGCTAGATGTATGATGAGACAGGAGAAATACCGAGACACTTCAAACTGCAAACAAAGCAAGTGAAAGCACCTTTTAATTTGGTAAAAAATTGTTGCAAATTTCTAACACGATTTATTTAGAGAGTGGTAAAATTCGTCTTCCGATAAGCTCAGTTTGGAATTAGGAAAAATGTGGAAACACGCGACACTCTGCTGACTCCGCGATGTATCTCAGAAGATGTGTTAACGAAAGGCAAAGCTGCAGTTGTATCTTTTCTAGGTTCGAAGGCAATGTTGACAGAAATACACCGTTTCAAATTCTGAAGGATGTGAGGTAAAATATATGGGAACGAAAAGTTATATACAACTTGTTGGGATTTTTTCATTAAAAATATATCTGCGACACTTGTCGCTGGCAACCGTTTTCTTTGGCAGCGAGTAGTGATAGTGTGCTCTTTCTGATTTTTAATTTTTTCTCTCGATCTGGGAAGAAAGAGGAATTGCACTTGGTATTTTCTTGTTCTAACCATCGTACGATACAGAAGCATCTCTTGCATTCTTTATGATTACATGTATGTGTAGGTTTTTAAAAAAATCTGAATAATAATTAAGTTACGTGGAATATCTTTTCTTATTTGCCGGCCGCGGTGGCCGAGGAGACTGAGGCGCTACAGTCACGGTCTGCACGGCCACTACGGTCGGGGGTTCGAATCCCCCCTCGGGCATGGATATTTGTGCCATCCTTAGTGTTAGCTAGTTCATAAGTAGTTTATAAGCTTAGGGACTGATGACCCCGTAGTTAAGTCCCATAAGTTCTACAAAATTTGAACATTTGATGTTTTCTTATTTTACCATGACCTATCACAACCACATTAATATCATGTTTCTATTTTTCCAGCAATATCACTAATTTGTAAAGTGATGCTTGGTCCCATTGTTGGAAGTTTCTGGATGGTATTTGAAGTAACCTTTGTGACTAGATTTTTACTGCAAAGCCTGCAAAGAATCTTCACTGATAAACGAAGTTCGATCAATTTCAACAAATTTTGCTACAAACAATATCAACTTAGTATTTTTTTCACGGTCATTTGGTTCATGCATCCACCACTAAACAAACCAAGAATCATCTTACAAAATGCAGTAAGTCTTTCAAAGCGGGTTCATCCAGTAGGCGACCAGCTAAGTGCAGAAAATGTAACATGTCAGGTAAAGTACAGATTTCGCTGGTTTCTCATGTAATATTGTGCTCAGGTGTTGTCCTTATTCAAAATTTTTACTGCCTCTAAACTTTTAAAGCGGAATAATCTTCAATTTTACGTAGGTCATCTGCAATTTTACCTAAAGGTGCTTATTCTTTAAAATTACATTCCCGTAACGTTACATTGCATGTTAAATTTCAATAGCGGCCCGAAATTTAACTATCACAGCAACACCTATAAGTCACAAAGAGTGCAGTATTACACAAAAACTGGCGAGACCGAGACAGGACTTGGTGAAGTTTACGTAAAATTTTTGAAATATTTACCATAATCTAATTGTGACGATATCTAATTGTTGTAACGTCTGATATTATTTGTTTGCTAATCTCTGTTATGTATTCATTTTCATGACCCAACTAATGTTTGTACGAGCCTTTTCAAACAATTTATGGACTGTGATTCTTCAGTTTCTCCCGGCGTACTTGATAATCAAAATATCCACGGGTGTACTGCCAGTCTATATTGTCCAACGGGCACAATATTTCGGCGATCATACATGTTGCCATCATCAGGTGAACTGACGGACTGAGCTCCTGGAAACGTGCCGGCACGGAGATCCGCACGCTACGGCGTCTCGAAGGAACTGGGTTCTAGCCCGGTAGCGGGCCATTTAAATACCCTCGGTCCGCGGAGCGACCCCTCCGCGGTCCGCGCCCCGCGCCGCGGCCGCGCAGTGGAACCGATTGCGCCGGCGTCTGAGAAGACGTCGGTGTGAGGGCTCTGTCCGCCGTGGTCGTCACTTCGTTACGTTTGCTAGATTTACTCTTAATTAACCCAATCGCTGGTTCCCAACCTTTGATAAGATTATAGCCACAGTCACGGTTTATGAGGTCGTCACTAGTGCGAATTTCAATAGCCTCTCTAACTACGCAGTCCCATATCTCGACGTCTGTACCAGAATCCTAGTGCGTTCATACTCCATCGCATGATTCCCCGACAAACAATGTTCAGTGACCGCCGACTTGCTCGGATACATCAATCGTGTGTGCCTCTGGTAGTCAACACATCGATCCTCGACGGTACGCATCGTCTGTCCAATATATGACTTTCCACACTGACACGGAATCTGGTACACTCACGCCTTCCTCAAACCGAGATCATCTTTAGCGCTCCCCTCCAGTGCACGAATTTCATTCGGCGGGCAAAAAACAGTTCCAACCTGGTGTTTATTCAAAATGCGGGCGATCTTCCCCGAGAGTGCGCCGGTATATGGAACGAACGCCGTGCCTACATCGTCGCTCGTGTTTTCATCCGTTTCCACAGGTTGTGATGTAGTGGTTGGGCGGAGAGCCCGCTGAATCTGCCACTCTGAGTACCCATTTTTTCGAAATACAGTTCTCAGGTGTTCCAACTCCTGGGGTAGACTCTCTGCGTCGGCGATAGTGCGTGCCCTATGTACTAGAGTTTTAAGTACCCCATTCCTCTGTGAAGGGTGGTGACAGCTGTCTGCGTGTAAATACAGATCAGTGTGCGTTGTCTTCCGATAGACACCATGACGCAGGGTGCAATCACCTCTTCTCTTGACGAAGACGTCAAGGAACGGCAATTTACCGTCAGCTTCAGTCGCCATAGTGAATTTGATGTTGGGGTGTATGGAGTTCTCCCCTCTACCAACCACCACCACACCTCATGTCCATCACTTTTGTCTTCTCACTTCACATCACACCTTACCACATCCAACCACCATTGTCATTTTTGCCTACTACTCAATCCCCTCACCAATAATAACAACAATTATATTATTATAATAGTAATAAAAAATTAAACAAATAATAATAATAATAATAACGTTCCCATTATATATTATTTTGCCACTATTCCAATCCATCCGCTTACATCAAAACTAAATACACCGAAACATAATTTATTATAAAACATAGAGAAATAATTACATTTGTGAGGTTTGCAACACTCCAACAACACACTGTGCAGAATTAGTAAAAACAAAAACAAACACTTCTGATCTGTGGAAAACAACTATGAACAGTGAAAAAGTGAGAGTGAAAGTAGTGAGAAAACGACACAGCATGAAGAACCGGCGGTATTGCATTAAACAGACCGGCATTCCATGATGTGAAGACAAAATTTCGGTAAGTAACAAACATTAGGCCTACTTTCATGCTTCATTTAAGAACTGTTTTCGATCTAAATACAAACCAAACTGTAGATTTCTATTATTACAGACCACTGAATATGTTTTACAGTCATTAAAACGAATCGCGTCTGGTGAGAAAAAATCGCATTTTCATTGTAGTTGCAAAGACGGACAACCACTGCTATTCATAATTATGAAAACAACTACGGACATTATGAGCACACAAACGAAGACTTTATGTTGACGACGAACTATTATGTTGAGGAGACTTAGGGCTTTCTGGGCATGCTCCTCGAAGCCCTGCTCACTTGGACTTATTCGGCAGCTTAAACTACAGTGCTGGCGACACCTGACTTTCCGTTACTGCCGCAGCCACACTGTTTGCGGGCTGCATGAACAACTCTCTTACAGCTCTTCAGGGCCTTAGTCCATTCCCGCCTCGACAGTGGGAGTTTTGACATATGATTCAGCAGCGACCTCAATGTTCCATACCTTCGACCGCTGGTTCTATGGTGGAGGGCTGACCCGGGTTTGTCTACATCCATTGCGATCACATTGAACAGCGTACCTCGCCTTATTGGACTGAATTTTTACTGCAGAGCTGGTCGCTACTTATCTTGCTATTGATCATTTTCTTTCTAGGCCAGGCGAATCATTTGTCATCTCTAGTGAATCGCTGACAATGGACACCTTCGACCTCGAACGCTCGGAACCGCACGAAACCATGTCTGGAATAACAGGCAATCATAAACAGGACAATGATGTGCGTAACTTCCACGCAAAATGTTGCATTGTACCTCAAGTAACACTCTTACAGAGAGAAACAAAGTAACATGACATCAATAATACAGGAAAATTTTTTTTACGAAATTGAACGGCGTCAGTGTATCATAACATATTCCATCAGCAGCGCCAAAAACTCTATACGTAAACCACTTACAATAGCGCAAAACATACATATACAGCAGTACCTCATATCTGAAAGTGATTATATTAGTCCTCAAAGTACCGCTGTGGAGCCTTTGATGAAGTGGTTAAAACAACTTCGATGAAGTGTAATTACGTAGGCTTCCGTGGCCAGAGTCAGATGACATAAAAGTTTTCTGGGTATTGTACCGCATCATGTTGAGTATACCCAGATGAAGGCCACTGTAACGTTGGCCGAAACGTCGGTTATTTAAGTAATAGCCTACATCATGACGCGGTACATTACCCAGAAAACTTTTATGTCATTCGATGAAGTAGTTGAATCAATGTGGGAGAGAACAATGTGCACATCTTACTATAGCAATGTTATGACATTCCAAATTACGCAGTCCAATGTCAAAAGCCACACTAATACAATTTCAAATGATGGTGGTGGTACGTCAATGTCATACCGTGGCGTTCGCCAAGCATATAGGTTTATATGTCGCTGCAGGAAAGAGACTGTAAATCACAGAGGGTAGATTCACGATGAGAACACCATCGTGTACCTTCACTTGTGGTGTAGCACCTTGAAGTCCTACAAAATCAGCAATCCTTCTGGTATAGAGTTTATATTGCCGAAACAAGCAATCATCAAGGGGTTCGCAATATTTTGTTACTTTCGGTGGAAACATCTTCAGCGTAACATCTTTGTTTGGAAAACGTGCATCTAGAACGGTACGATCAGTATGACTCGCTTAGGAACATTGGCGGACTATGGCGGGGAAGAGGGGGGGGGGGGGACCGCTCCGGGCCTCTCGTCTTGGGGGGGCTTCCAAACACCTGGAGAGTACTTTATTTTTTATTTTTAGCGCCCTTGGCATTTCATCTCTTGTCCTGTGATGCCTCCAAATCTCAAAAGTAACTTTCTTTATAGTAACACATGTTTCCAATTGGTCGGGGGCCTCTTTTTGTTTTGTCTGACCTCCGACAGCATTTGTCCGCCACTGCCTAGGAATTACATAACACTAGGCTGTTTTAATTTGTTACATGTATGCTAAGGACCGGTTAGATAACGTTTCATGTGTTCTTTAGACATTTTTTTAATTTTGCTTGCGTCCACGTGATTATTTTGTGGACATTGCATTTCTAGTTTCTTTGAAACATTTGGACGGAAAGCGCCTTGTGGCTGTTGAAAACGGATGTGCAACTTGTTTGCTAGTCTGCCTACTATTGATAAAGCTACACCAATTGTGAAGCTGTGGGTAGGGCAACGTACAGACTGCAACACACAACCTGCAGTTTTCTCAACATGTGATGACGCTGAAATTTCAACTGCGACTGACTGTGGTAACTAACTGTCCCGTCGCCTAGGCGGAGCGGCCGAGCGCATTGATGCGCTGTGCTGCGATGTGCGAAGCCGCTCCCCATCGGGGGTTCGATCGGGCATGGATGCTTGTGTCGTTTTTAGCATAAGATAGTTCGTAAGCAGTTTGTAAGTTAGGGACTGACGACCCCGCAGTTAACTCCCTTAAGCTTATCGAACATTAGAACATCAATGGTCCCGTTATTACCTTTCTCCACATCCTCATCTGTGATAACTATGTTCACTTCCTCCACAAACTGTTGTGCTTTCTGAAGTATAATGTTATCGTTTTCTATGTTCTTACGTATGACAAATGCAGTCATATGCGTGGATGCAATGCCATATTCAGCCTTGACGTGCTCTATAAAGGAAATTGCCGCGTCGAAATTATTAAGTCAACCATTTTAGCCCACTTTTACTGCAAACGTATGCAGATGCCAATAGTGAACTGTAATCCATAACTTCCTACAACATCAAATTGCGATATTACATACTCTTTTGTAGTTTGTAATTCCGACAGTCTGTTTTCTTTGAAACGAACACCTTCTCCCCGTTTCCTAGACACATAATTTAGAATTAAAGTGCAATTTTACCTACTAATGAGCCACTTCATTAGTTGGCTATATAAACTGAAGCCACGATTGAAATGTTATGGAAAACTTCAGGAACTGCGAGTCGCTGCGACTAAGAAAAGGAAATCTGCTGAATGATCTCGCCTTCTTGAAGAGATGCAGGGACCACAATACTGTGCCAAAAGTTCTGCATCTGGCGTGCTACATAAAGTCGAACAGGGCGAAGAATATTTGTGCACAAGCCAGCAAAGCCTTGCTACGGGAAAGGATCCGCCATACACGCAGCAGCCTCGACTCCAGCAACAGGAAGCTTATTGAACTACACCTCGCCCTTTCGAGTAAACTTGCTGAAGAGGACTGGGAGAAAGTGGATAGGTTAAACTTCCAGCAAGCCGAAAGGACAAACGATAGTGTCGCCACCCGTCAGATGAAGAAATTTGATAACCTGCAGCAGAAAACTACGGGAAATGCACAAACAATGGAGACGCAGCGAACGGTGGTCAACCTTTCCAGTCATCAATTAAGTGACGCAGCAACACAAATCCTGTCCAAGGGGATGAATTTCGCAATCACATCTCGACGAGTCCCTAAAGAAGACATCATAGAATCCGTCGAAGCATCGCTACGTCACCTTCCACAAGCAGAAGCAGAGAAGATCCGACAAGAGATAGTTCGAGTCTTGGCGCATGCAAAGCCATCAAAGCAGAACATCAGCAATGAGGAACGTCGTGCTTTCACTGAGTTAAAGAACAACCCCGACCTAGTAGTGGTACAGTCCGACAAGGGGGACGCCACAGTGGTGATGAATACTACAGATGACGACGACCGGATGGAAAAACTACTAAGTGAACCCATCTATAAGAAGCTCAAGGGGGACCCGACGGGCAAGGTAATAAAACAGACGCAAGCATTGCTTAAGAAAACCAAAATGAACTTCGACACGGCCAGAAGACGCAACTCGCAAGTCCCACAGGCACCAAGGATTTATGGGGTTCCGAAGATCTACCGGGAGTCTTTCCCTCTAAGGCCTATTGTCTGCAGTATAGACTCACCGACTTACCGACTTGCGAAAGAACTGGTACCGAAACTCCAACATCTCGTGGGCCACACGGACTCTTACGTCAAGGACTCAACCCATTTTGTAGCACTTTTAGAAGAAAAACGAATCTCCACCACGGATTTGATGGTCAGCTTCGACGTGAAGTCATTATTTACAAATGTACCAGTCTTAGAGGAACGTGTTCCACCCGACGTTTGCGATCTGGTGCAACATTGTTTAACGACCACCTATTTCAGGTGGAAAGGGAAATTTTATGAACAGACGGACGGGGTTGCAATGGGTTCACCTCTCTCGCTCGTTGCAGCCGATATTTTCATGGAGGCATTCGAGGAAACAGCTCTCCAGTCCGCACCACTACGTCCAGACTGTTGGCTGCGATATGTGGACGACACGTTTGTCAACTGGCCTCATGGAGAAACGGAGCTGCAGAATTTCCATCAACACCTCAATCAACAGCACAACAAGATCCAGTTCACCATGGAGATTGAGAAGAATGGAGTGCTCACTTTCCTCGATGTAGAGGTTTACCGTAATCCAGAGGGCAAACTGGGCCATCGGGTATATAGAAACGCTACCAGCACAGGCAGGTACCTTCACTCAACTTCCCACCACCATCCTACGCAAAGGAAGTCCGTGCTCCACACTATAACTAAGAGGGCCCATCGAATTAGCGATGAACAACACCAGAAAGCTGAATTATAGAACATCAGGTCCACCTTAGAAGAAAGCGGTTATGGGAAGAGGATAATTGAGCAAACTATGACACCTAATGATAGATGTAAAAGGGAAGAGCCAAAGGAAGGACAAACCATCGCCCTATTGCCATATGTAAAAGGAGTAACCGAATGAGTGGGCAAAATTCTTCGTCGAGAGGGCATTAAACCTATATTTCGCAGCAACAATAAAATAAGAGATGTCCTAGGCTCAATGAAGGACAAAACATAAGTTGCATACTGCTGAAGTGCACGAAATCGGCTGTGAGTGCGGCCAGGTGTATATTGGAGAAACTGGGCGGCCGATTAACACAAGGACAGCCGAGCACGAGAGGTACATTCGGCTGGGACAGCATACGAAGTCGGCAGTAGCTGGACACCAGGAAGAGTGCGGCAAACAGATATGTTTTCAGGAAGTCACTGTACTGGCAAAACAACCCTACACTTTGAAGAGGAAAATCAGGGAAGTAATAGAAATAGCTAAGCGACCCGGAAATATGAACAGAAAAGACGGGTATAGACTTCCGTCGTCTTGGCTGCGACGACACCGCGCGCATTGCAGTCCATAGGGGCCCGCATAGCCCGGAGACAACATCGGCCGCGCGGACATAGAGCAAATAGCACGCTCTAGCCGGCGCTAGGCGTCAGTGCTACGTCACTGCTACCAGCGCTCCTCATTCGCCAGTTTCAACCAATGGCAAACATTAATGTAAACACCAATCCTGGACATTCTTTTCCACCAATAGGAAGAAATAAAGCAAACACCAATGATAAGAGCTCTGAAACCGCCAATCATAACTGGAAACATTTAATATTTAAGACACCAGCTTTTCCTCATCCAGCAGTAAACGTAACACCCAGAAGATGGCCGCTTGCAATAGTGGCCGAAACGTCGGTGAAATATTTGATATATTGACGATGCGGTCCAACACCCAGAAGAGTTTTATCAACAATGACAACGGCCGCGAAAGCCTTCGTTCACAGTCCTCATAATGTTCTCTAGTACTTATCAATATCACTGAATACACTGGACCTCATCGTTTTGTGTGGAGAGGGTTCCTACTCACTGTGACTTGACTGTTCCTGTTGCTCTGGATATGAGTGTCGTGTACTGCTTGAAGAGCCACCTTCAGGTTCAAGTTCCTCCTGTCCTTCAAATTCCGTATATCTATCCAGCGTCACGTCGTTTATTTCTGTGTCATCGCCATTATATCTCTGAATTGTTACGTAATATAATGTATCCGCGAACTCCATATCCTCGACCTCGATGTCATTTCCATATTCAGCGCGTTGGAACTTGGTACCTACTATTTGGACCAATTGGTAGGATTAATTCTCTATGTGGTATTATCGCATTGTACACACTTAACACAGTAACTCGCTTCCGAACACTCCAACAGACAAATACCTTCTACAGCTGTATCACTCACGCAACTGGAGCACTGGCTAGTGCAGCTACACTATGCCGCCATCTAGTGGCACTAGCAGACAAGTGCCTAGTTTTGGACTGATGATTGTTGTTACTCTAAGAATGGTTTCGTGCCGTCCTGAGCGTTCGGGGTCAAAGGTTTCCCTTGTGAGTGACTTGCAAGCACTCGACCAGTCTCTCTAAACTTCCTTTGATGCGGTGTGGTTTATTCAAGACACTGTATCCACTCTCGGCGGGTCTGGCCGTTCAATAGTATTAGTATGGACCCTGGACCACGTTGATATTCCCTCACCTATTATAAATCCCTCCAAATCCTAGAACGCCACACCTCCATTTAAATTACCGCATTCGTCTGCCTTCCTCCACACGGATCCTCCACGATCTCATTCCTTTCCCTTACTTTCTAAAGTTCCTCGAGCATTTCCGTATCCTCTACAGCACCTACAAAATTGAATCCAGTCACCGTGTTGTCTCTATCCCTCCTGCTGAACCCCGGGCCTCTGCCACACTGGTGCTAGCATATCCCTCGCTCCCTACACCTTCACACTCTCCACATCCTCTCCCAGGATAATTTTCGCCACCTGCCTCTCCCGGATGACGCCCTCTGTCTTAATATTTACCCATCCTATCAGCCCTAATCCTACCCCTCCCCCTATATTATGTGCCTCCCCTCGACTATCACTCCCCTCCCTTCCCTCCCCCACTTGGATCTCCCTTCCCCTACCTCAGAGTTCTTCTTCTCCAACCTTTCCATTCACCCCTCCCCCCCGCCCACGCCACCTCTGCGCCACTATTCCTTCCCATCTCCCCCTGCAGCGTCTCAGTGCTTTACTTTTTTGATAGTGCTTTTAACAGTGCTCCGTGCTAAAGTGTTGTGTCAGTGTCGAGTGGTGAACGTGGTTTTAATACTTCAGCAAGCACCACATAGTCAGAACAATGTGTTGCAATGTTTTCTCTCTCTGTTATCACCACCATTCACTGTGCAAATTACGTGTGTTTTTAGCCACTGTGGCAGTTTTTAATGCTGTGTGTTTTTTAAAGCCTTCTTTTCATTGTTTTTCATTCCTCAATTTTGTCTTCTGTTTTATTGTTAAATTCAACGTTTTTCTCTTCTTTATATTGTTGATTTCAACATTTTTATCTCCTGTTTTAAACTACCATTCATGTAGTGAAACGTATCTGTACACTGGGCTGAAGAGCAGCGTACGAGGCTGCTGCCAGCCTGCCCCATGGGGCAGTAAAGGGAGAAAAGAAAAAAAGAAAACATTGGAATATCAGGGTATGAAATGTCGATCGGCTGGCCAAGCAGCAACCACCTCACGACCTCTGGAGATTTATCTCAGGGAAAGATATCTCCGGTGAGTGCTACAACGTAAGGTCTGCTTTGACTGCGCCAAACAAGCTTGGTGCGATCAAGCATGGAGGTCTTCAGTGACGTCCTCAAGTCTAGTCTGGGTTGTCCTCTGCTGCCTCGGGAATGCATGGCTGACCCATGGCTACCTTCTTCGTTGTCAGATGCCACTCAAGTGTTTCAGTGGTACCGTATTCACAGTGGTCCATCTCCTACATTTCTAGGAGGCGATAGCTCCATGGCTAACTCTGTTTTACGTTTTATCCGTGCAACTCGGTTTTATCACTCCATCTAGTGCTGCGTCTTTCAGCCTGAAGTGTCATGCCCCCACTCTTCCAGCGATTTTTATTTTCCACCTACAACTGTACCGTCAATCTTCCTTGGTAATGTGCTGTGTTGGTACCTCATCCAACACTCGACATCTGGAGTTTTCTTTTAGGATGTGGTCGAGTCGTTGGCTTGCCTATTTCTCCTTGTTTTTCCTATCGAAGCAGTATCTGTCGTCCTATAAACATTATCAATCCTTTGTTCTGCTCTTAGTTCTATGTTAAAGTTCATTATTGCTCTGTACGTCTACATGTACATCTACATATATATTCCACAATCCACCGTAAGGCGCGTGGTGGAGGGTACACCATACCACTACTAGGCATCTCCCTTCCTATTCCACTCCCAAATAGAACAAGGAAAAACAGAATGCATATATGCCTCCGTATGAGGAAAGAACGTCGTCTTTCCTCCAGCTATCCCTATTTAAGTTCCCGGAGTATTTCCGTGACACTCGCGCATTGTTCAAACCTACCAGTAACAAACCTAGCTGCTCGCCTCTGAATTGCTTCTATGTCTTCCTTTAAACTGGTCTGCTGCGGGTCCCACGCACTTAAGCAACACTCAAGACGTGGTCGTACAAGAGTTTTATGTGCGGCCTCCTTTACAGATGAGGTACATCTTCCCAAAATTCTCCCAATAAACCGAAGTCGGCTGTCCGCCTTACTCACAATTGTCCTAATATGTTCGTTCCATTTCATATCGCTCTGCAGTGTTACGCCTAGATATCTGAACGACGCAATTCGAACATTATGGGATTGTTTTTCCTACTCATGCACATCACGTTACATTTTTCTGCATTGAGAGCTTGCTGCCATTCTTCGCACCAACTAGAAATTTTGTGTAAGTCATCCAGTATGCTATTACAGTCAATTAAAGACGACACCCTCCCATACACCGCAGCATCATCAGCAAACAGCCGCAAATTACCTCTGTCCATCAGATCATTTATATAGATAGAAAATAATAGCGGTCCTATTACACTCCTCTGGGGCAAGCCTGACGATAAACTCGTCTCTGATGAACACTCGCAGTCGGGAACCACGTACTGCGTGCTGTTAATTAGAAAGTCTTCCAGCCAGTCACAAATCTGTGAACGTATTCCATAAGCTCGTATCTTCGTTAGCAGTCTGCAGTGTGGCACGTCTTTGGTGTTTTCCCCTCTGGGTGCAGAGGTTAATCTTCATCTGTGTATCGACCTTTGCTAACGTGTCTACGTTTGGAACAGGAAACTGATGACAATTATGTTTAGTCCCTTTAAGCCCTCATTCAACCGACCAACCGAAACGTTTCTGATACTTTGACTAGAGAGGTAAGCTAAAAGACATGCTAGTGGTTCATCTGAATTTAAAGTGAAATAGATTCCCAGGAAGTTTTAAATAGGGGTAGCTCACTTATACAACCTTTATACGGGTGTAACCTGATACTCCTTTTCCATAGTGTCCGTGAATGGGCTGCGGATCAACAGCAGTATACTACTAACCTTTAGTCTGCAGTTGTTCATCGGTCGTTTGGAATAATGCAGTAACCAATAAGTACCGTACTATTGAGAAGCCAATAAAAATATGCATTGCCGATCAGAAAATAATCTCATATCTTTATCTAGGTGTTTAATGACTTTGTGGCACTTTTGTCGTCACTGGATGATCAGCAGAGCGCAAACATTTTATTCGTATAATATACGATAACAAAGTTTCGTGGAGTGATAATGAAAACATTTTATTTGTATGATATACTAGAACAAATTTAAGAGGAGTGATAATGAATGTTATCATTTACTTAGAGCACTTCATCAAAGATGCTGATGACAGTTCTTCATTTCTGGATCATTAAAATATTTCATTAATGTAAAGTGTTCTGGATAGAGCTTGGCCTAGTGATCATTTGTGTAAAGTGCAAGTAACCTGGCTTTTAAATCCTCTTTGATGAGTTTCTGTTAGATTACTGTTTCCACTGATCTTACGTAACTACTTGCCGCTTATCTGATGCTGCAGGTGCCGCCATATTTTGCGTTCTTCTTGTGTTACGTAAGTCTAAAGGTCCATCCAGATAGAGAAGCAGAGTACTAATGTACCATGCCGATTGTGCGTAACAAATCGTGTCTATTGATAAGCTACAAACAGCCAATATGTGGTGAGACTCGTCATGTCTCCATTACTAATAACTTACTCAAATTATTTCATTACAGTTCGTAAATAAATCCTCGGTGTTTCTAACTATCTACTAAAACCATACATTTCTGACATCCGCTATGCTCAGAAATAAAACTGCTCCGTTAATCTAACTCTCGCTTCTAGTGTAGAAAAAGCAACTGTGAAAAATTTAGAAACGAAAAACGATACGACGTGGATTGCTTAAGACAGATCAGGTCTATTCTTCATATAACAAGTTACACTGGAAGTAAAATAAAAAGGAAATTCTTCTCATCATTTGGTAAAGGTCAGTCAGTTTAAAACCCTTGAGTCCGATTTGAAGGTTGTTTTCTTCATGTATGTGACAACTGAAATTCTAAATGAATTGAAATATCCGCTTGGTTGTTATAAAATATTGATTTCAAATATAAGCCATTGATTTTGTTCATTGAATGAACGTCCTGAGCGCAGTTTAAAGTCCAGGAGATCATTTTCACCTCATAAATTTAACATTTAATGCGCACCTGACTGATCATTTCATGTATTTTCACTTGTAAATACTTCATGTGGTAAACATGAGTACCCTGGACTTTAAAAAGCACTGGGGAGGTTCAATGAACGGAAGCGGAAACCTACATTATTAAATAAACATTATAATGCCTTGCCCGCTATTAATATGTTCGTAAACGATGCGTGCGATTCTTTAGGGGCCAATGTCTCAGGTTATATTCATTTCAGAGTGAAGGGGTAAAGTGTTCTGGATAGATCTTGGCCTAGTGATCATTTGTGTACAGATTAGAAGAATGGGTATACTATAGCTATCATACAGTACATCGTCAAAATTTTCAAAGTTACACACTTCCTGGAGCCCATCCAATTTGAGCAAATCAGTTGGATTTTGTACGTGACGTGTAGTCTATGGTGGGCTGTAAACGTCTTACAAAAGCACCATTCATTCATGGGCGGTTGCTGAGAAATACTAAAAAAAAAAAAAAATACATTTTTGGGTTAAAAAAATGTGTGGATGGTCACTTCGATACTTTCTATTCATTGCAAATCTTCGAAATATTTACCATATGTTCTTGTGATGATATTCTCCAGATCGTCTTTAAATGTTTTCGATATTGTTATCCAGAGGTTGAAACGTATCATAGTTTTGCACAAAATCACAAAACCCAATTTTTTGCCGTTTAAGCACCGTGAATCGCAAATATCTAAATAACTAACCATAGAAAATTGTTCAAATATTTATAATACATCCTGTAGACATTTATCTATAAACGGCCTTTTTAGTTTTCGTAAATATTAGTCCGTTAGCAAGATACGGCCGAAAACCCGCGATATTTTGCTAGAAAAAGTGCGTATTGTGCTGAAGACGGCGTTCGGACAGCTCTGAAACTTACCCTGCGATTTGAAAAAAAGGTACTCGGCGAAACAATTTGATTTTTTACATCTTATGGATTGAAATCTTCGGTCGGTGAAGGGGTGATTTTTGTTTTCGTTTACTTTACAGTTAATATGCAGCATCCGGTTTAGTGAACTATTGCAATATATTTTAAAGAGTTTACAGAGGTAAAAACACATTGCGTAGACTTCTCGTATGGTTGATTTTAGATTACACATAGCTTAGTATGAAATGTAGATAACATATCGAAATTCTATTTAATGTTTAGAGCAGAATGATATCTTATGTGGTTCTTGAGAATGAGTTCGTGAATGATAGCACGCGACAGTAATAGGTATGAAAACGCTATTTCTGATTGTGAGGGTACGTATCTTGAGGAATAGGAAATGATTAACATGTTATGTGTATGTTGTTTAGGTGTTTATCTGGAAAATCCGTTTCCCGTTTTTGGAAATGTGTATCCGTTATCGCGATACGCTGCAAAAATCATAATTTTTGGTATCAAAAGATCCATCTGCGTGCATTGGCAAATCGTCGAAATTTTTACTATACGTTCTAATATAAAATACTATCCAAATTTTACCATTGATTTGATGTTATATGAGCAGTACTCTATGATGTAACAGGAAAAAGGCGGGAACCAGCTGAAAAATGCTCCTGCCGGAGCACAGAAAAGGCGAGTATGTACTCCGACATAAAAGTGTTGAACCAGCTGCCTCAATCCTCATTCCGACTTCTTCACCAAAAATTTTGGCATGCGAACATATTCGCGCTTTTTTCGGCTGAATGTAAGTAGGACAGAGACAGTGCAACAGCAGAGAGAGCCATATATGATGGAACAGAGAAAGTGTCAGTTCAGGGGAAAGGCATAATAATGAAAACAGCAGTGGGAAGCGAAACGGGATGTCGAATAGCAACAACAGAATAAGACAGATGCAGATAATAGATATTGGAGCAGAAGAGAAAACAGTGGGAAACTGAGACGAATGGAGACCATAGATGAAACATAATCGTGCGGCTCTCCAAATCTATAGCACGAAACAATTTGTCCAATTTTTCTCATCCCCAGTACCGCGTGTTAAAGTTTTCCGGTCTACAGGTCAAACCCCAAGCAAACTATTCTCATGGACGTATGTGTAAAGGAGATAATCGTGATTGAAGACAATGAAAGTCGACTCTCAGTGAGAAAGAAAGGATACTGGCAACAGGACAGGAAGTGAATGGGACAACGTCAGTGGGGCAGAGAGACGATGAAAGTGGCAGAAACAGGAATCGGGAGGGAAAGGGATGTAGACATTGAAAGTTTGACAGAGACAGAAAGCGGCAGTGGGAGAGACAGCAAACAAATGGACAGAGACATGTATAGGCACTGACAGTGAGACGACATTGCTGACTATGACGGCTTAACTAGGCAAAAGTATTTACAAAGTTATGCGCTAAAATGCGCGAATATGTTCGTATGCCAAAATTTTTGGTGAGGAAGTCGCAATGAGGATTGAGGCAGCTGGTTCCACACTTTTGTGTCAGAGAACATATTCGCCTTTTCTGTGCTCCGGCAGGAGCATTTTTTCAACTGGTTTATTTATACCTGCCTTGAGTTAGTACTTCTCCTATCACTTCTCTCTCTCAGTCCATCTCTTTTTTTGTAAAAAATGTTATACTTGTCAGAGAGTATAGAAGAAATAAGGCTGTCTTGGTTAAAATACAAAATTTCATACACAGTATCCGAAAAAAGATATAAATCAAGATAAAAATTATATGTATCATCATAAATTCATTTAATTCACAACTTGACTATAAATTCGAACGTAAGCTCCGCCTCTAATGACCACGCTGTCGACGGGTCGTTTAACACTAATCTTCCCTCCTTCCTGCCTGACTATAAACAATATTACTTGTGACTTTCGAGGATCTAATATGAATATTTTCTTTGGTGAGCCCATCTCTGAGCATGCGACATAAAGCTGTCCGTGTGAGAAACACGGAGACTTCAAATACACTCCACAGTATGAGTACATTGCCCTGTGATTTATTAATCGTAATAGAAAATGCAAGTCCCACTGCAAACTGCAGTCTCTTAAAGTTAAAAGCCAGATCTGTCAGAAATAATGGGTAGTCGTGGGATGTACACTATCTGCCTTTCCTTGTAGCTGTATTTTCCATTGCTAGTTCTTACAGCGGTATGCGCTTCACAATTCAAAGTTGCTTCAAAATTCTCAACAGCTTTGCCATCTTTCAGAAATTTTATTAAGTCCACTGGAATCCAGGAGTGTCTTAGCAGTAAATAACGAATGTAATAAAACATGGTGCCTTACGTGAAAAGTTTGTACCCAACGCAGTATATACGATCCCACTTTTTTAGTTATATGTTGTAAAATTGTATACATTTTCAGGTATATATATACTTATATAAGTGCTGTATGTGTGTAAAAACTGTTGCGAATACAATTAGTACTAAAGAAGTAATAAACTTCGTGCGTGATGGGGCGGTGTTCCATTAACGTTACTGTTTGTATGTACAGCCGGTGACAGAATTCGCGAGACCCCTCGCCTAATCGCTATACACAACCGCAGAGTACTGCTGCTTGGCGGGAAGTATGTACAGCTGGGCAACACGATCGTACATACTGTCGATTACCCATATGACACGAAATCTGAGAGGAAAAAAGTTATCTACCAGTATCACAGCCAGTTCTAACAACACGCGTTCTTTCTATGCGACGTGAAGGCGACTTCGAAAACTGATTTTAGAAACTGCTTTCCGTATTAGCCATGGCGTTTTAAGCTATTCGCGACCGAAAAATTCCTTTCCACATTTCTTTTCTTATAGTTTCAATGAACAAAGACAGCAATTAGAATTGAGATGCTTCAGTCCGTGTATATTTTCGGACGTTACTGACACATTCAAATGGAAAAATGGCATGCATATCATAGAATTAATTTAATTTCATGACTGGAAGCAAATTATCGACATTAACCACTACTTACGGTAACTATCACCCAAGTGCAAGTCGACAAATGTCTAGTGGGTGCTACAGCGGCACACTGGCTGGAATCACGCTAAACACTTATTCGTTGAGAGAGCAGACAAAACAGATCCTGTTCTAAACACTTTGTTCTGAAGCTAAGGGTTACATCATGGTGCATCAGGTTCCGAGTATCGCTGACGGTTTCTTCCCACCACCTCGTTTGCGCTATAAAGACGACAACCGTTTGGCGAGGCAGATCATTGATGGTATTTCCGAGAGTGAAGGTATCGTATCATTTCCACTGGTTCTCTTTCGGTTGATGTTGCAACTAAGATATCAGCACAAATTTAACAAACATAAGCCAGCTGTGCCACCACAAATTACAGTTCTCCTCAGATGTTTGGTACTTTTCCATAGTCCTTGTCTTATTGAAATACCTAATATTAAGCATTCGACAACATATTGGGCTATTATAATACCAGATACGATTATGTCTAATGAATGTGCAGAGAAGCAAACAAATGATAAAAATAAGCTTACTTATCTCGCCAACTACTGATCAACGAGCGACAGTTCGATTACTGACATTTTCACATTTTTCTTCTATTTTGAAATATGGCTAATTATGTTTCTCACGTAACAATAATAAACGCACATAATTGAGTAACAATCTGTATCTGGATTCCCCAGAGGTTAAAGAGATCTTTTGGTGTGAGTTTGTCACTGGCGAGTATCGAAGACGATGTGTTTCGCATACTAATCAAAAATATCAAACCGCCAAACCACCCGCACCTATGAATACATCATGCAGGAAGTAGACGTCTGAACAATCACCTTAGAATGAAGTCGGTCATCTATTCAAAGAAGCAGGCAATAATTTGATAATGCAAACAGCAAAAACAAGTAGATAGAATAATTTGTAAAATCTCGAACCTAAGAGTCGACTTTTGGTGATTCTCCATCGTATCAATTAGAGGAGTGAAAGATTCTAAAGCTAATCCCTTGGTTTTAGAAGCCGCAGCCGATTATTCTGTAGTAGGACAGCATTACACACCGGTGGGTTTCAGTTACTGTGCAGAATACAAAACCACGGTTTTTCGTCAAAAGCGTGCGTAGTTTCCTGCCACATATGAATAGGTAGTAGGCCTATGTTCCTGCAGAGGTTCGATAAACGGCTGTGGTGTAGTATGTCTGGGTGGCGCCGGCATAAATGCGTAGATGCGTAACACGAAGTCCTAGGATCGAGCTGACATCCGCAGCACTTTTATTTTTAATTATTCACTCATTTTCACGAGTTTCAATCCGTTTTTTTACATACGTAACTTTTCTGCTCAGTAACAACTGTGGTAGCGAATATAGTATCAAAAAGTTTTAACTCTTCATTCAGCCAGTTCACATGATAACAAAGAGAAGTTTTGGATGAATGAACGAAATAGACAGTCTATTTGCGTCAGATGTTCTGAGCAGATTGACACTGCCACCAGAAAAATACAACAGATCGTGTGAGTCATAGCGTAAGTTTTTCCACAGACAGATAATAAACGTTGGTTTCAGGGCACATATCGTATGGGTTTATAAATATCAAACATTATAGTAGTCACAATTTATTAGCTGAGACAAGTGCATACTGGAAAACGTTGGCTTTACGTGGGTTCAAAACTTGACAAGCACATACCAAGAGCGTAATAGTTACAACGACAATCTCCGAATGCGATTGTCTTGACAAAGGCTAATAATATCCCCTTAAGCGTTTGCGTGTTGAAAGTCTCAACACCAGGGATCGCGGGATGGGTCTCACCTACTTGGCCCAATCTGTGTGAGAAGAAACACGAATATGAACCTTTTAAATTCCTACAATATCTCCCCTTTGTAGGCTATAGGAAAAGAGAAAGCGCACGCCAAATGTTCCAACTACAGATAGGTGCAATATCAGCTAATATTGAGGTTCAACATTGCTGATGACGGTGTTTTCGGTGTTGCGAAGTGGCTAAACGATTAGCTTTTGAATGAAACAGCACGGGTTTGAATCCCGTCCCTTCCAAAATACTTTTCTTATATTAACCCTTGTAGTTTTAATTATAAATTATAAAAATTTCAATGCATAGTATATATATTAGGTTTCATTATAACTAATTTAATTAATTAATATATCTTATTTCATCATTTAATTTTCATAATTCGATGATGTATTTAATGAAAATAATATTTCAAAAATTGTAGCACGTATTTATATGCCGAAGTTATATTACATTCCTTAGGGTGTTCATCGTCAAAGAAAAACTCCACACTATGCAGACTTTACCAAAGTATTTTAAGCGAGAAATTTTATCCGAAATATGTTTCGGTGCAATGCATACTTTATTCAAGTTTTTAAGTAAATAACTTTTCACTGTTGATTTTTGTGCATACCAAGTGTATAGATGGGAATTGTAGCACTGAACTGATGCTGTAGGATTGAATGTGTTTTAATTGAGACACCTCTTGACATCAACGTTCGTGGCACACTGAAACGTTTAAGTAAATTTAAATTTCATAAATAAAAGGTTCACATTGCGAGGGGTAAAATGAAATGAACAAAAATGTAAGGAGTACCGGGGAATCGAACCTTGGCCTGAAAATTTGCAGTCCAAGCGGTTGTCCACTACGCTACTCACACTGCTCGGAGGCTATAAGTCAGTAAGCAGCTTATATAACACCTATTTGTCTGTGAGAAATTTTCGCCACCGAATTCACTTTCCCTTTGGCCAACTCGGACGGGATATTTTTGGAATTTCAAAGGTTTGTCAACTTCCTTCTCGCAGGGTTTGAACAAAATCGGTGAAAAGCATCCCGCAATCTACTGTCAGTCATAAACATTCTACAGTATAAACTGAAAGACAGAATCGCTGAGGAAATGTCTGCCCCCACCCTCCACAATCCTTGTGGGTTAAAATTCCAGGAGTAGAAACATCCTCATCCATGATCCACGGACTGAGACGCGATATTTTTGTGAAATTCAGTGTACTGTTACAGCGACAGTCGTAAAATATGTGGGGATGAAGTTTATGAAGTAGTTTCTGTTAATATTTATATAGAAACTTTATGCTGTAGCTACGAATGACTGATCTACGAAACAGCAACGAATCTAAATCATTAATACGAACGTGTTTCTGACGGCATTTTGACTCGTGAGTGTTCTATAGTTAAAAGGCACATGCGGTAACTTGAGAATAATTTTGCGAAAAATTTGTAACAAAAAGTGAGGGAGGCTTATATTTTATATCCACATGCAACGTCTTGGTATTCTGGGGTGTTCATTCTACTATCAATCGCTGTTTTATTTCCTCTGACTTTATTGAAAGCGGTACGGTTTTTTTAATAAATGAAGCAGGTCAATTTACCAAGAAAAAAAAGGTGGTCTTATTTTTGTCACCCTGATTTCTTTAATGAACAGTTTCAAATTAACAACATACCTAACGCAAGAATCATTTATGAAACGTCTGAGACCAGCTGAATAACAGTTGGTAAGATTTAGCTGTAGTAGATTGTCGTATAAGGAAGTTTGTTTACACGCGCTAGACTTGCTGCGAAGTGCCCCGTTTACTTCCGTTCAAACCTCTGGCCGGCCACAAGCACTGACTGGAAGACGAGACATTCGCTGCGATTGAGCAGAGTAGAGGCATGCCTCGCCTCTTCTCGACTGCCCGCTGATGTGTCTGAACCTGTCTTTTCTTAAATGGACTGTTTGCCTTATGAGGCCTGGTTATCCTGATACCGATCTCCTAATGGATCCTCGTCCTAGGTTATATTATTGTGCACTGAATTAAAATTTTTATTATTGGATGGTTTCAGATAGCCCGCGTATTAGTTGCCATATTTAGCAGCAATTCTTACATTATTAAACAATAAGTCTGTAGTAACTTCTTTATATTTGAACATTAACATGTCTTGACGCTGTAAAAAAAGGTGTGTATGATCTATTAAAATTGTATTCTGTCGAATATATAACACATTAAACTCGAAGCAACTATCAAATTATATCTTAATAATGACATGGCCGCGGAAGAACGACCGAGCGCATTGAGGCGCTACGCTACGATGTGCGAGGCCGTTCCCCCTCGGGGGTTCGAATCCCCCCTTGAGCATGGATATTTGTACCGTCTGCAGTATAAGGTTGTTCATAAGTAGTTTGTAAGTTTAGGGACTGATGACCCCGCAGTTAAATCCCATAAGCTTAACAAAAATTTAAACTTTTTTTTTCTTCATGACATGGCAGTTACGTATTGATTTGAACATCTAGACTGTTTGTTGGTTTTGAGGATTTTTTAAATGTTTTTAATACCATTTCGATAGTCTTAGTTGCAAGCAAAGAACTAACCTGCGGGAAACCTAATAGTAAAACAAACTACGCTAATGTATAAACAAAAAATACAAAAGCTTCGAACTTCTGTTATAGTCTCTGTATCTGTCAGCTGCTTCGGAAGTGAGTTTTATACATAACTTCAACACGAAATTGAAAGTAATGTCGTATAAAATCCATTACACCACGATCCAAGTTATTGGCGCTTACCTTGTATACTATCGATATACCCGGAATATTACTACTTTATATCGTACAAAGAGCTTTGCAACCTACTTCGAGAAAAAAGAAAAAATGCTCTGGAAACCTCTGATCTGAAAAAAGACATATCGTTTATGGCTGCTTACCATCAACAATAGTTATGATAAAGGGTTTCATGGTGTTTTATTTTTTATTTGGCCTTCATCGCCCTTCCAGACGAACCTGCTCTTTCCACAACGCGTTTTTATACTTGCTTCGTCTTCTGTACTATAATTGTTCATAATATGTTATTTATTCCCTAAATTAATGTATAAAAGTAATACTGTTCTCCCTCATTGAAAAAGATACACAATATTAAAATGAAATCATAGATTAGAACGTTAAAATATACTACATCCACTTTAAAAGAAATATACTAAAAATGATTTATTTCGTAGGTGAATTTTTTTTTCTATTCTATTGAACCTCGGTGTTTCTCAAACTGTTTGACTCGTTTGTTCTTTTGCCAATGGTAGCCAAACAGTGGGTGCTATGAGTTGCACTCTTATACTGTTACATACTAAACCATTATAAACAAATGAACGTTTTCTGCTAATACTGCTTCCGCAACGATTCGAACCCTATTGGGTATTCTCGTTTCTTATTATATTGGTGTCGTGTCTGTTATTTCGGACATATCCGAAGTAACAGACACCATACCAATATAATTAATTACGACTCGCGAAGACGGCGTTTCTTCAATCACTTTACCGCATATGCGGTCATACGTTTGAACTCGCACGATATGGGCGCTACAGCCATAGCGTGCAACTTGTGAAAGTTTGAAACAGACGCAGGGTGAGCACCGGTAGCCACGTGGTTAAGTTCACCGCTGGCCCGAAGCGGGAGACACGGGTTCGATTCCCGTCCCGCTTCATATTTTCACTTATCGCCATTGTTTAATTTCAATGCCCTAATTCAGCACTATCATTCCTTTCCTTCCTAATTCTTATTCCTTCACCTCCTTCATAAATATTTGCCAGTTCTTGTCTCTTTTTCTTTGGACCTCCTTATCTGCTCTTCTAGGCTGAACTGACCTCTCGCAAATTACGCCTTCATCGGCGATCTTGTACTCTAAATCTTTTGCAGATGTTTAGATGTTTTAAATACAGTTCTGCACATACATGTTTTATTATTATTATTATTATTGAATCTAGAAACTGAATAGTTCTTCTCACGGAAAAATAAAAATTATTATTACGAATCCTGATGAAAATTAGTTTTATATGTTCAGTTTAAACTTACAACTGTCCCTTAAAATAAAAGGAAATAACTCTTCTTTATAAGATTCTGGCTGCTTACAAAACTAACCAAACAAAACAAGAAATCAAATCGAAATGTTCAAATGTTTGTAGAGCTTATGGGACTTACGTACGGGGTCATCAGTCCCTAAACTTACAACCTATTTATGAACTAGCTAATACTAAGGACGGCACAAATATCCATGCCTGAGGGGGAATTCGAACCAAATTGTTCAATGTTCAAATGTTTGTAGAGTCTATGGGACTTAACTACGTGGTCATCAGTCCCTAAACTTACAAACTACTTACGAACTAGCTACAACTAAGGACGGCACAAATATCCATGCCCGAGGGGGGATTCGAACCCCCGACCGTAGTGGCAGTGCAGACCGTGACTGGCGTGCCGCAGACCGCTCGGCCACTGCGGCCGGCCAAGAAACTCTACTAATACTGTTCAACATCCCGCATATCACGTATATTTCAGTGTAAACCATCCATTCCTCAACGCACGACAGATTCAGCAGGCTTTGATCCCTGCTGTTAGCAGTAGAACGGTCATTCGTCGTCTGATGGAAGGTGAACTGAGAGCAAGGAACGCTGCTGTGAAAGAGACATTGTCTGCATCCCACAGAGAAGCCCGCCTTGCTTTTGCTACAGAAAATATTGACAGACCTCTTGCGTTCTGGATACGGCCAAAAGGTGCCAGGTATAACCCCAAATATATTTACAGTTGCCAAAGAAGTGGCAGGGAGTCGGTAACGGTGTGGGCATGGATATCGGCCGAGGGGTGTGGTCTCCTGTGGGAAGTTGAAGAAAAACTGAATGCGCGCACCTATATTTCAATGCTAGAGAATGTGATGTTACCTTCTGTGGCAGCGAGATTTCGAGACGAACAGATCATTTTTCAACATGATCGGTCGCCCATTCATATGTCACGAATTGTAAAGAGGTGGTTCGACAACCACAGAAATATTACTGTTTTGGAATGGCCACCTAAAGGAGATGACATGAATCCCATTGAGAATGTTTGGGCAGAAATGATGAGAATAATATAAGAAAAAAGAAATGCACCGTCCAGTCGCCGCCAGCTTTCTGAAGCGATTAAAGACGTTTGGGACGAGTAACTTGGATGTCCACGTTACGTGGCTACACTTGTGGGTTCAATGCCCAACAGGCTTCGAGCCGTCGTTGAGACTGAAAGCGGCAACTTTCGTGAAAATTGAACTGTTTATGTAAATTTAAATTTCATAATTAAATGGTTAACATTGCGAGGGGTAATGTAAAATGAACAACAATCGAACGAGTACCGGGAATAAAAACCTGGGCCTCTAAATTGGCAATCCAAGCGCTTGTCCACTACGTTATTCACACTCGTCGAAGGCCGCGACACAGTAAACAGCATATATAGCACCTATTTCTATGTGAGAAATTTTCGGGGCCCTATTCCCTTTCGCTTTGGTCAACTCGGCGAAATATTTTGGGAATCTGAAAGGTTCATCTGCTTCCTTCTTGTCGCAGGGTTTGATAATAAAAAATCGGTGAAACCCATCTATCTCGCGATCTACTCTGGTCAGTCATAAACATTATACAGTGTAACTCAATGAGGTCGAACCGTTGAGGGAAAGTTCCCATCCATCCTTGAGAGTGAAAAATCCAAGCGTGGGAACATGGTCTACGGACTGAGACTGAGACTGTATGCTGAAATTCAGGGACCTCTTATAGCGACAGTCGTAGTAATTAGGGAAGAATGTTGATGTAGGACAAAAAGTGAAGGAGAAGTATATAGATCACTCAGGATTCTAAACACCCACATGCAAAGACTTGGTATATTGAAGGTGTTCATTCTACTATCAATCGCTGGTTTATTTCCTCTGACTGTATTGAAACCAGAACAGTTTTTTTTTCTTTAAAAAAGATAAATAAAAATAAATGAAGCGTGTTAAGTTACCAGAAAAAGGGAGTCATGTTTTTGTCACTCTGATTTATTAATGAACAGTTTCATATTACTAGCACACCTAACACAAAAATCATTTATGAAACGTCTGAGACCAACTGAATAACAGTTGGTAAGATTTAGCTGTAGTAGATTGTCGTGTAAGGAAGTTTGTTTACGACGAGCTCGCCGTGCTGTGAAGTGTCCCGTTTACTTCCGTGTAAACATGTCGGTGGGCACAAGCACTGTCTGGAGGACGAGACATTCGCTGCGATTGAGCAGAGTGAGGAATGCTTCGTCTTTCCTCGACTGCTCACGGATGTGTTTGGACCTGTCTTTTATTATATGGACAGTTAGCCATTTGAGGCCTGGTTTTCCTGATACCGATCTAGTAATGGATTCTCGTCCCGAGTTATGTAATTATGCAGAGAATTAAAAATTGTATTTCTGGGTGGTTTCGGATAGCCCG
Organism: Locusta migratoria; assembly: GCA_026315105.1. Lineage (NCBI taxonomy): Eukaryota > Metazoa > Arthropoda > Insecta > Orthoptera > Acrididae > Locusta > Locusta migratoria. The sequence continues at coordinate 365,455,531 of CM048750.1, read as the reverse complement.
CGGTTATTTGCCATATTTAGCGGAAATTCTTACATTGTTAAACAAAAAATGTATAATAGCCGCGGTGCAGTAGCCGAGCGGTCTAAGGCGCCTCGCTGTGGAGCGCACGTTTACTCGCCGTTGGAGGTTCGAGTCCTCCCTAGGGCATGGGTGTGTGTGTTGTCCTTAGGTTAGTTCATCTAAGTTTAAGTAGTTTGTAAGCTACGGACTGATAACCATGCAGTTTGGTCCGATAGGATTACAAACATATGAACAAATGTATAATACCTTCTTTACCTTCGAACGTTAACATGTCGTGAAGATTTAAAAAAGGTGTGTATGGTCTATTAAAATTGTATTCTGTTGAATGTGTAACACATTAAACTCGAAGCAGGTTTCAAATTCTATCTTGATGAGGACATGACAGTTACATACTGATTTGAACAACGAAATTGTTTGTTGGGTTTAATTTTTTTAATATAATTTGAATAGTTTTTAGCTGCAAGAAAAGAACTAACTTGAAGGATATCTAATCGTGAAACAAAGTATTCTGTTGTATGAACAAAAAATATAAAAGTTTCGAACCTCTTGTCATAGTCTCTGTATCTGTCATATACTATCGATATACCGGGATTATTGCAACCTACTTCGAGTAAAAAAAAAAAAAAAAAATACTCATACCTCTGACCTGAAAGAAAAAATATCACATCATTTATTGCTGCTTACCATCAACAATAGTTATGATAAAGGGTTTCATTTTATTTTTTATTTGATCTTAATCACCTTTCAAGAAGAAATTGCTTGAACCACAATGCTTTTTAATACTTCCTTCGTCTTCTGTACTTTAATTCTTCACAATATGTTAACTTATTCATTCTCTAAATTAATCTTGAAACGTAATGCTTTTCTCTCTAAATGAAAAAAAAAAAAATCCAAATAATAAAATGAAATCATAGATTAGAACGTTGAAACATGCCGCGTGCGCTTTAAAAGAAATAAAGTAGAAATCATTCCATTTCGTTGGATAAATCGTGTTTCTATTCTATTGATCCTTTGTGTTGCTCAAACTGACACATTTGCTTTTTCTCCTACGGTAAACAAACGGCGGATCTCATGAGTAGCACTCTTACACCACACCTCTACTAAAACCATCATAAATGAATGAACGTCTTCTGCTAATTTTGTTAAGAATCAGGTAAAGCTGCCTAATGCTTCCGCAACGTTTCGTAGCCTGTTGCGTATTCTTGTTTCTTATCTTATTCGTGTGGTGTCTGTTATTTCGGACATGTCCGAAATATCGCACACCACACGAATATAATACGTATTTACACGCGAAGATGGCGCGTGTAAGAGAGCATGGGCGATATGGGTGCTACAACCATGGCGTGCGACTTCTGGAAGTTTGACACGGACGAGGGAGGGGGGGCGACCTCGTGTAGGAAAGTGTTTATGGGGACGTCTGCTTGAAGGAGGAGGAGACATGCGTTCGATTCCTGGCCCGGCACACATTGTTTAGTTTCAACGCCCTGATTCTTTCCTTCCTAATCCTTCTTCCTTCACCCCTTCATAAATATTTGCAAATACTTGTTGATTTTTCTGTGGGTCTGTTTATCTCCCCTTCTAGTCTGAACTTTGCTCTCAAATTACGCCCTCATCGGCGAGCTTCTACCGTGCTTTAAAATATTTTGCAAATGTTTTAAAAACTATTCTGCACAACCATTTTTTTAGAGATTGATGAATTTATAAAATGAGTACAAATTTTCTCGGAAAAATAAATCATACGAATCCTAATGAAAATTAGTTTCTGCGTCCTGATAAACTTACACCTTTTCCTTAAAATAAAAGTAAATAACACTTTCTTACAGGAAATATATCATTTGACTGGTTATAAAAGAAGACCGCGGCGGACTGACCGAGCATATTAGGGTGCTATGCTCTGATGTGGGAAGCCGTTGCCCATCGTCGGTTAGAATCCCGGGCATGGATATTAGTTTAAGTTAGTTTATAAGTAGTTTGTAAGTTTAGACCGGGAATCGGAACCCGAACCTCCAGATGTGTTCCATAGAAAATTGCCACTACTGCCGAGGCTCTCCATGCAGCGGAGTAGCACCTTGGCAATTGACATATTGGAACATTCCTGCCTTTTACCTTAGGCTAAGCTGATATAAATAACAATGTAAATGGAAATACACGAAACCTCAGACTTTTTCGTCTCAAACATGTCAAAGACATTAAAGATAAAGAGTTTAATGTGTTACACATTCAACAGAATACAATTTTAATAGACCATACACACCTTTTTTAAATCTTCACGACATGTTAACGTTCGAAGGTAAAGAAGGTATTATACATTTGTTCATATGTTTGTAATCCTATCGGACCAAACTGCATGGTTATCAGTCCGTAGCTTAGAAACTACTTAAACTTAGATGAACTAACCTAAGGACAACACACACACCCATGCCCTAGGGAGGACTCGAACCTCCAACGGCGAGTAAACGTGCGCTCCACAGCGAGGCGCCTTAGACCGCTCGGCTACTGCACCGCGGCTATTATACATTTTTTGTTTAACAATGTAAGAATTTCCGCTAAATATGGCAAATAACCGCGGGCTATCCGAAACCACCCAGAAATACAATTTTTAATTCTCTGCATAATTACATAACTCGGGACGAGAATCCATTACTAGATCGGTATCAGGAAAACCAGGCCTCAAATGGCTAACTGTCCATATAATAAAAGACAGGTCCAAACACATCCGTGAGCAGTCGAGGAAAGACGAAGCATTCCTCACTCTGCTCAATCGCAGCGAATGTCTCGTCCTCCAGACAGTGCTTGTGCCCACCGACAAGTTTACACGGAAGTAAACGGGACACTTCACAGCACGGCGAGCTCGTCGTAAACAAACTTCCTTACACGACAATCTACTACAGCTAAATCTTACCAACTGTTATTCAGTTGGTCTCAGACGTTTCATAAATGATTTTTGTGTTAGGTGTGCTAGTAATATGAAACTGTTCATTAATAAATCAGAGTGACAAAAACATGACTCCCTTTTTCTGGTAACTTAACACGCTTCATTTATTTTTATTTATCTTTTTTAAAGAAAAAAAAAAACTGTTCTGGTTTCAATACAGTCAGAGGAAATAAACCAGCGATTGATAGTAGAATGAACACCTTCAATATACCAAGTCTTTGCATGTGGGTGTTTAGAATCCTGAGTGATCTATATACTTCTCCTTCACTTTTTGTCCTACATCAACATTCTTCCCTAATTACTACGACTGTCGCTATAAGAGGTCCCTGAATTTCAGCATACAGTCTCAGTCTCAGTCCGTAGACCATGTTCCCACGCTTGGATTTTTCACTCTCAAGGATGGATGGGAACTTTCCCTCAACGGTTCGACCTCATTGAGTTACACTGTATAATGTTTATGACTGACCAGAGTAGATCGCGAGATAGATGGGTTTCACCGATTTTTTATTATCAAACCCTGCGACAAGAAGGAAGCAGATGAACCTTTCAGATTCCCAAAATATTTCGCCGAGTTGACCAAAGCGAAAGGGAATAGGGCCCCGAAAATTTCTCACATAGAAATAGGTGCTATATATGCTGTTTACTGTGTCGCGGCCTTCGACGAGTGTGAATAACGTAGTGGACAAGCGCTTGGATTGCCAATTTAGAGGCCCAGGTTTTTATTCCCGGTACTCGTTCGATTGTTGTTCATTTTACATTACCCCTCGCAATGTTAACCATTTAATTATGAAATTTAAATTTACATAAACAGTTCAATTTTCACGAAAGTTGCCGCTTTCAGTCTCAACGACGGCTCGAAGCCTGTTGGGCATTGAACCCACAAGTGTAGCCACGTAACGTGGACATCCAAGTTACTCGTCCCAAACGTCTTTAATCGCTTCAGAAAGCTGGCGGCGACTGGACGGTGCATTTCTTTTTTCTTATATTATTCTCATCATTTCTGCCCAAACATTCTCAATGGGATTCATGTCATCTCCTTTAGGTGGCCATTCCAAAACAGTAATATTTCTGTGGTTGTCGAACCACCTCTTTACAATTCGTGACATATGAATGGGCGACCGATCATGTTGAAAAATGATCTGTTCGTCTCGAAATCTCGCTGCCACAGAAGGTAACATCACATTCTCTAGCATTGAAATATAGGTGCGCGCATTCAGTTTTTCTTCAACTTCCCACAGGAGACCACACCCCTCGGCCGATATCCATGCCCACACCGTTACCGACTCCCTGCCACTTCTTTGGCAACTGTAAATATATTTGGGGTTATACCTGGCACCTTTTGGCCGTATCCAGAACGCAAGAGGTCTGTCAATATTTTCTGTAGCAAAAGCAAGGCGGGCTTCTCTGTGGGATGCAGACAATGTCTCTTTCACAGCAGCGTTCCTTGCTCTCAGTTCACCTTCCATCAGACGACGAATGACCGTTCTACTGCTAACAGCAGGGATCAAAGCCTGCTGAATCTGTCGTGCGTTGAGGAATGGATGGTTTACACTGAAATATACGTGATATGCGGGATGTTGAACAGTATTAGTAGAGTTTCTTGGCCGGCCGCAGTGGCCGAGCGGTCTGCGGCACGCCAGTCACGGTCTGCACTGCCACTACGGTCGGGGGTTCGAATCCCCCCTCGGGCATGGATATTTGTGCCGTCCTTAGTTGTAGCTAGTTCGTAAGTAGTTTGTAAGTTTAGGGACTGATGACCACGTAGTTAAGTCCCATAGACTCTACAAACATTTGAACATTGAACAATTTGGTTCGAATTCCCCCTTAGGCATGGATATTTGTGCCGTCCTTAGTATTAGCTAGTTCATAAATAGGTTGTAAGTTTAGGGACTGATGACCCCGTACGTAAGTCCCATAAGCTCTACAAACATTTGAACATTTCGATTTGATTTCTTGTTTTGTTTGGTTAGTTTTGTAAGCAGCCAGAATCTTATAAAGAAGAGTTATTTCCTTTTATTTTAAGGGACAGTTGTAAGTTTAAACTGAACATATAAAACTAATTTTCATCAGGATTCGTAATAATAATTTTTATTTTTCCGTGAGAAGAACTATTCAGTTTCTAGATTCAATAATAATAATAATAATAAAACATGTATGTGCAGAACTGTATTTAAAACATCTAAACATCTGCAAAAGATTTAGAGTACAAGATCGCCGATGAAGGCGTAATTTGCGAGAGGTCAGTTCAGCCTAGAAGAGCAGATAAGGAGGTCCAAAGAAAAAGAGACAAGAACTGGCAAATATTTATGAAGGAGGTGAAGGAATAAGAATTAGGAAGGAAAGGAATGATAGTGCTGAATTAGGGCATTGAAATTAAACAATGGCGATAAGTGAAAATATGAAGCGGGACGGGAATCGAACCCGTGTCTCCCGCTTCGGGCCAGCGGTGAACTTAACCACGTGGCTACCGGTGCTCACCCTGCGTCTGTTTCAAACTTTCACAAGTTGCACGCTATGGCTGTAGCGCCCATATCGTGCGAGTTCAAACGTATGACCGCATATGCGGTAAAGTGATTGAAGAAACGCCGTCTTCGCGAGTCGTAATTAATTATATTGGTATGGTGTCTGTTACTTCGGATATGTCCGAAATAACAGACACGACACCAATATAATAAGAAACGAGAATACCCAATAGGGTTCGAATCGTTGCGGAAGCAGTATTAGCAGAAAACGTTCATTTGTTTATAATGGTTTAGTATGTAACAGTATAAGAGTGCAACTCATAGCACCCACTGTTTGGCTACCATTGGCAAAAGAACAAACGAGTCAAACAGTTTGAGAAACACCGAGGTTCAATAGAATAGAAAAAAAAATTCACCTACGAAATAAATCATTTTTAGTATATTTCTTTTAAAGTGGATGTAGTATATTTTAACGTTCTAATCTATGATTTCATTTTAATATTGTGTATCTTTTTCAATGAGGGAGAACAGTATTACTTTTATACATTAATTTAGGGAATAAATAACATATTATGAACAATTATAGTACAGAAGACGAAGCAAGTATAAAAACGCGTTGTGGAAAGAGCAGGTTCGTCTGGAAGGGCGATGAAGGCCAAATAAAAAATAAAACACCATGAAACCCTTTATCATAACTATTGTTGATGGTAAGCAGCCATAAACGATATGTCTTTTTTCAGATCAGAGGTTTCCAGAGCATTTTTTCTTTTTTCTCGAAGTAGGTTGCAAAGCTCTTTGTACGATATAAAGTAGTAATATTCCGGGTATATCGATAGTATACAAGGTAAGCGCCAATAACTTGGGTCGTGGTGTAATGGATTTTATACGACATTACTTTCAATTTCGTGTTGAAGTTGTGTATAAAACTCACTTCCGAAGCAGCTGACAGATACAGAGACTATAACAGAAGTTCGAAGCTTTTGTATTTTTTGTTTATACATTAGCGTAGTTTGTTTTACTATTAGGTTTCCCGCAGGTTAGTTCTTTGCTTGCAACTAAGACTATCGAAATGGTATTAAAAACATTTAAAAAATCCTCAAAACCAACAAACAGTCTAGATGTTCAAATCAATACGTAACTGCCATGTCATGAAGACAAAAAAAGTTTAAATTTTTGTTAAGCTTATGGGATTTAACTGCGGGGTCATCAGTCCCTAAACTTACAAACTACTTATGAACAACCTTATACTGCAGACGGTACAAATATCCATGCTCAAGGGGGGATTCGAACCCCCGAGGGGGAACGGCCTCGCACATCGTAGCGTAGCGCCTCAATGCGCTCGGTCGTTCTTCCGCGGCCATGTCATTATTAAGATATAATTTGATAGTTGCTTCGAGTTTAATGTGTTATATATTCGACAGAATACAATTTTAATAGATCATACACACCTTTTTTTACAGCGTCAAGACATGTTAATGTTCAAATATAAAGAAGTTACTACAGACTTATTGTTTAATAATGTAAGAATTGCTGCTAAATATGGCAACTAATACGCGGGCTATCTGAAACCATCCAATAATAAAAATTTTAATTCAGTGCACAATAATATAACCTAGGACGAGGATCCATTAGGAGATCGGTATCAGGATAACCAGGCCTCATAAGGCAAACAGTCCATTTAAGAAAAGACAGGTTCAGACACATCAGCGGGCAGTCGAGAAGAGGCGAGGCATGCCTCTACTCTGCTCAATCGCAGCGAATGTCTCGTCTTCCAGTCAGTGCTTGTGGCCGGCCAGAGGTTTGAACGGAAGTAAACGGGGCACTTCGCAGCAAGTCTAGCGCGTGTAAACAAACTTCCTTATACGACAATCTACTACAGCTAAATCTTACCAACTGTTATTCAGCTGGTCTCAGACGTTTCATAAATGATTCTTGCGTTAGGTATGTTGTTAATTTGAAACTGTTCATTAAAGAAATCAGGGTGACAAAAATAAGACCACCTTTTTTTTTTCTTGGTAAATTGACCTGCTTCATTTATTAAAAAAACCGTACCGCTTTCAATAAAGTCAGAGGAAATAAAACAGCGATTGATAGTAGAATGAACACCCCAGAATACCAAGACGTTGCATGTGGATATAAAATATACGCCTCCCTCACTTTTTGTTACAAATTTTTCGCAAAATTACTCTCAAGTTACCGCATGTGCCTTTTAACTATAGAACACTCACGAGTCAAAATGCCGTCAGAAACACGTTCGTATTAATGATTTAGATTCGTTGCTGTTTCGTAGATCAGTCATTCGTAGCTACAGCATAAAGTTTCTATATAAATATTAACAGAAACTACTTCATAAACTTTATCCCCACATATTTTACGACTGTCGCTGTAACAGTACACTGAATTTCACAAAAATATCGCGTCTCAGTCCGTGGATCATGGATGAGGATGTTTCTACTCCTGGAATTTTAACCCACAAGGATTGTGGAGGGTGGGGGCAGACATTTCCTCAGCGATTCTGTCTTTCAGTTTATACTGTAGAATGTTTATGACTGACAGTAGATTGCGGGATGCTTTTCACCGATTTTGTTCAAACCCTGCGAGAAGGAAGTTGACAAACCTTTGAAATTCCAAAAATATCCCGTCCGAGTTGGCCAAAGGGAAAGTGAATTCGGTGGCGAAAATTTCTCACAGACAAATAGGTGTTATATAAGCTGCTTACTGACTTATAGCCTCCGAGCAGTGTGAGTAGCGTAGTGGACAACCGCTTGGACTGCAAATTTTCAGGCCAAGGTTCGATTCCCCGGTACTCCTTACATTTTTGTTCATTTCATTTTACCCCTCGCAATGTGAACCTTTTATTTATGAAATTTAAATTTACTTAAACGTTTCAGTGTGCCACGAACGTTGATGTCAAGAGGTGTCTCAATTAAAACACATTCAATCCTACAGCATCAGTTCAGTGCTACAATTCCCATCTATACACTTGGTATGCACAAAAATCAACAGTGAAAAGTTATTTACTTAAAAACTTGAATAAAGTATGCATTGCACCGAAACATATTTCGGATAAAATTTCTCGCTTAAAATACTTTGGTAAAGTCTGCATAGTGTGGAGTTTTTCTTTGACGATGAACACCCTAAGGAATGTAATATAACTTCGGCATATAAATACGTGCTACAATTTTTGAAATATTATTTTCATTAAATACATCATCGAATTATGAAAATTAAATGATGAAATAAGATATATTAATTAATTAAATTAGTTATAATGAAACCTAATATATATACTATGCATTGAAATTTTTATAATTTATAATTAAAACTACAAGGGTTAATATAAGAAAAGTATTTTGGAAGGGACGGGATTCAAACCCGTGCTGTTTCATTCAAAAGCTAATCGTTTAGCCACTTCGCAACACCGAAAACACCGTCATCAGCAATGTTGAACCTCAATATTAGCTGATATTGCACCTATCTGTAGTTGGAACATTTGGCGTGCGCTTTCTCTTTTCCTATAGCCTACAAAGGGGAGATATTGTAGGAATTTAAAAGGTTCATATTCGTGTTTCTTCTCACACAGATTGGGCCAAGTAGGTGAGACCCATCCCGCGATCCCTGGTGTTGAGACTTTCAACACGCAAACGCTTAAGGGGATATTATTAGCCTTTGTCAAGACAATCGCATTCGGAGATTGTCGTTGTAACTATTACGCTCTTGGTATGTGCTTGTCAAGTTTTGAACCCACGTAAAGCCAACGTTTTCCAGTATGCACTTGTCTCAGCTAATAAATTGTGACTACTATAATGTTTGATATTTATAAACCCATACGATATGTGCCCTGAAACCAACGTTTATTATCTGTCTGTGGAAAAACTTACGCTATGACTCACACGATCTGTTGTATTTTTCTGGTGGCAGTGTCAATCTGCTCAGAACATCTGACGCAAATAGACTGTCTATTTCGTTCATTCATCCAAAACTTCTCTTTGTTATCATGTGAACTGGCTGAATGAAGAGTTAAAACTTTTTGATACTATATTCGCTACCACAGTTGTTACTGAGCAGAAAAGTTACGTATGTAAAAAAACGGATTGAAACTCGTGAAAATGAGTGAATAATTAAAAATAAAAGTGCTGCGGATGTCAGCTCGATCCTAGGACTTCGTGTTACGCATCTACGCATTTATGCCGGCGCCACCCAGACATACTACACCACAGCCGTTTATCGAACCTCTGCAGGAACATAGGCCTACTACCTATTCATATGTGGCAGGAAACTACGCACGCTTTTGACGAAAAACCGTGGTTTTGTATTCTGCACAGTAACTGAAACCCACCGGTGTGTAATGCTGTCCTACTACAGAATAATCGGCTGCGGCTTCTAAAACCAAGGGATTAGCTTTAGAATCTTTCACTCCTCTAATTGATACGATGGAGAATCACCAAAAGTCGACTCTTAGGTTCGAGATTTTACAAATTATTCTATCTACTTGTTTTTGCTGTTTGCATTATCAAATTATTGCCTGCTTCTTTGAATAGATGACCGACTTCATTCTAAGGTGATTGTTCAGACGTCTACTTCCTGCATGATGTATTCATAGGTGCGGGTGGTTTGGCGGTTTGATATTTTTGATTAGTATGCGAAACACATCGTCTTCGATACTCGCCAGTGACAAACTCACACCAAAAGATCTCTTTAACCTCTGGGGAATCCAGATACAGATTGTTACTCAATTATGTGCGTTTATTATTGTTACGTGAGAAACATAATTAGCCATATTTCAAAATAGAAGAAAAATGTGAAAATGTCAGTAATCGAACTGTCGCTCGTTGATCAGTAGTTGGCGAGATAAGTAAGCTTATTTTTATCATTTGTTTGCTTCTCTGCACATTCATTAGACATAATCGTATCTGGTATTATAATAGCCCAATATGTTGTCGAATGCTTAATATTAGGTATTTCAATAAGACAAGGACTATGGAAAAGTACCAAACATCTGAGGAGAACTGTAATTTGTGGTGGCACAGCTGGCTTATGTTTGTTAAATTTGTGCTGATATCTTAGTTGCAACATCAACCGAAAGAGAACCAGTGGAAATGATACGATACCTTCACTCTCGGAAATACCATCAATGATCTGCCTCGCCAAACGGTTGTCGTCTTTATAGCGCAAACGAGGTGGTGGGAAGAAACCGTCAGCGATACTCGGAACCTGATGCACCATGATGTAACCCTTAGCTTCAGAACAAAGTGTTTAGAACAGGATCTGTTTTGTCTGCTCTCTCAACGAATAAGTGTTTAGCGTGATTCCAGCCAGTGTGCCGCTGTAGCACCCACTAGACATTTGTCGACTTGCACTTGGGTGATAGTTACCGTAAGTAGTGGTTAATGTCGATAATTTGCTTCCAGTCATGAAATTAAATTAATTCTATGATATGCATGCCATTTTTCCATTTGAATGTGTCAGTAACGTCCGAAAATATACACGGACTGAAGCATCTCAATTCTAATTGCTGTCTTTGTTCATTGAAACTATAAGAAAAGAAATGTGGAAAGGAATTTTTCGGTCGCGAATAGCTTAAAACGCCATGGCTAATACGGAAAGCAGTTTCTAAAATCAGTTTTCGAAGTCGCCTTCACGTCGCATAGAAAGAACGCGTGTTGTTAGAACTGGCTGTGATACTGGTAGATAACTTTTTTCCTCTCAGATTTCGTGTCATATGGGTAATCGACAGTATGTACGATCGTGTTGCCCAGCTGTACATACTTCCCGCCAAGCAGCAGTACTCTGCGGTTGTGTATAGCGATTAGGCGAGGGGTCTCGCGAATTCTGTCACCGGCTGTACATACAAACAGTAACGTTAATGGAACACCGCCCCATCACGCACGAAGTTTATTACTTCTTTAGTACTAATTGTATTCGCAACAGTTTTTACACACATACAGCACTTATATAAGTATATATATACCTGAAAATGTATACAATTTTACAACATATAACTAAAAAAGTGGGATCGTATATACTGCGTTGGGTACAAACTTTTCACGTAAGGCACCATGTTTTATTACATTCGTTATTTACTGCTAAGACACTCCTGGATTCCAGTGGACTTAATAAAATTTCTGAAAGATGGCAAAGCTGTTGAGAATTTTGAAGCAACTTTGAATTGTGAAGCGCATACCGCTGTAAGAACTAGCAATGGAAAATACAGCTACAAGGAAAGGCAGATAGTGTACATCCCACGACTACCCATTATTTCTGACAGATCTGGCTTTTAACTTTAAGAGACTGCAGTTTGCAGTGGGACTTGCATTTTCTATTACGATTAATAAATCACAGGGCAATGTACTCATACTGTGGAGTGTATTTGAAGTCTCCGTGTTTCTCACACGGACAGCTTTATGTCGCATGCTCAGAGATGGGCTCACCAAAGAAAATATTCATATTAGATCCTCGAAAGTCACAAGTAATATTGTTTATAGTCAGGCAGGAAGGAGGGAAGATTAGTGTTAAACGACCCGTCGACAGCGTGGTCATTAGAGGCGGAGCTTACGTTCGAATTTATAGTCAAGTTGTGAATTAAATGAATTTATGATGATACATATAATTTTTATCTTGATTTATATCTTTTTTCGGATACTGTGTATGAAATTTTGTATTTTAACCAAGACAGCCTTATTTCTTCTATACTCTCTTACAAGTATAACATTTTTTACAAAAAAAGAGATGGACTGAGAGAGAGAAGTGATAGGAGAAGTACTAACTCAAGGCAGGTATAAATAAACCAGTTGAAAAATGCTCCTGCCGGAGCACAGAAAAGGCGAATATGTTCTCTGACACAAAAGTGTGGAACCAGCTGCCTCAATCCTCATTGCGACTTCCTCACCAAAAATTTTGGCATACGAACATATTCGCGCATTTTAGCGCATAACTTTGTAAATACTTTTGCCTAGTTAAGCCGTCATAGTCTTCAATGTCGTCTCACTGTCAGTGTCTATATATGTCTCTGTCCATTTGTTTGCTGTCTCTCCCACTGCCGCTTTCTGTCTCTGTCAAACTTTCAATGTCTACATCCCTTTCCCTCCCGATTCCTGTTTCTGCCACTTTCATCGTCTCTATGACCCACTGACGCTGTCCCGTTCACTTCCTGTCCTGTTGCCAGTATCCTTTCTTTCTCACTGAGAGTCGACTTTCATTGTCTTCAATCACGATTATCTCCTTTACACATACGTCCTTGAGAATAGTTTGCTTGGGGTTTGACCTGTAGACCGGAAAACTTTAACACGCGGGTACTGGGGATGAGAAAAATTGGACAAATTGTTTCGTGCTATAGATTTGGAGAGCCGCACGATCATGTTTCATGTATGGTTTTTTTTTTTTTTTTTGGATCACCACTCAGCAACACTGCAGCATTTTACGTATCCAGGGCGGTGAGCGGCAGCAGGCGCTGTGGGCAAAGGGCGAGGTAGCGCTGTGTAGCGCCGCCACCGCTGCTGTCGGCGAGTGGGCCGCGGAGAGCTCTGCCAAGTGCTGCGGACAGAGGCAGCGATGTTATTGGGCCGGAATATTATTAATAGTGTACCTCGTGTACCACGAGGAACGGGAATTTAGAATTTTTGTCAACAGTCGGTTTCGATCGCTAATACTTTTACATGGAAGTCACGCACTTTACCGCAGGACCACGGATGTAGTTGACCGACAGAGCGTCTAACTGCACACAAGAAGTACTGTATAAAGTCCCGCAGTCTACGGTGTTGCCAGATTGTGCAGATAGCCGGACTTAGAGCGAATCAGCGCGGCCACTTTTATTGTCCCATGTCGCGATCGGCTCGGACTTAGGCTCAGAGGCAGTCGGCCGGCGGCCAGGTTTTTTGTCAAAGAGTGTACATTCAGCTGTATGTGTGCAAAATTTTCTGCGGGTACAATATGTGGTGTACAAATTATAAATTGCAACATTGTACCGCATGCCATAGTTTTACTCAGTGAACAGCGAAGATTTAGCAAGCGAGAAACTGTTTTCCTAAAGATTTGATATTATGTTTAAAATTTGTTGCAAGATGCTAAGTGCTCTCCTCCTCAAATAGTGGACTGATAAAGTCACAGTACCACGCGCCGCAAGACGTGGAAATTTTCATTGTTTATTACGTCATATCTCCTGAACTATAGGTCCTATTGCAAAATACTTTCTTAGATGACGTCTTCTACCTGTAAACTACATTCCTGCCAAATTTCAGCCTCACAGGTGAAGCAGTTTTCGTGATTTCGTGTTTAGTCAGTGAGTGAGTGAGCGAGTGAATGAATGTCTTTTCACGTTTATACTGATTGTGATGTTTTGGGCATAAGCCTCATTACGGATTCTTCATATAACTGAATTTCTATTTGTAATTTCGAAATATTTCTACTGCACATGAAGGTGACCTGGAACAGTACTGGAATATAGATTTGCTGAAAAAAATATGATTATTACAGTGGCGGCAAACGGTAATGAAGCACCTCTTCCGCTTTTCTGTTTTTCACAATTCGACAATAATTTGCAGTATATTACTTTCTAGCAGCAACGAGAAGGCTAGACCGCAACATTAAGTACCAACTAAGTTAAATGTTTAACTTTGGCTGCAGTTCAATTTGCAGCTTGTATCGAAATGCTCATTACAAAGAATTGATTGAACATTATACCCTAATGACGATGGACGTTTATGATTCATAAAATGGCTTAAATTGGAATGGATTTTGATTGGGGGTGCGACCAGTGGAACGCAGCGATTGCATCAGTCGTAATATCCAGCTGACGCGTAGGTGCGTTAATGAGCAATTCCAGCTGAATTACTGCAGCGCGTGGAGCGAGCTGACGCAAGGTAACCCGCGCGCTACTAAATCTCCTCATATTCCAGTCGAACTTCACCACACTGTCCGAACAGAGGTATAAATAGAAAGTATAATGTTCCAGCCTGGCTATTAATTTTTGAGATTAACAAATTTACAGAAGGAAGTGGGTTGAAGTTAGAAGCTATGAAAGATCCCAATCGGTAAATTACGGGGAAAATTATTACATGCATTTAAATGAAATGGCAAGCTAATTAACGGTGGAGTGTTGTGCAGGCAGAACATTGCAAACAGAATGGACGAGCAGTTACCTTTAACAATAGATCCATCGGTGGTTGAAATTTGGCTGTAAATGAAATTTTAATAATATGATAACCACTCGCCGAACAGTGGATGGCAGTTCGTCAATATTAAACTACGACTCGTGTAGCAAACAGTAAAGTAAGATAAGTGACATGATATAAATCGGATAGGAATATCACGTAAGTCAAACACATCGGACTTCTAAAAATTTACAAGAAAATCGACTGCAGGTTCTATTGCCAGTAAATGATAATATTATGAAATAAATTTTGAAACAAGACTGGCAGGCTACACGAAATATCACCATTCAATATTAACTAAAAACTATGCCATCCATTGTTGCGGTGATTCAACAAGGCTGAAAAAGACATTATGGGCGGAGGGAGGATAGCGCAAAATTATTAATAAAAATTCATAAGTGCGAATTTAAATGAGAGGTGGGGGTTTATTTATAAATTTACGATACGCGCACATCACATATATTTACCTGAATGTACGTAATAGCGGCCACATAAAAAATAATAAAGTACAGCTCCAGTGTGCAAGATGCTCTCGCTACGAAGTACAAAGCAAGAGTGTGTTTTTCTTTTTACAAAAAATTGAAAGTGTTGTTCCTAAATTTTCTTTCTCTGACTTTCATAGATAACTATTTTAACATACCGAAATAATATAAAAATACAAAACTTTCTCTGATAATATCGTGGAAAGGAAAACGTGTCATTATAAAAGCCATATGTATGTGCAAAATTTCCTCTTACTATGCCGTTACCTGTGTCGTTCGCCTGTTTTTGGAGAGTTATACACTATGTAATTGGTTGCCCGACCAGAACTCTTCAGATTCATCAGATTGACTGTAAGATCACACCTGAAAGCGAAATTCAGAGATTATTGTTAGTTGCACATGCCGGGGAGAGGCAGAAACGAGGGAAGTTTTTAGGACAGACGGAATCCTGGCTCAGGTAGTACGAGAGGGTGAGGGGGACATCGATGTGGTCACGTGATTCGGAGCTCCTGCCTGTTTGTTTCGTCGAGGTGATGGAACCGTGAACTCTGTAACATTGTGTGTTTGTTTACGGTTGCTTTGTGATTAATAATGAGTCTATTGTTGCAGTTCAGAGTGAGTTTCGTCCCCATTTCAGTCTTGTGAGACATCATAGTTTTCCCACCCGTAACAACATTTTACATTGGGCTGAATGTCCGCCTCCGTAGCTCAGCGGTGGCGTCGCTGATTACCACGCAAGGGGCCCGGGTTTGATTCCCGGCAGGGGCCGGGTGTTGTGTGTTGTTCTAATCATCATCATCTCATCATCATTGGCACGTAAGTCGCCCACGCGGCGTCAAATAAAAAAGACAGTAAGGCGGCCGAACAATCCCAAGGTTCTCCTGCCCAAGAAAGCCATACGTTCATTTCCATTGGGCTGGTCGATCTGCCGTGAGACATTCTGCTGAACCGCGGCTCAGTGATCAGTAAGCAGTAGTTTGCTGATGATTTAAGATTTCATCCCCAGAAAAGGGCAACGGGGCACAATTGAAAACTATACGTTATATTCAGCGGATACATTTAACTCGATATATACAGGCCATATTTAAGCATCATGACAACTTCATTTTGTAAATGGGTAGTGATTGTTATTTTTAATTGAACGAAATGGTAAATCTGCTGAAGTCGTGAAACTGGGCCCGTGAAAATCCAAAGCTAATGCGTGGGAGACCATCACAGAGCCAAAGTGACCGTTTTGTATGCTGTTCAAAAAACATATTAAAATGTTTGTATATCTATCGGAGCAAACTGCGTGGTCATCAGTCTGTAGCTTACAAACTGCTTAAACTAAGGTAAACTAACGTAAGGACAACACACACACACACACACACACACACACACACACACACACACACACACACACACACACCCATGCCCCAGGGAGGACTCGACCCTCCGACGGCAAGCAACCGCGCGCTCCGCTGCGAGGCGCCTTAGACCGCTCGACTACTCCACCGCGGCTTTTCATGCTGTGATCGGAATATTGTTGGTCTACACATTTTCTAAGATGATAACGGGTACACTGCAAATGTAACCTTGGAACAGTACACGTAGTTGCTCAATGACTTTTTCATACCTGAACTAAGAAGACAACACATGCCTGCCTATCAAGCAAGTTTGCATTTAGCAGGACGGGGCCACGGCTCACACGGCAACAATGTCAACGGTCTGTTTCTCGCGGTCGCATTGTTTACCCGTTTGGCTTCCCACACTTGCGCATGTTTAACTACTTTGTGTACGGTTTCTTCCAGTGATGCCCATACCAGCATCCACCGCGCACACGTGAAAAAGTAGACAAAGCAAACGGCCAAGGGAAATTTTGTTTTCGGCAACGACTTTATAAAATGGCAAGATCATTTGAATATTAATCTCTAAGTACATTTTAAGCAAAACTAATTTTTTTATTTTTAGTTATTTATTTATTTTGTGTTTTCGTAGTTCCTCAAGCTTTATATCACGCAACTCATAATTCCGAAAACAGAAACTTTCAAATGTTCAAATCACAAAAGTCAGTCCTAGTAGCAATTTTTTCCCCTTATTACTGACGCGTTTCGCCCTTTTGAGGCATCATCAGATTATATAAGTATGAGGTGAAATTTCAATAATGGAAAATCCGTTAGGAATATCAATAATGGAGGATACGTAAAAATTCACCGTAAAGAGGCTCGCTCAGCTCCTGACAGACACGAAAATAGATAATCACATCCACACCAACCGAAGTCGGCTGTCCGCCTTTCTCACAACTGTCCTTACATGTTCGTTCCATTTCATATCGCTCTGCAACGTTACGCCTAGATATTTGAAGGACGTGACAGCATCAAGAAGCTCACTACTAATGCTGTATTCGAACTTTATGGGATTGTTTTTCCTACGCATGCGCATCTTCTTACATTTTTCTACATTGAGAGGTAGCTCAATTCTTCGCATCAACCAGAAATTTTGTCTAAGTTATCCTGTATACTATTATAGTCAGTTATAGGCGACACCATCCCATACACCACAACACCATCAGCAAACAGCAGCAAATTACTACTTACTCTGTCCATCAGATCATTTATATAGATAGAAAATAACAGTGGTCCTATCACACTCCCGTGGGGCACTCCTGACGATACACTCGTCTCTGATGAACACTCGCCGTCGAGAACAACGTACTGCCTTCTATTACTTAGGAAGTCTTCCAGCCAGTCACAAATCTGTGAACCTATTCCATAATCTCCATAGATGGCTACTCACAGACTGAAATCGATATGCAATAGTTCAAAGCAATAAAGATTTCATGCGACCATTCCTACATTATGTATAACTCTTGAATAAGGTTCTATACAGTTAGGAAATCGTACACTATATTCTCTACAAAGAATAACAGCGTTTGCAAATGAATGAAATGCTTGTAAACCTGAGTCCCAAAACTGGTTAAGTCATCGGTCCCTAGACCCACAAATGTATTTCACTTATGACAAGGACAACATAGACGAGCTCGCAGAAGTACCGCAACAGACGTGGCATGGGATCAACTAACGTCTGAAGTAGCGCTGGAGGAAACCGACACCACTCATCCTGTACAGCTACCCATATCCGTAAGAGGACGAGGGGCTGCAGATCTGTTCTGAACAGCACGTTGCAATGGCATCCCAGACATGCTCAATAATGCCCATGTCTCGTGTTTGGTGGACAGCAGATGTGTTTAAACCTAGAGAGGAGTGTTCCTGGAGCCACTGTGAAGCAATTTCGGACGTGTCGGACGTCGCATTGTCCAGCGATAGTTGTCAAAGTCCGTAGGAATGCACTGTGGACATGAACAGATGGAGGTGATCATCCAGATGACTCCAAATGAACACGCTCCTCACCATTACAGAGGCTCCACCAGATTCAACAGTCCCCTGCAGACCTGAGATTGTACCCGTACACGTCCATCCTCTCGATACAACTGGGAAAGAGGTTCGACAGACCTGGCAACGTGTTTCCAGTCAATGTCAGTGTTGACGGGCACTTGCAATCAGGAAGGATACACGAGTGCGCACTCGGCTCCGAAAATGCATATCGGCGATGTTTCGTTGAATGGATCGCACACTGACACGTTTCCATGACCCAGTATTCAAATCGGCAGCAAGTACGAAAGGATTGCGGTTCTGTCACGTTAAACGATTCTCTTCAGTCGTAGTTAGTACTGTTCTTGCAGGATCTTCTTCCGTTTCCAACGATGTCGGAGATTTGATGTTTTAACGGATTCCCGATATTCACTGTGCGCTCTTGAAAGTGTCATACGGGAAAATCCGTACTTGATCACTAACTCGGACGATCAGCGTAACTGATGATCTAGTGGGGCATGTTGGCCGCAAGCAAACCGCAGTTACGCCTGAAAATATCCACAGTTTCTGGAATTATTCGGCGAAATTCAATGCCATCCGTCCATAGAATTGCATCTGAGACTGGTTTGAAGCGTTCCAGCACGCAGAAAATACTGAGAAAGAGCCTACACATGTTTCCATTCAAAATTCAAACGCACCAGGCCTTAAACGTACGAGCTATGCAACGAGGGTTGCCCTTGCTAATCAGATGCTCATAATGATTGATTGTGAAGGATTTGATGTTGGCTGCATCTGGTTTACAGATGAAGCACACTTCCGCCTGAATGGATACGTGAATAAGCAGAACTGGCGATTTTGGGGTTCTGAAAAGCCATATTGGTGTGAAGCGAAACCCCTCTATTCTCCTAAAGTTATTGTGTGGGCTGCAGTATGCAGCAGAGGCATTACTGGCCGCTTTTCATTCGAGAAACGGTCACTGATGCACGTTACGTTGCAATGTTGGAA
This sequence comes from Locusta migratoria, assembly GCA_026315105.1. Taxonomy (NCBI): domain Eukaryota; kingdom Metazoa; phylum Arthropoda; class Insecta; order Orthoptera; family Acrididae; genus Locusta; species Locusta migratoria. The sequence goes on along the minus strand of CM048750.1, from coordinate 365,436,127 downwards.
CAATTTGTCGCCACACAGCAAGCGTTAGAGGATCGACCAGGTACTGAATGGTTTATGCAAGAAGGAGCCCGACCATATCCTATCGAACAAGTGTTTCGTTTTCTTGAGAAATATTTCTGGAATCGAGGCATTGATTTGCAATATCCCAAATTTACTGGTGCAGGCATGGATTGACCTCCATATTCGCCCGATTTGACTCCCTGTGGCCTTTTTTTTTTTTTTTTTTTTTTTTTTTTTTTTTTTTGTGGAGCCCAATGAAAGACATGGTCTACCCGAAGCATCCCGCCACGCTAGACGAACTTGAATAGGTGATCTCTGTGGCATGTGAATACATTTCGGTTGATACACTACGAAATGTGATGGCGAATTTCTTCGTTTGCGCCACCCATGTAGTGCCAATGGTGAACATTTTGAAAACATTGTGATGTGATTGTTTGCAAAGAGTGTTTTCATACGATTATTTCACTTATGTATGCTGATATGAGCTGTACAGCGTACAGCAACTTTTGTAACTATTATTTGAAACCGCTGTATAAACTTTTTACAGCTTTCACAATAAACATACCGTTTACTTCATTCCTCTATAGATCTTTGTTTTCGAGATAGTTAATTTTGAAATCAGGGGGCCCTTTTCTGGAAACCCTGTAAAAGCAACAACATATATATTTCGCCGATATTACGATTTTACGACGTTTATATCTATATAAATTACAAAATAGGTGTACTTAAATGTAATGCAACAACCACAGATCGCATCTACAACAGAAAGCGATATATACATCATCTTTATCACTGTCGAACGATAATCTGTGAACATATATCATGGGAACTGTCAAACAAAATCCAGTAACCTTTTTATAATACCAGAAGGTAATTGACAAACATCAGACTGTCCAATACGATGATATATGCACATCATTCAATCTAGAAGTATGTAAAAACCTTTTTTATACTTTCAGAATAAAATATTTAATTAAATACGAAATACTACGTAAAATGTATTACCTATATCTGCAGAACGCTTGAAAATAGAAATATTACACCGAATCAGTCTGTAGTGAGGAAATTAAAACAAATATTAAAGAAAAATATCATTATATGACCTTTAGTGTACTGCATGCCCCAGAGAGAGGAAAAATGTCATGTTTACATAACTATTTTGTAATAAACAATAAAAAAAAGACAGTAGTTTCCATTACAGATACATTTTAGTCATTTTTTCTGAATAGAACAAATCCAATTAATATATGAATTCCGAGAGAAAAATATACATTGCGTAAAGAGATTTCGCATTGCAGGCAAAGCTCAGAAGCGAATTATGCTCGTTGAACAAGAACCCACTTTATTGTCAATATGTAACCAGTTGAAGTTCTCAACATTACTTATTGTATCTTGTAAATTTAGCCATTACCTGCTACCTGAAAACAGTTTTCAGGCCTTTCGTTTGTAGTAATATATTAATATTTTTTTATTGAAAATTATGTCTGCGACGCTTGTCGCAAGCATCCGTTCTCTCTGCCAATAAATCTCTGATTATCCTTGTTTCAATTTATACCTTCAACTATTTCAAACGATCTGGAGAGAAAAGGGAATCGGTGGTCGACTTTCGTTTTTCTACCTTTATACTGAGCGGACGTATTTTACTCGACCTCCATAATCATGTAAGTGTGAGCTCTGGTTAGCACCCTTCACGTAATAAACTTTAACTTTCATTTGGAATTCCTATTTTATTTAAATAATGACTATTTCTCCCCATCTTTCATTTAATTGATGACTTATTTTCAGCAATATTAGTAAATTGATGCTTGGTCATTGTTGCCTATTGTCTCTTGATGACAAAAGAACATTCTCGATGCAAAATTTATTTACTCTCATTTTATATTAAACATTGAATTCAATGCCTGCAGGAAATCTTCATTCTGTTAAATGGGAAGTCCGATAATTTCATTAACTTTCGATAATCATAGTGATCAAAATTGCACACGGTGTTAAAACTTGAATAATTAATAGTCATGAAACCAAGCATCAGTTTACGAGAACGAAGATATTAATCAATTCATACAGGTTCAACTGCAGTGTCACGACTTCCACCAATGAATGTATACCAGGTAACTGATTCCGCTATTTTCTTATGTAATGGTGCTTTCTGGTGTTTTCGTAATTTTTAACTTACATTGCTACTGAGAACTGATAACCATTTGAAAAAAAAAAAAAAAAAACATTCGTTGCTGATCTTACGGTTAGTTAAATTTCAATTCTGGTTTTCAACTTTGATCTTGTGACAACACCAGCGATAAAATAAAAAAAATCAGATAATAATAATAATAATAATAATAAAGTAACATTATGTAAGAATTGGCGACCGTGATAGGTTGATGTCTTAAAATTGGAACAAGGATAATCAGAGATTTATACGCAGAGAGAACGGATGCTTGCGACAAGCGTCGCAGACATAATTTTCAATACAAAAAATATTAATGTATTACTACACGTTTACCCTACAGTTAACACGTTGTATTTATTAATTTCCTCGCCACTGTGCACGCGTAGACTGGATGGTCTGCATTGGTTGTTTCTACTTCAAAATATACATTTCCGTAGATTTAGCTTTAAAAATAATGTCCTAATCAAGTTTTTTTATACAGCTTGTCACCTTCTATTTCACCATTGCTAGCAGAATTCAAAACATCCCTAAACACACTTAAAAAATTCTAACCATGGTTCCAAACACAAATTTTCGCATTTCTAGCATCAAAATAATCTTAGTAGCACACCTTAAAGGATTTTTCCTTATTGCACCCGCTTAATGGTTGAATTTACAACAACATGGAAACATGTGTTTTTAAAATTCCAATCAAAATCTACATCCGAAATTTTGTATTTCTTGCTTCAAAATTGCCTTAATAGTTCAAATGTTCAAATGTTTGTATAGTCTATGGGACTTAACTACGGGGTTATCAGTCCCTAAACTTACAAACTACTTATGAACTACTTACGAACTAGGACGGCACAAATATTCATGCCCGAGGGGGGATTCGAACCCCCGACCGCAGTGGCCGTGCAGACCGTGACTGAAGCGCCTCAGTCTCCTCGGCCACCGCGGCCGGCTGCCTTAATAGCAATGTATTTTCAAAACAACCATTCATCCCATGTTTCACCCCTTAGGGATGAAAAATTGCTGATGCCTACAGTGTAAGGTAAACAACGTCTACAGATTTCAAGTTTCTATCGCCTCTATATCCACTTTTGAGCGTCGTTTTCTCTCTTTTAGACAACAGATCGAGACGCGAAATTTCGTTCTTATGTTTCGGCATCTTTCTTGGTAGTTTAACTATTGAAACTGCAATATGCACTTTTTTTTTATTCAGACCCTTGTTGCATCAGGTTTCGATGTATGTAACCTCTTTGCTATTATAGTGTCAAAAGTCATCGCTGGTCTTCAGTTCGAATTTTATATACAGTAAGCTGACGACTTTCAACCACTATATCTTCCACCCTCTTATAGCTATCGACAGGAAACTGCTATGCCGGCCGCGGTGGCCGAGGTGACTGAGGCGCTCCAGTCACGGTCAGCACGGCCACTACGGTCGGGGGTTCGAATCCCCCTCGGGCATGGATATTTGTGCCGTCTTTAGTCTTAGCTAGTTCATAAGTAGTTTGTAAGCTTAGGGACTGATGACCCCGTAGTTAAGTCCCATAAGTTGTACAAACATTTGAACATTTTTGAAACTGCTGTGGTGTATAACAACAACACACGGAGATCCATTGTGTAGTGTTTGCTGAAGAGCAAAATATTGACCCCACACGTAGCATTTCATATAAGTCGATAATTTTCAACTCCTATATCTTCCACTCCATTATCGTTATCAACCGTCTACAACCATAGCGCACGATGTGAGACTCGTACCTACTACCACATACAGACACTATTCGTTTGCGATGTGTAGTTTTGGCTGCAGAGTGAAATATAAGCACAAACATCTCAATTTTGATAAATATTAAGATGAAACAATCTTTTGTATAAGGAACTCATTGTTCAATGGGGCGATCTATAATTGTTTAATAATAATTTTGCAGCCAAGATTGCATTTTCCATTTAATATGTTACCGGTTTCGGTGTGCTCGACGCCATCTTCAGACGTGTCGTATTTTACATAACTTCACAACATTTTTGTTCCATACTCAACCTGGACGTACTCTTTCAGTATGTAAAAAATGTGAAATTATGTAAAATACGACAGGTCTGAAGATGGCGTCGAGCACGCAGAAACCGATGACATAATAAATGAAAAATGCGATCTTGGCTGCAAAATCATTATGAAACAATCTCTGTTCTATTCAATTAAGAATTCCTGATCAACGAGGTATCGCGTAATTGTAATGTACAATACATTTCACTTTCCTTAGGCATATGTTTTTGCATTACGGAACCCCTAGTATTCAGGCTTGCTCCTGATTGGTTGTATCCTGGCTGCAAATACGTCGTCCGGTGACGGCGAACTTTGCGACCCTCCCCCCCTTTTACACCATCTGAAGGTCGCGTCCCACAGGCTGAAAAAGACTACTTTAGTATATTGTTTCTTCTGTTTGAGTTAGGCCACAAGTGGAGAGAGACATCACTTGCTTCACGATACTTGCACCGAAGTGGGAAACTAATTTCCCTTTCCAAGTAGAGGTAAAATTTATTTCGCTGAATGATTGAAACTGTGTCACTTTCTTTGCTTTCCATAGGTGAGATTGAGTCAATAATTAAATCACTAAAGACTAAGGACTCTTGTGGATGTGATGGGGTATCTAGCAGAATTCTAAAGTACTGTTCTCCATATGTTAGCCCAGTACTAAGCCATATTTGTAACTTTTCCTTTCAGAATGGTCAGTTTCCTAACAGATTAAAGTACTCAGTAGTGAAACCGCTTTATAAAAAAGGAGAAAGGGATAATGTAGACAACTATAGACCTATTTCTATGCCATCGGTTTTTTCTAAAGTTATTGAAAAGGCTGTATATTCAAGATAATGTATCATTTCAGTTCACATAATTTATTGTCAAACGTACAGTTTGGTTTTACAAGTGGTTTAGCGACTGAAAACGCTATATTTTCGTTCCTCTGTGAGGCACTTGATGGGTTAAATAAGAGGCTACGGACATTAGGCGTCTTCTTTGATTTAACAAAAGCGTTTGATTGTGTTGATCACAAAATATTGTTGCAGAAGTTGGAACATTATGGAATACGGGGAGTAGCCCACAACTGGTTCACCTCTTACTTTAATAATAGACAACAGAAGGTAATTCTCCGCAGTGTAGAAAATGGCTATGACGTGCAATTCCAATGGGGTACAGTTAAGTATGGGGTGCCCCAGGGGTCTGTTTTGGGACCATTGCTGTTTCTTATTTATATAAATGATATGCCTTCGAGTATAACAGGCGATTGTAAAATATTTTTGTTTGCTGATACCAGCTTGGTAGTGAAGGATGTTGCTCGTAATATTGACACAGTATCAAATAATGCAGTTCAAGAGATAAGTTCATGGTTAGTAGAAAACAAGTTGATGTTAAATCACAGTAAAACTCAGTTTCTAACACATAATTGACGAAAGCTGACATTCTGATTACACATAATTGGCATGTAATAAGTGAGACTGAACAGTTCAAATTTCTAGTTGTTCATATAGACAGTAAGCTGTCATGGAGAGCCCATGTTCAGGATCTTGTTCCAAAACTAAATTCTGCTTTATTTACCATTAGAAAAATATCTGAGATAAGTGGTTTTTCAACACGAAAAGTAGTCTATTACGCTTACTTTCACTCACTTATGACGTACGGCATTGTTTTTGGGGTAACTCGCCTGATGCAAAAAGGATATTTCTGCCTCAAAAACGGGCGGTTCGAGCAATATCTGGTGTAAGTTCGCGAACGTCATGTCGACCCCTTTTCAGTAGTCTGGGAATTTTGACTCTGGCGTCACAATACGTTTTTTCTTTGATGTCGTTTGTTGTTAATAATATCAGCTTATTCCTACGAGTTAGTAGCTTTCACTCGGTGAATACTAGACAGAAGTCTAATCTACATTTGCATCACACTACCTTAACACTTGTGCAGAAAGGGGTACAGTATTCTGCGGCATCCATTTTCAATGAGCTGCCACAAGAACTAAAGAATCTTAGCACCAATCCACACGCTTTCAAATCTAAATTGAAGAGTTACCTCATGGCTCACTCCTTTTATTCTGTCGAGGAACTCCTAGAAAAGTTAAACAATTAAGCTAATTTATCTTTTCTTTATTGATTCTTTTCACTTTGTCTTAGGATTGTCGTGTGCAAAGGACTACTTAAAATTTTTTCTATTACCATTCTTGTGTAACAATTAATGTATTGACTTGTTCCATGACCATGGAGTCTTACTCCTCAATTGGGTCCTATGGAACAGAAAAAAAAAAAAATAAAATAAAATAAAATAAAAGTCAGGAAGTACTTTGCACGCTGACATGTTGGCACAGCGCCGCGCTGTGGGTGACAGTGGTGGCCGCAGCTGAGGGCTAGAAGTGCCGGAGTGGTGGATGCTTCTGCAGACACAGACAGGGCGCCGCTCCGGCCATTCTTCTTGTCTTAACGACCCGGCAGCGGCAGCGGCAGCGGCCAGCAGCACTAATGAAGCCGCACTCTTTGTCCCGCGCTGACGTCAAATGCTGGAGCAATAAGGAAAGCGAAAGCGACGAGGCGCCGAGCCCCGTCTGACGCCCACAGCTGCACTTGGCCTTACCTTACCTTACTGACGTTCTGGAATTAGCCAGGTATTACGACGTTTCGAGGCAATCTTTAAATACCATAACTCGTAGGAAGAAAAAAATCACTGTATGTGTTGGCATGATTGGCTACAAGTAAAATGTAGATACAGAAGGAGACGTCTATACATAGCTGACAACTTATAACGTTGCCCTTGCTTCGTATGATGCCATAATTGTTAAAGTAGATTCCGCGATAATATTTTTTGGACAAAGAATTGATGGTACCGAATGTTTGAATTTGAAATAATATAAAGTACAGCACAAAATGAACATTAAAGCAAATAAACCGCGGATTGCTCATTAAAGTTGGTCACCATACAAGCAACAGCACGTTATAAGACTTACGGAAAGCATCTAGCTGGATCCTGCACTTCGTACTGAAGAAGCTGGAAATGATAACTTTTTTTTTTTTTTTTAATTTAATCTGTGAATGTTCGAGATACTTTCCGTAGGAGATCAATGTTCAGACTGTTCACTTCGCTTTTCATTGTTGTGTGACCGTGGGCGGAACATGAAGTTACTGGTAATGATAGAATAATAATAATAAAAAAATGATCGAACTTGGTGAAATTACAAAAGAAATGACTGCAGGTTCTAAAATCAAGCAAATTATAGTATAAGGATGATTGATTCATTGAAATTTTTCAGACAATACGAAGCGATTGTAATGGCGTCTGAACATTAAACTATTACGGTTGACGAGGAGCTGAAAAACATCAAGAAATTAAATATTTGACGTGGAGGAGTTTTATTTAAATGCAACCCAAGGAGAGGGAATGCTTTTAAATTTCAAATAATACATTTTCAGCAACAGCTTGCATTCTTACTTACATTAGTGGATACATGTATGAAAGACGTCTACACCGATTAGATACAGACCAGAGAGTGAGTAAAACTACTATCACGGTTGCGTCTTCTCGCTTGTTTCGGAGTAAAAAATGACGAACGAAATTAAATTAGTTGCATTGCGAGTCAGAGGGAACCGGAGGCGATAAGCATCGCTGATCAAAGATAAAGATAAAAAAAAAAAGAAAAAAATACCGTATCGTTACAAACTGATTATCAGCAGTGCGAGTTAAGATATTTCTGAAAGACAGTAAAGGGTAATGTATGTGATACCGCCAATTACGGAACACTTGACCAGCGAGCAGTGCAGCGGAACGACCTCTTCGTACGGCGGAACGTGTTATAAAACCTTATCTTCAAAACTATTCGTCTTGTATGATTAGGGGTGAATGTGGCCGTATCAGAATTCGTAATCCTTAAGGTGTTCACTCGCCCATAAAAATTTATATATATATATATATATATATATATATATATATATATATATATATAAAATTTAAAAAATGTTCATGTAAAATCTTTATACGTTGCAGTATTTCAAAATCAGATTCTTGCGCCGAGGGAAGAAGTCTTTAACAGTCACTCTTGTTAAAATATTTCTAAGTTGTTTCATATATAAGACTGTCAAAAAGAAATTATTCAGTTTGTGGTCGTTGCTATAGCCGCAGATAAAAAATAATATTTCTTCAATGATTATCGATCGATGTGTATGATCGATTAACCAAAGTTCTATTTTTTTTTTTTTTAAATCGAGGTTTTCTTGACGTAACTTTCCCACAAATAAAAATTCATTAAAAAATCTTACATCAGATTGAAGAATATTTAAATTAAATCATCTCCTCGTTTCATTAATATATCATTTATCGTAAAATAATTCTTCATAAATGATGTACTCTGACACTTTCGTCAAGTTTAAACACGATAACATTTATTGCTTTTTATGACATTACATATGTAATCATTGACAGATAAAAGGGAACTGACTTTTAAAATTTATTGTTTTAACATGAAACTTCGATAATAATGTCAACTCTTGCGACGACAACCGCAGAGATCAACATCTTCTTGCCTCGTCGCCGTCGACCCGCGACTTGATGTGGCCGGATATTTACTCCTTGGAATCGGCGTCGAAGATGTTGCCCTCGTAGGTTGAATCACCTCACAGCACATGAAACATACATAAAACCTCTTTAAGAATCATATAACATTAAACATTTACATAAAAATCATTTAAGAACAAAATTATAAGCAAGTTATTCTGCACAAACTGAGCTGACATGAGATATGTAGCGGAGACAATAATCCGTCCCACTACAGCAGTAGATTAACAAACTTCAGAGCAGGAAATGTGGAAGGGCTGCCCAAGGATTGTATTGAACATCTTTCACCGAGACCCAAAATTTATTTAAATAGATGTAACAATTTTAGAAATAAACAATTCCCAAAAATTCTTAAAAACAAATGAAATTGAATTCTAAAAGAATACAGTAAACGAAAGAGTCCAAAGGTTTTTTTAACCCGAAAAATAGCTTTTACAACACAACAGTAAATGTAACCAGAAAAAAATCCACACTCTTTTACTAACTAAATAAGTTTCATTCACTCATTTACGCTTTTAAGAAAAACGATAAATTTGAACAATTAATTTACGTAAGTCGTATCATAAAGGGGTACAATGAGTTGACTGAATTACGTAATTAAATGATTTGGTTCAGTACTTTACAAAATTTTACGTGGCAAGCCACTTTAAGTCTGAAAGTGCACAGAGCCTCTGGTATCACGAAACTCGCTACAAGAACTACTCTACAGGAAACACCTGAAAAGCTGAAGCAAGAAACAAATTCTGGCGCCATTTTATGACAGTCGAATTTCACAATCTGGATCCATTTTAGTGAAAAGCATACATGATTTAAACATATGGAATCACGTAACTTGAGGTGGGAGCCCAGTCAGAAGTCCAACTGGTGTACTTTCAGCCACAGGAGCACACGGACGGCAGCCAGTCCGGTAAACGGAACTGTTATGTCCCCGCACACAGCGCGCCCGCTCGAACGAAACGGTCGACAGTCCCGACTAAGCACGCCAGCAACGGGCCCCACCACAACGGCCACAACCAAAAAAGAATCTGGCTCTATAACACACAGAGACAAATATTACTATGGAAAGCTTTAAAAATACAAACACAAAATACCTAAATTTGGACGCCAGAAAGTACACGAAACTTAAGAGGCTCAAAGGCATTAGTTATAGGCGTGTGAAACCATTTCCCCTAAAGCAATTTTAGACAAATGCCAGAAAAATCACTTGCAGGGAGAAAAATTTTTCACCAGTTAGGTAGCTCAGCAACACTCAACTAGTAGCAGTTGTAAGCCGGAGCACTTCCTTTAGCAGTTTGCAATTAATACCAGTCAGTCGTTACCCCAGGAAACGCACCACCATGCGGACGCACAACTTCGAAATATCGTCCCAGAGTCCGGAAACCACACTTGCTGGTAAGGCAGACAGTCCCTCCCCGCCGAACTCAGCCATCTGCTTGTAGACAAACTGGAGAAGAAGCGGAAATCTTCACATCAGCGATCCCCGTACCATGCTGCCGTAGACGGACACACTGACAACTCATGACCACCTCGTGTGTGCCTCCTGACCTCCTGGCGCACTCGTCCTTGCCGTCATCGCCCTGGTCAACATAGTATCACGCGGTTACTCCTCTTTCCAGAGCAGAGTCTCGCTGCGGAGCGCGAGGTTGCTCGCCGTGGAGGTTCGAGTTCTCCCTGGGGCATGGGTGTGTGTGTTTGTCCATAGGTTAGTTTACGTAGGTTTAAGTAGTTTGTAAGCTACGGACTGATGACCACGCAGTTTGAAACATTTGAACATTTCCAGGGCAGAGGTAAACAGTCGAGCACGATCCGATAGATCGAGGCGATAGTACACTAGTACACTAGTACAAACAGTAAAATGTTCAAATGTTTGTAAATCTATGGGACTTAACTGCTTGGTTATTAGTCCCTAGCTTACAAATTACTAAACTAACCTAAGGACAATACACACATCCATGCTCGAGGGACGATTCGAACCTGCCGCGGCGGAGTGGCCGAGCGCATTGAGGCGCTATCCTCCGATGTGCGAGGCCGTTCCCCGTCGGCGGTTCGAATCCCCCCTTAGAGAATGGATGTTTGTGCCGTCTTTACTATAAGGTATTTCACAAGTAGTTTGTAAGTTTAAGGACTCATGACCCCGCATTTAAGTCCCTTAAGCTTAACAAACATTTGATTCGAATGAAATAAAAGTTTTATGGGTGTTGTACCGCGCCATTATGTAAGAAGGCTATTACTTTAATAGCCGTCGTTCGTCGTTTCGACCAACGTTGTCTGGGTACTGATGTAATAGCCTTCTTACATCATGACGCGGTACAACACCCAGTAAACTTTTATGTAATCTGACTCTGGGCGCGGAAGCTGACGTAATTATAATTGATTCGAACCTCCGACGCGGGAGACCGTGCGATCCGTAACATGGCGTTCCAAACCGCTCGGCTACTTTCATGCGGCCAAAACAGTCAGGGGATCAGTTCAGACATCTTGGTTCTCAACTGTTGTATTCGGCAGAATATGCTAAAATGGTTCGAGGTCTCTCTGTGGGTTCTACGGAGTGGAGACAACAACATTACGACAGCCAAGATAGTGGTGATAACAGAAAGTTTCTGCGGAGGGGGTTGCTATAGAAATTACACAAGCAGTTGGGTATAGGTAATGGAGCAAGCAGGTAATGAAATACAACAACAACGTAACTTACCCGACGTTGTGGCATGGAGAAGCATAGGAAATTTGAGAACGGGAGTGAAAGAGGGTGGTGGCTGCAGCCATTGCACTGTCCCAAAGTGTAAATTCCAATCTCCTCATTTTCTACCTTTCTGCAGTTTATATTTCTGTTCCTGGGTATGTCTTACAGTTTAAAACCTCGTTCTAAAATCTATGTCTTACCATTTGTTCTAATAATCTGATGTGTACAACATTTGCAATGCCTCTGTAATTAGTCCAGCTGTGTACTGAACGAAACGGAAATTAAAATGAGCGAGTAACACGTCACGGGACTCAAACCAATACCAAGTGTTTTTCCAAGAATGGACCTCCCTCTGTCAGGGGTTATATTGAAGGTTCATAGTTTTCATTTTTGCTACTGTTAATGAAAGGAAGAATTGCTCTGCGATCCACGGTGGAGTGGCCGAGTGTTCTAAGGCGCCTTGCTGTGGAGCGGGCAGTTGCTCGCCGTCGGAGGTTCGAGGTTCTATCTGGGTCAGGGTTGCTTTAAGTAGTTTGTTAGTCTAGGGACTGATGACCATAACAGTTTCGTCCTATAGGTATACAAACATTTTAAATTTTAAATTATTATCATAATTATTAGTCACATATGGGCCTAATAGGGCACACGAAGTACACTCATGCGCTGTTGCTTTCGATAGCTGGCCTTCCTTTAATGCCCAAATTCGTTCCATCCTTTCAGAATTAAATCTCTCTCTTTCATTAGACCAAGGTGTTCTAGCCCTTTCTCTAATTTCCATCTGACCAACTTTCTAGTCGTAGACCTTTTCTCTCAATGTTTTTCTTTCTGTAACATCGCATTTAACGGTATACCGGATAGTTTAAAATCCTCCTTAAATGCAGCGATCCATTTAATTTTTCCAATTGTGTTATCGTAGCATTCTACTATTCTTTTTGACAACCTACAGAGTGCCATTGTTTTAATGTAACCATAAAATTTAAGTATTCGCTTTTTCGTGTCACAATATATGTCCGTGTATTCATCAATTTCTTTACTACTTCTCAGCTTATAAGTTTCTTCTTGAGTACGTTTGCAGCCTAGTAATTTTAAAATGGTCTTTATCTTTCTTATCATTTCTTCATTATTCATCTTACTATTCAAAATTAAAGTTTCTGATCCTTAAGAGCTTTCAACTTTGATTACAATGTAGTAAAGCCGATGTTTAATGAATTTAGAAAGTGATTTCTTATTATAAGTACTTTGCGTTAATCTGAATGCAGCTGTCATTTTTCTACGGCTAATTTTGTTTGCAGCTATTTCCAGAAGCTTTTCTTGAGTGATTTCCCCCGAAGTATTTAAATTGACGAACACCTTTTTCACGTTGAAAAACTTTGGAGCTCGTTTGTGCGTCTCGTATATTTGTAGTCCTAGTTTTTCTGCAACGTCTTTAAGAGTTTGATTTGTTACTATGATATGAGGTAATATCCCTAGTTAAAATTTTCAGATCAGCGGAAAAGGAGGCACCATGTACTGTAATATTGCTGATACCTGACTTTACTAATCAATCTATATTTATTATTATTACCCACGTTACAGGCTTTTTATCAGAGCACGCGAAACATTGCTAGCTCTTCCTATTCTTCCAGTATTCATTCATTCTTTCACTAATGGCTCTCGCCGGCCACGGTGGCCGAGGGGACTGAGGCTCTCCTGTCACGATCTGAACGGTCAAAACGGTCGGGGGTACGAATCCCTCCTCGGGCATGGATATTTGTGCCGTCCTTAGACTTAGCTAGTTCATAAGTAGTTTGTAAGCTTAGGGACTGATGACCCTGTAGGTAAGTCCCATAGGTTCTACAAACATTTGAACATTTATGAACTAATGGCTCTCCTCCTTTGTTCAGTCCACTTTGGTCTTTGGGCTTTAGGTGCTGTTTTCTCTGACATCACTTCTCTCTTATACACTTTTTGTCTAAAGACGAATTTGTCGATGATGTCTACTGAACCTATACGTGACCCTTACATATTAGTTTTCACTTGTATCATTCAGAGTGTAGTGGACATAAGACCAAGATGTACCTGAGGTTCTGTTGGTAAGTCTGGTTTGTGGAAGTCTGCTTTTGTGTCAATAAAATTTCAGTCGCCTCCTTCTACTGTCCACAGCGATGTTGGAAAACTTCCCTGTGGTATCCCTGGAGTGAAGGCTATAGCCTTCGTCTATAAGTTTTGGCCCAATAATTTTCCTAACGATTTTTCTTTCCTGTGTGAGGATGTTCTCAAGGTCGATTTTTGTGTGTAACATCAGTGTCTCACTGGCATACATCACCTTCGGTTTGATTACGGCTTTGTAGTGGCGAATTTTGCTGCAGGTGGAAAGACATTTCTTATTGTAGATAACCTGCGTTCTGTAAAAAACTCTCTTCATTTTCAATACTCTACTATTTGCGCGTTTCCTTCCTTTCCCGTCGGTTCGATCACTTCACCTAGGCACTTGATTCGTGCAACCCTGTTTGTCTTGCAATACTTCGTGTTCAGATTTGCTAGTTTCGTGCATAACTCAGTTTTTTGGAAGGAGATCTGCAGCCCTACTTTTTCGCGCACTCTTTGAGTATTTCTGTCTGTCTGTTTGGTGTCGTTTCATTATCTGTGAGTAGTCCCAGATTGTCCGCGAAGGCTAGACAGCCAACCTGTAGGTCATTCTTTGGCCGTCCAAGTCACACTGGCTTTCAGTGACCTTGTGTTTTCAGCTCCTTCTCCCACTCTTTGATCTTAAACTAACTTAAGGACAACACATACATCCGTGCCCGAGGGGGCGGAGGGGTTTGAACCCCCAAAGGCGAATGGCCGCGTGCACCGTAACATGGCGCCTCAGTGCTCACGGCTATTCCACCGCGGATTGAATTTCACCTTAGATATCGTGTCTTTCAGTGTTTGTTTGATCAGTCGCAATGTCCTGCCGTCCAAACCTTGCTCGTGTAATATGTTGGATATGACTGTCGGTCGACGGAGTAATACGCTTTCTTGAAGTCAACGAAGGTGGATATGACTGGACTGTTCCTGAGAGCTTTGATTTTCAGGGTAGACTTCAGATCGAAGATTTGTTCTGCACAGGAGCTACCAGAGTAGGTTCAGTAGACATCATCGACAAATTCGTCTTTAGACACAAAGTGTATAAGAGGGAAGTGATGCCAGAGAAAACAGCACCTAAAGCCCAAAGACCAAAGTGGACTGAAGAAAGGAGGAGAGCCATTAGTGAAAGAATGAATGAATACTTGTGCTCCAGCTGGTCCTGTGTCCTTTGCAGTAGGCACGCTGAAAATACTTTGTATGCGACTTGTTTCAGTGAGATGCCCCTGTAATTGTTTACATCTATGAGGTCGCCGTATTTGTGCAGTGACTGGATCAGTGCACATTTACAGTCGTCTTTTACCTTTTCTGATGTCCATATGTCTGTGATGATCTCTGTGAGTTCTCGGAGTGAGTTTGGTCCATGGTTTTTCAGCAGTTCGGCGACTATGCCTCTTCGCCAGATGTCCTGTTATTTATGAGTCTGAGCATGTTCTCGTGAACTTCATCTTGTGTCGGGAGCATTGCGTCTGTGTGTCTATCTGTGGGTTCTTTGCCTGGGAATCACTCTGTGGGTTCTGAACAGTTGAGAAGTTCTGCGAAGTATTTTGCCAACACCTTGCAGTACCATCTGCCAGCCACTTAAATGTGATTTGTAGTGTATCACATGAAAATGTAGATGCAGTTCTCTTTATTCGACAGTGCCAATTTTCCTTTACTTTTTCTGAAGCGGAGGTTTCGTGATGTGTATCCTCGAATGTGCTCTGCAAACGTCCTGTAGAAGTCCCTTACGTTCTAGTTGCGGAAGTTGTCCTCTGTAGAGTCCAGCTGTTCCTTCAGTTATTTGCTTTTGGATTGTCTGATAATTTTTGCTGTTGTCTTTAGTTGAATACCTGTAACTTTTCTGGGGGCTTGGTATTGTTTCATTTCTGGTTTGCCAACTACCTCGCGCCGCACACATTCTCGCAGTCAATGTCCCGCTATCGGTGCTTTGTGTTCTTCTTCCGAGGAACGAGGGCTCGCGCTTTTTCTATGATTTTCGGCAATAATTTTGCCAGTCGTTTGTATGTTTTTTCACTCCAGAGTCAGCGATAGTTTTGAGTCAAATTTCATTCGGTAACTTTTTTCTACAAAATATTATCTTGGATGTGATAGTGCTCAGAGTCAATGTTGGCCCACCTACGTACCTATACCTCATGAACCTCTTTCTGTACTTGATACGAGATTACCACATGGTCAATTTGGAACTCGCCTCACTGCTGGACCGGTCAAAGCAAAGTTTTCTGTTTTATGGGGTGTTTTCTGAAAGATGTGGACATGAAATCAAATCTTTCAAATGTTTGTTAAACGTATGGGACTTATTGTAAATGCGACATAAAGTCATTGAGGAGGCAGGCGACCAGGATGAAATGATTGGATGGTACTGCTTTGAAGCTGGTTAGGTCGCAAATTCTTTATTATAGGTCACACTTCATGTACAGCGTGCCCTCAAAAACGACCCGTTTCGGCTTTACCATCATCAGATCAGCATCTACAAATATAAAAATAACGCAATTTCTCACATGACAGAAAAAGTAGTAAGTTACATTTCATATTAAAAATGATGATTTACGTCGTGCTATACCTCTTCCGTGCCATGTGCACACGTGAACAGACGTAAGAAGTTGTTTAATACACATACAAAAGCAGACTACAAACTTTAACATATTCTGTATCGTCCAGGTAGACATTTCTTGCCACCAGGTGGCATTACAAGGCGTATAGTGGCGCCATATCGCATAAGGTTATGCATATTAGTTACATAGGGTGGCTGTGCATTTATTGTACAAAGTATAAAATATACAAAGGTTTTAAGAGAACAATTGTACAAAGGCTTCTAAAAAACAAAAAGTATCATTGATTTGTCAGCTGTTAAACCTTTTTGTTGTTAGTCATGACAAGCTATACAAGCACCATGTAATCAAAGTTAAAACAACATAAGCAAAATAAAATAAAATATTTTATTAAAATTGCTATACCACGAAGATGACGTTCTACAGGCGCGAAATTTAACCAACAGGAACAAGATGCTGTGATATGCAAACGATTAGCTTTTCAGAGTATTCCCACAAGATTTGCACCGGTGGCGACACCTACAACATGCTCACATGAGGAAAGTTTCCAACAGATTTCTCATACACAAGCAGCAGTTGACCGGCGTTGCCTGGTGAAACGTTGTTGTGATGCCTCGTGTAAGGAGGATAAATGCTTTCCATCACGTTTTCGACTTTGATAATGGTCGGATTGTAGCCTATCGCGATTGCGGTTTATCGTATCGCGCCATTGCTGCTCGCGTTGGTCGAGATCCAGTGACTGTTAGCAGAATATGGAATCTGTCGGTTCAGGAGGGCAATACGGAACGCTGTGCTGGATCCCAACAGCCTGGAATCACTAGCAGTCGAGATGACAGACAAAAAAATGTTCAAATGTTTGTAATTCTATCGGACCAAACTGCGTGGTCAGCAGTCCGTAGCTTACAAACTACTTAAACCTAGGTAAACTAACCTACGGACAAACACACACACCCATGCCCCAGGGAGGACTCGAACCTCCACGGCGAGCAACCGCGCGCTCCACAGGCATCTTATCCGCATGGCAATAACGGATCGTGCAACCTCCTCTCGATCCCTGAGTCAACAGATGTGAACGTTTGCAAGACAACAACCATCTGCACAAACAGTTCGACGACGCTTGCAGCAGCATGGACTATCAACTCGGACACCATGGCTGCGGTTACTCTCGACGCTGCATCACTGACAGGAGCGCCTGCGATGGTGTATGCAATGACAAACCTGGTTGCACCAATGGCAACACGTCGTTTTTTCGGATTAATCCAGGTTCTGTTTACAGCATTATTATGTCTCATCTGTGTTTGGTGACTTCGGGTGAACGCACATTGAAAGCGTGTATTCGTCATCGCATTACTGGCGTATCACCTGGAGTGATGGTATGGGGTGCCATTGGTCACAAGTGTCGGTCACCTCTTTTTCGCATCGATAGTACTTTGAACAGTGGCCGTTACATTTCAGGTGTGTTATGGCCCGTGGCTCTACCTTTCATTCGATCCTTGTGAAACCCAACTTTTCAGTAGGATAATGCACGACCGCATGTTGCAGGTCCTGTACGGGCCTTTTTGGAAACGGAAAATGTTCGACTGCTGCCCATGCCAGAACATTTCCTGATGTCTCACCAATTGAAAACGTCTGGTC
This sequence comes from Locusta migratoria, assembly GCA_026315105.1. NCBI lineage: Eukaryota > Metazoa > Arthropoda > Insecta > Orthoptera > Acrididae > Locusta > Locusta migratoria. The sequence continues at coordinate 365,418,425 of CM048750.1, read as the reverse complement.
AATGGTGACCGAGCAACTGGCTCGTCACAATACACCAGTCACTACTCTTGACGAAATGTGATATCATGTTGAAGCTGCATGGGCATCTGTACCTGTGCACGCCATCCAAGCTCTGTTTGACTCAATGGCCAGGCGTATCAAGGCCGTTATTATGTCCAGAGGTGGTTGTTTTGGGTACTGATTTCCCAGGATCTAAGCACCTAAATTGCGTGAAAATGTAATAACATGTCAGTTGCAGTATAATATGTCCAATGAATACCCGTTCATCATCTGCATTTCTTCTTGGTGTAGCGATGTTAATGGCTAGTAGTGAATATTTCTAGACTCCGTGGAAGGGTTTGTTGAAGGGTTTGTTGAATGAAATGAATAGTATAATGATTATAGAATGCGGACTCAGAAGAACCTGCAAGAAGACAGAAGTAACGAGAACTGGTAGAATGAAAATAGGGAGAACTTTAGAATTAAAATTGAGGAACTTGACGAAGCAAAACTATTCTGATATATTAGAAGCACAAGCTAGAAGTAAGAATAACACTGGAAGTGAAATAGGTGCGTACGAGGCAATCGATATTGCCTTAATATGAAGGTTGAACTTTTGAGTATGTATGTCTGGACCGTAGCCTTATATGGAAGTGAAACGTAGACAGTGCGGAAAAGCGGAACAGAAGAGAATCGAAGAATCTGACATGTGATTCTTCAGAAAAATGTTGAGACGCAGGTGGACTGTTACGATAATGAACGAGGTGCTCCACAGAGTCGATGAAGAAAGGAACTTTGTAAAACAATGATAAGAACAGATGAGGTTATAGAACACGTTAATACATTTATTTAAAGGCATCAAATATGCTTAAATATATTTAAAAAAATTCAAAGAAAAATTACTTTTATGTGTAGACACAGCGTAATTTATGCCGCGAAGTCAAATATTTTAGAAATTTACTCATTTGTGAAACCAATCGCCTGAAAGCTTTATTCCACAGTTAGCGTACAAAAAGACTGAATAGGGATTATATTTCAATTACGCTTCCGCACTTACGCCATAACACTTTTCATTCTTTATATATATATATATATATATATATATATATATATATATATATAAAGAATGAAAAGTGTTATGGCGTAAGTGCGGAAGCGTAATTGAAATACGCCATAACACTTTTCATTCTTTATATATATATATATATATATATATATATAAAGAATGAAAAGTGTTATGGCGTAAGTGCGGAAGCGTAATTGAAATATAATCCCTATTCAGTCTTTTTGTACGCTAACTGTGGAATAAAGCTTTCAGGCGATTGGTTTCACAAATGAGTAAATTTCTAAAATATTTGACTTCGCGGCATAAATTACGCTGTGTCTACATATATATATATATATAGGAAGCCCCGCCATCTCTGTACTGCTCGGGTGCTACATTTGCTGCGAGCATTGGCCCATGCGATGGCAGTGCAGCCTGCTCGAGAGGGTCATAACGAACAACTGCCTATCGTTACCATGAGTGAGGGTGAGCCTCCTCAAACTCTAAGCCGATTTGCGAGAGGGGCTGAATCCCTACGACGGGAGGGATGACGGGCTTACATCAGGAGCGAAATGGAACCTGAGTTATGCATGTGCAGGAAATACAGGCCATCGTATCTGCTGGGCTTACATTCACCACGAACATATTGATAGGTAGTTTAAAATTTCCGTTGGAGGTTCATTGTTTTTCCTTTTTGTGTCCTGCACTCTGCAAAATCCATTTTTCAATTTTTAACTATGCCGGTTAAAACATTCGTTGACGTTATAGTCAGCTGACCGAGTGAGTAACAAAGAGTCTCGAAATACCGAACCCGCGTTCATGAGGTGGCAGGTCATACCCGGACATGGCAAGACAAATTTTGCTTTCCACGGTTTCCCAAATCGGCTTGCGGTTGAACGAAGCTATTCAGACTGTTAAGGCAGAGCACTGATTGTGATGGGGGATTGTAACACAGTAGTAGAAAAAGGAAATGAAGGAAAATTAACAGGTGGATTTGGACATGAGAAAAGATATGAAAGAAAAGGTGTCATAGCAGAATTTTGCGCATATTACAAATTAATCACCACAAACACTTAGTTTAAAGACTATGCAAGAACCAGGAGATACCAGAAGGTACCAGATACATTTTATAATGGTAATACATAGATGTGGGAACGACATTTTAAATTTTATGACATACCCATGAGAGGATATAGACTCTCATCATAACTTACTGGCTACGAACTGTACATTTAAACTATAGAATCTGGAGAAAGGCATGAAAATGAGAAGATGGAACCTGGATAAATTGAGGGAACCAGAGGTTGTCTAGAGTTTCAGCGCCAGCTTTAAGAAAGGATTTCCTGAAACGAAAGAAAGTAAAACAGTAGAAGAATGGGTAGCTCCGAGAGACACAGTAGTGAAGTCCGCTCAGGATCATATAGGTAGAAAAACAAGGCGTAATAGAAGTCCTTGGAGATACTGTACTTGATTGGTGAAAGGAGAAAATATAAAAATGCAACAAGTGCAGCAGGCAAAAGGCAGCTGAAAAATGAGATTCACAGGAAGTGAAGACTGGATACGCAGGGATGACTAGAACAAATGCAATACCATAGAAGGAGGTTTAACTAGGGGCAAGTTAGATACCGCCTACTCGAAAATGAAAGAGACGTTTGAAGACAAGAGAAGTAGCTGCACGAATATTAAGAGCTAAGATAGAAAACTAGTGCTAAGTAAAGAAGGAAATGCTGGAAGTTGGAAGGAATTTATTGAGGGTCTTAAGAAGGGAAATGAATTTGACAGCAGTATTGTATAAAGGGAAGAGAAAGCTAAGATAGGAGATGTGATACAGCAAGGCTAATTTGACAGAGCACTGAATAATAAGTCGCTGGAGCCGATGATATTCGCTATGAACTGGCATCGTTGGGAAGGTCACTCATGAAACAAAATACTATTCCACCTATTGTGTAAAATATATGAGACAGGATAAATACTCTCTGACTTCAAGGTGGATATAATAATTCCATTTCCAAATAAACCTATTGCACACATGTGTGAAAATTACAGAGTTATCAGTTTATTAAATCGTGGCTGCAAAACACTAACACGAATTATCTACAGAAGAATGAACAAACTGGTAAAACTCGACCTCGTGAAGGATTAATTGCGTTTAGGAGAAATGTAGGAAAACGTGAGGCAGTACTTACATTCGGACTTAGGTTTAGGAAATACAAACCTACATTTTTAGCTTTTGTAGATTTTGAGAAAGATTTTGATAGGAATATACTCTTTGAAGTTCTGAATACAGCAGGGGTAAAAATTAGGGAACGAAAAGTTATACACATCTTGTACAAAAGCCAGACAGCAGTTATAAGAGTTGAAGCGCTCTAAAGGGATGCGGCGGTTGTAGCACTTCCTTAATGTTATTCAGTCTGTACAATGAGCAAGCTGTGGATGAGTGTAAGGAGAAATTTGGAGAGGGAATTAATGTTCATGGAGAAGAAATAAAAACTTTGTGGTTTGCCGATGATATTGTGATTGTGTCAGAGACAGCAGAGGAGCAAGATGCACAATTGAACGGAATATCTCCATAAATACCCTGCGTATGACATTTACCGGCAGATCAGAGCTTTCATGAAACCGTTTTTACGATATATCTCCCGTTCCACTACCTAATAGTGCTCGGTAAAATGTATTATCTACATCTCTCCGTTTCCGATTTTATTTCCCTACATCTACATCCACATGCGACACTCTTCAAATCACATTTAAGTGCCTGGCAGAGGTTTCATCGAACCAACATTGTACTATTTATCTCCCATTCCATTCTCGAATAGCGCGCAGGGAGAAAGAACACCTGAATCTCTCCGTTCGAGCTCTGATTTCTCGTATTTTATTCTGATGGTCATTTCTACCTATGTAAGTGGCAGTTAACAATATATTTTTGCATTCGGAGGAGAATGTTGGCGATTGTAGTTTCGTAAGTAGCCCACGCCGCAGCGATAAGCGCCGCTCTTGTAATCATTCCCATCCCAGATCCTGTATCATTTCCGTAACGCTGTCTCCCTTGTATCGTGACAATACGAAAAGAGCTGCCCTTCTCTGGACTCTTTCGATGTCCTCCGTCAAACCCACCAGATACGGAGCCCACACTGGGCTGCAGTACTCCAAAAATGGACGGACATGCGTAGTGTAGTTCTGTTGCACTTTTTATGGGCTCTGCCCAAAAACGCAATCTCTGGTTCGCCTTTCCCAAGACATTATCTACGTGTTCTTTCCAGTTTACGTTTGAATTAATAGTAATTCCTAGGTATTTTGTGGAGTTTACAGACTTCACTTTTGATTGTTTTAACTTGTAAACAAAGTTTAACGGATTTATTTTCGTACTCATGTGGACGACTTCACACTTCTCATTATTTATAGTCAATTGCCAATTTTCACACCATAGTGATATCTTATTCAGATCGTTCTGCAATTGGTTTTGCTCTTCAGATGATGTTACTAGACGGTAAATGACGGCGTCATCTGCAAATAACCTAAAAGAGCTACTTAGATTTTCCCCTAAATCGTTTATGTAAATAAGAAACAGTAGAGGACCAATAACACTACCTTGTGGAATGCCCGATATCACTTCTGTTTTAGTCGATGACTTACCGTCGATTACTACGAACAGTGTCCTCTTTGATAGGAAATCCCCTATGCAGTTGCAAATTTGGGGCGATATACCATAACCACGCAATTTGAAGAAAAGCCGTTTGTGAGGTACGGTGTCAAAAGCTTTCTGGAAATCAAGAAATACGGAATCGATTTGCGAACTCTTGTCGATAGCGCCCATCACTTCGTGTCAATAAAGAGCTAGTTGTGTTTCTCATGAATGATATTTTCTAAATCCGTGTTGACCTTGGGTCAAAATATCATTCTGTTCGAGGTAATTCATAATATTTGAATACAGGATATGTTCCAAAACCCTGCTACAAATTGACGTCAATGAAAAAGGTCTGTTGTTTAGTGGATTACTCCTACTGCCTTTCTTGACGATGGGTGTGACCTGTCCAACTTTCCAATCTTTTGGTACAGAACCTTCTTTGAGAGAGCGGTTGTATATGGCTCTTAAGTAAGGGGCTATCGCTTCAGCATAATCAGATAGAAATCTAATGGGTATATAGTCCGGACCAGGTGACTTGTTCTTGTTAAGTGATTTTAGTTGCTGCACTATTCTATTGTGATGATCATGTCTCCCTATGTAGATGGGTGCTAATATAATATGTTCGCATTCAGAGAGGGAAGTTGGTGAAAGAATTTTCGCAAATAGATCTTGCCGCAATGTATAATGATTTCCACCCCAACCCGTGCATGATTTCCGTGACACTCTCTCCCCTGTATGGAGATAATACCAACCAGCTGAACTTTCTCCTTATCCCGCGTCAGTCCCATTTGGTGGGGATCCGACAGTGCACAACAATACAAAAGAATAGGACGGACAAGTTTAATGCAGGCAGTTTCTTTAGTAGAAATATTGCATCTTCTCGTTTTGCCTATGAAGCGTAGCTTTCGGCTCGCCTTCCGTACGATATTTTCTATGTGTCCTTTCCAATTACGGTTGTTCGTTGTAGTAATTCCTACGTATCTAGTTGTAATTTAGGGCCTGTAGATTTGACTGATATATCGTATAAATGAACTTTCACGGATTTATTTTAGTACTCATATGGACAACTTCACAGTTATTATTTAGAGTAAATTGCCGACTTTTGCACCATGTAGATATATAAATCGTTTTGCAGTTGCTTTTAATCTTCTGGAGATTTAACTGACCTATAAACAATCTAACAGATTGTTCACATTGTCCCATAAAGTTGAATAACAGGAGCAAGACAATGAGATGAACCGTAGTCTGAGAAAATCAGGCGATGTTGTAGGAATGTTAGGTGATGAGAGAATAAAAGTAGTACATGAGTTTTGTCATTTGGGTAGCGAAATAACTTCTGAAAGTCGAAGTAAAAAAGATGTAAGATGAATGGCTAAGGCAAGAAAAACGTTTCTGAAGTTGCGAAATTTATTGACATTCATCATTAATGTAAATGTTAGGAATGTCTTTGGTGAAAGCATTTTTCTAGAATATAGCATTGTACTGGTGTGAAACGTGGACGAAAAATGTTGAAGATTGGATGGGTAGATCGCGTAACTAATGAGTAAGTACTGAGTAGAAATGGGTAGAAAAGAAGTTTCTGGCATTCCTTGTCTAAGACATGGGATCGTTTGGTGGAACACATTCTGAGATATCAGCGAATCGTCAATTTAGCATTGGAGGGACGTGTGTGAGATAAAAACCAGGGGAAACCGGGGGTCAAATGCAGGAAGCTAGTTCAAAGGCATGTAGGTTGCTTGAGAGGCTGCTTGGTGATGGAACATGTAGAGCTGCATTAAACCAGTCTTTTTACTGATGACCACAACAAAAACAAATAGTTTTGTTCTATTTTTAGCAAATGCATCACCCACCGCGATCATTTTGTTCATAATAAGTTCAATCCACCTAGAATGAGCGAGGGAGTAGTGCATTGTTTTCAGAACCAGCTCCATGCACTTTTAGCGATGTCAGGACTTCAAATTTTCAGTGCCTAACGTTTTCATTTGAAGCGAAGAGGGCCTGTCAATGTTTTAGGCAAAGGAGAGATGCACTGCAGTAAAAAATAAGTGTATCTGAAGATTGCGTAAAAAAAGGAAACAGTATTAGAAACCTTAATCTTCTGCAGGTAACCACCGGTACTCCAGTGGCTCAAGCAATAATAAGGAACGTTGATAATTTACTAAAAACATATTTTGGCACTGACTAGAGAAAACTCTAAAACGTTGGAAGCTACACGACTGTAACCGACAAAAGGGCGTCAAACCCTATTTGAAGTACGGAACGATGCGTGTGAAATCATGTTCCGACCTGAATAATATTCAGGTGAGCGTAAAAAATGAAGACGGTTATATGAGCATATATTATACGCTCATAAAAATTAATTAAAGAAGATTATATGAGCATATATTATATGCTCATATAACCTTCTTTAATATGCTCATATAACCTTCTTTAATTCATTTTTTACGCTCACAGTACAAATGCTCTTCCCTATTTTGTCTAAAACAAAGGGCGTATAATAGTATACTAACCTTAATTTTCTCCTTATGCCGTTCATACGAAATATTTCTACACAAAGCGTGTACGTGATACGTCTTGACATTTTAATCTGTATTCGTTTTAATTGCAATGCTTACGTGTCTAGTGGATATTATAACTCAGTTTTGCCAAAAATAGCGATGAAATTGTGGAATAAAGAAAGGCGACTGTACTGCGAATGTTTCAGAACAAACTCCATCATTAAAATTTGATTTATGAGAAAAGCAAGAAGAAAAAGCCTCCAGTAAAAACTTGAATTTATGACAAAATTTATATACACGCCAGTAAAACATTTTTCGCACTCCTGCAAAATATACGGAATTGGATCGAGTTGATTTTATAATAAAGGCGTTATATATATATATATATATATATATATATATATATATATATATATATATATATATATATATATATATATATATATATGAATTTGGCCAGCTATGGACCGCATACAACTTAAGACTAATGGTGTTTCTCTCTCTTCCTTTCTTTCCAGGACTTCTTCATTTTCTCTCCAACTGCTCGTCTCTGGTCATCTGTCCACACTCTCTTTAGTCGAGGTTTGGGCTTATCTTCTTCATAGGTTGCGTTTTCTATCTGTAGCCTGAAGCGATTCCTGTCACATATTATTATTTCTTCTGTAACACCTATTTTGTTTGCATCTTTCTTCACTACTTCAGTTTATTAACATAATTAAAAATTTTCTTTGTAATCCGTGTGTCTTCCATTCTTTTTAAATGTCCGTAAAATTTTAGCCGTTTTTTCTCATTGTATCTGTGATTTTTTTCTGTATTTTTGTATAAATCCTCATTTCCCCTTTTCATCCATATGTTCTTTTCCTTAGTATTTTCCTCTCTCTTTTTTCTATTCTCTTAGTTCACATTTCTTATTCAGTGTGAGGCACTCTGAGCCATTTGTTGCTTGTGTCTTAATAACTGAATTATAATGTCTAAGCTGCGCTTGGATGGATATTGCTTTCTTATTGTAGTAGTTCTGTGTTAATTTGTAAGTAAATTCTAACTTCTTTACTCTTTCTTTATTTCTTGTGTTATCTAGACCGTTGGCTTGGATCCATTCCCCTAGGTATTTAAATTTATCAATTCTTTTAATTTTCCCATACTTTGTTTTCATAATTTTCTCTCCATTATGTTTGTGTGCTATATATTCGGTTTTTTCGGAAGATTATATATATATAAGCACTTTGTAAACATGAACATGTAGTAGACAATCGTTGCGAAATCACACTTATTACAGACAAAACGAATTTTCTTTATACTTCGCTTACTATTCTGAAAATAATCAGAATGATAACTATACGGTACATGACTTTAAATGCATGAACGAACTATGAAAGTAACTGCCATGAAGGAAACACGGCACTAGTCAGCATTGTTATAAAGTTACTTGCATCGCTTTACAATATGGAATGATATGTTGATTCTGAACGTCCGAACAGTTAAGTAAAGAAAGCAGAAAATATCACATTTTAGTTACCTGCAAGAAAAATTACAGTAGAAAAAAAAGGATGCGCACATTCCCCGGACGACTTGCAACTAGAGTTCATTCTCGTTTGAGGAACAGGACCTCGGAAGTAGGTTAAGACGGGATTAATTTGAGCTAAACCACTGCCGCTGCGGATTGGGAAGTTAAGCGCTGGCTGCGAAATATCGGAGAGAAATGAGGTCGAAAGGCGAAGATGGCAGCCACTGTAATAGACGAGCCAAGCGTCTCCTCTGTGCTCATTACGACGTGGCTGACTTACAGACATTTTTCTCATCCTGTGTACGGTTTAGATAACGAACTAGGATGAAAGAAAGAAAAATATGTCTCAGTAGACAATTTTGACAACTGGTGGCATAAGTAAGGTAAAAAGGAAGGTTGAGGCTTAACGTCCCGTAGACAACGTGGTCACTAGAGATGTGGAACCACAAGTGTCGAGAGTAATATGTTAGAATTTGCTGAGAGTAAGAATATCTTTGTCGTTATATTTCTCAGAGAAGAAACGGAATAGAACGAGAACTTGGTAACGCCCAAACTAAAGTAAAAATAAAATTATTTTTAAAACTTAAAATATAGGTTACTCATTGTGCTGTGGATTTAAAACATCTTCATTTTACTAACAGAAGATGGTCAATAATGGCCGAAAGATAATATGTTGTTGAAATTGCAATTGATTTCGGTGCAACGTAAACTATCTCTATAAAATAAAAGTTAGTTAAAAATCATTTATGTGTCGCTACATGACGACTGAAATATCGTTCTTTCCTAATGTTAAACTAAGTGTTCTTTATATAACAATAAACCTAGGCAGCGAATATGGAAGTCGTAAAGTGCTTTCAGATGTCTAGTAAAGCAGTGCCTCAACATGAAAATTGAAAAAAGGTGCAGAGATAAAAGTCAACATATTTTCTGGCGGGAGGGCAAACATGTAGTTCACGACGAAATATTTTAGAATGTGCTAGCGTTCAAAATTAAATTCTGACGAAGAAAAAATACTACGTGGAACGAAGTGTAAGGAAATAGAACTATGAAGTGATACGAAGTACCTTTTAACGATAGGGTTGGAGTTTTAAGCAAATGACGATTGAGAAAAACGGAAAGGGTAATTAAATATATCATTAAATTGGTTTACGAGAGTCTTATACAATTCAATTTAAATGTGGTAATACCTGACACACTTCGGAAAGCAATACATTTGACAATACAGAAATGAGCCACTAACACTGCGATTAATATTGTACTGTTGGTCATCGTATCAACGTACCAAATATATATTTTAAATATTTTTGTAGGTGGAGAGACGAATCGAAAATCCAACAAAAAAATCATCCAAAAGTAGCACCAAGCTGTTCGATATATGAAGAAAGAAATGTCTGAGGATGAGTAGGTTTCTTGATAAATGGTTAAATCTAAACGAAAAATAATTTGTAAAACTGCCAAACTGTTTATAAAATGACCGTGGGACAAGATAAATCTTGGAAACTAGAGCAATGTTGTTACTTGATCTATAAGATCTTATCATAGTTTCTTGGTTTCATTTTAACAGCAGAATCTTTTTGTAATTAGCTATGATAGCAATGGGAACGAGCTGGAAAAAAAATCCTCTGCGATTTTTTAATTTCTTGTACCGCGCAGCAGGAAGCTGTTGAGTGAAACATTGTTGCATTACTGGTTCTAGCAACTGACATAACATAAACTGTTTAGGGCCAGTTCGTCCATCTCTCGTTAATCTTGTCGTTAGTAAACCAGAAGATGCCTTTAACGTCTCGTTAAATGTGCTCGTTAAGTGCACTGCGTTTGTCCTTGCCACATACACCTCTCGTTTGCTAACCTGGAGAAAACGAGAAGATACGATATATTTCGACTATGTTGGCAATAGAAACAAATGAAAGTGCAGTCTGAATAAACAGCTGTTGCCCATATTTGATATCAGGGAAGAGGTTAGCAGACAGTTGTTATTTGGTGCTATGGCAATCAAACGTGAAAGAAGCTCAAATTTTAAAAGAAATTAGTGCGAGAGTCTTGTGTCCTTAATAGAGAAATATGACACTGGAATGAAAAGCCCGGCGAGAAGCGTCGTAAAATTGTACCTTAGTGCAAGCAATAAATTGCGCGTAGGCGAAAGTGCACCGTTCCTGTAGATAGGAGGAAGAAATCGCATTTTAGGCCTTACACTAGGTGCAACAAGCATAAGTAAATACTGAATTAATAAGTTTGCAAATATGGATAATGTATTCTGTTTTTTATTACAACAGATAACTTACAAAATTAATAACCATATGTTGGTCTCTTCAGGTGGTCGTGTAGTTTTTCATGCAGCATTTCCAAAGTGACTTTTCGAAGACGAAATTGCGTAACAAATTCTGCATCATCCCAGCATTCAAAATGATTTGGACGAACAGAAATACGTCTAGGACGCCTTATACGGGCAATGTCCTCTAGATCATCCAAAATATTGACATCGTAATAATTGTCAACGAAATCTCACTCCAGTCATTTGCATCATACCGATTCTCACTTAATTGGCGTTACCCGTAAGTTTGTATTTTGATATCGCAACAATATTTTTATGGTTATGTTGCGTATCTGCAATATATCAAAGTCATCTAATGGCTACTGACTTGGATAGGTCGAACAATATGACGACACAATTTACCAATAAAGCTGCTTTCCACACTAGGTTTTCATACCTGTAGTGCTTCTGTTATTTTGTTCGATAAATCGGTCTTTTTCACGTGAATATATTGATGTATTTTAGCGCTTTGGAATCCTGCCATTTTGATACAGATTCTCAGTTAACTGGTCGTTAGACGTGTAACGAGGAGAATTTTCTCGTTAACTTAACGGCCAGTTTGAGGTCCTTTAACCTGTGCTTACCTCATAACGAAACATTGACAAAGGCAGTTCTCCACTAACGATAAGTTAAAATCTTAACTGTAACTTAACAAGACATTGGCAAACCGGCCCTTAATGTTATCTTCATTCCAGTGCCGTCTGAGCAAATTATGTCTGTATATTCGGCAGTGACTGAGCGTGCTGTTTACCACCGAAAAATACAACCAGTCACTTTATTGTGAAATTATACTTGTTTTATTTCACTAACCAATTTTCAAATCTTTTCAGATTCATCTTCAGACCATGCATGGGTTACAGGTTACTTTCAAGCGTGATACTGGGTGCTGGCTCTGTGGTGAGAAAGCAGGCGTTAATAAATAGACTTAAGCGTTGTTTAAGTCGCGTTTGGTATCTGGAATTTTGTGAATTAGTTATTTTACTTACTGCGACTTTATAGCAAGCTTTTTATAAATTATTTTCATTTCTCAGGTTTCCTTGTGATTAGATTTTAACAGTAGGTCTCTGATACATACTGTTAACACCGCTTCGCCGGCCGCGGTGGCCGAGGGCACTGAGGCGCGCCAGTCACGGTCAGCACGGCCACTACGGTCGGGGGTTCGAATCCCCCCTCGGGCATGGACATATGTGCCGTCTTTAGTCTTAGCTAGTTCGTAAGTAGTTTGTAAGTTTAGGGACTGATGACCCCGTAGTTAAGTCCCATAAGCTGTACAAACATAATATAAAATAAAACAAAAACGCTTCATCGGTGTCAACATGTGCTTTTACAAGTAATGTTATTTACAGACTTCTTAAATTTGAGATATAGCACTCTTTATATGGAGAAGTTTATTTGCGTGTGATACAGTCGCTCTTAGAGCAACTAATTTCGTTGATATTAAAGTGGAAAAATGCATAATAAATTATAGTCTGTTTTGTTTGCATAGGATTTCATCCTTAAATATGTATGTAAACCATCAGTTAAAAGGGCAAGAACAAAAATTCGTACTAATTCTTATTTTTATTCATAGACTAATATTTCTAGAATATTAATAAAAATTAGTAGATGGTTACTCATTTATTATATGGAATAAGTAATAGAAGGTATTTATACATTTGTTCTTTGGTTGTGTTTTGGCCTTATTATTAGTTTGTGAAAGGATGGCACGAAGGGGGAGGGGGGAGGGAGGGCAGGAGGGTTTTTGCTAAATTAGCTTTTTTACACTAATTCGTTCTCAAAAATTTTGGGGAAGAAATAGGTCTTTCAGTTAATTCTGGTCATTACGATGGTTGCTAGATGTTGTATTTGTATTAAGGACGATCTCCTTTTCTTCAGAAAGACTAAGTTTCTCACCTTTGTTAGCAAAATAGTTTATGAGTATCATCCAATGAAGGCTTTCACGGACGGCGTCTTCATCAGTAAACACTTCCGGGCTGAGTTGTCGTGTCGATCTATAAAACTTCCTCTCCCTGACGTTTCGTTCTCGACTACGGAGAACATCTTCCGAGGTTGAGTCGACGACTGGCTTCTGGGGGCTGAGGCCGCTCCTTATATCAGATCGTAGAGGGCGCCACCTCACGTCACGTGGTGTCGATGTGTGGCTGTCTCTGGCTATCGCCTGTTCTCTCGATTGCGAGCAATCGAGTGTCACGTGATTGATGCAAACGCTAGTGGATAGAGCCAATAACATTTGTGAACCAGGCTACTTACAGGAAGAACTAAACCACTTGCGATAGGCCTTTGCGAAAATGGTTACACAAATAGCGAAATTAACCGAGTACTTCACCCAAGTAGTAAAATGCACAAAAACAGGAGACAGCAACAACCATCAGCTGGAAAAGTATTTCTTCCGTTCATTCATAACATCACGGATGGCATTGGAAAAGTACTGGCCAAGTTTCGGGTGGAGACTATTTTCAGACCGACTAAGAAAATTAGTGAATGCCTTAGATCAACAAAAGATGCTCGTTATCCCCTGGCCACATCAGGGGTTTATAAAATTCCGTGTAGTTGTGGCAACGTTTACATAGGAACCACAAAAAGAAGCATTAATACACGTTTGACAGAGCATAAAAGAAATTGTCGCTTGGGACAGATCGACAAATCGGCAGTGGCGGAACATGTTTTCACGGAAGGAGATCACGAGATAAAATTTGGTGAGACAAGTGTGCTGGCGAGAACGTCACACTATTATACACGTATGTATAGGGGGCAATTGAATTCCACAAACATCAATACAATTTTAATCGTAAAGAAGAAGGATTAAAATTAGACAAGATATGCCGATCGACGAAGCATCAATCACGTGACAATCGATTGGTCGCAATCGAGAGAACAGGCGATAGCCAGAGATAGCCATACATCGACGTCAAGTGACGTGATGTGGCGCCCTCTACGATCTTATATAAGGAGCGGCGTCAGCCCCCAGAAGCCAGTCGTCAACTCAACCTCGGAAGATGTTCTCCGTAGTCGAGAACGAAACGTCAGGGAGAGGAAGTTTTATAGATCGACCACGGCATCTCAGCCCGGAAGTGTTTACTGATGAAGAGTATCAGTATGTTCTGTTGTATATTGTCTGCAGTATGACCCTGTTGGGAATGCTATGTGACTAAGTTGGATTTGTTAAGTTTGTTAAGACAGAGTGTATTCTATATATGTGGTTGTGAAGCACACCTTCTACTTCGACCAACATAGAAGCTTGGGCATGAATTACAAACGAGTTTATAGACACCTGACTTCTTGTATTTTTGTATATCGGTTTATGTATTGTAGATAATTTCATTTTGTATTTCGTTGTTTGTGAAGAAACTTATTTTGCATGATGTACAATGTTGCCCTCACACTTAATAAAACCAGTGGAACTGTTAAGCTAAAGTGCAATATACAAAATACTATAGCCCATGAGGCAAACAATAACGTCACTAAGAGAAATGTAGAGCAGAATAAAATATACAATAGCATGAATAAAAAGCTTTCAACTAACAATGATCTGGTAGTCCAATCGGACAACGACAACTGTTACTTTATGGAAATTTCAACAAGAAAGAAATAGATATTGGTGCCACTCCCAAATCCTAAAACAAGATAAAAATTTACTTAAAAATTGTAACCAACACATGTGGAAGCAAAGCAATATATAGTGATGAATTCAAAAGCGCCTTAATTGACATCACAATCTAAGGTCCATAATTTTTATGACATCCAAAAAGCATATGTGCTTGAAAATAACTTCTCTATCACCATCATCAGAAATGTGGTGTTGTTGTGGTCTTCAGTCCGCAGATGGTTTGATGCAGCTCTCCACGCTACCCTGTCCTGTGCAAGTCTCTTCATCTGAGAATACGTTCGGCAACCTACATCCTTTTGAATCTGCTTACTGTATTCGCCCCTCTGTCTCCCTCTACGATTTTTACCTCACACACTTCCTTCTAATGCTAATCTGACGATTCCTTCAACCTATTCCTTCTCTTCTATATATTAGAAACTCCTTTTCTCCCCAAATCTGTTGGGAGCCTCCTCATTAGTTATGTGATCTACCCATCTAATCTTCGTCATTCGCTGTAGGACAACATTTTGAAAGATTCATCATCATTGTCTCCGAACTACTTATCGTTCACGTTTGACTCCCATACAATGCCACACTCCAGACAAATGCTTTCAGAAAGTACTTCTAAAATAATAACTAATATTGGTTGTCAAGAAAATTCGCTTCTTCAGAAAAGCTTTTCTTTCCATAGCCATTCTGCACTTCATATCTTCTTTACTTCGGCCATCAGAAGTTATCTTGCTATCCAAATAAAAGTAATCTACTACTTTTATTGTCGCATTACCTAATCTAATTCCTTCAGCATCGCCTGATTTTCTGACAATATCTTCCATTACCTTTGTTTTGTTAATATTCATCTTATACCTACCTTTCAAGACACTGCACATTCCGTTTAATTCCAAATCCTTTGCTGTCTCTGACAGTATTACTATGTAGTCAGCACAGAGCAAGGTTTTTATTCCGTCTCCCGTACTTTAATTCCCTCTCCAAATTTCCCCTTGCCTTCCTTCACAGATTGCTCAATGTACAGATTGAACAACATTGGGGAAAGGCAACAACCCTGTCTTACTCTCTTTCCAACCATTGCGACCCTTTTATGCCCTTGTAATCTAATAATTACTGTCTGGATTTTGTACAAGTTGTATATGGCTATTCGCTCCTTATATTTCACCTCTGCTACCTTCAGAATCTGAAAATGTGTGTTCCAATCAGCATTGTCAAAAGCTTTCTCCAGATCCACAAATGATAGAAACGTAGGTTTCTCTTTCCTTAATCCATCTTCTAAGATAAGTCGTAATGTGAGTATTGCTTCGCGTGTTCCTACATTTCTCCTGAATCTAAACTGATCTTCCCCAAGGTCGGATTTCACCAGTTTTTCCATTCGTCTGTAAATAATTCGTATTAGTATTTTGCAACAATGACTTATTAAACTGTTAGTTCTGTAATTTTCACATTTGTCTGCACTTACTTTCTTCGGAATTGGAATCGCTATATTCTTCTTGACGTCTGAGGGCAGTTTCCGTGTTTCATACATCTTCCATCTCAGGTGGAACAATTTCTTCATGATTGGTTCTTTTAACGATGATAGCAGTTCAAACATCATTTACTCCAGGGGCCTTTATTCTAATCAAATATTTCACTACTTTGTCAAATTCTTCTCGCAGTATAGTATATCCTATCTCATCTTCATCTACTTCGCCTTCCATTTCTAGAATACTCCCTTGAACTTAATGTCCTTTGTACAGGCCTTCAATATAGTCCTTCCACCTTTCAGCTTTCCCTTCTTTGCTTAGTACTGGTTTTCCGTCTGAGTTCTTGAGATTCATACCGCTGCTTTTCGTTTCTCCAGATGTCTCTTATTTTCCTGTATCTGTCTTTCCCCCAGTTATACATTCTTCTACGGTCTTGCATTTCTCCTGAAGCCACTCCTGCTTAGCCAGTTTCTGTCAACCTCATTTTTCAGACTTCTGTACTTCCGTTTACCAGCTTCACTTGATGCATTTTTTGATTTTCTCCTTTTATCGGTTAAGTATCTCCCGTGTTAATCAAGGATTTCTATTAGGCCTTGTCCTGCCTACATGATCCTCGCAGCTTTCATAAATCTATCAAAGCTACCCATTCTTTTCTACTATATTACTTTCATCCGTTTCAGACAATCCTTGTGTAATGCTCCTTCTAAAACTCTCAACCACCTCCGGTTTCTTCAATTTGTCCAGATTCCATCTCCTTAATTTTCTACCGTTTTGCAGTTTTAATCTAC
The DNA here is from genome assembly GCA_026315105.1 of Locusta migratoria. Taxonomy (NCBI): domain Eukaryota; kingdom Metazoa; phylum Arthropoda; class Insecta; order Orthoptera; family Acrididae; genus Locusta; species Locusta migratoria. The sequence continues at coordinate 365,401,617 of CM048750.1, read as the reverse complement.
AGTTATGATCAGAGTCTATACATAACCTTCTTTCATGATGATTAAATCGAAAGTTTGTGGTGATTAAATTGTGCTCTTCACAAAATTCTACCAGGCCATCTCCTCTTTCATTCCTTTTCCCCAGTCCATATTCACCTACTACATTTCCTTCTCTTCCCTTTCCTAGTACCGAGTTCCAGTCCCCAATCACAAGTTTTCTTCTCCTTTAACGGTCTGAATAATTGCTTTTATCTCCTCATACATTTCTTCGATCTCCTCCTCATCGGTAGAGCTAGTTGGCATATAAACTTGTATTACTGTGGTCGGTGTTGACTTCGTGTCTGTCTTTTCTACTATAATACGTCCACTATGCTGTTCATAGTAACTTACCTGCATTACTATTTTTGTATTCACTATCAGACCTACTCCTGCATTACCGCCAACTGAATTTGTATTTATAACCCTGTACTTACCTGACCAAAAATCCTGTTCATCCTGCCACCGAACTTCACTAATCCCCACCATATCGAACTTAAACCTATTAATTTCTCTTTTCAAATTTTCTAACTTAGCTACCCGATTGAGGGGTAGGACATTCCACGCTCCAATCCGTAGAATTTCAGTGTTGTCTTTCCTGATGATCACACCCTCCTGAGTAGTCCCAGCCCGGAGATCCGAATGGGGTATATTTTACATCTGGAATGTTTTGCTCGAGACGATGCCATCATCATATATTCATACAGTAGAGCTGCATGTCCTCGGGAAAAGTAACAACTGTAGTTTTCCCTTGCTTTCAGCCGTTCGTAGTAACTGCATGGCAAAGCCACATTAGCTGATGTTACAAGGCCAGCTCAGTGAATCATCCAGACAGTGGCCCCTGTAACTGCTGAAAAGGCTGCTGCCCCTCTTCAAGTACCACCCGTTTGTCTGACCTCTCCCCTTTGGTTGCAAATACTGTATGGCTATCTGAATCATTGTTTCATGCAAGCCACCCTACCTCGGCAATGTCTGTGGTTCATGAGGGTGAGAATAACTTAAATCACATATACTACAATGAAAAGAGCTGACATCTCCGAACTCATACAGACTCTGGAACTTATGTTATCAAACAAAGGGTTTCTGTTTAATAATAAGTTTTATAATCAAGAAGTTGTACTTGCAATGTGTAGTACTTTTGCAGGATTGCTAGCAAACATATATATATATATATATATATATATATATATATATATATATATATATATATATATATCAACAATCGTGGAACGTAATTTAAATCCCAAACTCATCTGAAAGATAAGCTGTTTTATTACAAACACTATGTTGATGATAGTCTACTCTTATCCTATTTAATGGAACAACAAAAGAAATAGACAACCTACTTACTGAAGATAATGAATTGCACCCCAAAATTCAGTTCACCGTTGAAAATGAAACACCAGATGACATCAACTATCTTGATTTAAAAATATCCCGTAAAAACAAAAAACGTAACTTCAAAATCTTCTGGAAGCCAACACAAATAAATGTTTCCATTTATAATTTTTCTTGTCATCCAGACCAACTTTTAAAGCATTCTTCAGATTAGTGATCAACTGCATCCTGAAAATTCCAATGCATACTAATAACAGTCACAAGGAAGCAAACATTATGAAATCAGTCGCCGTCAGCAATGGATCAAATCCTCCTATCATAGATAATCTAAGTCACACAACAAAAACCAACCAACCATTAGCTGTACAGCCACATACAAAAAAATCCATCTTTATAAGCGTGACTTTTCTAGAAAAGGTTTCATACCAAATTGAAAACCTCTTCGGGACAAATGGACATTAAAAAACATAAACAACAAAACGCATGGACATTAAAAAAACATAAACAACAAAACGCAAAACAGAACTATCCACAATCGCAGTAACGAACTGACGTTATCTCTTGGTGTAATATAAATACATAAACACGTAAACTGAAATATCATTTTACGATACTAATTATACAACAAGAATAATGAAAATTATATAATTCGAGAAAGGCTTTGCCATAGATGTTTCCGAACAAAAATCATTTGTGTACAAAACTGTTCGGTCTGTTATCAACTACACGCGCTTTTGTATTATATTGCTTTTCGTGTCTTACAGCAAACCTAGGTTTCTGCACGAGGCATCCGTGTCAGTTACAAGGTGTGGCAGTTCATGTAGCCTATCTTTCTTCTCTTCACTTGTATCTGTGCAATAGCAAAACAAAAGCGTTGGTAAATGTAAATAATTCTACCAAAATCAGTTAAAGATCAGCTGACATGTACGTGTACTAAAACACCGAAAGTTTCCACTAAATTTGAACTTGTTAAAACCCAAGATGCAATTGAATCGTTGTCCGGGAGTTCTGGAAATTTCTCCCAAAAACTCGATACTCGCTGTGTGGAATGACTCGATAGTTCAATGCAAGACTACCTCGTTTATTCATTATGCAGCATGCACTGTCGGACGTTAGCGACTGCATGCTGTGAGTTAAATACTCTGGAAAGAAGTTCTACGATCCCGCAAAAGGCCAGCGGCCTTTTCACCAACAGCTCCTACTACATACAAACACACGCGTTTATTTGAATATTCTGTCGTGTTAAATCGTGCTGAATTTTAAGAGGCTAGTTGCACAAAGAAACAAGTCCTTTCATGCGTATACAACGAACAACAGTTTTCTGAGCGCGGTTACGTAACAACAAAAATATTCAGAGGATTAACTTTTAGACAGTTACATAGATTCCATCTTCCATGAGCAGTCATTATAATTTTCATATTGTATATTCGCTGAAGAATAACACTAGCGACGGCATAAATTTACTGAATCGTGGCTGACAAACACAAAATTCTGTTCGTTAAAAGTCAGCACATTAAAGTATATTCCCCAACATAATAGATTACAAACGAATGTAAGTGGTCACTACTATATCAATAATTTTAACGCAATGCAGGCATAGTATCTTCTTCTTTCAGTAACTGTGTCCTCAGACAAGTAAAAAATGGATACACTCCATCTCTTTCCTCTGCACCCTACTTAATTTGGTCGTCACTTCTTACTTTCTTCGCCTTCTTCTTCCTCTGTCTCTTTTTTTCCTTTAGCGTTCCCTCCATTATTCTTTGGTGCAGACAGTTCCTGCGTAATACGTGGCCCACCCAAGATATTTCTCTCTTCTGTATCATCCTCATGAAGTTCATTTCCTCTTTTACCAAACTCAACACCTTGTTTGTTATTCTGTCGGCCCACTTCACATTCTCCATTCTTTTCCATGGCCACATTTCTAAACATTCTAAATATTTTTCTTCTTTTTGTCTGTCGACTTATCACAGTCATTAAACAGCACACAAGACACTCGGCGAACCTCTTCCGGAGCTGGTTGAGGATTCTCTTGTTTGTTAGCAAATCGTTCACTCTCTCAAACGCTTTCATCTACATCTACATAGATTGCAAATCACATTCAAGTGCCTGGCAGAGGGTTCATTAACCACTTTTATAACTTTTCTCTACCGTTCCATTCTCTAATAGCGCGCGGGAAGAAAGAACACCTAAATCGTTCCATTTTCGATCTGATTTCTCTTATTTTATTGGGATGGTCATGTAACCCTAAGTAGGTGGGTGCTAGGGTCCCACAAGGGGCAACAGTACTCTAGGAGAGGACGCACAAGTGTGATGTAGACAGTCTCTGTAGTGGAGCTGGTGCAGCTTCGAAGCGTTCTGCCGATGAAACGTAACCTTTGGTTCGCCTTCCCCACAACATTTTCTATGTGTTCTCTCCAGTCAAAGTTGTTCGTAATTGTAACTCCTAGGTATTTGGTAGAATCTACGACCTTAAGGTTTGACTGATTTATCGCGGATTTCTTTCAGTGGTCACGTGTGTTACTTCACACTTTTCTTCATTTAGTGTCAATTGCCAATTTTCGCACCATGCAGAAATTTTGTCTAAATCGCTTTGCAGTTGCTTTTGATCCTCTGTTGATTTCACTAACCGATAAACGACAGCATCATCCGCGAAGTCTAAGGGAGCTATTCAGATTGTCTCCTAAATCGTTTATAAACACGAGGAAGAGTAGGGGACCTATAACGCTTCCCTGTGGAACGCCAGATATCACTTCTGTTTTACTCGATGACCTATCGTCAATTACAACGAACTATGTTCTTTCTGATAGGAAATCGTGAATCCAATCGCACAATTGGGGAGATATTCCATAAGCACGCAGTTTCATAAGAAGCCGCTTGTGGGGTACAGTGTCAAAAGCCTTCCTGAAATCCAGAAATATGGAATCGATTTGAGATCCCTTGTCGATGGCACTTAACACTTCATGTGAATAAAGGGCAAGCTGTGTTTCGCAAGAGTGATACTTTCTGAATCCGTGCTGACTACTGGTTAATAGGTCGTTCTCTTCGAGGTAGTTCATAATTTTCGAACAAAGTATATGTTCCAAAATCCTACTGCAAATCGACGTCAATGAGATAGGCCTGTAATTTTGGGGATCACTCCTATTGCCTTTCTTGAATATTGGAGTAACTTGGGCAACTTTCCAGTCTTTGGGTACGGATCTTTCGCTGAGTGATCGGTTGTAAATTATAGCTAAGTACGGAGCTATTGCATCAGCATACTCTGAGAGGAATCTAGTTGTATACAATCTGGCCCGGAAGATTTATTTTTGTTTAGTGATTTAAGTTGTTTTACTACTCCAGGAACATCTACTTCTAAGTTTCGCATGCTGGCATCTGTTCTTTGATTGAATACTGGAGTGTTCACTTCGTCTTCTTTGGTGAAAGAATTTCGGAAAGCTGTGTTTAGTAATTCAGCCTTAGCATTACTGTCATCGGTAGTACATATTACCATTGCCATCGCGTAGTGAAGGTATTGTTTGTGTTTTGCCACTAGTGTACTTCACATATGACCAGAATTTCTTTGGATTTTCTGCAAGATTACGAGACAGGATTTTGTTGTGGTAACTACTATAGGCTTCTCGCATCAATGTCCGCGCTAGGTTGCGAGTTTCAGTAAAAGATTGCCAGTCTTGTGGATTCTGTATCTTTTTAAATTTTGCATGCGTTTTTCTTTGTTTCTCCAACAGTGATCTGACGTGTTTTGTGTACCACGGGGGTCAGCTCCCTCTTTTGTTGATTTATTTGGTATAAATCTCTCGATTGCTACTGATATTGTCTTTGAAAGTAAGCTTTCTGTCCCATGCATATTCTGTACAACCTGCATTGAAAGTTATCGAGCTGATTGAACCTGTTGCAGTTTATTTCCATATTGTGATATATTGATCTTTCCCCTTAAGATTTTCATCACTTTGGTCTCATCGACGTTCACTTTCATTTCTAATTCTTTCCCCGCCCTTACAATGTTCGTCATCATTACTTGGAGATCTACTCTTTCTGCTCGTATACTCATATCATCTGCACTCTCTATTCTTTATTCATTCTCCTGCCACTACAAGTCCTTTTGCTTCTTCCATGGCCCTATTAATTAGTTTTTCAACATAGACAATAAAAAATGCTCGTGACGTACGACAGCCTTGTTTCACACCTCTTCCTATAGCTACTTTTTAGTTTCATTGGATTCACTACTTTCTGCCCCACATAGAGTTGTTTTATCAGTCTTCTATCCTTACAATTTTCAGTAGCATACAGCAGTCAATTCTGTCAAATGCCTTCTCCCAATCGACAAAACAAACATATATTTCTCTGTTGACTTCTAAAACCCTTTCTGCTAACATCCTCACCCAATTTTATCTGTGGTGCCTCTTCTTCTTCTAAATCCAAACTGATCCTCTCATATATTCTCCTCCATTTTTCCAGTCTATTCCTCTCAGCACTATGGTGACAGCTTTGGTAACATTGCTTATAAAACTAATTGCCATATAATCAGTGGCGGAGAAGGCAGAGTTGGCTAGAGCCTAGGGAAGCAGATTTCAATGGCGGCAAATTAGGGGCCAAAATGTTTTACATGTAAGTAAGCGTAATAAAAGTTATTTAATTACATTTAGCGAATGTACATTATGCTATTAAGGAATACTTACCCCACATTATTGGTATAAGACTTTGTTTGTATTAGCACAGAAATATACACAAAAACTATTTCTTGTGAAATCTTGAGTTGTAAGAATAAAGTAGAAAGTGACACTTCGGTCCCGTAATTACGGAAAAAGGTGGTATAATGAGGATGATAGTGCAAAAAACATAAAGCTACAATTTCATTGACAAAAAATTGTAATTATTATAATTGTGAAAATAGGGTATCGAATTGTAGAGGTCGGTAGGGGCGCCAAATTTTGAATAAACCGCTGGTGGGAAATGTGAAAATCCGGCACTACCTATAATCTTTACACTGGTATTGCATTTATTGTGTAAGGGCACCGATATCGTCTCTAGAAGGTCTTCAGGTCACATACCTGTGTCATACACTCCTGCCATTAAAATTTCTACACCACGAAGATGACGTGATACAGACGCGAAATTTAAGCGACAGGATATGCAAATGATTAGCTTTTCAGAGCATTCACATAAGGTTGGCGCCGCTGGCGACACCTACAACGTATTGACATGAGAAAAGTTTCCAACCGATTTCTCATACACAAACAGCAGTTGACCGGCGTTGCCTGGTGAAACGTTGTTGTGATGCCTCGTGTAACGAGGAGAAATGCGTACCATCACGTTTCCAACTTTGATAATGTTCGGATTGTAGCCTGTCGCGTTTGCGGTTTATCGTATCGTGACATCGCTGCTCGCGTTGTCGCGATCCAATGACTGTTAGCAGAATATGGAATCGGTGGGTTCAGGAGGGCAAGACGAAACGCCGTGCTGGATCCCAACTGCCTCGTGTCACTAGCAGTCGAGATGACAGGCATCTTACCCGCATGGATGAAACGGATCGTGCAGCCATGTCTCGATCCCTGGGTCATCTGCAAAAAACAGTTCGACGACGTTTGCAGCAACATCGACTATCAGCTCGGAGACCACGGCCGCGTTTACCCTTGACGCTGCATCACAGACAGCAGTGCCTGCGATGGTGTACGAAACGACGAACCTGGCTGCACGAATGGCAAAATGTCATTTCTTCGGATGAATCCACGTTCTGTTTACAGCATCATGATGGTCACATCCGTGTTTGGCGACATCACGGTGAGTGCACATTGGAAGCTTGTATTCGTCATTGCCATAACGGTGTATCACCGGCCGTGATGATATGGGGTGCCACGTCTCGGTCACCTCTTGTTCGCATCGACGGCATTTTGAACAGTGGCCGTTACATTTCTGATGTGTTACGACCCGTGGCTCTACCCTTCATTCGATCCCTGCGAAACCCTACATTTCAGCAGCATAATGCAAGACCGCATGTTGCAGGTCCTGTACGGGCCTTTCTGGATACGGAAAATGTTCGACTGCTGCCCTGGCCAGCACATTCTCCAGATCTCTCACCAGCTGAAAACGTCTAGTCAGTGGTGGCCGAGCAACTGGCACGTCACAATACGCCAGTCACTACTCTTGATGAACTGTGGTATCGTGTTGAAGCTGATGGGCATCTGTACCTGTACACGCCATCCAAACTCTGTTTGGCTCTATGCCCAGGTGTATCAAGGCCGTTATTATGGCCAGAGGTGGTTGTTCTGAGTTCTGATTTCTCAGGATCTATGCACCCAAATTGCGTGAAAATGTAATCACATGTCAGTTCTAGTATAATATATTCGTCAAATGAATACCTGTTTATCATCTGCATTTTTTCTTGTTGTATCAGTTTTAATGGCCAGTAGTGAACATTCTTTTGATCAGATTTGTAGTTCTGTTTTTAGCCGCATTCCATAAAGCCTTCGGTATCTCAGGCATAACATAGGCAAGTGAAGACGCTAATAATAAATCAATGTCCATAGACATATTGTGTCTAGTTATGTATGGAAGATACTGAATTTAAAGACAAGCATTTAATTAAAATTAGTGCCACAGCCAGGATTCGAACCAATACTTCAACATTATCGAGGATCTCTATTTGTGGAATAGCACCCCAGCAATGAACGTCATGCACAGGTGATATAAAAATCAAATAATAAAAACATATTTTGTCATATTCAGAATGAATCTAAATTGGCGCACTCGGGCTTCGCAGCGCGATTCCTCACATGCTAGCAATAAAAAAAAAAAAAAAAAAAAAAAAAAAAAAAAAAAAAAAAAAAAAAAAAAAAAATAAATAAATAAAAAAAAATGCCTCTCACAAAATTTCATCCTCCGCATATTTCCCGCAGTAAATGGACGTCGAAGATTGAGATGGGTGTGTGTCTCATAAGTCAGTGTGTTTCAGAATTACCCTACTACAACAACAAACTTCTAAGGGATGTGGGATATGTCCATGGCTGCGGTTACCCCTGACGCTGCATAACAGACAGAAGCGTCTGCGATGGTGCATGTACGCAATGACTAACCTGGGTGCACGAATGGCAAAACGTTTTCGGATGAATCTAGGTTCTGTGTACAGCATTATGATGGTAGCATCCGTGTTTGGCGACATCGCGGTGAACGCACATTGGATGTGTGTAATCCTCATAGCCATACTGGCGTATCACCCGGCGTGATGGTATGCGGTGCCATTGGCTACACGTCTCGGTCACCTCTTGTTGGCCGTTACACTTCAGATGTGTTACGATCCGTGGCTCTACCCTTCATTCGATCCCTGTGAAACCCTACATTTCAGGAGGATAATGCACGACCGCATGTTGAAGGTCCTGTACGGCCGTTTCTGGATATCTACATCTACATCTACATCGATACTCTGCAATCACATTTAAGTGCCTGGCAGAGGGTTCATTAACCACCTTCATAACTTTTCTCTACCGTTCCATTCTCTAATAGCGCGCGGGAAGAAAGAACACCTAAATCGTTCCGTTTTCGATCTGATTTCTCTTATTTTATTGGGATGGTCATGTCTCCCTAAGTAGGTGGGTGCTAGCAAAATATTTTCACATTCAGAACTAAAAGTCGGTGATTGAAACTTCGCAAACAGATCACGCCGCAATGAATAACGTCTTTCTTTTAATGATTTCCACCCCAATTCGTGCAATATTTCCGTGACGCTTTCCCCCCCGTAACGTGATAAAACAAAACGAGCTGCCCTTCTCTGAACCTTCTCAATATCTTCCGTCAGTCGCACCTGGTGAGGGTCCCACAAGGGGCAACAGTACTCCAAGAGAGGACGCACAAGTGTGATGTAGGCAGTCTCTTTGGTGGAGCTGGTGCATCGTCTAAGCGTTCTGCCAATGAAACGTAACCTTTGGTTCGCCTTCCCCACAATATTTTCTATGTGTTCTCTCCAGTCAAAGTTGTTCGTAATTGTAACTCCTAGGTATTTGGTAGAATTTACGACCTTAAGGTTTGACTGATTTATCGCGTAATTGAAATTCAGCGGATTTCTTTTAGTGGTCATGTGTATTACTTCACACTTTTCTTTATTTAGTGGCAATTGCCAATTTTCGCACCAAGTAGAAATTTTGTCTAAATCGCTTTGCAGTTGCTTTTGATCCTCTGTTGACTTCACTAACCGATAAACGACAGCATCATCCGCGAACAGTCTAAGGGAGCTATTCAGATTATCTCCTAAATCGTTTATAAACACGAGGAAGAGTAGGGGACCAATAACGCTTCCCTGTGGAACGCCAGATATCACTTCTGTTTTACTCGATGACTTACCGTCAATTACAACGAACTGTGTCCTTTCTGATAGGAAATCGTGAATCCAATCGCACAATTGGGGAGATATTCCATAAGCACGCAATTTCATTAGAAGCCGCTTGTGGGGTACAGTATCAAAAGCCTTCCGGAAATCCAGAAATATGGAATCGATTTGAGATCCCTTGTCGATGGCACTTAACACTTCATGTGAATAAAGGGCAAGCTGTGTTTCGCAAGAGTGATACTTTCTGAATCTGTGCTGACTATTGGTTAATAGGTCGTTCTCTTCGAGGTAGTACATAATATTCGAACAAAGTATATGTTCCAAAATCCTACTGCAAATCGACGTCAATGAGATAGGCCTGTAATTTTGGGGATCACTCCTATTGCCTTTCTTGAATATTGGAGTAATTTAGGCAACTTTCCAGTCTTTGTCATACTGACAATGTTCGACTGCTGTCCAGGCCAGCACATTCTCCAGACCTCTCAGCAATTGAAAACTTATGGTCAATGGTGACCGAGCAACTGGCTCGTCACAGAACGCCAGTCACTACTCTTGATTAACTGCGGTATAGTGTTGAAGCTTCATGGTCATATGTACCTGTACACACCACCCAAGCCGTGTTTGACTCAATGCCCAGTCGTACAAAGTCCGTTATTACGGCCAGAGGTTCATGTTCTGGGTACTGATTTCTCAGGATCAATGCACTCAAATTGAGTGAACATGTAATCACATGTCAGTTCTAGTATAATATATTTGTCCAATGAATACCCGTTTTTCGTCTGCATTTCTTCTGGGTGTAGCAATTTTAATGGCCGGTGGCACCCACCATAACCGGACACCAACCGACGAGAGACGACCGAAGAGGGCATCTGATGCTTCAAGTTCGACCATCACCCCTACAACGTTAACTACCACCACTAAAGAATGATACCTAACTCCAGAGGAACAAAGGAACTGTTTTGTGTTTTCCAGTTACGTCCCAAAGTGTAATGTAAATAAATAATTAAATAAAGAGATGTAGCCCAAAAGCTACCTTACACACACAACAAGAATAAACCCTCAAAGAGGTTAAGTCTTGAGTCACCAACACAGAAATTGGAAGAAGCGCTGGAGGATTGAAATCAGATAAGTATGGTGGATGTTGGAGTTGCACCAGCCTCTCTTCTACTTTGAATTGTTTGTCCGTGTATGGGCGAGCGTTGTCGTAAAAAACAAAACAAAAATTAAATAATTTTTAAAAAATACCAGGAACCTTGTTGTGCATACTGATGCCTTACTCTGCGTATGCGTCGCATGAAACGGGTCGACATTTCAACAAATGTTCAAACGTTTGTAATTCTATGGGACCAAACTACGTTAGTCATCAGTCCCTAGACTTACAAACTACTTGAACAAAGTTAAACTAACCTGAGGACAACACATACATCCACGTCCGAGGGAGGATTAGAACCTCCGACGCGGGAGACCGCGCGATCCGTAACGTGGCGCTCCAGGCCGCTCGACCACTCCAGCGCGGCATAAAAATTCCAACGTACCTTTCAGCGTTCAACCTGGTTCCCTCAACTAGAAATGCATTTGGGTTAATGCCTTGGCAATAGTTAAAAGATGATGAGCATCGTTTTGGTGCGTCAGTTTTCGGCTCTAACGTTCAGGGTTCGTGCCGGAGACACTAGGTTTCATCCTCGGTCACAATACAGTTCAATAAATTTGGTGTCGCATCCACCATTTCGACAATATCCTGTGAAGCCTCTAAAAGTGCATGCTTCCGATCACCAGTCAAGTGATGTGGCACAAGACAACTTTCCTCTGCTTAACTTTTGGGTAATGATTTGTCGCACGGATTCACGGTTAATCTACAGTTCATCCGCTATCATCGGGACGGTTAATCGACGATCGTGAGTGAGTAATGACCTCCCTATCTCGATGATTTCGTCACTGCCGGCGGTCACTGGTCGTCCTCTTGGTGATTGTCAGAATCATTTCCTCCGGCCCCCTCTAAAATGGACGAACCACCCGTATTCAAACTGCATGGTTAGTTCTTGTTGCCTACTAACAAGTGGAACCATCGCTTGCGTTTCTTTAGTTGTTCGCCGAGGCTACAACAAAGCTGCAAAATTGAACCTTTGCTCGTTTATTGTCCTCTTCTCAGTTCATAACCAATACAAAAATAAGAACTTCGTTCAACAGGTCTAACACGGAACACACTCGATGCTCAAGAAGGTAGGTTGCCTACACCGGCAGCTACGCAGGTGAAGCGTTGTGATTCACCTGTGTTGTCCGATCGACCGTTCTCACTTCATTCACCGCACTTTACTTTCAGAAGTTAAAATATTTTGCACAGGAGAAGATTATTATCTATAGAATATGACGAGTAGAATAAGATTTCAATGACTGATCTTTAGTCCAAAGAAAGACAAGCAATATAAGTTCGTAGGCTTCCACAGCCGGTGTCATTTTGAATAAAACAATTCTGGGAGTTGGGCCGCGTCATTTTTCAACACTTAGCAAATGAATTGCCGACGTTTCGATCACTATGCAGCGGTCCTCTTCAGGGCGGTTAAGTGCCCTGAAGAGTACCACTGCACAATGGTCGAAACGTTGGCAATTCATTTGCTAAGCGTTTAAAAATGACGGTTAACTGCCCTGAAGAGGACCACTGCACAGTAGACTTGCGCATAATAGTTCGCGATCGGGAGCGCTCACTTTAGTTCGTTCTTTTAGTTCGTCCGCTCCCAGTGACGGCTGAGCGGCGTGGTCTACGCATGGAGGTGGAGGGAGAAGTTCCCCCACGTAACTGCTTCATGCGCTTGCTACTTGAGCCGCTAACGATATCACGCAAACAGAAAGAAACAGTTCGTGCATAATTTCTCACGATTAAGTTTAGAGTTATCTCTAAATCTTGGCATTATGGAATTTATTAGTCAGATATTGCAGAGTGCAGAATACTTCAACGCAGAAATTTTGTAGCACTGAATATGTAATGTAGCAGGCAGACGCTAACCTCGAAATGGCTCTCATCAGCAGAAGGCAAACACGTAATTTTTACTTCTGTTCGCGACCTATCGCGCATATTTTAGTTCGCGACCTATCGCGCATATTTTAGTTCGCGACCGGTAGTTCTCCTTTTAGTTCGCAGCTCGGCCGCGAAGTGGGTCGCTCTTTTTAGTTCGTCCGCTCGTTTTGCCTACCGCTACTAAAGCTACAGCTGAGCTGCATCTCAGCTCGACGGCAACTGGCAGAAGGGGATCACGCGATTCTGCGCGCTCTCGCGTCCTCTCGCTGTTACCGGTCAGTCTTCGGAAAAGGAGCGGACGAACTAAGAGGCGAGGGATATGCGAACAAGTTCGCGTATTTCGCTTGTGGGAGCGCTCATTCGAACTAGTTCGTTCGCGAACTAAACAAGGCTACTGCACAATGGTCGAAACGTCGGCAATTCATTTGCTAAGTGTTTCAAAATGACGCGACCTAACACCCAGAATTGTTTTATTCAAAAAGACAAGTAATACCCAGGGGTGGGGAGGTCTGGTAAAGTGTGGTGGTATCACCGGCTGTGAGGGAACGTGGGGTGGCAATAAGTCGCTATTGTCAGAGAATGATGTCAAGGCAGCCTTTGCACATTTGGGAGGTATGTAATATTTAAATCCAGCTGAGGCCAGTATTCGTGAGTTACGGTGAGCGACTCAGTGATCGGGACAAGGTTGATTACCTGGCACTGTGGCGCAGCGATGCATTCGCTGCTCTAATCATGACACTGATTGTCAAGCCCGTTCTAAACGAAAAGAGCACCTTTCATATGTCGCTTCCGCCTGCTTCGTGCCGTGTAGACGCGTCTACTTTGACAAGTTGCACGCAAACGATCGCTAGTAGACGGTAGACGGCATAGGATGAATCCTCAGGCGTATGGAAGTTTCTGCGCATGCACAGACGTCCGAGTGCGGAGCCAGTTGACAAACGGAAGAAAGCCGCGAATTTGTTTAAGAAATGTATACTTGTCTCATGCTCAGGGGAGCTTAGTTATTCAACTCTTATATATAAATCTGTCTTAAATATTTTAGAAGTTGGTGCTATAGATGAATTGCAATAAAAATCCGTATAACATGGGTACAGTTTTTATTGACCATAGATATATAGCATTTAATATGAAAGCCAAACATACAGCAAATGTAAATGAAGTCTTTTCATTGACTTTCCGTCGGTTCTTAGTAGAACAGCATCATACTGACTGCAAGGGGTGCTCATGGGGAGGGGGGGGGGCATGACGCTAACTGCGTCATGTAAATTTCTTGGGGGGGGGGGGTGACAAATTAGTACTTTTGCCCAGCCTGGGGGGAGGCTGTATGAAACAAGCGAATATTTAAATAAAAGTCAATATGACTCTTTATTCACACGAAGTGATGGGTGTTATTGACAAGGGTTCGCAAATCGATTCCGTATTTCTTGATTTTCAGAAGGCTTTGGACACCGTACTTCACAAATCGTCTAGTAAAATCATCTGTAGATCGAAACCAACTACAGAACGATCTGAATAAGATATCAGTATGTTGTAAAAATTGGCAATTGACTCTAAATAATGAGAAGTTTGAAGTCGTACACATGAGTACGAAAATAAATCCGTTAAACTTTGTTTGCAACATAAGTCAATCAAATGTGAAGGCCGTAAACTCCACAAAATTCCTAGGAATTACTATTACTTCAGACTTAAGTTGGAAAGAACACGTAGATAATATCGTGGGAAAGGTGAACCAGAGACTGCGTTTTATTGGCAGAATCCTTAAAACATGCAACAGAATTACAAAAGAAACTGCATACACTACGCTTGTCCGTCCATTTTTGGAGTATTGCAGCCCAGTGTGGGATCCTTATCAGGTGGGTTTGACAGAGGACATCGAAAGAGTCCAAAGAAGGGCAGCTCGTTTCGTATTGTCAATATACAGGGGAGACAGTGTTACGGAAATGATACAGGATCTGGGATGGGGATCATTACAACAACGGCGCTTATCGCTGCGGCTACTTGCGGCTACTTGCAAAACGCCAATCACCAACATTCATCTCCGAATGCGAAAATATATTGTTGACTTCCATTTACATAGGTAGAAATAATCATCAGAATAATATACGAAAAATCAGAGCACGAACGGAGAGATTTAGGTGTTCTTTCTTCCCGCGCGCTATTCGAGAATGGAATGGCAGCTAAATAGTACAATGGTGGTTCTATGAACCCTATGCCAGGCACTTAAATGAGATTTGCACAGTATTCCACGTAGACGTAGATGTAGATAATAATATTGTACCAAGAACCGACGGAAGAATCAGTCAAAATATCCTTATTTGACCTTGCTTTATTTGGTTTGGATTTCATAGTCTACTAATAAAAATTGGACACACGTTACATGGCTTTTGTATTGCAATTCGTCTTTATTACCATCTCCTAAAATATTTGCTGTTTCTCCTAAAACTCCCTGTAGTTAAGAAGTGAAATATGTGTTGTCGGTGACTATTATTTGAAGCTTTATCTCTGTGAAAGGTCTATCGTCTATGTGTAAACCTTAAAGGCAATAATGGCAGCAAGATTGGGACTGGAAGTGCTGCAGATAAACCTGCAGCACAGTAAAGGGGCCACTGCTGCCCTGAGCCGTCGCCTGGGGAGACAGAAGGTGGACGTGGCCCTGATACAAGAACCCTATTTATACAAAGGGGGTGTATCGGGCCTCGGTGGTACTGGAGGTAAGCTGATTTATGCTAGAAATCTAAAAAACTCCAGAACATGCATTTATGTTAGATATGGAATACCTTTCATACCAACGATGGATTTTTGTTCCAGGGACTTAGTGACCATCAGGATGCAGCAACGTGACGAAGGCATCAAGAAGGAAATTGTTTTGGCCTCAGCATACCTTCCTTATGAAGACAGCTCTCCTCCTCCTTTGGAAGTGAGGAGACTGACGGAAGCCTGCCACCGGCAAGGTGACGAACTGTTGGTGGGATGTGATGCCCATGCCCACAATCTATCGTGGGGCAGCAAGGACACCAACAGTAGAGGTGAGCACCTTCTTGAATTTTTCCTATCTATCAACTTGGATATCCTGAATATGGGTGATGAACCTACATTCAGGAATAGTAGAAGGGAAGATGTAATTGACATAACTTTTGGTTCCATGATGATGATGGGAAGTTACGTCAAACAGTGGCATGTGGTCCTGGAGCAATCCTCATCAGATTACATGTATATTAAATTCAAGGTTGAAATGGGAACCAGACAGACCATGGCCTATAGGAACCCCAGGAAAACGGACTGGGAGACATATAGGAGAGACCTTGACTTCAGCCTATCGGAAATTAAAACTTCGATAAGGATTCCAGCAGAGTTTGAGGAAGTAGCAGAGGTCGTAACCTCTGCTATACTGACCTCATACCAGGACAACTGCTCAATCACTAAGAAGTGCACAAATAGGAGTGTGCCTTGGTGGAATAATAACCTGGAAATGCAAAGGAAACAGGTACGAAGACTGTTTAACCTTGCGAGGCGCAAAGGACAATGGGCAAAGTATCGTGAGGCCCTTGTCAATTACAACCTTGCCATCAGACAGGCAAAGGAGGCATCCTGGAAGGTATTCTGTGACGAAGTGGAGGGCACGGCTGCTCAAGCGAGACTTCATAAAATCATCACTAGAGTACCAAATAATCCAGGAGGAACATTGAGGAAGGAGGATGGGGAGTATACAAAGACAGCACATGAAACGCTGGAACTGCTCCTCAAGACTCACTTTCCTCAATATACTCTGGTGGATAACTCAGACTAGAATGTGATTCCTGAGAGACAACGGTTCTCAGGTATTCGAATAGAGGACTGGGATCTGGCCAAGGAGTGTGTCGATTTCAGTAAGGTCCGATGGGCGGTGAGAACATTTCAACCGTTCAAGTCACCTGGCCCCGTTGGAATCTTTCCAGCTCTCCTGCAACAAGCGGGAGAAAATCTTATTAGATTCCTATGCAGGTTATTCAGGGTTAGCCTAGCAGCAGGAATCATTCCCAATGCCTGGAGGGCAGTGAAGGTTGTCTTCATTCCAAAGCCAGGGAGAATTGATCATGCCAAGGCCAAGGATATGAGACCAATCAGCCTGTCCTCCTTCATTCTTAAGACATTGGAAAAGCTAGTTAATGTGCATGTTGGAGAAAGGAGGTTAAGTAGGGTTCCTCTACATTCAAACAAACATGCATATGAACCAGGTAAGTCATGTGAGACAGCTCTCCACCAACTTGTTGGGAAGGTGGAGAAAGCACTACACTTTCAAGAAATAGCCCTCTGTATCTTCCTGGACATTGATGGGGCTTTTAGCAACATGACCTTCGATTCCATGGTCAGGGCAGCAGAGGTGCATGACATAGGGACCACTATATGTAGGTGGTCTAGGGTCATGTTCAATGGAAGAAAGGTAGAGGCTTCCATGATGAATGAAAAAATTGTAATTAACACCACTAGGGGTTGCCCGCAAGGAGGAGTTCTTTCCCCTTTATTGTGGAATCGAGTGGTGAATGATCTTATTGGAGAATTAAACTCTTTTGCCAAGGATACGCAGACGATCTTGTCATAGTAATACTTGGCAAATTTGCTGACACAGTGAAGAATATGGCACAAGATGCCTTGGACATTGTGCAAGACTGGTGCAGAAAACAGGATCTGGCGGTTAGTCCAAAGAAGACTGGTGTTGTACCATTCACAAGGAAACATATCCAACACTCAAGTTGGAATCTAAAGCTTTTCAATGAAGCGCTACCTGTGAAGGGGATAGTGAAATATCTAGGGGTTATCCTAGATGAGAAACTGACATGGACCCTTCACATTAGGAATATTTGCTCCAAGGCAAAAGGTACCTTAGTAAGTACCAGGAGAGCTTGTGACAAAAATTGGGGTCTGAGCCCCAAGTGTATGCACTGGATATACACCACAGTGATTAGACCCAGGATCACCTTTGGGGCGGTCGTGTGATGGTAGAACAGCAGGTTGCTGTTAAGGAGCTTGGTAAGGTGCAGAGACTAGCCTGCTTACCCATAACAGGCGGAATTAGCAGCACACCAACTGCTGGGATGGAAACCATGCTGGATATGCCCCCATTACACCTTTGGGTGAAGATAGAGGCTGCAGCTGGTGCCTACAGACTCAAATCTGTCAACAACTGAAACTCTTTGGGATATCCAGAATCACACTCTAAAATAGTGACTGAGGTAAATATAGGAAAGGTTGGGGAAATGCCAACCGACTATATTATAACCCCATACTGCTTCAACAAGCCTTTCAGTATAACAATTGGAAGTAGGGAGCAGAGGGAGAAAATAGTTCGGCACCGTGCGGGGGATATTGGCTGGTTCACTGACGGGTCGAAATCAGACCAAGGCGTTGGGGCCGGGGTATACGGGGTGCAGCCAAGACTGGAGGGCGTCATCTCTCTAGGGAAACTGGCCTCATTATTCCAGGCCGAAATCACTGCCATCAGGGCATGTGTGGAGGAGAATTTGCGTAGGTGCTACAAAGATCGTAGCATCTATATCTATTCAGACAGCCAGGCAGCCCTGAGGTCACTGGCAGCTCCTACAACAAGGTCTAAAATTGTTGTAGAATGTAAACAATTAATTACAGTTTCACAGTGGTAGTCTAAAATATAAATAAATGTTTTAATCGTTACAATAGTCATAATATATCTAACATCCTCGAAAAGTGAACGTAACTTGGTGATTCGCTTGCTGTAAATGGACAACAAACGAAGGAGACAAGTGAAGCAGACGACTCGACAAACACGTAGCCGTTTGAACGCTTCTTTGTAGTTGGACGGTCTATCCCAAGGAGCGCTGCGGCTGACAACGATTTTCTTGTGCGTGTAGTCAACACCAATGACCTATATAAACAACATAGACTGGCTAAGGTGTTGCAAATTGAAAGCTCGGCCGCCATGTTTCACAACGTCACGTAGGTGTAACCAGTCGTCTGCTACAGCACTAAATCATATCATTTTCACTTTGTGCAATGTCTTAACAAACCATTCTGTACCTGATTACTGTTATTTTTGTAGCCAAGCTAGTATGGATAAAGGATAAATGATTCACAAGTGTGTGGCAGAGATATCGGTAAGTTTAATTACAAATGTCACATACACTAGATCGGCTAAACATCGTTTCATTCATACAAAAAACATACCTTTTCACTGTCCTTTAAACAATTTTAATTTCATGTACATTTGCCTAAACTGCTTACCTCTTTCCTCCGCAGATTTGGCTTTACGTAAATAATGTATTCTACAACTGAAGTAATGTTTTAATAACAGCTTTATTAGGCTGGAGTAATGAGATTCCTCCCAAAATTCCGAGGATAGCATTAAGTGCTCGTAGTTGGTAAATAAAGTAGGTCTGTTTCCCAACATTCTAAATACATTTGCAAAAGAAAATTTTTCTTCCATAATGACGGCGTTTTTGTTGCTTGAAGATGTTCAGGGAACAAAAAAATCGTCGGAATCGCATTAGCAGAAGCCGCTTTGTATCATTTGTTGCATTCATGACTTCCCCTCAAAATGCGATGAACAAATGTAACTGTATGCAGTAGGTTTCCACTTATCTCGCCTTATATTGACTAAACATCGTTTTATAAGTTCTTCATTTTTCAAAGGCAAACTGAAAAAATATAATTACAGTTTATTTTACTTACAGTTAAACACATACACAACCCATTGGACTAATGTATGCAGAAATGTGGTAAGTACAAAAGACGAGTAGATGAAATTTTAGAAACGAAACCATACAAATACTTACTGAAAATACAATATTCCAACAGTCTCATTACTGCGATTTGTACACTTACATGCTGAGCATGCACTCGGCATGATTTAAGCTTAATAAATGACGTTTAAGCTTACTACAAAAACCAAAACACGGAAATAGCGTCCGTCTAACTCTCGTATTCGGCGCACTAGACGTTGAAAAGAATGGCTGCCACAGTTCCTAGTTGCTGTCACAAGAAGCGCTGTTAACCTAGAGATAGCCTCTCTATGTAGTTTATATAGCTCGTTGGTCAACACCGCCTAGAAGACAAGGCCTAACAACTCGCCGAGCCTACGTCACACCGAGAGGCGGTGGGTGTGTCCTAGCTGCTAGTCAGTCAACTGGCAGCCGCCGCCTCTTGGTGTGACGTAGGCACAGCCAGTTGTGAGGCATTGTCTTCTAGGCGGTGTTGGTGTAGTACGTTCAGTATAGAATGGGTCTTGGATAGACGTGTTTGTTCAAGTGCATAACACGGCAAGCTATAGCAATCTTAAAACGCTATACATTCAGCAAACTGGAGCTTCTTCAAATGACACAATAATTCTGAATTATTTTCGACGCTATAAATATTTTAAGGTGTAATTAGGGCCTTTCGAGACTCTTCTGCTGAATTCGGGTTTTAAATTTTTGTACCCACAAAGACAAACGGTAAGCTGGGAAGATTATTCACTTTCATTTCCCGTCACGGGGAGAACGACCGCTTTGCACGTTTAAGCCGCTCGTATTTCATCGCAGATATTTCCAAGGCAGCCGAGAGACGTGGCTGCAATTTCTCAGCGGCGTGGGCCACATTGCGAGCGGAGTGCCAAGTCTTGTCGCAGCTTAGTTCCGAATAGCGCCGCTGCGAGGCGCTGCGACGACGCGCGAGCCCCCTGGAGGCGGGCCGGCTAACTGCCGAGAATCAATAGCGCGCCCGTTCGGAGTGGTCAGGGTAGAGGGGGGGGGGGGGGCGATAATGGGAGCTGCGAAATCTGTAACGGCCCGCGGCAGTCATATCTGCCGGCACGCCAAGTTTGAATCAACCGGCACAATTTCAAGCGAGTCAGGAACGCTCAACAATATCTTCGCTTGATCGCCTTGGAGTTTCCTTCAATATCGAAGGAACACTGACCTCTATACAACCTGCAGCGATTCTACACATTCATATGTTTTCAGCACCATTTCGTATTTCCCGCCATATTGCACTTTGGCACAAGCAGGGGCGCCGACTCAGTGGGTGCTCCCGTGCTGGTGCACCCCCCCCCCCCCCCACGGAATTTTTTGGGGTGCTCAGCATCCACAAAAAATAAGGGAGGAAAATAAAGTAGCACAAAAATGGGGAATGTCATAGCTGTCAATTATTTTTGAAATCGCATTGTAGCAATCACGACCTAGCCGCTAGGCTGTTCCAACAGTGCCCCAAGTAGAGTTGTGGCGATTCGTCAATGAGTCGTTCATTTGAACGAATAAAAATAAAGAATCGTAAAAATCGAATCGTGATCGGGACGAATCGTCGTTCAAAAGAATCGCCTGTCTCGTGACGATTCCAAGATCCAACGATTCATGATTCGGAAGCAAGTGGTGAATCGTGGCGAATAATTATGAAAGCCAGAAAGCGTGTGAACAAAGGAAGCACAGAACGAATATCGTGAGCTGTTAATTATTAGCCTATTCACGAATTACAGATGACAGAAACAAAATGCAGCGAAATACACAGCTGCCAGTAGATACGAATAGACGTCTTTTATACAGTTTACATATGATGTATTTAAACGAGCAATCCTTACACATTTAAATCCGCGTTTTCCGGAAATGGCTGTAACGATTTGGATTATATTTTGTGTTCAGAGAGGTTTAAGCTTTTCGAGTTCATCTTCGTAGTTGTAACTTTTTGTAAAAACCCGATTTTACAAAAATATTCTTTTTACATAAAAACGCGATTTTAATTGTTTTTAAAGCCATCAGATTTCCTGAAAGAAACCGATTTTACAAAAAAGAAACATTTTAATAAACATGAATTTCTTGCATCTCGAAAGAAATTTAATGTTTAGAGACGGATTTTTATTTTTAATGTTTATTTCGTGGTTCCTTAAACTAATTGATTTTAGATAATAAGTATTTTATAGTGATTAGATATCTGTTAATTACCGTAGATTTAATCAAATTAACATTTAAATGGCCGAAGTATTCAAACAGAATGAAAAGAAATTTATAAGGTTACAGCAGGATACGAAATAAGTGACCTACGTTCACTAAACTTACAACGCTACTAAATGAGCTATGATGACAGCAGAAATAGTTGGTAGTGTAATATGTATTTAGAACCGCTCGCATAACTTCAGACTATTTTCTCGATAATTTTTCAGAGCTGAATCGAATGGCTTTGCCTCATTATTATTTTAAGTCCGAACTTTACGCACCATAAATATTAAAAAATACGATACCCATATTTTGTGACCTTTTCAGCATTTTGTAAAAATCGTGCCGTCGCAGACCATGAAGAATCGTGAACGAATCGTAGGAACAGATGCAAAAGGTTAAGATTCCAACACCCATACACAGACATGTATTGCCATCTATGAGCAAGATGTAGAAATAAGAATCGCGAAAGAATCGTGAACGAATCGTAGGAATCGATTCACAATGTGGGATTGAATCGCAAGAATCGATTCCTAAAAAAGAATCGTGTTGCCCAACTCTAGCCCCAAGGAGCACTCACTGCAGAGTAGAGTTGTGGCGATTCGTCAATGAGTCGTTCATTTGAACGAATACAAATAAATAATCGTAAGAATCGAATCGTGATCCGGACGAATCGTCGTTCAAAAGAATCGTCTGTCTCGTGACGATTCCAAGATCCAACGATTCACGATTCGAAGGCGACTGCCGAATCTTGCCGAATCGTGCCGAATGCCGGAGAGAAGAGGGGGGACGAATCGTCGTTCAAAAGAATCGCCTGTCTCGTGACGATTCCAAGATCCAACGATTCATGATTCGAAAGCAAGTGGCGAATCGTGCCGACTAGTTACGAAGGCCAGAAAGCGTGTGAACAAAGGAAGGACAGAAAGTAGATCGTGAGCTGTTAATTATTAGCCTATTCACGAATTACAAATGACAGAAACAAAACGCAGCGAAATACACAGCTGCCAATACATACGAATATACGTCTTTTATACAATTTACATATTATGTATTTAAACGTGCAATCTTTACACATTTATATTTTGCGTATCCCGTAAATGGCTGTAGCGATTTGGATTATGTTTTGTGTTTAGAGAGGTTGAGCTTTTCGAGTTCATCTACGTAGTTGTAGTTTTTGTAAAAACTCAGTTTTGCAAAAATATTCTTTTTATATAAAAACGCGATTTTAAATGTTTTTGAAGCCATTTCAAAAATCTTTTTTACCATTTTGGTTTTTACGTTATCAGCTTTCCTGAAATAAACCGATTTTACAAAAAAGAAACATTTTAATAAACGCGAATTTCTTGTATCTCGAAAGAAATTTAATATTTAGAGACGAAGTTTTATTTTTAATCTTTATTTATATAGACGTATTTCATTAAACTAACTGATTTTACATAATAATTATTTTATAATGATTATATGTGTGTTAATTACCAGAGCTTTAATTAAATTTATAATTAAATGGTCGAAGTATTCAAAGAGAACGAAAAAAATAAGGTTACAGCAGGATTCGAAATAAGTGACCTACGTTCACTAAACCTACAACACTACTAAATGAGCTATGATGACAGCAGAAATAGTTGGCAGTGTAATAAGTATTTATAACCGCTCGCAAAACTTCAGACTATTTTCTCGAGAATTCTTGAGAGCTGAATCGAATGGCTTTGCCTCATTATTATTTTAAGACTGAACTTTATGCACCATAAATATTAAAAAATCCGATACCCATATTGTCACCTTTTCGGCATTTTGTAAGAATCGTGCCGTCTCAGACCAGAAAGAATCGTGAACGAATCGTAGGAGCAGATGCAAAAGGTTAAGATTCCAACATCCATGACACACATGTATGGCCATCTATGAGCAAGATGTAGAACTAAGAATCGCGCCAATGCAGACTAAAGAATCGCGAAAGAGTCGTGAACGCATCGTAGGAATCGATTCACAATGTGCGATTGAATCGCAAGAATCGATTCCTAAAAAAGAATCGTGTTGCCCAACTCTACTGCAGAGGCTTGGAGCCCGTTCTGAGGGAGCGGGGGTGGGAGGGGGGTAAACACTGACCCCTCGCCACATGATGACGTCACCGATGCAACAATCAGAGTTCAGTGACAGCCACAGTTCGTTGTGGCAGCTCCATTAATTCAGTTCATTAACACAGAATGACATCCGCACTGTCTTTTACGTCAAAGTATTTAATTCTGCTAACAAGTACAGCATACTAGTCTAGTGGCGTTACACACGACTTCACGTAAAACATCGCGGGAAGGTAGAGGGCGAAGCGCCTGCAGGGCTAGTAGCCGAGCTTAATAGTGACACATATACAGAAATGAACTGAAAAGTGAACCCAGGACAGGCGTTTTGACTATTCATTGCGCCATTCACGAAGAGCCATTGTCTGCTGAAGGAGTGCAACCAGGCGCCATAATAAAAGACGTCACCTCTGTGGGATCTGTGCTTTGTCGCCATATAATTAACCGCCGTTTCAAAGGTTTTCTGAAGCTATACAAGTGGAGCATGGGTATATATCTTGGCACAGTACAATTCGTTGGCTTAGTTGTCTTTACTTTGTTTGTCAGTCATGAGGAAACATGTCTATCTAAATCAAAGGAGCAAAGTTCATTGTCGAATAGATTAAAATGGATATCAAATTTAGCGTACCATACACACATAAATATGCACTTTAAGAAAGTAGTCATTGCAGGGCTAAGAGCATCTAATAATAGAGATGCAGGACCAAATCGAAGTGTTTATGAAAGAGTTTCGTCTATCTGAGAGGCAAATATGTAACAAAAATGTAACATACTTCAATCGTCTGATTCGTTTTAAACTTATTAAAATTTCTTGGACGTACCAGTAATGCTAATTTCAAATTAATGATTTTTGCTTTGTTCCTTTTTTTGTATAATATTGAATCTACCACAGTTGAAGTACTGTTAATAATATCAGTGGATGATCTAACTCGTTTTTCTCCAGTTATCAAATCATGCAATGTTATTACTACTGACAGAGCGACAAATATGACTGGTACGTTCTCTAGGTTGCAAGCAAAAATCAGCGAAATTGAGCACTGCTTGGCCCATTCTTGAAACCTTCTGACATTCACTATGTGACAAAGAATTGCTTGCTTACCTCTTTATCTGAAATTTGTCGGCATGGCATAGGCAAAAATCGAAAAATGGAGGGTGTATTGTTACAGATCTAGAAAAAGCGTATGTTACCGTTCCAAGAAAACTACTCTGGAGAGCACTTCATATGGCAAACATAAATACTACCTTAATTAAAATAATGCTACAGATGTATAAAGATAACATTTGCCAAGTGAAAATTGGTAATACACTTTCACAGAAATTTAGAACAAGCAAAGATCTGTGTCAAGGCTGTCCCATGTCACCAACATTATTTAAAATCTATATAGATATTTGTCTTAGAACGTGGTCCCGGAAATGGAATTATATGGGGTTAGAAATTAGAGGTGATCTACATACTTATTATTTGTTGGTGATCAAGTTGTCATAGCACAAGACGGATGCAAACTACATGTGTAATCAACTAGGAATAGCATACAAAAATTGGGGTCTGAAGATCAGTTATCAAAAAACAGAATACTTGCCTAATGATCGAGATGATCTATATATAGACGGAAAGAAAATTTTAAAAAATAACACTTTACGTTATTTGGGATCCATTTTAGAAATTGTGGGAAAATCAGACCCAACAATTAATAAAAGAATTAGCAGTGGACGAAAGATCATCGAGATGCCGCTATGCAGCAGAAATGTAAGGAACAGAACAAAAAAAAATTATGTACAAATCTGTATTAGAAAGTGTAGTTCTGTACAGAGCGGAAACCTGGGCCATTAACCTGAAGGCCACTCAGCAACTACAAGCTTTGGAGATGGATTTCTGGAGATCAGCCATAATTTCCAGAAATTACAATTGTATGGGCATGTACGTCGAATGGAGCATACCAGAATACCAAAACTGGTACTTGAGTGGCAACCTGAGGGGAGAAGAAGAAGAGGACGACCTGTGTCGACCTGGATCCAAAATGTACAGAAGACTGGGCGCAGAAGAAGAGGACACACAAGATAGAGATAATAGTGAATAGTTAATGTGAAACCTTATGTACTAGATGTACTCATTTCTGGCCGAATTATTATTTTGGAGACAAACCTCTGTAATGAAGAAAATCTCAATAAATAAATATAATATAATGTAACAGGCTGATATGGAAGCAGAATCGGAACGAAATTTCTTTAATTATTTTCTATGCTTAATAGCAGCCATGTTTCTGGGAAACAAACAGAACATTAACCCTCCGCAAATCACAACGTCTCTATCGCTCCTTCCTGCAAACCCGTGACCGAGACACACTCCTCCGCCACCGGCAAATCCAACGACACATCAGATACCTTTTGAACGCGACAAAACGTAAAAAAAATTTCGTCAGACATGCACCCTCCTTAGCGCCTCAGTCCCCGTGAACTCCTCCAGTCCTGGCATACCTTCCACCGGCTTACTGGCAGTAACTCCACCCCTCACTACCCGCTCATTCACAACGACCTACCGTTTCCTGGCAACGCCAGTAAGGCAGACTACTTTGCTACATACCTTTCCGATATATTCTGCGTCCCTGACAGTCCCCGTTTTGACTACTCCCTTTTTACCGACGTCCGGGAGCACACAAACAGTCCCTCCGCTCGCCCCTGGCTTCCGACTACTAGGACCACATGCCCCCTTCCACAGAACTCCTCCATCATCGCCCTTGACATCTAAGCAACACTATGCATCAAACGCAATACTCCTCCCAGTCACGGCCGCCTAACATACTTGCACCTTTGTGACTGTCCTCCATTTTTCCACACTGCGTCGTTTCCATCTATACCGTTATCCTCAACGCTGGCTTCTTGCCCAAACTTGGTAAGCCGCCCTCCAAAACCTCATCCTACTTTCCTATCAGACTCACCTCGCTGTTCAGCAAGCTCCTCGAATCCACGCTTTCTCGTTGTGTCCACCAAACTCTCCATCAAGAACAACTCCTTCCACTATCCCAATGTGGCTTCCGACTATCCTCTGTTTATGACCAACTCCTTCGCCTCACCAACCTACTCTGAGTTCTGAAGAATTCCCATTGTGGCACTGTCCTTCATCCCTCGACATCGAGAAGGCCTACAATTGTTTAGGGCATTCCGGTCTCCTTTTGAAACACCTGCTGTACACCCTTCCTATTAATTATGTCTGATTCATTGCTTCATTTCTCGCCCATCAGGTATCCTACGTCACTGTCAACAATTTCAACTCCCATTCCTTCTACCCCTCCACCAAGGAACCACAGAGCTCCGGCCATTCCCCCCTCCTCTACCTCATCTACTCGGAAGACATGCCACAACCCATCCACCTCTTACTGTTTGGTGACAACACCGCCTTTCTCACCCTCGCCCCCTCCCTCGCTCACTCCCAACACCTGCTCAGTCTCACCTCCCTGATTTCTCCACCTGGTGTAACCAAACTCTTTACCATCAACCCCCCCAAATCACAAGCAATCATCAGAGGTGACACTACCCCCTCCTTCTTCCCCTGAGACCTATTCATTACCTACCATGACCAATCCATCCATCAAACCAAAACCATCAAGCGCCTTGAACTTAACCTTGACCACTCTCTTTCCTGGAAACCCCACCTTCTGACTGTCCTTCAGAAAGCCCTCTCCCACCTCAACCTGATCAAGCTCCTATCCAGCCAGAATTGAGGACTCATTCTCAACAATGTAATTTACATATTACAGTCTACATCATAAGTTTCTGAGCCTTATATTGACAATTGGTCCGTCATCGGGCCTTTGGCACCTTATTGGTGGACAGTGGCGGTGGCCGAAGCATGTGTTCACTGTAGCAGTTGACGTCTGCTCCGGCCACCGCCACCGTCCACCCATAATGTGTCAATTCCTGCTGATGGTCCTTAGGACCGAAAACGGTTGCCAATAAAAAGCTCCGCAACTTGCGATCTAGACTGTAATATGTTAATTATTTAATACTTTTAAGATAGCTGTTTCGAAAAATACTTTCAAAAATTGCTAATCCTTAACGCGACCCATCTTACGTAGCTTCCACCCCGCTTGGTTTCCACCCCACCCCCTTCCACCCACTACCTGTCCCTCCAGATCCTTGAATGCCACGCCCTCCGCCTCGCTTACCGCATCTGACTCCCTTCTCCTGTGCGGATCCTATATGATCTCATTCCTTTCCCCACCCACTCATATTCCTCGAACACATCTGCATCCTCCCGGGTAGCTTCCATGAACTTCCTCTCCCGAATGATGCCTTCCATCCCGACATTTACCCTTCCTACCAACCTTAGTCCTTCCACGCATATGAGCAGCCCCTCTCCCTCCGCCCCCCCCTCCTCAATTTCCCACGCTTGCTCTCCCTCCTTTCCCTTGCCCAGGAGTCTTTGCACCCTAGCGCTCCATCTCAACTCCCCTATTCCCCTCCCCTCCCTTTGCCAACATTCTGCGCCTCCTTTCCCTCCCTTATCCGCTGTGGGAATCCAGTGCTTCAGTTTTAATTATGCGCCGTCCAGTGTTGCCTTGTCAAGTTCTTCGTGTAATTTTAAGACTAGAAACCGCCGAACAGGCATAATAAAGTGTTTCGACCTGTGTCTCTGTCCTTGCCGCTAGTTTTTGTACAACTTCAGTGGGCTTATAGCCAGTAATATGTGGTTTTTAAAATATCCTCTTATATGTATTTTCTCCACCAGTTTTTATCACCTTGTATTTTTTTAAATTCTGCGTTTATTTTCTCCTTGTATATTAATATTCCAATTATCAAAAGCAATAGTACTTACGGCTGCTGTCAGCCTGCCCATTCTGGCATTAAGGTTATGGGAAAAAAAAAGACATTAACATCTATTGCAGGCACTCTCCGACAGCTGCAGTTCAGCATCAACATAATAGAAGCATTCGTTGTAAAATTGTGTACACTTTAGGTTTCCCACTTCTCCTGTATTTGAGAACAACAAAGTGCGTTTTTCAATGTGACCCTGCGCTTCTGTTGCATGGAAATCTATATTTGTGTTCTGATATTGATGATATTTTGCACACACTACCTTAAAAGGAAGAGAAATGTCAGTGTCTGTATAAAATTTCATTCGGTTCATGGTGAAGGGTACTTACGGAATTTTCTAAAATGCATAGTTTCGTTCCAATCTTTATGAATTTTTGCACACATGACCTTTAATCCAAGAGGAAGATGACTAGGTACATAAATGTTTGTATGGTACATGACAGAGGGTACTTTTCAGAAAACTTTGCCGAGAGAGGGAAAGGCGGAAACGAACAGCGAGATGGGAGAGTAAGAGGTGTATGCAGAGAGAGGGGGGAAGGGGATTGTAGGATAAATAAACATCCGGGCAACGCCGGGTTTACAGCTAGTTCTGTATAAAATGAACTATTAAGATTACTGACGTTTTTAATTTTGCCCTCTTAATGTGTTTATTGTAGAACATTGCCACTTGCTGTCACTATTTACAATTCCACTTTTTTGAAACGTTGCCGAAAACTTGCCATTTCTGAAGCTTGGCGGGCTGCGTTAGCCTTTCGTTTTGCTTATCGTTTGTAAACCGAAAGCAGTCAACAATCCGAAGATTGGTTTGAACACCACAGTGCTTTACTAGGCATGGTCCTGTTTGAGGTGGTACGCCGCTGCGCTTCTCCGACCTTCGAACTGACTTACCCAGCCAGTTATAGGGGGACCTACAGTTTAACGTGGGTTCCGAACCACAGTACTTCTCGATATTTTTCATATAAGAGCATTTCTAGAGGTGAAAGAAGTGGAAAGTGACAGAAGGAAACCTAGGACCTGGCGTAGATCGAAACCGTGACCTTTGGATTCATAGCCTGGCACTCTACCACTGGTCTACCGAGCTGGTCTGTACGCGTGTTATTTGCTGACAGATGCTTTGGTTCGCACGGTGGGATGTGTTTTTGTTTTGTTACTGTCAAAATAGGCGTCTGCTTGCAATTTGTGTGTCATGTTCTGACTGTATTGTGTGTGTGTGTGATTAAAAATGTGGTTTTAGTTCAACTAGCGAAGCACCGTCTGTGTGTGTGTGTGTGTGTGTGTGTGTGTGTGTGTGTGTGTGTGTGTGTGTGCGTATGTGTGTGTGTGGTTGTGTTTGTGTGTGTGGTTGGGAGGTTTGCTGGTTTGCTTTCTTATGTGGTCATATTTTGTGCTGGGTTTGCCAAAGTCAAATTTATTTAATGTTAAAAATTACGAAGCTGTGTAACATTCATTATTAATTGAAGAGAGCATAGCTTGTTTTATAATACAACGTGTTAGTGATGAATAAGCGCAAAGTCTGAAAACTGTTTCTCAGGAACCAATCGATAAGTAAAAGAACATTATAGACTAAGTAATTCTGAAAAATTCGAAACAAATATCTACTTCTTTACAGATTGTCTATACAGTGGGATAGTTCTTAATGAGCATAGCTCGCTAATGAGTCTTGCCTGAAAAAACTTCGTCCAACAATTTAAAAGGACGCTGTAGCTAAAGAAAGAAGATGTTTTCTTCGAGATAACATTCTTTGTTACGTGAGGGGGGGGGGGGGAGGGTCACGAGAAAATTTGTACTTGGAAGAGGATCGCATATTCGTAAAGGTTGAAACTGTTACACTTTAAAAGTCGGCCACTGTACGAAATAATAACTTAATTCTGGTAGGAGGTACTGAACTACCGGGTACTCCCTGCTGCAAAACCTTGTTCCCTGGCCCAAATTGAGAACTGACTTGGTTCAAATGACTCTGATAACAGGAAGTTAACGACACAGTGGCCAATATACGTAGCAGCTCACACGAAATTACACACATGTATTAGTGAAACAAGCCACCACAATTAAAGTTATTTCATAAAGGTAGCTAAAGAAAAATATTTATGGCGCAACGGAACTTAAACATAAAAAATTACATCTGAGCTTGTTCTCAGCACTGGTGAAAAAAATACTAAATAAACGGGGGAAGGTGCTTGAAAACTACAATTTATAGGCAATACAAAATTATACTGAACATAACTTGTTTATTCAAGTCGAACGCAAGCAAAATGGGAAACCAATTTTGTTAATACAATAAAAATGGATCTCCCTTACATAGTCTAATACTAACGATGCCCAGCATTGAATTTAACATAAATTACACAGAGCCTAACGCTACGGGGGCAGGATTAAGAAACAACACTCACTCGCTCACACACACGCAATGCAACAGCGAAATTCACGAAAATCAGCGAGGTGAAAGGGGGAAGAAGCAGGCGCCGCTATCGTACACAAGATACAATAAAACTGCGAAGGTGATACACGGATACGTTACATGATCACACTCCACTGAAGGTGAAGTGGTTAAAAATCGGATTCATCACACAAAGCACGGCGGACTCTTAAGTTGCAATGTGAGAGTAAACTAGCTAGGCACTGGCTTTATGAGACGTGGCGTGAATTCAGGTGCTAGCTGAAACCCAAGAAGTCGGAGTTCGGACCCACATGGATCCGAAAACCGATAAAAATGATTAAATTCAATTTTCGAAAGATAAAGAAATTTAACTACGGCATGCAACCCCTAGAACTGCGTATAATTTCATAACGAAGCTACTGAAAAGCAGCAACATACGATTGAGAGTGTTCACAGAGACGGAAAAAGTCCAGTCTCAAAAGCCCGAAAAGTGAAATAATTACAAAGTCGGAAAAAATACAAACTATGTTATGCAACCCATAGAAATGTTTAGAATTTCATAAGAAATTCATTGAAGGATATCGTACAGGGCTTGGAGAGAATTACTGACAAAGACTGAGTGCATACTACAAGTTCTGAGAAGAAACATCAAAATTAAAAATAGGCGGGGAGAGAAGATCGCGAAATATTAGTGGAAATCAGAAGGATGTATGGATAGTTAATTCCCTCATGGGCATGGAACAAACAATAGTAGAAGCTGAAGGCTTAGATCTAAGAACCAACCATGTGGAACACACATATCACTCATGGAAGGAAACGATAAGAAAGATTTTTACATGTACTGTATAAAAATGTACATATCTTCTGTTAGAAATCGGGCCCCAGAAAGCTACAGAGAATTTACACATAGTTCGTACACCACCACATAATCACAAAAGGTTTGAATATACCAGACCGTCATCAAACTGCAACTAGTAACACAGCACATTTATCTGTTGGAAATCACTGGATTGAAAAACTATAACACATTTCCGTGCACGATCGGAAGAAATATTATGAAAAATGAATCTAAGTCCAAGAGTTCTAAGTTAAACATGCTAGACAACGAATCGCTACCATCTCCGCAGGCACAAGAGCAGAATCAACCTTACCTCACCGCGGTTCAAGTACAAAATGAAGATCGAGCGGCCAGGAGACAGGGAAGCTACCGCAAACTGGGAAAAAACCCATGATAATAACGGTGGTGGGGAGAGAAGATTGTGAGACTCACCCTGGAGAAGTCTCGTCAACTAGCTTGTAACCAAATGGTGTAGAAACGTCTTTGGTTGCATCGGCAACAGGGTTTGGTGATGACTGACTATCGACTCTGAGCCAGAGAGAACCATGCAAAGTGAGCTATTACCACCTACATTCAGACAGCAATTAGATACTCGCACATCCACTTAAAAGTAAAATAAGTACACATTCTCAAAGGGACAGTGGAGTAGCAGAGAAGCCGTACTTATTGCCACATTCATAATCACTATAATAAATTATTAAAATAACAAAATCCGAGCATCATTAACATTTCAGTTACTAATATTTTAAAACATGAAATAAAATGCAATTCCTCAAGCTTTGAAAAAAAGTGGGGTTCTAGTTTTAACAAAATGCTAATCTAGCGACATCAAATAAATTACAATTTTATAAAAAAATATATGGAAGATGAGTTGGTAAATACCAGATTTTTTGTAGATGTCAGTGCTCTCTGCTTTTGTTAGGCATTTCTGTAATGATTTATGGCTTTGATATGCTATGTTTCTTCAGGATTTTTCCAATTCTGCCTCCGTACATTATTGTTGACATAACACCTGATGGTGGTTCCATCGGCCTCCCACAGGTTTCATGATTCCAACTATTCCACAGTGATTTCAACTATTCCAACTATTCCACAGTGAGTCACGGTTCAGTGGGGTCGCTCTTCACATTGGTCAAGTTTCGTTTGGCGGCGATTAAAAGAGGTGGATGCTTATGAGGTGGAACAGTGAAGAGTGTAGACGGGAAATGACAGAGGGTAACGTTACAGAGTAATATAACCTGTGGTCCCGTCATTGCATTGGTATAATGAAGTATTCCGTTCAAAGAGGTTATTATGCATCTATTGCACCAATAAAATTTAAACGCTGTCAACAATGTCCAAATTCCAGAATGAAACTTCACTCTGCAGCGGAGTGTGCGTTGATATGAAACTTCCTGGCAGATTAAAATTGTGTGCCGGAACCGGGACTCGAACCTGGGACCTTTGCCTTTCGCTGGCAAGCGCACTACCACTGTGCTATCCCGACACGACTCACGATGCCGCCTCACAACTTTACTTTCACCGGTACCTCGCCTCCTACTTTCCAAACTTCACAGAAGTTCTCCTGCAAACACGCAAGACTAGCACTCCTGGAAGAAAGGATATGGTGGAGACATGGCTTAGCCACAGCCTAAGGGATGTTTCCAGAATGAAACTTCACTCTGCAGCGGAGTGTGCGCTGATATGAAACTTCCTGGCAGATTAAAATTGTGTGCCGGAACCGGGACTCGAACCTGGGACCTTTGCCTTTCGCGGGCAAGCGCACTACCACTGTGCTATCCCGACACGACTCACGATGCCGCCTCACAACTTTACTTCCACCAGTACCTCGCCTCCTACTTTCCAAACTTCACAGAAGTTCTCCTGCAAACACGCAAGACTAGCACTCCTGGAAGAAAGGATATGGTGGAGACATGGCTTAGCCACAGCCTAAGGGATGTTTCCAGAATGAAACTTCACTCTGCAGCGGAGTGTGCGCTGATATGAAACTTCCTGGCAGATTAAAATTGTGTGCCGGAACCGGGACTCGAACCTGGGACCTTTGCCTTTCGCGGGCAAGCGCACTACCACTGTGCTATCCCGACACGACTCACGATGCCGCCTCACAACTTTACTTCCACCAGTACCTCGCCTCCTACTTTCCAAACTTCACAGAAGTTCTCCTGCAAACACGCAAGACTAGCACTCCTGGAAGAAAGGATATGGTGGAGACATGGCTTAGCCACAGCCTAAGGGATGTTTCCAGAATGAAACTTCACTCTGCAGCGGAGTGTGCGCTGATATGAAACTTCCTGGCAGATTAAAATTGTGTGCCGGAACCGGGACTCGAACCTGGGACCTTTGCCTTTCGCGGGCAAGCGCACTACCACTGTGCGGCATCGTGAGTCGTGTCGGGATAGCACAGTGGTAGTGCGCTTGCCCGCGAAAGGCAAAGGTCCCAGGTTCGAGTCCCGGTTCCGGCACACAATTTTAATCTGCCAGGAAGTTTCAATGTCCAAATGTTTATAAAGTTGTGGGACCAAATTGCAAGTGGTAATCAGTTTCTAGAGCTACAAACTACTTTAACTTATGCTAAGGCTAACACACACACACGCACACACACACACACACACACACACACACACACACACATGCCCGAGGAAGGACTCAAACTTCCAACGGGAAACAGCCGCGCACTCCGTAGCGAGGTGCCTTAGAGCGCATGGTCATTCTGTCGCGGTGCTTCAGTTTAGAAATAAGTAACTCAGTGGTCCATCTCGATAATCATTACAATCTATTACTGCTCCGAAGACTTCTTATTTAAAGCAATATACAATTTTTTCACATGTGACAGTTACGACCATGGACACAGCCGAAGCAATGAAAACCCCACAAATGCACAAATCCTTTAAGAGTTATTCTGGGAGTTGATTAAAACTTCAAATCAAAGATTTACGAGATGTAGTTTCTCATCAATCATGCTGTTCAATAACATTAACGGTGTGTGTCAAATATTTTATTCACAATAAACGGTGTAATATCAGTCGCAGGTTTCGTCTTCTGAAATGTGAGAGCGTTCTGTATGAGACAAATATCAGAAGGGCAACATCATATTCTTTTCCGATGGAGAGGCGTGTTCCCAGCACAGGAGTTCTTTCCTTTTCTCTGCCTCGGGGGATTCTTCTGACAAGATATGGGCTGATCCGACAACTTCATTTTGAAACGACTGTTTTCTGATACAAGCATGATCTGTAGGCAGAAAAACGCCATACATATTTCGGCAGGAGTCATACAGATGAAACGAAAGAATCAGATGAGGCGGATAAACTTTCTACTTCAAAAACATGTTATGTCAGAGGAAAACCGCATACACTTTATTCCAGTTCTAAGATCAAAGATTTGCCTTTGGGGTTTTGAATGTACGAGATTTTTATAACACAGTTCCACATTATTTACTCCAAAAAATAAATTTCTATTACCGAACATAAATTAATTGTAGTTATAAGAAATGTTATGTGGAACCTATCACCAGTAATAAGTAAATTTCTTAATGATGTTAAGATTTTTAATGACTGTTCAATTTATACTATAGAAAATTATTACCATTAACGATCCCGTCGGCCGGCCGCAGTGGCCGAGTGGTCTGCGGCGCCCCAGTCACAGTCAGTCAGCAATTCGAATCCCCCCTCGGGCATGGATGTTTGTGTCGTCTTTAGTGTAAGGTAGTTCATAAATAGTTTGTAAGTTCAGGGACTGATGACCCCCGAAGTTAAGTCCCTTAAGCTTAAGCTTAACAAACATTTTAACATTTTTGAACGATCCTGTCCATAACTGAAATGCAGTTCCTCTGGCAGAAAAACTGATAGACCATTATTTTTATAAATGTTGTTTGTAGAGTCTATGGGACTTAACTACGGGGTCATCAGTCCCTAAACTTACAAACTACTTATGAACTAGCTACAACTAAGGACGGCACAAATATCCATGCCCGAGCGGGGATTCGAACCCCCGACCGTAGTGGCCGTGCTGACCGTGACTGAAGCGCCTCAGTCCCCTCGGCCACCGCGGCCGGCTTATTTTTATATCTCACTTTTTGAAAATTATTAAATGAAATAGTATCATCCTTCCAAATCGGTATGGAATAAATGTCACTATCAGAATATCGTAGCACTCCGTGTCGTTATACAATACATTTATTGTAATGATATAGGACCACAATTTTTGTAATATTACCTTCAAGTTCAATGCAGTGTCACAGAATAGCTGAAATAAAATTATTAAATCATTACCAAGCTGATTAACACCTGATCGTGATTTATTAGAGTTACTATTATTATGTTTGCAGTACAGTGTGATGTTACAGATACAGGGGGGAAGCTGATTGTTTCCATGTGAAAGGCGGGTTTTGCCAGGCTGTTGGGTTCCGCAGCCGGCTGGCTAACAGTTTGAACCTAATGATTACAGCAGGCACTCAGGGTTTCCCTGATGTACTCGAAAACAGGAAGCGACTATCTTTGACGGGCGAGGGCGGCTAATCCAGAGCCGGCCGCGTTGGCCGAGGGGACTGAGGCGCTCCAGTCACGATCTGCACGGCCACTACGGTCGGGGGTTCGAATACCCCCTCGGGCATGGATATTTGTGCCGTCCTTAGTGTTAAGTAGTTCATAAGTAGTTTTTAAGTTTAGGGACTAATGACCCCGTAGTTAAGTCCCATAAGCTATACAAACATTTGAACATTTGCTAATCCAGATTCCAACTGAAATACAACGTAGCCACAAACATTATACTAAAAATCCATATAAAATCATGGAATGGTCATACGGCAGTTATAATTATACGAGAATCAAACGCCGTAATTATAATTTAAACATCTCTTACAGATAAAAAGCGCCGGCCGCGGTGGCCGAGGGGACTGAGGCGCTCCAGTCACGGTCTGCAGGGCCACTACGGTCGGGGCTTCGAATCCCCCCTCGGGCATGGATATTTGTGCCGTCCTTAGGATAAGCTAGTTCATAAGTAGTTTGTAAGTTTAGGGACTGATGACCCCGTAGTTAAGTCCCATAAACTTTAGAAACATTTGAACATTTTTTTGAACAGATAAAAAGCCAACAAATTTCAGTATAATGATAATAATAATAATATAAGACTTATATTTACAATTATTGATATGTAGCGTTTATCAGTAACAATTTACGAGGCAAATGAGTAGCATTGCACCACGCTACCTATCTAAAAATACGTACCACGTTATTTCCGTAGTCTTTAAATAAATTTTGTTTTACTCTGTTGTTCTGCTTTTCATTGAGGTAATGATATTTTTGTGTCAAAACAAAATTCCACCACAGAAACACAAAATATGAACATGCAAAGCGCATCACATTTATATATGTATTTTATTATATTTAATATTATTCTTAGTAACGGTCATTTTTATGTTGTACTTATGTTAAATATTTCATGGCCGACTAAAATAGTAGATATGGAGCAGATAACTTGTATATAAACAATTATATGTATTTGTGGACAACAACGGAATATAATTACTCAAAAATCCATGATAAATTAAATATTAATTGTGTAACTGTTTTTCGACGGCGGCCAAATTTTTTAACAGTGAGACGCTACCTGAGCAAAGAGCTTCAGTCTCAACCTTTTTTAATATTGTTATATATTTGTTTGTTAAATGTAAACAACATTTGTAGGGAGGTCGTCAAAGAATTTAATTCTGTGATATTCAGATGTATAATATTGTGGAAGGGAAATTATATTTTAAAGATGAGGCGTTAGAATGCGCGGAAGGATACAATTTTGGGAGCGGAGAGAGCACGCTTTCGAACGCTTGGGAGGGACTCGTAACTTGGACGTGGTGGTAAAAGGTTGTGATGTTGGGCGGTCTGAAGCCGCGTTACGAACTTGTGATTTGAAGAGATAGGTATGTGTGGACTTTACGGGACTGTGACTGCAGAACTTAATCTCTGCTTGAAAAGTGATTACCTATGCACGGTAGTAGGGCTGTGGAACTGTGATAATTCAGCAATCGTGTACTCTTATGATGAAAAACTGTGTTTCATAACATATACTTTTATCGCGGATTAAATTAGAACTGCAGTGTTCGATGGACTACACTAATTTACGAGTGATAATTTGGAACTTTTACTCTCGAGTGCGTGTGATACTTATTGTGCCTCTCATGAACAATAATTGGGAAATATTCAGTTATTTACCGATGCATAAAGTAGGACCACCTCCGCGTTTCATGTCTAATAAAATAAACTCCATTTATAAAGAAGTACTTCTTGAGTGAATCACTTCTTTATCTTAGAATCTATTTTGTTGTTCATTCAGAGGTTTAATTTTTGTTTGTTAAATATATTTTCACGTCATCATATGTAAATTGATGGATTGGCTAAACTACATATTAATTATTGATCTTGTTTAATCAGATTAGGTAGCTGTTTAGGGCATAAAAACTGACATACATAACTCACCCCTATGAACAGAGACAACGAGCCATAAACCTTTTACTACCCTGAGATGTATTGCCCAAGTCTTATTGGTGAGAACCGATAGGACGGTCGCAACGGGTAAGAGGCTGCTCGCTGCAACAACTACTAAAGTTTTGCTTAACGAGTTTAAATATTTACAAAATTAATTGAAATCGACACACGCGGTTTTAATATATATTTTTAGGAAACATTTTGTATTTACACACCTTTTTTTTATTGATCAAATCAATTAATATCAAACACAATCTACCAACGCCTCAACTAAAATTATACCTCTCTCCCTCAAAAGTCCTACCACAACGAAATACTAGCGAACAAGAAGAACAATCTTCTTGTGTCACCAATATTTATACATTAGTAATGACATAGATAATAATAGTTTTACTATAATTACATTATAGCCGTTTCATAGTTAAAACACGAAAGTATTTGGTGGCACGTTGGGTTTACGCGAGTGGCACTTTGTAAATAGTCTTTTCTTGCACATTTTATGCCTCATATCACTACATTTTATTGTCACAAAAATTAATTAAAACGGGAGGACAATATAGCACGCAATAAATGTATTCCGTTCCATTATTCGACTTACATATTTCTATAGATACCGTGTGGAAACAGAGAGGGAAGAATGGCATACATTAATTTTGTTAGTTTCTCCTCATTCTCTAAGTTACAGTAAAATTGTTTCGTGAGCTAAATTTACCTAAGGAACATGTTTGTATTGAACTACAGCGGATCGAAAAAATAATATGAACTCTTAACACAATTTTTATTATTAAGACTAGCTGAAAACCCGGCGTTGCCCGGATATGTATTTATTTATTCCAGCCATTTTAGTGATATATTCATTTTTATAATGGCTGTATGTCTGTAAAATCTCTTGTGAATACAATTAGTAGTAAAGACTTAATAGATTAAAACTTGGCTCGTGATGGGGTGGTTTTCCATTAACGTTACGGTTTACATGCTAATATCTCATCAATTAAATGTGGTACTGTGATACAATTTAGAAGGTACACTCAACTATATGCGTGTATACTGTCTGTAAAATTTCCTGCGGCTAAAATTTGTAGTGTAGAAATTACAAATTGTAACGTCATACCAAAAGCCGTGGTTTTACACCATAAACAGCGGAAAAGTAGTAAGCGAGAAACTTTTTTCCTTTCATCATT
Source organism: Locusta migratoria (assembly GCA_026315105.1). Taxonomy (NCBI): domain Eukaryota; kingdom Metazoa; phylum Arthropoda; class Insecta; order Orthoptera; family Acrididae; genus Locusta; species Locusta migratoria. The sequence goes on along the minus strand of CM048750.1, from coordinate 365,362,266 downwards.
TTACTATGGTTGCCAGCGATAAAAAGTTTAATAAAGGTTTAAAATTATGTTTAAAGTTTGTTGAAAGTCGCTAAATACTGTCATTCTCATACAGTGTATTTCCAAAGTCTCGCCTCATTATATGGCATGTTTTTGCGATTTCTATTGGTTATGACGTAATATCTTTTGAACCATGTGCCTTATGTGATTCTTAACCATGCAGCAATTGTTAACTCACGGTAAGGAATGTGTGTACCAAATTTGGTTGAAATCGGTCCAATGGTTTAGGAGAAAATGAGCAGTGTTGTCGCAAAATGCAACAGTTTTTCGCGCATCTCATTGTTTATGACGTCATATCTCGTGAACTATATATCGTATGTGATTCTTACACTTACGGCTACCGTCCTAATGGATTGAAGCTTACGTGTAAAAAAATTTCATAAAGATTGGAACAAAAATGTAGATTTTTATTGGACGCGTACACACATACGGACACTCTGCTTTATATATATTAGAAATTGAGGCGTTCGTTCTTTACGATGCGGAGTTTTCACTCTCAGCTGCTTATAGTGTTGCAATCTTACAACATGGACGCGTGAATAATTCTACGGAGCTGGTATTCGAACCCAGAACCTCCTGCTCACTAAACAGTACCGTGTAAGGCCCTGGACCACTCCACAGACACGGAGCTAATAGACCTGCACGGACTACCCAAGCAGGTACCCCGCCCGACCTAATTCTCCTGGGCCCTCCCACTGTGACCACTGTATACAGCGGCGCTGTATTCCCGCCAACGGTCTGGTATTCGTGTTCATCCTCACTGAAATCCACCATACACTGATATGAAGATTTTACGACTAAGAAATTACGGCGTCCGTTGTTTGGAACATGTTGAAGCTGTAAATTTTTGTCCTCACTCTTTGCGCTAAAACTACACATCACGATTCACTTATGTTAGGACTTATGTTGATTCTGCTGCCCAGGATCAACAGAAGGACCGACGTGACAGACGACTGTCACGGTGAATTAAAAAAAAAGTCACAAAAGGGCAGGCTACAAAAATTTTCACATAGTAGTCCTAAATGGCGATCCTGCTGATGATAGCGCTACTAAATCAGAGTTACTAAACATAGCTTTCAGAAACTCATTCACCAAAGAAGACGAAACCAATATCCCATATTTCGAATTTCAAACAGAGGCCAGAATGAAATCACTTAACAAGGACATGTCTTCTGGTCCGGACTGTACCTATTAGATTTGTATCTGATTATGCTGAAGCGATAGCTCCTTACTTAACAGCCATATACAACCACTCTCTCAAAGAAGGATCTGTACCAAAAGACTGGAAAGTTGCATAGGTCACACCTATCTTCAAGAAAGGTAGTAGGAGTAACCCATTAAACTACAGGCCTATTTCATTGAAGTCAATTTGCAGCAGGGTTTTGGAACATATCCTGTATTCAAATATTATGAATTATCTCGAACAGAATGATCTATTGACCCAAGGTAAACAAGGGTTTAGAAAATATCGTTCCTGGGAAACAGAACTAGCTCTTTACTCGCACGAAGTGATGAGCGCTATCGACAAGGGTTCGCAGATCTGTTCCGTATTTCTTGATTTCCAGAAGGTTTTTGACACCATGCCTCACAAACGGTTTTCATCAAATAGAGTGGTTGTGGTATATCGCCCCAAATTTGCGATTGGATAGGGGATTTCCTGTCAGAGAGGACACAGTTTGTGGTAATCGATGGTAAGGCATCGACTAAAAGAGAGGTGATATCGGGCGTTCCACAGGGTAGTGTTATTGGTCCTCTACTGATCCTTATCTACATAAACAATTTGGAAGAAAATCTGCGCAGCACTCTTAGGTTGTTTGCAGATGACGCCATCATTTACCGTCTAGTAAAGTCATCTGAAGATTAAAACCAATTGCACAACGATCTAAATAAGACTATGGTGTAAATATTGTCAATTGACTCTAAATAATGAAAAGTGTGAAGTAGGTCACATGAGTACGAAAAGACATCCGTTAAACTTTGTTTACAAGATAAATCAATCAAATGAGAAGGCCGTAAAGTCCAGTAAATACCTAGTAATTACTGTTACTTCACACTTAAACTGGAAAGATCACGTAGATAATGTCGTGGGAAAGGCGAACCAAAGACTGCGTTTCATTGGTAGAACCCTTAAAAGATGCAACAGAATTACTAAAGGAACTGCATACTCTAAGCTTGTCCGTCCTCTTTTTGGAGTATTGCTGCCCAGTGTGGGATCCTTATCAGGTCGATTTGACGGAGAACGTCGAAAGAGTTCAGAGAAGGGCTGCTCGTTTTGTACTGTCACGATACAGGGGATACAGCGTTACGGAAAATAAGCAGTATCTGTGGTGGAAATCATTACAACAACGGCGCTTATCGCTGCGGCGTGGGCTACTTACGAAACTCCAATCGCCAAGATTCTCCTCCGAATGGGGAAATATATTGTGGACTCCCACTTACCTAGGTAGAAATGATCATCAGAATAAAATACGATAAATCAGAGATCTAACGGAGAGATTAAGGGGTTCTCTCTTTTCGCGCGCTATTCGAGAATGGATTGGGAGATAAATAGTATAAAGGTGGTTCGATGAACCCTCTGCCAGGCACTTAAAAGTGATTTGCAGAGTATCCCATGTAGATGTAGAATGGCTTTGAGCATAACGAGGAAGTACACAAAAAGAACAGTCATTCAAAATTGTAAGATCCCACTGCTGAGGTACGTGACACCTCTAACAACACACCCAGACAAATAACACTCCCAGACAACGTGCCCTCTTAAGACAACAATAGAGGCTTAAAATTATCAATAACATTACAGCAAAACGCATCATTTGTACAGAATCAAGGGTGATTATGGACGGGAGAGTGGTGTTTCGGTTGAAGACTTCCTACTCTTCCAGTAGTGCGTGTACGTGCAGCCCTAACAGTCCGTGATGTCATGCCCCAACAATTCGCAAACAACAATAAACACTGCAATAATCTTAGAACTAGTCATACGGCATATTTAGATGCCAAATACGTAACAGTAAATCACTGCCTAACCTACTAAGAGAAGCCCTTGCAACTCCAGAGGATTACGGTGCCAGAAGGAAAGCACCATCGCCTGAAATCTCTGGACCTCTCATGAGCCCACAAGGCACAATACTTCTCACATGAACTTTGCTGCTGTAATCTTTAAACTACCTTTCCAACTATTTGTAGTTCGGAATGGAATAATCTGAATAATGATGCACCCTTGTCTCCCGCAAGGAAGACATCAAGAGCACGTCACGTAGAATTCAGAAAGTTACTCCTTGTCTCTACTTTAAATCGGTGAAACTTTAACACTTACGGAAAGATAAATGTAGATGACATCTTCTGTAAAAGAAATCTTAAAGATAACAATCAGGTCGGTTACTAAAATGATGTCGCTAGTTACTGAAATAAAGATACTGATTGATGAACTACGCCTACTAGACTTTAAAAATAATACAATTTCATCATTTTACGATCGAGGCTGTCGCGATGTCAGAAATGTTGGAAAATGTATCTGTAACTACTGTGCTTGGCGATGGGTAGAGTTCGCCTGCCCTAGGATGCCCTCATACGATACTGTTAACTGCACCAACGGGTACTAACTGCGTCTCTGATATATATATAAGGCGCTTCCAGAAAGTAAGTTCTGTTTGGCAATAAAATGAAATTGTACACAGATACAGAAGAAATTTTTATTGCACAAAATTCTACAACGCTTAAACTACTTTTCCACATAACTGCCGAAATTTTGCAGGCATTTGTGGCACCAGGTTTTGTATACCTTCTTCATAGAAATCTGCCTCCTGTGTCTTCAACCAGTTGGAAACAGTTTCTTTCAGCTCGTCGTCATTGGTGAAGTGATGACCGCCAAGGAAAGACTTGAGATGTCCTGAATCTTGTCATCAATCGCGTGAACCAGTTCTTCTGTAACCAAAGGTGGACGCCCACTTCGTTCCTCATCCCGCACATCACTACGCCCGCTATTGAACTGTCGAACCCATCATCTCACCATCGAATCACTCATCGCATTTGGTCCGCAAACATCGCAAATTTTCCGATAAATTTCACTTGGTTTCACTTTCCTTGCATTAAGAAACCGAATCACCGACCTGATTTCACAGGCGGGTGGGGCACGTCCGCCATTTTAGGCCTAAGCAATCCATCAGCGTAATTGGCATATTTCACTTAACTAGGTGTTATTTTAGCATTTAGAGGTGTTGGAAATGTGTAGACTCATTATGTATTAAATTAAGAGCTTAACATAGCATATTCCATTTTTACATGGTGAAAAGTGCCACAGTGTTGGCAGTGAATTGTTATACTAAGACAGTCCGAGGTAGCAAGTTTTACGCATTCCACAGGGCGAAAGAGATGCGAAAAAACACGAATTGTGGGTACACCGCATTGGAAGAAAAAATGCATTTCCATACGAGAATGCAAAATTTTGCTAAGTAAGTAAATTTGTATTGAAATATCGAGTCAAGTTCTAGGTTTATCTGTTCATACAAGTTTCTTGCGAGCAATATTGGACTGACAAACAACTAAGAGAAAAGGTAGTTTTAAAAGATATAAATACATGAAAATCTAACATAGTGTGCCGTATTTGACGAATTTCGTATTTATACTTAGCCTGCATATTACGAAAGTTTGGACGGTAAATGAAACCGCCCATTAAATAGAGCTCCAAAACTCGAATTTCAAGATAAAGTTTATTTTACTGAATTATCCAGCAGTGCGACAACAATGTGTAAAAACTTAAACCTTTCCAAAATGTTAGCTCAGTTAATGTTACGTGATAATATCACATGTAGATTGCACACAACACCTATCAACATTAGATACTAGATTAATGGAAAGCAACACGTATTAATTATACCTACTTTGATAAAAACCAATATATTAGAGATAAAAACGTAAGCCCTTAGCTAATTTGAAAGCAGGAACGTCACTTATTGCGAAAGCAGTGCATTTGGTACAGGGTTTAAATTTTACTTATCGCCCTGGCGGCCTCGCGTGATAATGTTGGCAATCATGTGTCGCTAGCATTAGCCAATCGCATTACAATGCAAATGGTTTGTCATGAAATCTTCGTTGTACAAGGACAAAAACTTTCACTGAGAGAACAGTGGTGCTTACAAGAACCTGTCAACCACGGATCAGGAACGGCATTATTTACGTCACGAACTATACTAAACAGAAATGAAGTCATTCTATTCGGGTTTCTAAAAATATAAACATCTTGGCAATGATTTTCTATCGTGTTGTCGTTGACAACATAGCCACGTGAGGCCGCCGGAGTGGTAGGTAAAATTTTGAAGGTGTATGAAATGTACCTGCCGCGCATCTAAATAAAAGTTTAATTTTTTCTCCCACAATTGCTAGCCTCGAATTATATGGTTCTGTAGGAATAATCATACAGTACACATTGACAATGTTACCAGTACAGTAGTCAGGCCCATACTATTACAAATTATACACTTGTTTCACGGTTTTAAAACAGTGTTTCGAAACCTCACACTGTACGGTTTAATTTGTCCCGAAACCGTCAGATGTTTAAGTTTTCCCATCTCTAACTATTACATTATAGTTTAACATAGGTTTTAATTTTTAGCTTTGTTTTACGCCTGATCAGTTTGAGACAAACAGCAAGGATGGCGTTAAGAAAATAAAACCTAATGCGGTACCTTTGTATAGTCATCGTCCTCAAATTAAGGAACGAAAGCCACCAGAAGACAGGGGTGTGCAAAGTGAATCTGACTGCACAGGAAGAACCAGGTACCGTCTACAGATATTGTATGTATATAAGAAAGATTCGTATCTTACTCATTTTCCGTAAATGTATCGCAATGTATTTCGACAAAACGTTTTTATACATTTCCAGATAGTGAACAATTCTGCTTGCACATAAATCAATCAATGAACGTGTTCAAAATATTCCGTCGTGTCAGTGCTGTGGACAAAGTTGTGCGCGTATTTTTAACCACTAGAATATTATATTCATCTGAGAAAATATAACCGTCAGGCAGAGAAGGATTCCTCAGCAAAATGCGGTAGTAATAGGAGTGGCTTGATGAATGCAGTGAAGGTATATTAAGACTCAAATTTTTTAGACAAATAAATTAATTTCTAATTTTTATTCTTTTCCTTAGCGGTCTAAATAACTAAAGTAAACATTTGTATTTTAATAAGTACAAGTACTTAAAATCAAATATGTTAACTCAAACGACTTGAAGTCTCTTATCATTAAAGCAAAACTTAGCATGAAACAATTTTACAACTAGTTTGCTCAAAAATAAAGGTCTTGCTCTCAGATTATCAATTTTTCCTTAATATTCGCTGTAGATGTGATGAAACGATTGTTTACTTAACGTACTGTCATACCACGTCGATGAACAGACCGGTTCCCTTCATCATAAATGTTAATTTAAAAGATCCGCCCGTAGCGCTGCTATTGCGAGATATAATAGGCCTACAATGGCGGCGCTCGCCCGGTTGGCGGTACTCTCCCAATACAGGGCTCTACTCTGCAGCACGCCAAATGTTTCGTGTGCCGAAACAGTGAGTCGACTCACTAGACTGAGATGATCCATATGTTTCGAAACAGTGAAATGATCCGAACTGCCCATCACTACACGCTAGAGTACAATACTGTGCAGGAGTCTTTATCACCTCTTCACACAAGACATCTCTGCGAGAGAGTTGCACCGCAAGGCAGCATCCAAAGTGCTACACAGGCAGTACGAGCGAGTGTCTTTTAATTTCGCTCGTTCTTCTATGTACCGGGTGATCAAAAACTACGTATAAATTTGAAAACTTAATAAATCACGGAATAATGTAGACAGAGAGGTAAAAATTGACACAAATGGGGTTTTTATTTTTTTTTAAATGTCCGACAGATGGCACTTGACAGCAAAATGCCAATGACTGCCATCGTGATGGGTGAGAGGTACGCAGATATGTTACAGAATCGCATCTTCCCCAGCCTGGCTGATAAACACCTGCTGGAACATACGATTTTTATGCAGGATGGCGCTCCACCCCATATTGCTAGACGCGTGAAAGATCTCTTGCAAGCGTCGTTTGGTGGTGATCGTGTGCTCAGCCGCCACTTTCTTCATGCTTGGCCTCCCAGGTCCCCAGACCTCAGTCCGTGCGATTATTGGCTTTGGGGTTACCTGAAGGGGCAAGTGAATCGTGATCGACCGACATCTGTAGGGATGCTGAAAGACATCATCCGACGCCAATGCCTCACCATAACTCCGGACATGCTTTACACTGCTGTTCACAACATTATTCCTCGACTACAGCTATTGTTGAGGAAAGATGGTGAACATGTTGACCATTTTGTTTAATGTTTAATTTGTTATGTTAATTTTTCCTTTTCTGATCAGATAAAGTGCATCTGTCCGACATTTTTTGAACTTCTATTTATTTTTTGGTTCTAATAAAACCCCATATCATTCCAAGCATGTGTGTCAATTTTTTAACTCTCTATCTACATTATTGCGTGATTTATTAATTTTTCAAATTTATACTGACTTTTTGATCATCCGGTGTATCAGGCGATGCCGCTAGAGTTTCCGCGTCAGTGACTCGCCTGCCAATCAGATGGTGCGTCTGAAAACGCCGTATGGCTAGCCGGCCAATAGTGAGTCGGCTAATATATCGTTTAGGTGCCTCTTCCCATCTTGCAGGTACCAACTTGGGATTGCGTGAGAATTATCTCTGGCTTTCTGCCTCTGGCTAAAAGTTGCGAGTAAACATCTTTTGTTCCGAAATGTATTGTTTTTTCTTCTTAAAATGATTGAAACCGTCAGTATTTCCATGAGTGGTAGGGGGAATTTTAAGTAGGTTTCGTTCCAGAGACACTCTCGCACAGCAAACAGGCATTAAATCAGAACATGCTGTGACAGTCACCCCAGTGGCATTCCAGTCAACATCGTTCGGCGATTCTTTACAACTTCAACATCTCGCAACTCACGCAAAGCTCCAACAGAAGATTGAAACTGGTGGAGTGCCCGTTTCTTGCATAACATCAGACATCGGCCACAGATTACACTCCAGCCAACACCATCTAGAAGACAAACTTTCACTAGAGGCCGTGATTAACACCGGGAGGCCGCAAACGCTAGCTGACTGGCTGGCCGCTGGGACATAGGCCACCGCCTCACAGCAGCCGACCAGTCAGCTAGCGTTCGCGGCCTCTCGGTTCAGTTGGCTGCAGGAAGCACCACTTCGCCTCCGTGGCAATTCGCTTGTTTGCTTCACAAGTTGATATCAAACAGAGCCTTATACCTATAGACGTTCCCTGTTAAAGGAAAGATGTTCCTCTGGCAGCTATGTCTCTATGGTGTCTGTTAGCGGACGAGAAATAAACCATGATGAACACATCTCACCCAGGTAGCATCTGCCATAACCGAATCAAACTCAACATCGCTTTTCCAGGTGTAGAATTTTTACTTTTACCAGCAGTTCATAATTTATGAAGATATTTTAATACGTAACGCTTTTCGACGAGGGACAGTTACTTAAATACAGTGAGACAATCGTTGGTACCAAGCATGAAAAATATGTCTATAAAATTTGGGACTGATTCTTGGCCATGTAAAAGATATAAAAGTGGTGTATTAGCTATTCGTCTTATCTAACATCTACAAAAAGATTTAAAACAAAAAATTGCAGCATATTTGAGGTTTGAGATTTTTTAATGTGTCTGTGTCACTGATTTTGCTGTTCCCTACGTATTACACTATGTCATACGTGCAACACTGGTCACATGTAGCGGAAGTTTAGACAAAATTATTGTCACGTAATGTATGGCAGGAGCCACGCGTCTTATGTTCTCTCTGTATAGCGAATCCTCCTAAAAGAGGCTGATCGTGCATAAACAAAAAACAAGATTTACGTAATTTATCATTCTTCGTTTCAATCTCATATCAGATCATTTTAGCTGCATTTTCAAAGCTTGGAAAGTCGTAAGTGCTTCAAACAGCACGTATACGTCCCACAGCGTTGCCCAGGCACTCAGATTGCCTTCTGAAGCTCCACAGTCAGCGTATGGATGCTCCTTAGGCTGGGTTGGGCGAAGGGAATCGTCGCTACAGCCCGATTAAAATTCGTCGCTAGTTGACGTTTGTCACGTGTCGCTACAGTATTGACGTATATAGGCAGCCAGCCGGCTAGCGCTCTGCTGCAGACGATGAAAAAACATGGCGAGTCATTTCACAAATGCTGTTGATATTGTAATATAACTTGGGGCAGTGTTGTAAGAGACCGCTAAGTGTTAATGCCGATAAGCTCTGTCGACTGCTAATGTTAAATGATCATTGTCGGAAGTGCAACAGAAAAAGCGCTTTCCAACGCTCAGTTTAATCCCACGTTGTAAACCAACATACGTGATGTACTATGTAACCGGCTAAATGGCGTTCATCCGTCTCCAACAGAACTAAAAACACGATTTCTTCGTTCACACTGCAGAAATCTTACCTCTACGAGCAAACTCAAAGAGAAAAATTAGATACAGCGCTAAAAGCAAATTTGCAATTTCTCGCTGTTATTGGTTAGCCTACCTGAAAATACCCTCTCACTGGCTGTTGCTTACATGAGCTGCCGTGTTACGAACATTCAGCAGTCCTGCTGTGATTTCCTAAATCACTCCGGGCAAATGCTGGGATGGTTCCTTTCAAATGGTATGACCGATTTCCTTCCCCGTCTTTACCCAAAACACCTTGCATTAGCTCCATCTCTAATGACCAAGCTGTTGACGGCACGTTAAACCCTAAGCTTCCTCCCTTCAGACCCGTTTGGCACTGCAGATTCCAATCGAAAAAAAGAATTACAAGATGAAAAATAAGAGCGAATAGAAAGGTCAGTACTATTATGAAACATGTAACAAATTACTATAGTCCACGTCGCGTAAAAGGGCGACACAGTTTTCATCCGTTCTGCACATCCTCCTCCATTACCGCACGTGGCTGTCCGCGAGTTACGCAATATTTTTCCCCTGATTTACGCAATGTTTCTCCCGCAAGCGTAACTGTTGGTTCTCGGCCGTAGCTCCTCCCCTCCACGCTTCCCCTACCACTCCACCTCTATACGCAGAAGCGCCTTCCTACATGACACCGACTGAAGAACACTACTTTACCACTGCGCTACACACACACACGTTCTTCCGCTCTTTCATGTCACATTACACACCCAATAACAACACCGATTTGTAACTTTAGGGAGAGCTAGTTTTCGCGTAAATCATACGAAACTTTTCTAAATGCAAGCTGATATCTGCGATATAATATTTGTATATGACATATTAAATGGCACCTTGTACAAAAGGATTCAGTAGCGAGTGCTTAGTGCTGTTCATGAGTACCCATTTTGTTAACACCGTTGTCTCTCGCAAACTTTTTGTACGTTTATCATTAAGCGACGAAATGCGAATTAAAAGTGACAGACCTATGAATCGGCAACAAAGCAAATAAAGAAACAGCCAGATAAGGAAATGGAATTGAATTAAGCAGTTGTGACAGTTTCGCAACAGGGAATGGTTCGGGCCTGACGTTAAGCACTCTGATTGCAGGAAAGGTAACTAGCAAGTAATTGTAATTATGCTATAGAAACTACTAATGAGAACCAGAAAAAATTCTAGTCCTATGTAAAATCGACAGGCAGGTTAAAGGCATCTATTCAGTCAATCGTTGATCATTGGTGTTACAAGACACGAAAATCAAAGTGATGTTTTAAATTTAAGGTATAACAAATCATACACACAGGAGGACCATACAAACTCCCAATTGAAAGTTAACACATTAAGCATTTCTATTGCAGAGACTCACCTGAGACAGGTGAAAACAACTACGTGGCCAGTTGTAAACGGAATATCAGCTTGGGTTTACATTCGCCATTAACCTCTTACTTCCATTATCTCAATTCTGTTCGAAGCGACTGTAAAAAGGGCGAAGCTGATTCCCAATTATAAATCAGAAATCTAATTTTACCTAGTTTGACTTCATATAATTAGTTACACTTATATCAATTAAATTATTTGTATAAATTATATTATTCACCTAAAATATATTATTTACATAATTATATTATTTATATAAATTATCTTTTGTATATTTATATCATTAAGGCTCTGACAGACACATACAAAAGACAATGAAGGTCACACACCCATGGCCACATACAGCATCATTTTTCAGTGGGGGACTGGGCAAGTCAAAAAGCTAAGTTTACCTTCTATGTGTGTTTACGTTATAATATAAATACAGATTCGATTTAAACATTTTACAGGTGTAACAGATGGTCAGTAACTGATTTACTGTTTTTTTCGCCTTAAATTCTCTATAAACGGGTTAGTATCTTAAATGTCTGCAAAAGTAATAGTTAAATATTCATTTATGTGCAGGCTTAGTGTTCCTGAAGTAGCAGTTGAAAAACAAGCAGATCAAAGAATCAAAGAAACTACCAGATTACTTCATTTTGTTATAATATGAAATATTATGTAACTGAACATATGACAGTAAAATGAAGTGTGGTAAATGACAGTACTTTATTCTCAATGACTCTAAAACCAACGGCCAGAGATATTATGTAACAAAAGTATGATGATACATACATAATATGTTCCATCTACTCTGCTCTATGGATTTACTGCGCTTTGTCTTTTTCCTTATTATTGCCTGAACCATTAACGAGTGGGGATCAATTGTGCTTTTTGTTTCTCAATAGTTCGCTTGTGTAATAATTATCATCAGAATACATGTTTAAAGGTTCATCCTAGTTTTCATTTCATGATAGTTGAAATCATCCTGTGTTATTTATTTAAGTGTGTACTTAATTTCAGGTAGTAATCTCATCGTGAACAATCTTAGAATAATCTCTCGTTTAATAGGCAAGTGTGCCAAACCATTCAGCCTCTCTTCCTTCATTGTCGAGCGCTACTAAGTTTTCAGACGACGCAGGCAGCTGAAACTTCGCTCACAATAGCATCTTGACACACGAAGGACAGCAAATATTTGAAGAAGTATTCTGATGTTTGGTAAAAGAGGTTTCGTGCATGCCTCAAGTGTTTCGACTGCATTCTTCGGCTTGTCCCTCTTGTCAACATTTTCCCATTTCAACTTCCACCTCTCGAATTTACCTCTTACAACACTTTCTGAACTTGAGACGTCATTATTGTAGGTGCGAATAGTGGACTGTATATCTGCAGTTCACGTTTCTAATTAGTTTCAGTATAAGGTGTTGCAACTTAAGATACTCATTGTGATGTCTGCATCGCTGTATCGTAGTTCACAATTTAGTTGGTTCTTATTTGCTTTCGGTAGTAGAAATGAAGCATGTTATCTGCTCTCGTTAAGTTGTTTACATGAAAATACCTGAAATAGGAACTTGAAGGTGCATTTAAATTTTTTCCCCTCGGACGTAGCTAGCTAGTTGGCTTTGCCACTTTTATGAGTGGGACCCTTTCACGTGTACCGGTACTAATAATTTACCTAGGTCTATGCCCAATGAATTACCAGGTCGTACCCCTTCCATACTTATTATTTGATAATATAATCTTGCCCAAAGTAGATAGCGAAAGTGCAGACACAAGATTCTAAAGTAAGATCATGTGGGCTAATGTTGTTTGTAAAACTGGAGAAGAGAAATTTGTTGACATCGAATATTAATACAAGTGTTAGGAAGTCTTTTCTGAAGGCATTTATCTGGTGTGTGGCCTTGTACTAGAGTGAAACGTGGACGATAAACAGTTCACACAAGAAGAGGAAAGAAGATTTGAAATTCGTTGCTACAGGAGAAGGTAAAGATGAGGGGGGTACTGGACGGAACTGGAGAGAAAAGATATTTCTGCCATAACTTGACTAAAAGAAGGGATCCATTAGTAGGGCACATTCTGTAGTATCGTGGAATCATCAATTTGGTATTGTAGGGAAGCGCTGGGGTAAAAATACCATACCGCGAGACGAAAACAGTTAACTTTTTAAAGGGATGGGGGTTGCCATTCTCAGAGATGAAGAGGCTTATGAAATATAGAGTAGTGTGGAGAGCTGCATCAAAGCAGTCTAATGGACAGAAGACGACAACAACAACACTGACTGGATGGATACATTTATTTGTTTGGTTATTTAACCTGACCAGATAAGGGCCATAGGGCCCTCTCATATATCTGATAAGGAAATGTTGTGATTATGAAAAATCAGTATGTTTCAGAATTAAGAGATGTACTAGAAAACATAAAAAATTCGATCTGCGCTACTCAAGCTACACTCAGAAGCAATATTAAATAATGAAAAAAAGATTTTGGTACTAGAAAATTTCCATTTTATACAGTGTAAGCCCGAACATTTCGGGGGGGGGGGGGTCTGCTCCCCCCCCCTCCCCCACTGCGTGCGCCCTTGCCTGTGACACTGATCTGGTTTCATCCAGTGGGAAAGTATATTCCAGCCAAATGCTCAACGAACATGAAGCTGCTGTTTGGTGGGTTCCCGAACTTCATAGCTCCCTGAAATCAAAGATCCTGTCGAAACCGAAGGGAAAGCAAGATGAGAAGAAGAAGCAGAGGAAATGATACATTATGATGGCTTCTGATTCAAAGGGTTGGATGGAGACCCTATCCTCCTCTGAGACCCTAGAACTTACCAAGTCATCAGAAGCGACGGATATTGATACCACTGGTACCCAAAGGGTGGCAAAAGGTGGCCGTGAGAAATAAACTGCCTCTTGAGTCTGTTCATGGATTCCCAGAATACCGAGAGTCTGATCCTCCACTGTAATTACGACTGCTCTTTCCACCACCTGCCTAAGTTGCGACAACTTCTGAGCTATTCATCAGCTTTCTGCATTGCCCTCCAGGAAACCAGTTTTCCAGCAGTATGGAACCCCCATCATGATTGTTGGTGATATACTGTAGTCGTCGTGTAGACCATGACAGGGTGTCAGATGGAGGATATATATAGTGTACATATGCCGTGTAGCAGTTCGTCGAGACCTGTACTAGAAATCATAGGATAAAGTTCACTACCATAGACTCTCAGTTCACGTTAATAAATAAATAAATAAATAAATAAATAAATAAATAAATATATATATATATATATATATATATATATATATATATATATATATATATATATATATATATATATATATATATATATATTGTCCATAGTGTTCAGTGGTACAAATCTCTGAACTCCTACAACCTCTGTTCCGCTGTAACAATCGGGAGAAAATATTTTCTTTTTTATTCCCAAGGTCGAATACACCGTTACCCTTGCTGAGTGGAGTAATATTTACTTAAGGTGTTGCTCGACTTAGGTGGTAAAGTTTTCAGTCCTGTGTCGCCATCCCGATAGTCTTTCGTTTCAGCGAACACATAGATATAAATCGCTGCGCCACCCAAATAAAAGTCAACGCATCTGATAAACAAAATCTAATAATCAGAAGAACTCAGTTCAGTGGGCCTTTTTGGTCGCAGCGTGTATCCAGAAAAATTGTGAGGGGTCGATCAAACACAAGTTATTTAACAGTTATCTTCAAGATAGAATAGAGCTTTTACTATCTTCATCAATAACAACAATTCTAATAGTTGTTGCGGTCGACCAGTAACACTGCTCGGTCACGACAACTAATCTTAAGATATTAATCTAGAAATTATTTCTACCATAGTTACGTTCGCTAAAGTTACCCCTTGATAACATTAGCGGTCGTAGATTCACTCCAGTCAAATACTACAATAAACAGCTACTTTAATTTTTTAATTTAAAGTCGATCACAAGGATCGGTTTATTGAAAAAAAAAAAAGACAGTAACCGTTATCTTTATTCTCATTACAAACTTGGCCAGACTCTTAATTTGAAACTAATTCTCCTAACTGATTAATCTATCTTTCTTTAAAACAAAAACAGAAAATAACCTAAATTGCCACCACCACTTACCGGACACCTCTTATGATTATTATTAAAAAAATAAAGGCGAGGGCCGTTCTTCAGGTGAGGGCGAACTAAATTATTCAATAAAAACTGTTTCCCCACATCTCACAAATGTCTGGCTATTAATCTCAAGACAGTTCAGGGAATAAAATGAATATAGTCGACTATGGGTTTGGTTTTTCCTATTTTTTTTTTCTTGCCTCTTGTTAAAGAAATTTACTGCAACAACCTCTCTTAAGAATGGCTATTAAATTATGAAGTTTCTCCGGTAGATCTTATGTGGTATCTGAAAACAAATACTTATCCTTTTAAAAAACAAAAAAACAAAAAAAAACTCTCTATTGTCATGAAGGTGACTATTACCATTTACTACCTTACTGCCCTTAGCCGGTTAGTATAAACACATCTCACTTTTCTTCTATGCATTGAACACCAGCAGTACAAGCCCCAATTATCAATAATAAATATGAATGGATCTCAGTCCACCCCAAGATACTTCAGACAACCCGCAGCCTCCGACAGTATCTGCAAACACCAACCACTCACAACTCCAATAAAACTAATTCGGACCGTCTGCTATGTCCAAATTCTTAATACCGCTGTATGCTCTAATTTAACTGTTGAAAACCTTTCCACTGATTCATAAATAATTTCTCGGCTAAGAGAAGTTATTAGTTACGAATTAGGCGTTCAAACAAATAAAACAAAATGCACTTCATATGTGTGAAACATATCCTTCATGACAATATACTTTCTCACTTTACGTGCAAATTCTCGTAAATGTAAGACCAAGAATGCTTATCTCGTAATTAATTATTCATTGTATGAAACTACTTCAGATACCAAAAAGACTCTACAAATGACTAAAGGTTGCTTCCTAGTATGCAGCAAGAAATTTGACAAACATACCCTTAAAGCTTCATCGTACAATGGTTGCGTCATGTGTAATCTTTTCTTTCCATTCTCAAACACACATCCATTCAAATTAATTTAGGTATAATAAACTAATTGATTGAATGGATTATCCCTTGGCCTTACATGGGGAATATTAAAAAACTTACAACCCAGCGACACATTCCTTTTTTTCCTTCACAGAAATTTATTTATTTTCTTGGAATATGCTTCTGCGTTCTGCGGGAGATTCATTTATTCTTTGCGGCGGCTCAGTAGGTCCGACCAGAGCAGTCTTGGTTCACCACTAACATTCTCGTACAATCACGCGAAACATGCAGCAGTAAAAAAACATTTTTTTTTTTAAGTTTACAAAATCATGCAACATCCCATTCAACCTCAGTTGACTGCGATAATTCTCACTATCTCTAACAGAGTTGCTAACATACTCTAAAAACATTCTGTACGGCTACAGCCGCTTTGAACAACAGGCGCATTCGACAGGATAAGGACAGCGTTTCTTCATGTGGTGAAGTACCTGAAAACGTATTGGCTGTCTGATTTCTCAACTCCCCATACCTTTCACAATTTTAGATCACCTCAATACTCATAACCCTCTATGGGGTGCTACCATGAGCATGGCCTATGTACAGATGTCTAAAATCAAATGACACATTTCAGTGTGTCTTCGTCTGTGTTCGCACAGACCATACGGAATGAAGCTTGATGTCAGTAGGCTGCTGTGTTTTGACTTCAGAGCTGGTAGCTATTCCTCGCTCTCTGCTCTGGTGAGCCCCTCCTCGTTTGTAATGACTTCCTGAGCAACTTACAGCTACCCTTGCCACTCTTTGGTCTTGAGTATTGAATACTATGTCGTCAAACGGCCCGAAGCTCCGTTGGTCTTCATTTGGATCCCATGACATGACACGTCTGAATCCCGGGAATTATTTCCAGTCTGATCAAGCAGACAGCAGCAAACCGATTCCCCGCCATGTGGAATGGCCGAGTGGTCAAAGGTGTAATATTATAGACTGGGCGGCCGTTCCCGCAGAAAGGCATCTGTGTGTCTGTCCGTGTGTGAGTTTGTAGTCCTTACTGTAAGTTGAAGCATTTTGTAAGTCTTGGAACTGACGACCATTGCAGTTTTATTGAAACCGATTCTCCGAACGGTATTATGACACCGCAAAGTTTATAGAAGATGAAATTCTAAACGGCACGCCTTTACTATCAAACAAGTAACGTACACTCAAGGAGACAAGGAATACATTGATGTCCTCCACGCAGTCCTATTGCAGGACCTTCATCGTCCTTTGCCGGCTCCGCATAGGCCACACACTACTGACCAACAGCCACCTCAGCCGTCATGAGGACCCCCCTCAGTGTCGCTGTGGCCGACACGACATTCTGCTGGAGTGTCCTTATCTGAACACACTGAAGCGAAGTTGTAATTTCGTTAACGCGCTAACGTCGGTTCTAGGTGACAATGCCACAATGGTTTTGTTCGAAAACAGTTTTTATTATTGAGTTTAAATATGAGATGTGTTGTCTGTGTAGCTTTTGTGTCGAAGGTTTTCATGTATGGCAGAGTTGCTGGCTCATCCATCTTGGCGCACTGAGGTTGTAAAAGGTTAGTGCACACCTAAAAGGCTTTGAGTGCACACCTAAAAGAAACAGGTCATTAATTACATATGTAACCACAAATTTTAATGTTCTACACCGGGAGGAAAAAGGGGAACACATTGAGAAGGGACGTTGATGAAAAACACACACTATTTCAAAAATGCACCAGATCCACAGTTTTGGAGATATGGCAATGAAATTTACTACGATTTACATGAAAGTAATAGCTTTACATATAAAATCCTGTGATTATATGTATTGAACTTTTCTTATATGAAACTTCAGGTGTTTTTTTAATTAATTAATGTATGTTCTTTTTCTCAGAAATTATTCAACAGATTTCTACAAAAATTTCTCTGTTTCATCTCTTTACATATTGCAACTAATCTCATGACGTTTTTGTAATTTGTCAAATAGGAGAATTTGTATATTTTTTAAAATTATAATACCACAAGTACAATTTTTAATTCATGCAAAATTCCAAGCACTTTGCTCCATATCTCAACTTGCAATAAGATTTTCAAAATTAGCTATTGAGACAACAGAAATATGTGTACAAAATTTCATAATTATAGAATTCATAGAATCTGAGGAAAAGATACATAAACTTCAAAACAGAAACTTTTCAGGAGACGCAATGTCAACAAGTTCAACCAAACTTTTTTCCTTGTGTCCCTTCTTCAGAAGGCATCACATTTGTACTCTGGGTCGTCTTTCCCTTCAAGACTTGTATTCGGGTTTCTTGTTGAGTGTCTTTTTTCCTTTGCCAGATCTTCAACTGACATTTTAGCTGAAGAGAGGCGCTATAAATCTATTTTTCTCAGGACGTCTCAAGTAAAATTTGCTATCTTGAAGTCCATTCTTTCTAATACCTTCGTCCTCCCGACGTTCCCATCATTAAGTACAAGAACTGCATCCTAAGTTGTAATTATAACAACTGTAGCAGACGCAAATGTGGTTTTAGGGCATCGTTTCCGTATTGGCGTATTTAGATTCTGGGTTTTGCTTTCAAGTTCAATTAATCTAAATCCAGTATATCAAGATGATGCAACACTTTTTTGATCAGTGTACTGTACTTTCGAAGTTACTCGATCTACTGCTGTCTGTAAAGAGCTAAAATATTTAGTACAAATGCCATTGCACAAAAAATACGCTATTGAAACTGATTTATATTTGTTCTCTAGCGAGGTTTATACCATCTGAGAGGGTTTGCCAGGGTATGCTGGAGTAACATTGATTTAAAATATAGCATGAAAATTCTCGGACACATATGGAACAGTATAACGCTGCCCTTGCTTCGTATGATGCCATAATTGTTAAAAGTAGATTCCGCGATTAAATTTTTTGGACAAAGAATTGATGGTACCAAATGTTTGAACTTGAAATAAGTTAAAGTACAGCACAAAATGAACATTAAAGCAAATAAACCGCGGATTGCATATTAAAGTTGGGCACCATACAAGCAACAGCACGTTATAAAACTTACGGAAAGCATCTAGCTGGATCCTGCACTTCGTATTGTAGAAGCTGTAAATGATAACTTTTATGTCTTATTTAATAAGTGAATGTTCGAGATACTTTCCGTAGGAGATCAATGTTCAGACTGTTCACTTCGCTTTTCATTGTTGTGTGACCGTGGGTGGAACGTGAAGTTATTGGTAATGATAAAATAATTTTAAAAAAATGATCGGACTTCGTGAAATTACAAAAAGAAATGACCTCAGGTTCTAAATTCAAGCAAAGTATTGTATAAGGATGATTGATTGATTGAAATTTTGCAGACAATGAGAAGCGATTGTAATGGCGTCTGAACATTAAACTATTACGGAGGCGAAGGAGCTGAAAACAATAGAAAATAAGTATTTGACGTGGAGGGATCCATTATCGATGACGAATGCACGCTTCCAATGTGCGTTCACCACGATGTCGCCAAACACGGATGCGACCATCTTGATGTTGTAAACAGAATCTGTATTCATCCGAAAAAAAAATACGTTTTGGCAATCGTGCACCCAGGTTCGTCGTTGCGAACACCATCGCAGTCACTCCTGTCTGTGATGCAGCGTCAACGGTAACCGCAGCCATGTTTCCCGAGTCCATGCTGCTGTAACCGTCGTCGAACTGTTAGTGCAGATGGTTGTTCTCTTGTAAACGTCCCCATCTGTTGACCTCGGGATCGAGACGTGGCTGCACGATCCTTTAAAGCCATGCGGATAAGATGCCTGTTATCTCAACTGCTAGTGATACGAGGCCAATGGGATCCAGCACAGCGTTCCGTATTACCCTCCTAAACCCACCGATTACATATTCTGCTAACAGTCATTGGATCGCAACCAACGCGAGCAGCAATGTCGCGATACGATAAACCGCAATCGCGATAGGTTACAATCGGAAATTGATGGTACGCATTTCTACTTCTTACACAATGCACAACAACGTTTCACCAGGCAACGCCGGTCAACTGCTGCTTGTATATGAGAAATAGGTTGGAAACTTTCCTCATGTCAGCACTTTGTAGGAGTCGCCACCGGCGCCAGCCCTGTGTGAATGCTCTGAAAAAGTAATCATTTGCATATCACAGCATCTTCTTCCTGTCGGTGAAATTTCGTGTCTGTTACACGTAATCTTCGTGGTGTATCAATTTTAATGACAGGAGTGTAAATCAGGATGCCCGGGGGTGGATTTGAACCACCATCCTTCCGAATGTGAGTCCAGTGTATTACCACTACACGACCTCGCTCGGTCTAGAGACCAGAGTAGTTGAGCCCCATATATTTACAAATATTTGAACTTTTTTTTTCGGTACGCCTCCTAGCGTTTAGTTTGGTTAACTTTCTGTTCGTGAATCTATCTCGAACTCGAGCAGATATTTACTATGAGACCTGGCGACAGAACGGCAGAAGGACGCCTGTCGCTAGTCATACATGTTGTGGAGGCAATAAAGTGTAGATCATTTGATTAACTGATTTTATATAATTCATGGAGTGCAGATACAAGTGATGCATGTTCACAGTAGTTGGGAAATGACAATGCCACAGGTACGTATGCACACCAATGCAGACTTTATTTACACACAAAGGTCTTTAGTTTTCTCTGACATTAGCGATGGAGTTTCATTTATTGATCGTCTTCTTTGTGATTTCTAGTTCTGAGAGGCAAGTTCTGCCGAAAGCGGTTAAAACAAGTGGAAAATTTTAATAAGTGATCTTCACAATTGAAAGTTGTCTATAAGAAATTGTGTGGTCGTTGTTAAATGATAATCCCTTTCACTGTGCTGTTGCATCTGACTGCATATGTCAAAGAACATTGATTGACTGGCATAGTTATATAGTAAAAATAATTGCAGGTACATCCACAAAATAAAATTGTCCTACAATATAGTTTGGTTTCGTTCGTTTCGTATGTTGTGTGTGTGTTTCGTGTATCTACTGCTGAGTGAAAGCATAAAAAGGGAATTTCTAAGTACTACAAAGTTAAACAAGTGAAATTCAAATTAAATTCCTGCTATTGAGGTGTCTCTGACAATTACTGACTGTTATACAAATAAAGAGCTGACCACCAGATAAATATTCATAATTAAATTTCGGCTTAATCGTAGTTTCTAAAACTGTTTACATTACTGTTGGCCCTGACATTTATTAACTGTTACAAATCTAAGACTTGGTTTGTAAAAAATCTGATTATCTGACTATGTAATTTCATAACTAAATTTCATTTGATTACTGGAATGAAAACTAATGAAAACGCTGGAATTGAAATACTGCTGAGACAATCTTAAGCCTACAGGTAATACTTTTTCTGAAAAACAACGCAATCTGTCAACTTGGTTTTTCTCAGACATAAATTTGCATGAGCAGTTAGAAATAACCACAACAATAAAAGAAGATTGCTTTCACTACTTTCATGGACAATGATTAACTGATATGAATGTTAGAACATCTTTGACACTTTACAATGTTCTGTTTTAAAATATTGATTGTTGTTATTAGAAAAACATGAATAAAATATATCACTTGATTTTTTTTGTTATCAAACAACCACCTTGACAAAAAAAATGCAGACTGCACCATTACGAGATAAAAGACTGATTAGCAGAACAGAATACTGTTTTCTGATAATACTATAACAATGTCTGCCTCAAAATAAATCTATACACTCCGCAAATTAATTAAAAATTTCTTACCTCTCTTCAAAAAACTTTTTCATTTCATAAAAATTACATTGCGATCGTCATCAGTATCCTCAAATTGTGTTAAAAATATCTCATCAGTGTATCTCTTCTTAGTCGCATCTCGTCTGGTAATCAGACACTCTAATCGCTGTCATTACCCGTTTGCAAATGTCGCGAATACCTGGGCAGCGACGCGCCACAGAAGTAAAGAGAGTCAGAGATATTCCAGTAGTCACCTAATTAGTGGTTATGTTATGCACCGAACAGCTACCTATGACAATATCATAACACATTCACAGAATATATGACATCAACTGCGTGTGGGCAAAACTAAAATGTGTACCCAGCTAGGATTGGACCCCGGGTCTCCTGCTATCTAGGCAGTTGCGCTGACCACTACACCACTGGGGACGCAGTGATCACCGTCCATGCAGTGTCTACCTAAGCACGCCTTCCGTCAGACACCAATTCCCAGCTGTACCATGCCCACTGTACTCAAACTTATAGTTTCAGAAACTAATTACCGTAAGAATAAGGGTCCCAGAATAGCCTCCCCCTCCCATCCACACTAACGAAAGGATCATTGCCCGTCACCGGCAGTCTCTATAGTTGTAAGACGCATTTGTTGTCTGTCTGTCTGTTCTCTTATAACTCAAGATCCAGACAACCAAATAACGTGAAATTTGGTACACGTACACAAAATTACTTGGGGAAGGTTATTATAAAGGTTAGGTTCTATTTTTTGGAAAACCAACCGGAAAATTTGAAAGAAAGTGAAAGTGCGTTTTCAGTGTGTCCCTGTAAATCTGTATTTTCGCACTGATATTGATAAAATTATGCACAACTGAGCTTCAAAACAAGAGGAAGGGCACTGCCTACATAAAGTTTCGTTCAGGGCATGGTGGAGGGTACATATGGATTTCGCCAAAATCCACAGTTTTGCTCTGCTCTTGAAATTTTGTACACTTTAAAAACTGTACGCGTGTTTTGGAATGTAGAACCTTTCGTTAAATCAGACAATAAATTGTTCATTAACTCAGCTATTTGGTTTAATTATGGCCCTGATATTAATGTACAAGAAACAGTGCATTAAATTGATTTTGTGCGCAACGGATCTTTTAAGTAAACAACTGTGACATGTAACCTTTTGAAACAGACACTGACTATACTCAAAAATTTTGACTGCGAGAAAGATATAAGAAAAACCACAAATCACTTTCTTAATGCTTGACTGTGAGAATTAATGTCGATCAGTTATTATTGAAATCCAAACCAACTATTATCTTACTATCGCACCAATAATGAAATATGTTCAATAATGTTATTCAAATCAACACTCCACTAAATCAAGTAATTATCAAATGAAGGAAGTGGGTTAATTTTCTAACTACGTAAATGAAATATGAAACAGGGTTAAGTTACTTATTATTGATAAACAGCATTACATTACCTACATAATACAACTTCTGACTTGCTGGCAAAGCAGCCTCTGCTCTACATCGGAGCCATACACACAACCCAACCGCTCTCTAAGCGAGCTGAACCACTAGTGCTACTCTCTCTCTCAGTGCGAGCTACAATG
The DNA here is from genome assembly GCA_026315105.1 of Locusta migratoria. Taxonomy (NCBI): domain Eukaryota; kingdom Metazoa; phylum Arthropoda; class Insecta; order Orthoptera; family Acrididae; genus Locusta; species Locusta migratoria. The sequence continues at coordinate 365,339,036 of CM048750.1, read as the reverse complement.
CTATGCAATACATGATCTTTGCCAGAGATGAAACTTTACACATATCGATACATACAGTAGAAGCGATATTATACATTTTCTTGCAAGCAAGTTACTCGATACAAAACAGGAGGCATAATATTAGACATTTTCTTATAAAAATAATTTTTTATGGACACGTTTCATCACCCCCCTCCTACCTATTAAAATTTTGTAGGGTGGGTGATGCCAATGGCATTGCCTAGCCAGCAAAATTACTGAATTTCAAGTCCAAAAATCCATTAATGACATCCAAAATATAACAAGATCAAAACAACAGATGGAGTACATAGAAAATTTTAAAAAAAGATGTGACAGTCATAAATACATGCCATTTTACAGAACAGTACCATCAAAAGTCATGCATGGAGAGGTACAGGGTGTGACAGGCATAAGCAAATGTCAAAATTTACAGAACATCAGCAATAAGTGGAATATATGACAATTATACATAATGGTAAACATAAGTATATATATAGAATTTCAGAAAACATAGTTTGACAAATGATATAGTGGAGAAAATGAGATAGCTAGAAGTAATACACAAATGGAAAAAAATATACAATAATAAACATGAACATATACAAAGTTTTACAAAAGATATTTTAACTAATGTCATCATTCTTTAAGGAAAATGTGGTAATTACAAGTAATACACACAGTAGTGTAAGTTCCATGGGTTTACATTTTGTACAAGAGATCAGTATTTTGGGAACATAAAATGAACATTTGTATCTTGTGCACAATGTAGTCTATGTAAATTTTTAGTGCACTTAGTATAAGATAAAGTGTCAGTTTTGTATTCTGTGATGCATTTAAAATGCTATACTTTCATGGATGCTAGAACATACATGTAAAATTTTTGACTACATAGGCTTCTGATCATGTACAAAATAATGTTACTGCTTCAGCACAATAGGATTTCAATATAACGTTTGTCAATCGAATAGGCACAATGACATTTCAGACTAAGTATATGTATCTATCAAGAGCACAATTTTATTTTGGTCACTGACTGTGAAAGAACCATGAAATATACCTAAACACTGGTAATGAACCTGTGGACAACGTTTGCAATGGGAGGCACTGAATAGTATATGCACACGAATAGCACATTAGCTCCTAACACTCATTTTAGGTCTGCACACGAACACAAAACACTGTAAGATTACACCACACTGTAGGCGGGCTGGCTGGTTGCATTGAAGTGGAAGTCATGGGGAAAAGGTTCTGATGTATTCCTCCATGCAATTCGACAACCAAGTGTGCTCCAACCAACAGAGCTATTAGCAGACTGCATCAGCATAGCCAAAATTAGAGCAAACTGGTGGTGGGTGGCCAAGGCTGCAATGGACAGTACTGTGTGGCCAAACATCATCCAACAAACATCTTCATTAAAAGGCCCAAAATCAGTGGTGTATAGTAACTCGTCCATTGTTCTGTGTGCATTCTGGAATCTCGTGTGCGAAATCGCCACTTCCCATGCGTGTCCAAAGTACATGAAATAAAGCATTTTACACACAAATTAGTAACATAGTCATGATATTTCAGTTTAGACTGAAAGAAAAGTCATTGATTAGAACATATCTACAGAAATATTTTCCCACAAATTCAAGTGGTACAAATGGGGTCATGGTATTAAACCATATTTTTACATTACAAGTAGTGTCTTGAAGACGGATACATTTGAATACTAATGAGTAATTTAATTCTTATTTTAGAGTATCTACAACATTAGTGTCATTTCATATAAGCACAAGGCTTTACATACTATGTACATATTGCTTTACAAACACATAATCGTATGAAATACATTGAGGGTGCTTATCATCAATTTGGCATGATATAACTTAAATTGACATTCCAATTACCATTAGTTCATATCTCTTTAAATTAATATATATCACTATGATGGTGATTACATTACCACAAATTATAACACTTAAATTACATAAGTTGCCATGGCCAGGCTTTTGTCTCAACTGAGCTACATATTTCATTGCCTTAAGGTATAACACATCAGGGTAGTTTCGTGAGAATATCAAAAGAGGTTCAAGTCAACAGGTCATGTCTGTGTCTGTCTGGGTCAACAGTAGGGTCAAACAAAACAATTAGTGCAAATTTTGGCACAGTACTAGATGTACATCACAGTAAATCATCCAATAACATAAACACAGACGTAATATTCGTTAGGCATAGCTGCAGATTTTCATCAACAAGATCATCAATAAAATTTGGAAGATAGTAGTAAGCAAAAGCAAAATATTTCTGTGCATTATCTTTCTAGGCTTAACTAGGCGCAGTTTATGGCATAGCTGCAAGTTTGCAAGATAGATGGCTGTGTGGAACGTATAAGCATAACCATACATTGTCATTGAGCTTCATTATAAAATTAATTAGCATAGTGGTAGGGCTTAGGTATATAATTAGTGAGCATAGCGGTAAGCTTTGATTACAAGAGCAATACGCATAGCTGCAAGCATAATTAGAAATATTCATTACACATAATTACAAATAATTACAGATCATCAGAAGGATATGAATCTCACCAATCACACATGCCATTGAAGGCACAATGCATCAATATACAAAATGGTGCACATAAGCACAAAGAGAAAACACAAAAGGGCAGTGCGAGTAAGCACATAAGAAAAGAACAGAACATAGCATCATTAGCAACATAGCGATTCTCCTCATAATTGCTTCATAATCATTGTATAATCTCGTCATCATTAGCAACATAGCGATTCTCCTCATAATTGCTTCATAATCATTGTATAATCTCGTCATCATTAGCAACATAGCGATTCTCCTCATAATTGCTTCATAATCATTGTATAATCTCGTCCACATAATTACATTTATCAAACATCTTTGACTGTTACCAATACCTTCCTTACCATCATTTATCCATAAACAATAATGCATTTTAAAGACCACCATGACATATTGTGTATTGCCTTACTCATCAACCTCCATAATGTTCTTGGCTTACCAAATGCTCATGTCAACTCAAAATCTTCTTCACTTGCTCAGAACTTCGTAAGTTATGCAATTAGTAACACAGAAGAAAAATCTGATATTTTCTGAAACATAGGAACTTGATTAGATTACACAATCAAAAATTTCCATTAATTTTATTTGTCTTGCACAGCCACAGAGTTCGTTATATGCAAATTGCAAGATAATCAAAGTTTCGTATGACAATATCCCAGCGTAGCACAGAGCATAAGTATTCAGAGTTAGAGAAAAGTAACAGTGAGAAAAAGAGGTAGATAGAGCGCACTAAGGAAAAGCGGAAGAATAGTGACACTCAGCTCGAGAACGGGGCACCAATCGCCACTTGGTGTGTCCAAAACAGATCAATGGACTCTCTACCCCAGATTTATGCCTTGAAAATTTTAATATTGGAAATGTGGTGTATGCCTTTCGACTTGTGCGTCTTTAAAGTTTCTACCTCAACGACGTTGTCGTGGATGATACGTTTGATTCGATACGGACCATTGTATAGTAAGAAGAATTTGTGAATCATAGATTTTCCCTTGTGGGATAAGTGGTGGGATCTAATTAATACCTTTTGTCCTACATAGAGTTGTTTAGCATAACAATTACGTTGAGAGCGTTTCCTTTTTTCAGCGGCTTTCTTAATGTTTTTAAGCGCCAATTCAATGATCTCATGATGACGTAGTCTTCTGTGTTTAGGAAAAGGTATCAATTCCTTGATACGGTCGGGAGGTTGCTTGTTTTTCAGAACCAGAATTGGTGAAAGACCTGTAGAATCATTAGGAAGTTCATTTATAATATTTTGAAATGAAAGAAGATATCTATCCCATATGTTATGTCGTCGGTAGCAATATAGCCTACAAAGTTTTCCAAGTTCTTTCATCACTCGTTCACAAGGGTTAGAGGCGGCATGATAAAGTGATATGAACACAGGTTTGATGTTTCTGCGCCGCAACATCCGTGCCCAATCATGAGAACGGAATTGAGGTCCATTATCGGAGATGACTTTATCTATATGGCCAACATCTTTTAGGAAGTTTTTGACAAAGGCGTTAGTTACTGTCTTCGCCGTGGCACGGCGGAGCGGAGTAAAAGATACAAATTTTGATGTGAGCTCAATAGCAACGAAAACAAAAGAGAAACCATTGTTAGTTCTCGGAAGAGGTCCAAACAGATCAACGGCTGCTAACTGCTTTAATTTTGAAGGTATAATCGGAAAAAGTGGAGCAGAATGCGATATGGTCGGCGGCTTTGCTTTCTGACATAATTTGCATCGAGATAATACATTGCGTATACGTTTCTCCATGTTGATGAAGTAACAAGAGTCGCGTAATTTCGCGAAGCACTTCTTGGCACCATAGTGTCCGTAACTGAGATGAATATACCAAATCAATTTGTTCACGGACTCCTCCGGAACACACACTAACCAAAATTGACTGTCAGGGGCTTTACGTTTGAAGAGAATGTTATTATGGATAATGTAAAATTGTCTGATGGAAACATTATATTTATCATGCCATTTTATTTTAATATCTCGCCAGATTGGATCTTTGTCTTGTTCTTTAGCAATGTCAGAAAATGTGGCAGATATGTAATTTTCGAAAGCAACTTGCTGCATATAGAGGATAGTAAAGTTATTTTCTAAGTATGCCTCTTCCGTCGCCTTGATGAGCCCAACAGGCGAACGAGATAGCGAGTCTGCAACGATGTTTTGTTTACCAGGAATGTAAATTACAGAGAAATCGAATTCTTGAAGGAACAAAGCCCATCGTCTAAGTCTATCATGGTTAAGTTTTGCCGACATGAGGAATTGAAGTGCACGGTGATCCGTGTAAACTTTAGTGTGTCTGCCAAACAAGAAATAACGAATTTTTCGAATGCCCAAACTACTGCCAAAGCTTCAAGCTCAGTGACGGAATAGTTCCGCTCTGACTTGGATAATATGCGACTAGCAAATGCAATAGTTCTCTGTGTGGCAAAGCCATTTTCTTCATCCTCTTGAAACACGTGAACGCCAAGTCCGAATTTTGAACTATCGGTAGAGATGCAAAAGTTCTTAGACAAATCTGGATGGTGCAGAATAGGTGCGTGAAGGAGTGCATCTTTTAAGCAAAGAAATTCTCTTTGGGCAGCTTCATCCCAGAACCAAACAGTATTCTTTCCAGTTAATTCATATAATCTGGGAGTAGTTAGGTCTTTCAAATTTATAAAACGGCGATAGAAATTAATTAAACCCAAGAAAGCTCTTAATTGGCGTTTAGTAGTGGGAACAGGCATTTTCATTATCGCCTCTAACTTTTCGGGGTCGGGCTGGATCCCATCTTTAGAAATAATGTGCCCTAAAAATTTAATCTGAGAACGACCAAACTGTGACTTCTCTAAGTTGACAGTAATTCCGGATTGAGCAAACACTTCAAGTAAAGATGCCAACGTACTGTTATGTTTTTCCCAGGAAGATTCTGCAATTAAAATATCATCAACGTAAATTGTGATTTGTTGTTTTAAGTGCTCAGGGAGTGTGGCATTCATCGCACGGATGAAAGCAGATGAGGAGATGTTCAGTCCGAAAGGCAATTTACGGAACTGATAACAGTTTCCGAAGCAGAGAAACGCGGTATACTTCCTACAGTTGGGGTGCAGTTTCACTTGCCAAAAGCTAGACCTAAGATCTAATGAAGATAAAACTTTGACACCATAGAATTTTTGTAACAATTCTTCAAGGGTTTGGGGTCGGTCGGTTTCAGGTAAAATGATAGTGTTAATTTGTCTGGAATCGAGCACTAATCGAATTGACTTATCTCTTTTTTCAACAATATGTAGGGGACTGTTATACGAGCTAACTGCAGGTTCAATTATACCTTGACTGAGCATGGACTGAATTTCAGCCTTAACTCTTTCCCTGTATACTATCGGAATGGGATATGGAGGTACAAAAAATTTATTATGTTCTTTGATCTTGAATTCATAGAGAAAATTTTTTATGGTACCAGGACTGTTAGCGAATACACGGGAATAACGCCGCAAGATAAGGAACAATTCTTCCTTATCACGTTCTGAGGCACCTTCAACTTCTACTAATTTTTTCTTAATGATGTCAGAAATCAAGTCAATTCGCTCAGTCTCGAAATGTTTATCTGTTATATCATCATCAGGTTTGACATCCTGCGTCGCATTAGAAATAGATAAAAATTTTAAACAACTGGCACCTTCTTCATATCTGGTAATCCAGTCTTCGAATTTAATTTGAATGGCATTTTCCTGAACAAAAGCAGTGGCACAAGCCGTATTGAAATCTAAAATAACCTTGTACTTGGATAGGAAGTCCACACCTAATATTATCTGTGTAGTTAAACGGGGGACAATCAATAGGTTGGCAGAAAAGAGATGACCTTGACATAAAAATTCTGCGTATGTTTGCTGTCGAATTTCGACAGGTTTGCTAGAAATGACGCCACGAATTTTAGTACAATGCAAAGGCAGAATGGGACCATTAAGCAAGTTCTGATATTTCTTAAAAGTCACTTCACTGATTACTGATACTGGGCTACCAGAATCTAAGACAGCAGAAAGATTGATTTTGCCAATTTTCACAGATACAATAGGGTGAATTGGAATATCGAGACATTCTACCTTCTCTTCTAATAGTGCCTCTTTTATGTCATCTAACTGTACAAATTTTACGTCTTGTTCGGTAGAAGGTTCATAAGAAATTTCTTTGTTGAGACAAGTGTTACCAAGATTAATGAGGCTTTCACAAGATAAATGCTTTTCAAATTTTGGTTGTTCATCAACTTCGCATTCGCTATCATCGTCATTAGAAAACATGTAATTGTCTATCCAATCAGCAACAGAGGTGTGCTGCAAATCTAATTGTTCGACATCATCTTTTGCTGTTCCAAGGTTACTGTTAGTTGCATTATTGTGTGGCAGTACTGTGTCGTGCCTTTCAAAGTACATGACCGGTCTGTCATATGCAATTGTTGGTTGATACTGTAAGAATTTTATTTCGTATATAGTGTCTTCCTCAGAGTCTGAAGACGAAGCTTCTGTCTCCCAATCTGAATTGTCGTCATTATATTGCTGATCGACAATTATCTCGTTTAACCGTTGGGCAGTATAACGTTTGTTCGATACCTTTTCATTTGTTTCGTTAAATTTGATAGTACAATTTTTGTTACTATCATTACTTTCAGGAGTAACGGCTTTAGGTTTTGACACAAGTTGTGTCGATTTTGCCTTATCACTTACTGAAGTGCTACCAGCATCAGTATTGTGCACTTCTGCACAAACTACTATTCTGTTTTGTTCGGGAGGTTGTTCATCGTAATCTTCCTCTCTGTGAGGTAGTTCACAATGAACAAGTTTCAGCGTATAGTTAGGATCACACAAATTCTGTACGGCCGAATTATTTGCCGTCGAGTCCGCTAGTCATACCTGCCGCGGCCCCTTTTTTGACGAATTGTAGCGTGGATTAGCAGGTCTGATTTCAATGTTTTGCTCTTGTCTTTCCGGGGTACGCGATCTGCTTTGGGCCCGATTTGTGTTTTCGTATCGTGGAAGGCGATCACGAGAATTATCGCGTGTGCCCTCCCGACTACGCTTCTCAGCGTTATTGTTGTGATTTTCAGTCTCGCGATCACTATCAGTATTGCGTCTATCACGCCAATTAGTATCATTCGAAGTATTGCTGTTCTGATAGTAATTATTGTAGCGTCCTACGCGACCAAAACCACCACCTCGGTTGTGGCCACGAAAACTTCCACGGTTAATGTCACGATCATGAAACTCACCGTTCTCATTGTCGCGACTTTGTTTGTAAGATTCATTAGTGAAAGAGTTATTTTTTGGTTTATCGTCGTGCTCTGAATAACGTTTAGTACGCGGCGGGCTTTGTTGCGACCGGCGATCATATCTGTTTGTTTCAAAATATCGACTGCGCGAGGAATTTTCCTCGTCTTCTTCTTCTAAGTCTTGTAAGAGATTTCTAAAGGCTTCAATATCATTCTTGCATCGTGCCGCAATGGCAATTTGACGCAAGTGTAGAGGCAATTTGTTCAAACAAATTCTGATTAATTCCGCAGGGCAGTAAGGTGCCGATAAAAATTGATTTTTGTATACTAAGTTTTGGAAATATTCCACAGGGCTCGAGAAATTTGATCGCTCAAAAGTTTTGAAAGTCGCAATACTGTTTTTAACGCGGTCTTGTGCCGCTTCCGACCAGTATGCGGATAGAAATGAGCGTCGGAAGTGATTCTCGCTATAGCACTCTTGTGCAATAGCTCTCATTCTGGTGGCTGGCTCGCCTTCCAGATAACCACATATAAATTCTAATCTGTGCTCAAGTGGCCAATTCGGGGGAAGACAATAATCGAATTGCTGCAACCTCTCTTTAGGGTGCAAGTCATTCGGAGAGTTTTTAAATGTCTTGAATTTACGTACAGTCAGGAAATGCTTGTAGTCAAACGCTTCCTTTCGCCCGTGCGGCGTAAGTGAGCGTAAACTACGCACTGCGTCTTCATTGTTGTTACTATGAGGTACACTTCGTTCACGTACCAAGCGACCTACTTGGCTCGAATCATCATTGTCATTTTCGTTCAAATTTTCTTCCACATCTTCGTATGGATTTCCACAAGTGTGGTCAAATTTCCTCTCTATTCGCGCCACGCGATCATCTAATTTTCTGACCTCCGCCTTGTATTGCTGATTAATGGTCATTTGATCTTGTTTGAAACGGTCAAGGGCGAGATATTCATTAGTTTCATTAAACGGGGTAGGATGCGTTACATCAGAACTTTTGTCACTGTTATCACTGATTTGGGTAATTTTAACAGTAATATCCTCAAACTGTTTATTTATTTTATTGATCTGTTCCGTCGTGACTGACTGGAAGTTCTGCAACTTTTCAACAACTAGATTACTCTGTTGCTTCAATTGAGCGAGTTCAGTAGTTTCCATATTTTCGACTCGTGACGCAAGGCTTTCCATATTTTCCACTCGTGACGCTAGGCTTTCCACTACCGGGTTAATCTCGTCGCGAATATCTTGTCTTATTTGCTGAGATTCACGTTTGAAAGTATTGAGCAGTTGTTCCCTGAACCGATTGTTGTCCTCGTTTATCTTATTAAAACTACTTTGAATACTCACAAACCTCGAATCGCACGTTTGTTCAATTTTCTCAAGTTTTTCATTTAATTTCTGAGATTGTAATTGACTATTCTCAAGTTTTTCATTTAATTTCTGAGATTGTTCCTCAAGTTTTTTATTTAATTTCTGAGATTCCTGAGATAGTAATTGACTATTCTCATTTAATTTAGAGAGCTGTGACAATAAAATTTGCATGAAATCATTTGGTAATACGTTTTCCATAGCCGTCGCACAAGTATTTTTTGTAGCAGAGCTAGGCGGAACCGATGCATTATTTTCCGCAACCACATTACAAGAATCGGAATTCTGTATTGTCAAATCCTGTACTTTGTCATTATCCATATTGTCTGTTCCCGAACTAATCTGTTCCGCGTTTTCAGACACGGTATTTACTGTCGTATTTGTATCAGTGCAGTGAGAAGACTCTTGTAAAAATTCAGTTTCTCTCCTTGCTTCATTCAAGGTCTCATTTTCGGAAGCAGTTTTAGCATCAGCGCGGACTCTCCTATTCTTCGACATTGTTAACAGAATTTTGCAGTAAAGTGACCAATAATATTTATTTTCACCTACTGCTAATTTTTTTGAAAATTACACACAGTAATTATGAGAGAACAATAGGTTGAATCGGGCTAGTGCAACATACAATCACAATCGAGATTACGCAAACCGTTAATTATCACACGAGTTCCGCGGTACTAGAACTTTCATCACAACAAACATCAGGCAATATAAAAGAGAGGCTTGTTCAGTAGTAATGCAATTATTTGTACATTCAATTCATCTACTATAAACAATACTACACAATCTCAAGAATGGTAAGTAACAGACTACAGAAACAATTACTATGCTACTGTTGCTACAACAGAGGATGGTGCTACAAAAATTAAATTAAGAGCCAAAAGGTAAGTTGGTTAGTGGAAAAGACAAACTAACTGAAATAAGACTACGTATCTAACTACGTCACGATCCTGTTTGTGAACTATCCTGGCAGAAAGGGCGCCAGATAAAAACTGTACGCGTGTTTTGGAATGTAGAACCTTTCGTTAAATCAGACAATAAATTGTTCATTAACTCAGCTATTTGGTTTAATTATGGCCCTGATATTAATGTACAAGAAACAGTGCATTAAATTGATTTTGTGCGCAACGGATCTTTTAAGTAAACAACTGTGACATGTAACCTTTTGAAACAGACACTGACTATACTCAAAAATTTTGACTGCGAGAAAGATATAAGAAAAACCACAAATCACTTTCTTAATGCTTGACTGTGAGAATTAATGTCGATCAGTTATTATTGAAATCCAAATCAACTATTATCTTACTATCGCACCAATAATGAAATATGTTCAATAATGTTATTCAAATCAACACTCCACTAAATCAAGTAATTATCAAATGAAGGAAGTGGGTTAATTTTCTAACTACGTAAATGAAATATGAAACAGGGTTAAGTTACTTATTATTGATAAACAGCATTACATTACCTACATAATACAACTTCTGACTTGCTGGCAAAGCAGCCTCTGCTCTACATCGGAGCCATACACACAACCCAACCGCTCTCTAAGCGAGCTGAACCACTAGTGCTACTCTCTCTCTCAGTGCGAGCTACAATGCTATGCAATACATGATCTTTGCCAGAGATGAAACTTTACACATATCGATACATACAGTAGAAGCGATATTATACATTTTCTTGCAAGCAAGTTACTCGATACAAAACAGGAGGCATAATATTAGACATTTTCTTATAAAAATAATTTTTTATGGACACGTTTCAACTTGACCGTGAAAAAAAGATGAAGGTTATGGTCTACATAAAATTTCGTTCGGCGCATCGGGGAGAGTACTTTACTTACAGACTTCTATTGCAATCTCTACACATATAAGACGCATTTGTTGTCTGTTTGTCTGCTCCTTTAGCCGTGGTGTAGTAGCCGAGCGGTCTAAGGCGCTTCGCTGCGGAGGTTCGAGTTCTCCCTGGGGCATGGGGTGAGTGTTTGTCCTTAGGTTCAAATGTTCAAATGTTTGTTAAGCTTAAGAGACTTAAATGCGGGTTCATCAGGCCCTAAACTTACAAACTATTTATGAACTACCTTGTACTAAAGGCGACACAAATATCCATGCCCGAGGTGGAATTCGAAACCCCGACCGTAGCGGTCGTGCAGACTATGACTGGCGTGCCGCAGACCGCTCGGCCACTGTGACCGGCTGTCCTTGGGTTAATTAACCTTAGTTTAAGTAGTTTGTAAGCTACGGACTGATGACCACGCAGTTTCGTCCGATAGATTTACAAATATCTGAACTTTTTCCTGTTGCCTTAATTTTATATATTTGACCTCTTCTCCGAAAACATCTTCCAGGTGCGGTGATCATTGTGTCCCCAGTAGTGTGGCGGTCAGCGCAACTGTCTAGAAAGCGGGAGACCCGGGTTCGAGTCCCGGCTGGGCACACATTTGTAGCTTTCAAAACTCAAATGTTTGTACAGCTTATGGGACTTAACTACGTGGTAATCAGTCCCTAAACTTACAAACTACTTATGAACTAGCTAATACTAAGGACGCCACAAATATTCATGCCCGAGGGGGAATTCGAACCCCCGACCGCAGTGGCGCGCCGCAGAGCGCTCGGCCACCGCGGCCGGCTTTGCAGCTTTGCTCACACGCAGTTGATGTCATATTCTGTGAATATGAAAGAATATCAACTGCAGTATCAGAAGTGACCTCTGTTCTTTCGGAACAGACGCCTCGTGTATACGCATAATATCATAACAGTTTTACATAAACATTACCTGCTCTTACAAGTCTTTGTTGTGGTTACTTTACACTGACATAGAAAATTCCATGGGACTGTGTGTCACCGATGATGCAGGTATGTTTTCTTACACACCACTTTGTCCCTGTGACGTGTAGGAGACCGTGTAAGGATATTTTTTTCTAACATGCAATACGAACAGGGTTCATTGCAATTCAAATGACGCCCGAAGAACGAAGAAAACCATCGTCGCTGGCACAGGTGGGGTCCTCGGTCTTCTTTGCCGTTCGTGTGTTGTCCGATAGGGGTGTGGGGGAGACAGGTTTGTGCCCTCATCAATTCAGGCCGCTCTTATTTCTTGCTTAATTTACAATGGTTTATGGAATATGGTCATCTAGTTAAGTTATCTCCTAAGGCTGTGTCTCCGCAGAGATGTCGTTTAGCTAGTGGGCAGCTGTTGCCTCTGCAGGGATATGTAAAAGGAAGTTGATGGTTTTTCTTGGCCATTGGAGTTTGCTTTGGTAAAGGATCTACCTGTTCCACTTCTTTTAGCGTGTGATTTAAACTGAACTTTAAATTTAGGTTCGCCCCCCAGGAAAGTTAACAAACTTGTAACCTGTGCTGGCAGTAGCTTTAAGATTGCTCACCTCAAGAGGCCGCTCGTCTTACTCAGTGTCTAACGGTCTCTTGTCTAATGACAGTTACCTGATGCTAAAAGCATTTCATGAAACTGTTCATTTATTTAAACCATAAGCAGTTGACATGCTTTCCAGATGGAGGCTCGTTTTATGTGTGTTATTATTTCACAGTGCTAGTTCTCAGCAAATCAGATTTAAGTGCAAGAACCACCATTATACTATTTATCTCCCATTCCATTCACGAATATCGCGCGGGAAGAAAGAACACCTGAAACTCTCCGTTCGAGCTGTGATTTCTCGTATTTTATTCTGATGATCGTTTCTGCCGATGTAAGTGGGCGTCAACAATATATTTTCGCATTCAGAGGAGAATGATGGTGATTGGAGTTTCGTAAGGAGACCACGCCGCAACGATAAGTGCCGTTGTTGTAATGATTCTAATCCCAGATCCTGTATCATTTCCGTAACGCGGTCTCCCCTGTATCGTTACAATACGAAACGAGCTGCTCTTCTTTGGACTCTTTCGATGTCCTCCATGAAACCCACCTGATAAAGATGCCACACTGGGCAGCAATGCTCCAAAAATGCACGGAAAAGCGTAGTGTATGCAGTTTCTTTTGTAGGTCTGTTGCATGTTTTAAGGCTTCTGCCAATAAAACGTAGTCTCTGGTCAGCCTTTCCCATGACATTATCTACGTGATCTTCCCAGAATAAGTCATGTAATAGTAATTCCTAGGTATTTTGTGGAGTTTACGGCCTTCACATTTGAATAATTTATCTTGTAAACAAAGTTTAACGGATTTATTTTCGTACTCATGTGTTCGACTTCACACTTCTCATTATTTAGAGTCAATTGCCACTTTTTACACTATAGTGATTTCTTATTTAGATCGTTCTGCAGTTGGTTTTGATCTTCAGATTTTATTAGACGGTAAATGACGGCGTCATCTGCAAACAACCTAAGAGAGCTACTTAGAGTTTCTCCCAAATTGTTTATGTAAATGAGGAACAGCAGAGGACGAATGTCACTACCTCTGTTTTAGTCGAAGCCTTACCATCGATTACTATAACGTGTGTTCTCTCTGACAGGAAATCCCCTATCCAGTCTCAAATTTGTGGCGATATACCGTTAGCACGCAATTTGATTCAAAGCCTTTCGGGGATAATTGTGCAACCGCAATCTTTGTGGTCGAAATTGTTGGAAACAGTGGGCTGAAGGGTGGCGGGAGGACTCATTGCCGCGGTACCCGCACCCTCCATTGTCGGGAGTCTATAAAGTAGGAGCGCCGCGGTGCCCGGCGACGGCGCCCTGCCCTTTCAAGGTTGTGAGGCCGGGGCGTCTGCGGTCCCGCAGCTAGTGCAGGGCCGCGAGCGATGTTCAGTCTTCCTCCACTTAACCAAGACCCAGTCGTCTCAGCCAGCAGCCGTGTAGCGACCTGCAGTGGCACAGTGGCTGCCGTGACGTCACAGGGCGGGCTGCAGTCAGAGCGGTGGCGGCGAGCAGCGCACATTGCTGTCTGGAGGCGACGGACAGTAAACGTGGTCGGATGTTCGTGGAGAACGCACTGGCGTTCGGCTTTTCATCCTCACCAAACCGAGGCGTTAGGTTCGGGGCATTCTTCCTATAGTTTTAAAGTAGCACGTCACCTACAGTTCACCGCCAGATATGATGGAAAAAGTTTGCGGGGGGCTGTAATATCAGTGCGTGTGCAGCATTTACTTTGCGACAAGGAGCCGAATAAAACGTAGCGAAAGTTTCGGGCGACTTTTTAAAAAGGAAGTAGAGCACTGAAGCAAAATGTTTATGTGTTTGAACTGGAATTTGGGGCGTTTCATAACTTTTATTCCGAAACAAAGTTACAATTTTTGAATGGTTACTGAATTGTATACCGTTTAAAGTTTCGATATATTATGGGATCGGTACTTATTTAACGACTGGGGAGGGTACACATTTAAAACATGAAAGGAACTCAATTGCACCTTGTCGGTATGTAGGTATACCTTTTGTCCTTGTTCTTTGTGAGCAGATGCCAGTAAGGAGTAAATTTTTTCCTGATTTTATAGCAGCCCCCTTTATTTGCAAGACTCTTATTAGTCCTTTTAATTTAGTGTTCCATAAGCATTCTCGTTCAAAATAAAAGTCAATAGTGGCAATGACGTATTATTCCAGTCGGAACTGCAATGTTTGAATGCAAACAGACAAATCGCTACTGGGCTGACGAATATTGGATTCGAAGACCTGGAACAGCTTTATTTTGTGACATATCATTATATATATATATATATATATATATATATATATATATATATATATATATATATATATATATATATAAATGTTAATGAAACTTAGCAAAGAAGAACTGCAGTCAATATTAATAAACTTCAGAGAAACCGTAGAATAACTCATGTAAAAAAAATACCGACAGTTTTCAAAATGTCTTCTTATTGTTGATTGCTTCATCACATCTCAGGGTCATTAAGTGGTTCACTTTAAGGCCGAAGTAATGAACTAAGACGAAACTTTTCACTCTTGAAAAGGATTTGTATTTTTCTAAAAACATTTACATCTCAACTGAAAGTTTACACAGAAGAAAAAGTGAGACAGCTCATCACTTCTAACTGCTCAAGAAGTCAAAACAAGACTGACTGTTTATTAAAAAACAAAGATACTGCTCTTAAACTTTTTTTCTTTTAGTTCCACAGATGATTTTTTTCACAACATTAATTAATAATTGTCTATTATTGTTATTATTAATAATAATTTTCTCTCTCTCCTTTTTTTAATATAATAGAAAATTAAATTAAATGAAATTAAAATAGAAATTCGCTTCTTACTGTTCTGATACCCCAACACTCCAGCACAGCACATCCGCCCCCATACTTTTGGCGAATCTACTCCGTTACATGAGGCAGAAGTATGTTATATATTAGAACAGTAATATAGCTTTCCTTGTTGGCAAAAGATTAACCTTGAATAAGAAATATATTTGAATAAGAAATATTTGTCCATGGATTGGCTCACTAGCTGCTAATCTAATTGAGAGGCCGTTTATCTACCTTTTCATTGACATATTTTAGAATCTGGTAAGAAAAAAAATCATCAAAGCACACATATAAGAAATTTACACAGAAATATACATCTACACATAAATTACATAGATCAATACCTATACAAAGAATTGTTTACAAGCAAAAAAATTACAAATTTTCCACGCCACGAGGCGTTGTAACCTTTTAGTCTCTTTCTTTTCCCTTTCAGGTCCATTGTATGTTTAAATTATTTATCGTCACTTGTGATCGTTCATTTTTTCCACTCAAATGTCCCGCTACGCACAACAAGTGTCCAGCGATATTGCATTGTCATGCAAAGAGTATGCGATCAGTTACTTCTCTGCCCGGCAGTTAACAATACTTGTACCTTCGTCTTTGTTATCTTGCTCGATCGCTTGGCGCTCAGTTCAGTAGCTTGCACTGTTGAGAGCATATTGTAGTTCGTGCTCTTGTGTGAGGGAGGATCCAGATGCTGCTGGCGTCGCTGTTACATCCCGCTCTCGCCGTTTATGCTAAAGCGTCTATTGGGATATCATCACGACCACCACCCGTGTACGCCGTGCTGCTGATTTGCGGTAAGTACTTTATATTGAATCACTTCACCTCTTCGACTGCACACGCGGCACAACATCGATCTGCTATCCACTCACAGTCACACGAATCACCCATTTTTCACTAATGAATTTAAATCCTCGTCTGCTCGTTTTGTCATCTTGGCACTATAGTTTTCGTTATAATTATTATTTTACCAAGACATTTGTTCAACAATACATATCGTCCTGTCGACCTTGGTTTATACTTCCTACATTTAATAGTCTTCATGGTTTCTTTTTATGTTCACAATTGTTAAATTATGAATTTTACATATATTTCATCCTTAAAACAACTATAATATTACTCCTTTTTTCCATCAGAAATTATACATAACCAGAAGAAAACATACATTCCACTCTTTTACTACCTTTAGTATTCTTACTTTTTTTAATACCTCTCGTAAAAAATCTTTCCTTATACATTTATACGCCGTCCATGGATTTACTTAATCTATTTATGTTCAGACCTATTTATTCGGATATAAATATGAGATCAGGCCAGGTTTCTGGTCTCGCTTTTATTGAAATTTTTTTCCTTTTTTTTTCAGACTCGTAAACGTCTCATGATGGTGTATATATATATATATATATATATATATATATATATATATATATATATATATATATATATATATATATCCTCCAAGGAAACAAGAAATCGGCCCACACTATCCTCCAACCACGATAGAAGGAAAGAATCCTACATCATTTATCGTGTGTAATGTGGTTAGTTGTGTAGTAGAGAATAGCTGTGAGAACTTTGTCTTACTCGTGTTTCAATGGATAAACAATTACTATATGCATAGATCATAATTGGGAAAGAACTCTCTGTTTATATATATAGACTTTCTAGACTTCAATTGACTGAACTGCCATAAAATATTCATCCTGTTCATTAACACTAACCGTGTGAGGCTAAGTCCGTGTTCGGAAGAACTTTATAGCAATATTAATCTCCACTTTCTTGTATAAACGGAATATGATTCGGAACCCAAAATTCATTTACCTACTGATTTATATATGGATGGTTTGACCTGTTAACCATTAAGTTTGATGAATCAGAATTGCAAGTGTGTTCCATGCCTTCTGTATCTGTATCATTGTAACCCCTGCTTCAATATGTTACTCAGTTATTTCTTGTTTTTCTCAATCAATGTTTAATAGTTCAGCATAATGTAAATTAATAGGCATGAAGTTCGTTTTAAGACACTTCGCATTCATTCATCCTGACATTCATTCTTCCATATTCGTCTTCGTAGCAGAGGGTTAAGAGAAAAGAAAAGTCGGAGTTGCGGAGGCCACAATTATTCATTTTAGATACCATCGCGCAAATATCCGACCGAAAGCGCAAATAAGCGCCACGTGCCTTGGCACAAAACAATTCAATAATCCCTATCTCAAAGTACAATGTAGCCACAATTTTTTTGTCAGGCAATACGCCTTCCACAAATACATTCTCATTATTATTATTATTGACATGAAGCGCGTAAAATGTAACCTATGCCTATTGAATTTCTCATTTACATATACTTTAATACTTATCGCAGCTTTCCTTATTATCTTTAGAAAATTTCCGCAGAGGTTTTAATTGTTAGTAAGCAGTATAGTCGATTCTTTTTTTTTATCTGATTTAGTTAAATTTTAGTTAGAGGAATTAGGCTGTCGTGAGTGTAGTTGGAGTATTTAAACAGTAGTTAGTAGTGTAGTTTAGATTTGTATATATCCGGCTAGCTGTAAGGTATCGTTGTTTTATACAGTTTTAAATTTCATATTATATATATATATATATATATATATATATATATATATATATATATATATATATATATATATATATATACTTAATTTTTGTATTTAATTTCGCGTGTGCATAGTTCGTTTTCTCTCGTGTACATAGCATGTTTTATTTCCGTATATATATCGGTGTTTATATGAACCGGTTCAAACTGAGCACGCCCCTACATCTGTTTGACACTCCCCCGTATAAATCAACTTTGACAGCTGGCGGGCGTTGATCATCAGCTGTCTCAGCACTATCCGCCGGTGTTTATGATAGCCACGTAAAGTAGAATTCAACTTAGTGGCACGAATTTTTCGCGTGCATAGCGGTGGGCGTACGCATACTTAACACCGTCATATAAACATCTTTATCAAATTAGATGAATGTATCTTGTCTGAGTGTTATTGGATATATGGTTTTAGATCCTTATGCGGATGCAGTCCTTTTATTTTTCCCGATCCGGGATATGCTAACAGATAGCTACCTGGGTGTGGTATCTGCACAATAACAAATGGTCCTGTGTATACCACCTGCCACTTTGCATTCAATTTCTTTAATTTATTGGCCCTTGGATGGCTTTTCAGAAGTACCATATTTCCCTCTTCAAATTTGTGAATACGATCTAGCTTGTTGTCATACCTATGCTTTCTTCTCTGCGCCTCCTCATTCAATACATTAAGAGCTTGTCTTATTCGGTCTTCCATAGGTACAATTGGTGTAGGTATCTTTGGTAAGGGCTTCACCCATTCGTCTTCCTTTCTTTCAGTATAAATTAGTTCAGATGGCGTTAGTCCAGTCGACGGATGGGGAAGGTTGTTTATTATCTGTAAGATTGGTGTTATCAACTCTACCCATTTTGTCTGTTTATTGGGCGCGTATGTTCGCATGAACCGATTAAATTCCTTAAATAACCTTTCTACCGGGCTAGCCTCAGGGTGATATAGTGAGACTAAAATGTGTTTAATCCCCTGTTCCTTTAGAAAATCTTTCCACTTGCCACTAGTGAAATTAGTTGCATTGTCAGTAATTATAACTTGCGGCTTGCCCACATTGACAAAATAGTCATCTATTAACCTTTTTATAATGGGACCTGATGTAATTGTTTTCGTCGCGTACATGCATACGTATTTACTAAATACGTGATACACCGCCACTACATATTTTGCACCACCTCTTGCTCTTGGCATTGGTCCTGCTGTATCCATGGAAACCAACGTGAGGGGGCCTTTTGGAACAATGGGGTGCAAATTAGTCAATTTAGAGATGTTTGAGTATTTTACCTTTTGGCAAACCGGACAGGCTCGTATTATTTTATATGCTTGTCGGAAAAGATTGGGTACGTAACAATAAGAACTGATTTTTCCCACACATTTTGTTACTCCGTAGTGCCCCCAAGCATTGTGCGTGTACCTAATTAGGTTTTCCACACAAGTACTAGGTATACACACCTTCCATAAATTCAAATTAGGTTTGCTTCTGTAGAACAAAACACCCTCGTGTATCTTGTAATGTTCCCTTAACAGTGTAGTATTGTCTTCCTTAAGTTTTAGTCTAACCACTTTCCATTTCTCGTCTGCTTCTTGCAGAGCATCCATTTCTCTGCACATTTTCAAATAATATGGGCGGAAAGTGCCGTCATGCATTAAGAGAATGCGGTAGTCGGCAAATTGGTCCGAAATTTCTTGTAATTCTTGTATTCCTACTGGCAAACGTGAAAGACAATCCGCGATTACATTATGTTCCCCTTTTATGTAAATCACTTCATAGCTAAATTCTTGCAAAAGAAGTATCCACCTGCCCAGTCGTCTATGCAAGAGTTTGCAAGTTTGCAAGAAAGTGAGGGCTTGATGATCACAATATACACGAGTGTGTTTTCCCCATATATAAAATTGAAATTTCCGGAAAGCCCACACTACTGCAAAGGCTTCCAACTCTGTTACCGAATAAGCTGTCTCACATTCTGTCAATGTCCTACTTGCAAAACTGATTATACAGGGTCTTGTTTCACCGTCTACTTCTCTCCATTGGAAGAGACACGAACCAAGGCCCTGGAGGGACGAGTCTGTCGCCACACAAAACTCCTTCGACAGATCTGGATGGTGTAGTATGTTAGCATTGACGAGAGCACGTTTTATTTCCTTAAAATCCCGTTCACATTCCGGCGACCATCTCCATAACTGTCCCTTTCTCAATAAATTTAACAAATTCTCACTATTTAATAACTGATCTGGTAGAAATTTGCGAAAAAATGATGTCAACGCCAGAAAAGCTTTCAATTGTCTCTTATTCTGTGGTGAAGGAGCATGATTAATAGCCCTAAGTTTCTCAGGGTCCGGAACAATACCATCCTGCGAAATCACGTGACCAAGAAACTTGATCTTTTCTTGTCCGAACAGGGATTTGTTCAAATTTACAGTTACTCCGGATTGTTTAAATCGCTCAAGCACCTGTGTAATTAGCTTCATGTGTTCTGCCCACGTTGCTGTTGCAATTAATAGGTCGTCAACATATAATGTAATTTTGCTACGCAGCTCGGGTCCGAAAACTTTATCCAGAGCTGCTATAAAAATTCCAGCAGAAACATTTAGTCCAAAGGGTAGTACACAAAACTGATACCAACGTCCTAAACAAACAAAAGCTGTAAATTTTCGGCTTTCTTCATGCAGCTTTATCTGCCAATAGGAAGATCTCAAATCGAGGGCAGTAAAATACTTGACACCGTAAAATTTTAACAATTGTTCATCTAAATTTTCTGGTCTGGTCCGGACAGGTACTGTGACTTGATTTATTTTCCTAGCATCCAAGACGAGTCTAACAGTGCTATCCGCTTTATTCACTGCCAAGATGGGGCTGCAATAGGGTGAATTTGAGGGTTCTATAATATTCCACTTTAGCATTCTATTAATTTCTGTATTTACTGCTTCCCGTTTGGCCCATGGTATCGGATAAGAGTAGTTACAGTAGGTCTCATGAGGTATTGTTTCCATTTTGTATTCATACCCTTTTATTATTCCGGGTTTCTTGGCGAAAATTTCCGGAAATTGCTATAACAATACCTGCAATTCCTGTTGTTGGATTTCCGTGAGACACGGTGCACCTTTATTTGTGTCATAATGCACAAACCCTTCGCTTTCGGTAACAATGTTTACTTGTTCCTTTATAAACAAAACTTCAGGACAAATTATTTGCAAGTTAACAGAATTCAACATTTCTCTCATACTTTCTCTCGTCCTAACCAGATCCACAACAATTGTTCCTTCTTGAAATTCAAAATAACAATCTCCCTTTTCGATATCTATTTTTGCCTTCGCCTGGCGAAAGTAATCCATACCAAGAATACAATCAACAATTAACCCTTCTAAGACCAAAAAATTACACATAGTTGTGTTCTCTCCGAATTTTAATGGAAGACGTACTTGTCTTTTCACAGGTTGTGCCTTCCGACCCACTGCCATAAGTATTTTGCAATTTTGGACTGGAAGAGAAGGAACTGGCATAAAATTTGATACTTCTTTGAGAAGGTTGTTAGCAATTACGCTAACTGTCGCCCCTGTGTCCAATACCACATATACTGGTACTTCTCCTACATGCCCATTTACCATAGCCTGAACAACATTAACGGTTTTTGTTGTTCCCTCAGATTGTTCATTAATTAATTCATCTTGTAAAGCTTTCCCACCTTCATAGGGATGCCTCATAAAATTGATTTGTGAATAATTTTCCCCCTCACTAGCAGGCATTGTCGGGGCACGGGGGTTTATCCCGACTGATTCAAGTTTTCCTGGGCCTGTGTGCTAGCCTCAGTATCCGGTTCTATTTCTATAATCTGAATCTGATTTCCGTCCGGGGGCCAGTCATTGTTTGATCTCGGATGGTTGGTTTGTTCCCTTTGCCTATTCGCATTACCCCACGATCTACCACCTGGCTGTGCCTGGGATCTTTGTTGTTGGTGGTGGTGGTGTGGCTGCCTTCTGTAATTATCGCGTGACTGATCCGAATTATTCTGGTTTTGTCCATTGCGAAAATTATTACGCTGTTGCCCATTCTGGTAGACCGGGTTATACCTATTATCATTCCTCCTCCTATTGTCGTTCCGCATTCGGTAACTGTTATTATTATTGTTACTACCCCCCGTTGTAATTACCGTTTCGGCTAGAACTCGTTCCATTTTGCCTAGGCGGTGAGTTCCGATCAGAATTCCCGTGGTTCACATTGTCACCAAAATGATCCCTGTTAGAATTGCGAACAAAACTTCTCTCCCCTTCATGGATCAGGTCGTAATCGTCTAAAGCATCCAAAAAATTTGGCAAATTATACTCAGGCACCCACATAATTTTTTCAGCAATATCAGCGGGTAATTTTGATTTGAGTATCCTAATTACATCCACGTGTGACATTGGTGTCGTCCAATACAAGGTTTTATTCAGATATTTTTCGAAATATTTACGTAGGCTGCCCGAGCGTCTGTTATACGGCTCCGGACTAAAAACTTGCCGTCGTAGACGTTCTTGTACAGACTGTGACCAAAATCTTGCAATGAACTCCTGCTCAAATTGAGCATAGGTTTGGCACCTATTTATGGCGCTTGCAGCCCAAGCAGAAGCATTGCCTTCGATGTGACTAACTATTTCTTGAATTTTCCGAGCATCCAACCAAGAATGTGGCAATACATTCCGAAATTTTTGCAAAAATATGATTGGATGACTCTTTTTGTTTTCTTCCGAAAATGTGGGAAATTTTCTCGATCCACCTAAACCGTCTTCAATAACAATATTGATAACCTGGTCCCCGTTTTTTGCTGATTGGGTGTGGGTTACAACTGTGGACAAACCGGGTACCGTATTTGTACGCGGCCCATTTGTTTGTGTTGGCATAGTTAAATGTTCCAGAGGCGATCCATGGCTTTGCTGCATATTAATGCTTTGGAAAATTGGCGGCGTCGTTTGCGACCTTGTAAACGATACAGACTCCCTATGCTCGTTTACTAAATTATGTCCCGGTAGCACGGTATTACTTGTTAATGTGGATGACTGAGCCGGTGTGTTTTCTCCGTAAATCTGACGGGTCATACTGCCAACTTCCCTTTTTATTTCCCGTTGTATTTGTTCCCCTTTTTCACTTACCCATTTTTCCACTTCCTCTCTACAATTCCGATGCCCTGAAGTGCTACTGTCGCATTCATCGTCTTGCATTTGCTTTTTTATCGCTTGTAATTCTAAGTTGGAATTCTTTTGTTCTACCTTTAAAGATCCTACTTCACGTGTTAGCTGTTCCATTTTATCGGCTAACGGATTGTACTCCTCGCTCAGCTCGTCTACTCTTTGCTCAATTGAGCTTATGGATCCTTCGACCATTTGTTTTGCTGCTTTTAAACTTTCACAATCCTTGGCAATGTGATCTACTTGAGTGCTCAAACGGGTTTGCCTAACATTTAAAGCCTCAAATTTAACATTGATTTCATTTACTTCCTGTTGTATGTCAGCTCGCATTTGCGTGACGTATATTTGTAAATTTTTAACAGACTCCTTGGTAGCCTGTACTTCAGTTCGCAAATGTTGCATTTGTTCTAATTGTTTGTCCATTTTCATTTGCAAACTTTGTGATTGTTTGTCTATTAGTTCCATTATTCGGTTAAAAAGAGTGTACATTTCTGACGAAGATTTATTTTCCGTCTCTACTCGGGTGTTATCTGAAATTTTTATTTCTGCCGGGTGCACGGTTTGTGCCTTTGAAGAAGTGGGGGGTCTGCCAGTTATTAAATTCAATTGTGTGGGCTTTTTGTGAAGCTTCATCATCAGCCCCACACAATTGCTCTGATGTTCCAGAAGAATCTATACTCTTTGAATCTAACAGAGGATTCATCATCGGGTCATTGTTTGATATGAAAGAGGTATTGTTATCACCATTGGATTCATAATTTAAGTCTGGGATCTGTAATTCGGGATTTTGGACTAAATGATTATCAAAACATCGCCATCACTGCTAGAATATTTTCCTGATAGTTCGCACTGTTCACGTTTATCGGACATTTTGGCAAACTTTCACTTAAGGCCTCGGCAACAATGACCATTCCCTTCCTCAAACCACTATTAAAAAAACGCTTCAACAATCACAATTGAACACTTAAAACCAATTTCATGCCTTATATCCCACAAGAAGTTAATTTTAGGATAAATTTAGATTAACACTCAAGCTACATCAGCAACTATGTGATGTTACACCATCAAACTACATTAATTCTGAGTAACTATTGAAGCTAGGTGGAAAGAGAAATTTAGACATTTCAAAATATTGTTAGGATTTTTTTTTTTTTTTTTTTTTTTTTTACTACCAGAAAGATTGTTAATGAAAATTTCTTTCGAGTTGGAGTATAGATAGGACACCTCTTCCACCATGGAAGCACCAGTATATATGTAACAGATTATCTTCTCCTACCTTTTGTTGTCTTCTTAATACCGCTTTGCGTTGTTATTTGTGCATTCCTTTCCCGTTACCTGAGTCGATCTCATCCTTATATCCTTTTTTTCTGGCTCCATAAAGTACGATACATGGAAAAGTAAAAAAAAAATTACATCGATTAGTAATTAATACCATACTTGGCCACCCCGTTGGGCGCCATTGTGGAACATCTTTATATTGTGAAATATCATTATATATATATATATTTATATATATATATTTTCCGAAACAAAGTTACAATTTTTGAATGGTTACTGAATTGTATACCGTTTAAAGTTTCGATATATTATGGGATCGGTACTTATTTAACGACTGGGGAGGGTACACATTTAAAACATGAAAGGAACTCAATTGCAATTTTGAAACCTTGTCGGTATGTAGGTATACCTTTTGTCCTTGTTCTTTGTGAGCAGATGCCAGTAAGGAGTAAATTTTTTCCTGATTTTATAGCAGCCCCCTTTATTTGCAAGACTCTTATTAGTCCTTTTAATTTAGTGTTCCATAAGCATTCTCGTTCAGAATAAAAGTCAATAGTGGCAATGACGTATTATTCCAGTCGGAACTGCAATGTTTGAATGCAAACAGACAAATCGCTACTGGGCTGACGAATATTGGAATATTGACGAAAATTGGAATCGAAGACCTGGAACAGCTTTATATTGTGAAATATCATTATATATATTTATTTATTTATTTTTAAATGTTAATGAAACTTAGCAAAGAAGAACTGCAGTCAATATTAATAAACTTCAGAGAAACCGTAGAATAACTCATGTAAAAAAAATACCGACAGTTTTCAAAATGTCTTCTTATTGTTGATTGCTTCATCACATCTCAGGGTCATTAAGTGGTTCACTTTAAGGCCGAAGTAATGAACTAAGACGAAACTTTTCACTCTTGAAAAGGATTTGTATTTTTCTAAAAACATTTACATCTCAACTGAAAGTTTACACAGAAGAAATAAATGAGACAGCTCATCACTTCTAACTGCTCGAGAAGTCAAAACAAGACTGACTGCTAATTAAAAAGCAAAGATACTGCTCTTCCACTTTTTTTCTTTTAGTTCCACAGATGATTTTTTTCACAACATTTAATAATTGTCTATTATTGTTATTATTAATAATAATTTTCTCTCTCTCCTTTTTTAATAATAATAGAAAATTAAATTAAATGAAATTAAAATAGAAATTCGCTTCTTACTGTTCTGATACCCCAACACTCCATTCCTGGTAACAGCACAGACCACAGCAGGATGTAGGTGATGTGGCCAACTCATCAGAAAAGATCCTGTTGTGCACCTTATCAGCCGCTCCCTTGAATTATTAGCTGCCGACGGCCCTCGCGTTCACCTCCTGACCACGCAGGCGTGCCTGGTAACGAGGCTGATGATGCCGCGGCCAAGGCTGCAACTCTCCTACCTCGGGCAACTACGTACTGTGTCCCATCGAATGATATTCGAGGGGCTCTTTCATGTCACCTTATATCGTCGTGGTATAATGTGTGATCATCGCTTACAAATAAGCTTCGTACCATTAAACCGCTCTCGTTAGCTTGGAAGACGTCGTCATGTTGCTCGCGACGAGAAGAGGTCATCTTGGCCCGGTTGCCGATCGGATATTGCCGGTTCAGACACAGCCATATGCTAACTGGTGACCCCGCAACGTTCTGTACCTGTGGTCACCCGCTGACGGTGCACCAAGTTTTATTGTCTTGTCCAAATTGTACTCCATTTCGGATTGCACTGAATTTACCGGATACACTGGAAGAAATTTTAGCTGATAACGCAAGAGCTGCTGCTCGAGTCTTGTATTTTATCAACTTGACCAATTTGTCAAAGGGCATTTAGTTCTTCCTTTTGTTGTATTTTATCCTATGTCTTTGGCTGATTTGGGCGCTAATGACCTCAGCAGTCTAAACATATATATATATATATATATATATATATATATATATATATATATATATATATATGGAAAGCAAATTCGGTGGACGAAGTTCTGTCGTTTATTGGTTTAATCTCTTCCCGCATTCCACACAGTAATGAATGTTATATCTGTCTAACGAGGTCGGCGCATTTTCGTGATTGCAGGCGCCCGGGAACAACCGGTAGCGGACCTCGGTACGAACAGCGCGCCACCTGCTGTCGCAACCTGCAGCGCCGGGCCGGGAGAAGCGGCTGAACCGCGAGCTCTCGGCTGAGGGGCGGGCGGCGCCACCCGTCTGCAGTGGTCGGAGCAGATCAGCAGACGGCTCCCAGTGCCAGCGGCGGGAGGCTGCAGTGTGGCGACGGAAGACGGAGTCCGCAGTCTGCGCGGAGGGGGAATTTCCGAGGCTGGAGAGGGAGCGGGTTCCGCAATTGGCTGCCGCGCAGTTTCCTGCTTCAGCCCGTGCCAAAGCTAAGCCGCGGACCCGCCTCCGTCGCTCCGGCCGAGGTCGCCCTCGGCTGCGGGTCCGTCCGACGCCGCAGCGCAGCGGGACCGCCGCTTCCGCTGACGCTGCGAGTCGGGGTAGCCTCGGCTCCAGCGCTGACACCTGCAGTATTGGGCTTAACTCCCGTACCTGCGCTGCACGCCAAAGACTCAGATCGACAGATGCCGAGAGTGAAGAACAGCGATGTTCCGCGGCTGCTGCTGCTGAGCTTTTTGCCCTCTATCAGGCAGTACTATTTACCCGCCGACACCATTCTCCTTCCTATGTCATCTGCGCTGACTCCCTGAACGCCATCCAAAGTCTGAGAGACCCCTTTTCGACCCATCTTGTTGTGCACCAAGTCAACCGCTCCCTTCAGTCATTAGCTTCTGACGGCCCTCGCGTTCACCTCCTGTGGGTACCTGGCGCCGCAGGCGTGCCTGGTAACGAGGCTGCTGATGCCGCTGCCAAGGCTGCAACTCTCATACCTCGGACAGCTACGTACTGTGTCCCATCGAATGATATTCGAGGGGCTCTTTCATGTCACCTTATTTCGTCGTGGTATAATGTGTGATCATCGCTTACAAATAATACGCTTCGTACCATTAAACCGCTCTCGTTAGCTTGGAAGACGTCGTCATGTTGCTCGCGACGAGAAGAGGTCATCTTGGCCCGGTTGCGGATCGGACATTCCCTGTTCAGCCACCGCCACTTGCTCACTGGTGGCCACGCACCGTTGTGTTCCTGTGGTCACCCGCTGACGGTGCGCCATGTTTTATTGTCTTGTCCAAATTTTACTCCTGTTCGGATTGCACTGAATCTACTGAATACACTGGAAGAAATTTTAGCTGATGATGTAAGAGCTGCTCCTCGAGTCTTGAATTTTATCAACTTGACCAATTTGTTAAAGGACATTTAGCTCTTCCTTTCGTTGTATTTTATCCTATGTTTTTAGCTGTTTTCATATTGGCTATTATCCTTCCGTATATCTCAGTTCTGATTCGGGCGCTAATGACCTCAGCAGTTATGGACCCTAAAACCACAAAATAAAAAAAATAAAAAATAAATAAATAAATAAATAAATAAACTTTACGTGCGACATCTACCAAATTAAACGTTACAATATGGTTTCACCTTCATATAAATTCAGTGCCTATAAGCATTTAACGCCAAATCAGTGCTGAAGTAGCTGATTCTCAATTAACGACACATGCAAATTCTATATGATTGCTGTCAAAATGAGACTACACTCTCGCTCGTTTTCGCATGAAGCTCACAACATGACCCAGTCACTTTCCAGGCTAATATCAGCCGTTAATAGTCTGCCATGCGACTTAATATTATATCAGCACACCATTTTCAGGCAGATGTGATTAACGATAACGAACCTACTGAACGATACGGAAAGTCTACCGTTCTGAGACTCTGGTACTATTTCCACATTGCCTCTCTTCCAGTAGTCTATAACTGAACTCGCCCCTTAACATTATGCAAACTGCGTACCCAAGGAAGCAGAAGGGTCGCATGAAATCAGGCGTTTACGTTCTGCGAACCTTGAATCTCGTCAGATGAGGAGCCTCAGCTGAAGCCATTGTATTCACTTGCTGCCTGTACTCAACCAGTGAACGAGCGGACACCCTTGTTGGTGTGACACTACATCGCAATCATCGCATAAACTAGCTATTTTCAGTCAATTTCAGTCTTAATAATTTTGTAAGAGGCAGAATTTTCACATTTTTTCAAAAATTCCAGAAAAACCAGAATATCTTTGAAGTTTCGGAATAGTAAAGTCACAGAATAACCGCGTCTAAACACCGCTATTCAAAGTCATCTTTTGTTGTAAATAGTAGTATAAATAGTTCCGAAGAATAGGTATTCGCTCTCTCAGTTTTTGTTTCTCGTTGCATTAAAATCTCTCAGTCTTATCTCAGTCTTTGTGGTCGTGTTTGCGAAATAGTTAAAGTCAGGTGCGGAAATATTACAAACTCTTTTTATTTGCGATGGAATCATTTTTTATATAATTTAAAGACTTCATTATTTATCATGAAAGGGTCGAACTGTTACGCGAGTGACTAAAATTTATCTGTGGACTTTGATTCTGGTTAGGCTACGGACTTTAAAAAAATAAAATAAAATAAAAATTAATAAATAAAAAAAAAAAATAAAAAAAATCTGCCTCCTGATAGGACCGTGAATATTCAAGGAAATACAAATATTGTTAAAGGATTTTTTAATTGAGAAAGTTTTGAGTTAAATAACTTTAAAATTGAATTGTGAAGAATATTCGGAATATTAGCTTTCTCAAAGTTATTGAACTGTTTTTCTATGATATGTACTGTCGAAAACTGTGTACTAGAAAGAAAGGGTGTGACTTAGACATTGTATGTTACAAATGTGTTTCTAAGGTGAAATATAGGTAAAATGGTGATTAAAATTTGTCTGGCCCACGTCTATTCGTATTTAGCACGTGTCCTTAAATACTGAAATTTGAGGAACATTTCAAAAGTAATATCTTTGACTTGTCTCTGAAATAAAGTGAATGAAAGTTATTAGAGGACGTAATATCCAGTAAAGATATTTAAAGTCAAAGAAGTCAGTAGTAAGATTTTTAAATGCATAGATAAAAAAGGTTTATGTGACGTGCTTCTTGGAAAAGAACTGCCGGGAATGAAAAGATATTATTCTAAAAGAACTTCGTAATTTAAATAAGGCCCTGAGAATTAAAGAGCTCATGTTTAAACAGTAAGGAAAATATTCAAGAAACTGTGTTAGGCTCTGGAAGTTTTAATCCAGAGGTATTAGCAAACTGAATATATAAATAATCATTAAGTGTACCAACTTAAATACTCAATGTATGCCTCAAATAAAATCTTAGGAGCCTATTGAACCATAGCACTGAAGACGACGAAAGCTTACACGCCCGCTGACAAAATGAAAGTCAGTGCTTAAAGAAATTTTTGGCGCTGCACCTTATAACATTTCATGGGCCGCCTGGACTTTATTTCAGTATTCATTTATTCATACTGCATAATTAATATCTTGTATTTGTTACGATTATTCTGTGTTTATTTCATGCAAGTTATTACGTATTTATGCAAAGGAAGTATAATGTTAACAAGCACATTATATCTGTACATTTACGTTTATCAAATGTTTTACTTAATAAGATGGAGCAGCAGTCTCCATTCCTTCTTCCTCTTGACCTAGCATACATAGGTTTCGAACGCAATAGCGCATTGTTCTTTGTTTAATTTGTCTGAATTGTAAACTCTTTTCGCGCACAGAATGGATGTAAGAAATTGTTGTGTTTGTTCAGAATATATATCAACTAATTTCGTTTCACAAAAATTTGCATTTTTCAAAATTTTTATTTAAAAGCCACCTCATTTTCCTTACTGTACAATATATTAATAGTGCGTAAATTTTTGTTACAGATTACCACCAGCCGCCATTTTCTTGCAGTGTGCGAAATTAAATGTTGGAAGATGCACAATACTCCATAATAATCTTAGAATCTTTTGTTCCGCACTATATGCCCTGAGATATACGCCAGTTCATCGAAATTCAACATTTATTTTATTTATTTATTTATTTATTTATTTTTTTTTTTTTTTTTTGTGGTTGCCGTGGACTAATGATAAATTGGTGTTTTGCAGGCACAATTTTTTTCTTTTTAATAACAGTGATTTGCAACCCAGCCACTAACTTGAGATATTTCTCACGCCGTAATTTTAGCGTCCTAATTTTCATTTCAAATATTACGAACAATTTCAAACTTTATTTGCTTTCGGTGTAAACTTTCTTTTCGTGGAACAGTATGTTCTCCAGCGCTACCTTTTCTAAATTTACATAATTACATCGAACCATTACTTTGATTTTATCATTTTAAATAATTTTATTATTATTATTTACGAATTAATTAGGCAGGAATATTTCACGTTGTAGGATTGCTTGCACGCAAAACAGCGACAGCTTCCTTAATGTAAGCGAGAGGTAGCTCGGTCGAGGGAACACAGTAGTTATAGGTTAAGTTAAACAGTAATGTAACACGTGAGCAGTGCCAGATATATCCACGTGGAGCAGTTGTGCCCTTGTTGCTGCAGGAAGACACACTAGAAGCGCAGGTCTATATTTTACTGATCTCTCAAATTTTGTTAAAAACAAGAAATAAAATTTTTCAGCTCAACCGTTCCAGCTCTCCACTCTTCAGACAACACTGTGCTACGATGGAAATTTTTATTTTTTTATTGGGGAGAGGGCGGAAATTCACTATCGAGTTTACTGTTCTTTACTCCAACGCATTTCAAGATTGAGGCTTATGAACTGTTGAATGTTGCTCTAAGTTCGCACTTGTAATAAAGTCGTGTTCAGTTTGTTTTCAGATTACCTTCCTAATACAAATGAAAGGTGTTTTTATAATAATCGAGATATTTCAGATAGTGATCAACAAAACTTAGTATATTATTGACCAGTTGTTCTTCATTTAACAGTTTTTACATAGCATCAGCACGGCTCAAAAGTGTAGGAGTAATACTGTGTTTTATTTTATATTAAGACTTCCATTCTGTAGTGCAGTCTCTCCTTCTCATGAAAAGTGTATCCAGTAAAAAAATGTTCCCTCAGTATCTCGGTCGATATGGGCGTTACGATTCTTAACACATACCAAACTGCTTGGTCCCTAGGTCACTAACATTCTCTGAATCCTCGTTTTGAATCTGCAACTGTCCATGAAATATAAGGGCTCTTATACTTGTAGCCCTGAGTAAGCTCAATGCGTTCTCTTTGAACTTACCAGCTGGTCATGGCGGCGTGCGACATGGCCAGTGTGACGTCCTATATTGGTAGTAATTCATGGTTTGTATGTACTGCTTCTGTATGATAGAGGCGATGCAGTTCTTGGCAAAGGTATGGACTTTGTGAAAGACCATAACTACCCTTTGTCATGCACCATAAAAAAATGTTATGTAAACGTTAGCATCCTCTACATTTGAAATCAAGTGAAAATATCATCAAGATTGGAGCAAAACTTTAGATTTTGTAAAGCTTATTTTAGACTGAGAGTCTCGATAAAGGTATACAATCGTCGTGATCAGTTTTTTAAATGATTCTAAAGGTCCTTGAATAATTACTTGGTTGTTGTTCGTAGATTATTTATTGTAAATATGCAACACGTTTCGGGCTTAGCCCATCATCTGGTGACCGAAATAATATGCATTGAGCATTGAGGCATTTAAATTTATAATTCATAATTACTGTTGTTATGTACTGCCTTATATAATCAATATATAAGTGCCATCAGTCATGAACCGAACGAAATTTTATGTAGACAGTGAACTTTCTCTTGTTTTGGTGTTAAACTGTGCAAACTTTTTTATCAAGATCGGAACCAAACTTTAGATTTGTTTGTAATAGGAAAACAGAAACACAATGAAAAAAAAGGACTTTTAGTTTTCTCCAATTTTTCAGTTATCCAGTAGATGACCTGATTTTATCCATTTCAAAATGGATATTGAAAGCTTGTGACTCCGAGATCAATGGCTTGTTAAAAAATAACAATTCTGCTACCAGTTACAATTTCTTTACGTTTTATTTACCATGACGCGTTTCGGTAAATAATTCCCATTTTCAAGTGCGTTTTTGTGGTATTCCATTTTAGTTGCCGTGTTTCTGGTTTGTGAGGTTCTGAATTATTTTGTTGTCTTCACTGCTGTGATTAAATGCGTAAATTGTAGTTATTTGTCGGGCTTTATATGTAGTAAATGTCGAAATCTTTATAAGAACTTCAACTTAAAGTTTCTTGGTGGTACATGTGTGTAGAATCTCACATGTATCAAACAATACAACCAACATTTTTTTCACAGTAAACATAAACGTTAACACAACAAACGTAGATATGTAAACAGTTACAAAGATGTTCTTACATGGAGTTAACGAAGATAAAGTAATTCATTTTTCGTAGAGGATGACACATTTGGAACACGATTTTTTTATTTATGATCATGGGTATAATTTGCTTATGGCTACTTGCAATGGAGCTTACTTCTATTTGTTAGCATGTTATATATTGTCGAAACATCGAATGAAATTAACAGATTGACTTCCCTGTTATTCGTTTAATATTTGATCTTCATATATCTTATGATGTGAATATACTTCCTGTTCTTGAAACAAGTCCATTTTTGTCCTTTATTTAGTCGGTGGAATACTCTTATATTTTGCACGATTTTAGTTAGTGGGTGGCCTGTATGGTGTATGTGTGTGGCTATTACTGATGTGTGTCTGTTTTGTGTGTAGGCTTTAATGTGTTCTGTGAACCTGGTGTTGATATCTCGGCCTCGGTAGAACATGGAATATTCCTGGCATGTTTCTTTGTAAATTCCAGAATCAGAATATGGGTCATGATTACATTGAATGTTGTGCATTAGTTTCTGTTGCAGGCTGTTGGTGTAGAAAAACCTATTTTTACTTTCTGTTTTTTTTTTTTTTTTTTTTTTTTTTTTTTTTTTTTTTTTTTTTTTTTTTTTTTTTTTTTAATGTTTGCAATCTTCTGTAATGTATGGGGCAAAGTACAAAGTACGGAATGCTGGATATACATAAGTCCTTACCTTCCCTGGTGTGGTTTGTGTGCACCCACCCCCCTCCAAAGAATTTTTTGGGGATGCTCAGCATCCAAACAAAGCGTAGAAGGAAGATAAATTAAAAACAGAAAAATTCGGAGAACTTTCAGAGACGTCAATTATGCATATTTGAACGTACCGCTCTCTCAAGCACTGCCTAACGTGTAGACCAGTGTTTTTCAACCTTTACTACAGGTGATCTCCTTCCAAATAAACACATTTTGGCTACCCTCCTCTTCCATCATCACGAACCCTAACATATCTATGTTATCTCAGACGAATTCAATCTTCTTTATTTTGCTACAGCTTTCTTTTAAATTGTTAGACCTTTTTTTGTGTATTTTTCGAAATGGATCACATTACCCCATTTTTACATGATTTACTACAGAAAAATATATTATGCTTAACGAGTGTTCGCATTTCAGGCAAAACCGAGAAGCGAATTATGCTCGCCGTAGTGGAATGGCGGCTTTCCTCGGAACCCGCGGTTGCTCACCGTCGGAGGTGAGCATGGATGTAGGTGTTGTCCTTAGGTTAGTTTATGTACTTTATAAGACTAGGGACTAATAACCGCAGTAGTTAAGGGGGACAGATTTACAAACATTTGAGATTTTTTTCGAATTATGCTAATTAAGAAAGTTCCCATGTATAGACAATTTGTAAGGAAGTAGACCTTTATTTTCGAATTTTTCAGATTTACCTATTATATCATGTCCTTGTACCTATCGATTGGTTCCTGAAAACAGATTTGAGGTTTTGGCCTTATTAATCATTAATTCACTGTATTATAAAACAATCTAATATCAATTTATTATTAATGTTACACCTGGCATTCCGAAATTAAATAAATGAGGAAAGTTGAAAATCTGTGCCCAGCCGGCACTCGAACTACGGTTCCTGCTTACTGTGCAGCTGCGCTGACCGTACGCCAAAGTGATCGCTAAGACTGCGTGGACTACTCTAGCACTCCTACCTTCAACGAATCCAAATACTACTTCATACAGAACACCTCTCTATTTCCACTCATTACTCATGGCATTTCGTGGATTCCCCTAACCTTTAATTCGGACCTCGTGTGCTTCCGCGCTGAAGAAAGGACCATGGTCCGAAAGCACACTCTCCCCTCCCTCCCTCCCCACCTCTCTCTCTTATATATTTATATATCACACACACAAAGGATATGCACAACTGGCCATTAAAATTGCTACACCAAGAAGAAATCCAGATGATAAACGGGTATTCAACGAATAAATACATTATACTAGAACTGACATGTGGTTACATTTTCACGCAATTTGGGTGCATAGGTACTGACAAATCAGTACCTAGAGCAACCACCTCTGACCGTAATAACGGCCTTCATACGCCTGGGCATTAAGTAAAACAGACAGGTACAGATGCCAACACGATACCACAGTTCATCAAGAGTAGTGACTGGCGTATTGTGATGGACCAGGATCTCGGCAACCATTGACCAGACGTTTTAAGTTGGTGACATATCTGAAGAATGTGGTGTCCAGGGCAGTAGTCAAACATTTTCCGTATCCAGAAAGGCCCGTACAGAACCTGAAGCATGCGGTCGTGCATTATCTTGCTGAAATGTAGACTTTCACAGGAATCGAATGAAGGATAGAGGTACGGGTCGTAACATATCTGAAATGTAACGTCCACTGTTCAAAGTCGAAGCGAACAAGAGATGACCGAGACGTGAAACCAATGGCACCCCATATCATCACGCAGGGTGATACGCCAGTATGGCGATGACGAATACACGCTTCCAATGTGCGTTCGCCGCGATGTCGCCAAACATGGATGCGACCATCATGATGGTGTAAACAGAACATGGATTCATACGAGAAAAGACGTTTTGCCATTCGTGCACCTTGGTTCGCCCTCCTGTCTGTGGTGCAGCGTCAAGGGTAACTGCAGCCATGGTCTCCGAGCTAACAATCCATGCTGCTGCAATCATCGTCGAACTGTTCGTGCAGATGGTTGTTCTCTTGTAAACGTCCCCATCTGTTGACTCAGGGATCTAGACGTGGCTGCACGATTCGTTACAGCCATGCGGATAAGATGCCTGTCATCTCGACTGCTAGTGATACGAGGCCGTTTCGATCCAGCACGGCGTTCCGTATTGCCCTCCTGAACCCACCGATTCCATATTCTGCTAACAGTCATTGGATCGTGACCAACGCGAGCAACAATGTCGCGATACGATAAACCGCAATCGTGGTAGGGTACAATCCGACCTGTATCCAAGTTGGAAACCTGATGGTACACATTTCTCCTCCTTACACAAGGCTTCACAACAACGTTTCTCCAGGCAACGACGATCAACTGCTGTTTGTGTATGAGAAATCGGTTGGAAACTTTCCTCATGTCAGCACGTTGTAGGTGTCGTCACTGGCACCAACCTTGTGTGAATGGTCAGAAAAGCTAATCATTTGCATATCACAGCATCTTCTTCCTGTCGATTAAATTTCGCATTTGTAGCACGTCATCTTCGTGGTGCAGCAATTGTAATGGCCAGGTGTGTATATATGATGTTGCTCGGGGCGTCGCCGTCACAGGAGGGAAGTAGTTGTACCATAAAGTAACTGGCGGTTCAGTAATACAGAAACGACCACCTAAGAGATATTTATCTAATATTACAATTAAGCACTTCCTTATGGATAATTCGGTATGAATTCAATAGATCATAGATCGTTTTATAGTACAGGTTGTTAATGATCAATAAGCACAAAGTGTAACAATGATTTCAGGAAACAATCGATGTGGAAAAGAACACGATCCAATAAGTAATACTGAAAAAAATAAAAATTGTCTTAATGAACGGAATTCGCTTATCAAATGCAAAAAAAAAAAAAAAAAAAAAAAAAAAAAATGGTTAAAAATTTATTTTGTCGAAAATCATGTAAAAAATAGGATAAAGTGTCCCCATTCTGAAAAACAGAGAAAAAAATAAGTTTCCTTTGAGATAATTTTTTTACGGCTCGTGTGGGCGAGGGGGGGGGGGGGTTTCCAGAATCTTTTATTTGGAAGGGGATCATAGGAATATATTTAATTGTAAGGGGGTTTCATAATCGAAAAAGTTGAAAACACTGCGTTAGAGAATCTGACAACAAGTAGGACATATGCTGTACACATATGGTTAAATTCCTTTCATTGCCGTGGAATAGGTTTTGTTTTGATGTACCTAACAAAAACCAGTTCACTGTTCAGGTTGTTCATTTGTGTATGGCAGACAGGCGACATGTATGTTTCGTCCCTATTCACATCTGTGAGCTTGCTGGAGGTGACGCAAAGAATTTAAGAGTAAAACAGTTATATATGTATTATGGATTCCTTCTTGTATTTCGAAAAAAAGAACGTAATAAAATAGTTTGTTTAGCTTTAGCAAGTGTTGCTCATTCAGAAGTGCACGAACCTCTTTTTCGGGCGGGTTAGTTTCCAACATTTGTGAACTGTGTTCTTGAGCACCCATACTAATTTTCAAAAGTTGTCGCCCCTGTCTGCCGCTAATTGGCACGACTGACACCTGAGTCCCCTACAATCCCCGCTGTTTACTTGTAGCTTCTACCTGCCTCCCTGCTGCTCTTCTAAGCCACAAATTCCTGACTGAGACAGCTGAGTATGACGTCTGGAGTTCTCTGTTTCTCACTGTTGTTGTGCTTCATCCACTTCACCACTGCCAGAGATGTACGTGATGTACTGTACCAGAGAGTTACTCGCAAGTAGAGCACATAGGTATTGGATTTTTGTAATCTTCTAATTTATCCTACAGATTTCAAATAATAACCGGCCAAAGCAATTCGAAGCAACTTACAAATATTCTCGAAAAAATCGACTTTGATGTTCTCCAAGCATATTTCAATTCCAGTTACTTTGCTAATTATTCCAATTTTCGTGATAGCTTGGTATGTGGATTGTCGATCAAGTAATGCGAATCCCACCACAATGTAATTTTTCAATTTTATCTTTACTTTCCTATCAACTGTTCCACGCATGGTTTGACGACGCACTCCAACTTGCACCCTACGTCTTCAATTCTTTGCTTGGTGCATTCTGGTTTTCGTCTCCGTATGACTTGCCACGTGATTTTTAGTACCGCTTTCCGGGACTGGGAGGTGCATCGACATCGGCTGGACACGATGAATACGTGGGTCGGTGTGCCAGCCAGCCTGGATATGATCTACAGGCGGTTTCCCACATTCCACTCGGTGTATACCGGGTTGGGACCAAAGCCATATCGCACTTACACGATTCGCAAACATTTATAAAAACTATTTGGTTTTTCTTGGGCCTGCAACACTATAAATATCATTTAAAGACATTATGCAATAAATCCTACATGCTGCTTTAAATATAATTATTTTTATTACACTAT
This sequence comes from Locusta migratoria, assembly GCA_026315105.1. Taxonomy (NCBI): domain Eukaryota; kingdom Metazoa; phylum Arthropoda; class Insecta; order Orthoptera; family Acrididae; genus Locusta; species Locusta migratoria. The sequence goes on along the minus strand of CM048750.1, from coordinate 365,301,178 downwards.
AGGCCTATTTCCTCTTGTAGCGCCATCGTCAGGTGATCTGCGAAAAATGTTACATTATAAATACATCAAATATTATGATTATCGTAATTGTAAATACTATTACGAAATATTACATACGTCTGTTGGTCCTGACATCCATATACATCGATGGTTTTATTGCTGTCATTTATTTATTTCTTTGAATTTTAATTATTCCAATATCTCTGATGACTTACCATTTATGTTGTTTTGCATTTTAATTATTGCAGTATTTCTGATGACTTATCATTTACGTTGTGATGTGACAGCTTTTTGATAACCAGAGATGTAATATGGCTACATACTGTTTGTTTATTATTACGATAATGTTTGTTACCGGTATTTGAGAGGTTTCTTAATGTATGTCTTTGCATATGTCGAGAAATAGGCCTATAGTGTAATAAAATTAATTATATTTAAAGCAGCATTGCTTAATTTATAAAAACGTAAACACACTTACACATGTAAAATATTACATGCAAACAGCTAGGCTACTTATTTTTCTTTTTCTTTAGGATAATAGGGTGGCTGCAGGAGAGGCAAAAGGCCACCCCCTCAAAAATTAAACATGCAAATTCTTGACAACCACGCCAACCCTGTACAGGTGGGAAAAAGCCAAGTAGAAAGAAAAGAACATAAATTATTGTTGACACTAGCTAGACAGGTGTTGAGAGTTGTACATGCCTTCAGGAAGTACAAAGTTAAATTAGAAGAAACAGTTCTTTGCATCAATTTCAATAAAAAAAAATCTCTACGTGAAAATGTAATTCCAAAATACATTAAAGTGAATATCAATCGTAAAAAAAAAAAAAAAAAAAAAAAAAAAAAAAAAAAAAAAAAAAAAAAAAAAAGAATAATAAAATAAAATTATTTGCTATTTTTCACAAGCAATACGTCAAATAAAGATGGAGGAAAACCTGAAACGCTTTTTAGCTTAAATGAAACTCATTAAAAAGTGATTAGGTGATGAATTTATTAAAATATACAGTAACAAAGAAGATTCTGGGTTTTGTATTCCCCTACAATAACTGGCCCTCTTCACGTACATTTAGTACAATGGAGGTTATTTTCCTCAACATAAGTCCTATCAACCTGTCGCCTTTCTCCCTAGAGTTTTCAATACTCTGTTTTCTTCGTCGATTTTTCAGACAAACTCCTTACTCTGTTTTTCTTATAGCATATTATTTTCCTCATTATGCTTTAATACCACATCTAAACGCGATGACTATCTTGTTTAAGTTTTCCCAATCTCAATCATTCAGAGAATATGCTCCTACACCGCAAAGTGCTAATTTTGAGAAATTTTTATCTGTGAAAGTAATTCCTGACGGTCTCTAATAATTAAATGCATTGCGGAACGATGTACGTATTCTAGATGAATCTTCAGTGAAGATGGTAAGATTATAAAATTTGATCCCTATCCGGATAAAAATTTAATGAATCGGGTTATAAATCTTTCAATAAAAAAGGTTTGGCACTGATTGGTAGATATTTGGCTGAGTGGATATTTGCATCCACGATTACATAAAACTTCGCCGTCCGAGTAACGTATTAACTAGGTTAAATTGGAAAAAGTTCTCTCAGTTGTTCCTTTGGGTATAAGTGTAAAACAAGACGAACTTGTTCTTTATAGCTTGACTACCTAAATTCCCGCTGCTTCGCACGCGTAGACTGGATGATCTGCATTGGTTGTTTCTACTTCTAAATATAAATGTTCATCTATGTAGCCTTAAAATGCTTTCCTAATCAAGTATTTTGATACAACCAGCTACCCCCTATTGAACCACTGATGGCAGAATTCAAAACATCCGGAAACACATTTTTTTTTATTTCTAACCATGGTTCCAAATCCAAACTTTCGCATTTCTAGCATAAAAATTGTCTTAGTAGCATCCTTAAAATATTTCCCCTTGTTTCATCCGCTTAGTGGGTGAATTTCGAAAAATATCGAAACACGTGTTTTTAAAATTCCAATCAAAAATCTAGATCCGAAGTTTTGTATTTCCTGCTTCAAAATTGCCTGAATAGCAACGTATTTTCAAAATACCCGTTAATCCCCTATTTCAACCCCCGAGGGATGAGAATATCGAAAAATCGCTGATGCCTACACTGTAAGATAAACAACGTCTACTAGTTTCAAGTTTCTATCGTCCGTAGATTCAATTTTCAGCGCCATTTTCCGTCTTTTAGGAAGAGCTCGAGAACGCGAAATTTCTTTCTTCCACTTTGGTATCCTTCTTCGTACTTTTACTTTTCAAACTGCGATATGCACTTATTTTTCTTTATTCGTACGCTTGTTGCAGAAAGACAACTGAAGAATGTGCATCACGTGTCGCTGTATATAACATCTTTGCTATTGTAGTGTCAAGAGTCATCGCTGGTCATAGAATTTTTTTTATAAGCTGACGACTTTCAGTTACCATATCTTCCACCCTCTTGTAGCTATCGACAAGGAACTGCAACAATACAGAGACATCGTTCGTCTCCACAGTGTAGTTTTGCTGAAAAACAAAATATTGACACCCACACGTAGAATTTTATAAAGTCGGTATAAAATCAAATGTTTGTAGCGCTTATGGGACTTAACTACGGGGTCATCAGTCCCTAAAGTTACAAACTACTTATGAACTAGCTACAACTAAGGACGGCACAAATATCCATGCCCGAGGGGGGATTCGAACCCCCGACCGTAGTGGCCGTGCAGACCGTGACTGAAGCGCCTCAGTCTCCTCGGCCACTCCCAAAAGTTCTACCCCCTTATCGTTATCAACCATGTACCACCATAGTGCACAACGGGATATTGATACCTACTACCACACACACTATTCTTCTGAGATGTGTAGTTTTGGCTGCAGAGTGAAATATAGGCACAAACAACTCAATTTTTATGTATATTAAGATAAACACAGTCCTTCTTCTGTTACTATTATCGCTTTGCCCAATTTCCGTTTTATATTTATGGTCTTCGTATTATTTTTTGTGACTGAGTGTTCGCTTCATCACCGCAAACAGTGCTTCGCACGTAGGACCCTCCTGGTCAAGCAGGAGAAAGGACTCCCTCGTGACCTATATAGGCGAACCTCCTCACCTTTCTAGCGGAATGATTTGTGGGGGTGTCGGAGAACCATATATCAGCCTCGCTGGGCAGGGAGCCCAAGACTTCTTCGGAATACGAACGAACCGCAGCCGTTTTCTCTAGAGTCCTGGACAAAGCGGAAAAAATTCCATGGTGGTCTACGGATCGTGAACGAGGTTCATGACAGGAAGTAAATCATTCAAAATTTCCCTTTCCTATTTACGCAACTTTTTGTAAGATTTTTTCAGTATTTTGATAACTCACTATAAAGTAAATACTAGAACTTAGTTCACTGTGCTTTAGTACTATTAGAACTACTATCCTTAAAGTCTAACACGGGCCCTCATTGTGAAATTGCCTCGTGCATATCAGTAGAGGTCTTCATCTTGTCATGACTCTGGTTCTATTGATCATATACATAAGAGATAAAGCGTTGCGGATAGCCCTACCTATTGCATCAATGGCTATTATTCCACAGCAAAGTATCGAAATTTAAACGTGCAGACTGATTTTACACATTGGTTGCAATCTAGGGTGGACTTTCTACGCCTTGTGAACCTGTTGTTGTTGTTATGGTCTTCAGTCCGGAGACTGGTTTGATGCAGCTCTCCACCCTACTCTATCCTGAGTAAGCCTTTTCATCTCCTCATAAGAACGACAACCCACATCCACTTGAATCTGCTTACTATACGCGTCTCTTGGTCTCCCTCTGCGATTTTTACCCCACACACTTCCCTCCAATGCTAAATTTACGATTCCCCGATGTCTAAGAATGTGTCCTACCAAGCGATCCCTTCTTTTAGTCAGGGTATGCCAAAAATTCCTTTTCTCACCAATTCTGTTCAGTACCTCTTCATTAGTTATGCGATCTACCCACCTAACCTTCAGCATTCTTCTGTAGCACCACATTTCAAAAGCCTCTATTCTCTTCCTGTCCGCACTGCTTATCGTCCACGTTTCACTCCCGTACAAGGCAACACTCCACACAAATGCCTTCAGAAAACACTTCCTTACACTTAAATTAATATTCGATGTTAGCAAATTTCTCTTTTTCAAAAATGCTTTTCTTCCCATTGCCATTCTGCATTTTGTATCCTCTGTACTACGACCATCGCATGTTATTTTACTACCCAAGTAACAAAACTCCTCTACCACCTTCATTGTTTCGTTACCTAATCTAATTCCTTCAGCATCGCCTGATTTTCTAAGACCGCATTCCATTATTTTTGTTTTTCTCTTGTTAATGTTCATTTTATGCGCTCTCTTCAACACACTGTCCATTCCATTCAACTGCTCTTCCAGGTCCTTTGCTGTCTCTGATACAATTACAATGTCATCAGAAAAACGCAATGTTTTTATTTCTTCCCCCTGAATTTTAATCCCTATTCCAAATTTCTCCTTGCTTTCCTTCACCGCATGCTCGATGTACAAATTGAATAACATCGGAGAAAGGCTACAACCCTGTCTTACTCCCTTCCCAACTGATGCTTCTCTTTCATACCCTTCGAGTCTAATAACTGCGGTCTGGCTTTTGTACAAGTTGTAAATAACTCTCCTTGCCCTATATTTTACCCCTGATGACTTCAGAATTTGAAAAAGTGTATTCCAGTCAACATTGTCAAAAGCTTTCTCCAAATCTACAAAAGCTAAAAATGTAGGTTTGCCTTTCCTTAATCTATCTTCTAAGATAAGACGTAAAGTGAGTATTGCCTCCCGGGTTCCTACGTTCCTCCTGAATCCAAACTGATCTTCCCCGAGGTTAGCTTCTACCAGCTTTTCCATTCTCCTGTAGATAATTCGTGTTAAAATTTTGCAACCATGACTTATCAAACTGATGGTTCTGTACTTTTCACACCTGTCTGCGCCTGATTTCTTTGGAATGGGGATTATTACATTTTTCTTAAAGTCTGAGGGTATTTCGCCTGTCTGATACATCCTACACACCAGTTCAAATAGTCTTGTCATGGCTGGCTTTCCCAGAGACTTTAATAGCTCTGCGGGTATGTCATCTACTCCTGGGGCCTTGTTCCGACCTAGGTCTTTCAAGGCTCTGTCAAATTCATCTCTCAGTATAGTATCTCCTATTTCATCTTCATCTACTTCCTCTTCCCTTCCTACAACATCGTCTCTCAGTTCATTTCCTTTGTAGAGCTGCTCTATGTACTCTTTCCACCTTTCAGCTTTCCCTTCTTTGCTGAGAACTGGTTTCCCATCCGAGTTCTTGATATTCGTAGAGCTGCCCTTCCTGTCCCCTACCATTTGTTAATTGGCTGTTCCAGGGAAAACCGCGCAAAACATTTATTGACCACCAGAAATACGAATCGTGGGGATAGCCACTTCCCTGATTTCTATCATTGCGAATCCTCTGAATTTTTTCCATATATTCTTAACACTAAGTTCAAATTTTTTCCTACATTGTTCCCCGTTACCGAGACCTAGAGGTTCAAATTTTCCGCACTTATGTAGCGCCTTGCAGTTGTCTGTTATAGTCATTTTGCGCCGTGTATGGCAATTATTGAACTGACTAATCGGAGCAGATCTGTTAAACTTTGTGTGTCTGTCCGTCTGTCCTGTCTGTCTGTAGATCTATCAGACCAAACTGCGTGGTCATCAGTCCGTAGCTTACAAACTACTTAAACCTAGGTAAACTAATCTACGGACAAACACACACACCCATGCCCCAGGGAGGACTCGAACCTCCACGGCGAGCAACCGCGCGCTCCGCAGCGAGGTGCTTTATACCGCTCGGCTACTGCACCGCGGCTGTTAAACTTTAACGACACATATATGTATATACGCCACTTACCCGTTTCAGAGATCTTTTTGCGTTATCAAAACACACTGCAGAAACCTTTACGTTTGGGTACCCCTTAAGAGTATTTCGGAACTTTTTTCCATATCATTACCCGTTGCCGACATCCGGAGATTCAAACTTACCGTACTTACAAGAAGACCACATTTTATCGGATTTTAGAATTTCTTTATATTTATGGTACGTGAAGTTCAGAACAATCAGCCAAAGCCATTCGACGCAACTCTCAAAAATTCTTGAAAAAATCGACTTTGAAATTTTGCAAAGTACGCGCAATTACCAGTAATTATAATTATTGCTGCGTCAGTTGGTAGTGAACTGGCATTACAACCATAGAGTCGGAGGTTCGAATCCCACGGATATATATATATATATATATATATATATATATATATATATATATATATATATATATGAACATGTGCCCGGAAAAGCTTATTTTCCATGTTAGAGATCATTTTAACATTTCTCTTTAAATGTAAATTTCATTACAACGTGATCAAATTGTAAATTTTCATAATCAACATATGTGGGCTGACGAGAATCAGCACGCAATTGTGCAATCACTTCATCAACACCGATTTTCTGTGAACTTTTGGGCAGGAGTTGTTGGTGATGTCTTGATTGGGCCTAATGTTATTCCACCTACGCCCACTGGAGCACGTTATCATGTTTTCATACGGTATACTCTACCTGTGCTGCTAGAACATGTGCCTTTACAAGGACGACACAACATGTGGTTCATGCACGATGAAGCTCCTGTACATTTCAGTCGACGTGTTCGTACGCTTCTCAACAACAGATTCGGTGACCGATGGATTGGTAGAGGCGGACCAATTCCATGACCTCCACGCTCTCCTGACGTCAACCCTCTTGACTTTCATGAATGCGGGCATTTGAAAGCTCTTGTCTACGCAATCCCGGTACTAAATGTAGAGACTCTTCGTCCTCGTATTGTGGACGGCTGTGATACAATACGCCATTCTCCAAGGCTGCATCAGCGCATCAGGGATTCCATGCGACGGAGGGTGAATGCATGAATCCTCGCTAATAGAGGACATTTTGAAGCCGGCCGCGGTGGCCGATGGGACTGAGGCGCTCCAGTCACGGTCTGTACGGCCACTACGGTCGGGGGCTCGAATCCCCCCTCGGGCATGGATATTTGTGCCGTCCTAGTTCGTAAGTAGTTCATAAGTAGTTTGTAAGTTTAGGGACTGATGACTGCGTAGTTAAGTCCCATAGACTATACAAACATTTGAACATTTTGACATCTTGAACATTTTCTGTAACAAAGTGTTTGAAGATACGGTGGTACGTTCTGTTGCTGTGTGTTTCCTTTCCATGATTAATGCGATTTGAAGAGAAGTAATAAAACGAGCTCTAACAAGGAAATTAAGCGTTTCCGGACACATGTACACATAGTATATTTTCTTTCTTTGTGTGTGAGGAATGTTTCCTGAAAGTTTGGCCTTACCTTTTTATAACAACCTATATATATATATAATTCCACGTGTAGCGTCAGTTTTTGTTTATGCGCATGTAGACGAGTTGATAAACTTGTCGTCACGTAAAACGGTGATTTAGTAGAGTATCTTCTTGGAAAGCCATTAGTATCTAGGGAGATGACTTTTCAAATACAGTGCCGTAGCTCATCACAAACTGAACAATCATAGACTACCGTCGTCAACTAATAGTAGAGCCAATACTGTAAAAAATGTAACTTATGTTTTGTGATTCAATTTCATTATTAATAACCTTCCATAAAATATAGAAAATTACGAATAAACAAAAACACGTACAATTTTCGTAAAAATTACCATTGGATATTAAAATTGTGTAAGTACTCCAACACAACGGGAAAAAATTGCTATGACTGGATTCGAACCACTACCTCTGGGGTTAGAAAGCCATAACGCTACCACCTGAGCTACAGGTACAGATGCAGCAATCGTTTTAATTATTGGTACTTAGTACTTACGTGTACTTTGCTTAACTGTAATGTCGATTTTCTCGAAAAATGTTGAGAGTTGCGTAGAAAGGCTTTTTGCTGGTTGTTATGTAAGTTCTGAACTTCACGTACCATAAATATAAAGAAAATCTATAATCCGATACCCATGTGGTCTCCTTGTTAGACAAGTGCAATTCACATTCCGTCACAATGTGATTTTAATCGACACCTCCCTACAAATATTGTTTACTTTTAAGAAACAAATATATATTTAACGACAATACGAAATAATAAAATCGGTTCAGATTGAACCTCTTGGTTTAGCTTGTTCTCAAACATGGCGTATCACTGTTCAAATATGTAATATAGTTACACAGTTAATATTTCATTTATCATGGCTTTTTTGCAAATATTTTCATAAATACTAATTCATATAATTGTTTATTTATAAGTTATCCGACTTAGATATCTATTATTTTATAGTTGGCCATGAAATATTTAAGAGGCAATCTCAAAGACAAAAACAAACGTTACTTAGAATAATAAAAAACATAATAAAATACATAAATAAATTAAATGTGCTTTCTGGGTTTTGTATATCTGTTGTGGAATCTATGTTCTGACACCAGAATATTACTACCTCAACGAGAAACAGAACAAGACAATAAAACAATGACATAATCGCAATTTGCGATCAGTTATTGCTTCACAGTATTAGGTTTAGATGGAATACCAAAGTGCGGGATTCGAACTCGGGATCTCCTGCTTACTAGGCCACTCCACCACAGAGGACACAGTGCCCAGCCCAGCTGCAGAAGACTCTTTCCTGCACGTCTCCCGCCACACCCAAATCTCCATTCGCCACGCTGTCTCTTTCCTATTACCACAGCCTCTGTCCTCTGCAGTCGGACTGGTCACTGTGTCCTCGACGCGGTGGAGTAGCCGAGCGGTCTAAGGCGTCTCGCGGTGGAGCGCGCGGTTGCTCGCCGTGGAGGTTCGAGTCCTCCCTGGGGCATGGGTGTGTGTGTGTGTCTTGTCCTTAGGTTCGTATACCTAGGTTTCAGTAGTTTGTAAGCTACGGACTGATGACCACGCAGTTTGGTCTGATAGATTTACAAACAAACAATGTCCTCGGTGGCGGAGTGGCCTATTAAGCAGGAGATCCCGAGTTCGAATCCCGGCCGGGCACAAATTTTCATTCGCCGCACTTTGGTATTACATCTAAACCTAGTAAAGTGAAGCCATAACTGAACGCAAATTGCGATTTATTTCATTCATTGAACGCTGTAACGTCAAAAATATATAATAATAAAACTAGCATATTGAAAGAATATGAAAATATTGTAGTGCGTCTTTTAACTCTGCGTTACTAACATCTGGCTTTAACGCTCGCTACTAAGACCCGTCTTTCAGGGGGTTTCGGACTTTTGTTGATACCACCTGTCAATTCAGCAACTGTGATTCCAAACTAACACTCTACTCGTGTACACTTGTTCATCATTTGTTCCTCAAAACGTCACAGCTCATCGACAATTTGACGTACTTAATAAATAATTACTTTGTGGCAAGAAAGCCTGTTGATTTTGGTAAATTTTCTGTTCGCGGTTTAACATTTGGAATTATCACTGACTTTGTGATCACTTCAGATTAAGTGCCAATTTGAACGTAGCCGTCATATAGACAGTTGTTACTAAGCTAGGGTTAAGATTGGTCGCGAGGGGCAACGCTGCCCATTCGCTCCTTAAACTGTTGCTGATAAACACTACGTTTCAACAATTCTAAATATATGCCTATTAATATTATTATTATAGTGCTGAGATTTATCGGCTTTTTATCCGTAAGGGATATTGAAATTTTAATTACGGTGTTTGATTCACCTAGTCTCCTAACTCTATGCATATAATTATATGTGCCGAATGATAAATCCCTCATTTTATATCAATATTTAGATTGTGTGGCGATATTATACTTCAATTACTAACTGTGAAGGCCACCATCGCAGTTAGGAGGACGCTATCTGCCCCTCCAGGCCTATTAGGACTTCCCTAACGACCAGTTTCCCACTCACTACGTCTTAACAGTCATCTGGCTCGCTGCGGCTCTAGGCTTTCCCTCGTACAGCAAGCCAAAACTCGATCTTCACTAGGAAACAAACAGCTTCGCCCTATATCAGTAATGTCAGAAGACGATCACTTGGAAGATACAATGGTGTGCCGTAGTCTTCAGCGATGAAAGAGGATTCTGCCTGCACACAAGTGATTGTCATTTGCGCGTACGACGTAGATCTCCTGAGTGATATATATATATATATATATATATATATATATATATATATATATATATATATATATATATATATATATATATATATATATACCCACAGAATGTGGTGGGGATGATCGTGTGGCATTTTTGGCCTTTAGAACCGAGTTGGGCCAGTGTTCAGCTGCAGGGTGTAAGGTTTTTTAGCTAACGCCACTTAGGCGACTTGCGTATCGATGATGATGATGAGGTGATATCGGGCGTTCCACAGGGTAGTGTTATTGGTCCTCTGCTGTTCCTTATATACATAAACGATTTAGGGGAAAATCTAAGTAGCTCTCTTAGGTTGTTTGCAGATGACGCCGTCATTTACCGTCTAGTAAAATCATCTGAAGATCAAAATCAACTGCAGAATGATCTGAATAAGATATCAGTATGGTGTAAAAATTGGCAATTGACTCTAAATAATGAGACGTGTGAACTCGTCCACATGAGTACGAAAAGAAATCCGTTAAACTTTGTTTATAAGATAAATCAGTCAAAAGGGGAAGGCCGTAAACTCCACAAAATACCTAGGAATTACTATTACTTCAGACTTAAATTGGAAAGAACACGTAGATAATGTCGTGGGAAAAGCGAACCAGAGACTGCGTTTTATTGGCAGAACCCTTAAAAGATGCAACAGAACTACAAAATACAATGCATACACTACGCTTCTTCGTCCATTTTTGTAGTATTGTTGCCCAGTGTGGGATCCTTATCAGGTAGGTTTGACGGAGGACATCGAAAGAGTCCAAAGAAGCGTAGCGCCTTTTTATTGTCACGATACAGACGAGACAGCGTCACGGATATGATACAGGATCTGGGATGGGAATCATTACAACAACGGCGTTTATCACTGCAGCGTGGTCTACTTACGAAACTCCTATCACCAACATTCTTCTTCGAATGTGAAAATATATTGTCGACTCCCACCTACATAGGTAGAAATGATCATCAGTATTTAAATACGGGAAATCACAGCTCGAACGGAGAGATTCAGGTGTTCTTTCTTCCCGCGCGCTGCCGGCCGCGGTGGCCGAGGGTACTGCGGCGCGCCAGTCACGGTCTGCACGGCCACTAGGTCGGGAGTTAGAATACCCCCTCGGGCACGGATATTTGTGCCATTCTTAGTGTTAGTTAGTTCATAAGTAGTTCGTAAGTTTAGTGCATACAATACGCTTCTTCGTCCATTTTTGTAGTATTGTTGCCCAGTGTGGGATCCTTATCAGCTGGGTTTGACGGAGGACATCGAAAGAGTCCAAAGAAGGGCAGTTCGTTTCGTATTGTCACGATACAGGGGAGACAGCGTTACGGAAATGATACAGGATCTGGGATGGGAATCATTACAACAACGGAGCTCATCTCTGCGGCGTTGCCTACTTACGAAACTCCAATCGCTAACATTGTCCTCCCAATGCGAAAATATATTGTTGACTCCGACTTGCATAGGTAGAAATGATCATCAGAATAAAATACGAGAAATCAGAGCTCGAACTGAGAGATTCAGGTGTTCTTTCTTCCCGCGCGCTATTCGAGAATGGAATGGGAGATAAATAGTATAATGGTGGTTCGATGAACCCTCTGCCAGGCACTTAAATATGATTTTCAGAGTATCCCATGTAGATGTAGATGATGACGACACAATGCCCTGTACCCGAGTGTGGAAAATATCCAATTATCCAACCCGTCCGGGAACCCAACCCGACCCTCTATGTGGCACATTACCATGCTGTCCACATGACTACGGAGGCGGAATACAAAATGTGGTACAACCTCTGCTTTTGTCATTCTTGCAACAGTACGTGCACCAAGACGTGCAGCAATTTCGCTGACCAGCAAGATCTCTGGACTTGTCTCCAACCGAGCACGTGTGGGATATGATGGAACAAAAATTGATGCAGGTCGACAGCCCACAAATGTTGTAAAACTACTCCACAGGTCGATCAGTTGCGGAAAAACGCATCCCAAGACAGTATTTCCCACCGGATCGAGTGCCTTCTCTGCCGAACACGTAATTTTAATCAGCGTGGATCGACACCTGGTACCACAGTATCGCTTCAGCTCTTGATACGGAAATGTATTCATTTCACGTACTCCATGTGAAGTTCAACAATAAATCTGGAGGAAATGGAAAACTGTAAGAGGATGTACTATTTTTTTTTTTAATTTCCAGCAGCAAATTTCAATAAGAACAACGAACGTAAGAAAAACTAAAACGGGACTGTCGTTCCGCTTCACGATTTTAATAGTTTTAAAATCAAAGTTGTTCCTCTTGCCATTGCAAGTGGCGTCTGTTTAGGTGATCAGTAGGCCGTGAGCCTTTACTTTAACTTATTTGAGTCACGTAAGGATATGAGAATGGAATTTGCTTTATTTATTTCTCCATCATATTTTCTGACTTGCATCATGCTTTAGTTTAGTTTAGATTAGATTAGTAATTGTTCCATAGATCATGAATACGACACTTCGTAATGATGTGGAACGTTAATGGAAGATGTCTTTACAAATCATTTCTTTGTACTAAATATTACATGATACAATTTACTTTTATTTTTCAGATTTACTAATTTATGTCTAAAAATTCATCTATAGTGTAGAAGGAGTTGCCATTCAGAAATTCTTTTAATTTATTTTTAAATGCTAGTTCGCTAGCTGTCAGAGTTTTGATGCTGTTTGGTAGATGACCAAAGACTTTTGAGGAAGCATAATTTACCCCTTTCTGTACTAAGGCTAGATTTAACCTTGAATAGTAAGGTCATTCTTTCTCTCAGTGTTGTAGTTATGTAAACTGCTGTTGCTTTTGAATTTGGTGGGATTCGTAATGAAAAATTTCATGGGTGAATATATTTATTATGAAGCTACAGTGAAAATCTCTAGATCCTCAAATAAATGTCTGCAGGATGATCTTGGATGGGCTCCAGCAATTATTCTGATTGCACGCTTTTGTGCAATGAATATTTTTATACTCAATTATGAATTACCCCAGAAAATGATTTCATAAAAAATCAGAGAATGAAAATAGGCTTGATAAGCTAATTTAATGAGATGTATATCACAAAAATTTGCAATTACCCTAATAGCGTAAGTAGCTGAACTCAAACGTTTTAGCAGATCTTCAATGTTTTTTTTTTCTTTTCTGTAGTTCAACCCCTCATCAATGCATACACCTAAAAATTTTGAATATTCTCTCTGCTACATATTTCTTATCATAGTCTATATATATTAATGGTCTCATTACATTTACTGTATGGAACTGTATGTACTGTGTTTTATCAAAATTTAATGATAATCCATTTGCTGAGAACCACTTAATGATTTTCTGAAATACGTCGTTTACAATTTTTTCAGTTAGTCCTTGTCTGACAGGTGTGATAACTATACTTGTATCATCAGCAGAAAGAACCAGCTTTGCATGTTCATGAATATAGAATGGCAAGTCATTCATATATATTAAGAACAGCAAAGGGCCCAAGACCGAACCTTGTGGTACTCAATTTTTGATTGTTCCCTAGTTTGAGGAACCAGCTGCTTTTTGGCATATTAAGTGAACTACTTATGTTAACGTTCTGCACTCTTCCTGTTAGGTATGATTATGATTTAAACCATTTGTACACTGTCGCGACCTTTCCTAGGACGAGAGGAGGGCAAGCTGAATTGTACTGTGCTGGTGGTAAGTGTCAAAGAACTGGTACTGGAGAGCAGAGATATAGTTTGAGAACTCCAACAGCTAAGGCCTCTTGCAGACGACAGATTGTTCGTTGGATGCGCCTTGGGCGCTGAGCTGTGGCAGGAAGGCCAATAGGAACACTTGGCGCGAAAACCAGATTCGGTTTCGCGTGCGGACAAGGGTTCCGTAGACCATGCTGGAGCCTTGGAGGACACGGACGTGACGGGAGAGTGCTTCAGATACTGCTTCCACTATGGTAAAGTACGGAGACTTTAATCATAACTAGCCCCGTCAGTTCAAACTCTGTTGTCACGGTTTAAGAAATTCACGTTTCTGCAAATTTATCAGTATTAATTGACATAATTAGTTAGTTTAAGATGTTTGGAGAGTAGTATTCGTTTGATTTCAAATGAGTCTCTTCATTGCAATATTGTTCGCTATTTCTACTTTGTGTTAGTGGTTCAACAAAATTGCCCGGTGGTAGGAACTTATTTATCTGAAATTTACTGTACTTCTTTTGTGTAAAGAAATTTACTTACCTGGTAGGCTTGTGCGGATGTACCAAGTAATCTTTTAACTTCCATTTCGCTTCTCCCCTACATTGCGTCTTTAGTGTCATTCAATGTTAATCGTACGGGAATTCTACACAACTCGTGAAAGTTTCTTTTCGCGTCTTGTCACTTCGAAAGTCCAGCTACGGTGTGACCAGTTTTGAAAATGTGCCGTTACAAGACTACCTCGGCCAACGCATATTGGTTTTGTTAATATTTCTGTTCGCGGTATAACACTTAGAATTTTCACTGATGGTGTGAGTAGTTTAGATTATGTCTCATTACAAGACTATTTTCGCAAACTATTTTGGAAGGGATGCTAATTTAACAATGGATAATTACATTGGTGGTCACTAAGCCTGTTTATTTTGTTAATATTTCTGTTCGCGGATTAACACAGAATATTCACTGATGTTTTGAGTAGTTTAGATTATGTGTCATTAAAAGACTATTTAGGCAAACTATTTTGGAAGGGATGCTAATTTCAAGATAAACAATTACTTTGTGGTCAGGAAGCCTGAGGATTTAAAAATATTTCTTTCTGTGATGTTGGAACTTATAGATTCGGTTGGAAATAGTCAACTGATGTTCTTCTATGTGTGCATAGTGAGCAATTAGTTCATTGGGAATGTTAGTTCCAGAAGTAATATGCCCTGTATGGACAAATAGTAATTCAGAAATTGCGAAATTTAGACAGAATTGAACGTTGAAAATTAATCCATTACTCAGTATTCGCCCTATGATCTAAGGTTTTATGAATCGCATTGTAATTTGTTCCGGGCCAAGTAATCTCAGTGTATGGCGTCCTGTTCGCTAGATAACAATCTGTTCTCAAGCTAACATATCTCTGTACAAGTTCTATTATAGCGTGTACGGTAAACTTTGCATGTGATTGGTTTCTAGGCTACAAATTATTGAAATATGCTTCCTGCCCCTTTATAGTATGGATGCACGTCTTACTTTATGGTTAAGAGATCTTGTAGGCTTAAGGTTTTGGATTTAAACTTTTGCTGTTTGTAATTAAATTTAACTATGTCAGGATCTGAAAGCCAAGGCAAACAGTAAAATTTTCCTACTTAGATGTTGTTTAACTGCTGCACTGTTCCGTGACTATCTGAACCATTAAATATGGTTAAAAGGCTACAAAACTGTTTTCATTTCAAGTTTCTTAAATTTATATGAATTGATTGCTGCATGGAAATACCCCTAGGCGTTACTACTGTTGTCTATCGAATCATCCGATTCCCGCCCCTTGTCTCGACGCTACTCCTTACGAATATTAACGCGTTATCCGTGTTTCAATCTGGTGACTAAAGATTATGATTCATGGCTCAAAATCATATAAATGTGTGAAATCATTGTAATACTGTAGGGAGCCGGTCTGCTGTAAGTAATTCACCCAATTAGCTTTGCAGGCTCAATCTATAGATGAAGGAGAGGGATAAAATTTACACACAGTCACCAAATTGAAACCAAGTTCCTTACTCCTGCAGCGTGGGCTCGGTTCAAAACATATTGAATAGGATTCTTTCACAAATTGGATGGCTATAATATGTATGTATATTGTTTTACTTCCGCAAATCGTTAGAAAACAGAGCCAAGTCGTGAAATATACTGAATTTTTTCTACAAATAAACAATCCCTGAGACGGATTTTCGTCTCGAATATTTCAAAGATATTATTGATAAATCTGAAGCATTGAATTAAAATTTGTGGTACGGCAAGGAATTGAACCCGGACCTCCACGTCTTACCGTTAGACGCCCCTCGGAACAGTATAAGTAGGATTTTCCTCCACGTCACAAACTTTAATTCAGCTTCTGTGTTCCATGATAATTGCCACCACTGCCAAGGCTCTCCATGCAGCGGAATAGCAGCTCGGCAATGGACATATTAGAAAAATCCTGTTAAGGTGATATAAATATTAATTTAATACAAATAATCAATCCCTGAGAGGGATTTTCTTCTCGAATATGTCAAAGACATTATTGATAAATCTGAAGCATTGAATTAGTTTGTGACGTGGAGGGAAATCGTGCTTAGACTATTCCAAGGCGTCTTAATCGTTATTGGTGTGGAGGTCTGACGGTCTTACGGTAAGACGTCTGCCTAGAAAGCATGGAGGTCCGGGTTCGATTCCTGGCCGCACTACAGACTTTAATTCAATGATTCAGATTTATCAATAATGTCTTTGAATTTTTTCAGTTTTATGCTTTCGAGATTCAAGTATGTAAGTAGTTCAAGTCAGTGAACAATTGTCAAACTGTTTTTTTTTACTGCTATTACTAGTATGAAGAATTTTTGATGTCATGCTTTGTCAATGAATAAAGTGAAAGTAAGATTCACAGCGGATATGTAAACATTACAGAAAAATATTAAGTTAAGATTCAAAACTACCCTGCCAAGACTTTCAAATGAGACAAATTTATCGTTTTTAGGACATATGTAATGACCATACTGTCGATGGGATATTAAACCCCTAAGTTACCTTTTTGTTAGCTTCGCTTTTTTTTGCGAATGTAGTTATCTTTAATTGATGATACGAATTATTAATTGCACTGTCAGATTATTGAAGTGGCGCTGCCAGATTATTTATTTAATGCCGGCACTTCAAAATGTTCAAATGTTTGTTAAGCTTATGGGACTTAACTACGGGGTTATCAGTCCCTAAACTTACAAACTACTTATCAACTACCTTATACTAAAGACGGCACGAATATCCATGCCCGAGGGGGGATTCGAACCCCCGACCGTAGTGGCCGTGCAGACCGTGACTGGAGCGCCTCAGTCCCCTCGGCTACCGCGGCCGGCAATGCTGGCACTAAAGAGTAACAATACGCAAACTGAAATCTCTAGTGATTCCCTGGAAAGAGTTTTCACACTGTATAATAACCAACAAATGAGAGAAAAACTAGCAGTAATGTTGTTATAAGCACTGGAATCTAAACAATTGATGATTTATGCTACACCACGTACAGCTGAAATCAGTGCCGTGTATTGGAAGCGCAGGACTGTCTATCGGATTGGGTGTGGCCGTGCGTAGACTGAGACAAAGCCTCGTGTCCCACGGAGCTGGGTTAATAACGTAGCAGACGGCTGGCACGGCAGTCTCCGTTTGCGAACAAATTGCCGGGACGAGAGCGCCAAAGTTTCTCTCGGGTTTCTCTCCCTCTCTCTCGCGATTCTCTCCGTCTCTTACTGCCTCTCTCTTTGTCTGTCTGTCTGTCTGTCTCCCTCTTCTCTCTCTCTCTCTCTCTCACACACACAGACACACACACACACACACACACACACATACACACCGTGAGGCAGAAAGAGAAATAGGGAAGGGGAGAGGAAGAGTGAGAGAGAGAGAGAGAGAGAGAGAGAGAGAGAGAGAGAGAGAGAGAGAGAGAGAGTGGGAGAGTGGGAGAACGAGCGAGAGAAGGATTGAGAAACTGTAACACGGAATAAGAGTGGAATGGCACTCGCAATAAAAACTGCTGGCTCTAGCTTCAGCATAGTGCTTTTCTGTTGTGTGTGTGTCTGTGTGTGTGTGAGAGAGAGAGAGAGAGAGAGAGAGAGAGAGAGAGAGTAGGTGGTAAGGGTGGGGGGAGAGAGAGTGAGTAGTTGGTAAGGGGGGAGAGACCGGGAGGGGTAGGGCGTTACGACGGCCCTACTGTAGATGGCAGCACGCGTTTCCGGTCCAGCGTCGCTGAGTAGCGTCGTTTCTCGACAAGTCAGCTCACGGGCGTACTGTGTGAATTAACAACAGCGGAGCACAGATGAAGGTAGCACTTGGAGCCACTGGCTAGAGTCTGTTGTCAACCTGTATTTTCAGAGAAAATTACCCACTGTTTTTCTTCGTGCTGTTCTTCATTACGTTCTTTCCCTTTGCGTTCGCAAAACGGCTCTTTTTTTCTGCTAATTGCGACGAAAGCACGCCTAGTTTTTAAGCAAATCCCTGTGGCTGTTATCCCCTGCAGCACTGATGACAAAACTCTGGTCATCAGCACATTGCCCAATGCGCGTTCCTGACGAGGGTTACGTTCACTGAAGATGTCTCTGTGGTATTCATCTTTTACGTTTACTACCTTGGTTTAATTCGCTAACTTTTGTGTACAGGGTGTTTATAATCGCTGCAGGCTGTAGACAGCAGATCACTTTTTACTTAGCGTATCACGACCGAAATGTCATCTAACGACACTATAAGCACTTCTTCAACTATGGTGCTGAGTTTCTTTTACTGGAAGCTCTTGGCTTTCCATATTTTGGACGACGTGCTAGAGGCGAAACAAGAATATATATATATAAGTAAAACGTGATCTGCTGTGTACGGCCTGTAGCGATTGTAAACACCCTGTACACAAAAATTAGCGAATGAAACCACGGTAGTAAATTTAAAATATGAACACCACAGAGACGTCTTCAGTGAACGTTACCCTCTTCAGGAACGCGCATTCGTCGATGTGCTGATGAGCACAGTGATCCTTGTGTCAAATTCAAATGTTTGTAGAACTTATGGGACTTAACTACGGGGTCATCAGTCCCTAAGCTTACAAACTACTTATGAACTAGCTAAGACTAAGGACGGCACAAATATCCATACCCGAGGGGGGATTCGAACCCCCGACCGTAGTCGCCGTGCAGACCGTGACTGGAGCGCCTCAGTCCCCTCGGCCACCGCGGCCGGCGATCCTTGTGTCCACCTTTATATATATATATATATATATATATATATATATATATATATATATATATATATATATATATTTCCTTTCGAAAGAACAGGCGTTATTTCTGATCCTGCGCTTGTTATTCTTTGCAAATGGGCAAAGCTGAAAATGTATACCCAGCCGGGATTCGAATATATATATATATATTTAATACATAATATGCCGGTGACGGGTAATGATCCTTTCGTTAGTGGAGAGGCGTGGGGAAGTTAGGGGGATCCTTACTCTTACAGGAACAGTTTCTGAAACTACGAGTTCGAGTACCGTAGACAGGGGTAAAGCTGGGAATTCGTGTCTGACGGGAGGCGTGCTTAGGTAGACCTTGCAGGTGCGGTGATCACTGTGTCCCCAATGGTGCCGGACACCGTGACTCAGCGCGCCCGGTTAGAGGGCTTACAGCTCTCTGTAATAAAAAAGCCGATTCAAAGATTCAACGAACAATCAAGAACGAACTGAAGCAACAACCGCAAAACATAGATCTAACACAGTGAAAAGAAATTAAAACAAAAGTGGTGTAGTGGTCAGCGCAACCGTCTAGAAAGTGGGAGACCCGAGTTCGTATCCTGGCTGGGTACACAAATTTAGTCTTGCCAATTCGCAGTTGATGTCATATATTCTGTGAATATGAAAGAAGAAGTATGCCTAGTAGTGCTGTAAAATGCACACCTTAGGAAGTGTAATCCGTTAACATTGCATGTGGTTTACAAAACTCTCGTTCAGCCGTTCCTTGAGTATTCAATAAAGTCGAAAATTTTCTGTCCCATTAAAAGTCGACCACTGTACGTAACAAGAGCCTTGCTTTATCACTAAAATTAGTAAATAAGGTCCTTGTGAACTACTGGTTACTCCCTGCTACAAAGCCTTATTCCCTGGCCCAAACTGAGAACAGACTCGTTTCAAATTACTTCAATAACAGGAAGTTAATACTACAGTGGTCAATATATATAGCACCTCACATGTTATTAAACACAGACATTAATAAGCAACCCACCCCAATTAAAGTTATCTTAGAAAGGTGGCTGTGGCCGAGGGGACTGCGGCGCGCCAGTCACGGACTGCACGGTCACTACTGTCGAGGGTTCAAATCCACCCTCGGGCATGGATATTTGTACCATCATTAGTATTAGCTAGTTCATAATTACTTTGTAAGTTTAGGGACTGATGACCCCGTAGTTAACTCCCCTCAGCTCTACATACATTTGAATTTAGAAAGGTGGCTAAGAAAGCATAAGTCGGATTCATTATACAAAAATCACGGTCGATTCTTAAGTTGCAATCTGAAGGAAATCGAGCAAGGTACTGGTCTTATGAGAGAAGTGGCGTCAACTAAGGCGACTAGCTGCCTGAAAATTAACTACAGCATGCAACCCATAGAAATGTTTAGAATTACACGAAGAAGCGAAAGAAATGCAGCTACACGCGATAGGGGGCGATGACAGAGGCGGATAAAGTCCAGTCTCCAAAACTCGTAAAAGTTAAATAATTACACAGTCGGCAAATTAAAATCAAGAATCACAGCATGAACATATGAAAACGTTTAGAATTACATAAAGAAGCTATTGAAGGAGGTTGTACAAGGCTCAGGGAGAATTGCTGACACGGAGTTCGTACTGTATGTCGGAGAAGAAACAACATTAAAATAGGCAATATTAATGGAAATCAGGATACCCACATAGTTACTTGCCTGGTGGACATGGAACAAACAAGAGTGGAAGCTGAAGGTTTTGTTCTATGAACCAACCACGTCGAGCGCATATCACTCACGGAAGGAAACGATGAGAAAATTCTTACATGCACTGTATAAAATGAACATATCACCTATTATAAATCGGGCAACACAGAGCTCGAAAGAATTTACACAGAGTTCATACACCCCCACGTGATCACAAAAGGTTTTAACATATCAGGCCGTTATCAAACTGCAACTAGAATCACACATACCGCGTTTATCTATTGTAAATTACTGAATTGAAAAACGAGAACACATTTACGCACACGATCGGAGAAAATATTCCAAAAAAATTATTCTAAGTACACGAATCTAAGCTAAATGTGCCAGTCAATGAAACGCTACCATCTCCAGAAACAAGAGCACAACCAACCTTACCTCTCCAGGCCCCCAGAACAGAGTGAATCGCCCTGCGGCCACCGGGCCGCAGGAAAATGATCGGAAACCGGAAAATCCACGAAAACAGCGGTCGTGGTGGCAGACAGCCAGATTCGTGTTAAAGAAAGCTCGCTGAATGGACTGTTACAAAAGGGTGTAGAAACCTCTTTGGTAGTAACAGCAGCTATCGATACTGAGCCAGAGAGAACGATGCAAAGCGAGCTATCACTCCCCACATTCAAACAACCATAGATTCTCGCACACACTTAAAAGTACAACAACTGCACATTCTCACAGGGACAGTGGCGTATCGGAGAAGCCGTACTTATGCCACATTAATTAATATAATAATAAATTTTTAACATAACAAAATAAGAAAAACCTAGCAGTTTTAACTAATATTGTAACACATGAAATAAAAATGTTATACCTCGAGATTTGAAAAGAGTGAGGTTCAAGTTTTAACAAAACGATAATCTAGCGACATTAAATAAATTATAACTTCACAGAAACTGTTGAAAAATATATGGAAGACGACAGACGGTCGTCTTTCAACATGCACAGAAACTTACTAAGGTAAAATGAATGAGGCTCAAGCAGTGTTTATAACACAGAATTAGAAATATCGCACAGTAAGTTTTTATCAAATCAAGACCCAAGCATGAAATTTACAAAAGTGAAACGGAACTTGCCTGTTGCTGGTGAGAGCGGTGACTTTTCGAAGGTTAGTGCCTGCGCTAGTTGAACCAATCATGACTTTCGAAATACCATTCCTCTTCTTGGCGTCCAAATTTGAACTTTCAACGGTAACTGCCATTTCAAATGCTCAAATGTTTGTAAATCTATGGGACTTAACTACTCTAGTTATGTCCCTAGGCCTATGAAGTAAACAAACTAAATGAAACTACCCTAAGGACAAACACACACACACACACATGCCCGTGGGAGGACTCGAACCTACGTAGGCGAGTAACCTAACTGCCAATTCTGGGTAAGCGTGTTATGCAAAACACTCGTACCGCCCCCATGAACCACAGACTTTGCCGAGGTGGGGTGGATTGCGTGCCTCAATGATACAGATAGCCGTAACGTCGGTGCACCGACAGCGGAGGGGTATCTCTGGAGAGGCTAGACAAACGGATGGTTCCTGAAGAGGGGCAGCAGCCTTTTCAGTAGTTACAGGGGTAACAGTCTGGATGATTGACTGAGCTGGACTTGTAACATCAGCTAATGCGGTTTTGCCACACAGTTGGTGCGAACGGCTGAAAGCAAGGGGAAACTACAGCCGTTACTTCTCCCGAGGACATGCAGCTCTACTGTATGAAAATATGATGATGGCATCCTCTCGGGTAAAATATTACGGTGGTAAAATAGTCCTCCATTCGGATCTCCGGGTGGGGACTTCTCAGGAGGATGTTTTAATCAGGAAAGACAATACTGGCATTCTACAGATCGGGTAGGAAAATTAGAAAATTTAAAAAGGGAAATGGATAGGTTAAAGTTAGATATAGTGGGGATTAGTGAAGTTCGGTGGTAGGATGAACAGAATTTTAGTCGGGTGATTACAGGATTATAAATACAAAATCATTTAGGGCTATCACAGGACTCATAATGAATAAGAAAACAAATGTGGGTAAACTAGTATAAGCAACACAGTGATCGCATTATCATTGTCAAGATAGATACGAAGCCAACACCGAGAACAGTAGTACTGGTTTATATGCCAACTATCTCTGCCGATGATGAGATTGAAGAAATGTATTAAAGGAAATTTTCAATTAAGGAAAGGGAAAACTTAATTGTCATGGGAGACTGGAATTCGGTAATAGGAAAAGGAGGAGGAGGAGAAATCTGTAGAAGAATGTATAACAAAGGTGAAAGTATATATTGCCTACAGGAGAATAAAAGAGACATTTGGGGACAAGAAAAACAGCTCTACGAATATCAAGAATTCAGATGGAAAACTCGTTCTCAGCAAGGGAAGGAAATGCTGAAAAATGGAAAGAGTACATAGAGGAGCTCAACAAAGGAAATGAACTTAGAGACAATGTTGTAAGAAGGGAGGAACAACTAGATGAGGATGAAATAGGAGATACTATACTGAGAGATGAATTTGACAGACCACTGAAAGACCTAGGTCCGAACAAGGCCCCGGGAGTAGAAGACATTCCCTCGGAGTTACTAAAATCTCTGGGAGAGCCAGCCATGACAAAACTATTTCACCTGGTGTGTAAGATGTATGACAGACTTTAAGAAAAATGTAATAATCCCATTTCCAAAGAAATCAGGCGCAGACAGGTGAGAAAATAACAGAACCATCAGTTTGATAAGTCATGGTTGCAAAATTTTAACACGAATTATCTGCAGGAATATGGAAAAGTTGGTAGAAGCTGACCTCGGGGAAGATCATTTTGGATTCAGGAGGAACGTAGGAACCCGGGAGGCAATACTCACTTTACGACTTATCTTAGAAGATAGATTAACGAAAGGCAAACCTACATTTTTAGTTTTGTAGATTTGCAGAAAGCTTTTGACAATGTTGACTGGAATACACTCTTTCAAATTCTGAAGTCAGCAGCGGTAAAATACAGGGAAAGGAGAGTTATTTTGAACTTGTACAAAAGCCAGACCACAGTTACTAGACGCGAAGGGCATGAAAGGGAAGCATTAGTTGGGAAGGGAGTAAGACAGGATTGTAGCCTTTCTCCGATGCTATTCAATTTGTACATCAAGCAGGCGGTAAAGGAAAGCTAGGGAAATTGGGAATAGGGATTAAAGTTAACGGTGAAGAAATAAAAACATTGCGTTTTGCTGATGACATTGTAATGCTGTCAGAGACAGCAAAGGACCTGGAAGAGCAATTGAATGGAATGGACAGTGTGTTGAAGAGAGCGTATAAAATGAACATTAACAAGAGCAAAAAAAGAAATAATGGAATGCGGTCTTAGAAAATCAGGCGGTGCTGAAGGAATTAGATTAGGTAACGAAACAATGAAGGTGGTAGATGAGTTTTGTTACTTCGGTAGTAAAATAACATGCGATGGTCGCAGTACAGAGAATATAAAATGCAGAATGGCAATGGGAAGAAAAGCATTTTTGAAAAAGAGAAATTTGCTAACATCGAATGTTAATTTAAGGGTAAGGAAGTCTTTTCTGAAGGCATTTGTGTGGAGTGTTGCCTTGTACGGGAGTGAAACATGGACGATAAGCAGTGCGGACAGGAAGAGAATAGAGGCTTTTGAAATGTGGTGCTACAGAAGAATGCTGAAGATTAGGTGGGTAGATCGCACAACTAATGAAGAGGTACTGAACAGAATTGGTGAGAAAAAGGAATTTTTGGCATACCCTGACCAAAAGAAGGGATCGCTTGGTAAGACACATTCTAAGAGATCGGGGAATCGTAAATTTAGCATTGGAGGGAAGTGTGTGGAGTAAAAATCGCAGAGGGAGACCACGAGACGCATATAGTAAGCAGATTCAAATGAATGTGGGTTGCCGTTCTTATGCGGAGATGAAAAGGCTTGCTCAGGATAGAGTAGGGTGGAGAGCTGCATTAAAGCAGTCTCCGAACTGAAGACCATAACAACATAACAACAACAGCATTGTCATCTGCAACCAAATAATCTGAGGGAAAATTGTGATGACTCAACATACTATTTCTAGTGTGAATAGGTGAAATTTGTCGGTAATCGGACTGTATTTTCTATCAATAGAAAATATGGTAAGAGGGGTAATGCAAAGGCAACAGGGACTAATGATTGGTGACGATCCTTACGTGGAGCAAAAGTTCCATTTAATATTCAGTAAATTATTGGAAATAATAAAATTATCTGCAGAAGGACACGAGAGTCTATTTGATTCAGATGCAACTTTCCACGGTAAGCTAACGTTCCACGAAAATAAATATGTGTACTAAATGAAATTATAGTTACTGAGTTATAACTCAAAACGACACAGAAGCGATTTGTAAATCATTATGTACTTTTTCCACTCACATGAACCACAGACATTGCCGACGTGGGGTGCCTTGCGTGCCTCAATAATACAGATAGCCGTAGCGTAGATGCAACCACAGCGGAGGGGTATCTGTGGAGAGGCCAGACAAACGTGTAGTTCCTGAATAGGGGCAGCAGCCTTTTCAGTAGTACAGGGGCAACAGTCTGGATGATTGACTGAGCTGGCCTTGTATCATCAGCTAATGTGGCTTTGCCACACAGTTACTGCGAACGGCTGAAAGCAAGGGGAAACTACAGCCGTTACTTTTCCCGAGGACATGCAGCTCTACTGTATGAACATATGATGATGGCATCCTCTCGGGTAAAATAGTCCCCCATTTGGATCTCCCGGCGGGGACTACTCAGGAGGATGTGATCAGCAGAAGAGACAATACTGTCATTTTACGGGCCGGAGCGTGGAATGTTAGATCCCTTAATCGAGTAGGAAAATTAGAAAATTTAAAAAGGGAAATGGATAGGTTGAAGTTAGATATAGTGGGGATTAGCGAAGTTCGGTGGCAGGATGAACAGGATTTCTGGTCAGGTGAGTACAGGATTATAAATACAAAATCAGTTGATGGTATCACAGGAGTAGGATTGGTAATGAATAAGAAAATAGGAATGCGCGTAAACTACTATGACCAGCACAGCGATCGCGTTATCATTGTCAAGATAGATACGAAGCCAACACCGACAACAGTAGTATAGGTTTATATGCCAACTAGCTTTGCTGATGATGAGGAAATCGAAGAAATATATGAGGAGCTAAAGGAAATTATTCAGACAATTAAGGGAGAGGAAACTTAATTGTTATGGGAGACTGGAATTCGGTAGTAGGACAAGGAAGGGAAGGGAAGATAGTAGGTGAATATGGTCTGGACAAAAGGAATGAAAGAGGAAGCCGTCTGGTAGAATTTTGCATAGAACATAATTTAGTTATAACAAACACCTGGTTTAAGAATCACAAAAGAACGTTGTATACGTGGAAGAGACCAGAAGACACCGGGATATGCCAGATATATTTTATAATGGTAAGACATAGATTTCGGAACCAGGTTTTAAACTGTAAGACATACCCAGGGGCAGATATAGACTCTGACCATAACTTGTTGGTTATGAACTGTTGGCTGAAACTGAAGAAACTACAAAAAGGTAGGAAAATAAGGACATGGGACCTGGATAAATTGAAGGAACCTGAAGTTCTTAAGAATTTCAGAGGGAGCTCGATGAAAGGAGAAAATGTAAAAATGCAGTAAATGAAACAGGCAAAAAGGAGTAAAGACGACTAAGAAATGAGATTGACAGGAAGTGCAAATGGCTAAGCAGGAGTGTCTAGAAGGCAAATGCAAAGATGTAGAAGAATGTATAAATAGGGGAAAAATAGATACAGCCTACAGGAAAATAAAAGAAACATTTGGAGTTAAGAAAAACAGCTCTATGAATATCAAGGACACTGATGGAAAACCAGTCCTCAGCAAAGAAGGGAAAGCTGAAAGGTGGAAAGAGTATATAGAGGGGCTCTACAAAGGAAATGAGACAATATTGTAGGAAGGGAAGAGGATGTAGATGAAGATGAAATAGGAGATACTGTACTGAGAGAAGTATTTGACAGAGCCCTGAAAGACCTAAGTCGAAACAAGGCCCCTGGAGTAGATTATATTTCATCAGAGCTACTGAAGTCTCTGGGAGAACCAGCCATGACAAAATTGTTTCACCTGGTGTGTAAGATGTATGAGACCGGTGAAGTACCCTCAGACTTTAAGAGAAATGTTATAATCCACATTCTACAGAAAGCAGGTGCAGACAGGTGTGAAAACTACAGAACAATCAGTTTAATAAGTCATGGTTGCAAAATATTAACACGAATTATATACAGAAGGATGGAAAAGCTGGTAGAAGCCGACCTCGGGGAAGATCAGTTTGGGTTCAGGAGAAATGTAGGAACACGGAAGGCAATACTCACTTTACGGCTTATCCTAGAAGATAGATTAAGAAAAGGCAAAATGTTCAAATGTTTGTTAAGCTTATGGGACTTAACTACGGGGTCAAACTACTACTACTGAACTTACAAACTACTTATGAACTACTTACGAACTAGGGCGGCACAAATATCCATGCCCGAGTGGGTATTCGAACCCCCGACCATAGTGGCCGTGCAAACCGTGACTGGAGCGCCTCAGTCCCCTCGGCCATCGCGGCCGGCAAAGAAAAGGCAAATCTACATTTCTAGCTTTTGTAGATTTGGAGCAAGCTTTTGACAATGTTGATTGGAATAAACTCTTTCAACTTCTGAAGCAAGCAGGAGTAAAATATAGGGAGCGTAAGGTTATTTACAACTTGTACGAAAACCAGACAGCGGTTGTCAGAGTTGAAGGGCATAAAAGGGATGCAGTGGTACGAATGGGAGTAAGACAGGGTTGTAGCCTTTCTCCATTGTTATTCAATTTGTACATTGAGCAAGCTATAAAGGAAAGCAAGGAGAAATTTGGAGAAGGAATTAAAGTTCAGGGGGAAGAATTAAAAACATTGCGATTAGCCGACGACATTGTAATTCTGTCAGATACAGCAAAGGACGTGGAATTATACGGAATGGACAGTGTGCTGAAAGGTGCATATAAGATGAAGATTAACAAGAGCAGAACTAGGGTAATGGAGTGCAGTGTAAGAAAATCAGGTGATGCTGAAGGAGTTAGATTGGGTAACGAAACAATAAAGGAGGTAGATGAGTTTTGTTAGTTGGGCGGTAAAATAACAAATGATGGTCGCAGTACAGAGGATATAAAATGCAGAATGGCGATGGGTAAAAGCGTTCTTGAAAAAGATAAATTTGTTAACATCGAATATTGATTTAAGTCTAAGAAAGTCCTTTCTGAAGGCATTTGTACGGAGTGTTGCCTTGCATGGGAGTGAGACATGGATGATAAACAGTGCGGACAGGAAGAGGATTGAGGCTTTTGAAATATAGTGCTACAGAAGAATGCTGAAGATTAGGTGGGTGGATCGCGTAACTAATGAGGAGGTGCAGAACAGAATTGGGGAGAAAAGAAATTTCTGGCATACCTTGACTAAAATAAGGGATAGATTGGTAGGACACATTCTTAGACATCAATGGATTGTGAATTTAGCGTTGGAGGGAAGTGTGTGGGATAAAAACGGCAGAGGAAGACCAAGAGATGGATACAGTAAGCAGATTCTGACAGATGTAGGTTGCTGTTCTTATGTGGAAATGAAGAGGCTTGCTCAGGGTAGGGTATTGTGGAGAGCTGCATCAAACCAGTTTCTGGAATGAAGACCACAACAACAACATGTAATTTTTGGGCAAAACTTTACAAAAGGCCGTCTGCAGTCTTACCTTGAAGTGTTTGTTGGTTATGCTTAATTTGACAGAATAGCTTATATGTATAGCGAATAGCGATGTTTTAGTTTCACATATTGGGTTTTAACGTAACAAGCTGTAGCAAAAACAGGTTTCTTTCCTTCCATATTCATAAAGTTCAGCCTACCACAACAATCAGTTTTTCAAATTTCGTATTTTTGGGCCACCAACTGACTGTCATACTATCATAGGCGATGCCAACATATGTGCCATGAACAAGAGCAGCATTGTGGATGGTCCATAATAAAGTTTAGCCACTGTTTGAAACATTATAAGTACCAGTAACGTTTGTTGTTCATTGTGTCAATTACTTTATTTTCAGGGATTCCAGCAAATTCTGAAAACTCAGAGGTATACGTGTAGTTTGGCTGACAATTCAGAGGTATGCTATACACAGGCTAGTTTACTTTTGTATACACATTTCTAAACCATTAATTCATGGAAGTAGCACTGGGCAGTCACAGTTTCTGTCCTATTCACTATTGTTTTCACATATATTCTTCATCCACTGTTGAAGATATTTGCATATCAAATCAAAGTTGTAATATGTATTTGTCATTAATAATTGTTTGAGAATGGAAAATACAGTTGTAATGTTTCACCTTATTATTTATAAGCAAGTTTTTGTCTGTGTTTATTGTTTTTGTTTAGGAATATATCACCATCTCAGGTCAAAACTGCCAGTTTTTATTTTCAGATTCAGTTTATTGATTCTGAAAGCTCTGAAGTGTCTGTGCCATTAATCAATCCTATTCATTCTACAGGTAAGTCAGAACTGGGCTACTTCATTAAGATTAGATTCATTAAGTTATAGCACTTTATGTATTTAATGGACACAAAAAAATCTAATTGTGAATATATTCATTCTGGCATTAGTTTATTGCAAAGGCATTAAAAAGGAATACCGGTAGTAGACTTTCAGATGACTCAGTACAATTATAAATCAACTTCAGTGTGGTATGTGCTGCCTTAGGTTTGCAACTTGTACCCTGAAGCATGAGGTGCAACATGCATTAGATGTTATTAATTGTACTGGATCATTTGAAAATATACTGTACCATCTTAACACTTTTGCAGTAAACTGTTGACAGAATGTATGTATGTACTGAGATACAGGATTTACCACAGCGCATTCAACTCTGTCCATTTTTGCTATTTACCATACTTTGTGGGTTGCAACTAAAAGAATTGCACACTGATTGATATTTAACACAAAGTTGTAATGACACTAAAGCTGTGATCAGTATAAAATAGGTTTACAGCTTGTACCCTGGAGTATATTGTATACTGTTGATGTTGCACTCGGGTGTCCAGCAATTCCAACAGTTGTTTCACCAGGAAAACCTTATATATCATATTTAATACTGTTTTATTAATGTAGTCATGGAATTTACTGAACAGAAGTGTATAATATTGTTTTCTCAAAAACACAGAATTGCACTCAAGTAAATGTTGATCTAATTTAAACCTCTTGTTATTGTATTTTGAATAGTAAATTGTAATTGCAGATCCAGCTCTTCCAAAAAAACACTCTGCAAACTTTAAGAAGTCCTGTGCATTCTGCTTTGGATGCAAGCAGTGAACATAGTGCAGCTGCCATTAATCACAGTTGTAATACAGATTTGAGGCTGTTGACAGATGAAGAAAATGGTAAGCTAATTGATAGGTTATTGTACTTACACATTTAACAGTATTTAACGTGGCCACGGTGGCCGAGGGGACTGAGGTGCGTCAGTCATGGTCTGCACGGCCACTACGGTCGGGGGTTCGAATCCCTCCTCGGGCATGGATATTTGTGCCGTCCTTAGTGTTAGCTAGTTCGTAAGTATTTTGTAAGTTTAGGGACTGATGACCCCGTAGTTAAGTCCCATAAGCTATACAAACATTTGAGCATTTTTAACATTTTTGTTTGTTCGTTTTAGTTAACCGATCAAGCGCTCGTTAGCCAGTTATCAGACAGCAAAGTGTACCTCTGTCTGCAACTTCAAACACATGGTTCCATGGGTGAATGCAAAAAAAAAGAATCGGCAGAAGTGCAAACCACTCTGCTTTAAAATCGGCACGATGAAACACAAAGAAGGGAGGAAGAATTATTCCAGCTGAAGAAAAGGAGCTTAGAAATGGAGGAAGAATTACTTCAGCTGAAGGAAAAGAGGTTGGAACTGGACATAAGCATTAAGGAAGAGACACTGAAATCACAATAAAATATATTAATCACTGAAACAATTATAATTTTTTATTTAATTACAATATGGAATTAAAATAGCCAACAAACGTATTTCTCGTGGCTTGTTTCCCATTGTCTTCCATATTCTCCTGCATTTCATCAGTCATGGACATTTCAATCGCTGCTTGGAAAACTGGGTCAAGTGGAGGCAATATCTCATTCATTTCAATAGCTATATTGTGCAGTACAGCACATGCAATGACTATTGCCTTTACTCTGTCTGTGTTGAGTCTTATGCCATTTGCTAGCACTGGGAACCGACTTCTTCGATACACCATATAATGTCTCAACATCATTCCTCGTTCTTGTGTGAGATTCATTGTAGAGATTTTCAGGTCTTGTCATTGGGCTAGTAAGTGGAGGAAGAAGGTGACGTGATGCAGCATAACCTGAATCACACAGTAACACACAATTGCCCATTTCTCCATGTTCAAGGCGTGCTTTCAGACTAGAACTATTAAAGATAGTCTGATCATGAACTGATCCAGGCTCTCTATACACATGTCTAGTATTTTTAGCTCATAGCTTGCTACTGTTTGCACATTGAAGGAAAAATAACCATACCTTCCTCTATATTCTTCTGCAGTAGTACCACCTGGGGACTTTACCTTTACATGGGTACAATCTACGGCACCAATAAACCGTGGAAATGAAGCTATTTTGAAGAAAACACTCTTGTGACCTTGCATTTTTTTCAGGTGTACTGGGAAACGTTATGTATATTGGAGCAAGTGACGCAATTGCTTCTGAGACTCTTTTAATAGTCCTGCTTGCTGTCCCCTTGTCAATACCACTGAAGTCTCCAACAGATATGAGGAAGTGTCCACAAGAAAAATATCTTAATGTCAGAAGTAACTGATTGATTGCTGGAAGACAGTAATTTCTGAAATAAAGAAAAAATATAACATATATTTATCTGATGAACTTTGTTTTACAATTTAGGTCCTAGTTCTGTATTCAAAAATAGATCCATAAATATGCAAAAAATGTATTATATAGTATAAAATAAATACGAAGGACCTAGGCCTATTGCAATGAAGTGTGATATGAAATGGCTTTATTTCAATGAAGGCCACTTTACAAATAAGATTTACATCATGGGGTGCAACAAGGGATTAATTGATGAAATTGTGTGTAGGTAAAGAAATTGGTAAAAATGATAGAGTAAAATTTTTTGATCAAACAGTGTGAAAGAGAACTAATTTTTTACTCCTAATTATACTGTCTATCTAATAATATCATGTGGAGATACTGTTCTAAAGATTGTATGCAATCCTATTTCCTTGCTCTCGAACTAGGCCTATGGCACTGAAATCTGTAGGCCTAATGCAAAGACCATAGAAAAATGCTGTGGGCCTAAACTAGGCTACTGATTCTTTACATAGCCATTTCTGAAACCAAATCCAAGAAATAATTTCATTTAATTAGGCCTAGAAAACCTGGAGTGGAAACCTCAATAAATATGTAGATTTTAAAAGCATTAAATTCAGTAAAAGATTGCACTGCAGCATATATTTGGATTTGCATCAGTACAATGCAAGAAATAAGGATAAATATTAAACCAGGAAACCACTGTATTAAGAATTTTCTTATTTTCCCACAGTAAAGACGAATAAATTCCCTCTACAATACATGTTGCAGATATCTAAACGGTGTACTTTTTGCCTAATATTAATCATTGACACTTCCATAATATTGTAGGCCCTGCACAAGAATTGAAATCGTATTTTTCTTCTATATGTAATGAACTTTTCGATGTTGAGTAAAGAGTCATTAGGCCTAGGCCTATACATGTTAGTAAGCACATGATGCTTAGAGGCTCCTATAACTGGATGACACACTAATATTGGAAGTAAAAAGACCAAAAGTTATGTTACTGTTGATTTGTTTACACAAAAGATCGTTCCAACTGGGATATGTGGCAAAGTGATATTTTCTGATATAGGCCTAATAAAAGGTGGCTCTGGGAACGTAAAAAGCTGCCAACAGTTTGAAAGGAGGAAGAAAAATCTAGCATGTTCTTTTTGCTATCATTTAACTCAAAATACTCTCTAACAACCGAAAAATATAGCCTATTAATAGAAATTTCACATATAAAATCCGAGAGAAGAATGTGTTTTTCGCATTGATTTGGTCTATTTTGCTATTATATTCGACGTTAAAATGACAAAACATTGCGTTCTGATACTGTGATAACACATAAGCAATATGAGACACTTTCATCACGAATGATTTTTCTATTTTATTCTAATGAGTAGTAGGATTATGCAATGATACACATTTGCAGTCTTACCTGTCATTCAGATGCTGCAGTTTCTGCCGAGAAGACGCAGTACGGCTTCCTTTGACAGACGAAATCTTGTTAGAAACTCAGAGTCGTAATATTCTTGAAAGTAATTAGGACGACGTCTCACTTTCTTTTGATTTCTCAGCCCGATAAACATTTCCGGTAAAATCTCATCATCACTAACTGATTCAACATTAATTCCTGCAATATCTTCACGCCACAGTCGCGTTAATACTCCAGATAGCGTTGCTAACCACGCCAAAATCACCGTATAATTTATGCCAGAGATTATACTCTGGTTAGGTGCTATTCATTATTGGTACACCGCGCTTTCCGTGCTATTCCGGTAGAAAGCGCTAAGCGGAGTTTATCTGGTGTTTGAACAATTGGCCCTTAAAACTTCCATAGCAGTTGTACATATATCTTAGACTGTGATATCAATATGTAAATATATGGATTAAACACGGCGAGGATTGAATCAGTTTTATATCCATTGCGTTGTATGATATTTCGTAGAACATAGCAACCAAGAAAACGATTTTTAGAAATATGGTAAATTTGCAAAGTCAAAGAGTAAGTAGTATTTTCAATGAGTAATAACCCGATCGCTGCCCCGAACTTCACACGAACACCCGCAGCGCAATCTGTTAGTTGTTTGCTGCATTTCGCCGTTCTTTCCAAGCATCAAATAGACCTAAAACGTCATATTACGATTTCTTTTAACTTACTGATCTGATTTTGATGAAATGAGGCCTATATGTTGCCCCAGGATATTCTCTATTTATCTGTGATACCCACCATGAATGTTCATTTAGTACTTTTGGAGATTACTCTCTAAAAATAGACACATGCGATTGCTTTCAGAGAAATGTTTGAATTGTTATATCTTAACTATTCTGATTCGATCTTGTGAAATGAAGCGTTTCTGTAACCGCAAACTGCCATTACGTTTCCTGTGAAAACCCCCTGAAAATTAGTATATTATTTTTGGTGTTGAAAGAGAAAGACAGACATGACGGTTGTTGATGAAAAACTTTAAACTATGATGTTCTCCTTTTCGTGATTCGATTTTTATGAAACTAAGTCTGTATGTTGTCCCAACACACGCTGAAGTTACCCGTGAAAACCCAATGCGAATTCGTGAAGTAGTTTTGGAGATGTGGTTTCGAATAGATGAACAGACAGACACGACGGTCTATGAAAACACTTTGTAATTCTATTTTTATGAAATCATGCCTAGATCCTGAAGCAATGTTCGCTCATGTTTCCTGTGTAAACCGCATGAAAATTCGCCCAGTAGCTCTAAAGATTGAAGCGAAAAGCGACTAGCCTACATTTACAGATTTGTTATTGGTATAGATATGTTGCACAACTGTAAAATTTTGCAGGAACACAGTGTTGTATGTCGGTAAAATCTGTTGTGAATATGGTTTGTAGCAAAGAAGTAATAGATTAAAACGTGATGCTTGATGGGGCGGTTTTATATGAACGTTACTCTTTATGTCCTTATATTTCATGGACTATGTGTCGTACTGTGATAAAATTTCGAACGTACTTTTATCTATAAGTGTGTATTCTGTCTGCAAAATTTCCTGCGAGTACAGTTGGTAGTGTAGAAATTATAAATTGTAACGTTACACCGTATGCCATAGTTTTCCTCCATGAACAGTGTAAAAGTAGTAAGCGAGAAACTTTTTTCCTTTCATTATATTGATGTGGTTGTCTGCAAAAGAAAGTTTAATAAAGGTTTGAAATTATGTTTAAAATTTGTTGCAAGACGCGACGTTCTGCCATTCACATACAGAGTATTTATAAAGTCTCGTCGCATTATGTAGAATTTTTTTTTGCGATTCCTATTGTTCATGACGTTATATCTCCTGAACCATGTGTCGTACGTGATTCGTAGTCCTACAGAAATTGTTATCTTACGTAATGAATATGTTTACCAAATCTGGTTGAAATCCGTCCAGTGGTTTAGGAGAAAATGTGCAGCTTTGTCGTTTGACGCAGTAATTTTTTACGCATCTCGTTGTTATGTGTCTTAGGTTATTCGTATCCCGACAGCGATTGTTGCCTGATATTGAGGAACATGTGTACCAAGTTTGGTTGATATCGGCCCAGTAGTATAGGAGGAGATGTGGAAAATACATACATACATACACATATACAGCCTATTTTATAAGATGTAAGATTACTCAACGAATAAGAATGATTGCTAACACACAACAAAATTAATAATTCCTCAATTTAATACTGAAATAATTTAAATTTTTGAATAACGAAATCTTATACAACTGTTTTAATCGATAGTCCTTTAAAAGTGTTACAATAAAAACATATAAATGTATCTGACCATCTATCTTCTACCTGTAAAAATAAAAATCGTTAATCTACAAAACATTTTGACCGATTTCTTTGAAATTTTGACAAAGAGTTGCATTCTAATATAGAAGCGTTTTTATATGCTCATATTATATACTTTCTTTGAATGGTAAGATCTCAAAAAATATACCCAGTCATTTATTTTATTTTGTATATTATTGTGTTTTTTATTTGTGTAAAATTATACGACAGCTTCTTTCGTATTTTCATGGTATTGTATGTCGACACTTGATCACTTAATATTGTAAATGTTTATGTTAGACCTTTAAATTTTTTTCTGAAATATTATCTTAATTTATTGTAGTTATTAAATACCATAGTTTGAGAACCCAAATCACTATTTTGGAGGAAGAATATAAATGTTTGCTTATAATATCAAAGGTGAGAAAACAATATTACTGTGATAAAAGTACGGCCAATGGAGCAACTAATGGAGACTTGATGCTAGTAGGGTGCATGCCACGGGTCAGACAGATCAAGATTAACTTTTCTAAGTTTAGGAATACATACTGGTGACGCAATTTATCATTACGATTAATCAGATTATTTGTATAAAAGAAATAAACATTTAATTGTTTTACATACTAAATTGACATATTAAATAAATCATAACCTGCTATGTTTTTTGTTATGTTACAATTTGCATATCAAAGAAATTAGCCTGCAGCCATACAGTAACGTCACACCTATCCCAGACGTGTAACTTCAA
Organism: Locusta migratoria; assembly: GCA_026315105.1. NCBI lineage: Eukaryota > Metazoa > Arthropoda > Insecta > Orthoptera > Acrididae > Locusta > Locusta migratoria. The sequence continues at coordinate 365,265,005 of CM048750.1, read as the reverse complement.
GAGTACAAATTTTCTACAGGGTAATTTTAAACAACAGTATGATCATAAGTGATTGCTTAACCGCCATTCCCAAATTCCCGCCTGTGTGTGTCATCTGTGTACACAACTGCAGCCGTTGACCTAAAGCTTTTATCATACCGCGCACAGCAGTGCAGGTATTAATATGTTCGTAAACGGCGCGTGCGAATTAACGGTTCTTTGGAGCCCCATATCTCAGGTTCTATTCATCTCAGAGTGAAGGGGTCAAGTGCTCTGGATAGATATTGGCCTAGTGATCATTTGTGTACATATTAGAAGAACGGATATACTATAGTTATCATACAGTACATCAAAAAAATTTCGAAGCAGTTTTTAAATTTTTTCGATATCTTTATCCGTTAACAAGATCGAGAAGTTGAAACTTATCATAGTTTTGCAAAAAAATCACAAAACTCGATTTTAGCCGTTTTAGCACTGTGAATCGCATATATCTAAATAACTAACAATATAAAATTGTTCAAATATTTACAATATATCCTGTAGACATTTATTTACAAATGTCATTTTTCTGTTTTCGTAAATCTTAGTCCGTTAGCAAGATACGGCCGAAAAACCGCGATATTTTGCTGGAAAAAGTGCGTATTATGTTGAAAGACGGAGTTCTGATAGCTCTGAAACTTACCATGCGATTTGAAAAACAGGTACTCGGTGAAAAAATTTGAATTTTGTGCATCTTAAAAGATTGAAATCTTCGGTCGATGAAGGGGTGATTTTTGTTTTCGTTTACCTTACAGTTAATATGCAGCATCCGGTTTAGTCAACTATTGCAACATATTTTAAAGAGTTTGCAGAAGTAAAAAACATTGCGTAAACTTCTCGTAAGGTTGAGATGAGGTTACACATAGATGCGTATGAAATGTAGCTAACATATCGAAATTCTTTTTAAAGTTTAGAGGAGAAAGATATCTTATGTGGCTCTTGAGAATCAGTTCGTGAATGATAGCACGCGACAATAATAGGTTTGAACACGCTATTTCTGATTGTGAGGTAACGTATCTTGAGGAATGTGAAATGACTGAAATGTTATGTGTATGTCGTTTAGGCGTTTATCTGGAAAATCCGTTTCACGTTTTTGGAAATGTGTATTCGTTATCGCGATACGCTACAAACATCATAATTTTTTGAATCAAAAGATCCAACTGCGTGCATTGACAAATCTGCACTTCTATTCATGGCAAATCGTCGAAAGTTTTACGATGCGTTCTAATATTATGATTCCGTAAAGCTTTGAAAGTTTTTCCCATAACACTATCCATCACCTAGGTATGTAGATTTCAAGTTACCGCACATATACCTGACAAATATGCATGTAATATTCGGTCTGGCGGGTAATTATGGTTTTAACTAACGTAGCAAACGTACAGCAAGGTTTCTTGGTTTGATAGTGTTTAAAAATGTTCATTGAAATAGTTAAGCAATCATCTGAATGTGAAGCTGTTTTTTGAAAGTAAGTCAATTTCGTCTGACGTTTGTACAAATGTAGCAAGGTGTATAAAATACTAACAAAATTTTACTCGCCATTGATTTCATGTTATATAAGCAGTACACTCTGATGTAACAGGAAAAAGACGGGAACCAGCTAAAAAATGCACAGAAAAGGCGAATGCGGAGTGCGAGTGCGGACTTGATGACTCATCGTAGACGCCGGTTTGGAGCGTGTGTACGTCCTATACATGTAAACATACCAGTCAACGCTCGCACCTGACCTGGAGAAGTTATCGGTTTAATTTTCCCCGGCTGCACCAGATTCCGAATAGACGAGAGCTATTTTTACAAATATAGAATAACATTGACTATAAAAACAGACATAAGAATAAAAAACGATCGAAATGCCACAACTAAACCATACCTCTTAATACACCATCATCCCAATAAAGACAGCCTTTACAACCCGTAAAGAGACAACCGCAAACATGCGTATTACCGACAAACACTGCAACATTTCCTTGCAGCTGACACAAACGATGTTTTTACCGTACAGGATGACTACAGCCGTCGTTATAACTTTTATATGCAGATACATACACATACCGTAGGATGAGCGCTAATTTGCGATGTTGCTATTACAAAAACGAAACATAGTTTTTTTTTAGAAAATAGATAAGAAGTAGAGCGAAATTTATACAAGATGAACCAATGTGCAATAAGTCAAACCCCACTCCATACAGCAATGTACCGAGCAACATCGATTTGAACGAACGCTTTGCTTAGCTGTAGAATAGCACAACGCAGATTTACATCTCCCTAACAGATACTTTAGCGAGGGAGTTACTGCTCCCTACCTACAAGCAACCTGTCTTCTGGTATCTTCGCCTATACCCTGTAACACCGAAACGTTCTTCTCTAAAAACTATAAGTCTTTACAGCAATTAACTGTTGCAGATTAAAACTATTACAGATTCTAGGTAATCACATCGACAAAGAACGGGTTTACAACCCTTTTTAGGTCAAAAGTAGCCAGAGATCGGAGAAATTCAAATCAAAACCACTGGTTCCTTATCTAGTAAGACACCTAGATGTTATAGGAAAAATGTTTTTTGCGTGATCATTCTATACAAAGAATAGAACGTTACTGAAAAACTCATTAACCCTAACCACTTCTTCTTGTACTCTGTGTTGTCGAAATGCGGCTCATACTAAGCAAAGACTGCGAGATGTACATCCTATACTAATCCTCTCGCACAACAGAGCCAGTACCATTAATATTATGCTTTCGTAGAATTTTTATTAAGATAGCAAATAAGAACACAAGGTTTACAGCACAGTGGCTATCCCCTGGGGCACGGCCCACTGTATCATGACCACCAGCAACTCAGCTACGCTGTCGTAGCGTCTGCCCCCTACACTTTGAAGGGTTATAGCTCCCAAACTAACAGTGATAGGAATGTAGTTTAAATTGATTTGGACGCAGCTGGTTTCAACAAATCCAATGCACGATAGAAAAAAACTATTGTTCCATTTAAAAATTATATTTTTGTGCTGTAACTCTTTGGAAAATGATACAATAAACTATGTTCATAGCTCCGCAGAAAGTGTAACATTTCTTGTGTTGACCTACCGCATTAAAATTTCCCGTCATCTATTGTTTTATAAGTAACTTATAAAATAATAGGTGACGGGAGGCCAACACACATAGTGAAACACCCTTATATATAAGGGTGTTTCACTACATAGTTTATTGTATAATTTTCCAAAGAGTTGCAGCACAAAGATATAATTTTTAAAATGGAACAATAGTTTTTCTATCGTGCATTGGATTTGTTGAAACCAGCTGCGTCCAAATCAATTTAAACTACATTCCTATCACTGTTAGTTTGGGAGCTGCAACCCTTCACAGTGTAGGGGGCGGACGCTACGCATATATATATACAACTCGTTCTTTATTCTTGTTAGGTGTAACTTTAATTTTGACCAATTTAATTTTTAACTTCTAGTTTAGATTCACATCGGCGTCACCTATTTCCGTTCCAGCCAGAAGTTCGAAAGATACAGGGAAGGTATGTTCTCGAACTCCATTATGTATCGTCGTTTCCTCATGCATTCCACCTCCTTAATAGCTTTTATAACCAGCTCTGCGCCTTCTGATACTAGACGAGAACAATCGGGTATTTTAACTTCTCCAATTATTTCCTGTACGGCATACTGGTTATAGCTCTATGCGTTCCTATGTGTGTACGTTACCAACTCCCCTGATACACAATCCTGTGGTAATTTCCGTATGGAACACTAGGTTTACGACTATTGCAAACGATTGATTGTTAGATATTGTTATTCCATCCGTTTTTAACTCTGCAAACGGCTGCTCCAACACTAAGTCCTCCACATTTGGATACAAAGTAGCCCTTCTCCAAACGAGAATGCAATACATTTTTCGTGTAGAAGACGTTCTGTGTTCCGCTATTTTCGGCCAGTGCACCGACGCGTGACCTATCTCCCTGACTGTTTACTGTAAAGGCAAATATTTTATAAATTCAGCAGGAAGAAGCAGACAGCCTGGTTGAATGACACAGTCAAGGCAGCCTGTAAAAAGTAAAAGAAGGCATATCAAAAATGGCTCCATACTAGAAATCAGGCAGACAGAGAAAGTTATGTTGAAGAAAGAATCAAAGCCAAACGGATAATTGCAGAATCAAAGCATGAATCATGGGAAGACTTTGGAAACAAGCTAGAATCTCTGGGCCAAGCCGCGGGAAAACCATACTGGAGCGTAATTAGCAATCTTCGACAGGGAGGGAAGAAGGAATTAACAAGTGTTTTGGACAGGTCAGGAAAGCTGCTAGTCAATCCTGTGGATACCTTGGGCAGATGGAGGGAATATTTTCAAGAATTGCTCAATGTAGGTGAAACGTTCAATGAAGTAACAGATTTTCAGGTAGAATGGGATAGGAACGACGATGGAAACAGGATCTCATATGAGGAAGTGGAGAAAATGGTCAGTAGATTACAGTGCAATAAAGCGGCTGGGGTGGATGAAATTAAGCCGGAACTCGTCAAATATCAGGTCTCCAATGGTTACACAGGATAATTGAAAAGGCGTGGGAATCGGGACAGATTCCGTCTGACTGGACGAAATCGGTAATCACGGCAATTTTCAAACAGGTAAACATAAAAGATTGCAACAACTATCGAGATATCTCTTTAATTAGCGTCGTAGGCAAAATATTCTCAGGTATTGTTGAAAGGAGAGTGCGAGTATTAATTGAGGACAAGTTAGATGAAAATCAGTGTGGGTTTAGGCCTCTTAGAGGCTGTCAGGACCAGATCTTAGGTTACGGCAGGTAATGGAAAAGTGCTATGAGTGGAACAGGGACTTGTATCTATGTTTCATAGATCTGGAAAAGGCTTATGACCGTGTTCCTAGGAGGGAGCTACTGTTAGTTCTTCAAGATTACGGTACAGGAGGCAAACTTCTGCAGGCAATTAAAGGGCTTTACGTAGACTGTCAGGCAGCAGTTAGAGTAGATGGCAAATTAAGCTCATGGTTCAGGGTAGTTTCAGGGGTAAGACAGGGCTGTAACCTGTCACAGCTGTTGTTCATACTATTCATGTATCATATGTTGAAAACAGTAGACTGATAGGGCGGGCTTAAAGTAGGTTGTCATGGCCGATTCAATTGAAAGGTTGCAAACTAATATTTCAGAGCTCGACCAGAGGTTCAAGGATTATGATATGAAGATCAGCATCTCCAAAACGAAAGTAATGTCTGTGGGAAAGAGATTCAAACAGATTAAGTGCCAAATAGGAGGAACAAAGTTAGAACAGGTAGACAGTTTCAAGTACCTAGGATGTATTTTCTCACAGGATGGCAACATAGCGAAAGAACTGGAATCGAGGTGCAGCAAAGCTAATGCAGTGAGTGCTCAGCTAAGATCTACTCTCTTCTGCAAGAAGAAAGTAAGTACCAAGACCAAGTTAGCAGTGCACCGTTCTATCTTTCGACCAACCTTGTTGTATGGGAGTGAAAGTTGGGTGGATACAGGTTACCTTATTCATAAGATGGAGGTTACTGATATGAAAGTAGCAAGAATGATTGCAGGTACCAATAGATGGGAACAATGGCAGGAGGGTGTCCATAATGAGGAAATCAAAGAAAAGCTGGGAATGAACACCATAGATGAAGCAGAGTGAACAGACTGAGATGGTGGGGTCATGTTACACGCATGGGAGAAGCAAGGTTACCTAAGAGACTCATGAGCTCGTCACTGGAGGGTAAGAGGAGTCGAGATAGACCAAGAAGAAAGTACTTAAGAGTCGGTGCAGAATGATTTTGAAGTGAAAGGCATAACATCAGACGAGGCATCAATGTTAGTATTGAATAGGGGATCATGGAGGAATTTTATTAGAGGTACTATGTTCTAGACTGAACGCTGAAAGGCATAATCACTCTCTAATGATGATGATGATCCCAGTCATAACCAGATTTCTCCACCCCCTCTGTTTAAAAACATATATAAACCCGGCTTCCACATCTGCTGTAGCTTGGTCTTTCTCCAAAATTAGTTTGTACTCGTATTTATGGCAGGTGCTTTAGCCATATAGTCTAGCTTTCTTCTCCTGGCATCGATATTTGCCATCTCCGGTTTTCTTTTTCTCACACATAAGACATTAAATGCACGTAGCGGCGTAATTTCTTTAATGGGGAATGGCGTAAGTCTGTGCGATACATTTCCTCTTTTTTGCTGGACTTGTGAAATGACATTGTTTGTAGGTGCCATACCTAATTCGGCGATATCAATATCTGGAGGCAGTGTGACGAACAATGTTCTGGATTGGGAGAAGTATGTTTGCACTGCCTTAATGTAGCTTTTAAGTGTACTACTTGTATCGTCTTTGCTGGTGTCGGTATTACGAATCTCCACGTAATTTACTGGTAGACAATTGAAACTAAAACCTGGTAGAACATAATGTATAACCTTTTCAAGATCTTTAGTGTCTGGAAGGTTTACCTAGACACCTGTCAATTTGCGGGTATTTTTTATTATACCGGTACACAAATTGCAGGACACAATTAAACACTACACAGCAGCTGTTGTCTAAGGTGTTCGTTATTCGCCTCTGCATGGTGGAGAAGCACTTTGCAGATACCGTTTATTCTCGTTTGAAACAATCACTCTTGCACAAGATCAGAAACATTATCCATCCGGTAATTGTATATTGTAGCTACCAGCCTTGTCATACCTTATTCTTGACCCAACGACGAAGTAAGTGCTCAAATATAGCAAATAGACCTCTTTCTCTCTTTTTAGTGTAAATCAAGCCACGGATCAGTAATTTCACACCACAACCAGCTGATTCTCCCCTAGTAAGACTCCAGGACGTTTAGACTGATATCTCCAGGCGAAGTACTAAATAACCTCCATATAGGCGAGAGGTACAATGCTTCCGTAGATTCTAGGGGCGTTCTTCGGGAAGTGTGGTTTAGACACAGACTGACCAGAAGGCAGAGTGCAGCACTGTACTATTCAATCAACTTAACTAACAGTCATATGTAAGAAGCTGTGCAATTGTCTAGGCTGTCTTTATTGGGATGATGGTGTATTAAGAGCTATGGTATAGCTGTGGCATTTCGATCGTTTTTTTATTCTTATCTCTGTTGTTACAATCAATGTAAATCTATATTTGAAAAAATAGCTCTCGTGTATTGCGAATCTGGTGCGGCCGTGGAAAATTAAACCGATAACTTCTCCAGGTCAGGTGCGAGCGTCGATTGGTATGTTTACATGTATAGGACGTACACGCTCCAAACCAGCGTCTACGATGAGTGAACAGGTCCGCACTCGCCTGTAGCCATAAATAGCATGGAATTTGAGTATGCATGCTAGCTTGCGCGAGGTACCTATCTCGAATGTTTAGTCGCGCGATTCAAAGCAACGCAAATGTGATCCACAATTGTGGAAATGCAAATAGTTACTTAGTAGCATGGTTATGTGCTATGGATGTGGGGTAATTATATCTTCTTTTAGCTGCGTTTACGAATGAACGTCTCTAGGTAGCGTATCGGAGATGATTTCAGTGGTAAATTAATGTTCTTTGGTCGATAGGCATCTAGATAACTTAAAGAGGATTAGTTATCTATGTTGGGAGGTGCGTTTAATAGTATGTTTAGTCTCTAAAGGATTGCTCTTGGAAATCGATAAAAAGTCCGGTGTTGTATTAGTTCGAAATGGTGTAGACTATTTTGCGTTGCTGCTTGTAAGGCTTATAATAACTTGGCTTTGATCTAGATATTTTCTTGTTAGCTGTTCTGTGCGTGTGCACGTCGATCATTTTTTACACTGTGTTACAGATGTTTATCGAGAGTAGTGATTTGTTAGGAGTGGAATACGATGGTGGTTTGTGCGCGAATGCTCGTTAAACACACGAGGTATGTAGTCTATTGACTGATGGAAAGCGTTCCAAAAATATTGTCTGTCGGGCTATGCATTGGAAACAAAGTTGTGGTTGGATGTTTGAGATGGGTCAAGCAACCAATACAGTTATTGGGTGGGGAGAGATAGAAACTTTATTAAAAATGCGCTGTGTCTGGGATATCTTGTCTGTTACTGATCGCGCTTATAACACCGTCTGTGGTAACTTGTTTATGCGGCGTGTATGTGGGGGAACTTAGAGTTGGTACTGGCTTACTGACGGCCGTAAGAATACCCTGTCTAGGATGTGTTTGGAGGTTGTTACGGACATATACAGAGCTTGCAACATCTTAGTTGGGTCGAAATGTTTTTGTAAAAAACGAGTTGGAATGGCTAGATCCGTTTGTTGTAGGTTAGTGTTGACTGCAGGTGTAGTTCTTTTACTGTGTTGGAAATGTTTGGCGCTTACAGAGAGTGCTGTAGTCTAGATGGGATGGAATTTAAGTAAAATGTGTTGATATACCCTAAAACACAGTAGAGATCTAAAGAAGCAGACTTTGGTGGTTGTAAAATACACTTTGCAGTGATATTTCGTCGAAGCATCGCCTGTTTAATCGTATGCTAGTGTCGTCTACTTGACGGGTGGTGTGCATTATGTGACGTAGCGGATATGCCTGCGGTGGTAAATCATAATTCTTTCGTCGGAAATCAACGTGTTTTATGAAACTTCTATAGTTTGGTAACTTAAAGTGCGTTAGCTGTAGCCCATGGAGTGCGTGTGTGGTGAGGTATTGTTGTATATGTGTGGATCTATCTGCGTAGTAAATCCAGCGCCGCGGTGGAGTAGCCGAGCGGTCTAAGGCACCTTGCTGCGGAGCGCGCGGTTGCTCGCCGTGGAGGTTCGAGTCCTCCCTGAGGCATGGGTGTGTGTGTTTGTCCTTAGGTTAGTTTACCCAGGTTTAAGTAGTTTGTAAGCTACGGACTGATGACCACGCAGTTTGGTCCGACAGATTTACAGACATTTGAACATTTTTTTTTTTTTTTTTTTTTAGTAAATTCAGCAAGTTCGATACTGCAAACGCTGGAGATAAGTCGAAGTTACTCTTTGTGTAATATTGTATATCCTGTGGATATACATCTTATAAAGTGAAACTAATCGATGTTTTAATAGAGGCGCTCCCATCTACACTACAGCAGCTTCGTGTAGATGGCTTCTATCACCTGCATATGCACAACGTACAAGATTTCGAAGGAAATTATTATTACTCTTTTATTTTATCTGAGTTTCGTTCGTATGGAGGGCTGCGGACGGAGATAAGACAATGGAAACGATTGCTTAACGTGGTTGGTGTCGAATTGTATAATCAAAATGAATAATAAATTTGTCAAATTACAAGCCCTGGTGTAAGCAAAGTTATCGGTAGCTACAATATCGATTTTATAAAGCGTCCAGATAAGCGATTGTGAGGAATTTTATTTTTTCGATGGGCCGAGAAGATGGCATTATCATGATGGAGGATTGAGGTTATGATTTGTGCAATAGGATTGTTTACGTGTTCTAAAAGAGAAGATAAGGTATTTACAAAGTGCGCCGTTTTACTGTTCATCTTCCCATCTATATGGTCCTGCCTAACATACGCTTTTAGAGATTGGAGAAATTACTTGGAGAGTCGAGCAAGGAGCTATATTAACGCATATTTTAGCATTCCAGGACTTTATTCTCCACATACGTAGATATCTCCTACGTTATTCCACGGCTCCTAATAAGAAGGGTAACCGAAAACTGTGTTATATGGCGAATCAAAGACTTTAAAGGAGGTTATTACATATGTGCAAGCCCGGTTTAAACAGATAGTGTAGAGAAATCCAGCTACGATTATGTCTTAAATCTATCTACGATTACGACATTAAAAAAATATTTGCTTTTACGCTAAACAGCCGGGGGATTGGTCTCGCGTCTTTGTAGGAAATATCTACGTTTAAGAATGGACGAGTTAACTGCAGAGAAAAAGAATTTTCTCATTTTCGGTAGGATATAGCAGTGTCCGAAATCCAGAAGTTGTTGCAAAGTACGGATGATTTGAGCTCTAATGGATGAGTGCTGTCAGAATTCTGTGTATGCAGTAGGCGAAAGAATTCTTTCAGAATGGATTCTGGTCATGTAACACCTGCTATGGGCGGCTGCGGCAATCGGGTACGTCTTTGCCAGGGAGGGATTTTGCACTCGTCTGTCCCTTCTTGCAGAAGAAAAAATGTAATATTTACAAACGTGATTACCGTAACTGAAGTATGCTGATCAGAGAGCTTGTAACCTAGATGCTGTGCGTATTAATAAATAAATGTGGTCACATGTGTGTATTGGAATGTGACGCATGCATATCTTTCATAGGCCTGACACATTTTTCCCTACATAATACTGGTTCGAGAAAGCACGACATAAGCTAAATTTACAAAATATTTCTCGCATTCCAGTATGTTATTCTCCCCTGGATTGTTTTACTTGTGCTGTGCATTTATTTATTTTAGGTCATTTGTGGAACAGGAGAGAGAGAGAGAGAGAGAGAGAGGTTCTTAAAAAAAATAATGGTTATAGATAAACACGATTCCGTCGCTGCTGTCACTGTTTTTGAGAAGCAATATACGTTTGATAATTTTTAAGGTTTGTCCCAGATTGTACTGTCTGGGTTAACCTCTGCAGGTAATGGTCGTGTGATTCACCGCCACTTGCCAGCTAGCGATGCGGTTGCGCATGTTTTGCTTTGAAAGGCTGAGACCACAGAGAGGGGAAGCAGGTATCAGCAAGGGGTTGAATGGATGGTGGTGGTGGTGGTGGTGGTGATATAGGGCGCTTAACATCGAGGTTATCAGCGCGGGTTGAATGGAGAGGACGACCACTATTGTCAGAGGTCTGTACTGTCTGAGTTCTGCTCTCCTCGCCAGGAGCGACACAGCAAATATATATTTCGTCGGCATTCTTGCTGTGGCCTTCTATGAGTTTTGTGGTAGCCATCTACTTGTAATATCCGAGATCGGTTTGGGTAAAGGGCGGCGATATTTTTGATACTGAAGGAGAAGATGGGTTCTACTATGTGGATAGAGCGTATCTGTCGCGAAAATAGTCTTTGGGAACCATCTAATATTACATCGCGCTGTGCAAGAACTTCGTTACTTTTGGAAAAAAATGTACGTTAATTTATTGCCGCAAAAAAAAAAAAAAAAAAAAAAAAATACATTTTGTATGCAAAGTAATCACGGGTTTGGACGCACATATTGTCGCGATATCTTCGAGACAGGCGGCCAATGTGTGTGTGTGTGTGTGTGTGTGTGTGTGTGTGTGTGTGGCGCGACTGAAGCGGCTACGGCAGGCGAAGTAATACAGCGGCACTTTGTGAGTGATCAGCTCCAGAGGAGAATTCAGTTGGCCAGTGTCTGCACACGTGGCTTCATTGTATAGGTGCTGGGTTGGGGGGGGGGGCGGTAGATATGGGATCAGAGCCATCTGTTGTCAGCGGTTAAAACTGATGCTTTCAGTTGAGACAGCCTAGCAACTGATTCAATGACCACGGATTGAAAATTATATATCATTACTAGAGTAATGGGAGTATATGTACATACGGCATTACAGTTGATCTTCTATATCCTCTGCCTATATGCACATCTAGTTTTGGATGCAATATGAGCTCTAATTAATCATGTTACCGAATGGAATGCTCTGATTTGATTTTTTTATATAGATACAGCTGCAATTACAAATCCTGTGGAAAACCTCCCGTATTCTCATGTTCCTCAAACCCGACAGACCCCCGTCCCAGACCTCATCCTACCGTCCCATCAGTCTTCGAGTTCAGCAAGGTCCTGGAAACCATCCTTTCTCGTCGAATCCACCAGCACCTCCACCGCCACCAGTTTCTCCCCCCTCCCAATGTGGCTTCCGACCCTCCTTCTCTGCCGACGACCAGCTCCTTCGCCTGATTCATCTCCTCTCCGTCCAACTCAACTCCTGTCGCTCCGCAATTTTTGTATCCCTCGACATCCAAAAAGCCTACGACCGAGTATGGCACTCCGGTCTCCTCTTCAAGATCCAGCTCTACGCCCTTCCCATTAATTACGTCCGCCTCATCGCTTCCTTCCTTACCCGCCGCCCCTCCTACGTCACTGTCTGCAACTCCGACTCCCGTATTTTCTACCCCTCCGCCGGGGTGCCCCAAGGCTCAGTCCTCTCTCCCCTCCTCTATCTCCTCTACTCTGCCGACATGCCTCAACCCAAACCTTCCGTCTATCTCCTCCAATATGCTGACGACACCGCCTTCCTGGCCCTCGCCCCCTCTCTTGCCCGTTCCCAGGTTCTGCTCCAGTCCCACCTCACCGAGCTCGCCTCCTGGTGTAACCGGTGGCTCCTCTCCGTCAATCCCGACAAATCCCAGGCAATAGTCATAGGTCGTACTACCCGCTCCTTCCGCCTCCACGATTTCTATCTTACCCTTCACAACCGATCCATCCGTCAAACCCCCACCCTCAAGTACCTTGGCCTTACCCTTGCCTGCCAACTGTCCTGGACTCCATACCTCAAATCCCTCCGTGAGAAAGCTCTGTCCCGCCTAAACATCCTAAAACTCCTTACTGGCCAGACGTGGGGCCTCCACCCTTCCACTGTCCTTCACACCTACAAATCAATCATGCGCCCCGCCCTTTGTTCTTTCCACCCCGCCTGGATATCAGCCCCTCTTACTTTCTACAAATCCCTCCAGATCCTAGAACGCCACGCCCTCCGCCTCGCATTCCATATCAGACTCCCTTCCCCCACGCGGATCCTCTATGACCTCATCCCCTTCCCTCCTCTCCTACAACACCTTGAACATCTCCGGCTCCTTTACACATCCCGCAAAATAGAGTCCCAAAACCCTCTGGTCTACCCTATTCTTACAAATCCCGGGCCTCTGCCACGCCTCCGCCAAACCGTTCCTCCCGGCCTTCACCTCCATACGCTCCGTATCCTCTCCCAGGGCAATTTCCGCACCCTTCCCCTACCGGATAACAAACTTCGTCCCGAAATCTACCCCTCCTATCAACTCTGATCCCTTCCCCGTAGCATCAGCGCCCCTCCCCTCTCTCCCGTCCCTTTTCCTTCCCGCCCGCTTGGCTACCCCTGTCCCATGCCCAGAGTCTCGTCAATCCTTCCCTCCTTACGCTCTCTTCCCTCCCCTTCTCCCCCTCCCCCGCACTTCCCCCGTCCCTGTCCCACTTCCCCCCCCCTCCGTCCCCCTCCACACCACCCGCGGGGGCGTCTCGACTTTTTATCTACGTGTTCAGTGTAAGTGCCTCCAGTGTCCTGTGTTTTACTCAGTGTCTCCATAATCGCCGTCCCCATGTTTTATTCTGTACGCCGTCCGCTGTATTCATGTGTGAACTTAGTGTCTCTGCAATGTACTTTTAACTCGTCACCGTGGCCACCTGTTTTTACTGACTATGTGTGTTTTTTATTACTCCTCGTCTGTTCATCGTTCCCTGATATATGTTTATCCCGTTTTATCCATGTACGTTTTAGTCTATCGAAAACTCAGCGTGAAAATTGTTTTACCATTCCGCAATTTTGTTCCTCTTTTTATATTTTATCTCTTATTTGTCAAATTTTTCTGTTTCTGTTTTCTGTTTCTACAGCTGGCTTTAAAAAACAACAAAGGAAAAAAAATTACAAATCCATCATGCGTCCCATCCTTTGTTCCTTCCACCCCACCTGGATATCAGCCCCTATTACCTTGTACAAATCCTGGAACGCCTCGCCCTCCGCCTTGCATACCGTATCCAACTCTCATCCCCCAAGCAGATCCTATATGACTTCATCCCTCCCCCCCCCCCCTCCTACAATACCTCGAACATCTCTGAATCCTCTACAATACCCGTAAGATAGAATCTCGTAACCCCTTGGTATACCTCGTCCTCACTGATCCCGGCCCTCTGCCATGCCTCACCACAATATACCTCCTGGCCTGCACACGCTCCATGTCCTTTCCCAGGGCAACTTCTACACCGTTCCCTTGCCGGATGATGATCTTCGTCCCTATATATACCCTGATCTCTTCTCCTCTCCTATTCCTTCCCCCCGCTTGGCTACCTCCCGCCCACGCGCAGAGTTTCGTCAATCCCTCTTTCCCCTCCTTTCTCCCTCCCCCATCCTCTCCCCCCTCCCCCGCGCTTTCACCATCCTTGTCCCACCTCCTTCCCCTCCATCCCCCTCCCTCCCTCTCTAAAAACGTGCACAGTGCTTGTGTGTTCAGCGACATCCGTGTGGTTTTTAATCAGTGTCAATGAGTTTTACCGTGTGCTCCGTCAACTGTCTTCCTGTGTGAAAAAATTGTTTGAAAAGTCTTGGTCGCAATTAGCTTTATTTCATGACGCGTTTCGAGAACATCATCATCAGAAAAAGATTTTAAAAAACGATGGGAATTACACCATCTTGGTATAGGTGCCTGATTACAAATTTAAAATACCATCATGGATGTCTGGTGAAGGTGTTCAACCAGACTTACATGCTCAACTGTAAGTCTGGTTGAACACCTTCACCAGACATCCATGATGGTATTTTAAATTTGTAATCAGGCATCTATACCAAGATGGTGTAATTCCCATCGTTTTTTAAAATCTTTTTCTGATGATGATGTTCTCGAAACGCGTCATGAAATAAAGCTAATTGCGACCAAGACTTTTCAAACAATTTTTTCACACATGCCAACGTAAGGTCGCGTGTCCACAAGAATGGAAGGTTTTATGAACCAAGTCATAAATAACTGTCTTCCTTTTTGTCTTTGTGTATCTTCCAACGAACTTTTAAACCGTCGCTGTGGCCTTGGACAATTTTACCGAATATGTGTGCTTTTATTGCTGCTTCATTGTACCTGTTTCATTCTCCTATATATGTCTGTCTCACTGTTCACTTACATATTGTCCTTCAACAACTCAACTTGCCTATTGTTTTTAAAATCTCCAATTTTTTATTCATCTGTCTTTTGTTCTTCACATCATTTCATGACATGTATTTCGCAGGACAGAAGAGCAGCCAACGCAGCTGCTGCCAGCCTGCTGACTGTAACTAGTTGGCTTTAGAATGACAATAAAGAAAAAAAATGAAGGTGCTCCACCGGATTGGAGGGGCAAATGCCTTCCAGGCAACCAGGAATTAGTCTTCCCGCCAATTTGTGGTTCTGCTAGGAATCTCCTAACTACGGAAGTCAAACGTAATTACCGTAATGGCATCCTTTCTATGCTGCTGCTGCTTCTGTTCTTGTCCCTCCTTTAGGTTACGGTAGTAACTCTGCGTCTGAATGACTGCAGACTGTCGGTTGGGATCATGCTGTGCTCCCATTGGTCGATGGACACGTCGTAGGGTTGGGGACGGGGTGGTCACAATGATTCCCGATGTGCAGGGATGGAAGTGAGAGCGCTAGTGCCTCGAAAACGAATTAACATTTATTGTTCTGCTCGGTTTCAAATGAAAAGTCGAAATATTGTCTACATTTCAAACACAGCAACATTTGAGCAAAAATCCACTGTACCAAAACCTCTATGTAATGTGTTTTTACTAAAGCACATTCTTAATTTTCATGAAGCACTTCACTTAATTTGATGCTACACAGTAATGAAAATAAATTTAGACCTTTATTACATAAAAAATATAGCATATGTAAAAATAATTTTCTTATGCGAATTATTTTCTTAATTGCGTTGTTGTGGTCTTCAGTCCGGAGACTGGTTTGATGCAGCTCTCCACAATACCCTATCCTGAGCAAGCCTCTTCATCTCCACATAAGAATGGCAACCCACATCTGTCTGAATCTGCTTACTGTATCCATCTCTTGGTCTTCCTCTGCGGTTTTTACCCCACACACTTCCCTCCAACGCTAAATTCACAATTCCTTAATGTCTAAGAATGTGTCCTACCAATCTATCCCTTCTTTTAATCAAGGTATGCCATAAATTTATTTTTTCCCCAATTCTATTCAGTACCTCCTCATTAGTTACGCGATACACCCACCTAATCTTCTTAATATGGAGTGACAAATGTTTCAGTTGATCTACAAGAACATTGTAGTGAGCTAAAAAAATATTAAATTTGTTGAAAGAGCTGACAGTGTAGCAAGAATGTATGGAAATGATATTCAGTACATTGATATGAAGTTGTCTCGACATAATGCTGAAAGAAATTGATGAATACTTGATCTGAAGATCAAACGTACAAAATTTCAATAAAATCGTAAGAATACTGTAGATTTTGTAGAATTCTATAAGTAAAGTAGCCTTCGCCATGCACCACTTGGAATATTGTGTAGGCAGTGATATTCCTCTTATTTTAAGGATCAAATGTGCAACATTTCATCAATATCGGAATAAAACTGTAGATTTGTATGAATTACAAACATATGGTCACCGACCACACGGAGACAGCGAGTATGGGTATGACGTCAGAGTACCCGCGGAGCTCACGTCTGGTGGCTACTGTGTGAGCCCGCGAGTACGATGGGGCGGCTGCACCAGCGCGCTTAAGCTCGCTGTACTCGCGCAATTACAGCGGGGCTGAAGGGAGGCGTTTGTAGTGTACGCAATGTGCAAGACCGGGCTCATACTCGGTCCGTTTCTGACCTCTGCCAGAGAGTAGCAATTGGAGCAAAAGAGAAAACAGTGAGAAAATAAGACGAATGGAGACCATACATGAGCCTGTGGCACTCCAATACTATAGCTCGAAACAATTTGTCGAGTTTTTCCCATCCCCAGTACCCGCGTGCTAAATTTTTCCGGTCTACAGGTCAAACCCCAAGCAAACCACACCCATGGACAGATGTGTAAAGGAGACAATCGTGATTGAAGACAATGGAAGCCGACTCTAAGTAAGAAAGAAAGGATACTGGCAACAGGACAGGAAGTGAATGGGTCAACGTCAGTGGGGCAGAGAGACGATGAAAGTGGCAGAAACAGACAGCGGTGAGGCATCGCGAGGGAAAGGGAAGACAGAAAGCGACAGTGGGAGAGACAGCAAACAAACGGCAGAGACATATTTAGACACTGACAGTGAGACAAAATTGCTGAATATGACGGCTTGTTGTTGTTGTTATGGTCTTCAGTCCGGAGACTGGTTTGATACAGCTTTCCGCCCTACTCTATCCTGAGCAAGCCTTTTCATCTCCTCATAAGAACGACAACCCACATCCACTTGAATCTGCTTACTATACGCGTCTCTTGGCCTCCCACTGCGATTTTTACCCCACACACTTCCCTCCAATGCTAAATTTACGATTCCTCGATCTCTAAGAATGTGTCCTACCAAGCGATCCCTTCTTTTAGTTAGGGTATGCCAAAAATTCCTTTTCTCGCCTATTCTGTTCCGTACCTCTTCATTAGTTATGTGATCTACCCACCTAATCTTCAGCATTCTTCTGTAGCACCACATTTCAAAAGCCTCTATTCTCTTCCTGTCCGCACTGCTTATCGTCCATGTTTCACTCCCGTACAAGGCAACACTCCACACAAATGCCTGCAGAAAAGACTTCCTTACCCTTAAATTAATATTCGATGTTAGCAAATTTCTCTTTTTCAAAAATGCTTTTCTTCCCATTGCCATTCTGTATTTTATATCCTCTGTACTGCGACCATCGCATGTTATTTTACTACCCAAGCAACAAAACTCATCTACCACCTTCATTGTTTCGTTACCTAATCTAATTCCTTCAGCATCGCCTGATTTTCTAAGACCGCATTCCATTATTTTTGTTTTGATCTTGTTAATGTTCATTTTGTACGCTCTCTTCAACATACTGTCCATTCCATTCAAATGCTCTTCCAGGTCGTTCACTGAATTACAATGTCATCAGCAAAACGCAATGCTTTTATTTCTTCCCCCTGAACTTTAATCTCTATTCCAAAATTTTCCTTTCTTTCCTTCTCCGCCGGCTCAATGTACAAATTGAATAACATCGGAGAAAGGCTACAACCCTGTCTTACTCCCTTCCCAACAGATGCTTCCCAACAGATGCTTCCCATGCCCTTCGAGTCTAATAACTGCTGTCTGGCTTTTGTACAAGTTGTAGATAACTCTCCTTTCCCTGTATTTTACCCCTAATGACTTCAGAATTTGAAATAGTGTAGTCCAGTCAACATTGTCAAACGCTTTCTCCAAATCTACAAAGGCTAAAAATGTAGGTTTGCTATTCCTTAATCTATCTTCTAAGATAAGACGTTAAGTGAGTATTGCCTCCCGGGTTCCTACGTTCCTCCTGAATCCAAACTGATCTTCCCCTAGGTCAGCTTCTACCAGGTTTTCCATTCTACTGTAGATAATTCGTGTTAAAGTTTTGCAACCATGACTTATCAAACTGATGGTTCTGTACGGCTTAACTAAGCAAAAGTATTTACAAAGTTATGCGCTGAAAGTGCGCGAATATGTTCGCATGCCAACATTTTTGGTTATGATGTCATAATGAGGATTGAGGCAGCTGGTTCCACACCATTGTGTCATGGAACATATTTACCTTTTCTGTGCTCCGGCAGGAGCATTTTTTAGCTGGTGTTATAATACTCAAGCACAGTACTTCACACTTTGTCAGATACCCAAAGTCTGCAACAGTTAATTGAAGAGATGGACATTGCTTAAAGTACTTTGGTACTTCCATCCCTCAAACAAAACAAAGTTATTCGCTTTTCCGGGTATCTAATACAACATGGGCAGAGTCGTGCATTTTTCGCCCTTATCCAGCACTGCATCATCTCGTTTCAGTACAGAGTGCAGGTGAAGCCATACTCGTGTGCCCAAACTGCACCCAGAGTGCCGCTGTAGCTGTAGTGATTCGCCAGCGAGCGTTGCCTTGTGCTCCCTGTTAACCGGCGTCCCACGCAACAGCTCTGTTTTTATAGTCGCTCCCCTGCAGCTTTGGCACATACTGCGGAAGTGTACCAGCGGAAAATGACGTGCGTTCAGTGCACGCCAGTAAAGTTTTATGTGACACTGTTAACGTGATTCGAACGTAACCGTAAACGTGAGTATCGAGATACGCTGGCCTTTCTACACTTAATGGGGCGCTTACCGAAAACGTTAGCTTCGCTGAAGAGTACATTTCCCTCAATCGGACCTCTAGTGCACTTCCCTCTGTTCAGTTATGTTTATTTATGAGATTTAGACAAGAAGACTGTTCCACATTTCAATGTAATATCGCCACCAAACGTGTGTTTTTGTAACGTATGGCATGTTCACCTGTGAAGCAAGAATTACAGGCACATTTTGGTCTCTTTCCTTCATTATAAATGAATTATTCGTTGGTGTTTCCAGTCTTAAAATTATTACATATTTATCATATGACTACAAAGCTGAACAATGATGTTCTTAACATTTCTCAGTTTTATTTATAATAATTATTTCTCAATTTCTCTTCAATAAATATATTTTATAAGGTCTCTTGGATCTAAATCATTTAATATTTTTTCATCAAAGTTTATTGGAATTTTTATTATTATTATGTTGAATTGTTAACGTGTTCGTATACATATATTTACATTCAAATTTGATACAATCCTAAAGTGTATAACTTTTCTATTATACATTTCAGTAATATTATTTCTACCCCTTATCTGAATTCCAAGCCAACGTATGTGCTCTTTCTTGTTGCTAATATACATAAATACATTTTGGTATTAAAACCTTTCAAAATACTTCGTTATTGACAGTAGTGAATATTGTTTGTGAAACTCAGAAATAAATAAAAAGCTGTAACTTGCAGCAGCAATTATTTATATATTATAAATACAGTATCACCGTTTTTTTTTTCTACAGCGGCGACATCCAGAACTTTTTAGTGATGATAAAAACAGAAGTAAACTATACTAACTAAAACGAAAATGTTAATGAATTTTCATTGGTAGAAACATGCTCAACTGTCTAATGTAACGCTTAATAAAGTCATTATACTGAAATCAAACTTCTAGAGACATTTTCTTTCGTCATAATAATCAATTCCACAATACTGAAGAGCTGTCAATTCCTATTACGACTGATTTTTCGGATTCAGTAGATCGTTCGGTAAAAAGGGAACCCTTATAGTACCACTATGTCAACGAAATTATATTTTTCCAATCGTAATTCAAATATAAACAAATACTACTGAAAGAAGTGAATAAATTTTGTTGCGTTTCGAATACAGTACAGTAAATCCACATTTCATAGACTAGAAAATTTAATGTTAGTTTATGTTCCTACAGAGGAGATTCAAGTGTTTTATTTTGCCACTGACATAAAACTTCTGAAAGTAACAGTAACTGACTCCTAAAAGAAGGAAGAGCACCTTAAATATTTGCTTTGGTGTACTAGAAGAATTACAGCACTGTCTAATGGTGCTTTGGTGTATTACGCCATATTAGTAACAAGGGAGGCACACCTTTGCACGACTTTAAGACTTAATGGCAACATGGTCCCTCAGACAGTACGTCAGAACTGAACCCCAATCAACACGAAAACAGAAAGACAGTGTATTGACGTGTGAAAAACGAAGCATAGTAGAAACATTCAACACTCCAAGTGCAAGATATGCAACACCAGTGACGTAGGAAACCTCTGAGTCGTGGTGTAGCGTAACAAGCTTCCCCTGCTCTCTCCTATAAAATTTCAGTATCGTGGGCTCTGCGCTACCTGTATTGCAATATTTATATACGATTGCACAAGTGGACATGGCGACAGCATCAGCAGGTCAGAGGTACAGAAATGCGACATTTACGAAGTATTGCACAACTGTGCATAACATTATAACACTACACCGCGATCGTGGCACTATTATTAGCATTGTTACACCACAAAAATTGTGAGAGGGAAACATGTTTAAAATCTTGAATTGCTCACCGTAGCTGGACAGGATCAGGTCAGCAGCTCTGTAGTAGAAATGATCGCTTGTCTTCGTGACGACGGCAGACGCTGCATCGGCAAGTTGGGAAACCTACCGTCAGTGAACTGCTGAGTGAGTGAGACGGCTGTCAGACAGAGAGGCAGCTAGTAAACATTTCATAACTACACGTAATTCTGTCACAAGAGTGAATAAGACCACAGATGCGTCAGCGGTAAAGGGACATAGAGTGAACACTGCATTTTCAAATGGAACACATTCGAATCGTTTCCTATGTCATAGCTTCAGCAAAATTTATGTATATATACTCCCACTTTTAGAAGTAGCAGTCATTTGGTCTCCGGGATCGACGATGTTCAGGAGGTAGTCGTCGATTCGGTACCTTAGTGTGCTCAGTCTTTGTCACAGATAGCAGAACATACTGGTAGCTGCTAGAGGCAGCGAGGAGTCTGGTCGATGCCATACTTCACACTAATCATCATCTGTGGAAGACGGTGATCCGCTTTGCTAACGACTTCACAACACTATGGTTGCTGCCTAAGGCCAGAGCAGTCTTCAGTGGTTAGTTACCAATGGCCAATGTTCCTGTCATCGAGTTAGCACTCTGGTGCTAATCCTGCCATCCAGCATCCAGAGTCGGATATCAGCACGGCATCCGACTTCAGGGGGGTCCACGCATGGATTCACTAGCAGCTGCATAGACTGGAGAAGGGACCGAGTACTTCTCAATAACAGTCTCTGCTTCGACTCCCAGACGTCGCGGCCCGGGCACTACCATCCAGCCGCCTCAGAGCAGTCAGTACACCGAGGTCGCAGCGTGACGGCGAGCGGATGTGCCCGAAAGCGACGCCACCTGCTGCTCTAGCTCCTGCAGAGCTATCGCCTTCATCCGAGTTGTTGTATACTATGGACATGCTGCTGGGGACCCACTGCTCGGCCCCAGCAAAGTGGTGTCAGAAGTGGACCTTCCTCAGCAGCGTGGTGCCAATAGTCGTTGACACCATCAGAAGTGTTGGCAAGAGTGCTCCTGCCTCAGCAACGTAACAACGACGCCGGCAGAGTGGCATCAGAAGCGCTCGACACCAACAAGTGGTGTCTGGAGTATTGCCAGGAGTCATCCGACTCTACCAAAGCGGCGTCAGAAGAAGTTCTGACAGCAGCGAAAAGATCTCCAATCTAATCTTCGTCGGCAGCAGTGCGGTAAGCACAATAAAACATGTTATATAAAAGAGGCATAGTGAGCTATGCGTTCAGCTTTGTTCTAAGGGTAGACTCTATGGTCTCGCAGCACACAACTGTACTGTCACTGGATAATAATTAGTTTGTAAGGTATTCCGTTTGTGAAGCGATTGTTGGTTGCAAGCTAGAGAAAGTAAGTTGCACAGATATACCAGACACAAGGTCAGCTTCCACTAGTGAGGGTATAACCGCTGTAATGGAGCAATTCTCGCTTTTGCTAGAAGAAAATGCTCAGTTAAAGTTAGGTTATCAGGACTTCCAGTCACGGCTTGAATCCTTTCGTACCGCATATAGTTCACAGTCGGGTACAAGTAAATTTAAAGTGCCTTCAGCAATAAAGTCGCCCTCAGTAGATCCTTCCGTAGCAAACCTCATCACACTTTTTTCCGGTAAAACAATAGAGAATGTCACGATATTCATTAACGATGTGTTGGCGGCAGCTGGAATGTGTAATTGTTCAGATGAAACTACTCTGCGGATGGCCAATTTAAGCCTTACACGTGAGGCCAAGACATACGTGATGTATCATGAAAGACTGGGCAAAGCAAGCACTTTTGAACAACTAGCAGAGGGTTTGCGCCAGAGATACCGGAAACAGAACAGTGCTAGATATTTTATGGAAAAATTGAGTGGTTGACTGTGGAAACTTTTGTGGATAGGATCCGGAAAATAAATGTTCAAACCTATGAGTTACACAGATTCCCGAGGCAGATTGTGTCATACTTCGAGAAGCAGAGCTCTTGATGTATTTCTACGAGGGATTCCGCCAGAATTCTCGTGCAGAGTGTGTACGGAAAATCCAGAGGATTTGGCTTCACTCTTTTGCAGGAAACAGATACTGCTACACGGGTACGCGGTGATAAACGTATTTTCGCGTCGGAAAAGAATTGTTACCATTATTGGGTAAAAGGCCATTTGAAAGTACAGTGTAAGCAGCCACAATGTTACAAGTGTGGACGTGTTGGACATACAGCGGTCGCGTGTAGCCGTAGGAAGCAGAACGGAGAAAATAGAAAACACAAGACATTAAATGGGAATGGGAATGTTTCGTCCGTCGGAAAACGTTCCCCATAAATAAGAGTACTGCAAGCAGTAAAACAGAGACGGATTGTTGCTTGGGTGTCACGGTAAATGGTGCAGAATGTAAGTTTTTAGTAGATACAAGAGCACATGTATCTGTGATTAGTCTGGACATCGTGAGTAGGAGAAGACTAACTATTCCAAGGTATAAATTATGTGGAGTAGGAAATAATGATTTGACATCATTAGGGACAACACTGCTCGGTTTTCAGATCGGAACAGTAGGATTTCGTGAGCATATGGAAGTGTTGCCAACTATGGAACAAGGATATTCTGCGATTCTCGGACTTGACTTCGTAGATAAACATCATACCAAAATTAATGTAGCTCACAGCACAAGGTAGAGCTTAGTGGTAATTTATTTCTAATGGATTCAACAGCTGTGAATGTTTCAGTGTCTCAAGGGACACCGACAACAAAGGTGTTACCTGTCAAACTGCATACGCATACATTAAAGCTGATTACGCATGATAAAAAACCTGCTGGTACAGGGAAATTAGTTTGGATATCCGTAGATTCTGAGGTTCCGCAGCAGCAGTTTTGTGTGGTAGAGTCATTGCAGAACAATGAGGAATTGGATGAAATGCGTTGTTTTATTCGAAGAAGCGTTGCACGTGTAACTAACGTGAATGGGGAACTAATGGTTCCAGTGAGTTTAGATAACTTCGGGAAAGTTTAAGTAAATCTCACGAAAGGGTTGGTAATAGGGAGTTTATAGGTACTCGAAGATGAAGATATCATTGTATAACGTCACCCTTACATTGGTATGATGCCATAAGTTGTTAAATTGATTCCGCGATTGTAATTTGGACAAAGGATTGGTTGTATCGAAATTTTTAATAATTTAGTTAAAACATTTATAAACATTAAGCCAAATACACCGCGGTTTGAATGTTAATGACGGGCACCACACAAAGCAACGGCATGTTATAAGACTTATGGAAATCATCTAGCTGGATCCTATGCTTCGTACTGCAGAAGATGAAATGAGACTGTTCAAGATACTTTCCGTACTAGATGAATGCTCAGACAGTTCACTTCGCTTGTCAATGTTGTACAACCGTGGATGAATCATGAAGTTAATGGTAAAAATAGGAAGAGGAGAAAATAATCGGGACATTAGAAAATAAATATTTGACGTGGAGGGATTCATTTAAATGAATGAGAAGGGATGATTTTAAATTTAAGTAATATATTTTAACAACAACTTGTATCACAATTACTTACATTGAATGGATACATGAATGGAAGACGTCTGTACACATCGAACATAGACAAGAGCGCGATACAAAACTACGATCGCGATTCCGTCTTCCCGCTTGTCCGGAAGTAAAAAATGACGAACGAAATTAAGTCAGTTATATTGCGAGCCAGAGGGAACTGGAGGCGATAAACATTGCTGATAAAAAGAAAAAAAAAATTGTAGTGTATCGTTACAATTGGATTCCGTGATTTTCCAAGCATCAAGCAAGCGGTTAATGCGTCTGTTTCACGAAATAAGGTTCGTCATTTGAAAGATAGTGAACGGGAACTCCTCGTTGTTAGAATATTCAGACTTGTTTAATTCAGATGGCTCAATACAAGCAACTCCCATCACCTAACACCACATACCGACAGGTAACAATCCACCATTGTATAGGAAGCCTTACAGATTAGGAAAGCATCTACAAGCTGCAGTAGACGAATTTATAGAGCAACAATAAAGGGAAGATGTTATTGAACATAGTGACAGTCCCTGGTCCGCAAAATGGTCATAATTCCGAATAATCGCCTGATGGTACGAAAATATATCGATTTTGTTGTGACTAACGGTACTTAAATACACGGGCAACAACAGATGCATATCCGATCCCGAACATCACGGAACCCTGGGTAACTTGGATAAATGTAAATATCTTTCAACGTTAGATCTAAAAAGTGGATACCACCAAATAGAAGTGTGTCCAGAAGATAGACATAAAACAGCTTTCACAGTGCCTTCCGGACATTTCCAATAGCGTAGAATGCACCAGCGACATTTCAGCGGCTACTGGATGGTGTTCCTCGTCGATTAAAACCGAAATTCTGTATGGCATACCTTGACGATATTATTGTGTATTCCAAGGCTATACATGATCATGTGCAACATCTGAAAGAGGTATTTAATAGGTTGAGATCAGCAAAACTTACACTGGGGATAGAGAAGTAGCACTTCGCTCAAGCAGAAGTTAATTATCTTGGGCACGTTATTACAAAGGAGGGAATCAGGACAGGCCCTAGACTTACAACAGCTGTACACGATTTTGCGGTACCCCAAACGGTTAAGCAGTTACAATCGTTTGTTGGTTTGTGTTCATATTATAAGAGGCATGTAAAGGGATTTGCTGAAATAGCACAACCATTAACTAAGTTGATACACACAGGAGTTACCTTTCTATAGTCGACACAGTGTCAAGAAGCATTTGATAAACTGATAAACAGATTTTAACGTTGAATCCGTGGTTGATATTTCCTGTGTTCATACTGTCCTGTGACGCTTCCAACATAGCTTTGGGTTATGGTTTGTCTGAAAAGGTCGATGTAAAAGAACATC
Source organism: Locusta migratoria (assembly GCA_026315105.1). Lineage (NCBI taxonomy): Eukaryota > Metazoa > Arthropoda > Insecta > Orthoptera > Acrididae > Locusta > Locusta migratoria. The sequence continues at coordinate 365,239,356 of CM048750.1, read as the reverse complement.
CACTTGCATATGCCTCCAGACAGTTGAATAAAGGTGAGATGAATTATTCTACCACGGAAAAGGAGATGTTAGCAGTTATATACGGGATCACGTACTTTCGTTGTTTTTTATATAGTCGTACGTTCAAGGTAATTACCGATAAAGTGTCGTTAAAATGGCTTCTAGGCCTAAAAGACCCGTCAAGTCGCTTGACAAGATGGACATTGAAATTAAGTGAATTTGAGTACGAGGTGATTCAAAGACCCGGGGTAAAATATACAAATGCCTATTCCTTAAGTAGGAAGGTAGCGGTTGTGGAAGTAGCTGGTGGAAGTAAAGACGATTGGATTAAGGCACAGGCAGCGGACAGTGATTGTCAACTATTTAAGAAACAACCTCAGTTTGAGATGAAAGAAGGGTTGTTATGAAGAACCACTAAGTGCGCAACGCGCGTTGTAGTTCCACAATCGTTGAGAACAGAAGTGTTGCGTCAGGCTCATGACCACATCTTGTCAGGTGACTGAGGGAAGAGGATCGAAAAGTAGCTGAAAGATATTGGTGGAAAACCCGTCGCAGTGACGTAGAGCAATATGTCAAAAACTGAATTCCATGAGCACAGCGAACAGAATGGAGTCATCAGAAAATTCCTCTACAAAGACTACCTGAAGTAGATAAACCTATGCTCTTCCTTGGTGTAGACATATTAGGACCTTTTAATAGGGTACAGGCAGGTAATAAATACGTACTTACCATCCTAGATCCTTTTTCGCGATATTTAGTAATGGTTCCACTCCCAGATCAAAAATCTACCATAATAGCAGAAGCATTAGTTAATAATTAGATTTTAAAGTTTTGCACTCTAGACACAATTATAACAGATCAGTGTACGAGCTTTTTAGCGGATGTCTTCAAACATCTATATCGCTTATTAGTTAAGATGTTACGTACAAGTCCTTTCCACCCACAGGCAAATGGGCGAACAGCAAGAGTTCATGGTTCGATAGCCAAAATGTTAAGCCTCTACGTAAATTCACAACTCTTATTGGGATGTTTATTTAGGATTCTTGGTGTCTGCTTACAATTCAAAAGTTCACACTACAACTGTACTCTCACCATATGAGATAGTTTACGGGTGTAAAATGCCGCCTCTTTTTGATGTACTTCAAACTATATAGGGTGCTCAGGTTGAACCAGAGAACAATTTTTCTAAAAAATTAAAAGAAATATGGCAGCAAGTGAGACGTGCGAACACCAAGGCTTTGGATTGGGCAGTGAGTGAGTAACCTGCCACAGTACAGGGTAGGGCAATGGGTATTACTAGCTAACGGATATACTCCTAACATTAGCAAAATACAATGGTCCATACCAGTCAATATGAAACTGCAATTACCCACAAAATTTCCCATAGCCCATACTAGTAGAGTGAAACCATTTAAAGGAGAAATTGATGCACTACCACAAATTCCTTCAAATGTTGAAGGGAAGGAACATTCTCTGGATGTACCTTATGCGCTTAGATCCAGGAATAAGAAGCATAAATAGTACGCAATTGTTTTATTTTGTTAGTTAGTTAGTTTTTATGTTCTTATCCATGTTCTGTATGCATTTTTGTTATAGGAGTAGAAAATGAGGAAACTTTTTTTTCTCTCAGTTGGGGTACCAAGATGATACACAGAAACGTCTAGGTGTAGTGCTGGTGTACTGTTGTACAGGAGGGTTAATAGAAAACCAACCGCAACACAATGGCATTTTATTCGCGAAGCAACCAGACGTCCTGCTGACAAGTCACATATGGACAACTGAATTCACGTTTAATATATGGGAAGTAAGGGACGAAGTGAGAAGATTACAAGGTAGGTTTATAGCATTGCAAGACGAAACGGAGAAGGAAGGATTATTCGAGGATGTGCAGGCTGAATATCAGGAATTAAAACTGTCTTGTGGCAAATTGAGATTACAATTGCAGCACTTAACAGAAATGGTTCCTCGAACATTAATACATAAGAATCGTGGTTGGGGGGAAAGTTTCTGAAAACAGTATTTGGAAGAACAGCAGATAATGACATCCAAAACTTGAACACTACCATTAGTGATGTGCAGGGGTTAGCAGATAAGACAAAGCAATGGTAGAGTGGAACACTACACTCTTAGAGAACATGGAACGGGGAGTATTAAATGTCACGGAGACATCACTGGAACAATATGAGAATAACACGAGCCATATTTTAAATGATGATTTACAGGAAATCCAAACTCGATTAAGGTCGATGAGAAGATAATGATAGCTACATTGTTACGCACTTTGGAAGAAAGAATGGAAGATGCGAGGATGGAAGTAGAGTCGTTGCATGAAGCCATACACCATGCTGTTCATGAGCAATTAAGTACGACACTGTTAAATCCACGTTTAGTTTTTCGAGCATTACAAATAGCACAAAGAGATTTGCCAGACGGATTGAGCCATGTTATGTCTGTCGCTAACGAGAATATACCGTTCTTCTACCATAAAGTGAAAATTGCTACTATTCTAGCAAAGTTATATGTAAAAATACGATTCCCAGCTAGTAGGAACTCACAGTACCTATACCCAATAAAATACGGTGCCATTGGGACATGGGTGCAATTTGAGAAACACGAAGTACTATTAGTTTCACCACGAAGAGATACTCATGCAGTGATACAATCACAGCATTAGAACATTGTATTACTGGAAAAGTAGTTGTTTGTGACGTCAGGGTGCTACACACTAACAATCGAAATGCGAAAAGCGGATATTCTTGGGTAGGATGAGCACAGCTGAATGCAAGAGAAATATCTTGATACCGCAGCAGAAATTCCAGAGAATTGCCGATCACCGGATATATTCAATAGACAATTACGACACGATAATTATCTCTTGCTAAGTAAATGGTAAGCCAGCGAGAATGATGGAATTATAATTACAAGGTAATGAATTATTAATCAATGGAACTAGATGCGAAATACTAGAAACCCACTTTCATCTACCAGCTATTATCACGGGAAGCACAATGATTAACGTGTCGCAACCCATGTTGTATTGGCTGGGCACAACATCACACATACTTCCTGTACAAAACCTTACTTTCATCAACAATACCCTAGATTCCACTTTATTAGAGTCACTGAATCGGTTGATAGTGTCATAAAGAATAAATTTGGATGAATCAAATTTTGCAACACGTGAAGCAGTATCACGAAAAGCGGAAGCACCGCATGATTATTATCAGTATATCAACAAAAAGCATTATCTTGACTCTAGTATCGATTTGTGCAATTTATTTATGTGTCAAACGGAAAGTAGCTCATGCCAAGGAAATAACTATCCATCAGATACCTGCAACCTAGTCAGCACCCGAAAATAAATAATAATAGACATAATAGCATAAATAGCTTGGAAGGGTACAGTAGAGAAATTAAGTAAATACAAATTGAGGCTAGCTCCAATTACAAATAGAGTATCAATATAATATGGAAAGAGGAGTATATTAGTAAAATTCGGGACCATTACTACAGGAATTCATTGTGATTATTACGATCTGTGAATAGCTTTTGTGTTAAAAGTGAATAAAAGAGACGAATGTATTGCAAGCTTATGAAATACTGTGACATTTCTGTGAACTGAATAACTTTTAAAATACAGTAACTTTTCCTGGTGTAAAAGATGTTAAAACTTCAGTTAATAGATAGACCCTAAAATTATCTTTCACTTTTCCAAAGTATTAGGAAATGTTATCTGCGAAGTAGGCCCAGTGTTTTCAAAGATAATCTGGAGTTAGTACTGTATATTACGAAGTCGTGACGCTCGACTCCATATTGGTGAACGTATATCTGTCATACACTATGCAGCTGACAATATTATGTGCTTACGAAAAATTTAACATTCTACAATTTCTAATCGTTTGTACTACTTGCATTCGTAGAAACTGACACATACAAAATGGTCACTATCTGTTCTGAAAATTTGAAAACTAATAATATTCTAGATATGTAATTATCCGTACTCCTGAAACGAAACAGTAGAAAAAGACACGAGTTGTGTAAAACGTACTCTTATATTTTGATTCAGAACTAGCGTTTCTCCCACATTGCATTTAATGACTAAATTACACATTACATTGTTGTAGAAAACTAAATAACGATGTAATAATGACAGAATCGCAGCGTATGTAATAAGTATGATTTTTCACACAGCATGTTTATCCAGACAGTGAGCTCAAACGGAAATCAGTAGAAACAGGTGGCAAATATAGAGTTGAACACTACAAATATCGTCAACAGTCTTGTAATTTAGTCATTTAACGAAATGTTATAGACACACTAGTGAATAAAAATGTAACTCAAATATGGCTCTGTACTCTACTTCATTTCCTTTGACTTCCCTACAACCATAAGCGACACCAACTTCATCATTATGTATTTATTAATCAGTAGTTCAAAACTTATTTTCAATGGACAGGAGGTTCAAAACAACAACACGACCTATACGTACGGAGTTGCCAACATACCTATAATAGAACGTCTCGATTTTTACATATCCAAACCACTACAGTTGCGTATCCAGTGTTAATACTTGAGATCACGGAGTAGGCCTAACAATCGGTGAACTGTTACTTACGAAATATTTTATCAAGGACGATTTTAAAAGTATTATCGGAAACATTTAATATACAGTGTGATCAAAGACTATAGCCGTTTGTAACAGATTTCGTATCAGATTAGAACTAACCGTGAATACATACCAACGTTACATAGAAATTATGATGTTAGAAACTTAAGCCCCTGAGAGAACAATGTCAAATGGTCATAAAATGAGACTATTTCCATCTCTGGACCATTAATTTAAAAAAAAGTAGAGAACCCAGCTGTTAGAGGCTTAGGTAATATACTAAATAATAGAGCAGAAGCATGCGGCTCGATAGCATAGTGGTAGCGTGCCCGATTATAAATCCAAAGGTCACGGGTTCGATCCCGGCAAGATTCTACGATTTTTATCTGTCACTTTCCACTTCTTTCCCCTTTGGCAGTGTTGTTGATGTGAAAAATATCGAGTAGCAACGTGGTTCGGAACCCACCTTAAACTGTAGGTCCCCCTCTAACTGGCTGCATAAGTCAGTTTCGAAGGTCGGACGAAGGCAACGGCATACTGCCTCCAAACAGGACCATACCTAGTAAAGCACTGGTGTTCAAACCAATCTTCGCGTTGTCTACTGCTTTACCTTTTTCAAAGCAGGACTACCAACCTACCATTCTAATACAGTCCAACTGAAATTCAGAGCCCATTCAGTATATACGAACTATAAGCATTAAATGCCGAAGAAGCCAATTACAGTATCAACACTCCAATAAATAATTCGTGCCGGGCACGACGTTAAACTGCCTCCCAACCCAAGGTGTGGTGCGACCCGTGCTGAGGGGTGCGTGGCACATGGTTGGATGTGTCTCGAACGGAGCCTCAGGGATACCGGGCGACCTCCCTGAGTAAGTTGCCTTGCACCGCGCGGGGTTATCGTGGTGTGGACCATATAAATCACCAAATCTCGTGGGACTAAGATGAACACGGGGAAAAAATTATTTTAAAATCCGAGGGGCAATCTGAGACCTCAGATACTCAAACATCGGGATCAGGACCGATGGAGTGCACTCCTACTTCTCAGTCAGGGTCTAGACGTGAGCAAGAAGTGGGAACTGTAACAGAGAAGTTGGACCAGATTAGGATTAAGGCCTTGTCTGGGGCTCAGAGGAGGAAAGTTTTCAAGGAACAAAAGCAAAAGGAAGGAAAAGAATGGCTTCCTAAACATAAGTGAAGGGAATCAAAAGGGCTTGAGCCCAAGACCCCCAAAAGGGTCCAGAACCCAAAAGTCTCGACAGAGGATTGGAGGGTAATTAACCAAAAGGTCGTTCCGGAAGGACGAATCCTGGTCCCTGCAGGCAATGCGAGAGCAAGGCCTGAAACTGTTTTTAGGGTTCTCGCAGGTCGCCGTCAGGGTAATCAAAGATCTTAAAGGCAATAATGGCAGCAAGATGGGGACTGGAAATGCAGCACAGTAAAGGGGCCACTGCTGCCCTGAGCCGTCGCCTGGGGAGACGGGAGGTGGACGTGGCCCTGATACAAGAACCCTATTTATACAAAGGGGGTGTATCGGGCCTCGGTGGTACTGGAGGTAAGCTGATTTATGCCAGAAATCTAAAAAACTCCAGAACATGCATTTATGTTAGAAATGGAATACCTTTCATACCAATGATGGATTTTTGTTCCAGGGACTTGGTGACCATCAGGATGCAGCAATGTGAGGAAGGTATCAAGAGGGAAATTGTTTTGTCCTTAGCATACCTTCCTTACGAAGACAGCTTTCCTCCTCCTTTGGAAGTGAGGAGACTGACGGAAGCCTGCCATCGGCAAGGTGACGAACTGTCGGTGGGATGTGATGCCAATGCCCACAATCTATTGTGGGGCAGCAAGGACACCAACAGTAGAGGTGAGCACCTTCTTGAATTTCTCCTATCTAACAACTTGGAGATCCTGAATAGGGGTGATGAACCTACATTCAGGAATAGTAGAAGGGAAGAAGTAATTGACATAACTTTTGGTTCCATGATGATGGGAAGTTATGTCAAACAGTGACATGTGGTCCTGGAGCCATCCTCGTCAGATCACATGTATATTAAATTCAAGGTTGAAATGGGAACCAGACAGACCATGACCTATAGGAATCCCAGGAAAACGGACTGGGAGACATATAGGAGAGACCTTGACTTCAGCCTATCAGAAATTACAACTTCGATAAGGAATCCAGCAGAGTTTGAGGAAGTAGCAGAGGCCGTAACCTCTGCTATAGTGACCTCATACCAGGACAACTGCTCAATCACCAAGAAGTGCACAAATAGGAGTGTGCCTTGGTGGAATAATAACCTGGAAATGCAAAGGAAGCAGGTACGGAGACTGTTTAACCTAGCGAGGCGCAAAGGACAATGGGCAAAATATCGTGGGGCCGTTGTCAATTAAAACCTTGCCATCAGGCGGGCAAAGGAGGCATACTGGACGATATTTTGTGAGGAAGTGAGGGCACGGCTGCTCAAGTGAGACTTCATAAAATCTTCACTAGGGTACCAACTAATCCAGGAGGAACATTAGGGAAGGAGGATGGGGAGTATACAAAGACAGCACATGAAACTCTGGAACTGCTCCTCAAGACTCACTTTCCTCAATATACTCTGGGGGATAACTCAGACCAGAATGTGATTCCTGAGAGACAACGGTTTCCAGGTATTCGCAAAGAGGACTGGGATCTGGCCAAGGAGTGTATCGATTTCAGTAAGGTCCGATGGGCGGTGGGAACATTTCAACCGTTCAAGTCACCTGGCCTCGATGGAATCTATCCAGCTCTCCTGCAACAAGCGGGAGAAAATCTTATTAGATTCCTATGCAAGTTATTCAGGGTTAGCCTAGCAGCAGGAATCATTCCAAATGCCTGGAGGGCAGTGAAGGTTGTCTTCATTCCAAAGCCAGGGAGAATTGATCATACCAAGGCCAAGGATATGAGACCTATCAGCCTGTCCTCCTTCATTCTTAAGACATTGGAAAAGCTGGTTAATGTGCATGTTGGAGAAAGGAGGTTAAGTAGGGCTCCTCTACATTCAAACCAACATGCATATCAACCACGTAAATCATGTGAGACAGCTCTCCACCAACTTGTTGGGAAGGTGGAGAAAGCACTACACTTTCAGGAGATAACCCTCTGTATCTTCTTGGACATTGAGGGGGCTTTTAGCAATACGACCTTCGATTCCATGGTTAGGGCAGCAGAGGTGCATGACCTAGGGACCAGTATATGTAGGTGGACTAGGACCATGCTCAGTGGAAGAAAGGTAGAGGCTACCATGAAGAATGAAAAAATGGTAATCAACACCACTAGGGGTTGCCCGCAAGGAGGAGTTCTTTCCCCTTTAGTGTGGAATCGAGTGGTGAATGATCTTATTGGAGAATTAAACTCTAGGCAGTACTTTTGTCAAGGATACGCAGACGATCTTGTCATAGTAATACTTGGCAAATTTGCTGACACAGTGAAGAATATGGCACAAGGTGCCTTGGACAGTGTGCAGAAAACAGGATCTGGAGCTTAGTCCTAAGAAGACTGTTGTTGTACCATTCACAAGGAAACATATACAACACTCAAGTTGGAATCTAAAGCTTTTCAATGAAGCACTACCTGTGAAAGGGACAGTGAAATATCTAGGGGTTACCCTAGATGAGAAACTGACATGGACCCCTCACATTAGGAATATTTTCTCCAAGGCAAAAGGCACTTTAGTAAGTACCAGAAGAGCTTGTAGCCTGAGCCCCAAGGGTATACAATGGATATTCACCACAGTGATTAGACCCAGGATCACCTATGGGGCGGTCGTGTGGTGGAAGAAGGTAGAACAGCAGGTTGCTGCTAAGGAGCTTGGTATGGTGCAGAGACTAGCCTGCTTAGCCATAACAGGCGGAATTATCAGCACACCAACTGCTGGGATGGAAACCATGCTGGATATGCCTCCATTACACCTTTGGGTCAAGATGGAAGCGGCAGCTGGTGCCTACAGTCTCAAATCTGTCAACAACTGGAACTCTTTGGGATATCCAGAATCACACACTAAAATAGTGAATGAGGTAAATATAGGAAAGGGTGGGGAAATGCCAACCGACTATATTATAACCCCATACTGCTTCAACAAGCCTTTCAGTATAACAATTGGAAGTAGGGAGCAGTGGGAGAAAATAGTTCGACACAGTACGGGGGATATTGTCTGGTTCACTGACGGTTCGAAATCAGACCAAGGCGTTGGGCCGGGGTATACGGGGTGCAGCCAAGACTGGATGGTGTCATCTCTCTAGGGAAACTGGCCTCAGTATTCCAGGCCGAAATCACTGCCATCAGGGCATGTGTGGAGGAGAATTTGCGTAGGTGCTACAAAGATCGTAGCATCTGTATCTATTCAGACAGCCCTGAGATCACTGGGAGCTCCTACAAAAACGTCTAGAATTGTTGCCGAGTGTCACAGGGTTCTGGTGGAGCTAGGGGAAAGCAATAGAGTAAACCTATTGTTGGTCCCTGGCCACTAGGGTATCAGTGGCAACGAACATGCCGACAGATTAGCCAGGATGGGGGCAGAGTCTCCATTTATTGGACCTGAACCTGTTTTGACAATCACCAAGGCAATGATTAAATTGGAGCTACGTAACTGGCTCAGAAGACAGCATGTAGAATATTGGACCAAAGTCCATCAACAAAAACATGGCAAGGAAATGATGCCAAAGCCTTGTTTTAAAAGAAGCTCTGCAATCCTGGGTCTGAACAGGAGAGAGATTAGACTCATGGTTGCATCGCTGACAGGCCATGGGAATTTCAGAAAACACCTACATACAATGGGAATAACAGAAGAGGACCCTAAATGTAGGATCTGTGATGACGGTGATGAAACTGCATCACATCTGATCTTCGAATGCATTGCATTGGAGAGTAAAAGGCACAGAACATTTGGGACAACCAGACCCGAAGAAATTGTGTCTAATAAAGAACTGGTAAAGGGACTCCTTGCACTGTTCAAGGGCACTGGTTGGCTTTACTAGACATACAGAGAGCGATACCGCACAATAAACTTAGTTTCTGTGCGGGCAGTGGCGGGTTAGACCAAGACTGTTTTGGCTTCCCTGAAAGAATGAAATAAAATAAAATCAATCCAATAAATAATGGCAAAAATATATACAAAATCTTGATTTATGTGTAAATTAATGTAATATACCTTGAGAAGTGTTTTTATGATTGCATTTTATAGAACTCTCAAATTACCAATACGACATGAAATTTTTCATGTGAGAGTATTAAATCGTTGTAGATTAAGTTGCCCTTAGAATTAAGGTACAAGGTTAGTACTACACCAGTTTAGTTACTAAGCGAGAAGATGAAACTATGTACAATTTCAGGCAGATTAAATAAATAAGAAAGGTACAGGAATTTGGAAGAGGAAAAAGTTCAGCATTCGCACTCCACTCGTGGTTGCCATTTAAAAATTATACAAGTCAAAATGGCCAAGATGTTTATTTTGAAAATTTTATTTAATATTTTTTGCAATGCACACTATAAGAAGAAAAACTCGCGACTCTGTAAGTTTTCGACGTACAGAGATCTGCCGTAGCATCCCTACGCGGCGAATAAGCGTCGTCTTTTTCCAGCCGCGGCGAGCGTATATAAGAGAGCTCTGCTCGTAGGCAGAGGCACCCAATCCTCCAACTGTAGATATTGCCGGGCTGATCACGGTTACTTCAGTTGGCTACCTGCTTCCCGTTACTTCCTCCCGTTCCTGCTGTTGCGTCGAGGTCGCCTGTCGCTTGTCGCCTGTCGCCAGCCGCCTGCCGGCGCCCAGACCTGCCTGAGGCGCTGCAAGCCCTGCCGGACCTGCTCGCCGCCCCGGTCCAGCCCGGGGGATCGGTTCGCCGCTGCCGCGCGCCGCTCCGTGCCCGGCTCCAGCACCACCGCCGCCGCCGCCGCCTCCGCCGAGCAGCCGTCGCCAGCCAGCAGTCGCCGCTAGGTGTCTGCAGAGCCGCCGCCGCCGCCTCGAGTCCGCCGCTGCAACCGCCGCCGCCACCACCTCGGGCCTGCCGACGCCGCCGCCGCATCATCATCATTGCCATCATCATCCTCGACGCCGCGCATTCTTCAGTCTTCAGTCCCACCCACTATCAACGACCACATCCATCCATTATACCTCCCCATCTCAGACCTCCACCACCACTACCTGGAGGTCGCTTCCCTCCCCCAACCGATAGTTCCTTTGTCCGTCCTGAGGTCCTTCACCTCCGCATCCCAAGTCCCTCCTCCACCAGTCTACACACTACTGACTTTGCTACATGAATTCCCCGCTCTGACTCCCGCTCGCATTGAACATCGCCGAGCTACGGCGGCTGACACGCCACAATCGCCCCGCCGTCCCTTCTGCCCCCACACCAACCTACTGTCATCCCCCTAGACTCTGTCTCCATTTCTCCTGCCACTTCCTCTGCCGCCTCTGCCTCCTCGTCCACGGGCATCAAGCCCAAGAAACCATCGAAACGTGGAAGCGCGGACCCTACTCCAACATTACCCAAGAAGGCTCCTTCCCCTCCTCCCCCTCCCCCTCCACCTCCTTCCGACCACATGGACACTGCCCCCATACCCGCCAACACGCAACCCGACCTCTACTCCTACGTCCTCTCCCGTCCTGATGCATATTTCCTGGATAACAAAATCCTCTCCCTTGAGATCCGGAAGTACTACCCCAACGTCCCTGTTGCACAAATCATCCCCCGCCGAGACTCCGTCCTTCTAAAGTCGCACAGCCCCACCCTTCACACTGACATCCTACAACGCCTTCCCAGAATCCACTTTGGTCTTAATGCCACCCTCACTCCATATTATACCGCATCTACAGCTCGTCAGCCACCCCCTTCCGTCGACCACCCACCCTCACCACTGTGATCACGAAGCTGAGTCCTCTGATCAAGGAGGAAGAGGTGTTGGGACAGCTCAACGCCATGCCCGATATCACCATCCGCTCCGCCAAGCAGATCTTCAATGCCACCGGCCCAACCTACCTGATGCGGATCTTCACGGAGTCCGCATCGTCCCTCAACCACCTTTTCCTTCAAGGGGCCCTAATCTACGACTGCCGCCACAAGGTGGAACCCTCCCGTTCCCCCCTCAATCATACCGCTGTGCCAGGTGTCTCGTCTACAACGACCACAACGACAACTGTCGCAACCCCCCACATGTCCTCACTGCAAGTATCCTCATCTCCACAACCATTGTCCCAATCTTGCCTCCCCTCCCACCTGCAACACCTGTGGTGGACCCCATCCCACATATTCCTACTAGTGTAAATCCGTCCCGGCCTCCACCATCCCCAAACTCACCGTCTCCATTCGCCCTGTCGACCCACCCATGCACCCCAACAACTCCTTGCTCCCTCCCCCCACTGCTGAAGACGTCATCCGGTTTGTAACCACGGTCCTTGCAAACATCCATCTTTTCCAACACGCTCACACCCTTCAACAGATTGTGCTGGCCGCACGGTCAGTGTTCCACCTTGAAACCTTTGCCACCTTCTCCCGCACCCACTCCCACTTCGTTTTTTCTCGCCTAGAAACCCAAGTCTAAGCACACCGACTTCCCCTCTTCCCGTCACACCTCCCGTACCCCCCCCTCCACCACTATGGCAGGCTCATCGTACACCTTCTTCTACCATAATGTCCGGTCTCTCCCAGCCAACAAGAACCTCTTAAACATTGCGTGGATGCCTTCCTCTTAAATGAAACCTTCCTCCAACCCCGCCATCCCATCAGCACCAATCCTTACCTTCTTCATCGCACTGATGGCCCCCCTTCCTTCACCAGAGGCGGAGTGGCGATCGGCCATCTCTGTCACCACCCCGTCCGGCTCCACCCCCTCTTCAATGATCCAACTGAACATGTGATCCTTAGTCTCTTCCTCCCTTCCCTTACCATCAGCCTCGCCACAATCTACATCTGCAGCACCCCTCCTCTCCCATATGACTTCCTATCCCACATCGACCATAACTACACAACCTATGTGATTGCCGCAGACCTAAACCTATCTTCCCGCACACCTGCTGTACTCCAGCGGTGGCATCAGTTTGTCACCACCTCGCTCCGGGGCGATATCCAACCTCTCCCTCGCCCAACCCGCCCCGAAAGCAATACCACCCCCAATGTCGTCTTGGCGTCTCCTAACCTCCTTGGACGCATCATGGCAGACGTCCTCGACCTTATAGGCAGTGACCACGCCCCTGTCCTACTCACCCTTGACCACCGCCCCCGCCTTGCCCGAGCCCCCCGTCCTAGACCTCCTCCCAAACTCATTCACAACTACTCCTGTGCCGACGGGAATGCCTACGGTCGATCCATAGATACCTCGGTAGAAAGCCACCCCCTTACCCTTCGCACACCTGAAGACATCGACCACGCCTCAAACTTTCTCGACCAGACCATTTCTGACGCGGTTGAAGCCCACATCCTTACAAAAACAATATACCCACACAGTCCTACCCTGCCTCCACAGGCCGTCCTCCTCCTCAGAGAATCCTGACGCCTCTACCAATCGTACCTCCGGACCCGGGACCCGGACACACACACACGCCACTGGCAAATCCAACGTCACATTCGAAAACTTTTGTCCGCGAAAAAAGGCCGGGACTGGCGACAAACATGCACCCGCCTTAACTCCACTCTCCCCATTAACTCCTCAAAGTACTGGAAAGCCTTCAAACGTCTTACTGGCCGTCAGCGGGTGCTCATCCATGATAACCATCCCTTTCCTGACAACGCCAGTAAGGCTGAACACTTTGCCACTTACCTATCCGAAGTCTTCTTCCTTCCTGATAATCCACATTTTGATTGCTCCCTCTTTCCTGACGTCCGTGAGCATACTGACACTTCCTCTCCCCCGCTCGCTCCCGGCTTCCAGTACTTGGAGCACATTCCTCCCTCCGATTTAAACACACCTATTACAGCACAAGACATCATAGCTACACTTCGCACGAAACGCAACACAGCTCCCGGTTACGACCGGCTCACCTACAGGCACCTTCGTGTCTGTCCCCTCTCCTTTCACACCGTCCTTGCCACCCTCTACAATACTATCCTATATACCGGTTTTTATCGTCGCCTGTGGAAAATCTCTAAACCCAACAAACCCCCGTCCCAAACCTCTTCCTACCGTCCCATCAGTCTCAACTCCGTGTTTAGCAAGGTCCTAGAATCCATCCTCTCCTGTCGTATCCATCAACACCTCCGACAGCATCTGTTCCTTCCTTCTTCCCAATGTGGCTTCCGACCAACTCCTTCGCCTCATCCACCTCCTATTCGCCCAGTTAAATTCCCTTGATATTGAAAAAGGCTATGACCGTGTCTGGCATTCCGGCCTCCTTTTCAAACTCCAACTCTATGCCCTTCCTATTAACTTTGTCCGCCTCATTGCATCCTTTCTCACCAACCGCCCATCCTATGTCACTGTCTGCAATTCCAACTCCTGCTTGTTTTACCCCTCTGCTGGGGTGCCCCAAGGATCTATCCTCTCCCCTCTCCTATACCTTATATACTCTGCCTACATGCCCCAACCTCAGCCTCAAGTCCATCTCCTCCAATATGCTGATGACACCACCTTCCTAGCCCTCGCCCCCTGCCTTGCCCGATCCCAAGTTTTGCTCCAATCTCACCTCACCGAGTTCGCTGCATGGTGCAACTGGTGGCTCCTCTCCGTCAACCCTGAGAAATCCCAGGGGATCATTATAGGTCGTACCACCCGTTCCTTCCGCCTCCCCGACCTCTACCTCATCCTCCAAGGCTGTCCCATCCGCCACACCCCCACCCTAAAGTACCTTGGTCTCACCCTTGACAGACACCTTTCCTGGACCCCCCACCTGAAAACCATACGTGAAAAAGCCATGTCCCATCTCAACCTCCTAAAACTCCTCACTGGTCGGACGTGGGGATTAAGCCCTCCCACCATCCTCCACACCTATAAATCCATCATGCGCCCCATCCTCTGCTCCTTCCACCCCGCCTGGGTATCCGCTCCTCCCACCTTTTGTCAGACCCTTCAAATCCTTGAACGCCACGCTCTCCGCCTCGCCTACCATATCCGACTTTCTTCCCCCACGCGGATCCTATATGAACTCATCCCCTTTCCTCACCTCCTTCAACACCTTGAACATCTCCGAATCCTGTATGTCACCCGCAAAATAGATTCCCGCAACCCACTCGTTTACCCCATCCTCACCAACCCTGGGCCTCTGTCACGCTTACACCACTGCATTCCTCCCTCTCTCCACCTGCACACGTTACATGTCCTCTCCCAAGGTAACTTCCGCACCCTTCCCCTACCGGATGATGCCCTTCGTCCCGAAATATACCCCTCCTATCAACTCTGATCCCATCAGCGCCCCCTCTTCCCGTCCCCTCCTCCTCCCTCCACCCGCTTGGTCTCCCCCCTTCCCCACCTGGAGTCTCGATCGCACCTACTCAGAAACTGATGATCAACATTTTTAATACTCTTCAATTGACTGTGCATTTAGTTGCATGTGTAAACGAAACTTTTTATTTAATATGGAGTAATACATGGACAAAGAATAAATTTGTAATAAAAAATATATGGACAGCATCTCTCTGGACTAATTACGATGTATATATTAATAATCGAAATTTATTTCACAAATGTTTTACGATCATTTGTAGATGAGAACCTGTTCAAATCCGGTAATTTTGTCTCCATAGCTTGTATCGATTTATGTAAATGCTCTGAAACGACATGGCTCGCGGAAAAATTTATCTGAATAACCGATAAAATGTGTAAAGTCGTGTTAGTTCACACTCATTTTTCGAACCTCCTAATTTCCTTTCTATATGAAAACCAGTTCCATGTCTCTGTAAGTAAAATAATCCTAAATATTTTACGGTCTGTAAACGTTAAACAATAGTAACAATCGAAAATCATTCTTGGCCATATCGATGCAGAAATTTATTTTCAGCCCTCGTTTGCTGGTGAAACGAAGAAGACATCCAAAGACAATAAATTAATAGCCATTTTCAAATTAATTAATAATTTTTGTCAAAATTTTTCAAGGATTAACTTCCATTTAGTCAAAACAATTGTCTCAAATCATAATTATCTTTGGAATAAGCTCTCGATATGTCTGCACTAAATTTAAATATGTGAACTGCTTTTTCTTAGAGTGATTAATATTAAATGATTTATTCCATATACAAAATGTTCAGATGTTTGTAAATCTATCGGACCAAACTGCGTGGTCATTAGTCCGTAGCTTACAAACTACTTAAACCTGGGTAAACTAACCTAAGGACAACACACACACCCATGCCCCAGGGAGGAGTCGAACCTCCACGGCGAGCAACGGCGCGCTCCGCAGCGAGATGCTTTAGACCGCTCGGCTACTCCACCGCGGCTATTCAATTTACATTCCTAAACTAATGTCAGACTATAATTCAATTTATTCAATGTGCGAACGGGAGACTAACTTCAATTCTAATGACATGGAGAGAACAGGCATATATTTTCAGATTTCGACTTTAACTTCAAGTAGAATTAAATAAATAAGTATTATATACGGTTTTTTAATTGTTTTTATTTATTTATTTTTTTTATTTTATTTTTTATTTTTTTTATTTATTTTTTTTTTTTTTTTTTTATTTTTTTTTTTTTATTTTATTTTATTTTTTTTATTTTTTTTTTTTTTGACCATGGAAAATCCGAGTTGACTCGACTGCCAGTTTAGGAGATTAGCGCCTTCAAACAGGCGAGCAGCCTCGACGGTTACACACATAGATTTAAATTACAATATCTTCGTTTTGCGCGTTCTGATTTCGATGAAACAATGTACAGTTCAATACAGTCTCGTTTTGTGTGTTGGTACAATGATTGCTGTGGGAATGTATCAAATGTTAGCAATTCGTTTCAAAGTTGGAAGTCGTGCTCTACTTTACTGTATCGTGTAAACATGCCGCCCGTATTTACATATATTGCGTATCCCTAAGATATATTTGAGTATCCGTTTAGTTATGGAATCGCTGCAGCTGTTCGTAGAGAATAAATCATAGGATTTCTCAACTCCAGTCGACCAGTGTTTTCTTATGTGACAATGGTACAATGCCCATCACTCACATTGCATCTGGATGTATAAATAAACTGTGGATGAAGTAGCACACATTGTCCAGCCGATAGAACGTAGTCCTCCATCAAGCACTCGTAGAATTTTGCACGTATCGCTGTTCCACATACAAGAGTTTGACGAACATCACGTACTAACCGGGTTCCATGCCTACCATTTTTATGTCTTGACCAAGAATGCGCAGTTGACTGAGAAATTTTGCAAGGTTTGGAAAATTATAGAGTACAAATCTCATTATCTTAGTTTTAAAAGAAATCTCCACTTCTTCACCCTCTGTTAATGATGAAATATGTTAGCAGGCATATACTTGTGAAACTTGCCTGTAAGACATGGAAATTATGGATAAAGTTTACAGAGCTGAATTCAGTTCATTCCCCTCTCAACTTTGGCTAGAAAAGTAGAATTAGAGCGAAAGTCGATTGGAGAATTAAGAAGAGCAGTATGGATTCCGACCTGGAAGATCGACAGAGGACCTCATATTTGCAGTAGATCAAGTAGATCAACCCCAAGAACACCTTTATGAATATGGGGAGGATCTGTTAATGGCCTTCTAGACACAGAAAAAGCTTATGATAGTGTGTGTAGGAAAAAGTTTAGGAAGTACTTGAAATTGGAGGAGTGGAAAAAGATATTCTAAGGAGAGTGAAAGTGGAAGAACAGAATGGTTCAAATTAGTGTGTGGACGCAAGGCAGTGCATAGTGACCCTTTCTCTTCAGTGTAGTCATGAACGACATAATGACACAGATAGCAGGGGAAATTGTGGAAGGAATGACGAAAGCTATAGTAACTATAAAAAGAAGTTTCAACATTGGTCGTATATTAAAGTTTATTTGTTATTGCAAATAGATTTCGACTATGGAATAGTCATCTTCAGTACAACATGCACAATTTAATTGAAACAGTTCAGGTTTAAAATATCAAGGCGCAAGGCATAGCTGCAAGGTGTTTCACAATGGTGTTTGTGATTCTGCACTATGGAAAATAACAAATAAATGTTAATTTACGTTCCAAGCTGAAACTTTTTTTGATAGTTATCATTCTGTGACCGTGGTGCAAACCGCTCTTAATGGAGTCTTCATTTCAGCAATGGTGTTTGCAGACGATCTGATGGTCTTCCGCAGAGAGGTTGATTAAATCCAGGAGCATCTGAATCCTAGGGAAGTTCACCATTCATAAATGTGAGTTCATGTTAATCAGCATGAAAAAGGATAGATCTCTGCAGTAAACAACACTTGGAGTGAACGGCTGAAGAAGGTAAAAAGCTTCAAGTACCTGGGAAGTGCAATTGAGGAAAATGGGAGAAATAACAAGGAGATAATAGAGCATAGCAGACAGGCAGTAGTATTTCCGAGAAAGGAGTGAGGACCTACCACAGAAAAGTAAAGGAATGCTATACCAAAGTTATTATATTCCTACACTCCTGGCCATTAAAATTGCTACACAACGAAGATGACATGCTACAGACGCGAAATTTAACCGACAAGATTACGATGCGATAATATGCATATTATTAGCCTTCTCAGAGCATTCACACAAGGTTGGCGCCGGTGGTGACACCTACAACATGCTGACATGAGGAAAGTTTCAAACAATTTCTCATACACAAACAGCAGCTGATCGGCGTTGCCTGGTGAAACGTTGTTGTGATGCCTCGTGTAAGGAGGAGAAATGCGTACCATCACGTTTCCGACTTTGATAAAGGTCGGATTGTAGCCTATCGCGATTGCGGTTTATCTTATCGCGACATTGCTGCTCTCGTTGCTCGCGATCCAATGACTGTTAGCAGAATATTGAATCGGTGGGTTCAGTAGGGCAATACGGAACGCCGTGCTGGATCCCAACGGCTCGTATCACTAGCAGTCGAGATGAGACAGGCATCTTATCCGCATGGCTGTAACGGATCGTGTGGCCACTTCTCGATCTCTGAGTCAATAGATGGGCACTTCTGCAAGACAATAACCATCAGCACGAACAGTTCGACGACGATTGTAACAGCATGGACTATTGGCTCGGAGACCATGACAGCGGTTACCCTTGAGGCTGCATCACAGACACATTGGAAGCGTGTATTCGTCATCTCCATACTGGCGTGCCACCCGGCGAGATGGTATGGGGTGTCACGTCTCAGTCACCTCTTGTTCACATCGACGGCACTTTGAACAGTGGCCGTTACATTTCATATGTGTTACAACCCGTTACTTTACCCTTCATTCGATCCCTGCAAAACCCTACATTTCAGCAGGATAATGCACGACCGCTTGTTGCAGGTCCTGTACGGGCCTTTCTGGATACGGAAAATGTTCGACTGCTGCCCTGGCCAGCACATTCTCCAGATTTGTCACCAACTGAAATCGTCTGGTCAATGGTGGCCGAGCAACTGGCTATTGACAATACGCCTTCACTACTGTTGATGAACTGTGGTATCGTGTTGAAACTGCATGGGCATCTGTACCTGTACACGCCATGCAAGCTCTGTTTGACTCAATGACCGGGCATATCAAGGCCGTTATTACGGCCAGAGGTTGTTGTTCTGGGAACTGGTTTCTCAGGATCTATGCACGTAAATTGCGTGAAAATGTAATCACATGTCAGTTCCAGTATAATATATTTGCCCAACAAATACCCGTTTATCATATGCATTTCTTCTTGGTGTAACAATTTTAATGGCCGGTAGTGTATATTGACCTCTGCGTCGAAAACTTAGCTAACGAAGATAATATGAGCTGTATACTAGTAGGGGAAACGACCAAGATGAAGACCAAGTAATAGATTGCCAAAAGTAGTGGAG
Source organism: Locusta migratoria (assembly GCA_026315105.1). Lineage (NCBI taxonomy): Eukaryota > Metazoa > Arthropoda > Insecta > Orthoptera > Acrididae > Locusta > Locusta migratoria. The sequence goes on along the minus strand of CM048750.1, from coordinate 365,219,848 downwards.
TATTGTGTCAAGAAGAGAGAGGAGAGGACAGGGACAGGGTGATAACAGAGAGATGGTGGGAAGATAGAACAAAGGGTCGGGGCTTTCGTTCCAAACGGTGCAACGTGATGATGAATTCAGTTACTTCAGTGCTGCAGCGGTCTTCTGCCCCTAAGTAAGAAGAGAGAGGAGAGGACAGGGACAGGGTGATAACAGAGAGATGGTGGGAAGATAGAACAAAGGGTCGGGGCTTTCGTTCCAAACGGTGCAACGTGATGATGAATTCAGTTACTTCAGTGCTGCAGCGGTCTTCTGCCCCTAAGTATTAAAAAAATCCCTTGGAGCAATAGACTACTAGTCACCATAGTACACCTATAACATTTCTTTAGTAAAATAAATGATTTGCAAGAGTAATATAAATGCAATTTTGGCAGCCACATCGTCACAGCATTTCACCATGTATGTATTATACAAGGGCTGTGTCTGAAATGTGCGGTGGAAACGCACATCTAACATTTAGATGAGGCACGAATTAATTTACGTAATTCAGAAAGGTTAGGGTTTAAAGAGAATGATTATTTATTTAGCGTGTACAGTTTAAAAGAGGTGAGCATCCTACCATGAAATACCCCGTGCTTGTTTACTATATCATTTAAACGAATATAAAATGTAGGAGGAAAAGGAAGGATTACATACGCAACTGATTGGAAGAATGGAATTAATTTAACCCAACATCCTACAATACATACGTGAGGCAAAGAAATCTCTATCGACTGACTAGTTGTAAATAATAAATTTAATCCGAGCATATCAATAGAATGAAATTACAGGTAATAAATATACCCACATGTGAAGTGAAATCAAAGGAGAATCAGGTTCACAGAAACCAATTTAGTTCCTATCCAATCGAGAAATTCACTTCTAAATTCATTCAGCAAAGCTATTCGTAACCAAATATCCAGAAGAGGTAAATACTGGCACGGGAAATCAGACGGTAAAGTCATACAGAGTTCAGTGCAGCATGTTTTAGAGTCAAACGGAAACATACATCTGTTCATATTGTTAGTCTGTAACGAAAGAATTTCCTCACCTTTAATAGTGAAAGATTAATGAAAGGAATACCTACTACATGATGTAAAATGGAAGGGCTTATAGAAATAATCATAATATTTTATTGTAAATTAGACGTTGCTGTACTCATTTCCTGACTGGTTAATTCAGTTTGAAGATCGGAGGAAAGGAACGGCATACCATCTCCTAACATGACCACGCCTAGTATTTTTTTTTCTTTTTTTAACCACAGCATATCCGGTGTAATATGGGCGATATGCCGTTGTATGCTATCCTCCAGGTCGGGAAGACTGCATGACATACCTGGATAGAAGTGACGTGGATTAATGTCAGGGGATCTCGAAGCTGCCTAGAAATGAAACTTTCTGGCAGATTAACCGGGACTCGAACCAGGGACCTTCGCCTTACGCGGGCAAGCGTTCTACCACTGAGGTATCCCGACACGACTCACGGTCCGTCCTCATAACTTTACTTCCGTCAGTACCTCGCCTCCTACTTTCCAAATTTCACAGAAGCTCTCCTGCGAACCATGCAAGACTAGCACTCCTGGAAGAAAGGATATGGTGGAGACATGGCTTAGCCACAGCCTAAGGGATGTTTCCAGAATGAAACTTTCACTCTGCATTGGAGTGTGCCCTGAGGCAAAGGTCCCATGTTCGACAACCGGTTCCGGCACACAATTTTAATCTGCCAGGAAGTTTCTCATCAGCGCACACTCCACTGTAGAGTGAAAGTTGCATTCTGCCCAGATATGTTTATGAAGCACATCTTTCAGTTGTCCTGCGCAATGTCGTGTCGCCCCATATTGCTTGAAAGTAGTGGTGGGCACACAGTTCAGTTCACACACGTGTTGCTCAAGGAGGTGTTTATAACGTGTAACTGTTACTGTAGACCTAACAGGCCTACTAGCTGTCATTCTCTCGAAGACAATGACCGGGAATGAAGGAGATTACGGAACTACACCACACAGTTGCTAAAGCTGAGTGCAGTGGATCTTCCTGCACAACTTGTGGGGAGTTCTGTGCGTTCATGCCACCGTGCATAGTAAAATGTAACTCGTTCGTACAAAGACTACTTCCTAGCCACGTACCATCCGTTTCCATACATGCCAAAAATGAAGACGAAGTCACGGCGTTGTAGCCTATTCTAGGGTTGAATTTGGTCCACATTACGAGACAGGACAAATACCCTCAGACTTTAAGAAAACTGTAGTAATTCCTATTCCAAAGATAGCAGGTGCAGACAGGTGTGAAAATTACAGAACCATCAGTTTAATAAGTCATGGTTGCAAGAAGGATGGATTATCTGGTAGATGCCGACCTTGGGGAAGACCAATTTGGATTCAGGAAAAATGTAAGAACACTGGAGGCAATACTCACATAACGACTTATCTTAGAAGATAGATTAAGAAAAGGCAAATCTACATTTCTAGCTTTTGCAGATTTAGAGAAAGCTTTTGATAATGTTGATTGGGATAGACTCTTTCAAATTCTGAAATCAGCAGGAGAAAAACATAAGGAACGGAAGGCTATTTACAACTTGTACAAAAACCAGACATTAGTTATCAGAGTTGAAGGGCATGAAGGGGATGCAGAGGTTGGGAAGGGTATAAGACAGGGTTGTAGCCCTTCTTCGATGTTGTTCATTTTGTACATTAAGCAAGATATAAAGGAAAGCAAGGAGAAATTCGGAGAAGGAATTAATGTTAAGGGTGAAGAAATAAAATCCTTGCGTTTTGCTGATGACCTTGTAATTCTGTCAGAGACAGCAAAGGACCTGGAGGAGCAACTGAATGGAATGGACAGTGTGTTGAAAGGATCATATAAGATGAACATTAACAATAGCAAAACAAAGATAATGGAATTCAGTCTTAGAAAATCAGGTGATGCTGAAGGAATTAAATTAGGTATCGAATCAATAAAGGTGGTAAATGAGTTTTGTTACTTGGGCAGTAAAATAACATATGTTGGTCGCAATACAGAGGAATGCAGGAATAAAGGAATACAGGGAAGAAAAGCGTTTCTGAAAAAGAGAAATTTGTTAACATCGAATATTAATTTAAGCGTAAGTGGAGTGTTGCCTTGTATGGGAGTGAAAAAAGGACGATAAACAGTGCAGACAAGAAGAGGATTGAGGCGTTTGAAATGTGGTGCTCAAGAAGAATGCTGAAGATTAACTGGGTGGATCGAGTAACTATTGAGGATGTACTGATCAGAATTGAGGAGAAAAGGAATTTCTGGCATACCTTGACTAAAAGAATGGATCGATTGGTAGGATACATTCTTAGACATCAAGGAATTGTGAATTTAGCGTTGGAGGGAAGTGTATGGGGTAAGAACCGCTGAGGGAGACCAAGAGATGAATACAGTAAGTACTTGCAGATGGATGTGGGTTGCCGTTCTCATGAGGAAATGAAAAGGTTTAATCAGGATAGAGAAGGGTAGAGAGCTGCATCAAACCAGTCTCCGGACTGAAGACAACAATACGTGACCAGTGTAAAATGTGCAGCAAAATCTTTTGAACTGTTGACCAAGGGAGAGAAATTTCCTATGCCATAGCTCGAGCGCCTGCTGCAGAGTTAAAGACAAGTTCTGCATTTCGGCTACATCTGAAGCAACTTCATTAATAACGGCTGTGAGTGGGTCGCCTCCCTCTCCTTCTGGTTCATCATATTTCTTCATCATAACCTTCAGCCCATTTGTTGACATGTAGCACAGACATACATTACTGGATTGGAAAACTTATATCTGTGACTGAAGTCTGACGCCACCAATCAAAAAGATTCCGTACGGAACTTCTATGATCTTCTGACACGATAGGACACTGTAAGCTTTACTAGTATGTATGAACATGATTTGCATTTGAGCTAATACTTACGCAATAATTGAATTTAACTCCTAGGCCTACATGGATTATGAGAAGAACGTGTTACGTGTGGTTAAATTTTACTTACCGTCCTCGTGGCCTCGCGTGATTGTGTTTGTGTTGTCAATCAGGAGACAATAAAATGGTTATGTCATAAAATCTTGGTTTTACGAGGCCTATTACTTTTACTGAGTCAACCATAGAGCAGGAACAACATTACTTCTTTGCTTCATCGTCTGTACGAAACAATAATCAAGTCACACTGCGTGGATTTCTAAGAATATTAATATCTTGCTAAATACGTTCTACCGTTTTGTTGATATTGCGAAGATAATGAGAGGCCGCCGGGATGGTAGGTAAAATTTTACTGTTACATACAGTTAAATCGGAAGAAGTTATCAGAAAACACGAAGAAGAATAAAGATATGTGTTATCCACGCAAATGGCAGATTCATAACGGGCATATTATTTTAAAAAAGGCCGAAGTTGTTCGAAACAGGCAACAGATTAATGAAAACAGAAAACATGGCTCACTAGTGTGTGTGTATCAAAGGAAACTAGATTTTGTAAAAACTCTCAAAACAACTTATAATTACCATACAACTGAATGAAAATCCGAAGTTGAATGAAATTGGTAACAGATTAATAAAAACAACAAATCAATGCGACTCATTACTATATGTGTCAAAGCTTACTCCAGCTAAAAATATTAGGGCCATGTACAATATACGAATTTCCCATGTGTCAACACTCTAAAGACGATATAGCTACGTCAATTCATCCGCATTTTAAGACCATTTTCTGTAATAACACACATGACTGCTTACAAGTTTATAGTATAGAAATATGGCCGCGAAACTTAAATGATACTGTATACGGCATTGCCAGTCTAGTAATATGTGTCTGTAACATTGAGCCAGTCATCTCTATAGTTTATCCTCGATGTATAATTATTTCTCTGAGCACATAACTGCAGCGTGCTAGCACATTTATATGTTTTGCTCATGATTTGGTGTTGTCCGCCATGTTCGATTATGACAAACAAATTTCCGTAAGTTTGTACGTGACGAGAATTGTTTGCTTACCTCTTGTTTTGAGCTTTATGTCAATACATGATGTAATAAGCTGGCAAGAAACTAAATATAAGCATCTATGACTGGCACGCTCAGACAACTGAAGTTCAACGTCCAGGCACAGAATAGGGAGCATACAGAAGGGAAAGCTGGGGGCGGCGCCTTTTATCTGTATGTTACCAAGCGTTGCGCTCGACGCCATATTGAAAAGCAGTAAACGCGGAACTATAGCCAGTGAGTACTTTGGCTGGAAATGGACTTTTTACGAAGTGCAGCTAATTTCACCGACTTTTACGAAAGGAAACGGCTTTTCATTATGCTCTCATCTATTTTGCGCCCTCTTCTTGCACTTAATTGTAATCCAACGAAAAAAATAGGCCTAAATTTTAATACAACTACGAAAATGTACGGTGGAATCGATGATCGTTTTATTTGGTGCTTATCTCTAGAAAAATCCCAAATAACGCGGAGTTACGTTTGGGAAATTAGATATAAAGTGACCTTACAACTGCCAGATTTTATTTGACATGAATAAATTCGCACAAAATATTGAGTCAGACTTAGCAGTACAACGTGATTACACAAAACTAATGACGACTGGGCATATATAAAAGATGTATTTGCTTTAGGAGTATCATTAATTTACTGATCGGAGAAGGGCATATAGAGGAATCTGTCAACCACAGAGCAGGAACAGCATAAAATAATTATTCCCCTTAATCTACTTGTTTGAGTATCAGAAGAACATTCGTTGCCAACATTAGCACGCTATGCCTTCAATGTCGTAAGTAACATTTTACCTGCCTACTTATGCACTATTCTTTGTCATTCATTTTATATTATTTCTTACAACGTTAAACTTATAAAATATAAATGTACTTCAACATTTCGATGCTGTTGAACTGCTGCAGCAACAGCAACAGTGAGAGTTATCGCCAAGAGAAAAAGCAAGGCTACTTTTTATAATTATGCACACATTGCTCTCATTCGAAACTGATAACATTTAACTTTCACTGCACATATAGCGGCGTTCACTTACTGCTCAGCATGTTTTGGGAAGGTGAAGAAACTTATGTCCTTATTCGTATGAGAATTATTGCGGCAATTAGGTGCTGAACACCATCGGCCGCCTTTACTTTTATTGCTGCTCGCAATAAAAACGGAACAGCTACACCTACTGACACAGAGTTCTTTCTTTTTATTGCACCAAATACTTGTTTGATTTTATGCGATTGAGGCAGCTAAAATACACAATTAACAAACAAAGACGGCGCATTACCACGCCACAGAGTAGGGAGTGACCACGCGTTTACTGCTTTTCAAGATGGCCGACAGACTACAGCGGGAGTTTCCTTTCTGTATACTCCTTATTCTGTGGTCCAGGTAGTATAAAGATCAATGCAGCTGTTTCTATCAGCGATATTCCCACAATGCAGCGCTTCTGTTGTTGCCGTTCTGCTAACACCTCTTTAACAGCAGTGCACGGTCTTTTTTCCCGATAGCCGCTGCAGTTGGTATGAAAAACTTCAACTACCTTGACTGTTTGCGCCAATAGACACTTCACAATCGACATCAACAAGAGTCGATAAACGACCAACTGATGGCAAACCAGGTAACATCTCATATTCTGACTGCCTACAGCGCCATATTTTCGCGTGGTGTCAGAAAATTGAACTATAATTTTTTCCGTTACACACTGCGAGTGCATCGATTTCGTAACACACCCACGAAGTTTCAGCGTGCTGCGGCAGCATCCACAACACCGCTATTTTAATGTTTATTCGCCTATAGTACCCGCCTTTTTTAACTTCTTTAATTCTGAAAATGGGGAGGGTACTATTAGAGGAAGCTTCGTAAATTCAATAGTGCATTCGTTTGGTTCAGGATGGGCTGAATTTGTTAATCATTTTGTCACACTTTATATGAAAAACTTATTTTATTAGAACTTTTTATATAATAAATATACAACTAGTATGTTGATCAATGTGTCAAAATTTCGATCGCTGAAGTCCGCCTGTGTTATACTCTTCTCACGTTGCTGTTCGTGGCTAGCAGAAATCACCTAGTGTTACAAGTAAACACCTGAATTACGAAAACTTCAGTTTCACGACTTGCAAACTCAGCAGCTCTGAAGTTAAACGTTGGCATTAACCCAACTCTATTATCACCGGTAATAATTTTCGTATGTTTTAATAGTATAAATCTGTTGCCAGTGTTCCAAGAGCCAGCGGCAGGCAATGTTGCCGAATTTCGTGTAAATTAGTGGTACCGAATTTCACGTAATTAACACTCATGAATTTTTGAGAGTTATTAAAAGTTCATATTTTTACCTCAAAAATTAATGGGAGTAACAAGTGGTGCGGTACTACAGCCGAGTAAATGCAGTATAATAGCCGTGTATAATGCACCATTAGCTATGAATTTTGATACAAAAATATTATTTAGTGTTCATATTAAGCTACGCAATTTTCATCTTCAGCTGCCTACAGGGCAGGGGAGCAAAATGATCTCGCCAGTGTTAAAATTACTATATTTATATACCTTATTTTCTAGAATTGTTATGTATAGAACTTCAAAATTTTGCTAGCTACTTTGAGCGTATAATGTTAGCCCACTGCACTAGAACCAATGTTTTCTTTTTGTTGGTATAACATTTATGAAGTTTTTACCGTAACCACATTTTATTGGAAAAGAATTAACAACAATTTCCTTGGTTCAGAAAATTAGCTACAGTTTGTTTTGACTATAGTTCAGTGACCTCTTTTATTTGTTCTGTAGCATTTCTGAAAATTTAAATGTTATTGGTTTAGTGTTTTGTGAGATTAACACTAAAACTGTTGAACGCCAGAATATGCGAATAAAGTAATTTATTATGAAAGGTGATGAGTCGGTCAATTAGTCAGTCAGTCGAGACATTGCCTTTTATATACTGTCTAGAGATATAGAGAAGAACTTACAACAAATTCATAGACTGGGTATTCTCAGTGATTTAGCACTGTAAAAATGTTCGTCGAATTTGGTTGCCGCAAGGAGCGATGTCACTCGTATTTTAGCGCTCTGTAATATTCTTAGCTCGTACACAATTATTGTTTGCACGCCCTGTGGAATTATATGGTGGTGATCGTAATATGCTGGTATCAATGACACCACATTTCGTAATTGCCAGTCTAGTTAATGTATTAGTGGTACCGCAAGTAAACCATTGTTAACGGGCAGAAGTGATAGACACAGAAATATTACGAGAAATTAAAGTTTTTATATTCGAGGAAAATATATTCAAATATCTGTGCAGAGGCGTCCTTGTCCCAGCAGTTAGGTACAGGTAATTTAAGCGACCTATTTTTGTGACACGTAATACTCTGCAGAGAGAATTCTATTTGCGCATGTGGCTGACAACTCTGCTTTGAGGGCTTTCGTGAGGCGGAAACCAATTTTCTTCTCAAAGCAAAGCCATTTCCTCTGTGTTACGCTTCGTCACATCAAAGCTACGTCTACATAATTATGTTTACCGCCTCTAGTTCTTTCCGTGCCTTCGCTCGTTGAGAACAAAACTGCAATGTAGTCTCTCACTGAAGTTTTCGGTAATGGTGACGAATCGGAAAGGAAAACAAAATGAAAACCTCACATGGCTCTAAGACACTAGCGGATGGTCCTGCGTGTACCAAAGTTGCCTTTCTTAAGCTTCACTGTTCAAATAGAGGGAAGGGGGATTTGCTATACACACACCTTCTGACACGAACATTATAATTTAAAGTTCTGAACGTAGATTTTTTTTACCAGATTTCATAAATAATTATAATATTTCAGTTAAATGTAAATCGAATTTCAGTTTCAGTTGTAAATGCGTCCGTAGTGAATTTCATATTTAGTACATTTAGGTTCAGAACTATATTTATCCATCAATATCCTTAAAAACTATACTAGGGTAAAATTCAACAATTGTGTATTTAATTTCGTTTGTGGAGGTCTTTATATAGCCCGTATCAGACCTGTTAATAAGCTTTATCTGCTCCTCATTACAAGAACAAGATGAAATTTTGTGTAATTCATCATCTATCCTACCACAGTATCTCTACGACAACACCAGAGCCTCATCAACCAACAGCAACACATTACTACTCGCTCTGTCCGTCATATCTTTTACGTACACAGAAAATAATAGCGATCCTATCACACTTCCCTGGGGAACTCCTAATGAGACCCCTGTTGTCGTGGACAACGTACTGACTTCGAGACACTGACATATCTACGAACATATTCCAGAAGCTCGCAACACCCCATCAAACGTCTTTCGGATCTCAAGGAATAATGCAGTCTGCCCTTCATCTCTGGTTCTCGTAATTTCATGTGAGGAAAGGACATGCTTTCTATAGCCATGCTGATGCATGGACAGGAAGTTTTCCATTTCTAGGAAATTTTGTAAAATATCATCCACTCCAGCAGGCCGTCTGGTGCAGCAACCAAAGCAATGTAATTTCTAACAAAACAGTCATGGTTGGATTAATTCATTTCGGTGCATCACCAGAAACAGGAAAATAAAGTTGAGGGTACTTTACAGTTCTAATCTTAACTTGCACAGTGATACTAAGAAAATAGATGTTTACAGACTCTAAAGTAATACTTTACATCAATCGTCGTGAAAAATGTTTGTGCCAAAGCCTAGCACAATGCGCTAATTTTATTGGGGTTTGGTTGGGATAGGGAGACTAAACTGCAAAGGTTATCAGTCCTCCGGTAGGGTAGGGAAGGAATGAGGATAGGAAAGGGGCTTAAGAAAGGAAAAACAGTCTGGGATGTGAAGAAGGGAGGAATACTGCATTGTGTGGTGATTGCGACTCGGTATTGTTGCAAACCATTTAGCCTACCAGAAAACACCAAACCATAGTCGCAAACAGTACCGGCGGAAGGGCCGGGCGAGCTGAGCGACCGCCCGGGGCGGGAGTTTGGGGGGCACCAAAATCCTTGCTAAATTTATATTATTTAAACAATGAACTAAAAATTAACTTTGTCGTAAATTGTGTAGCAACCTCATGCCATAGGCCTCACTCTTTATAGACGAAGTCCAGTTCAAGTCTCCAAACGAGAGTTCCCAGTAAACAGCGAGGGTCGCCGATTTACTACAAGTAACTACAAAAGACGTCTGCACATTGGAGAAGAAGTTGCTCGTAGTTAGCTTATTTATTCAGTGACTAAGAATGCAATATTTTGTTTCTGGTGCCGTCTTTTCGGTAGTACTACAATGTTACTCTCTTTTCGTGAAGTTTTTCGGCTTGGAAGCATATGGCCGGACTGTTATCAGACCATGATAGATCTTTGAGTCACATTAAGGCTTTCCAATCGTGGTTTGAACTTGCAAACCGATTACAGTCAGGTAAAACAGTTGACGCTGAAAACCAAGCAATAATTCGCAAGGAAACTGAGCGTTGGAAAGAAATCTTCAAACGACTGCTGCGTATAATTCAGTTTCTTCCTTCCCAGAACTTGGCACTACGTGGTCAAAATGACACTATTTACTCAAGAAACAACGGCAATTTTCTCACAATAGTTGAGTGTATTGCACAGTTTGATGTTACTATGGCTGAGCATTTGCGATAAATAACATGTAAAGAGACACATGTACATTATTTGAGCAAGGAAATTCGAAATGAAATACTTGAACTCCTTGGGTCAAAAATAAAGGATAAAATGTTGACTGATCTAATGAAAGCGACATATTATTTCATAATATTTGATTGTACACCAGACGTAAGTCATACAGAGCTAATGACACTTATTGTTCGTTTCGTGAAGGTAGAACTGGGTAGGGTACCATCCATGTAATAACATTTCCTTGGGATTTTTGTGCATAAATGATTCTTCAGGAGAAGGACTAACTACCACTATTTTGGAAGAATTAGAAAAACTGAAAATTCCTCTCTCAAACATGCGTGGGCAAGGGTATGATAACGATGCCAATATGAAAGAAAGCACTCAGGCGTTCAAAAAAGAATATTAGATCTAAATAGATCTAAATAGCATTTTTTGTCCCTCTCATTCATTGAATTTGGTTGTGAATGATTCTGCAGATTTGTTTGCTTTATTGCAAGAAGTATAAAATTATTTTTTTCTAGTTCGACATATCGTTGGTCTGTTCTGCAAAAACATATATCCAATTTCTCTTTGAAACCTCTTAGTGATACTAGATGGGGGAGTTGTATTGGTGCTGTCAAATCGTTTCGCTACCAGTTAGGAGAAATTTACGATGCTCTTTACGAAGCATCCAAGGACTCAAAGATAGAAGTTTTGAGCAAAAATAAGGCATGTTCCCTGGCTAGGAAGCTCCTGAATTTTAAGTTAGTTTGTGTTGTGGTGTTTTGGTATGAAGTTCTTTCTTGTGTTAATGTCGTTAGCCATTTTTGCAACAAGACTCACTGAACATTCAGCAAGAAGTTGATCTACTTAAGAAAACCAAGTGTCGCCGGGCAGCTCAGCGAAACATTTTTTTTTAATGACATTCATCCAATAACGGACAAAGAGTATATACTAAAGTGTGGCAAGGACTTACAACTATCTTTAACAGACAATGATTACTGTGATATTGACGGATTTCTGTTATACCAAGAGCTCTTACTTTTACCTTCATTTCTCGGTTCTGAAAGTGGGAGCAAACCGTTGCAAGTACTTACATATATTTGTAAGAACTCCCTTATTGGGTTATTTCCAAATGCAACTATTGCTCTAAGAATCTTACTTCCCTGTAAGTGTAGCTTCAGCAGAAAGTAGTTTCTCCAAGTTGAAACTTATAAAGAACTACCTACGATCAACGATGACGCAAGAGCGTCTTGTAGACATTTCTATGACTTTTATTGAATGTGGTGTTCTGTGTGAGCTTGACACTGAAACTTTAGTTAAAGACTTTGCAAAGGAAAATACAGAAAAGTTAACTTTACTTAGCATTGTAAACAAGTCAAAGGACAATTTGCATTAAAACTGTATAAAGATATAAAATGATATTACTGCTTGTATTATTTGTAGTACGAAATCTTTGTACAACGCTGTTACAAAATATATTTGTATGTTCTTTTGTTCATATATGTGTTCTCTTTCGCAATTAACAAGGTTGTTTAAGTATATATGTCTAAATAAATGCTGTATCGCATCATCAATCTTAATTTTATATAAATCGTTCTGTAAATTTCTAGTCAGTGACGTAGAATATTCTACATGCTGATGTGTAAATAATTGTTTCGTATATCGTTAACCAAAACTTACTCTGTGTATTTAACTGATAAAAGTTAAGATCTTACTCACTTTGATAATTGATTCTTATAGTTATAGTTATAGTTATAGAATTCAAAGAGTTATCCTTTAAAAGCAGCTATCTGTACGGCAGCATATCAAATTTAAAGTTAGTAATACCAATGGGTTGTAGGGCGCGCTATATGGATTCTTTGCCCGGGTGATAATTTCCCCTTCCGCCGGCCCTGGTCGCAAATCAACCGTTAGAGTGAAGGAGAAGACAAGTGTTGCATCAACCAATAAGCAAGTCATTAGGCCTAATATAAACTAAAAACAACAACTCTACTTCCTCAAATCTGAACGTACCACCACCTTGTATAAGACATTGAAAAGTAGAAAGTTTACCAGAAATTGAATGAAAGAAGTACCATGCACCGGAGAATCAGCAAGGAATAGCACCGGCAATGTGATTAACGCCACGCAGGAAATTAAACAATATAATTGAAGATCTCTTTCCATTACGAGGAACCTTAACACTAATTGTGGGGTTCAACAATGATTATACTCAGTCATAGTTAGTCTACTTTTATTACAAAAGGGACAATTGAAATGTTAAACATTGGGTTACACTTTGGTTTTGCTAACAGAATATGAAAATAAGTAGTTCTTTTTAAAATTAGAGCGAGCAGTGTGGCTTATCTGATCACATGCAGATCGGCGCGATGTCGAATTTTTTTTTTTTTTTTTTTTTTTTTTTTTTTAAATCACTAGATTCAAAACAACGTCTTCACATAACAAGCGAAACTGTTGGCGGAATTCATTAAGTCACAACAATCAGTTCTCTTTATGTCTCTACCATATCCTTGCAATTACTTTAAACAGACAGCACTCCGCCACTTACGTCTGCACACTTAATTTCTGAATTAAACAAGAGTCTAAATATGATTTAGTCACTGATATAAAATCATTTGACTTTCACCAACAAGGCTACAATGCCCTCCGTGTATACCTGTATTGTCACTACCATCAGCACAGTTTTAACATTTTTATACATTTCTCCTTCCCTGTTTGGAACATGTCCTCCTTAGTTCATCATACACGAAAACAGCAGTGAATCCAATGTCCATAATTCGTTTGAACAAATTCCTCCACATCACGCCTAAACATGACGATAAATTGCTCACACACCACACAGCCGGCTTTCAGTTCATACTCTCGCTGCTCGACAGCCACTATAGATAGTCTGCTCGCTCTGTCTCGATTTACAAAGTCACAGAATACATTTAACTCATACAGCACTTTCTGTAATAACAACATGCAAAATATAAAACAAGGAAGCTCAAATATTCTATATATTCGAATAACAAGAAAAAAAAATAACAATTCAGTTCATAAAAGCAACTACACATCACAGTTCTTTACCATTATAACATGCTGCGAATACCTACATCGTACATATGAAATACAAGAGAAAGTGACAGGAAGAAAGAAGAAAAAATTACACCAGAACAAAATCATTTCAACAACCTACACTAGTGATGCCTTTACAATTGGCTCGGGACCCCGTGCTCGCCACGCACGTACTCACGAAAGAACCGGGCTTGGGGGCCTAATTTTATGAAACGCTGAGGTAAAATCTGCAATTTCTCAAAATTTCTGTAGAGTTCTTACTATTGCGATCATGCAGGATAGTGCTACACTTAAAGTTCTCTTGTATTTTGTTGCTATTTTCATAGGTTTTTGACAGGTGCCTTGCAGACAGCGCTACTTTAGATACCAATACTGCCAGGCTTTGGAACGAAATCTTATTAACGATGACTTATGTAATCTATTATTATTTTAAAGTCAGTAATACTCTGTTTTCTTAGTATCACTGTGCACTATAAGATTAAGCTTGTACAGTTTTATTTTCCGGTTCTGGTATTCCCCAAAAAGGCGAAATGTGTTGATCAAAATAAAGTATTTGATCCAATAAAATGCATTTTTAAAACCATCAGCTGTTTATTCAAAACTTTCTATATCTACCAGTTTCGGTCAATAGACCATCTTCATGGATAAAAAGGTGTTAAAACTGAATGGTAAAATGCATCAAATAAAATACATCTAGCTGAGACAAACAGGAGTCATTATAATGAAAAGTGTTAAAATTACAGTGGTCACCTATCAGTCAAACACAACATAAAAGGTAAGAACAGACTACAGTCAGTTTTAACACCTTTTTATCCATGAAGATGGTCTATTGACCGAAACTGGTAGATATATAAGGTTTTGAATGAACAGCTGATGGTGTTCAAAAATGCATTTTATGAAATATATTACGGCTGTTGACGCTCGCCTCACCAAAGAATAATTGATCAAAGTCTGTGTTTTATTAGGAATCAAGTGAATGTATTATATTCGAATGATGAATATGTTCAAGAATTATGCAGCATCTGATGTTAATGGTATTGATCAGTAATTATTAGGGTCAATTCTCTTACCTTTGTTGTAAAAAGGTGCGCAGGTGCGCATGCATTTTTCCCAATCGTTTCGGACTTTTCACTGGGCCGCGCGGGAGTATCCGAGTGGTCTGGAGCGCCACGTTGCGGATAGCGCGGCGTCCCTCAGGCATGGACGTTTGCGTTGCTTTTAGTATCAGTTAGTTTGTAAGTTTAGGGACTGATGACCCCGCAGTTAAGTCCCATAAGCTTTACAACATTTGTTTTCAACTTTGCACTGGACCAAACATTCGCAATAAATACAAGCTAATACCATGGAATACTTGAAATGCTCGTGCCGAGCTACCGGACCATCACTCAATTTCTGAGAGAGCTCGTGTCTTTAATCCACGAACAGAGGAATGTTAGTGTTTATGTGCTCTTATCTCATGAACTACGCGTTGTACTGTGATACAATTTAGAAGGTAGTTTCAATAATATGTGTGTATACTGTCTGTAAAATTTCCTGTGGCTACAATTTGTAGTGTACAAATTATAAATTGTAACGTCATACCGAATGGCGTAGTTTTATTCCATAAACAATGAAAAAGTAGTAAGCGAGAAACTTTTTTCCTTTCATCATTTTGCTATGGTTGTCATCGAGAAAAAGTTTAATAAAGGTTTGAAATTATGTTTAAAGTTTTTTACAAGTCGCTAAGTACTCTCATTCTCATATAGCGTATTTATAGAGTCTCGCCGCATTTTGTGACAGTTTTTTTTTCCGATTCCTATTGTTTATGACGTCATATCTTCTGAACCATGTGTCGCATGTAATTATTAACCCTGCAGCAACTATTACCTCACGGTAAGGAATGTGTGTACCAAATTTGGTTGAAATCGGCCCAGTGGGTTAGAAGAAAATGAACAGCATTGTCGCTAAATTCAGCAGTTTTTCGCCCATCTCATTGTTTATGACGTCATATCTCGTGACCTATGTATCGTACGTGATTCTTAGACTTATGGTAACCGTCTTCAAGGATTTAAGCTTCATAAAGATTGGAACAAAACTGTAGATTTGTATGAAACACGTACACACAACTACACGAACATACGGACATTCTGCTTTATATATTAGATTGGAAATTAAGTTTCAAATCCTGCTACTGGTTGCTACTCTGGCTTTGAACCGCGTTTAGAAAATAAACTGTCATTGCTGAGACACCTTCAAAATTGACAATAGAATTAATTAATTATTAGTTTCATTTGTACAATTTAAATTATATCGTCGCGGGAACCATTGTAAGGAATATAATAATTAGAAAAATGACGTAAAGAGTAACGTAAACTTTTTTTAAATTTCAGTTTCATCTGATCCAGCGTATACCAGAATCGGATCTTTGAGGAAAGATATTTTCTAAACGTACAAAATAAATAATTTCAAAAAAAAAAAAAAAAAAAAAATTGTAATAATTTACACCATCTTCTATCCTCTGTTTAGTTCTTTTTTCGCACTTTCCATTTTCTCTATATATTCTTTAACCATCAACTACAACAACTCCTAAATACTGACTTTTATATAAATACAAATACACAAATGTAAATAAAAATGTAAATAAATGAAAAGACTTATACATTTTAGCGTCATCATGGAAACAACTTTCCTTCTCTCTCTCTCTCTCTCTCTCTCTCTCTCTCTCTCTCTCTCTCTCTCTCTCTCTCTCTCTCTTTCTACCTCAAGTCTTCATCAGCAACCTCGATAATTCTCTAAAAATTATGACTGTTGTGTACATTGAGTCCGCCATCTTGGATCTGCCATTTTGTATTTTTCTTTTTTTGAGCTCATTGTACATCAGCAACCTAGATAATTCCCTAAATATTAATTTTATATGAATAAACTGTCAGTGGTGTACATAGAGCCCGCCATCTTAGAACCACCATTTTTCCACTTTTCGATATCGTATTCTTAGTTAGAAACTTATTTACCCTTACATATTAAGTTTGGTACAAGTTCAACAACTCGTTATATTTTGACCAGCATTTGGGGGTTCTGACTCACTGTGCAACATGAGGATATCTGAACGGTTTTCACTGACACCACGCTATGTTACTGATTTGATTCCAGTCACTCATTTCATATCAGTTCAGAGTGTTTTACTCATGGTTTAGTCCTACGGGTAGCTGCAGCGAACTTGTTCTTTCGGTGTCGTTGATGTTTACATCGTAAACGAAAGGAACGGAAGCCAGAAAGTTAAAAACATGACACACTACACTGGCTTCTCGGCACCCAGTAACACGCTGCCAAGAGGTTAAACACGAAAGCCACAGCAGTGTAGTGGGCGCTGGCCACGAGTGAAGGAGCCTCACGTCTCCAGCTGTCTCTGAGTAGTTTACATCTTCCCTCTCACCACCTCACTTTCTTCCATCAACCTAACACACTTGATTTCTTTTCGTTTATATTGTTTCATCTCTCTAACTCCTTATGGGCATGGGGTGGGCTTGTAGTGGTTAAAAATCGCTACTCTTCAGTAAAGGTATTTTACAAAATATGGAAACACCTTACAATTTATTGACATGGTGATCGGAATTTATATTTCACACAATATAAAAAGACAAATGACAAATTGGATAATTATATACTACAAAAATTTGTAATTTATCTTTCAGTGAGTTTATACATTTTAACCACGTATGCTGCTTTCAGTACTTTTATTAAACTATGGTCCCAGTTCGCCTATGTTATATCACCGTGGCAAGCATGTAACCGAGCAAAAGTCGATAAGAATAGCGCTGTCAGTTTTTAGTTGAAGAAATAATATTTTATCAAAATTAAACAAAAGCCATATAAGATCGAAATAATAAAATAACAACAATATAAGGAACATCAGTTAAAAACAGAGGTAAAATGCAATTGTATGAAAGTCAGGATATAAACAAACATATGTAAATTGCTGTGAAATGCCAGACATTCTTGATGGTACCGGAACCATATATATGATATTAAATAATCAATTATTTATTTGCTATTTGCGAATTCTGCTGACGATAGCTGCATTGCTGAAGAAGTTCTGTTACAAATTTTCATTTGTCATCAAGTAACGGGGCATCTTCAGCAATGCAGCTGTTGTCGGGAGAATTCACAAAAAAAAAAAAAAAAAAAAAAAAAAAACGTTTAAATAATTGATTATTAAATATCATATGTAAGTTATTTACATCTACATACATACTCCGCAATCCACCGAAGGATGCGTGGCGGAGGGTACTCGGTACCAATACTAGTTACTTGCTTTCCTGTTCCACTCCCATGTAAAACGAGGAGAAAAGAAATACTTGTACGCAAGTGTACAAATCCAAATCACTTAGAGCTTACCTTTGTGGTCTTCACGCGAAATGTAGGTTAGGGACAGTAGAATCGATTCGCAGTCTGCCTAAAATTCAGGCCCTCTAAATTTTGTTCAACAGTGTTTCCCTCCAGCTGCTCCCATTTGATTTACCAAAACATTTCAGTAACACTCGCGCTTCGATCGAATCTACCAGTTACAAACCTAGCCTGTATGTCCTCATTTAAACCGATCTGGTGGAGCAATACGACGAGGTCGTACAAGCGTTTTATATGCGGTTTCCTTTACAAACGAATGACACCTTTCCGAAATTCCCTTCCCCACGACTGTCCTTATATGCTCGTTCTGTTTCATGCTGCTGTACAGTGTTACGCGTAGATACAGGTATTTAATTCAAGCGACTCTGTCAAGCAGCACGCTACTAATTCTGTATTCCAACATTACGGGATTATTTCTTCTGCTCATCTGCATCACTTTACATTTTTCTACGTTTAGCGCTAGTTTCCATTCCTCACACCACTTGGAAATTTGGTCAAAGTCATTCGAGGATCCTACTACAGTCATTCAATGACGAAACCTGCCTGTACATCGCAGCATCATCTGCAAACAGCCGCTGGTCTACGTTTCATGACAGAAACGGACTACACTAATAATTTGTATGTTCAATTACATAAAACGTGACGGTGGCTGTAGAGACGAAATGGGACCATAGTTTATAATAAAATCAATATTGAAAGTAGCAAGTCTGGAGCAAAGTACATTATGTCATCATTATAAAAATGTATGCGTGTTTGAGTGTATGTTCCAGATCTTATTCTGAACTGCTGGACTGATGTGAAGAAAAATTACACACAGAATCCTTGCCGCGTAGGGTAAAAGCATCTTCCTACTAATACCTCAGGAGCTTTGACGTTATTAACCATGAAATGCCAAAACAAAATTGCCACATTATGCCGAATTTTTCTATATACGTTCTTAAACGAATTGGTACCAATCCTGGTACAATTATTGTATACCTCCTTGTAACAAGATGGGGGGCGTTCAGAACACAAGAGAATCAAGTCCAAATTTATAATGTTGGACTTATTCAGCCTTTAGATGCTACTTAACAAGGTCTTTCACAGCGTAAAAGATCCATGTTATACAAAGAGCTATTGTAATGCTGGCAACACTGTTGCGCATAATATAATGGGCTCAAATGCATCGTTATAGTGTTGGTGTGTGAGCTCGAAGAAAAGTGGATTGATAGCTACGAGTGATTCGTGTAAATATGTGGAAGACAACGTCTCGGTATACCATTGTTCAATCTCAGGTTAGCTAACAATAACTTTCCAAATATTATAAGGAAGAATGTATTAAAGACTTAATAACAAGCCTCTACATATAGGAAAATAATTTTATATTCAAACTCTTGTCAGAATAAGAACGTTAAATCGTCATTGTATCTCATCATGCTTTATCAAGATCCAATCATGAATGCACTGATCACAAATTCTTGATATCTGGACATTCTTCCTTAGTGGAGAAAGCAAGTAGGAAAATTCCGTACATTTACATTAAAAAAAAAAAATTATATGGACATTGTTACACAAGCAAAGAAAACGGATCCCATATTTGAGATTAGTTAAGTGAATTTTTCAGATTTCATTTCCACCAGAAATTAAGAGAGGTTAGTAAAGAACAGAAAAAATAGTTTATGGTAACGACACTAATTGACTGACTTCGAGATGCCTACATTTTGGAAAAGCATCTCTCGTTACCCTAATGCTTAAACATCGCAGGTCGGTAACGTCATCCCTTGACTTACTTATGTAATATCCAGCAGGAACCTCCTTACAAGAAACGTCGACCAATAACAAAACCGAAGAAAAATTACATGGCGGATCTGCTGCCTTATATTTCGTTTGTGTATCACCATTGTCCCGAAAACACTGCCACAAGAGCTTCGTCATCTTTGCAAGAATAGGCTGGACGAGAAGAAGACGAAAGTGAATTTACTTTTCTATGAATCTGCATTTGATCACTTCCTGTCTGGAAATATTTCTTAAAAAACGAAAACAATGAATAAAGTTAAAATTATATATACAAAAAGTGTATTTTCTTCACGGTTTCCTTAACAGAACCAGAAGACCGCAATAAAGACGGAGATGCACATTCAGTACTTTCAGCGCTTGAAGGAATCGAGTCAAAAATTTTCCTTTATTCACTATGAGAAGACATTTTTCAATATGTCTTCTGTAATTAGGACATTTGATAACTGTACTTATCTATTGACCCGAAACTTTAAGTCCATTTACCTCGAAACTTACTTAAGTGACTTGATACTTTTGTGTTCGGTGCGCATAGAGGAAGGGGGAGGGGTTTTAAAAGCAATCTACGCCACATGATTCAGAATATACGATGTTATTAGCAATTAAAGTCACAAAACTATCCTGCCACATATAGCGACGCGTAAATAACGAGACTTCACTCATGCTCTGTTTACGAATAAGAGCAGTTATCGACTTGCTACAAACATTACGTAATTCAAAGCTTTACAAAAATTTTATTCCCTGACATACTCAGCAGATTAATGAAAGGAAAGAAGTTTATTACTAATTTTCAATCTTCGGCATGATGTTAAAAATGGTACTTCTACACGACTAATATTGTGCAGACAGTATTTATACACACTACTGAATGTACGATCGAAATTAGATCATATTACGACACATAGGTGAGGAAATATGACGTCATAAACAATGCGCTACATCAAACATAGCCCCATCACGAATGTTGTTTTAATTTATTAGTACCAACTCTATTGGCAACACATTTTACATACTGTTTCACGATATTTCAATTCACGTACCTCGAAAATTACATTATTGTAGGACACATTATCAGGAAATGAACCAAACGAAAAAGGAAACTGGACAGAAAGTGGGGCAAAAGGCAATTGACAGAGAGAGAAGGAGGTGGACTAACGTACATTTTTGTGTCAATATATAACAGAGAAAGAGGAAGATTAGACCCTAGTGTCGAACGCGCCGTCGACAGCGTGGGAGACCCTCGGTTGTTTGGATAGAGTTGGGTATGGATACAGGCCGTGCCCTTTCATAGCAATCATCCCGGCATTTTCCTGGAGTGATTCAGGGACCTCACACAAAAACGTAAACTTGGATAGGAAAGGTGGATCTGAACCACTGTCCTCTCGAACGCGAGTCCATTATGTTATTAATGCGCCACCTCGTTCACTCGGTTGGAGTCAAGTTGACAAAAGTGTAGGGTATCCGAGGTGTGCAGGGGTAGGGTGGCGAGTTTTCTACAACTGCATCCAAACTCCGCAAGCCAGCTAAAGGTGTCTGGTGGGGTGTATTTTGCGTGCCTTTGTCAGTTTCTGCTCCTATTCCAGTCGCGTATGGTTCGCAGAGAAAAAGATTGTCTTTGTGTCTCCTTGTGGACTCTAACGTCTCTAATTTTTATCCTTGTGGTCTTTCCGCGAGCTATAGATACCAAAAGGTTCAAATGTTCGTAAACCTATTGCACCAAACTGCTATGGCTATCAGTTCCTAGATATACAAACTACTTAAACGAACATACACTAAGGAAAACACATCAACCAATGCCCGATGGAAGACCCAATCCTCCCGTGGGAACGGCCGCCCAATTCGTAGCATGACGCCTTTGACTACGCGGCCATTCTGCGTAGCTATACGTAGCAGTAAGTTTGGAAAGGAGAAAGCGAGGTACTGGCAGAAGTAGAGTTGTGAATCGTGACGGGATGGCTGAGAGGCAGAGCGCTTTCCCGCGAAAGGTAAAAGTCCCAGGTTCAAGTCCCGTTTCCGGCACACAATTTTAATCTGCCAGGAGTTTCAAGCAACATATTGGTTGAGTCCTCATGAAACGTATGCTCTCGGTACTTTGACAGAAGTCCTTGCTGCGATAGAGGTCGTCGTTCTTGCAGAAAATCTATCATCTATCTATATCTATAAATGTGAATGTCTGTTCGGTGTACGTTTATCACGTCTGAACCAGAAGACATACAGACCTAAAAACTTGTACACTTACTAAAGTCTACCCGGGGAAGGCCTTAGGTACGGATTTATGGCGATAGGATAGCTATTTATCTGTATATATTAATGTGAATGTCTCTTCGGTGTACGCTTATCACGTCCGAACGACAAGACGCAGAGACTTAAATATTTGTACGGTTACTAATTTATACCTGAGGAATGTTTTAGGCACGAATTTATAGCGAACTGATAAATATTTAGTAATTTGAAGAATATAACGCGAAATGCGGAACAATAATTACTCTTTGAAAATTATATTTACTCTTTGAAAATGGGTTTATTGGTTGCATTGTTGCTTGAGGGTTGATAATGATAAAAGGGTGGAGTATATTGGGATGGAAAGTTATCGGTGTATATAAAATTCTACGTGTGTGTGTGTTTGTTAATATTTCGCTCTGCAGCGAAAACTACAGAACGCAAACGATTGGTCTGTGTGTAATTGTTGTCCGAAGTCTCCCGTTATACACCATAGCAGTTCCACGCCCATACCCATAAGGGGGTGGAAGATATGGTGGTTGAAAGTCGTCAAATTATAAAAAAATTCGGACTGAAGGCCAGCGATGACGTTTGCGACTCTATAGCAAGGAGGTTACATACAGCGAAACGTGATGCCACAGACCTTATCTTTGGTCTATGCGTGCTACAATGTCTTCAGCTCTTTCTCTGTAAGGATAAGCATACGAATAAGAAAATATAAGAATAAATAAATAAAGCAGTATAAAAGAAATTTATTTTAACATATCTTTTTAAAAAAACTCGATTTGACGTTTCGCGCATTAGCTATCATAACCAACACGCGAGCCGAGCCGCGGGTTTAAGCTAGTACCTTATAAAGATAACAGCGGAAAACCTGTGACATTCACGGGTCTGTCTCGCGGCAGTACGTACTTGGCTGTTCGGACGTTTAGCTGCCGGAAGTTTACGTCACGTGACTGTCCCGTATGTAAACCCAAGGCTGCAGCAAGGTGGTTAGAATATTTGGCTGCAGTCCTGCTCCTAATGGAATTTGTTCTTGAAACTATTGAAGAATTCAGTTTAACGTGAGCTGTGTAATTCCCACCTCATGTTGTAGTCGTTAATCTACAATAAACAAAACGGGGTAAAAGTTAAGCAATAAGCCGTCATTGCTATTTTCTTAGTTTGTGCACAGGATGCCAAAAAAATACTCAACGGAAACGTGTTTGTCTTCTCTTTCTCTGTGATTATCTGGAACTCTTAACTCTTATAATGAAATGTGGTTAACATTTCAAAATAAATGTGGCGAAAACGTTGACACTGCAGATCAGCTTACCACCACGACTCATTTCGCATACACATTTGTCGGCATTGCCAACTCAAAATAGCTGTCATTGTTCAACAGAACCTGCAATACATTCACGATTTCAGGTGTAAGCTGTGCACTGTCATATTTGGCCAAAACAGGCAAATCCTTAAATGATTAACAAGTGCTCGAGTAACTTTTTTTAGTTATGCCTAAAATGGGTAAATTCGTACATATAGTTATTGAACTTAATGAAGTATTGCAATTTATCTTCTGAATACACAATCGGGTATAACTGAAGACTGGGATACCATAAGTCAGCTTTGACCCATGACGTCATCAACATGTCGGAAAACCAGTATACAGGATATCTTGAAACTTCTGTGTTGTAGGCTAGATAATAAATAATCTTTTGTTAACCTCGTAAATTACAGACGTTTGTATATCAGTTTGGTGTGTTTAAGTATTTCGACATAACAAACGTGACAGTTAAATACTGAAAATATCAGACTACTTCGTTTTTCCACAGAAATTCCGTAGCATGCCATAATCATCCAATTTGGTTCTCAATGCACTGCAGTAAAAACAGGAAAAAAATTAAATTACTTTATTTAGCATCTTTCATTCATTCAAATACTAACCAAAGCTATCTATGGCAGTATTTCGTGGTCCAGTACGAATTACAGAGTAGGGCGTTACTCGAATGGAGCATAGTGGGTTAACATTTTATTTGGTGGCGTTTTAATAAACTGCATCTTGATAATGCACTTGATAATGGGTGCACTACACTAAGGAAGCGGCTACTCGGGTAGCAGAGTACTTGTGGAGTGCAAATGGTTTTTTTTTTTTTTTTTTTTTTTTTTTTTTTTTTTTTTTTTTTTTTTAGGCTAGGCGCTAACTCTGGTGAGCACTCGCCTGTCAGCATTCAAACAGCGAATTCAGGCCACTTTCGGAACAAAAATTCGAACATAAAAATATTAGCCGCGAACTTACAGAGTATTAGAAACAAAGTTTCCGAATTTGCAGCGCTGCATGGAAGTTATTACGCTCAGATAGTTTTAGGCACCGAAAGCTGGCTAAATGATGATGTGGCAAGTTCAGAAATATTTAGCGAAGCGTGGAATGTATATCGGAAAGATAGATCTGATACAACTGGAGGAGGAGTGTTCATCACTGTGGACAAAGATATTGTTTCTACTGAGATCGAGGTTGAAAGTAACTGTGAAGTTAACTGGGAACGCATAACAAGTCTAAAAGAAGAAAAGTTAATAGTTGGGTGTTTTTACCGGCCCCCCAGTGCTGCTGTAGCAGTTTTAGAATCATTCAAGGAAAGTCTACACCAGGTAGTGCATAGGTAACCGGGCCATGTAATATTAGTCGGAGGTGACTTCAACCTTAAGAGTATAGATTGGGACCTCGCTAGTTACATTTCAGGCGGTACAGACAAGCAGTCTTGCGAGCTACTTTTGGACACATTCTCCGAAAACTGTCTTGAGCAGTTAAACCGGCAATCCACGCGCAATGGAAATATTCTAGACCTTATAGCCACAAACAGGCCTCACCTTATTAACGATGTCTGTGTAGAGACAGGAATTAATGATCATGATATCGTCATAGCGTCGATGGTGACCAAAGTTCATAAACCAGTCAAGAAGGCTAGGAGCGTGTTTTTGTTGGGAAAAGCCGACAAGCAAATGTTACGATCGCACTTAGAAAATGAATGGGCATCGTTTAATTCTGGGACTATGGATGTAGAGGAATTGTGGACTAAATTTAAGTGCATTGTTAATGACGGGTTAGAGAAATATGTGCCAGTAAAGACGATTAAGGATGGAAAAGATCCACCGTGGTATAATAATAATGTTAGAACGCTGCTGAGAAAGCAAAGGCTGTTGCACTCTCGATTCAAAAAAGAACACGCAAATGATGACAGGCAAAAGTTAGTAGAGATTCGTGCGTCTCTAAAAAGATCGATGCGTGAAGCATACAATAATTATCACAGCCATACCTTAGCAAAAGATCTTTCCGAGAACCCGAAAAAATTCTGGTCCTATGTAAAATCGATAAGCGGGTAAAAGCCCACTGTCCAGTCACTAGTTGATCATTCCGGGGCAGTAATAGAAGAAAGCAAACGGAAAGCTGAAGTTCTAAATTTAACCTTTAAGAAATCTTTCACGCAGGAGGACCCCACAAATATACCATCATTTGATCAACGTACTAATTCCGAATTGGGGGACATAGCAATAGGTATTTCCGGTGTAGGGAAGCAGCTGAGAGAGCTAAATACGAAAAAGTCTGCTGGTCCGGATGGAATACCAGTTCGGTTTTACAAAGACTATTTTGCGGCATTGGCTCCCTACTTAGCTTGCATTTATAGCGAATCTTTAATTCAGCGCAAAGTTCCTAGTGATTGGAAAAAAGCGCAGGTGACTCCCGTGTATAAGAAAGGAAAGAGAACTGACCCATACAATTACAGGCCAATATCGTTGACATCGGTTTCATGTAGAATTTTGGAGCATATTCTCAGTTCGAATATAGTAAATTTCCTTGAAACGGAAAAGCTTCTTTCCATGAATCAGCACGGGTTTACGAAACATCGTTCATGTGAACTCAGCTTGCCCTTTTCTCACATGACATCTTGCGAGCCATGAACGAAGGGTAAAAGCTGTACGTGTGTTGTGTGGATGTTGAACCTATCGTTAGATCAGACAACAAATTGTTCCTTGACACAGCAATTTGGTTTAATTATGGCCCTGATACTGATGTATATGCTATTAAGTGAGAAACAGTGCATGAAAATGATTATGTTCGCAACGGATATTTTTAACAAAACAACTGTGACATGTAGCCTTTTGAAACAGACACTGACTATACTCAAAAATTTTGACTGCGAGAAAGATATTAAAAAAAAACCACAAATCACTTTCTTAATGCTTGACTGTGAGAATTTTATGCAGATCAGTTTCTAATTATTGAAATTTAGTATCAATTTAGTATCATAGTCAATTAACTATCATTTACTATGGCACCAGTAATGAAATCCGTTCAACAATATTATTCACATCAATACTGCAAATGAAGGAAGTAGGTTAATTTTCTAACTACGTAAATGAAAGATGAAAGAAAGTTTAAGTTACTTATTATTAATAATCAGCATTACATTACCTACATAATACAACTTCTGACTTGCTGGCAAAGCAGCCTCTGCTCTACATCGCTCTCTAAGCGAGCTGAACCACTAGTAGTACTCTCTCTCTCAGTGCGAGCTACAATGCTATGCAATACATGATCTTTGCCAAAGATGAAACTTCATAAAGGACACATATCGATACATACAGTAGAAGCGATATTATACATTTTCTTGCAAGCAAGTTACTCGATACAAAACAGGAGGCAAAATATTGGACATTTTCTTACAAAATAATTTTTTATGGACACGTTTCATCACCCCCCTCCTACCTATTAAAATTTTGCAGGGTGGGTGATGCCAATGGCATTGCCTAGCCAGCAAAATTACTGAATTTCAAGTCCAAAAATCCATTAATGACATCCAAAATATAACATGAAAAATATGAAAACCTGATAAACATTTTTATACAAGATATTCAAGATCAAAACAACAGATGAAGTTCATAGAAAATTTAAAAAATGTTACAGTCATAAATACATGCCATTTTACAGGACAGTACCATCAAAAGTCATGCATGGAGTGGTACACGATGTAACAGGCATAAGCAAATGTCAAAATGTACAGCACATCAGCAATAAATGGAATACATGACAAATGTACATAATGATAAACATAAGTATATATAGAATTTCAGAGAACATAGTTTGACAAATGATATAGTGGAGAAAATGAGACAGCTAGAAGTAATAGACAAGTAAAAAAAAATACGATAATAAACATGAACATATACAAAGTTTTACAAAAGGTAGTTTAACTAATGTCATCATTCTTTAAAGAAAATGAGGTAATTACAAGTAATACACACAGTAGTGTAAGTTCCATGCGTGTAAATTTTGTACAAGAGATCAGTATTTTTTGGGAACATAAAATGAACATTTGTATCTTGTGCACAATGTAGTCTATGTAAATTTTTAGTGCACTTAGTATAAGATAAAGTGTCAATTTTGTATTCTGTGATGCATTTAAGATGCCATACTTTCATGGATGCTAGAACATACATGTAAAATTTTTGACTACATAGGTTTCTGATCATGTACAAAATAATGTCACTGCTTCGGCACAATAGGATTTCAATATTACGTTTGTCAATCGAATAGTTACAATGACAGTTCAGACTAAAGTGTATTGACTCATTATAGTTCTGAAAGCATATTTATCTATCAAGAGCACAATTTTATTTTGGTCACTCAATGTAAAAGAACCATGAAATATACCTAAACACTTGTAATGAACCTGTGGACAACGTTTGCAATGGGAGGCACTGAATAGTATAAGTACACGAATAGCACATTAGCTCCTAACATTCATTTTAGGTCTTCACACGAATAGCCAATTATTCCCTAACATTCATTTTAGGTCTGCACACGATTAGCCAATTATCCCCTAACATTCATCTTAGGTCTGCACACGATTACCCAATTATCCCCTAACATTCATCTTAGGTCTGCACACGAACACAAAACACTGTAAGATTACACCACACTGTAGGCGAGCTGGCTGGTTGCATTGAAGTTGAAGTCATGGGGAAAAGGTTCTGATGTATTCCTCCATGCAATTCGACAACCAAGTGTGCTCCAACCAACGGGGCTACTAGCAGACTGCATCAGCATAGCCAAAATTAGAGCAAAATTATGGTGGTTGGCCAAGGCTGCAATGGACAGTACTATGTGGCCAAACATCATCCAAAAAACATCTTCATTAAAAGGCCCAAAATCAGTGGTGTATAATAACACGTCCATTGTTCTGTGCGCATTATGGAATCTCGTGTGCGAAATCGCCAGTTCCCATGCGTGTCCAAAGTACATGAAATAAAGCATTTTACACACAAATTAGTAACATAGTCATGATATTTCAGTTTACACTGAAAGAAAAGTCGTTGATTATTAAACCATAGTTTTACATTACAAGTAGTGTCTTGAAGACGGATACATTTGAATAGTAATGAGTAATTTAATTCTTATACTAGAGTATCTACAAAATTAGTGTCATTTCATATAGGCATAAGGCTTTACATACTATGTACATATTACTTTACAAACACATAATCGTATGAAATACATTCAGGGTGCTTGTCATCAATTTGGCATTAGGTCACGTAAAGTAAATTTGTTGTCATAATTAGAGCAATGAACGTGAAGTCACTTCAAATAACTTGACATTCCAATTACCACTAGTCAATTAAATTGACATACATCACTATGGTGGGGATTGCATTACCACCAAATTATAACAATTAAATTACATATGTTGCCATGGCCAGGCTTTTGTCTGAACTGAGTTACATATTTCATTGCCTTGAGGTATAACACATCAGGGTAGTTTCGTGAGAATATCAAAAGAGGTTCAAGTCATCAGGTCATGTCTGTGTCTGTCTGAGTCTGCAGTAGGGTCAGACAAAACAATTAAGGCAAATTTTGGCACAGTAATAGATGTACATCACAGTAAATCATCCGATAACGTACACTACTTGTTAGGCATAGCTGCAGATTTTCATCAATAAGATCATCAATAAAAATTTTGAAGATAGCAGTAAGCAAAAGCAAAGTATCTCTGTGCATTAACTAGACTTAACTAGGCGTAGTTTATGGCAAAACTGCAAGTTCGCAAGAGAGATGGCTGTGTGCAACGTATAAGCATAACCATACATTTTCATGAGCTTCATTATAAAATTAATTAGCATAGTGGTAGGGCTTAGGTATATAATTAGTGAGCATAGCGGTAAGCTTTGATTACAAGAGCAATAAGCATAGCTGCAAGCATAATTAGAGATATTCATTACACATAATTACAAATAATTACAGAGAATCAGAAGGATATGATTCTCACCAATCACACATGCCATTGAAGGCACAATGCATCAACATACAAAATGGTGCACATAAGCACAAAGAGAAAATACAAAAGCGCAGTGCGAGTAAGCACATAAGAAAAGAACAGAGCATAGCATCATTAGCAACAGAGCGATTCTCCTCATAATTGCTTCATAATCATTGTATACTCTCGTCCACATAATTACATTTATCAAACATCTTTGACTGTTACCAATACCTTCCTTACCATCATTTATCCATAAACAATAGTGCATTTTAAAGACCACCATGACATATTGTGTATTGCCTTACTCATCATCCTCCAGAATGTCCTTTTTCCTTTTTTACTGCTTAATTGGCTTACAAAATGCTTATGTCAACTCAAAATCTTCTTCACTCGCTCCGAAGTTCGTAAGTTATGCAATTAGTAATACAGAAGAGAAATCTGATATTTTCTGAAACATAATAACTTAATTAGATTACTCAATCAAAAATTTCCATTAATTTTATTTGTCTTGCACAGCCACAGAGTTCGTTGTATGTAAATTGCAAGGTTGTCACAGTTCTGTATGACAATATCCCAGCGTAGCACAGAGCATAAGTATTCAGAGTTAGGGAAAAGTAACAGTGAGAAAAAGATGTAGATAGAGCGCACTAAGGAAAAGCGGAAGAATAGTGACACTCAGCTCGAGAACGGGGCACCAATCGCCACTTGGTGTGTCCAAAACAGATTAATGGACTCTCTACCCCAATTTTTATTCCTTGAAAATTTTAATATTGGAAATGTGGTGTATGCCTTTCGACTTGTGCGTCTTTAAAGTTTATACCTCAACGACGTTGTCGTGGATGATACGTTTGATTCGATACGGACCATTGTACAGTAAGAAGAATTTGTGAATCATAGATCTTCCCTTGTGGGATAAGTGGTGGGATCTAATTAATACCTTTTGTCCTACATAGAGTTGCTTAGCATAACAATTACGTTGAGAGCGTTTCCTTTTTTCAGCTGCTTTCTTAATGTTTTTAAGCGCCAATTCAATGATCTCATGATGACGTAGTCTTCTGTGTTTAGGAAAAGGTATCAATTCCTTGATACGGTCAGGAGGTTGCTTGTTTTTCAGAACCAGAATTGGTGAAAGACCTGTAGAATCATTAGGAAGTTCATTGATAATATTTTGAAATGACAGAAGATATCTATCCCATGTGTTATGTCGTCGGTAGCAATACAGCCTACAAAGTTTTCCAAGCTCTTTCATCACTCGTTCACAAGGGTTAGAGGCAGCATGATAAAGTGATATGAACACAGGTTTGATGTTTCTGCGCCGCAACATCCTTGCCCAATCATGAGAACGGAATTGAGGTCCGTTATCGGAGATGACTTTATCTATATGGCCAACATCTTTCAGGAAGTTTTTGACAAAGGCGTTAGTTACTGTCTTCGCCGTGGCACGGCGGAGCGGAGTAAAAGATACAAATTTTGATGTGAGCTCAATAGCAACTAAAACAAAGGAGAAACCATTGTTAGTTCTCGGAAGAGGTCCAAACAGATCAACGGCTGCTAACTGCTTTAATTTTGAAGGTATAATCGGAAAAAGTGGAGCAGAATGCGATATGGTCGGCGGCTTTGCTTTCTGACACAATTTGCATCGAGATAACACATTGCGTATACGTTTCTCCATGTTGATGAAGTAACAAGAGTCGCGTAATTTCGCGAAGCACTTCTTGGCACCATAGTGTCCGTAACTGAGATGAATATACCAAATCAATTTGTTCACGGATTCCTCCGGAACACACACTAACCAAAATTGACTGTCAGGGGCTTTACGTTTGAAGAGAATGTTATTATGGATAATGTAAAATTGTCTGATGGAAACATTATATTTATCGTGCCATTTTATTTTAATATCTCGCCAGATTGGATCTTTATCTTGTTCTTTGTCAGAAAATGTGGCAGATATGTAATTTTCGAAAGCAATTCGCTGCATATAGAGGATAGTAAAGTTATTTTCTAAGTATGCGTCTTCTGTCGCCTTGATGAGCCCAACAGGCGAACGAGATAGCGAGTCTGCAACGATGTTTTGTTTACCAGGAATGTAAATTACAGAGAAATCGAATTCTTGAAGGAACAGAGCCCATCGTCTAAGTCTATCATGGTTAAGTTTTGCCGACATGAGGAATTGAAGTGCACGGTGATCCGTGTAAACTTTAGTGTGTCTGCCAAACAAGAAATAACGGAATTTTTCGAATGCCCAAACTACTGCCAAAGCTTCAAGCTCAGTGACGGAATAGTTCCGCTCTGACTTGGAGAGTATTCGACTAGCAAATGCAATGGTTCTCTGTGTGGCAATGCCATTTTCTTCATCCTCTTGAAACACGTGAACGCCAAGTCCGAATTTTGAACTATCTGTAGAAATGCAAAAGATCTTAGACAAATCTGGGTGGTGCAGAACAGGTGCGTGAAGGAGTGCATCTTTTAAGCAAAGAAATTCTCTTTGGGCAGCTTCATCCCAGAACCAAACAGTATTCTTTCCAGTTAATTCATATAATCTGGGAGTAGTTAGGTCTTTCAAATTTATAAAACGCCGATAGAAATTAATTAAACCCAAGAAAGCTCTTAATTGGCGTTTAGTGGTGGGAACAGGCATTTTCATTATCGCCTCTAACTTTTCGGGGTCGGGCTGGATCCCATCTTTAGAAATAATGTGCCCTAAAAATTTAGTCTGAGAACGACCAAACTGTGACATGTAGCCTTTTGAAACAGACACTGACTATACTCAAAAATTTTGGCTGCGAGAAAGATATTAAAAAAAAAAACCACAAATCACTTTCTTAATGCTTGACTGTGAGAATTTTATGCAGATCAGTTTCTAATTATTGAAATTTAGTATCAATTTAGTATCATAGTCAATTAACTATCATTTACTAAGGCGCCAGTAATGAAATCCGTTCAACAATATTATTCACATCAATACTGCACTTTAAATCCACTAATAATTAATTATCAAATGTAGGAAGTAGGTTAATTTTCTAACTACGTAAATGAAAGATGAAAGAAAGTTTAAGTTACTTATTATTAATAATCAGCATTACATTACCTACATAATACAACTTCTGACTTGCTGGCAAAGCAGCCTCTGCTCTACATCGCTCTCTAAGCGAGCTGAACCACTAGTAGTACTCTCTCTCAGTGCGAGCTACAATGCTATGCAATACATGATCTTTGCCAAAGATGAAACTTCATAAAGGACACATATCGATACATACAGTAGAAGCGATATTATACATTTTCTTGCAAGCAAGTTACTCGATACAAAACAGGAGGCACAATATTGGACATTTTCTTACAAAATAATTTTTTATGGACACGTTTCAAGGGCAACAGGCGGATTGTGTTTTTCTCGACTTCAAAAAGGCGTTCGACACGGTGCCACACTGCAGACTGCTAACGAAGATACGAGCTTATGGAATAGGTTCACAGATTTGTGACTGGCTGGAAGACTTCCTAAGTAATAGAACGCAGTACGTTGTTCTCGACGGCGAGTGTTCGTCAGAGACGAGTGTGTCGTCAGGCGTGCCCCAGGGGAGTGTGATAGGACCGCTATTATTTTCTATCTATATAAATGATCTGATGGACAGAGTAAGTTGTAATTTGCGGCTGTTTGCTGATGATGCTGTGGTGTATGGGAGGGTGTCGTCTGTAACTGACTCTAATAGCATACAGGTTGACTTAGACAAAATTTCTAGTTGGTGCGAAGAATGGCAGCTAGCTCTCAATGTAGAAAAATGTAAGGTGATGCGCATGAGTAGAAAAAAACAATCCTATAATGTTCGAATACAGCATCAGTAGTGAGCTTCTTGATGCGGTCACGTCGTTCAAATATCTAGGCGTAACATTGCAGAGCGATATGAAATGGAACGAGCATGTAAGGACAGTTGTGAGTAAGGCAGGCAGCCGACTTCGGTTTATTGTGAGAATTTTGGGAAGATGTACTTCACCTGTAAAGGAGACCGCGTATAAAACGCTTGTACACGTCTTGAGTATTGCTCAAGTATTTGGGACCCGCAGCAGATCGGTTTGAAGGAAGACATAGAGGCGGTTCAGAGGCGAGCAGCTAGATTTGTTACCGGTAGGTTCGACCAATGCGCGAGTGTCACAGAAATGCTCCGGCAACTCAATTGGGGATCGCTGGAAGAAAGACGACGTTCTTTTCGTGAATTTCTGTTAAGTAAATTTAGAGGGCCGGAATTTGATGCTGAGTGTAGTACGATCTTGCTGCCGCCTACTTACATTTCGCGTAAAGATCACAAAGACAAGATAAGAGAAATTAGGGCTCGTAAGGAGGCATATAGGCATTCTTTTTTTCCTCGTTCAATTTGGGAGTGGAATAGGAAAGGAAATGCCTAGTACAGTGTACCCTCCGCCACGCACCTTACGGTGAATTGCGGAGTATGTATGTATGTAGATGTAGAATGCAATTCCACATTAAGGACACTTCCTTTTCCATTTTTCGACACACGAATGTTCTCAGATAAATGAACTTTATAGTGAGTGTAGAGGTTCTTACGCATATTGAACTTGGAACTGCATGACACACTTTTGGATCGTTTTGTGCGAATAACTCATGTTCACCAAAAGACAGCAATAACGAAATAAGAGAAAACACTAACAACGAAATAAATAATCAGTAACGAGGTTAAAACGGAGTGCTCAGTGTGGCAGAAAAGAGCAAAATGAATTAGGAAGACATCTTTAAATAAATTGACTGGTCATGTGACGTAAACTTCCGACGGCTAAACGTTCGAACAGCCAAGTACGTACTGCCGCGAGACGGACCCTGGCATTCACATGCGTTTGTTAGGCGACACCGCTAGCAGTGCCGTCTGTTGGTTCGAATTGTATACTATACTTGCCTTGACGTCTATGACTCCGTATTTCATTTCGATGGGTACGAAATTTTTTTAAGGTTTTCAGTTGTTAAGTCATTAAAGATGTTACGCTACATGATAATTTATTTAAAGTTCGGGGTTGAAAAAAATAATGTATTTCTCCCTGCCATGATCTGGACAATACGTCAGGGTTGCTTAACGTGAGGCGGAAGTCTAAGAAAAATTTCGTTTGGAGACTAAAAAAAATCTACATTTTTGTTGTAAGGAAATGTTTTCGATCTATGAAAACAAATCAAATGATAAATAACCTTCATTTCAGACCAATGTAAATGTTCTATATTCCATGTAAAAGGGAACGCGTCCGTAGAAAAAATAATGGCAATGTATTGCAGTAGCATAGACGGCGCCCTTCATAATCTGTACAGTTTATTTGGATAGGATATGAACTAAAAATAACACAACAGATGACACGTATTAGGCCTGTACATGTATACACTTTCCACGAAGATTTAGGAAGCCGAATGGGACGCACGGCACCAAACCAAATACTGAAAATCACAAAAATATAACACATTAATTAAAAATTTTATTTATCCATGTGCTTCGTAAAATATAACTTATGCATAAATACAAAGGTTTGCAATTAAGGTATTGTTGTGGTGTATTTAAAGTCTCGTCTAGGCTACTCTTTGAATAAAGGCAACAGATTCTTATTTCTGAAATGCTTCTGCACAAAGTGCTCTGCGATAATAGGCATTCATTCAAATGGTCTGGACTTTTCTTCTGTTACGAATAACCCACTAGCTCTATCTGTAACGAAAATATAAAAGTAAGGTAAATCAAAGCGTAAAAGACACTGTTTATTAAAAGAGAACTATCTCTTTCGGTCTAATGGTAGCCTAATTAAGGAATAACAGTTACATCTCTTTCATTTTTCGGAATCCTGAAGAAAGATTAGTTACATCTCTTTATTTTTCCAGAACCTGAAGAAAGATTTTCGTGTGCTTCGGTGTTTATAGTTATTATAACCGTACACAACACATAAATATACTGCCTCTCCAACCATTTCCTAGTTCTGTAAAGTAAGTTGACGAATCAATTAATCTTGTCTCAAAATGTAAATTCTCTACTCTCTCCCAGTTTTGGATCACAACTCAAGCCGCTATGACGTGCTCGGTAGCGCTGTGGCACGTTTTAGAGTAGAGTTTCAGATTTTATCTCCTATAAGCTGTTTGCGTGCGGCGTCTGCCACTGGAGTTCCCTAATCATTCCAGTGACGCTTTCGCCCCCGGTAAACGAGCGATGGCTGGACGAGTGAGCTGTAACCTACATCCTGTGTTACGGACTACACTTCCTTGGAATACTTCTTGTTGGGGGATTCTGGGAGCGGAGCGTGAACAGATCTGGAATTCTAGGCTGAGAGTGTGATGTTCGATGATTTGTAAGTCTTAACAAAAACGCGGAGCAGGGGCGCATGCTACGTTTACTTAGCACTGAATAGATCGAATCAGGGATTTTTAGTATGAAGGATTGTGGAAGTATGTAATCCCCATATTCGACCAGTTAGTATTTTTAGTATTTTGGTCTGTTGAGAACTTTCTATTGAACTGTTATATATGGTGTCTCGCTGTTATTTGGCAGTCAAGGGTTTATACGAGGTATTTTGTGTGTCAGCTAATTGCATAAAACGGTCATAGATTGTAATGTAAAAGCCGCAGGGGCAAAAGGTGCAGATGATCTACCTATAAAATTGGTTGACTTTCAGTAGAGTTGATTCGGAAAAACTACTCGTGGCGCCAGGAAGTGAACCATTTGAAGGGTTCGTTGGGAATTCTGGAGAGTAGGGTATACGGCTAAGAAGGGAGGCTGGGGAATGGGAACTGGCAGTTGGTAGCTAGGAGAATGTATTCAGATAGCTTTCCATTGCAAGTTTCAAATAGGTTTGGCCAACAGTCAGAGTTGAGTGGAGATGAACCTCCTGTAGCTGTAGGTGTAGGAAGTACGCAGCAGACCTCAGCTGTTAGGAAGCCGAAATTTGTAGAGAGGGCTCTTAGGAAGAAGAATGTTCTGCTGCTAGGCAGTTCTCATGGCAGAGGTGTTGGCCAACAGTTGCAGGAAGTACTTGGGAGTGAGTACCAGGTCACCAGCATAGTGAAGCCTAGTGCAGGGTTAGCTCAGGTCACTTGTAACATAGGGGACTTATGTAGGAATTTCTCAAAAGATGATCAGGTATTTATAGTGGGTGGGGCCGGGAGTAGTCTTGATAGGGACGGGGAATATGATATAGGTGGGGATCTGTAAAGGATAGCAACTCAGACTGGTGGCACTAATGTGCATTTCGTGCAGCTGTTTCAGCGTCATGATAGGCCTTGTCTTAATATAGCTGACAGCCGTGTTAACATGGGGCTTGAGAAGGCGCTGATGACGGAGGGCATGGATCACATTGCAGTGGTGCCAGTTGAGACTATCTAAAGGTCGGATTTTACTAGGCACGGTCTGCACCAATAGGTTTGGGAAGGGGACGTTGGCAAAGCTCATAGGTGACAGTGTAGTAGGGGGTGGGGGTTTCACTCATGGAAAAATTCCTGTAGTAGTTGGTGTTAGGGCTGCCCCTTTTTTAGACTGATGACAGCTGATAGGTATTCCTGCTTAAAGGAAGTCCCTCTAAGAAAGGAACCACCTTTGACAAAATCTAAGAACATAAGTAATAAGTGAATTACTGTTTTTCATCAAAATATACAGGGTATCAGAGATAAAGTTAATGAACTGCTTATTGATACTGATTCTGACATTATTGATATTTCAGAGCAATTTTTAAGTGATGTGACAATTAAGACACTTCCTCTGCCAGGATACAGGTTAGCTGCCTTCTACTCTAGGAGTTCCTTGCAGTGTGCGGGAGTGGCCATGTGTGTAAAAAACGATTTTTCATCGGAGTCAATCGATTTTTCTAAACACTGCACAGAACAGATATTTGAATGTTGTGCAAGAGTTGTTAATGTTAATGGAACTAAACTAGTAATAGTTGTTGTTTATAGATCCCCTGACTCAGATTTTAAAATGTTTCTGCCCAAGCTGGAATTGGTTCTGGGTTCACTGTATAGGAAGTATAAAAATTTAATTGTGTGTGGAGATTTCAACATTAATTGTGTAGGTGATAGCTCAAGGAAAAGTGAGCTGCTCGATCTATTTAATTCCTATAACATGATGCAAACAGTATTTTTTCCAACGAGACTGCAAGGAAATAGCAGTTCTACTATTGATAATATTTTTGTTCATTCTTCATAATTAGAGGAGCACTCTGTCAGCAGAATAGTAAATGGCCTATCAGACCACGATGCCCAACTTTTAATTCTAAAAAGTATTTGTTCTCAAACAAATGTTAAACATAAATATCAACTACTCAGAAAAGTTAATCCAGTTGCAATTGAGACCTTTTTAAGCTTAATTAAGGAACAAGAATGGCAGGACGTTTATAGTGCTGATAATGCAGATGATAAATATAATGCTTTTCTGAACATATTTCTTATGCTGCTTGAAAGTTGCTTTCCGCTAGAACGCTCAAAATAGGGTACTTCCAGTAACAGACAGCCAGGGTGGTTGACAAAGGGGATAATAGTATCATGTAGAACTAAGCGGGAGTTGTATCAAAATGTTAGAAGCAGTCAGAATGAAGATGCAGTAGCTCATTACAAACAGTACTGTAAGGATCTGAAAAATGACATTAAGAATGAAAAAAGTATGTGGTATGCAAAAAGAATAGCAAACTCTCGGGATAAAATTAAAACTATCTGGTAAGTCGTGAGGGAAGTGTCTGGTCAACAGCAGCAGGTAGAAGATATAACGTTAGTGCGTAGTAGGAATGTTTCTGTAACTGACAAGTTAGATATATGTGCAATATTCAATAATCACTTTCTGATTATAGTAGGGGAACTAAACAAAATTGTAGTTTCTACAGGTAATCATATAACTTTTTTAGGAAATGCCTTTCCGAGGCTGTTACCTGAAATGGTTCTTCATGATACTTCCATAGGTGAGATTGAGTCAATAATTAAATCACCAAAGACTAAGGACTCTTGTGGATATGATGGGGTATCTAACAGAATTCTAAAGTACTGTTCTCCATATGTTAGCCCAGTACTAAGCCATATTTGTAATTTTGCCTTTCAGAATGGTCAGTTTCCTAACAGATTAAAGTATTCAGTAGTGAAACCACTTTATAAAAAAGGAGAAAAGGATAATGTAGACAACTATAGACCTATTTCTATGCCATCGGTTTTTTCTAAAGTCATTGAAAAGGCTGTATATTCAAGATTAATTGATCATTTCAGTTCATATAATTTATTGTCAGACGTACAGTTTGGTTTTAGAAGTGGTTTAACGACTGAAAACGCTATATTTTCGTTTCTCTGTGAGGCACTTGATGGGTTAAATAAGAGGCTACGGACATTAGGCGTCTTCTTTGATTTAACAAAAGCGTTTGATTGTGTTGATCACAAAATATTGTTGCAGAAGTTGGGGAGTAGTCCACAACTGGTTCACCTCTTACTTTAATAATAGACAACAGTTAGTACTTCTCCAACGCCATTTCTCTCTGCGAATCTATTTTTTTTTCTGATAAATGTTATATTTATCAAAGAATATATAAAAAATAAGACTGTCTTGCAAAATATACAAAATTTTAGGTACAGTATCCAAACAAAGAAAGATAGTAATTAAAATACAAGTGATATGTAACATTCATACAGTCATTTAATTCACCACTTTACTATAAACAGTATTTCTTGTTACTTTCCCAGGATCTAATATGAATAATTTCTTTGGTGAGCCCACCCCCGAGCTAGTGCACCATTGTTGTCCGTGTGAGAAACATGGAAATGTCAAATCCAATGCAGTACTGAATAGATTGCCTTGTGGTTTATTAATCGTCATAGAAAATGCAAGTCTCACTGTAAACTACAATCTCTTGGACTTAAATGCTAGATCTGTCGTAAATAATGGGTATTCGTTGGATTTATTCGGGTCTCATTCTCTTCCTTTCCTTATAACTCTATAGAAGTCTTTTGCTATCGCCTGCATTCGTTTGCGCTTTAGGGTTCAAAGTTGTCAACATTACTGTCAGCCTTCCTGGAATTTACTTAAGCTGATTGTAATACGTGTTGTTTGATGTGGCAGTGTTTTGCCCATCGCTATATATAAGATCTTTAATTTATTGAATTATATGTTATACAATTATATCATTTGTAGTTATATATTCCTTTGTATAAGTGCTGTATATCTGTAAAATCCGTTGAGAACAGAGTTAGTTTTAAAACCTGATGCCTGATGGGTTCGATTTCCATGAACGTTACTATTATTCTCCTTGTATCTCATGAACTAAATGTCGTACTGTCGTACTGTAAAATTTACTGCGCCTACAATTTGTAGTGTAGGAATTATAAACTGCAACATCATAACGAATGCTCTAGTTTTTGTCCTTGAATAGCGGAAAAGTAGTAAGCACGAAACTGTTTTCCTTTCATTATTTTGATGTGCTTGTCTGCAAGACAAAGTTTAATAAAGATTTGAAATTATGAATAAAGTTTGTTGCAAGTCGCTAAGTACTGCCATTCCCAGTCACTGTGTGAATAAAGTCTTCTTCCATGATGTGACAGTTTCTTGCAACTTCTTGCTTATGACATTATATCTCCTGAACTATGTGTCGTATGTGGTTCTTACTCCTGCAGCAATTGTTATCTCGCGTCAGGATTATATGTAGCAAATTTGGTGGAAATCGGTCCAGTGGTTTGGGAGACAATGAGCAGCATTGTCGCTTAATGCAGCAGTTTTCCATGCAGCTCATTCTTTATGACGTCATATCTGATGAACTATGTGTTGTATGTTGTTCTTAAAATTTCGATGACCGTCCTCAAGTATTGAAGCTTACGCGTACAAAATATGAAAAAGACTAGAACAAAACTGTAGAATTGTATACAATACCGACACAAACATACGGACACTCTGTTTTATATGTAAACTAGCTGAAAACCCGGCGTTGCCCGGGTATCTATGCATTAATTCCTGCTATTTTTTCAAATATATATTCATTTGTATAAGGACTGTATGTCTGCAAAATCTCTTTTGAATACAATTAGTATTAAAGAAGTAATAGATTAAAACTTGGTACTACGGTCGGGGCTTCGAGTCCCCCCTCGGGCATGGATATTTGTGCCGTCCTTAGTCTTAGCTAGTTCATAAGTAGTTTATAAGCTTAGGGACTGATGACCCCGTAGTTAAGTCCCATAAGTTCTACAAACATTTGAACATTTTTTAAAACTTGGTGCGCGATGGGGCGGTTTTCCATGAACGTTATTGATACTGTGATACAATTTAGAAGGTAGACTCAAGTACATGCCTGTATACTATCTGTAAAATTTTCTGCGGCTACAATTTGCAGTGTACAAATTATAAATTGTAACGTTATACCGAATGCCGTAGTTTTACTCCGTAAACAGCGGAACGTTACCGTTTATGTGCTTATATCTCATGAACTACGTGTTGTATTGTTATACAATTTAGAAGCTACATTCAACTATATATGTGTATACTGTCTGTAAAATTTCCTGTCGCTAAAATTTGTAGTGTTCAAATTATAAATTGTAACGTCATACCGAGAGCCGTAGTTTTACTCCATAAACAGCGGAAAAGTAGTAAGCGAGAAACTTTTTTCCTTTCATTATTTTGCTTTCGTTGCCAGCGAGAAAAAGTTTAATAAAGGTTTGAAATTATGTTTAAAGTTTGATGCAAGTCGCTAAGTAATATCATTCTCATAGTGTATTTCGAAAGTCTCGCCGCATTATATGGCCTTTTTAGCGATTTCTATTGGTTATGACGTAATATCTTTTTAACCATGTGTCGTATATGATTCTTAACCCTGCAGCAATTGTACTTCATGGTAAGGAATGTGTGTACCAAATTTGGTTGAAATCCGCCCAGTGGTTTAGGAGAAAATGAGCAGCATTGTCGCAAAATGAAGCAGTTTTTCCCGCATCTCATTGTTTATGACGTCATATCTCGTGAACTATATATCGTATGTGATTCTTACACTTACGGCGACCGTCCTCATGGATTGAAGCTTACGTGTACAAAATTTCATAAAGATTGGAACAAAACTGTAGATTTGTATGCAACACGTACAAACATACGGACACTCTGTTTTACATATTAGAAGAAGAAAACTAGCGCCGGTGTCGCCCGTGTTTTTTATTCGGGTCAAGTTACTCCGTCTCTCCTTCCTTGTTCACCTTCTCTTTCCTTCTCTCTTTGTCCATCTCTTCCCCGCCCCCCCCCCCCTCTCTCTCTCCCTGCCCATATCCTTACCCCTCTCACTGCCACTTATTCCGGTATTACACTATTAAATTATTGGACAAAGAATTGGACGAAAAATGTGATGAAATATTGGACCTATCATGTGACAAAGATATGGGATGAAACGCTAAAGACTGTATTACATTATCATCCAATATTTTGTCAAAGTTGCTTCGCAAA
This sequence comes from Locusta migratoria, assembly GCA_026315105.1. Classification (NCBI taxonomy): domain Eukaryota; kingdom Metazoa; phylum Arthropoda; class Insecta; order Orthoptera; family Acrididae; genus Locusta; species Locusta migratoria. The sequence continues at coordinate 365,178,157 of CM048750.1, read as the reverse complement.
GACGGTGTTATGCTTAGCTGTTGCTTATACTACATATATGTTGTGGGTGCTTTTAGAAGAGGAGGCAAAAAAGAACACTAAACATACTTGGACGAAACCATTGGTGTTACGGAACGGGATTTTGTAGCTTTTTATTTTGTAGCTCTCCATTCTTCACAAATTGTAATAGAGTAACAGAAAAGGCTGTGAGAAAACAGTTTATATGAATAAGATTATAAGTTGATAAAAGCAAGTTAAAAAAAGAACTTTTTAAACTGAAAATGTCAGCACCGACAAAGGGAATAATCGAAGTTGTTTATGACGCTATTAATAATGCAAGGGGGAAAACACAGCTAGTAACTGGCTCTATTTATTAAATTACAAAATTGTTTGACGCATGTATTTGTATATATTTTTACTTGCAAGCAGATGTCGATGTTATGAATGTTGTTTGACTTCCCAACACTTAGCACAGTAAGTTGAGCAAGCACATACATTGTGAAGTCTGCTTTGGCCGTAAATAAGATGTAGGGGTGTTAGTTCTTCAATTCCGATAGTGTAGTACGGCATTTTACATCACTGCAGGGTATTGGGATCAGTAAATTGACGTCAAGGACAGTGTGAATTGGCCATGTGGCATGTTATACAGCGCCACGTGTGATTTATACATTCCTATAGATTTTGTTATTGCTGGAACACACCACACAAACTTGCCGCTGGTAGCCATGTTTGCGAGTACGAACGCCATGTCACACTTTCACCAACAATATTATTGAAGGTTAAGGTGAAACAGCTGAAGTGGCAAGGAGGCTGTACAACAACTAGCACTCTGAGCAGTCACATTTCTCCTGCAGGTAACAGAAGACGAGCGATTTCTTTGATCACACTAAGCCGAGGCCTTAGATTTGATGAAATATTGGACGACATTCCCATTACACTACATCCAAACATTTATTTGTCCAATTCTTTGTCCAATAATTTGATAGTGTAATACCGGGCTTACCTCCTAGTGCGTCTCTGTTGAACCCCTCCTCCACCTTCTGAATCTCTAGATTCCTACGTCTGTGAACATATATGTACCGGGTGATCAAAAAGTGCTGGCCGCGGTGGCAGATCGGTCTGCGGCGCGCCAGTCACAGTTTGCACTGCCACTACGGTCGGGGGTTCGATTCCCCTCTCGGGAATAGATATTTGTGCCGTCCTTAGTATTAGCTAGTTCATAAGCAGTTTAGGGGCTGATGACCCCGTAGTTAAGTCCCATAAGCTCTACAAACATTTGAACATTTGGTCAAAAACTGAGTATGAATTGGAAAACTTAATAAACCATGGAATAATGTATACAGAGAGATAAAAACTGAAACACTTGCTAGAAAAAAAAAAGTTCAATAAATGACCGACAGATGGCGCTTCATCTGATCAGAAAAGCAATAATTAGCATAAAAAAGTAAGACAAAGCAAAGATTATGTTCTTTACAGGTAATGTTCAATATGTTAATCATCACTCCTCTACAAAAGCTGTAGTCGAGGAATAATGCTGTTAACAGCACTGTAAAGCATGTCCGGAGTTACGGCGAGGCATTGGCGTCGGATGTTGTCTTTTAGCATGCCTAGAGATGTCGGTCGATCACTATACATTTGCGACTTTAGGTAACCCCAAAGCCTATAACTGCACGGACTGAAGTATGGGAACCTGGAAGGCCAATGATGACGAAATTGGCGGCTGAGCACACGACCATCCCACACACGACCATTTGCTTCTGATAAAATCCCATGGCATGTGTGTCAATTTTTAGCTCACTATCTACATTATTCCGTGATTTATTAAGTTTTCAAATTTATACTGACTTTTTGATCACCCGGTATAACTGTTGGCTTTCACGGTGATTAGTGAAGTGAAGTTTATTGCAAGATACCCTGTAGCATGCATCGTATGAAATCTTAGGCATAAATGGTAGATTTCCAAAATGTTCAAATGATTGTCAACCTATGGGACCAACAACTTAGGTGATCGATCCCTAGATTAACAAACTGCTTAAACTAACTTACGCTGATGACAACACATACAATCATGCCCACGGGAGGACTCTAACTATTGCCGGGGAACGGCCGTGCGCCTTAGGCTGTTTTTATAGGCCACGGTTCCTCCGCGGCGGAGCAACCGCTGTGATTTTGCGGAGGCTCCGCTCGTCACTCGCACAGCAGGTGTTTCAGCTGCAGAGATCCGGAGCACCCTGTTCCCACCTGGCGGCCAGACATACGGCGCACCCAACAGCCCCATTAGCCGCCGTGTAAAGCCCTTTCTGTACGAGACGTGCAACACGCACAAAGAAGCCGTTGTCAGCTGCAGCGCCCCTTGCGGTAGATCGTCGAACTACAAAGAAGCGTTTGTTGAGTCGTCTGCTTCACGCGTCTACTTAGTTTGTTGTAAAGTTACAGCAAATGAATCTCCGCATTAACATCACTTTTCGAAACTGTAAGATATATTGTGATGATTAAAACATTTATTTGTGTTTTAGACTGCCACTATGAAACGGCATGTAATTGTTTTCGTGCAGTTCATGTGTAACTACGTTGTTCACATGTGTTAACGTCCTCATTATAAAATACGATACATACTTATAGCTCCTGCAGTTTGACGCGCTAACATATATGATGAACAAGCTCAGGTGTCTATACATAGACCTATCACTTTGATAAAGCTTCAAATAAAGCTCACCAAAAACAAATATTTCATTCGTTAACTACAGCATGTTTCAGGAAAAAAAAAAAAAAAAAAAAAAAAAAATTTAGAAGATGTTAATAAAGGCGATTTGCAGTTAAAATTTCATATAATGTGTTTCCAATTTTTATTGGGTACGTAGATACAGCTTTTGGTATGTACAAAAAACTGATTTGAATGTCTTGACTGATTGTTTCGTCGGTTCTTGGTAGATCACCATATTGATTTTTATTTAAATAAGCGGTTTTTGACGTAATTTAAAGTCTGAATATGTCCTAGTGAGGCGAAAACCGGGTAACTAAGTGGAAATGACGTGTATAACATACACAAGGTACTACTTTTAAGTAAATGTGATGTTGTACTACCAAGAAGCGATGGATAAATCAGTGAAAATTTCTAGTTTCATATTAATAGCTATGTTTCTGTGTTCAATAAAAATTGTACACAGGTTATATTAAATTTTTAATGCAATTCCTCTATAGTATCACATTCTAAAATACGACTGTCAAGGAAAGTACTTGGGCTCGAACAAACATATCTCTATGAACGTTTGCTTACAGGATCTCCACGTACACCTCAGTGTCGATTTTATGCAAAACTCTGCAATGATGCTCTAGATAGCACTGTAGATGTAATTGTATACGTCATACATAATGCAAATATCTGAACTATAACTTATATAATAAGCATCGTACATGTTCTCTAATGTATTGTCATCAAAAGCCGTGATGATAGTTGCAACTTTAACATTCTTCTCGGAAGATTGTTGGTATTCACTGCTACTGCTTCCCTCCTCCCACACTCACCGTAGCACTACCGCTTGCAATGAGTTGTTCGTCATTATCATCCCTATTATCATCATTATGTGTTAGGGTTACCACAGTATCTAACTTATGCTCATTTTTCTTTACTATAACTGATACAAGAAAACATACAAATGATTCATCTTCTACACTAATACCATCTTCACGAAGAAGGGTACTTCGTAACTTCATGTCAACCAATCGCAATACATTAGCAGGACTGATTGCCAATCGCCGCCCCATCTAACGCTTCACCACACAAATAACGTCACAAAACGCGACTTTGGGGGCACACTGCACCGTCCCTACTGGCGAACCGACAGGTCGAAGTGCAATGAGGCAAGGCACATGCAGAGGCCTCTAACGGACGACTGCAGAGTTTTACAGATGCGGGAGTATCACTAGTGCAATAAGGGACCTTTACATTATCTCTCACATGATTTTGGTGTATATGTGTTTGTTCGAGCCCAAGTACTTTCCTTGTGAGTTTGTGAGTCGAAAAACTACATTCCTATGAGCAGCAGACAAGTACACATTCTCAATTAAATTTCCGATTTGGCTTCGTTTCTCAGCTGGGTTCCCCATTCTGTCGTCTGCGCATGCGCAAAGCACTTCCATACGCGTGAGAATAGGATCCATCCTATTCCGTCTACTAGAGATCGAATGCATGCATCTTGTGCAAGTGTTATACAATGTACGCGGGCGGCGTGACCGGTGCATCATGAGTAATCTCTTAAGCTCTCACTTCCCAAGTAGAAGGGGCTTTAGGCTGCGTTTGTAGCCCGCGGTTCCTCCGCGGCGGAGCAACCGCTGTGATTTTGCGAAGGCTCCGCTCGTCTCTCACACAGCAGGTGTTTCAGCTGCAGTGATCCTGAGCACCCTGTTCCCTCCTGGCGGCCAGACATATGGCGCACCCATCATCCCCATTAGCCGCCGTGTAAGCGGTTTGGAAGTGCAGCCGCTGGTATTTTGACGCCACAGCGGAAGAGCGTAGGGGCCACCACCGCAGCCGCGCCTATAAACAGGGCCTTATGAGAAACAGCGCACTGCCAAACCGACGCGTTTCCACCGCTGTGGAGCAACCGCGGGATATAAAAACGGCCTGGCTGGTTGCACACACAACGATTTTGGATGGCCGGTAAGTATCGGCCGGTATTTTATCGTTGGAATGTTACTTGCACACACGCCGGCATTTTACCGGTCAAACGAGCAGTCGCTCGGCTGTCGTGGTCACAACTCTTCACAGACAGGACAATCAAACACAAACGTCGTCAAGTAGTAGCGAGCCAATACTGTAAAAATGTAACTCGTTATTTTTTTATTGAAACCATCATTATCGATAACCTTTTATAAAATATAGAAAATTACGAATAAACAAAAATATTTTTCGTTAAAAATTACCATTCGATATTACAATTGAGTACATATTCGAACACAACGAAAAATATATCTTCTTCTAATATATAAAGCAGTGTGTCCGTATGTTTCTACATCTAAATCTACATAGATACTCTGCAAATCACATTTAAGTGCCTGGCAGAGGGTTCATTAACCACTTTCATAACTTTTCTCTACCGTTTCATTCTCTAATAGCGCGCGGAAAGAAAGAACACCTAAATCGTTCCGTTTTCGATCTGATTTCTCTTACTTTATTGGGATGGTCATGTCTCCCTAAGTAGGTGGGTGCTAGCAAAATATTTTCACATTCATAAGTAATAGTCGGTGATTGAAACTTCGCAAGCAGATCACGCCGCAATGAATAACGTCTTTCTTTTAATGATTTCCACCCCAATTCGTGCAACATTTCCGTGACGCTTCCCCCCACTCCCCCCGTAACGTGACAAAACAAAACCAGCTGCCCTTCTCTGAACCTTCATCAATATCTTCCGTCAGTCCTACCTGGTGAGGGTCCCACAAGGGGCAACAGTACTCCAGGAGAGGACGCACAAGTGTGATGTAGGCAGTCTTTATGAAATTTTGTACACGTAAGCTTCAATCCATGAGGACGGTCGCCGTAAGTTTAAGAATCACATACGATATATAGTTCACGAGATATGACGTCATAAACAATGTGATGCGCAAAAACTGCTGTATTTAGCGACAATGCTGCTCATTATCTCCTAAACCATTGGACCGATTTCAACCAAATTTGGTACACACATTCCTACCGTAATGTAACAATTGCTGCAGGGTTACGAACCACATATGGCACGTGGTTCAGAAGATATGACGTCATAAACAATAGGTATCTAAAAAACTGCCACATAATGCGTCGAAACTTTGAAAATACGCTATATGAGAATGAGAGTACTTAGAGACTTGCAACAAACTTGAGTCATAATTTCAAACCGTTATGAAATTTTTTCTCGCTGACAATCAAAGCAAAATGATGAAAGGAAAAAAGTTTCTCGCTTACTACTTTCCCGCTGTTTATGGAGTAAAACTACGGCATTTAGTATGACGTTACAATTTATAATTTGAACACTACAAATTGTAGCCACAGGAAATTTTACACACAGTGTACACGCATATAGATGAATGTACCTTCTAAATTGTATCGCACTACGACACGTAGTTCCTAAGATACGAGCATATAAACAGTAACGTTACGCTGTTCATTGACTAAAACTAAGGGTTTCGGTATGACGTAACAAATTATAATTACTACACTACAAATTAAAACAGCTGAAAATTTTACAGACAGTATACACGCATATAGTTCACTGTACCTTGTATCACAGTACGGCACGTAGCTCAATGAGATATGAGCACATAAACTGTAATGTTAATGGAAAACCGCCCCATCACGCACGAAGTTTTAATCTATTACTCCTTTACTACTAATTGTATTATTATATTATTATTTGTATTATTGTATTATTATACAAATGGCAGGAATAAATAAATAAATACCCGGGCAACGCCGGGTTTTCAGCTAGTATATAAATATATATGTCACGGCGCGATTTGTACCACTGAGCTACCAGTTTGGATGCCACAAAGCTACCAACTGAGCTGCACCGCCAAATGCTGCTACTCTTAATTATTAGTACAGTCATTACTTGCAAAATTTCAAAGTCGATTTCCTCGAGAATATTCGAGAGTTGTGTCGAATGGCTTTGGATGATTGTTACTTCAGTTCTGAAACTAACGCACCATAAATATAAAAAATTCTAAAATCCGATACCTTTGTGGTATCCTTGTTAGTGTATCGTCTCTTTATATGCTAAACTACAAGATGTACAATTAAATAATTTTATGATTACCTTCATAGGCATAAATCGCTACATTACATGTAGTAGCAAAGACGTGATATATTTAATCGTTTTCACACATCTAAATGTTCATGACGTCACATTTTCTGACTAAGCTTCGTATACTGATACGTCTATTACGTATCAGCTAAGTAAGGTTAAAGGTACGGCAGGGCATAAAATACGAACAGACAACATTTGTTTTCACATATTAGATAAACACAGCTGCAGTGACGTTAACCAGACGTATATTTGAAAGCTGCAATTTTTAACACGATTTAAGTTACTGTGACCGCAGGCAAATGAGATCCCTCCAGAAATAACGCGAGAAATGCACTTAAAATTTCTGAAATATTCATGGGTCTTTTACACGACGTCTTTGTAGCTTAATGATGATAAACAGACTTGCAATTAAGAAGAGTAAAGAAAGGAAATGTAAAACTTTCGTCATTAGCAAGGCGGGCGATAGATACCGCTAGCGCATGGTTTGTCGACTTTACGATTAGTTCCAGGAGCAACACCAGATAGCAGCAGTGCACTGGGACTCAAATTCTTTCCTCTGTGAACGGCAGAGTGCTCTGGCATGGTTACTCATCGCAACTGACACTTAGAGCCATCTGTCAGCGGACAGACAAACTTCGTCGCCAAGCTGATAACGAATTCCGTCGCAGTGGCAAAAGCGAGGCAGCTGTCTAAGGCAAAATACGTTCGTATAGCCTATATATGGGAAAACTAAAACATATGACTGTTTCGGAACCATGAAACCGTGCAGTGTGAGGTTTCAAAACACCGGTTCAAGAGCATGAAACAGTGCGTGTTTAGTAGTATGGGCCTGTTTATTATACCATCGTCAATGTGTATTGAATAAAACTACAACCATAGTGCGAGGACAGCAACTAAAGAAGAAAAAAATTGAAGATCTATTTAGATGCTGCGTTACTTTTTTATTTATTCTACAGGTTAAATTTTACCTCAAGTCTTGGCGGCATCGCGTGATAATGTTGGTAATCATGTGATGTTGGCATTAGCTAATCACTTGACAATGCAGAAGTTCTGTCACCGAATCTTCGTATTATTAAGATAATTACGTTTACTGAGTGGATAAGGGTACATACAAGACCTTATCAACTGCAGAACACGAACACTATTAATTTATGTATTTACTTCACAGCGTGTACGAAACGCCAATCAAGTTATTCTATGTGGATTTCTAAGAATGTTGATATCTTGACAAAAATTTTCTACAGTATTGTTGATGTTGTTAACACAATCACCCGAGCCGCCGGGATGGTAGGTAAAGTTTAACCTCTGTACCAAAAGCACTACTTCCGCAATAAGTAACGTTCCTGCTTTCCCATGAGCTGTGAACTGATGCTTTTATGTAAAATATAGGCTACTTTTTTAATCAAAGTAGCTATAATTAATACATTTTGCGTTCTCCTATTCTAGTGCATAACTTCGGTAGGTGTTATGTAGTACTGAAAAGGCATGTTATCACATTAAATTTATTGCGCAAAGATTTTTGGAATTTATTATACATCGTTAATGTTCTACTGGATAATCCTCATTTTGAAACTCTAGTTTTAGTAATATATTTTATTCGCGGTTGCATTTACCGTCCAAACTTACGTAATATGCAAGTATAAAAACAAAATACACATTCTGTTAGATTTGTCATCTGTCTTTTTGGGCAAAAGGAAGTTGTTGGTTTAGTCCTGTGTGTTTGATATAATTACCGTAAATGGACAGATAAACTCAGAATTTTACTGGATATTTATATGCATTTTTATTGTCATTTACTTTTATAAAGCAGATATTATGTCATTTCGTAATGCAGCAGATACTTTAGAAACGACTATTGATTTCAGTAATCTTAAGCTACAGACTTAGTTCTGTTCATTAGTTTTTTATGCGCTTCAAACAATTCACAAGTTAAATGTCTGTCTGTGCCGAGCTTCAGCAAAACGAAACTCCACTGTTTCGATGCAATTCGTCGATTCTGCCTTCCTGCATTATGGTCTGAAACACCGCTGTTTTAAAACAGTGAAACAGTTTCAGTATCGACCGCGAATGAGATCCCAAACCGAGCAGAATGAAACACGGCGGTTTCGAAAGCGTGAAACATGGCCTTTTTGAAACAACCGAACAGTTCCGCGTATCGAAACATTGTATCGAAACAATGAAACAGTGGCCAACTCTGCAATAGCCAAATAAATGCACGTTAGTTTCATCATTCATGATGTGTAGGAATCAATCCTTGCTTTTGTGTTATAGTTCTGTCGCATGGGAATCCGAGAGGAACACGCAGAGAAACTGCTGTTGATACTTAATAGTGAACTGATACAATATTAATTATCACGTTGAGTGTTTACTTATATCAAAATGCCCTCACGGAAATAAACGCACGGAGAGATCGCTGTCTCATCTGTATCATCAATAAAATTTTATGAATCTTTTCATTGTTTGAATCACTCAGTAACAATTTTTCTGGCACTTCCAATATGTAACCATCCTGTCTTTTTTTAGTATCGAGATGCATGGAAATAATTAAAGGAAACTAATAAACATATAACATCTGGAGACATTATGTTGAAAGCGGCTCGAATTGTGAAATTGGAGAAAAAAATACATAAACAGTATTGCCAAGGGTAACAATTAAGCCCTACCGAACACTGTCTCATTACTGTAAAAAGTTGTATGATGACCAAAACGGAAGTGACCTGGCCTTCACTGTATGTAGGATACCAGTGGCGTAACTATGGGGGGGGGGATAAACCCCCCCCTCCAGAACCCCCCCCCCCCCAAAAAAAAAAAGAGCGAGAGAGAGAGAGAAACAAAATGAAATCGTATAACAGCAATCTGGTAAAGGTAAAGATATGAAACTTGCGGTGTTTTACCATAAGCTTTCATTGGAAGGGAGTGAATTAGTTACTTCAACGGGATGGTAGTCTGTCTGGAAACTGACTAAAATTTTGCTCGGCAAGCAGATCGATCTCCCCCCCCCCCCCCCAAGCCAAGTCCTAGTTATGCCACTGTAGGATACTATCCAAAAACTTATTCTGCAGTTGTTCTTCAAAATAAGATGGCAGAATATCAAAACAACGTCTGCTATACAGAGTCGGCCAGGCTCTGTCGAGATATGGATATTGTAATTTGAATTTAATTACAAGTGTATTATAGTATGAACTTTGGCTCAACAGATGTTGGTACTTTGACCTCGGTATTGAGAGAACATGATGGCTGGAGCACGCTTGACATTGGAGCAACGAAAATGTATTTTTAAAGTTTGATAATGCCACTGAAGTGCAACGACAGTAGAGTTTGAAACAGGCCCGCCAACCCGCCTGCCCAGTTAAACACATTATTAACAAATTTGAATTGCATGGGGCGATTTGTGATATTCACAAAGGATGATCAGGAAGACGTCGTACAGCAAGTCCTGCTTCATCGGCTCTCGTGTTGGAAGCGTTTGTTACTTCTCCACTGAAATATGGATACGCAGTGTCCACGTGAAGCGGGTGTTACCAGTACAGATATACTAAGAATTGTGAAAGCTGCAAGGTGGAAAATTTACATCTCACGATTACTGCAACCGGTTAATGATTACGATCCTGATCGCCGAATGCAGGTTTGCGAATGGTATCTGTGGTGTCGCACAAGTACAAAGTGCGCGCCACCGACTTTCGCCGCGCGCCGCCATGCACGCACGGCGCGGCGTTCTTACGACGACAGCCACGAGCGCCCTCTGCGGCAACTCCGCTCGTGGCCACCACTGAACGACATCGTTCACTTCGGACTGAGTTAGGAACCAGTAAAGACTTCGGAATCCGATAGGCACCAGTGAAGACTTGGCTATCAGTTAGGCACTAGGCAGGACTCTAGCTCAACTATGTATCAACATTCTGCAGTACTATGTAAGAGTTAAGTATTGTATAAATTCTGTGCAATATATATCTCGTTCTAATTTACTCTAGTGTTTCTAGTTTCTGGCTGCTCCTCTCCGTACCTGCACCAGCGTGCTATCTTTATTCCTGTGTCGGTCTCATTCCACTCGGCCACCGACACCTACGACGGAAACGAGACACAAAAGCGGCGACGAGGCTGGGACACAAAAGTATCAGAAAATGGTAACTGGTGACGAACAACTTGTGACGAAGGTAGTGTTAAGTGACGAGGCACAATTTAAATTTAATTGAACCTTGAATCGACATAACAGTGTGTACTGGGCGCCGGAAAATCAAGATTTTTATGTGGATAAGGCGGACTATCATCTAGGGGCTTAGTAGGACCCTTTTTCTTTTATGCTACTGTCACTGAACAAGTGTACCTATGTTACGTATATCAATGTTGCCATATATACGTGCGCTTTATGGAGCTGATGAAGAGGTCTTCTACCAACAAGTCGGGGCGCCACCACGCTACCACCTAGCCTTAGAGGTTTCCTGGATGACTTTTTCTGGGACATTGCATTTGACGAATAGGGCCCATTTGAGTTCCCTCCACGGTCGTCAGATCTATATCTGGAGTCATATAAGAAGACGCTTTCACGCATAGAGGCGGGGCGATAGGGGAAGCGTGAATGGGAGGAGCTACGGCCAAGCTACAACAGTTGCGCCTGCGGGAGAAACATTGCGTAACTCGCAGCCAGCCACGCGCATACAGAGTGAACGTCATTGGCTGTCATTGCGGTAATGGAGGGGGAGGCGCAGAACGGATGAAAACTAGGCCGCCTTCGTTGCTGACGCCGACTATAACAACTGCGAACTTTTACTTGTGTGGGGCTGTGATTGATAACGTCTATCGACGTATTTGCGGCGACCACTACGTGTGTAGCCGTCAACGGTCAACATTTGGAACATTTAAAGGAACCATGTGCTAAACTGAAGGTCTTACAACACATGAGATCAATTACTGAATGTAAAATAAACACATAAGTAATACTTTTCTTTTTTTTCTTCTTTTCTTTATTGTCATTTTGAAGTCACCACTAGTGGCGGCAGGCTGGCAGCAGTATCAGCGCCACTCAGCAGCCTACAAACTTTAGCAATGGGCATGAAGAATAAATAAAGTACAATGGACATTAAAACGGTGAAATTGACAAAAGATGGTGGAATTTTGAAGATAACAGCATAATCATAGCCGATGAAAACCACGCAGTTAGTAAAATAATGGACACGGTGGCGTTAAAAGCACATTTATGGACACACTGGTTACGAAGAAAATACGGAGACACTGGATAAAAGACACTAGCGACACATGTATCAGATGCGGTCGCACGGAGTTAAAGGACGCACTTCACAGGACTGATGACAATTCACAAGTGTTAAAAAACCACAGTAGGGGGGTGGGTGGAAGGAGGGAATAACAAGGGGGAGGAAACGCTGGACAAGGATGGGGAGGGGAGTGGAGGGGAAGGAGGTGCGCAAGAACTCTGTGGATGAGTATGGAAGGGGAGGCCAAGCGGGGAAAGGTATAGGGAGAGGGTGAAGGAAGTGTAGTTACCGAGACAGAGGGCGTCATCTGGGAGGGGAAGTTGTTGACCCTGGGAGAGGACGTGGAGAGTGTGAGGGGAGGGAGGAATACAGTGGTGGGGGCGTGACACAGGCCCAGGATTGTTGAGGACTGGTAGACCAGGGGGTTATAGGAGTCTATTTTAAGGGTTATGTATAAGATGCGGACATGTTCAAGGAATTTTAGAATGAGGGGGAAAGGAATTCAGTCATGTGGATCCCTGTGGCGGAGGGAAGGCGGATATGGTGAGTACTTTTTCTTTTTTCTCTTTTTTCTATTTCTTTATTGTGATTTCAATTCCCCTAAGAGGGGGCTGGCTGGCTGCGCTCACAGGCGCTCTTCAGCCTACAGAAATTAAACAAAATTTGACACAGTAGAAACATACGAAGATAAAGGAGATGTAAAATGGAGATCTACATCTACATCTACATCGATACTCTGCAAATCACATTTATGTGCCTGGCAGAGGGTTCATTAACCACTTTATTAACTTTCCTCTACCGCGGGAAGAAAGAACACCTAAATCGTTCCATTTTCTATTTTTATTTGGATGGTCATGTCTCCCTAAGTAGGTAGGTGCTAGCAAAATATTTTCACATTCAGAAGTAAAAGTCGGTGATTGAAACTTCGCAAACAGATCACGCCGCAATGAATAACGTCTTTCTTTTAATGATTTCCATTCCAATTCGTGCAACATTTCCGTGACGCTTTCCCCCGTAAAGTGATAAAACAAAACGAGCTGCCCTTCTATGAACCTTCTCAATGTCTTCCGTCAGTCCCACCTGGTGAGGGTCCTAAAAGGGGCAACAGTACTCCAGGAGAGGGCGCACAAGTGTGATGTAGGCAGTCTCTTTGGTAGAGCTGGTACATCTTCGAAGCGTTCTGCCAATGAAACGTAACCTTTGGTTCGCCTTTCCCACACTAGTTTCTATATGTTCTCTCCAGTCAAAGTTGTTCGTAATTGTAACTCCTAGCTATTTGGTAGAATTTACGACCTTAAGGTTTGACTGATTTATCGCGTAATTGAAGTTCAGCTGATTTCTTTTAGTGGTCATGTGTATTACTTCACACTTTTCTTTATTTAGTGTCAATTGCCAATTTTCCCACCATGTAAAAATTTTGTCTAAATCGCTTTGCAGTTGCTTTTGATCCTCTGTTGACTTCACTAACCGATAAACGACAGCATCATCCGGGAACAGTCTAAGGGAGCTATTCAGATTGTCTCCTAAATCGTTTATAAACGCGAGGAAGAGTAGGGGACCTATAACGCTTCCCTGTGGAACGCCAGATATCACTTCTGTTTTACTCGATGACTTACCGTCAATTACAACGAACTGTGTTTTTCTGATAGGAAATCGTGAATCCAATTGCAAAGTTGGGAAGACATTCTATAAGCACGCAATTTCATAAGAAGCCGCTTGTGGGGTACAGTGTCAAAAGCCTTCCTGAAATCCAGAAATATGGAAACGATTTGAGATCCCTTGTCGATGGCAATTAACCATGTGAATAAAGGGCAAGCTGTGTTTCGCAAGAGTGATACTTTGTGAATCCGTATTGACTACTGGTGAATAGGTCGTTCTCTTCGAGGTAATTCATAATATTCGAACAAAGTATATATATATATATATATATATATATATATATATATATATATATATATATATATATATATATATATATATAAAACAAAGTATATAAAATGGACGGAAACGGTGGCATCATAAAAGATTTGGAATGGCGATAGTGATGAATAAAAACAGCTGTTCGAAGGTCAGTGGCACACACACACAATTAAAATGAGCGGAGGGCGGCGGCTATGGTTAGACCGTCCGCTATTGTGGAGTTGAAACGAAAAACACACCACACACTCGGAGAGACATAAAAGTTAAAACGGTGTCGGCTGCGGGTTGGCCGTTCACTGTTGTAAAAATAAAACAATGTAACTAAAAGGCACCACACTTGTCGAAGCACTCACACGGAAACACAAGGAAGGTTCTACAGATGGCGGAGCACTTACAGCATTGAAGACGTGGTGTGGGGAGAAAAGGAGATGAGAGGAGTTGGAGAAGGTGGGGAGGAGTCACAGGGAATACATTTTTCTGGCGGACTCTGTACATTTCGGTATCATTCCAATAGTAATGCAAAAATTGTATTAAGAGTTAGTTGTTTCTAATGGACTAGAAGTATCTACAAGATGAATTGAATGGTCTAAGGCGCCTCGCTGCGGAGCGCGCGGTTGCTCACCGTCGGAGGTTCGAGTCCTCTCTGGATCATGTGTGTGTGTGTGTGTGTGTTTGTGTGTGTGTTTGTGTTCTCCTAAGGTTAGTTTACCTTAGTTTAAGTAGTTTGTGAGCTACGGACTGATGAACACGAAGTTTGGACCGATAGATTTAACATTTGAATTTCTTGAGGAAATACCACTGCTCCGTCCGCACGGAAGATCTATATCAGCCCTGAAGTCAAAGGATCTAATGACACTATAGTCGGGCCGGAATACAATGATCCTTGGCTCCGCCTACTGGGCTAGGAGACAGCATCGGCCGCAGAAACTGAATGCAGCCATGTTGCCAAGTAGTTAGTTCGCTGCTGGCGAGTATAGCGACCGGTCGTTGTTGTTTGACAAAATTGGCAAAAGTGCACAGCGTAACCGCACGCGCGCATGCGCAGATCATAGCTTGCGTTTGACTTACTCCGATGATCTGCTGCCGCAGCCGGCGCTCAAAGCACTATTTCGGCTCGACTATATTCCTCAAATTTTTCATGGCTTTTACCAAACACTGAGATTCACACAAACACTGGACAGTGAGGATAGTCCAGAAGAGATACCAAGTTGCTTATGATTGTTTGTAGTTAGTGTGTAAGTCTGATACCGTTACTTGGGTAACAGTATTTCACGCAAGATGAAAATTCCTGAAATGTGTATAAAATTTATTTCCATTTCTCCTCAAGGTGGAATATCTCCCTCTCTAGCAGCTTACCCTAAGGCTCTATCTTTGATAAACAAAAATGGGACCTTATTCTATAACCTACCTACTATAATGAAAAGATCCGACTTTGAGCCGAAACCTAGGTGGAACATGGACGACACTGGCATTAAAACTGTACTAAGCCCAAATAAGTCGTGTCACGAAAAGGTTTCAAGAAAGTTGGGTCGATCACATCTGGGAACTAGGTAGCTTTTTTACCTGCTGCTACTTGTAACTCCATTCTACTAATATTCATTTTTTTTCAATGCATGCACTTCAAAGATCATTTTATTGGAGATGTCTGCCATGGAGCGAGTAACCTTTCTGGATGAATGGTGGAAAACAGTTCTGCGTATTTTTGAAACACTTTGTTGCAACTCAGAGTGCATTAAACAGAATCCGTGTCTTCTTCTCCTGGTTAATCACACTTCTCATTTGTCGATTAATGAAAACTGTGCGAAAGAGTAGGAGATTGTTTTACTGCCATTTCCTTTATCACTGTTTCCACCGACTGCATCCATTAGATCGGGCAGTGTATGACTATTCAGAGTTATTCGTGAATACTAAATCACCCAGGTTCCAACATGACAATATATGACATTCTAGAAATAGTTATTCCTGATAATGTTCTTGCGTTTACGCCTTAAAATTTCAAAGCAGGAGTCAAGGCTCTTGTCCTTTTTTTTTTTCTCTTTTTAAATCCTTCAATGGAGACCTTTTTTGCGACCATGAGTTTGTTCTTGGTTGGATACTGATACGCATACTACTCTAAGTTCTGACACTATAGAACAAGGAGGCAATAAAATTCAAACATCGGACGTCTCAACAAACCAAATTAATGCAATGAGAAAAGTAGCAAGATACGTTAATTTCTTTAAACTTTAGACTACGATCATTCAGCTTCAAATGTTGATCAAACTAATATGCCTTTAAACAAACGATCACTTAGGAGATAACTCATTTTCACATCACATTCATCTCGTCTTGGTTGTTCGAAATATGTAAAAGAAAAGGGCACTTAAATGAGGCCAGTTACACATTTTCGACTAGAAAAATGTTTTAATTTTTCTTTCTGACACAACGCTGTTCATGTAAGTATGTACTGTAATACTTGGTATTTATAACAAATGTTACGGCGTCATGAAAGGACTCAAGAAGAAGACGCTATCGTAAACAGTAGACTGCTAATGTTTTGGATTACATAAAATGGCCGAGTCCGATTCAAATGCAGATCAAAGATAATATAGCCTACGCATCATCCTACTTCTGCCGCTTTGTTGTCTGAAACCAACATGTAACATTTCTGCCCCTAGTCACGTGACTGGGTTTTCAAAATTATGCGCAAAATTTTTTTCTCATTTACAGCTGAAATCAATGATTTATTTTACCAATGAAAGTACTTCTTGAATTCTTGTTACACATGTAATAGAAAAGGTAATTACTATTATTAATGTGCTGATTACATTCTACAAGCGTGACTAAGTGAAAAGTACTGACAATTATTTTTACAAAAAAAAAAAAAGTGAATTACCGAATGCAATTAATATATTGCTTTTTTCCAACTGACGACAATGATTGTCGACAAGAGGATTATTCCAGCTCGTCCCGACTGAGTTTATATGAAAGCTAATAAGTCGTTTCTGGCGCAGATTTGCTTGTAATAGCGTTTTACGCAGCTAAAGATGAATACGGTATTGAATTATAAAACCAGTTCTACTTGTCAAGGGCACAGGTAATGTTACGACATGACTTCATTTTAATGTAAATAGTTTTACGTATTGGCGTCAATGTATATGGCAAAACCCATACAAGACAAACACTTGTGTAAAAGTCGGACATTAACGGTTACGAACCGATTTCAGTTCATACAAAATTGCATAAAAATTCTCCTGTATTGTTGAGAAATTGTAAGAAAAGTGATGTTGCTTCTCTGAGTGTTATTTCTTCTTCTATTCCTGTGGAAGCTCCAATCTAAAAGATTCAAGATGTCACAATGCTTTTCAATTAGGAACTGCAATTCCAGAGTTTGTAAAAAAGATCAATACGTTTCATCTAGGCACATGTAGAAAGTATAACCAGGAATTGCGGAGAAATAACATTAACTGTAGTACTAAATGAGTAGTAAGAATACGATAAGAGGTTTTACTGTAAAAATCTACGCTTGGTTTCAATTATAAATGATGAAAACTCCAACTGTCAGCTTCACTTCACAATGCTCGTAATGAAAACGGCTTCCTACCCCGAGTCACGTAACTTCGTCATTGGTTTTAGAATAACAAGGAGGTTAGAATACAGAGAGACGCCATTATGCTGAAAAAGTGAAGCCTGCCTCCGCCATATTGGTCAGATTTGGAGAAGTGTTCGTGTTGTAGAGCTAATGTTTTATATCATTTAAAACCGGAATAAAAGTCCAACGGTTTTACCGTGATGTACGACGTGTTAAATGAGTGCAAATTAGTCGTTAAAAATTAAGTTTTGATATATATTATAATGAGTATTTATTACTATTTAATCAATAAAGTATATTGTTTGAAAGTGAATACTTTTTCGTGACTGTCAGTTCAATGCATTAACAGCAAGAGGGTCGACTTAACGCACAGTTTTAACGGAAAAATAGCTTTCCTGAACTGACAAAGATGGTGGACAGGCTTCAATGGACATAGGTGCTAGACATAGATAATGCCACATCCCTTTATTCTAACCTTCTTGGAGAATAATGACATGCGAAGTCTGCAGTGATCTCCACACAACCTGGATGTATTACTATGTCTCTGAACATATAACTACAGCGTGCGAGCACATTCTTATGTTTTGCTGGTAATTTCGCGTTGTCCGCCATGTTTGAATATGGCATACGAATTTCAATTAGTTTGTTCGTAAGACGATATGCTTGGGTGCGTCTCGGTTCGAAATTCATGTTAGTGCATGATGTAATAGGCTGGTATGGCAGTGGAATTTAAGCGTATTTTACTTTCTTGTTGTAGTAAAATTAAGTAGCAGCCGTATTTGAATTTGGCAAGAAACCATATATGAACATCTATGGCTGGCACGCTCAGACAACTGAAGTTCAACATACAGGTAGATGGTAGTCTGTCATCTTTGGTCTATGGCTTCAAGCAAGGAGGTTAGATTGCATGGAGACGCCCTTACGCTGAAAAAGTGACGCCCACCTCCGCCTTATTGCTAAGTATGAAGTTATCGTATTGAAGAGCTGATGTTTTAGGTCACTCAAAGCAGCAATAAAACGTCCGGCAGTTTTGCTATGATGTACAAAGTGTTAAAAGCGTGAAAATTACCGTTAAAATTATTTTTTCAAATACCTTATGATGAGTATTTATTAGCATTTATTCAAGAAAATATATTGTTTCAAAGTACATACTTTGCCCTGACGGTCAATTCATGCATTAACATTAAGAGGATCGACTTGAACGCACACTATTAACGGAGAAATAGCATTCCAGAACTCACCAAGATGGCGGTCAGCCTTCAGTTGACTATCTGCTCGGAACAGATAACGCCCTGTCCCTTTATTTAAAACTCCTTGGCTTCAAGTTTATGATGTAATAAGTCCCTTTATTTTCACTTTCATGGAATAAAAGTATAGAGATCAATGTTTCTATGCTTAGAACAACGCCGCAGCCAGAAAACTACAAAATGTTAACGGGCACCCAACAAATAATCTGCATTGAACGTAAACGAAAAACAGTCTTCAGCACTGACTTGAGTAAATATTCTTATTAAAACAAGTCAATTGACCCATTTTTATGTAGTATATGTATTTGGACATAGGCTTCTAAATAACCACCTGCAACAGTTCAGGACATTTTTAAGACCCTGATTACCGTCAAAAGCTCTTAAAATGTTGCGGACGTAAATATTTTATGGAGTATTACAAAACCGTGATATATTCGTAGAAAATACCGCTTTTGTTTACATAATTATTATTTTCGAGTAAACTATTTCGAAATCGTGAATTATTCCTTGAATGAACTTTGCTTTTTCAACGAGCTACGGTGTAACCTTATTTCAAAGGGGTCTTGATTATGTTTATATGTCACTTCTGCTGCAGATCAGTCTGTAATAACGCTATACGCTGCTAAAGATGAATACTGACTATTTATTATATCTACACAACCATTCTACTCATCGAGTGCAACTGTAAAGTTTCTCCATCACATTATTTTAATGGAAATAGCCAATATTATACTTCTATTACGTTTTGGAATTACTGCCCATGGCAAAAAACACAAAATATGATCGGTAATGATGTGTTAAAATGGAATATTTTTGGTACAAACCTAGGACTGTAAATAGAAGTATACGGGCAAACAATGGAGCAGCTATACACGTGGCGTGGTAGGAACATAGAACCATGTGACTGTTGACAAACATTATACGGATGTAAACAACCACTTGTCAAATTTTAAGAAATATCATAATTTCAAACTATTAATAATTACATATTAATTTAAATGTTACTCCTCTCCATAAAAAGCTCTGTATAATCATAAGATGGGGACACACCAAGTATCGCTGTAGAGAATATATTGAAAATGCTGCCATGCCAAGTCTACCAAGGTACAAACCACTTTCAGTTCTTGTAAACAAATAGCAAAACGTTTCACACGTAATGTGATTGCGATACTTATATTTCTCCTGCTACTCCCGTAGAAACTACAAACTAAAACACTGAGCTCATAGTGCGACAAGAAATTATTTACTTAAGACCTGCGAGTCTATTGATTTTGAACAGAACTGTCAAGAAAGTTCCAATAAGCACATGTAAGTACAGTAACCAACACATTAATATCAGGAATTGTGTGAACACAACTTTAACTGAAACTAAACATGTAATAGGAATACGATAAGGTTATTAATTCTTAAAATCTATACTTCATTTCAAATTCAAACGAGAATAACAACAACTGGCAGCAACATTGCTCGTAATGCCTTTCTGTCTTGAGTCACGTGACTTAGACTGTGGTTTCAGTATAATGACGTCACACGCAAGGTTATCTTTGGTCTTTATCATTAAGAATGTACCAAAACGTAAACTGCGTTTTAAACTACCGTTCTTATTTTGTGAAAGAGAGCGCCGATATCATCATGTTTGTGAGTTCTGACGTTTTTGCAGCACTAATGTTTACAGTGCAGCACACGAATTTGACGTAGGCTGCAACCGGAACCAGCCGTCATACACCCAGTTTACATGGGCTCCCAAAACCGGATTTCGTAAACCGATTTCACAAATCCGCTTTTCGTTGGTCATATGAACACTCAAAGATCGATTCTGGAAATCCACTTCCGTAAAGCGGTTCTCCAGTTCCACAATTGATTTTCGAGCCCATGTAAACGCAATCGTTTTTGAAGCGTTCTTTGCTATTCAGATAGTGTTTTCTTGTTAAGTATTTTCGGCACATTTAGACATTTATGAACTAGTTAAGACTAAGGACGGCACAAATATCCATGCCCGAGGGGGGATTCGAACCTCCGACCGTAGTGTCCGTGCAGACCGTGACTGGAGCGCCTCAGTCCCCTCGGCCACCGCGGCCGGCTGTGCTGACTAAATCAAGAGCTTAATTAGCTGTTTTTCAGTCGCCATATTTAGTTGGATTGGAAATCCGATTCAGGCAGCGACATGTAAACACGAAAGTGAAAAACGGTTAACGAAAATCGGTTTTTGTCTTCCGGAAGATTTGTTGCATGTAAACGTAGTGATAGAGGCAGCAACGTATTCGAGTAATTGCGGGCAGCAAATGTGGTCACTGCGTTGGGTATTCGTGCTACCATTCAAATTGAGCAGTTTACATTTCATCTGAACGGAGCTGCCAATCCCTTGCGCCTGACTACATCTCCCCTCTTCCGCAGACTTGGTTAATTATTCGCTGCAAGCGTATTCAGCAAGGTGAAGTAGGAATTAGGTCATATTTGTCAGTCAGCTGAGTATAGCGTAATACTCTGAAGAGCCAAAGAAGCTGGTACACATGCCTAACAGGTTTTACCGCCCCCGCAATAACGCAGAATTGGGGCAGCACGATGTGATATGGGAACGAGACTCCGGGTGCTGTCGGTACGGCATGAGCACAAGTCAGTCAAGTTTGACAAGCCTCCTGACAGACGAGTATGACAAGCACAAGTTTGGCGAGGGCGAGTTGTGTGCACGCACCTTAAGGCGGCCAAGTTTTTCAAAACTCAATGCGGGACATTTCCAGGATGTGAATGAGGTCTAAGATCACGTGTCTCATTGTGCCAGTTACTCTGAAACTACGAAAGAAATTTAGGCGAGCAGAGTAGGCCTACAGTTTTAAACAGTAAATGGCATGACACCATTAATAAATTTAGACTTTGAATATAAATCTGTAGCTAAGGTAGAATATTCAAAATTTTTAGGTGTTTGCATTGACGAGGGACTGAGTTGGAAGAAACATATTGAAGAGCTCCTGAAACGTTTGAGTTCAGCTACTTGCGCTATCAGAGTCATTGCAATATTTGGTGATATACATCTCAGTAAATTAGCTCAAACAAATGTTCAAATGTCTGTAAATCTATCGGACCAAACTGCGTGGTCATCAGTCCGTAGCTTACAAACTACTTAAACCTAGGTAAACTAACCTAAGAACAAACACACACACCCATGCCCCAGGGAGGACTCGAATTATGCTGCCACTAACCAAGTAGCATCAAAACTCTGACAGATAGCCAACTAGTATTTAAAGAGAAATTAAAGGAATTTCTGAATGGCGACTCCTTCTACAATGTAGATGAATTTTTAGATAAAACTTCAAAAATATAAAAAAAATGTAATAAAAACTCCTTAAAATATTGATTGTCAAGTATAGACAACATTTACTAGACTGACACGTTCCACATTCTTACGAAATGTCGTATATATGATCTATTGAACAAGTATTAATCTAATCTAATCTACAAGTAACATATCTAACATGAATGACATTTTATTCTCAATTTTTAATCTTTATTTACAGTTCATAAATATTTTCTTAAGCCCCTATTCTGTATTTTGGAGTCTAACTATTTTGATATATTCTTCCTCCGTTATGTTTTTTTTCCGATCACCTTCGTCGTCTGTACATACTTTTATTTGTTCCAGTTCGTAGAGCATCGTGCTCCACACATTTTGATAAGTGGCCTACTCCACCCAAAGAATTATGTTTTGCAATAACCTTGAATTTGATAAAAACTACTTTTTAAAACCATGTGAACTACTCTGTTACAGAAGTTCTTTCGATGAAGTTCAGAATTTAATGGTGCCTTACTACATGCAATGTTCACTCAGTTTCGTAATTGCATTTTCAGAATGGCACCACCTTTTTATTTCTCAAGGAAGTAAGATGAATGCTGATATTGTATTTGCATGTCAGATTTTAAATTCGTTTATACAGACTGTAATAATTTTACATCATGTTTGTCACCTTGAACACCGAAAAATATCCCATCACGCATATTGAAACGTACTTCAGAAGGCAGAGAAAATATGCCAAAAACAGATTTTTTTTCATAAGCCATCCTATCACCAAAAGCTGTACCAGCTAAAAAGAAAAAAAGACTGTCATTTATTCGTAGATGATGCATTGTGAAATTGACTCGCAAAGCGTGCCGTTCATAGTTCCGGCTTGTGCTCTAAGACAAACAGTTTTTGAAATTACTGGAATGCGGGACGCTTTTGCCGTTTTGCGGAACATTTTCAGTAATTATCGCAATGCTGGACGACGAGTCCAAATGCGGGACTGTCCCGCAGAATCCGGGTCGGCTGGCCGCCTTACCCATCTCTCGTGCACCTACTGTAACACCACGTTCAATCTCACTTAAATCGTGCTAATGTGCTATTGGAGCAGCAGTAACCGAACTAACAACGCCTGCGCCACACTTATGTGTATGCATATTGAAATGTTTTACTATATTTTAAGTAATTACAGTTCATTCTACCGATACTCATCTTATCAACATCACGATGTATGGGGGTTCTGCTCTCTGCTCTCTGCTCTCTGCAACACAATAAATAATCGATATATACAATTTTTCACGTCTTCTTTAATTTAAATTAAACTTCTTCTCAACCAAAACATTACAATAACGTACACAAATTACCACAACAACACAGACTGACATGGATTCCAAAGTACTCAACAAAAGACAAAACTCGAACTCCCCCACACAATGCGGTGAGGCAAATATATAACATCGGCAATAATGACCTTACATTATGCATTGTTCATAACAATTGAATATACTAATCTACAATGAACAAACACACAAAGAAAACATTTCATGTGCACAAGAATAATCACAATATAAAATGAAAACTGTGCGCCTCGGTTGCACAGTGGTAGAGTGCCAGACTACAAATCCAAAGGTCGCGGGTTCGATCCCCGCCAGGTCCTGGGATTTTTATCTGTCACTTTCCACTTCTTTCACCTCTGGCAGTATTGCTCATGTGAAAAATGCCGAGTAGCACCGTGGTTCGGAACCCACGTAAAACTGTAGGTCCCCCTATAACTGTCTGGGTAAGTCAGTTCGAAGGTCGGAGGAAGGCAACGGCATACCACCTCCAAACAGGACCATGCCTAGTAAAGCACTGTGATGTTCAAACCAATCTTCGGATTGTTGACTGCTTTACCTTTTAAAATGAAAACTATACATACAATAATTTTAGATGGCACATGTTTTTAAGACGAAATCGCGGTACTATTTGTTTCACAACAAAGAATAATGATAAATGTCAATTAATTTGTTAATGAGTACATCATACATGTTCCTAACATATATTTAACTATCAAATCTCATGGCCATTCACAAAATATACTCAAAATCTCATGTCAGTCAATATATACAATGAATTCAATATTGATAATTAATGTAATAGTTGAAATAACACAATTAGCTGGTCAACACAACTTGTTCATGAGCCTAACATATAAACAATGTTATTTATTTTCATTTCTTTATGTTTTACAAAAGTTTTTACCCTTCGTCTGTCTATTTATTGAAATAATGTACAATGACAAAAGTATTGTTTATAGAATTATCTGAAAACGTCTTATACAAATCTCTTAATTAATCACAGTATCACCGAGACACTGTCCTACACTGATTCCTAGGCTGGCTATTTCGTTGTTAACTTCACACGCAACATATATCACTATTGAACCACACGATTCTTGGTCCGACGCAGACGGTATCGTACGGTAACATTCAGATGGGAGGACCAGGCAGACGGTATCGCACGATAACATTAAGATGAGAGGGCCAGCAGTCTCGTTACAATATACATGCCTTTAATAGTTTATTCAGGTGCTCATTGTATCAACAATATCAGCAAAAACTGGCTATGCTATCGCTATGAAAGTAAGCCAAGAAATGAGCTACTGTGAACAGTTCAGTGGCTGCATTGTAATCGACAGCAAATTCGCTCAGTAATTCATGAGTGGTCGGAATTCTACGGTAAGTGTTCATCAGAGAGAAGGCTCCAGGGAAGTGTGATATGATCGCTGTTATTCTCTATTTACTGTTCAAATGTTTGTTAAGCTTATGGGACTTAACTACGGGGTCATCAGTCCCTAAACTTACAAACTACTTACGAACTAGCTACGGCTAAGGACGGCACAAATATCCATGCCCGAGGGGGGATTCGAACCCCCGACCGTAGTGGCCGTGCAGACCGTGACTGGAGCGCCTCAGTTCCCTCGACCACCGCGGCTGGCATTCTCTATTTACACAAATGGCCTGACGGATAGGATAGGCTGAAATTTTCGTCTGAGGATGATGCTATTGTGTACAAGGAGTTGTCGGCGTTGAGTAACTATTTGGTGCATTGAATGGCATCTATAAATGTAGAAAAGATGCCAATGAATAGGAAAAGTAGTCTTATAATATTCGAGAGCAGTATTTGTAGTGTAGTGCTTGGCGTAGGTGCGTCGATTAAATACAAGCAGCCGCTTTTCCTCGATATTTTTGGAAGTGGAACGGGAAACGATATGTTGTAGCAAGCACTTCAGCGGGGATGCGTGCATGCTAAGCTCCAATGGTACATTGAGTCATATTGAACGCCATGATAAATGCAGTGCTGGATGACTAATTCTATTGTATAGGACAGTGCTGGATGACTAATGCTATTGTACAGGACGTGTCGTTATGAATCGTGTTATTTCACGTATGTGCGAATGGGCCAATATTCTCCATATAACTTGTTTAGAAGCTGGCAGACAAGCTAAGAAGCTCGTTCTCTTTTACACCATTCATTCTGGCCAAGAAACATTAGCCTTATCTTGAGTTGTGTAGGGGCAGTTTAAATTCTGCTATATCGTTAATGAATACAAGTGACGAAATGGGCCGAGAGAAAGAGAGGTCGAGATTAACGGAGAGAAGGGAGTGGAAGAGATGGATGGAAAGAGCAGAAAAGACAAGTTGGACGACGAGAGTATTGAACAACTAAATTCTATACAAAGACAAATAGGTGTTCCCATAAATATTCAAATGAACTTCACCGATTTACTTCACATTTTCACACAGCACTTTAACGAACATTCGAAGATATATACGCTATATGATTGTAACGTGTAATATATGTATTTAAATAAGTAATACATGAAGGCGGAAACTTATGGGAAACTTTGTACCCAAAATGTAGAAAGAATGTTTCGGTTTTTTTTTTCCTCTATAGGTTTATGCCTTCAGGAAAACACTGGTT
The DNA here is from genome assembly GCA_026315105.1 of Locusta migratoria. Classification (NCBI taxonomy): domain Eukaryota; kingdom Metazoa; phylum Arthropoda; class Insecta; order Orthoptera; family Acrididae; genus Locusta; species Locusta migratoria. Next base: position 365,152,217 of record CM048750.1, on the reverse strand, counting down.
TTCCTTTTTATACACAAACGTATTACGTTACAGTTTTAGCTTCATCAGCCGTTCTTTTTATTTCTCGTTTTTACATGCTTCTGATATTCAGTTTTCCTATATTTCATGTGGAGTTCCTCCTTAAAAGTTTGTCTCAACTGCAAACTGGTGGTGTCTTCATTTGAGGTTAGTGAAGAAAACAGAATTATGTCAGTCTTTACAAACATTGACCGTGAAGATTTAGATAGTGCTGTTTCCATCACCATCACATTTGCAGATGACAAAGGAGGAACTATGCAGCAAATGTAGGACAATTGAACAAGTAAATCATTTAAACGAGGAATGGAAAAACCCTTTGAAGATGCTGCAACTGAAGCGAAATATGTCTTGGTATCAAGGAAAATACGTAAAGGGAAAAAGCGCAATATTTGCTAAACAAACGCCGATAACAGGAACCTCAACATCAAAATAATTATCGAAAATTTCTTCTCTGATTTACCTCAGTTCTGACACATTAATAATATTTAGATGGCCTCAGGCTATATCTTTCTTCAGTGTATTATATAAATATTTCCTAGTAAAGAACTCGAGAATTATTAAATGCAGTCTTTCTCGTAGTTTCTCTGGGATAAAGCTCTGCTCCAGGGCATAATACTTTGCCTGGCGTTTCATTTTCCACTGCTTGGAGACATCTTTTTATTTTATTTTTTTCCTCGCCAATAAAGCCTTCTTAGCTAAAGCAATGCATGTCCCCGGACGAAATGAAATAAATTATATTCTAGTACATACAGAATGTGACATGGAATGGTGGCCGTAGCTTCATGCAGAGGAAATGAAAAGAATGTGCCTCTTGCACTCTTCCGGCTGCAACGGTTATATTAAAGAACATAAAACAGACGTCTTCTCCGTCTTCCGAAGCTTTACAGTCACGGAATACTGGTTCACATTCAAGCCAGTTCAGTAAGCTCCGAACGGTCGGCCAGGTCATCAGACCGTTTCCTGTGGTCGGTGAGTCGCGCCGACGTATGCTATGTAGTACGAGGCGTGTTTTTTTTTAAGTAAGTACCGTTTTGAAATTAAAAAAAAAAAAAAAAAAAAAAAAAAAAAAAAAAAAAAAAAACATGCTACGTGCTAAGGTATCTCAATAATTTTATGCGCACTGGATACTTACACAGGCTGGTGCATCCGCCATTTTCATTCCCTTCGAATGCTAAACGCAAAACGTAGCTTCTACGAACAGTGCTGTTATGTTCAAGTTTAGTGAAATATTTTAGAAGTGTCCGGTATAGAGCCTTAATAGTTTTATTTTGACCTTGCTTTCCGCTCTTTGTTTACATCGATACGCGGATTGCAGTCCGAATAAAGAAAAAAAATTCAAGAAACATATATTTCTGTGATATAAATAGCGTACTACGTTCAGTTCTGACAATTGTCTGCTGTGGCAAATACACCACATCAGATTTTTGTACTCACAAGGCTGAATGTACTTCTATTACGTTATTGAGAAAGTTTCAGAATATATTACAAACACTAAAACGAAGAAGAATATTTGTGTCCAAGATCTAAATTTTAGGGTCGCCGATGTTGGCAAAAACCCTTGAATGCTATTTGAAAACCTAATCCTATAGAATGACGGGAATAATCCATTGTGTTGACCATGAAATAAATAAATAATAATTCTGTTTCTTCTCTAAGGTTGACAGGTTCTTGTATGTAACAGTACCCTTGTCTTGTCAGTAATTTAATAAACCTTGTAAAGCAAACATTTTGATGCCAACATTAGCACACTACGCCGCCGCAGCCGTAAGTAAAATTTATCCAGTAATCTGTGTAAGTTATAGTCTCTTATATATAAGCGACAATATTGGCATTTATTAACGAGAAATTGAATTGAGGGTGTATTTTGTAATAAAAATTAGGTACTGCTCTTTCAAATGGCATACTACAAGTTCTCACGCTAAAACTTCGAACTACCACAAACAGCACAGTACGCTGCCACAGCCGTAACTAAACGTTTTTCCCCAGAATATTCATTTTTTCCGTTTCAGTTTTTGTAATATTTTCTCCCAATAACGTAAGGATCTTCAACAATTTATACAATGTCAGTACAAACCTTTTTGTTCTGTATTTCTCAGTCTTCTAAATGACACATATATTGTTCTCTAAAAACTGTATGTTCTGGGATGTTTTATGATATTCTGCGGCTGCTACCTTTAGGGTAGCTTCTCTGTTAAGAAGTAATACTTTCAAAAGAGCTAAAAAAGAAAAAGAAAAAAACAGATAAAAACGTTCGAAAATCACAGACGATATTTACTCTTAAATATTGATTCAAGTCATAATAACAAATAATATTTACTTACAAGATACAACTGTGCGCTCGTCCGGGTTCCCAGATTTTGCGCCGACAGTTAATGATGCATTTTTATTTTCTCTCAGAATCTCTCGGGAATCTAAACATTCTATAGCCACCTCTGGAATGATTTGAGCAGTTTATGGCAACACATAATGTCGTGCTAAAGTGCCGTCACACAAATCCTATAGCATCGCAGTATGTTTGATTTACGAGCTACGGGAATAAAAATGTCGCATGCGTCAGCTCGTACTTACGGAGCCTTAGTATACGCACTGACGCTATTACAGTCTGATTCTTCCTTGTTTACTTTGTGTACTGAGTGTTTAAGATGCCTCCGATAATCGTGAGTACCGCTGACTGTTAAGTACGGGCTTGTCGTGTCCTACATAGGAAAGAGGGAAGAGGTAGCAGGGTCAGTCTGCATATCCCGAGCGGAAAGGAGTGATTGCAGAGAGACAGTACAGGCATCTACTAGAGATGCGGATTTCGGGACTCGAGAGGATACTTGTTTAGGAAACTTTATGGAACTCCTAGGTACCTTGCATTGAACTGATTGCATCCCACCAAAAAAAAAAAAAAACAAAAAAAAAAAAAAAAAACAAAAAAAAAACAAAAAAAAAACAAAAAAAAAAAAGCATCCCCTAGACAGACGCACTCCCCGCGAGAAACAGACCGTCATGCAGCACCCCGAGGCCGACGGCGATAGTCACGGGCTGGAGTCCTGTGAAGTTGGCACCCCTTTTTTGGAAAATGTACATTTTTTTCGGAGTTCTAGGCAGATATGCAATAGTTCTGGAGTTCTCAGTACAAAATTTAAATAGTTCTGCACTAATTCGAGAAAAAATTACAAAAAATTGTAACAAATTTTAGTTTTTTTCCAAATAATTTTTTGCCTAATTGTTCAAACATAGTTCTGATAACAGTTCTAAATAGCTCTCAAAGAGCCCAGATAATAGTTCACGAGCTAATTGCGTAAATAGGGAGAAAAACTACACAAAATTGCGCCCGAGTCGTGTGAAGTTGGCACCCCTTTTTTCAAAAATGTAAATTTTCTTCAGAGTTCTAGACTGATATGCAATAGTTCTAGAGTTCTCTGTACAAAATTTAAATAGTTCTGCAGAATTTCGTGAAATATCGCAATTCTGAATAGTGGGAGAGCTGTGAAGTTGGCACCACTTTTTTCAAAAATGTAAATTTTTTTCAGAGTTCTAGACAGATATGCAATAGTTCTGGAGTTCTCTGTACAAAATTTGAATAGTTCTGCAGAATTTCGCGCGAAAAAATAGTAAAAATTACCACAAACTTGAGTTTTATTTTAGTTTTTTTAAAATAATTATTTGCCTATTAGCGCAAACATAGTTCTGATCACAGTTTTAAAAATCTGTCAAAGAGTTCTACAGGAAATCCTAATAGCATTTTTCTTTGAAGATTATACCTTATGAGATAATTACAATAATGGAGTATTCATTTACATGCTACTGTGGAATTTGCACCCGTTTTTTCTAAAAAAAAATAGACTTTTTTTCCAGAGTTCTAGGGACATGTGCAATAGTTCTTGTTTACGATAAGCAGTAATCACGCATACGTAAAAACAACAAATTGAATGTGCAGCGGATAGAAGATCTGTCAAGACCTAAGAAAAATGTATATTTCTCGAACAACGGGCACAAATAAGACAGCTTATCAGATATTCCAAATTTTTTTTTCGGGCAATTACATAGAAATATTCACATGAACTCTAGAACTATAGTATATGTACACAGAACCCCAAAAACAATGTGTATTTCTCAAAAAAACTGGTGCCAATTTACAATAACGTGACAATGGATTCCACATTAATGCATTTATCTGATAAAGTATAATCTGCACAGAAAAATATCATTAGGATTTCCTGTAGAACTCTTTGACAGCTCTTTAGAACTGTGATCAGAACTATGTTTATGCTAATAGGCAAATAATTATTTTAAAAAAACTCAAAAACTCAAGTTTGTGGTAATTTTTACTATTTTTTCGGCGAAATTCTGCAGAACTATTCAAATTTTGTACAGAGAACTCCAGAACTATTGCATATCTGTCTAGAACTCTGAAAAAAATTTACATTTTTGAAAAAAGGGGTGCCAACTTCACAGCTCTCCCACTATTTAGAATTGCGATATTTCACGAAATTCTGCAGAACTATTTAAATTTTGTACAGAGAACTCTAGAACTATTGCATATCAGTCTAGAACTCTGAAAAAAATTTACATTTTTGAAAAAAGGGGTGCCAACTTCACACGACTCAGGCGCAATTTTGTGTAGTTTTTCTCCCTATTTACGCAATTAGCTCGTGAACTATTATCTGGGCAAAAAAAATATCATTAGGATTTTCTGCAGAACTCTTTGAGAGCTATTTAGAACTGTTATCAGAACTATGTTTGAACAATTAGGCAAAAAATTATTTGGAAAAAACTAAAATTTGTTACAATTTTTTGTAATTTTTTCTCGAATTAGTGCAGAACTATTTAAATTTTGTACAGAGAACTCCAGAACTATTGCATATCTGCCTAGAACTCTAAAAAAAATGCACATTTTTGAGAAAAGGGGTGCCAACTTCACAGTAGCGTGTAAATGGATTCCCCATTATTGCAATTATCTCGTGAAGTATAATCTGCACAGAAAAATGTCATTAGGATTTCCTGTAGAACTCTTTGAGAGCTATTTAGAACTGTGATCAGAACTATGTTTGAACAATTAGGCAGAAAATTATTTCGTAAAAAACTAAATTTTGTGGTAATTTTTCCTATTTTTTCGGCGAAATTATGCAGAACTATTTAAATTTTGTACAGAGAACTCCAGAACTATTGTATATCTGTCTAGAACTCCGAAAAAAATGTACATTTTCCAAAAAAGGGGTGCCAACTTCACAGGACTACGGGCTGGCGCCCGACTCGTCTGACTGAGAACTCCCCTCTCGATCAAAAAACCGGGGGTTTTAACGGCCGGTGTGGGCGTCTTCTTTTCCCCACTTTCCGACAGTTAACTATTTCCTATTGGTCGCTACTTGGTTCAACCAATCTAAATTGTGGCTTGCCCTCTCTCTGAGTCCTCTAGCGAACCACGTTTCAGCCCTGTCCCTTCTGCCATTCCCCGGGTGGGGAGGTGGCTTGTTTGTGCACTGACAAAATCCATACTTGGTAGCAACATTGTTCAGCTGAAGGTAAAACGTCACGACGCTACCCAATATGGGCAACAACAACAATGTTTTACGTCAGTTGGCCACGCCTTAGGCTCCGCCTTAGGATCCGCCTTAGGCCACGCCTCAGGGGAGCTGCTAACTTGCATTTTTTCTTCCTTACCCTTCATTCTATCCTCGTGAAACCACTGACGTTGCTGTTCCCAAGTGACTGGTATCTGCTACGTACATTAAAACGTACCTGTTGGTGGCCACCAAGTACTAATGTAACATCTTACAACAGCGTCTAGACGCTATATGAAGTTACGCCCATCTTCTCCGAAAGGTAACCTCCACCCTGGGACGGTGGCTGACGGCATCAGCAATTCGCTCGATTTCTTTAGTGCCTACATGCCGTAAGATATACGAGTCTGTATGAGCCTGTTATCTGCAATGGTCTCTATTTCACATCCTGGAGTGCGTCTCTGTGGCTCACACAACCTATCAACAATTCCAACAGTAAAATCAATATATGACAGGCTGTTATAAGTTTTCTTAGTGCTAAAGGCCTAAAAGCGATCTATATTCATTGTGCTATCTGTGCAGTTTACGGAGAAAACAAATTATTGAGTGATGGACTGGTAAGAAAGTGGGTGTGAGCATTTAAAGATGGTCGCACAAATGTGCATGATGAACAACGGAGTGGGCGTTCTTCGGTCGTTAATGAAAGTTTGGTGCAGGAAGTGGACAATCAGGTGAGAGAAAACAGACGCTTTACGATTTCCTGCTTGCGGGATGACTTTCCTAATGTTTATCGTAGTGTTTTCTATGGCATAGTGGCCGAGCACTTGAATTACTGTGGTTAACAAGTGAGGCGGCAGATTTCTATGAGGAGGGTATTCGAAAACTGGTACAACGTTTTGACAAGTGCCTCCATATTGACGGAAATTACGTAGAAAAGTAGATTAAGGTATAGGCTTTCGTGTAAAAATAAAATTGTTGACATATCTTAGCACGTCTTTTTTTAATTCCAAAATGGAACTTACTTAAAAATCACGCCTCGTACTATAATACACTCTACAGGGTGATTCGATAGAGGACCTGACAACGAGCACAACATGTCCTGAACACACGTGTTTTACATGCTTTCAATAGTGTGTTACAGACACTTGTTGTGGTTTTAGCACTTTGCTATACTGTTTGGTCACTTGTGTTAATACAGTGTAATTCTTCACAAAAGGTACTCGAAGTGGCTGCCACGAGTTGTATTCAGGCGTGTCTGCGCCGCGTCACTATGACAATAGTCCTCAAGTGTCCGCTAAGTAGAACGAGCAGGTGTGGCGATTCCTAACGCCTTGTCCATTTGTTTGGGAATCGCTGATGTATAATTCGTCTAGAAGCATGTGCGAAAGGAGACAGTGCTCCATCATGCATGAATCCCTTGCGTTTAATTAAATACAGTGCAACCTTTTACAACAAACAATGTAGACAATTTGTTAAAACGGTGCAGAATGATGCTCTTCTCAATGTTCCCCGCGACAAGGATCGTGGCGTTTGTGGCCGTTAAACCCCACTGGGGTCGTGTTTAGTCTGCCTGTTGCAAGTCTTTCTTGAACTGACGACACTTCGGCGACTAGCGTACAACAGATTGAGTAGGTATTTTGATGAGGACCTCACGTCTGGAAATGTCATCCAGTGACAGTGCAAAATTGAAAAATTACGCTGTTGTTCAGGTTAGTATGGCACGATCTATAAATTATAACACAATCAGTCCGAGCCTTTTTTTTTTTTTTTTTTTTTTTTTTTTTTTTTTTTTTTTTTTTGTGGCAGATGTCGAATTTGTTATACATAGTTCAGCGAAATCAATAGATCTTCATTTTCCAGCACAAAAGTAAAGTTAATCTTGCTATACGAGGTTAACACTATTTGCAAACTATTTCGTCAATATTGTTATTGTCAACTAATAAAAGTCTATCGTCAACATTTATCTATCATAGTGGACTATTTTCTTTGCTACCTTTACACTGTCATTGAAAAAATTGTTTTGATGTTGATTGGGGAAAACATCAGCTAAAAAACCGGAAATGGTACTAACCAAGCTTGACCTATGTTTTAGAGTGTAGACATCATTATTGTACTTCAAACAATTGTACTGTAGTGTTACTGATAAGAGAGAAATAAATTCATTGATTTCTTTTCGTGGCATTTTTTCTTTTGAGTTAAAAGATATTTTTTCAATTCGCCACTGTTTGAAGCTACTGTTGTACAACGACCTACTGCCCGCTCCCGTGGGTCATTGGCCTCCTGCTACGCAGGGTCCCGGTTTCGATTCCCGGCAGGGGAGTGGGTTTTCAGTGTTGTTTTCATCGTAATTTTCAGCATCATCGTCAGGCAAGTCGCCGAAATAAAATTAAAAATACTTACGCTAGGCGGGATCTCCCGGCCGAAATTGCTAAACGATCATTTCATTTCACAGCCTACTGCCTAGTGATTTGTTTTTAAACTTATTTTAGTTGTAACGGCAGCTTGCGTAACACACCGACTGATATACGACATGTTTTCAACGCTTATAATGTTGTTATGTAAATATGGATGTTATGTACCGTTATGGTATGTACTGTTTTATATACTCATGCTTGCTTACTACAGATATTAGACTGATGATGACTTTCAATCTAGCCGAAACCGATTTGTAACAAACAGCGGTTTGCGACTCAGATATTAATCAACAGTCACTGTGCGCATTCATCGAGTTATGGATTCAAACTTAATGAAAAAGAAATCAGTTGTCACAAAAAAGTAGGCGACACGTTTCACATGTGCTTTGCGCTTGCCATGACTGGAGACCCTGCTTCGAAGCCCGGTCGTGGTACAAGGTTTTATACCTATCATCAATCTGCATATATACACTTTTATTATGTTCAAATTTATATTTTCACGATGAAAACTGCAGGTGAGGCGAAATACGAAGTTTGGGTCGTTAATGGAGCACAGGTTTATTGCTAACACACAGTACACTCAGAACAGAATGCGTCTGATTGGAGTACACTGCTGTTGACACATAGAAAGAATTTTGTGCAACTAACAAGTACATCAATCATAAGAAACATGTAGAGCATTCTAAAAATAGCAAATATAAAGTAGCGGGATTTGAACCGGGAACCTCTAGTATAGCAATATCCGACGCTAACCACTGCAGCAAGCTTCTCTGATAATAGCCATGTGGCTATATTTAATCTGTATCCGTTCCATTACACCAATATTCGAAATCCATTTGTACCTCTGACTAATTAACAACGTCATCGTCGAACACTGGGGTTTTATATGTCCTCGCTGACGTTTAATCTCCTTTTTTTTTTTTTTTTTTTTTAGTCCCCCTTTTTTTTGTTTTTTTTTTCTTGTTTTTTTTGTTTTTTTATTTTTTTATTTTTCTTTATTTTTTTTTTCTTTAGGGCCTCCTTCCTCCCCTTCAGCCCCGCCTTTCGCTCGCCATCTTCTGCCTTCTCGGCCTGGCTTCATTGCCGTTTTAGTCTTCTCAGTAAGAAAATTAAAATTTGCACTTCTCTAAACACAGAAATTAAAGTTAAATGTCTTCTTCAAACAAAAATCATACAAACATAGTTGAAATGAAAGTAATAGCTCTATGTAACTCAGTTCTTGTATTGCACTGTGGCTGGCTGCTAAACTAATATTAGAAGTGCACCTCGCCGATCCCCAACGCGCCTCGCTTTGGAGTCGGGCACGTCTTCTCGATAGATTTTAGAGTAAGTTCCATTGACCTGATCAGTTCTAGCTCTAAGTCGGCGAATATAGAAATTAACTTCTCATACCCGGTACTCCCCAACTGCGCGGGGGATCGCTCATAGCACTTCCTAGAAAGTTAGCAAAGTAAAGTTTGTATTTCTTGTGGTTCTTGATCGTAGAATGCCGTTCTTGTAGAAATGTCCAAAAGTCAAGTGCGTTCTTGGGGCCTTCTCTGAAAAGGTAGAGGACTGTCAATCCTCGAATCCAAGTTACTGCATTGGTCTTTGTTGGGGGTAGTATGTCTCGTCCGGGTAGAGTAATATCCGTGGTTCGATATCTTGCGGAGCAACTCGAAGGAAAAAAGCTATAATTTTTTGCGCCAAGCTCCACGCTTCTGCGGAAGTGCCGCATGTCAGACGATGTACTTCATTATCCAATTCATTGCACTGAGTACACAGAGGCGTGTCCACTCTATGTATAGCATGTAATCGGGCACGCGTCATGAATTTTCCATTGACGATCTGATACCACAGCGTACGTGTCTCTGTGTCAAGAAACACATGATGCACTGCCCGCCATACCACTGTCCACATTACTGTCGGATGCCGTCTCTCTATCACGTTGCCTGGTCGTCCTCGTAACAGTAAGCAATATATGTCGCGTGCTGTTGTGGTCCTGGTAGTCGGCAGGTCCGCTTGTACATAACTGTCTTCGACGAAAAAGGTACGAATATGGGCAAGAGACGGTGATATGTGACCGACAAAAACTGGCGCTCTTTGAGAAGGTGGTGCTAATTCCTCTATCAAAGTGCCGGACAGACTTGACTGGTGTCGACGCCACATCTTGGCCATCGTACTGACATAGAGAGCCACAGCGCGGTCGCGGACGTGGACAAGTCCGAGGCCCCCTCGCTTAATGGGGAGGGTGAGAGTTTCGTATCGGACTTTGAAAATGAGACCTGCGCTCACAAAGTATCCAAAGGCCGCTAGGAGGCCGCGTGCCATAACCACCGGCATCGGGAGCACTTGCGCCAAGTGTGGAATGCGCGATGCGAGGTGAATGTTCACAAAAGTGACCCGTTGCATCATGTCTAATGTCCTTAACATGTTATCTCGAACACTCGTTCTGATAGACTGCAGGAGCCGTCTATAGTTGAGCGCTGCCGTGCGTCTGACGTCGTTGGTGAATGTAATTCCCAAACATTTCATTGTGTCCATCAATCTTAACGGTGCCACGCTGTTATCTGGCAGCCCTCGTCCAATGTTCATAGCCCTAGACTTCGCCATATTAACGCGACTTCCTGTAGCCGAACCATACAGATCAATCCAGCGTAGTGCTGTTCGTATCTCGTCCCCCGACCGCGCCAGGAACGTAAGGTCGTCTGCATATGTTCTGCAGATGAATGTGTGGCCCCTGAACGTCATTCCTGTTAGCTTGTTCCTAAGACCACAAAGTAACGGCTCGATAGCTATGGCGTAGAGCACCGACGACAGTGGACACCCTTGCCGCACAGATCTGAAGATTTTGATTGGTCCTACCGCACGTCCGTTCACGAGCACTGTGGAGGAAGCACCGTGGAGTAGTCGCATTACTACGGTAACGAAGTCGTGTGGAAAGTTCATTTTCGTCATCACTTTTGTCATGTACGCATGGCTCACTCTGTCAAAAGCGCGATCAAAGTCCACGGACACCAAAACAGCATTGAGACGACAGGTTGTTGCCAATGCTATCACGTCGCGGTAGTCACTGAGCGCTGTCTGGATATTGCTGTCACCACCGAGTGACGTTTGATCAAGGGAGATAATTTGGCGGAGGACGCGTTTGATGCGAGCTGCAAGTATCCTTGTGTAGGTCTTAAAATCTGAGTTGAGTAGTGTCAGCGGCCGGTAGTCTTGTATTCCTTTCCCACCTGACGGTTTGGGGACAGGAATTATCATTCCCTCCACAAAGGCTGATGGAAGTGGGGTATGTGGAGACATCAGTTCTCGGTACATATCAGTCCACCGAGGCAGCATGAGAGTTTTGAATGTCCGATAAAATTCTAACGGGAGTCCGTCCGGTCCAGGTGATTTGTTTGCTGCGCCTTTCCCCAGAGCTTCTGCCACTTCATCTTCCGTAACCTCTGCCATGAGTAATCCTTCAGCCGCCACATCAAGGGTACCCGACAGTGTTTGTGGAACTTCATCAAAAGCTGCCTCATTGTGTTCCACTCTGTCGTATAGGTGTCGGTAATGTTCCAGAAAGGCTGTGGCAATATCTTTTTGCGATGTTAGACTGTTGCCATCCGGCAAGTCGACGACATGTATTAAGGCTCTCCGACTGCGTCGTTTCTCCCTGATGACGTGGTGCATCGATGGTGGTTCTCCCTGTACTCGGTCAAAAACTCTAGCTCGGACGACAGTGCCTTCTAGGTTGCGGCGCATTATAGATGTTATCTGAGCCTGTACCCGTTTGACTGCAGATTGCCGATCTGGTGAAGGTGCCTGTGTTGAGAGCTCCCGTAGCGTCGTAAAATAGAAGTCCACGGTGTTCCGTCTCCACAAGGATTGTTCTCTTCCGTATGCAATCATCGCTCGGCGTATAGCAGGCTTGGCGCAGTGCAACCACCACTGTAGTGTCGTGGGGAATGACGGTAGGCGTCGCTCGCAGGTGTTCCAAGCGTCTTCTATTAAGCGTCTGCACTCCGGATCCCGGAGGTGTGCGACGTTCATTTTCCAGGTACCTCGACTCCTCCACACCTTCTGGCGTTGGAGTTCGATCGTGCATATGTATGCGGTATGGTCTGAGAAGGCAACGGGCCACAATTCAGCATCAAGAACAGCATTTGTGAAACCACGTGTAACATAAACTCGATCAATACGACTTGCTGAATGACTGGTATAGTATGTGTATCCGGTCCGGTTGCCATGGACGCGTTCCCAAGTATCGATCAAGTTCATATCTCTCACCAGCAGTCGTAACTCTTGACACGAGGTGTAATGTGGGTATTGGTCTTTCGGGTCAAGCACACAGTTGAAATCGCCTCCAAGTAAAAAGTGATTATATCGGCCCAAGAAAAGAGGAGCAATCTCCTCTGCATAGAATCTGGCACGATCCCGCCTTCGGTCTGTACCTGACGGAGCATATATGTTGATGATGCGGAGCCCAAGTACTGTCAGCGCAAGCCCCCGTGCTGATGGCAGATATACCACGTCTTCAGCATCGATACCGTCACGTAAAAGTATCGCCGCGCCGCTGGCGCTGTCATGCGTTGGTGTAATATATGTGTTGTACCCATACAGTGCGGGAAAACTGTCTACATTGACTTCTTGTAGGAGGACTATATCAACATCCGACGCCCTCAACATGTCCTTTAATAGCTCTAGTTTGACGTGTGCACTAATCGTATTGATGTTGATGGATGCTATTCGATATGCCTGTTGCTGCACTGCACGTTGAAAAGCGTTCATGATGCTGGAGTTTGTTGGTGTGGCGTTGAACATCTGTTGAGTGCTGTCGTGTCCTTCGGAACCTTCCGCATCTCCTAAGTGACTAGTGTTTGGGTGAGGTCGCGGCCGCTGCCGCGTCCGTGTCGTCGTTCATTGAGTCATCATCATCATGATCCTCAGACCAGACGATATGAGGCAAATCTCGTTGAGATATCCCCGCGTGGCTTTGCAATGGCGGTGGATCTGTATCAAGGTTCGTCGGCGGACCCACTTGTTGGTCTCCGATGAACGACGTCAGATGTTTCTCGTGTACTGGGCGGTTTGCGTCGTTCTGTTGTGCGGTGAGAAGGGACTCCACGTTTGTGCTTTCAATTTCATTATCCTCACTGTGTGTTGCAGCGTCTCCCGTGGAACAGGTGTCCGACGGCGATAGACGGCGTTTCTTGTGCCGCTTCGGCGATCGTTGCTTGCGTGTGTGTATCTCTGTATCAGATTGTGGCAGCGAATCCCGGCTTTCAAGAGCGACGGCGGGTGTGGGTGTTGCCATGTCAACGTCCATTCGTGCTTCCGGCTCTTTCTCTTCAGCCTTCGATGTCGACAGAGAAGTTGTGCTCTGGTTGTGCGGAAGCACATCTGTGTCAGCGGCTACCAATTCTGACGGTTCTGGAATCTGTTCTTGTGGAATGGGTGGGTCAATGTTCGGCGTAGCGCCTCTCCGGAGCACATTGACGTATGACAGTGGGAGTGACGTCGGCGCGAGCGTTAGCACAGCTTCTCCTGTTGGTACTTGTGCGATCCTCCGCTGCATGCACTCAGAGCGAACGTGTCCTTCTTTACCACATCCTGAGCATGTTTTCGGCTGGCCGTCGTATATGACTACGGCCCTGCAACCTCCTATGAACAGGTAGGACGGGACGTGTTTGGTAAGTTCGATCCGGATTTGCCGAACCCCGTTAAGAACTGGGTACGTCATAAAAGTGGACCACTTTTCCGCAACATGACTGAGCACCGTACCATAAGGTTGGAGCGCTTCAATCACGAGTTCAGATGGCACTTCGAATGGGAGTTCAAAAATGCGTATTGTACGTAGTCCAAGTCCTGCATGATCAATAACCACATCGCCGACATGGCCGTCTGCGTGCTTAAATTTGAGTCCATGCTTATTAGCTCGAATTATTCTTTCACATGCTTCTTCGCTGATCATTTTCAAGTAGACAACACTACTCAAGATAGAGAGGTGTATGCCTATGAGATCTTGTGGATCGATTTTAACCTCTTCTCGTATAAAGCGTTCGATTTCGTGAGCTTTAGGTCGGGCATATTCGTTCGAAAAGCTGATCTTTATCGTCGACTTGCGCCATGAGTGAGCCATTCTATAATAGGAAATACTACACCCGCGAGAGCGGCCGAACACGTAAACAAGCGCGTGCGCGAGAAGCTCTGCGGCGGGACGTAAACACGCCCGTCCTCACCGCGTCGCTGCCTGACGCAGACTGTCTCCTTGAAGCTATGCTTCCCAGTATGGATCTCGCATTAACGACTGTGCTACGCCGACTGCGTAGCCGTTATTCTCTCGTTTATGTGGCCAGGATCTGGGACTCCACCCCAATTCTCCAGGTCTCATTAAGTGAGCTGGAAATACCGCGACTGCTGCACGTGATTCCCACATTAATGTCCGGTTTCTGGAAAACTATAGTTATCGTGCCGTTAGCTACCGTCACGTTATAATTTAACATGTCAGATAACTTCCTTGGGTTTCCCGTAGCTGATTTCAACGGCCGTTAGTTAACTATGAGTATGAGGTAACTACGCCTTCTGTCGAAGCAAATAGTACGTCTCAACAGATAACAGATGGCACCACTAACGAAAATCGCAATTACTCGAATTTTATCGATTATTAAGTGAAATCGAAGACGCGTCTTAGTTTGTATAGCTGTTACGAGTTTTGTTTTCAAAGGCAATGGGCGACAAGTGAGGAAAAAATTTGGCTCTATTTGAGAAAAATCTTTTGACCGACTAGATTTTAGAAAGGAAAGTAGTTATAGTAAATGAAAAGGCAGATGGTTTGACAATTTTTGAAAAAAAAAAAAACATGCCTTGGAAGTTGTCACAAATCTGTACAATTCGTTAAACAGACAGGAGAGAAGACGGTAAGGCAGCTCAGAGAGCTGTATTCTTTCTTTAAAAAGAAAAAATAGGATAAACAACAACGAAGGCAGGGTTAACAATAAAATCATACGTATGATTTCTGTTGTCAACATATATTTTTATGAATCTTAGTTTTCCTCTTCCCATTGTTCTGTGAATGTGACATTACTTTTCACAACACAGACTGGTCAATTTACGTCCACCCATCCACCTACCGGAGCAAAATGTTCAAATGTTTGTAATTCTATCGGACCAAACTGCGTGGTCATCAGTCCGTAGCTTACAAACTACTTAAACCTAGGTAAAATAACCTAAGGACAACACACACACCCATGCCCCAGGGAGGATTCGAACCTCCACGACGAGCAACCGCGCGCTCCGCAGCGAGACGCTTTAGACCGCCTTTTTTTTTTTTTTTTTTTTTTTTTTCAAGTTTGTTCGTTTTTGTTCGATGTGTTCTTGGCTCAGCTTTTTTATTACAGAGGCCGTTCAGCCCTCTGACCGGGCGCGCTGAGCCACGGCGACCGCTCGGCTACTCGACCGCGGCCCTACCGGAGCCCCACGTTGTTATAATAATTAAAAAAAAACACTAATCATTTGAAACATTGACTGATCGTAGTGGCAATTGCATGGCAGAACACTCTTGCAAAGGGAAATATCTTTATGGTTAATTGAAAGTTTTATTATGAGAGCATGGCTTTGTGATTTAGATGTGGTAAAATTTTACATCCAAATCGGCGATCGCCTGAGATAACGTTGGCCACTGTTGCTCAGTGTCGAGATGTTGCTTGACCAATCGCGAGGGAGATGCAGCTAATGCAAACGTCGCCCATTGTTAACATTATCTCTCGCGACCGCCGAGCGCGATGTAAAATTTAACCCGGAATGTTGTATTCCGCGTTTTTCCCCGTTTGAACCCGGCAATGTCATTGGTCAGTATTATTATTATTATTCTGAAACGCATATGAAATTCCTTCTCATTACACAGATCAAATGGTTGTCATCTAACACGAAAAACGCGTCGTGGTGTTTCAACAGTGCTGAGTACAGCTTTCTTCTTCTGAACAACTGTCCGAAGCATCAGAAGAAAAAGAAGACGGCGGTGACGACGACGATGATGAAAGAATTTCCATTCTTCAGCTTCAAAAATTTTAAAATTGTATGAAAATTATACGGAACCCAGTAATAAAAACGAAAACAAATCACTACTGTTAAATAACTTTTGGACTTGCGTTTGGAAGCCCACTAGCGCTACGTAGCGGATATAGTTAAAACCAAAGTTAACGTGTAGATAAACCCAGGGGAACGCGCATTTATCTTTAACGGACAGGTAACTACGGCTGTGACGGTAACTGTTGTCTCAGAAACCCATTTTGTACTTAACGGTCAGGTAACCCACAGGTAACTATAATGGGACAGGTAACTACTGTTTCGGAATCTGGCCATTAGACTGTTCACGGATGATGTCATTTATCGGTTACTAAAGTCACTAGAAGATCAAAAGCAACTGCAAAATGATTTAGATAAGATGTCTGCATGGTGCAAAAATTGGCAGTTGACCCTTAATAATGAGAAGTGTGAAGTTATCCATATGGCCACAAAAGGAAATCTGTTAAACTTCATTTACACCATAAATTAATCAAATCTACAGGCTGTCAATTCATTTAAATACCTAGGGGTAACAATTGCGAACAACTTAAATTGCAAAGAACAATCAAATGTTCAAATGTTTATAAAGCTTATGGGACTTAACTACGGGTCACCAGTCCCTAAACTTACAAACTACTTATGAACTACTTTACGAACTAGGCCGGCAGAAATATCCATGCCCGAGGGGGAATTCGAACCCGCGACTGTAGTGGCCGTGCTGACCGTGACTGGAGCGCCTCAGTCACCTCGGCCACCGCGGCCGGCTGCGCAAGAGTCTGCATTTACGAGGCTGGACCGTACCACACTTGTACTGGACGACCCGCAAACAGCGAGCATTTCTTTGACCACGTCCAAATTATCACAGTGTTTCTCTAACGATCTCCTCATATCTCCTTCATTATCAGTCACAATTGAAAATCGCACTATACCTTTAACCAGTGATGGCCGGTTTCCAAAACAGTAGTTACCTGTCCTGTTATAGTTATCTGTGGGTTACCTGAACTTTAAGTACAAAATGGGTTTCCGAAACAACAGTTACCGTCACAGCCGTAGTTACCTGTCCGTTAAAGTTAAATGCGCGTATCCCTGGGGTTACCTACACGCAGTGATCTGTATACAAACTGGATGCATAACTTTGGTGTCTGAGCATAGAACTGCAGCGTGCATGCACATTCATATGTTTTGTACACAATTTCGCGTTGTCCGCCATGTTTAAATTTGGCAAACGAATTTCGATCAGTTAATACGTGACAAAAAATTGCTTACTTACCTTCTGATTTGACTTCTTAGTCAATATGTGACGTAATAGATTGTTATGGGAGTGGAATCGAAACGTATTTTCTTTTGGTTTACTTACAATATTTCATAGCCGCCATATCTGAATTTGGCAAGAAACTAAATATGAACATCTATGGCTGGCACGCTCAGACAACTGAAGTTCAACATCCAGGTAGCATAGAGATCAATGCCTACACGTTAACTTTGGTTTTAACTGCATCCGCTATGTAGCGCTAGTGGGCTTCCAAACGCAACTTCATATGTTATTTAACAGTAGTAATTTGTTTTTGTTTTTATGACTGGGTTCCGTATAATTTTCATACAATTTTAAAATTTTTGAAGTTGAAGAATGGAAATTCTTTCATCATCGTCGTCACCGACATCGTCTTCTTTTTCTTCTGATGCTTCGGACAGCTGTTCAGTAGAAGAAAATTTAGCTTTACTCGGCACTGTTGAAACACCACGACGCGTTTTTCGTATTAGATGACAACCATTTGATCTGTGTAATGTGAGCGAATTTCATACGCGTTTCAGAATAATAATAATAATAAAATACTGACCAATGACATTGCCGGGGTCAAACGGGAAAAAACGTGGAAAACAACATTCCGGGTTAAATTTTACATCGCGCTCGTCGGTCGCGAGAGATAATGTTAACAACGGGTGATGTTTGCATTAGCTGCATCTCCCTCGCCATTGGTCAAGCAACATCTCGACACTGAGAAAAAGTGGCCAATTCTCTCTCGCGATCGCCGATCTGGATGTAAAATTTTACCACATCGTAATCACAAAGCCATGCTCTCATAATAAAACTTTCAATTAAGCATTAAGATACTTACTTCCCTTTGCAATAGTGTTCTGCCATGCAGCTGCCATTACAATGAGTCAATGTTACAAGTGATTAGTGTCTATTATTATTATACAACGTAGGGCTCGGGCAGATGGATGGGTGGACGTAAATTGACCAGTCTGTGTTGTGAAAAGTAATGTCACATTCACAGAACAATGGAAGAGGAAAACATAAATTCATAGAAATCTATATTAACAACAGAAATAATACGTATGATTTTATTGTTAACCCTGTCTTCGTTGTTTGTCCTGTTTTCTTTTTTTTAAAAGAATAAAGCTCTCTGAGTTGCCTTACCGTTTTCTCTCCTGTCTGTTTAACGAATTGTAGTTTTGTGACAACTTCCAAGGCGTGATGTTTTTCCAAAATAGTATAACCATCTGCCTTTTCATTCTAAAATCAAGTTTGTCAAAAGATTTTTCTCTAATAGAGTCAAATTTTTTCCTCGCTTGTCGCCCATTGCCTTTGAAAACAGAAAACACGTAACAGCTATATAAACAAAGATGCGTCTTCGATTTTACTTAATAATCGATAAAATTCGAGTAATTACGATTTTCGTTAGTAGTGCCATCTGTTATCTGTTGAGACGTACTATTTGCTTCGACAGAAGGGTAGTTACCTCATAGTTAACTAACGGTCGTTGAAATCAGCTACGGGAAACCCAAGGAAGTTATCTGGTATGTTAAATTATAACGTGACGGTAGCTAACGGCATGGTAACTATAGTTTTGCAGAAACCGGGCATGATTGTTTTAACACGTTCTTCAGAGTTTCATTACAACACAATCTCAGCTGCCTGTCCGGAAAACATTTCCAGTCCACAGGAAAGGGTTATAGGGCCCCCCTTCCTTATTTTTGTAAACGATTTTGGAGACACTCTTAAGTAGCTCTCTTATGCCCGGTTTCTGGAAAACTATAGTTACCGTGCCGTTAGCTACCGTCACGTTATAAATTTAACCTGCCAGATAACTTCATTGGGTTTCCCGTAGCTGATTTCAACCACCGTTAGTTAACTATGAGGTAACTACGCCTTCTGTCGAAGCAAATAGTACGACTCAACGGATAACAGATGTCACTACTAACGAAAATCTCAATTACTCGACTTTTATCGATTATTAAGTGAAATCGAAGACGCGTCTTAGTTTGTATAGCTGTTACGAGTTTTCTGTTTCTGTTTTCAAAGGCAATGGGCGACAAGCGAGGAAAAAATTTGACTCTATTTGAGAAAAATCTTTTGACCGACTTGATTTTAGAAAGGAAAGTAGTTATAGTAAATGAAAAGGCAGATGGTTTGACTATGTTGAAAAAACAACACGCCTTGGAAGCTGTCAAAAAACTGTACACTTCGTTAAACAGACAGGAGAGAAAACGGTAAGGCAACTCAGAGAGCTGTATTCTTTCTTAAAAAGAAAAACAGGACAAACAACAACGAAGACAGGATTAACAATAAAATCATACGTATTATTTCTGTTGTCAACATATTTTTATGAATTTAAATTTTCCTCTTCCCACTGTTCTGTGAATGTGACTTTACTTTTCAGAACACAGACTGGTCAATTTACGTCCACCCATCCACCTACCAGAGCACCATGTTGTAATAATAATAAAAAAACACTAATCACTTGAAACATTGACTAATCGTATTGGCACTTGCATGGCAGAACACTATTGCTAAGGGAAGAATCTTTATGCTTAATTGAAAGTTTTATTGTGAGAGCATGGCTTTGTGATTTGGATGTGGTAAAATTTTACATCCAGATCGGCGATCGTAAGAGATAACGTTGGCCTCAGTTGCTCAGGGTCGAGATGTTGCTTGACCAATCGCGAGGGAGATGCAGCTAATGCAAACGTCACCCGTTGTCAACATTATCTCTAGCGACCGCCGAGCGCGATGTAAAATTTAACCCGGAATGTTGTTTTCCGCGTTTTTTCCCGTTTGACCCCGGCAATGTCATTAGTCAGTATTTTTTTAACGCATCTGAAATTCGCTCTCATTACTTACATCAAATGGTTCTCAACTAACACGAAAAACGCGTCGTGGTGTTTCAACAGTGCCGAGTACAGCTAAGTTTTCTTCTTCTGAACAACTGTCCGAAGCATCAGAAGAAAAAGAAGACGGCGCATTCTTCAGCTCCAAAAATTTTAAAATTGTATGAAAATTATACGGAACCCAGTCATAAAAACAAAAGCAAATTACTACTGTTAAATACCGTCTGGATTTGCGTTTGGAAGCCCACTAGTGCTACGTAGCGGATATAGTTAAAACTAACGTTAACGTGCAGGTAACCCCAGGGGAACGCGCATTTATCTTTAACGGACAGGTAACTACGGCTGTGACGGTAACTGTTGTCTCAGAAACCCATTTTGTACTTAACGGTCAGGTAACCCACAGGTAACTATAATGGGACAGGTAACTACTGTTTCGGAAACCGGCCATACGTCTGCCTGTATTACGATTGGGCGGATATTAGAAGGTCGTTTGCAGAAAATAAGTAAATCGAAATTTGTAATTCTAATCGGACAGCTATGGCTCATGCGACGAAATAACAAAACAGGAGAGCGCTGGGAAATAATACGCAAGTCCGAGAGCAACTTACACACTGCTTAGAACAATCCTTCAGTAAAATGTTTTCCAGCCCGTGATGTACAGCAATCAGTGAGAATAAATATTCTTCAGTTTAAAACCGTCTTGATTGCAAATTGTGTTATTAATTAATGACGTATTTCGCCCTTAAGCAGATAATCTGAAGATGCCCTGCTAGACAGAATATACATAAAATTACAAGGCGGAATTACAAAACGGGTGAAGTGGTACATGACTTATTTTGTGTTAAGAAGACAGTATTAATGGCAAATAAAGCTTACAATGCGCTCTCCGTGATGTGACATCGTAAGTTGCTTTGCGGTGTTTCTATTTTTCTGGCATTTTTGGATTTTCTTGTATCTCTACAAATAATCGGGTAACAACGAATTACAGCTGGAACATACTCCGTAAAGATGTGAGAAACATAACACATTAACGTAATGTTAAAAATCGGTTTTATGTTTCTCACATCTTTACGGAGTATGTTCCAATTGTAATTCATTGTTATCATTTGTAAGCTATAAGAAAATCCAAAAATTCTAGAAAAACAGAAACACCGCAAAACAACTTACGGTATCACCCCACGGAGAGCGCATTGTAAGCTTTATTTACCATTAATACTGTCTTCTGAACACAAAATAAGCCCATGTACCATTATACCCGTTCTGTAATACCGCCTTGTAATTTTGTGTAAATTCTGTCAAGCAGATAATCTGAAGATGCCTTGCTAAAGGGCAAAACGCGTCATTAATTAATAAAACAATTTGCAATCAAGACGGTTTTTTTACTGAAGGAATAATCCTTCAGTAATGTATGACGTTCTAGTAGCTACAGCAAGAACACGAACTTTACAAAATTAACTTACTTAGATCAAATAGAATAAACTATTTTAGTGTTATCTCAACAAAAACATAGCTATATATATATATATATATATATATGTGTGTGTGTGTGTGTGTGTGTGTGTATGTATGTGTGTGTGTGTGTGTATTACTGCGTCATAGGAAGCTCAATCATATTTAGGCCTGACAAAGTCTTTTATCTTGTGTTTTTCCTTTACGTTTAGTTAACCCATCATATCCTATCGTATGATTTGTCATACGCATGCTCTTCTTAGTCATTTTACTTTCCAGAAGCTCATAATCAACAATTGAAATATTTTATATATTTTTTATCGTTAGTTAAGATATGCATTGTTGAAAACAACAGTAAAAGTGACGAACAGGATTGTTCATTTCATGGTGGAAGCATTTGTTTTAACACTAGTGATTCTGCTGATTTTCATGATGTGTAGGCGCTACGTAATAATAAAATTATGATGTACATTTTCATAATGTTACCAAGTTTATTACGGATTTCTATCTTTAGTACTCAAAATCAATATCTCAAAAAGCTGACTTTATTAGCGTTGTTGTGGCACTGATGTACATTTTTACGTATGAAATATCTTACGGTGGGCAGTAAGGGATCGTTTTCTGCTAATTAGTACAATTTATTTCAGATACAATTTGGGATCATTTTCTGGCAATTAGTACGATTGATTTAAGATGCAATTTGTAAACGGAGAGAGACTTACAAGACGTTCTAAAATATACTATACTAAATAAATAAATGAATAAATAAATAAATAAAATTTAAAAAATAAACAACGAAATTATTACTGATGTATTTGACCAATGTCATGAGCTTGAATATGTGTTTGTTCCACCAAATGATGGTAAGGATAGTGATAAAAATGACGCAGCTAGTGACTCAGAAGGACTACTTGCAACTGTTTCTGATGTAGGAAAAAAGTTTCTAAGACAAACTGCAGACGTCAAATTAGTAAAAAGTGAGGCCTACTTATTTATTCACTAAACAGCAAAATCCCTGCTGTTCTAAATTGCAGCCACAGTCTGATGTTGGGAAAAAGAAGACACTAAGTAGAAGAAAGACTAAACACTTCATAAAAATGTAAATTATCTCGTGGCCCTATACCTGATAGAATATTTCAGCACATCAAATTCAACTTTGACTTTTTTGGTGATGATTTGGTTGCAATTCTGACGAGAGGAACAATAAAATATGCTTTTCAAAAGGGAGACAACATATAAATCAGTCGTGCTGACGTCTACAAATGAATTGCTAGTTTTGAATTACATGGATATTGCCAGGCCATGCATAGACTTATGTACTAGGTAAAAGACCTGAGACAAACAATGCCCTTGTTTCGAATTGTATCTCCAGAAATGCTTTTGACAAAATTCATAGATTCTTCCATGTAAATGATAGTGACAGCATTAAAGAAAAAGGTAAACTTTATAAGGTTCGTCCTCTAATTCTACAACTAAATAAGAAACTTCTAGACCTTACAGAGACTAGAATGGACCACATAACGTTTCTTGCTTTCCTGCGAAACATGAAACTAACATATCACTTGGAATAAAGTGTGGACTTCACTCCATCCTTTGTTGTAACATGACTAATATAGCAGTTCAGTCTGTTTTATTGGTTTTAATGCTTCAATACAGGTGGACGGTGTAAATTTCAGCACTGGTTTATAGTTTTAAAGATACTATTTATCTTCTATCATTTATTGAAAAAATTGTTAATTTACGAAAGTCGTTGTAGCATTGCTTTGAAATATTTGCACAACGTTGCATTCTAATGCAAGAATGTTTATAGAGGGTGCCGAGAGACAAAAGTCGGAGTACACCCTATGTAAATGTTCGTTCGTTCAAAACCTCAAACCTTCAAAATTGCGTTGAAATTCTGACACAATGTTGTATTTCATTTTGCCACTGGTATATTAGTGACATGTATTTAATGAATGAGGAACAGTATAACGAATGTGAATGTTCGCCCCGGCCGCGGTGGCCGAGAGATCTGCGGCGCGTCAGTCACAGCCTGCACGGCCACTACGGTCGGGGATTCGAATCCCCCCTCGGGCGTGGATATTTGTGCCGTCCTTATTATCAGGTAGTTCCTACGTAGTTTGAACATTTTAAACATTTGTGAATGTTTGTTTCTTCAAAATGGTGAATTTCGGTAATCGAGCGATTATACTTTAGATTTTGACACAAACTTGCATTATTATACACTGTGATACGTAACCTATTTATGTGCACTTTTGACATTTTTATAAGAACATTTAACCACTACAAAGCTATATAAATTTATTTATAAACTATATTTTTAATGTACATACAAAAAGGTCGTATTCCAGTGTGACGTTACGTCAAGCTTTCAAGCCATTCGGTCAAGAACTTTCGCAGATGTGTGTATACATAGATTTTGCAGCGGTGCAGGCTCCAATTTTCCCATGGAGACAATCGTTGAGGTGACGATTGCAGTGTTGCGGAAAGCCCTGCCACGCAGTTTCGTAGTGCAAACCTCGCAAGATGACGTTTCATTCAGTTCCAAACATGCTCAATGGGGACTGAACTGCTAATAATACTGGGCAGGATAGTTGACGTACACCTCTAAGAGCACGTTGGGAGGAACGTGAACGTGCATGGTCCTATTGGAAGAGGATACCGCCTTGTTGGTACTTCAACGGTAGCAAGACGGGTTGAGTGGTGGTTTAAATGTACTGTTCAATGTTCCCTCGACGATAACCAGAGGAGAACGGCCAATGTGCGGTATGGCTGCCACGATGCCAGGTGTCAACACCATGTGCCTTTGTCGCATACACTCCAGTTGTTGGCGCCAAACACGCGTAAGAGCATCTTTGGCACCGAGGCAGAAGTGGCTCGCATTACTGAGCGTCTATCCATAAGCACCTGTCGCACACCCCTGGAGGTGGTATTAGGCAGAGGGGGCCCAAATTGCCCTTGCAGATCGTTGAACATTTCGCCGTTCTGCGCATGACGCCACGGTAGAAGCATGCGGTGGCGCGCGGCTACATTTCTGTATCGAGGCGCGTATCTTATAAAATGCCCGGCTGTGCTGTAACAGGGTGCCTGTCTTACAGCAGGAAGACAAAAGGAGCGAATGTAAGCTATCATTTGTCTCCAAAAGATATTCATCTTCAGAAAGTGTGGATTACGAAGTGTTATAGGAAAGTTCAAATGTTCAAAATGTTCACATGTTTGTATAGTTTATGGGACTTAACTACGGGGTCATCAGTCTCTAAACTCACAAATTATTTATGAACTACTTACAAACTAGGACGGCACAAATATCCATGCCCGAAGGGGGATTCGAACCCCCGACCGTAGTGGCCGTGCAGACCGTGACTGGAGCGCCTCAGTCTCCTCGGCCACCGCGGCCGGCAGACAGCGTTCCATAACGATACACGTCTTTACTACGGGGTCATCAGTCCCTAAACTTACAAACTACTTATGAACTACTTACAAACTAGGACGGCACAAATATCCATGCCCGAAGGGGGATTCGAACCCCCGACCGTAGTGGCCGTGCAGACCGTGACTGGAGCGCCTCAGTCTCCTCGGCCACCGCGGCCGGCAGACAGCGTTCCATAACGATACACGTCTTTACTACGGGGTCATCAGTCCCTAAACTAACAAACTACTTATGAACTACTTACAAACTAGGACGGCACAAATATCCATGCCCGAAGGGGGATTCGAACCCCCGACCGTAGTGGCCGTGCAGACCGTGACTGGAGCGCCTCAGTCTCCTCGGCCACCGCGGCCGGCAGACAGCGTTCCATAACGATACACGTCTTTACTACGGGGTCATCAGTCCCTAAACTTACAATCTACTTATGAACTACTTACAAACTAGGACGGCACAAATATCCATGCCCGAAGGGGGATTCGAACCCCCGACCGTAGTGGCCGTGCAGACCGTGACTGGAGCGCCTAAGTCTCCTCGGCCACCGCGGCCGGCAGACAGCGTTCCATAACGATACACGTCTTTACTACGGGGTCATCAGTCCCTAAACTTACAAACTACTTATGAACTACTTACAAACTAGGACGGCACAAATATCCATGCCCGAAGGGGGATTCGAACCCCCGACCGTAGTGGCCGTGCAGACCGTGACTGGAGCGCCTCAGTCTCCTCGGCCACCGCGGCCGGCAGACAGCGTTCCATAACGATACACGTCTTTACTACGGGGTCATCAGTCCCTAAACTTACAAACTACTTATGAACTACTTACAAACTAGGACGGCACAAATATCCATGCCCGAAGGGGGATTCGAACCCCCGACCGTAGTGGCCGTGCAGACCGTGACTGGAGCGCCTCAGTCTCCTCGGCCACCGCGGCCGGCAGACAGCGTTCCATAACGATACACGTCTTTACTACGGGGTCATCAGTCCCTAAACTTACAAACTACTTATGAACTACTTACAAACTAGGACGGCACAAATATCCATGCCCGAAGGGGGATTCGAACCCACGACCGTAGTGGCCGTGCAGACCGTGACTGGAGCGCCTCAGTCTCCTCGGCCACCGCGGCCGGCAGACAGCGTTCCATAACGATACACGTCTTTACTACGGGGTCATCAGTCCCTAAACTTACAAACTACTTATGAACTACTTACAAACTAGGACGGCACAAATATCCATGCCCGAAGGGGGATTCGAACCCACGACCGTAGTGGCCGTGCAGACCGTGACTGAAGCGCCTCAGTCTCCTCGGCCACCGCGGCCGGCAGACAGCGTTCCATAACGATACACGTCTTTACTACGGGGTCATCAGTCCCTAAACTTACAAACTACTTATGAACTACTTACAAACTAGGACGGCACAAATATCCATGCCCGAAGGGGGATTCGAACCCCCGACCGTAGTGGCCGTGCAGACCGTGACTGGAGCGCCTCAGTCTCCTCGGCCACCGCGGCCGGCAGACAGCGTTCCATAACGATACACGTCTTTACTACGGGGTCATCAGTCCCTAAACTTACAAACTACTTATGAACTACTTACAAACTAGGACGGCACAAATATCCATGCCCGAAGGGGGATTCGAACCCCCGACCGTAGTGGCCGTGCAGACCGTGACTGGAGCGCCTCAGTCTCCTCGGCCACCGCGGCCGGCAGACAGCGTTCCATAACGATACACGTCTTTACTACGGGGTCATCAGTCTCTCAACTCACAAACTATTTATGAACTACTTACAAACTAGGACGGCAGAAATATCCATGCCCGAAGTGGGATTCGAACCCCCGACCGTAGTGGCCTTGCAGACCGTGACTGAAGCGCCTCAGTCTCCTCGGCCACCGCGGCTGTTTATGGAGGAAAGTTCGCTTCAGTGTTCCGACGTTCCACATTTGCAATGTTCCACATTGATTTAAATTAATGAGGAACCACTTTTTGGACGAAGGAATCAGGCTTTCGAGTCGAAAATTTGTTGATAAATCCATTATTGAAAGACTACTCGCATTATATAATAGTGAGATGAAATCACGTGATAAACTGTCACAAATTTACCTCAGTGTTAAGGGCAGAGAACGTCAAAGGGTTTATTTAGCTATGCAGCTATTTTCCCAAATACAACAGCATGAGCCATTAGGTACTTAATGCACTTAATGCCCGAGGAAGCAGAAGCAGGAAACCTTTTATCAACTTTTAAATGATGCGTTTGACATCCTGAGAGCCAAAAGAGTCAACAAAAACTCATTATCGAGTGGTTATGGGATGCAAAAAGATGTAAAAGAAGAAATTTTAAGGGTTCTGTGGAAAAAATTCTAGTAGGAAGTAAAAATAGTTTGCTTCCATTTCAGAAAACAATAATAACCACAATTCGTTCTTTATTCGGACTGTTTACAGACCTGCAGGTTAAACATATTTTAATAGCACGAGTAAACCAGGACGCACTGGAGAATTGTTTCTCACAGATAAGAGGCGCCGGCCGCGGTGGCCGAGGAGACTGAGGCGCTTCAGTCACGGTCCACACGGCCACTACGGTCGGGGGTTCGAATCCCCCCTCGGGCATGGGTATTTGTGCCGTCCTTAGTTGTAGGTCGTTCGTGACTGATGAACCTGTAGTTAATCCCTTAAGCTTCACAAACATTTGAACATTTGAGATAAGAGGCATCGGTCATTTTCATTTGAATTCAACGGAGGTAAAATATCGATTACGGCTGCTAATCTTGGGTCAACAACATTACTCTGTCAAATGAAACTTCAGTGAAGGCAGATGACAGTGACTTATTTTTGACGTCACATAAAGGGAATTTTGCCTGACATGAATGAGGCACTAGAAATCATCGATTGTGAAAGAGAACTGCAAAGTATTAACTTTCCTGTTCAAACTGTTCCACAATAATCTGCTATCAAAGAGGGATCTGACTGCTCTGCAGAAGGATTTCTGTATCTAGCTGGCTACATCGCATATCGTGCATAGAACACGGGTAACGCTCTGGGAACATCTTCTAATGATATTTTAACGTCTTCCAAGTCTTTGAAAGTCGCTTGCCGCTGCCTCGCTTTGCTTCTACGGTGACGTCACAGCGCCAGCCAATCACATCACTCCTCGCTTCAGGTTCAACCTTCCTTTTAATAACCTTGGGATTAGGCGTGAGCGGAAGCCCTCCTAGCAGGTTGCGTATCCGCCCTAGAGCCCGGCCATGCCGCCCCATGACTAAAACAGACATCTCAAAGGAAGGCGCTTCAACTCGGACGACGAACTGAAGGACACAGTAGAGGAATGGCTCGTGACTCGTCTCAGCCACAGGAATTCCGGGAACAGGTAATCCTTCGGCTCGCTAAACAATGAGAAAGTGTACTCAGGCCTTTGGTGATAACTTTTCAATAAATACTTCAATTACATCCACAGTTTCGTACCTATTCATTTGAACACCACTCGTAGGAACAGGTAATGTTTGAGGAGTCCTTATTAGTAAGAAGTAATCCACCAAAACAAAATATACAGTCAGTCAGGGTTACATTTTACCAGGGAGGGTATCTTTGTACCACGTAATATTTGGCTTTCGCTTGGCTGATATTCCACCTACTGGGGAAATATTTGTAGAAGAGATATTAAAAATTACCATTCACATCAAAATATTGCCAGTAGGTGGAAGATGAGCCGTTTGAAGCCCATATAGTAAGTGGTACAAAGATACACTGACTGGTACAAAGTTACCCTGATTGACTGTAGTGGCTTTAATTGTGTTTTGTTTCAGTCCTCCATTTATGTTTCCCTCTGTAAGTCTCTTTGGTAGTCCTTGCGGCTGTACTAGTCCTTGCGCCAGGGTATTGTAACGGCTGGCACATCTGCCTAGTAAACAGGACACTCGGTTTCTAGTCGCGCACTTGGCTCGAATATTAGGCTAACGGTCCACGCCCCCAGACTGACTGAGTCATTATAGACCTCACGTAGTCTGCTGTTGTCCTATAATGCTCGCATAGACTCTGCGATTCTCGCTGAGTAATTTATTACTGCAGGCCTTGTTTTGGGTTGAAATAGTATGAAATAATATACTGCATATTGTATTTATTATAAATATGGATGGATATTTGTATATTTGTGCCATATCACCTCCTAAACTTCTTTACCGATTTCATTCCAACTTGGTGCACATATCCCTTATCATCAGAGAACAATAGCTGTTGGCGTAAGAACTACCTACGACACATAGAGAAGGATACACGACGTCGGAAACAATAAAATACGCGAAAAACCGTCACGTCTAAAACAATTAATCGATTTTAACCAAACTATTCTTGTAAATATTTTTGACCGTCACGAAATATTCGCTATGGGAGTAAAATCAAGCTGCGATGCATATTGCAAGAGATATGGCGTAATAAACAATGACAACTGCCCCAGCGTGCTACGCGTGAATTACGGTAATATTTGCTCTTAGCAACACACAGAAATCCTTAGACATAATTTCATAGCTTTATGTTAATTTTTCTCGCCGTCAGTCCCAGGACAATGATGGAAGTAGTTAATCTGTAAACCATAACTGTTAACTTCGTCCCAGAGGCCTCAAGAGTGCCACCGAGTGCCGACCGGTCGCCGTGTCAACCTCGGCAGACCAGGATCGTGACCCATCCAAATGCTAATCAAACAAGGTAGTGTTTAACTTCGGTGATCTAACGGGAACCGCTGTATCCAATGCGGTACGTCCGTTGGCTCAATAGTATTCATTATTCCTCCTGAAACACCGTGTAATCCCGATGGGTTCCATTTCCTTTCATCGTCATTTCTTATGACACTGCAGTGAGTGGACAAGTACACCGTACTTGCAGATGCAGTTAGGCAGGTATGGGAGCGGGTTGTAGGGAGAAAATATTAGATCCCATTGTAGTCCACCCCAGTGCCTATAAAACCTCTCGACTGTAGCTACGCTAGGGTAAAGCAGAACTGCTGAAAATAGCTTACCAGAATTTCTTCACGAATGAAGACGAAGCAAATACTCCAGAATTCGTATCAAGAGCAGCTGAAAGCTTTGGTAATTTAGAAGTAGCAACTGAAATCACTTAACAAAATTAAGTCTCCCGGTCTGAAAAGTATACATGTTCCTTTCAAACTACGCCGTGCAATAACCTCATAACTATCATATACAACCTCTCGCCCGGCGAAAGATACGTACTCAAAGACTGGGAATTTTCACAGGTCACGCCAATATTCGATAAAGGCAATAGGAGTGATCAACGAAATTACAGGCCTATATCATCAACGTCTGTGTGCAACAGGATTTTAGAACATATACTTTCTTCAAGTGTTATGAACAACATCGAAGAGAACGACCTATTAACCCAAAGTCAGCACGGATTCAGAAAGCATCAAATTACATGACGAGTTCTATGTAATCAGTATATCTAGATTTCCAAAAGGCTTTAGACACTGCGCCTTCTCACCAAATTGCGTGTTTCGTGTTTATGGAATATCGCCACAGTTGAGCGATTGGATACGTGATTTACTGTCAGACACGACACAATACGATGTAAATGATGGTAAGTCATCGAATAGAAATGTTGTACGCCCTTAGTGTTCCTTACATTTATAAACGATTTGCGAGACAATTTGAGTAACTCTTTTAGACTGTTCGTGGATTTTGCTGCCATTTATCGGCTAGTAAAGTCACCAGAAAATCAAAAGCAAGTGTAAAATTGTTTACATAAGATATCTGCATGGTACAAAAATGGATAACTTCCGTGATCGAGCGAGAACCGGTGTATGCCCGTTGGAAAATACCGCTTATTACTTTTCTGCCGTTCATGCAGTGAAGTTACGGCATTCGGCCTGATGTTACAGTTCATTACTTCTACACTACTAACTGTACTCGCAAGACATTTTGCACAACGTATACACACATACCGATGATTGTACTTCGGAAGTTCCATCATAGTATGGCACTCAATTCATATATATATATATATATATATATATATATATATATATATATATATATATATATATATATATAACGTCTTTACTACTAATTCTGTTGGCGGCTTAGTTTTTCCGCCAGTATGTACATATGCCACTGAATGTACCGACAAAATTATATCACAGTATGAGAGACACTTCAGGAATTATGACGTCAAAATAGTTAAACGGATGAAAATCTACACCGATATGCATGAGGTTGTCCGTCTTTGCTTCCATCTCCATTAGAAATTTGAAGTTTAACGTTCCGTCGACAGCGTGGTCATTAGAGCAACTTCATTAGAGACACATTTGGCGGACAAGTTTCTAATATTTGCCTTCGCGAACCTGGTCAGTTATATTATTATGACGTACATAGTTCAGCAAAAGGGCATAAAATTAAACTGAAGTTGATTGAGAGTGGGATAGAAAGCGATGGACAAGAGGAAAGAAGGAGTTGGACTAAAATAAGAATTGCGTAAATAAATACCCGAGCATAGCCGGTAACTTACGCTACTTAGATACAATTTCATTTCTTCGGGACATCCGCAACCATCCATCTTCATGTTTAATAATTAGATCCCCAACAGTTGTTAATTCTGAACTTTTTTTATTTATATGGATTATCCAAGTTTCGAGACATCATCATCAGGTGCATCTGAAAATTACAGTCAAACAAATAGCGACGTCTGTTGTCTAATAAAACACCTATTCTACATCTTTACTATAATGATTCAGTACAAAGAGAATATGTATTTAGTGAGTCCGTAAGGATGTTACATTTAGGAACAAATTAAAATAGTGAGTCACTGGTACATACAACAAACGGGGGGCACCTACGTTTCCAAGAGTGCGTCCCGACTTGTTCCATTCAGTTTAGAGCCTACTAAATTTCTCTCTAGTAAGATTCAAACACTCATCTTCATTCTGATCAGTCCTCGTTGTTTCACAGCAGTTATGATAAATTACTTAAATCAAACTTGATAGTAGGTGACTAATTTTGTTGACCAATAAATTATTTTTGGATCTCTAATAGTGCAACTTACTGTCGCCATATAAACAGTAGCTTTTGCGGTTGGAGTTTGAAACTCCATTACTCCGTTTAAGGCAACGTGTTGTACGGCGGTGCGGAACCAGAAGTAACTGGCCCTTCTACCTTGATCTGAAGCTACTGCTGGGCCCCCACGACAGTCTATTACTCCCAATGTTCTTCACCGGATCCGAAGATCGAAGGGCCAGGAACTCGAGGGAGTCACTACTGTCACCCTGTGCGTACCCTGTCACAGCTCTGAGCGTTATCATGGATTTTTATTTTTATTTACGAGGGTTGGGGCAAAAGTTACGGCTTGCAGAAAACAGTCCGGCAGGAAAATGTGACATATCCAGGTTAAGGTGTTAAGTACGTATTTAGGAGAATAAATAGCACTGAAATATCGTAACAGACTAGTTTGTTACGGTAGTATATAGATCAATATGGCCTTCACGATGGAAAGAATGACAACACAGTAGACACGCAGTTGACATGACAAATCTGGGCCTACAGCCCCTCAGAGTAGTCCCGTGCCACTGTCACCACACGCTGCCGACTATGAGGGAGGCGCTGAATACAATCTCGATGGTGTTGAACTGCAACCTCGTATGTCAGTTTGTTCATGTAAGAACATCGTTGACAATTTTTATTTATTTTATGGCTTGAAAATTATTTTCAAGTATGTTTTCTTGGAATATTTTATTAATGAAATAATTTATAGTGATAATTGTTTTTTATTTATTTGCTATCGATATAACTGTAAAGTAATAATGCTTATTTCACTCTCCCGTAAAACTAATTTTTTTTAACACACGAGGTAGCTGTTCAACAGCAACGATTCTGCCTCATCATCAGCCGTGCCTTGCCTGAATCGGGTCCCCTGTTCGCGCAGAGCATTAGCAATGCCCACTCTTGTTGCAAACCGCGAACCATGACGTGGTTCCTTAATCTGTGGAATGAGATGCAAGTCACAGGGCGAGATTTCGGGAGAGTACGGTGGGTGCTCCAGTTCTTCCCATGCCCAACGTCGCAGTAGCTGCACTACACACTCTGCTTTATGTGGTCTTGCATTGCAATCTCCCGACATTTCGCCCTGTGACTTTCATTTCATTCTAAGGATTAAGGAACCACAACGTGATAGACGGTTTGCAACACGAGAGGCATTGCTAATGCTGTGCGCGAATAGGTTCCCCGGTTCAGCCATAGTCCGGCCAATGACGAGGCAGATGACATTCAGCGCCTGCCACATTGGTTGTCAGCGTGTCTGGGTAGGCCCAGGTTTGTCATGTTAACTGTGTGTGTACTGTGAAGGCCATATTGCCCTGTATGCTACCGTAATAAATTAGAGATAATTCCTGAATAAAAGAACGTCTTGATTGCAAATATTCTCTGTTTCCATGACGCGTTTCGCCCGGTTGCGGCACCATCAGATATCTGACAAAAAAAAAAAAAAAAAAAAAAAAAAAAAAAAAAAAATGAAACAGAACTTACAATATTTACATGACAATATTTCGAAATTTTTTTATCTGCAAACCAGTCTGAAACATTATCACAATTGCTCATTACCAGTTTCAGATCGGTTTGTAGCCAAAAATTTTCGAAATATTGTCATGTAAATATTGTAAGTTCTGTTTCATTTTTCTTGTGTGTCAGACATCTGAAGATGCCCTAACCGGTTGAAACGCGTCATTAGAATAAAAACAATTTGCAATCAAGACGTTCTTTTATTCAAGAATTCAACTGATCACGGTTGCTGTACCACACCACGTAAAAACGGAATGGGAAGATTTCTTTAATAAATTAGAGTGTTACGATATTTCAGTCTATTCATTGTGCACACATTTAGTTAAAACCTTGTCCATTCGTCTGTATATGTCACATTTTGCAACCAAACTACCGAGCGAAGTGGCGCAGTGGTAACACACTGGACTCGCATTCGGAAGGATGGTGTTTCGAATCCACCTCCGGTCATCCAGATTTAGGTTTTCCGTGATTTCTCTAAATCACTCCAGGCAAATACCGGGATGGCTCCTTTGAAAGGGCACGGCCAATTTCCTTCCACATCCTAACGTAAGCTCCGTCTCTAATGACCACGCTGTCGGCGGGACGTTAAACTCCAAGCTTCCTCCTTCCTCCAACTAAACTGGTATCTGCAAGAAAAAAAATAATTGCCATAACTATTACCCAAACCTCGTATTTCCTTTTTTTTTTTAGACCAGTTGTGGTACTGCTTTGATTCTCCCCCCCCCCCCCCAATCCCCCTCCCACACGCAATAATTTATCTCCCGCGCCAACCTATTCGTTTCAATTAATTGCCGAATGTATCACAATATTTGTCTAACCTTACATTTTGACACAATGATCATGTTCTTGGAGGGAGGGGGGGGGGTGGAGGAAGAAATTTAGTGACCAAAAACCTGACGGAAGTAAAGTCACCGATCACGTGACCGGAAATAGAAATCACTAAGTGTTTCTATGGCAACTCGTTCGATTTCGCTTGTTCTGTAAGCGACCGCCTGTGGTTTGAAAACGATCTACGTCATCGAACACGTGATCGGAAATTTAGCCATATTGAGTGAATTTTGTGCGTTGATTACTTTTCGTAAGTAAGGTACTCTGATAGTGTAATCTAAGAATTTGTGTCGGGACGTCGTTCAGTGAACGTCATCATCAGCGAGAGAAGAAAGAGCACCCAATAAGATGCAGAATTTCTGCTGCATAACACGTTTACAGCCAGTAGAACTGAGGATGAGAAGACGCTTGCCTGTGAAGCAATGAAAGAGAAAAAGAAAATAAATAAAGTGAGTGAAGAATGCAATGCAGCAAACACGTGAAGAGGAACAAGAAATTACCAGGCATGTTTGCTGTTGGAAGCTAATTTCCATGAATGCTTGCAATGGAAGTACCTTGGCCTGAAACGATAGATGCCGAATATGCAACTCTAAAGCGATTACGCGCACATTGACGCACGGGATGACAACATATGAATGTTTCCGAACGTACAATTACGTACAAATAATTCTCATAAGTGGTATTCTAAATCTGCGCTGACTTTTGAAGAAGCACTACCAATATTTTATAGCAGAATCGCAACAATTTCGCAAGAAGTGGCTCAATGTTGTTGACGAATTTCGGTGTAAATGTCATTCCTCCGTCACTGGTGTAAATAGGTGTGGTAGTACGTATCTACGTAAC
The DNA here is from genome assembly GCA_026315105.1 of Locusta migratoria. Taxonomy (NCBI): domain Eukaryota; kingdom Metazoa; phylum Arthropoda; class Insecta; order Orthoptera; family Acrididae; genus Locusta; species Locusta migratoria. The sequence goes on along the minus strand of CM048750.1, from coordinate 365,117,056 downwards.
AAGACGCTCGGAAATCGTAAAATTTTAGCAGAAAATGGTTGAACGTTTGTGCTGAGATGCAATGTGATGTAATTTGGAATAAGCGTCAGGTATCCGTAGTGTGTATATATAAGTGAAACGCTAACAGCTTTATTTGAAAAAGGAAACAAAATTATAGATACGACTTTCATCGCATAATAAGTTGTTACAGAATATAGTCGGAAAGGATATCGAGAACCATTCACAAGGGTGTGACTTTTTTTTTCGTTTAGGAACCTGTGACTGCAAAGCCTTTTAAATCACTTCGTCACTCACGACAACAGAAACTAATGAAATACGTTCCCGTGACTATGAACGAAACACAATTCATAAGTCGCGCGTCGATATCGCATAATCGATATGTTACATGCTGAGCTACTTCGATTACAAGCAGTTTTTGATGTTACCTGGTGGAGAGTGATCATACAGTTTTTTTTTATTGTATACGCCTTGTTTTAGGGGCTTTTTCTGATTTACGAAATAACCGGTTTCGACGATATAAATAGTCGTCTTCAGATAGCACTGACTCTTTGTTTCTACAAGATGTCTAAAGTTCATACATGAGGCAGAATGGTTTTATATCGACGAAACTGGTTGCTTCAACAAATAAAATGAACAAGTAACATTATGTGATGAGACCGCATTACCTGTAAGCAGAGTGTACCTCCCTTAGATAACTCCACGGTCTCAACTATTTTCTAGTAGGGGTTCACAGAGGTCTTCCATTACGCAAACCCTGAAAGGGTGCTGGCTGGAGAACTGTCATCGAATTATCCCCGCAGCTCCCTATATTACCATGGAAGTAATTCTCTGGTATCTTAACCCAGGTCCGGTCGTGCTATCATTTATTTTTTCGTTTTCCGAACGTTCCTTTCTTCGACTTTCCTGCGGAGAACCTCGCCATTCGTCACCGTTCCAGCAGATTTTTTGCCATTTTTCTACCGCACATCTCAATCGCTTCGATTCTCTCCTGTTTCTAGTGCGAGCTTCAAATGAACAAGTTCAGGAAATTCTTCCCCAAATTACGACAGCGTTTCATAACGATACACGTCTTTTGACAATGAGTGCAATCTTTGCGTGTCCGAGTATGCTTTTTGTGTCTTCCTTGTTTATTTTTTTTTTTTTTTCGTCGTTTATTACCGTAACTTCGTCTGATCTGTGATTATTTCGATGTTAAGTTTCCATCTTACTTCTGCTGCTTGCCGGCCGCGGTGGCCGAGGAGACTGAGGCGCTTCAGTCACGGTCTGCACGGCCACTACGGTCGGGGGTTCGAATTCCCCCTCGGGCATGGATATTTGTGCCGTCTTTAGTATAAGGTAGTTCATAAGTAGTTTATAAGAGTAGGGACTGATGACCCGGTAGTTAAGTCCCATAAGCTTAACAAACATTTGAACATTTGAACTTCTGCTGCTTCTCTTTACTCTTGTCATTTTGCTGTTTAATCTCACACATTATTCTAAATGTATTAGACTTTGTATTCAATTTCACAAGTCGTCAGCGAATTAATGTCCCTTCACACTGAGGTTTTATTCTACTCTTTACCTTAACTGCCGCTATTACTACTGCTACTTATATATTAAAATAGTGATGGTCAAATACTTCGTACGTATCTTACGTCATTTCGTTGTTGATCTTGCTGTCTTATTGTTCCATCTTCATTCTTATACGTACTGTAAATTAACCATGTTTTCCTGTTACTTACAGTTATGTTTATTAGGATTACGAAGATCATGCACCATTCTACGCTTATTTGAGGTCAACATATCCTATAATAGTGGATAAGTGTATTATTTTAGAATTATATGTTTAGCTCACTGGGAAATTATTGCTTTATTTTCATTATTTTTATTTGGAATAAAAGACGTATCGTTTCCATAGTAGTTTACTAATGCTTAGAAATGACGCGTTTCGCCCTAACAGAATCCTCAGATTATCTCCTTGTGAAATTAAAAAAAAAGTTTCATAAAAACATACAAATGATTCATTAACAAGATCAGAAGACGAATCGATGCGGTTATTTTGCAATTTTGCAGAACAATTTTTGTGAATTTTTAAAGCGATGGATAAACCTTTCTGAGAAAAAAATGTAGAGAAACTAATTTGTATCGGGAGTTTTTTAAAGAATCTGAACCGTCTATGGAACATCTGAAGAGGGAAAAATTCTATCGTTGCCTTCTTCTCATTAACCAGACTCCTGACTTCCTCCATACTTGGAGGATGCTGATGTAAGTGATTCTGAATGTGGTATAAATATATGATAGAAATTAAATTGATTTTTATGTTTCAGTTTTGGTTTAGTGTCTCAGACAATCTTCCTTCTCAATGAGGGCAAGTATTTTGAATTTTAATGTTTATTTTCACTACAATAATGGTGGAGTTAACTGGAAACTTGATGCAAACAGGCGGATTGTTGAAAGGGTCAATGACCGCATACGAATGCTAGCTCATTTCTTTTCCTTTAACCAAGAGCTGTGTGTCCCTGAGATTGTCGTCTAGAACTCACAATTAACAATCTCCTCACATCATGTTTCTAACTGGTATTTTTACGTGCTCGGCCACATTCTCCGACACCATTAATGCTGTCTTGTCTTACCGCTCACACAGCGTAACCGCATCTTCCTTTCATTAACAGCGTCTAAAGGAAATACTGTTAGTGTGGTTCCTTAGTTAGCGGTCAAGTTTCTTTCGTGGTAATGTTTGCTACTGACTGGTGTGTGATCGCTAGGACGTCGCATTAACACCCCCCCTCTCCATTCTTTATTTTTAGGGAAAAAGCAATGAAAGAAAACGAACGTCAGAAACATGAGAACTGAAGAAGAAAATAATTAGACATGTTACACAGTGTAGTACACTGTTTATTAAATATTAAATTTAACACTTATTTTTCCATACATTTATTTACTTCTATCTTGCACATCACACATCATGGAAGCGTTCAAAAAATAAATGTTCAAATGTTTGTAAAGCTTATGGGACTTAACTACGGGGTCATCAGTCCCTAAACTTACAAACTACTTATGAACTATTTTCGAACTAGGACGGCACAAATATCCATGCCCGAGGGGGGGATTCGAATCTCCGACCCTAGTGGCCGTGCAGACCGTGACTGAAGCGCCTCAGTCCCCTCGGCCACAGTCTTTTGTACTCTTTTTTGTTAATGATCAAATATAATAACTGAATACCAATTAGCTTAATACAGATCAGAAAATACAAATACAAATAATAATTTGTCGTGTCCCCACATCACCCCCTTCTCAGTCATATAGTCACTTAACACTGCAGTTCTTCAACTAATCTTGCAGGAAATCGAACTTCACGACCAGATCTTGTTCTTCTTGGTTTTCCGCTGTCGGTGGTGTCTTGTTGTTTGACCTGGGCTGACCGTTCAGTTGAAGTGTCTTCAGGCTGCTTCGCATTATGATTCATGAAGTAAGCAGGTTTCAGTCGATCAATGGAGATATTCTTGACTTGGTCTTTTATTTTAACACCAAAAAATTTTGGGGTTCTTTCTATTACTTCGTATGGGCCTTCATATGGAGGTTCTATTTCTTTTTTTACTCGGTCAACTCACACAAATACATGTGTTGATTCATTGAGATCCCTGTGTATGAAAGGTCTTTCTTTTGCTTTGTGGGAGTATTGTGCAGGCTTCAGACGATTCATGTACTGCTTCAGTTGTGAAACGAATTGAGCTAAGTCTGCAACCAATTTTGTAGTGTACTCTTGAAAAATATCACCTGGTATTCTGATGGGTGAGCCATAAACCATTTCAGCAATTGTAGCATTACTGTTCTCTGTGATGGAGCGTCGCACGCCAAGGAGGAATACAGGTATTACTTGTGTCCATTTGGCAGTTGCATGGGCACGTATAGCTGCTTTAAGCGTGCGATGAAATCTTTCAATTTTTCCAGTTGATTGAGGATGGTATGCTGTAGTTTGTGTTTGGTTACAACCACATAGTTTTGACAGTGCTCGGAATAGCTCAGAGTTAAACTGGCTGCCTTGATCAGTCACTATCTGATATGGTGTTCCAAACCTAGTGATCCAACAATTGAAATATGCTGCTGCTACTGCCTCTGCTTGTATGTCCCGAAGAGGTACTACTTCTGTCCAGTTTGTAACTCTGTCAATGCATGTTAAACAGTAAATATATTCTTCAGATGGAGGCATTGGTCCTATCAAATCAAGGTGAACAATTTTGAAACGTTCTTCGTTACTAGGAAGGTGTCCTACTGGTGTCTGAATGTGCCGTGATATTTTGTTTTTCTGGCATGCAATACATGTTTTTGCCCAGTTTTGCACATCCTTTTTTAAATTGATCCAGACAAATCTTGATGAGATCATTTTACTGCTGTCTTAATGCCTGGATGAGCCAGATTATGATAGTGTTGGAAAATAGAGTATCTAAATGGTTTAGGAATATAAGGACGAATGATTTGTATTGCCACATCACACAATAGCTGTTTTCCTCCATGTGTCAGATGGTGTTTTAACTTAAGTGATGTATGAGGGCTGGTTTGTAGTTGACGAAGCTCTTCATCATCTTCTTGTGCTTGGGCTATCTCATCATAGTTAACTGGAACTAGTTCTTCAAGCCTTGATAGACCATCAGCAACAACATTTTCTTTACCAGATATATGACGTAGGTCAGTGGTAAATTGCGAAATGTACTGGAGGTAACGTAATTGAATTGGTGTTCCTTTTTCATTCTTTTGTTTAAATGCATATGTTAGAGGAGCATGGTCAGTATAAATAATGAAATCTGTTCCTTGCAACAGATATTTGAAATATTTGACAGCCATATAGAGGCTAAGCAGCTCTCTATCATATATTGTAAACTTTTTTTGAAAAGAATCCTAATGGTCTCCACTGCCCATCTTGACATTGTTGCAATGCAGCACCTGCTGTAAAATCTGATGCATCCACAAATAATGCAAGTTGATTGTTCAAACCAGGAAATGTCAAAAGTGCAGCATTTGCTAGATCTTCTTTGCATTTTTTGAATTGAGCAATTGCTTCTTCTGTCCAGTTAATATGTCGTCAGTCCTTTCTTGTTGTTCCTTTTAGGAAAACTTTCAGCAATGCTTGGTTGTCAGCAGCATATTCCAAATGTCGACGATAAAAATTGATGATCCCTAAAAATTTTTTAAGTTCACGAACTGTTTTGGGTCGTTTGTAGTTCATTATTGCTGCAACTCTCTCTGGATCTGGCTTTGTTCCAGCAGGTGTAATTAAATTTCCTAAAAATGTTAGCTGTTGTACACCAAATACTGATTTGGAAACATTTATGACAAGACCATACTTATTCAACTGCTCAAAAAGTAAATTTAGATGCTCAACATGTTGCTTTGGTGATTCAGATGCTATTAGAATGTCATCCAAATATGGATAACAAAATTCTAGTTCTATCACAACTTCATGTATAAACTTTTGGAATGTGTTAGGTGCATTGCTAAGTCCAAATGGCATATAATTAAATTCATTAAGACCAAATGGCGTTATAACGGCTGATTTTGGCTTATCTTCTTCGGCTAGTGGAATCTGGTAATAGGCTTTGAGTAGGTCTACCTTTGAGAATATATTTTTATTTTGAAGCATAAAATTTACATCGTCAACTCGTGGAATTGGATACCGGTCTGGGAGATTCCTGTCATTCAAACGGCGATAATCTTCACAGACTCGCCATTGACCAGTTGGCTTCTTAGCAAGGTGTAGTGGACTAGCCCATTGTGATTTTGATGGGCGTATAATACCATTATTTAACAGAAATTGAAATTCTTGTTTAGCAATTTTCAATTTATGTGGGTCCAATCTACGAGCCTTACTGTATACTGGTGGACCAGGAGATGTAGTGATATAATGTTGCACATTATGCTTTAATGCTTTTGGTACTATAGATGGTTTAGTTAGATCAGGAAAATTCTCTAAAAGTTTTGAAAACTGGCATGTTGCATAGAGTGAGCTTACTGATTCATTAGCATCCTCAGTGGTTACTTCTGCTACAATTTTTAATTTTGTGGTGTTATCTATCAACTTTTTATTTTTGAGGTCAACCAGTAGCCCATAATGATGAAGAAAATCGGCTCCCAATATGCCTTTTGATACGTCTGTTACTATGAATGGCCATTCAAAATTGCGTTTGAGTCCTAAATCAATGTTTAACAGTTTTGAACCGTAAGTTTTATCTCTGACCCATTTGCGGCATAAAGATTGAAGTCAGAGGGTTGACCTTTTTGGCTTTTTGCAACTGGTATAACGGACAAATCGGCACCGCTATCTACCAGAAAATATTTTCCACAAATTCGATCTTTGACAAATAGGCGGTATTGGCGCCCTTATGTGTACACTGGGGTAGAACACTCAGCCGCTATTGTGTCTACGACTTCTAGTTTTCCTTATTTTGCCATTGGCAAGGCTGAACACATTTTTCAGGCTTACCAATGGCAAAATAAGGAAAACTAGAAGTGGTAGACACAATAGCGGCTGAGTGTTCTACCCCAGTGTACACATTAGGCTGCCAATATCACCTATATGTCAATGATCGAAATTGTGGAAAATATTTTCTGGTAGATAGCGGTGCCGATTTGTCCGTTATACCAGTTGCAAAAAGCCAAAAAGGTCAACCCTCTGACTTCAATCAGCACACTGTTAATTAAATATTAAATTTAACACTTATTATTCCATACATTTATTTACTTCTATCTTGCACATCACGCATCATGGAAGCGTAATTACAGTGACAAGAGAAGAACAGTTTTTGTACTCTTTTTTGTTAATGATCAAAGATAATAACTGAATACCAATTAGCTTAATACAGATCATAAAATACAAATACAAATAGTAATTTGTCGTGTCCCCACAACAGCTTTCTGGGATGTAAAGTTACGGATGCTACGAAGTTTCACAGATTAACTACAAAATTAAATAAATAGAGGTGGCATCGGTGGCGGACTATCAACAACGCACATTCCTCTCTCATCTTTTATTTGAAAGAATCTGTAAATCAAACATACTCCGCTGTTTCATATGTGGTGTGCCGAATACTGCGCGTGCGCAGGACTCCTGACGGTTCTCACAGCGTCCACCAGAATGCGCAGAGAGCAGCGCGAGTCGCTGATCAGTTCGCGCTGCGGCTCACAGATGGCACTGGCAGACTGGTGCAAATACGGAACCGAGCGCGCGCGCCACCGGAAGCAGTAAAGCAATTTGCCTGCCAGGGAAATAAATAAATTGCACCTGTGATTTAGCGTCCGGCAGGAGGCGAGGGACAGACGAGTAGGCAAACACGGTCGGGGTGCGAGAGCAGGGATCGAGGGGGGCGCGGGTGGGGGTGGGGGAGGGGGGGAGGGATCGCGGGCCGATAATTCGCGGCGCGAATACAGCCCAGCCACCGAGGCCGCCGATTTCAGCACAGAGGGACGCTGATGTTAATTCAGTCTCCCAGCTCCGATACTCTCGTTAGCGAAGAGGCTACAGACCGTGGTTGGGCGAACTCGTTCGTAAATCCTCTGCGTATATTAAGTGTTCTGAGCTGCCCATCGCATACATGGAATAAATTTATTCGTTTTTATAAATGGAACTGTCGTTTTACCTTATGTAATTTATTTATTTAGTTCAAACGCGTTTCTCCTTCTTGAAGGCATCATCAGTGAAATATGTTACCTAGAAATAACATTTTTGTTTTTAGCTGTAATATTTATACATTAAAATCAGTTCACATCGTTTTATTGAAGGGGAGACAGAAGGCAACTTTTTCCCAATGTTATTTTACCCTTTGAATAGGTACACCTTTCAAAGGAACTATAAGAGATAAAACAACGAAATTTTTACTGCATTTATATAACATATGCGTCTCTATTATAAGTAAAATGAACATAATGACTAATGGTTATGAAGTAAAATATTTTTTTTCTTTCATCGGTAAAATTTTACTTTATTTGCACATTAATTATCATAAAACAGTTGATGATCGTTTTGTGGTTCTCAATTTACTTGTAATGATTTATTACGCATCTGCAGTACAAAAAGACCAAATTTCATCTTTCTAACCCCATTAGTTTATCAAATAACGGTACCTGAAAAAATAATAATAATAATAATTTTGAGAAAAATCTATTCAAAGTTTAAAATTGCAATTCTAGTACAGTTATTTATGAGAATTACTTACCACTAATATTTTCTTGCAGCATATTGAGCATCATCTGAATCATACTGATCTTTCCTTCTCTTTGTCCCTCCTCTTTTCTGTCTAGCTTCTTTTGTGCGTTTTAAATTAGCAATATCGGCTTTGTGGATTCTCTCTTTATCTATTTGCACCAGGGATTTTGCAGTATTTCCACTAGATTGTATGCCAAATAATTCCAAAACATCCAATTTTCTAGTTACACCATTACTGAAGTATAAAATAGCATCATAAACACCAAATCTGAGGGTTGTGATCTGAACAAATACAGTTTTTGATAACCGGGTCCAAATAACAGAATGTACACATTCATTTAAATCTTGGGTTTTCCCAGGAACACATTTCTTCAACAAGGTATCTTTAGAAAGGTTTCTAAATATAGGTTTAATTTCATTCATTACTGCTGCAGGTAAGGATGTTAGTGGTCATATGTGTCACTTCTCCTGTACTTGTACCAAGTGTCAGGACCATTTGGGCAAAGAGAGTGCACAGGATTTTCATTTGTGGATAGCTTATGGAAATAGATAGCCATAGAGCTTTTTTCTTGTTTTCTAAATTCTCTACATTTCTTTTTATGGCCAAGCCATAATAATTCTGTTACGCGGGACCAACGAAAATACAAATCAAGACGTACTTCACTCACAACAAACTTCACCAAATTCAACCAATAACGTTCGAAAACAATAAAAAACACGATCGGAACAAAAAGTATCGATAGTAGATACAGGGTAGGAAACATTGAAGCGATAAAAACAATAGAAACTTGAAATAATCTACAAGGAGTAAAAGAATGGTGTGTGCATTTTCTCCGCATGGCGCAAAACGGAAGGCGTGGCCAGATTGCACAGAGCGTCAGAAAAACCATCATAACTCAAAAAAAAAAAAAAAAAAAAAAAAAAAGTCTGATTTATATAAAACAAAAACTGTTTTACGCAGGAAATACCAGGCATTTCAAATACGCTAAAATCTAAAAATCTAATTTTTGAGCCCAGTTACCTTCCGTCTCCCTTAAAACTAGCTCGGCGTCGTTCGGGTACTTAACTTCTTTCAGTATTAAGGCTAGTCTACACGACGACACTAGGTTGCGAAACTCGTTGCATGAAATGAATTGCGCGCAACTAGTTTCGTGTATGTCTGTATACACAGCGCCAATACCATACACTTCAGTTTCGTTGTTTTGTGAGTGCCGTTTTAGTAGCTGTACGAGTTGTGTCGAATCTATTGCTTGTCTGTGTGAAGTCGTTGCATAAGACAAAACATAAAAAGAATAAGAAACGTGTTTGGGTTCGTGACTGGATTCAAAAAAGACGTCAGCTCTGTTACTCAGCGACCTTGCTGAAAGAAATTGTGATTGAAGACCCTAGAAGTTATTTTAATCAATTTAGAATGTCACCAGAGCAGTTAAAGTTCATTTTAAACAAAGTTAGTAATGCAATAAAGAAACAAGTTACCGTTATGTGTGAAGCATAATTATCAGAACTGAAATTACAAATTGCATTATGTTTCTTATCAAGTGGATATTCTTCTCTGAGTACTTGTACCGTGTTCCAAAATCCACAATTGCCATACTTCGTTTGTATACGTATTTCAAATTGGATGTATTTTAGTCTGCAATTCACTAATCGTCAACCCATCGATATTTAATTTCACAAATAATTGCCATAAGAGCACTAACACGCCGTTAAAATCGCACAAACACCTACTCAACGCATATATCTTCAAAAACCGAATCATTTCTCCCGTTGCCCCCCTTTATGTTGTATTTTGTTCTGCATTGGTCATGACCTAACCTAAAAACAAGCGCAATCAGTTTCGTCAACGAGTTGCGCGAAGGCCTGCTGCGCATGCGCATTGATCAGTAGTGCAGTTTCATGAAACCTAGTGGCGTCGTGTAAACTAGCCTTTACATTAGTACCGCGCGGGTTTGCCGCGTGGTCTAAGGCGTCACGCTACGAACTGAGCGGCCATTCGCGTAGGAAATTCGAGTCTTCCCTAGAGCATCGGCGAGTGTGTTGTCCATAGTGTAACTTAGTTTAATTAGTTCGTAAGTCTAGGACTGATGACCAAATCAATAAGTTTACAAACATTTACATACGCTTAAAAGGGTCCACCTCTCCTTCTCTGCCGGCCGCGGTGGCCGAGGGGACTGAGACGCTCCAGTCACGGTCTGCACGGCCAATACGGTAGGGGGTTCGAATCTCCCCTCGGGCATGGATATTTGTGCCTTAGTCTTAGCTAGTTCATAAGAAGTTTGTAAGGTTAGGGACTGATGACCCCGTAGTTAAGTCCCATAAGTTCTACAAACACTTGAACATTTCTCCTTCTCTTTTCCCCTCTGGCCACCTTCTCTTTCCTTCTCTCTTTGTCCTTCTCCTCCATATCCTGAGTCCATTCCCTCGTCCCTCTTTAAACATATTATATATGACTCTGTTAATTTTGATAGTGATGAGTGAAGTGGTTCAAATGTTTATAAACCTATGGGACCTAACTACTGTGGTCATCAAACTACCCATGGCCGAGGGAGACTCGACCGTCTAGCGGGAACGGCCGCGCAATTCTTGGCATGAGCTTAGAAGAGCACGGTTATTCCCGCGTGGCATCGAAGTGGTATTCAAATTTTCTGCAACTTTACATACACAGTACGGAATCTTAGCTAGACGCTGATGTTTCCCTTGTTTTGCTGATTAAGTGTGCAAAATTTCATCACGATAGGAATAAAACCGTAGATTTGGTCGAGGTTCGTAAGTAAAGTACTCTGTGCCATTCACTATACAAAACTTCAGCTGAACAGAGTTGAAGATCAACGGAGCGAAATTTCGTCGCAGTCAGATTAACGGCTCGGCAGCGCATAAAATGCGATCGAAAATTAAAAGAAAAAAATAATTTTGTATATCCATTAGATAATACAGTGGCTACTTTCGGTTTACCATATTGCCAATTTCGGATTTGCTGTTCTTCCCAAAAGGTCACATATTTCCAGTTTTTTTTTTTTTGGGGGGGGGGGGGGGTAGACCTAACTGTAGTAGTACCAAAACTTACAAACTACTTAAACTAACTTATCCTAAGAACAACACAAGCACCCATGCCAAAGGGAGGACTCGAACCTCGAACGGCGAACGGCCAAGCGCACCGCCGCGGCGATCACAGATCAATAGTCGCACAATTCGTCATTTACGTAATCTATATTTTTTATTTTATTTTTTGAATATATCATTTAGCTGTCTTGAAGTTGCAACTGTTTTCTGACTTAATTTGTTTTGTATCTATTGCGAACATAATTGAGTACGTGTTGACTATGCGCGTCAGCAGTGTATGTGTGTGTGTGTGTGTGTGTGTACGAAAAGATAGTATAAGGTTTTTATGTTTCCTCTATTTTCTTCCTCGGTTTGAATGTGTACTTGAGTATATAACAAATAAAATGTTCTAATTATATCCATAGTTGATGTGAGGTTGTGGTTGTATGCTTAATTCTTTTGTAAAGTAGGCTCAACCACATAGATCGTGTATAAAACACTAAAATATTACGCGTTTCAAGGGTCAAGCCCTCATCATCAGATAAAATATACAAGATTCTTTAAAACCCGAGACAAATAAAATCTAAAACGTAATAAAAGAAAACGTGGTTACTTCCCTTGTAACCGTGTCTCCGCAGAAAACTCCTCAGCATACTGTGCTTCGTCAATATTGAAAACAGTCCCCAGTACTGGCGGCGCATAACACTAGTGAAGCGCACGGAGTCAACAACACGAGTGGGGGGCACGTATGCACATGAAAACAAAGACCTCTAAATGCCAAAGATCATCCACAAGGCAGTGGGTACATTCGGGTGTCGTGAAATCGTTTGTACAGTAAGACAGAGGTTGAAATTTAAAATAAACGACTTTTGTTATAATAGGTCCACAAAGTTTTAAAAAAATCTGTATGTATTGCCTTGAACTTGTTCATTTAATGAAACGTCGCTTTTTGCGTTATGTATTGTAATCTCCAGCTGTTCTAGCAGATCTAACTTTCTTCCCTCATCCTGTTTATGTAAAATCTTAAGGTCATCTTCAATCTGCAGTCTGCAATGTCTCTTGATATTTAAAATTTATGTGCAAATGTTCCGGTTGACGAGGCCATCGAGTTCATTAAAGCAAACTTACTTAAACACAAGAGACTATCTCAGCAAGAAATCGTTGAAATCATTGACCTACTTCAGTTTATTCTGAAATATATTTTACCTTTAACGGGAAATTTTATATACAAAAGGACGGACTGGCTATGGGTTCAAGTATTTCAGGAACAATAGCAGACATTGTTATTAATAACCTAGAAAACAGTCTTTTCACAAATATGCGCCGGCCGCGGTGGCCGAGGGGACTAAGACACTTCAGTCACGGTCTGCACGGCCACTACGGTCGGGGGTTCGAATCCCCCCTCGGGCATGGATATTTGTGCCGTCCTAGTTCGTAAGTAGTTTGTAAGTTTAGGGACTGATGACCCCGTAGTTAAGTCCCATAAGATTTACAAACATTTGAACATTTGAACAAATATGCAGCATCCAGTTGATAAAATCTTAAATTATAAACGCTACGTTGACGATACTTTGCTATTGATAGATGGAGGTGAAACTGAAATTACTGAAATAGTTAATAAATTTAACAATCTACATGAGAAAATCGAATTTACCGTTGAACAAGAGAAGGATGGCACACTTCAGTTTCTTGACCTTACCATGGTAAGCAGGATGGCAGACACTTATTTAAAATATATAGGAAACCTACAACTACCGACATTCTAATACATAACAGCTCTTGTCACCCTAATGGCCAAAAACTTTCTGCCCTACACTGTTTTGTCGATAGAGTCTCCAAAGTGCCAATGAACGAAAAAGACAGAACCACTGAATTTAACATTATAAGACAGCTTGGTAAGGCGAATGGTTACCAAGAAAACGCAGTGAATAGCCTAATACGAAAGAAACAACGTGCGAAATCATATACAAATGGCACGGATAATATCAAGAGGGTAATGGTTCCATATTTCGGTAATCTGTCTCAGAAAGTGGCCAACATACTAAAACCTTTTAAAGTAGAAGCAGCTTTTAAACCAATAATAAGTTACATCATAAATTACGAAATAACTTAAACCAAAAGACTGATAAATATGATAAAGCAGGGGTTTATAAGATACAGTGTAGTAGTTGCAATGCCAACTACATTGATCAGACCGGTAGATCATTTAAAGTTAGGTACAAGGAACATATTGCCGCCTTCCGACTTCATAATTTTAACAAGTCCGCTGTAGCTACACATATCCGCGAAACTGGCGACCCGTTAAAGCAGATTGAAGATGACCTGAAGATTTTACATAAACAGGATAAGGGAAGAAAGTTAGATCTGCTAGAACAGCTGGAGATTACAATACATAACGCAAAAAGCGACGTTTCATTAAATGAACAAGTTCAAGGCAATACATACAGATTTTTTTTAAACTTTGTGGACCTATTATAACAGAAGACGTTTATTTTAAAATTTCAACCTCTGTCTTACTGTGCAAACGATTTCGCGACACCTGAATGTACCCACTGCCTTGTGGATGATCTTTGGCATTTAGAGGTCTTTGTTTTCATGTTCATACGTGCGCCCCACTCGTGTTGTTGACTCCGTGCATTTCACTAGCGCTATGCGCCGCCAGTGCTGGGGACTGTTTTGAATCTTGACGAAGCACAGTATGCTGAGGAGCTTTCTGCGGAGACACGGTTACAAGGGAAGTTACCACGTTTTCTTTTTAGATTTTTATTGTCTCTGGTTTTAAAGATTCTTGTATATTTTATCTGATGATGAGGGCCCCTTGAAACGCGTCATATTTTAGTGTTTTATACACGATCTATGTGGTTGAGCCTACTTGACAAAATAATTAAAATGTTCTAATGTTTGCAATTTTGTGGGATCAAACTACTGTGGTTATCAACCCACAGACTTACAAACTAATTAAACTAAGTTAAACTAACCTAAGGACAACATACCCATGCCCGAGGTGGAGCGGGCAAGCGCTCTAAGGTGTGTGTGTTGTCCTTAGCGTAAGTTAGTTTAAGTAGTTCGTAAGCCTAGGTACTGATAACCGCAGCAGCGCCTTAGATTTACACACATTTGAACATTTTTGACTAGCGGGATGAATTAACAGTACTTTCTCGTTTGATTTTGGGATGGACGTGTTGATTTTTTCTTGTAGCGTTAGAAGATTGCTAATACAGAACATACGCACATAATACAGGGCTGTATATAACAACAGATTCCGCAGAAGATTAGTGCAAAATACTGCATCTATTTCATGACTTCAGAAATGTCGAAAGTAATGTTGGGGACCGCAGTAACGTAGAATTTTTAAACGAAATTTCCGGTACCTTTATCTATGGTGGACATTTCCTTCAAAAATAAATCATTCATTCGCAAAGGTTGTTATTATGTTGAAATTTAAATTATGTCTGTGAGTGTAGATAATCACATACAAAAATCTATAAAATAGTATATGTCTTATAAGGTACGTGGACCAAGTAAGGTCCACCTAACTCGATATTTTCATTTTGATATCGATATATCGATGTTGCAAAAAAAAAAAAAAAAAAAAAAAAAAAAATATATATATATATATATATATATATATATATATATGTAGACGTTTATCGTTATTTTTGAAAAAAACATCGGTATATCGGTATTTTATCAACAGCCCTATTGTAAAGTATCATCCCTAATACCCACGGTCATGCCTCCGTAGATACACCTAAATACGGTGGATTAGGACTAACAGGTATCTCAAACAAAGCCTTTGCACTCTATATTAAACGGCAAATGAATTTTATAAGGGTAACACAAGGGATCATTACCAGCCACCTCTTTGAAATTGTGAATCCGCACAACTTGTAATCTCCTGTTGACATTCACAGAATTAATAGGAACCTGCAGCACGTGAGGGCTTTCTACATAGAAGTGAGTTACCTCAGTGACGAAGTCCAACATTCATCTCAGATAATGACGAAAGCTATCATACGCGAACGGAAAGAAAATGAAGGTAGAAATAAAATAGCGAAAAAGTTTCCCAACCCGGACTGGACCATCATCTGGAAGACTATTAATTCTAATACTCTTACAGCAGAGGTGGAAAGCGCATGGTATAAGGCTATAAACAACATAATTAGTACGAACGAAAGATTGTAGGATATCGGCATCAGCGTTTCAAACTTGTGTAGAAAATGCTATCTAGTCGACACAGTTAAACGTAGATATACTTGCAACGGCAGTATACAGATTTGGAAGTGGATTCAAGAGAATATAGCATTGATTACGATTACTTCACCAGCGTCTATATTGATAACGTTGCTTCATAGACTGCAAGAACGTTACTTCCCAGAATCCGAGAACAACGCTGTGCACTGAATAATGGTTCATTACGTAAATTACGTGATGAACATGCTGGCAACATAAAGTACTGTCGATTTTCAAGTATTCTTGCAGTGTGGATATTACAAAATGTGCAATTACAAGAATCATAAGAAAAAGTTTGGAAACATGTTAAAAATTGTTTGAAAGAACGGGGATAGGATAACGTCAAACTAAAGCTCAATAGATGTCCAACACAGGGAATGAGTGAGAAGAATGAGGCTATAAAATAGTTTATTTTGTTATCAATCTTTATTATTATCATTTACTTTCTAACGTTTTCTGATCAAGAAATGAGGAGCACAACGAGCAGAAGTTATGTTGCCTTACAATGAGATTAATATAACAGAAATAAAAGACACAGAAGGTCCCCGGTTTGATCCCGGGCGGAAACATTGTTGTTTAGTCGTCCCGGTCTGGTTGTCAATAAAGGTACTGGTGCAGGTATCGAAGTAAACAGTAACAACTATGCAAATTAATAATACAAGTTTTATTGACTGGGAGTTCTAATACTCAACTTTAGAACATATGTCTGTTTCTTCTATCTTCTTACTTCTATTGGCGTCGTCCGTATGATACTAGCTGCGTGTGACCTAGTTAGTGCTAAGTTCGTAGCCGCGTTCTTACTTAGTACTGTCCTAGTTCTGTCTTCGTAGCTGCCTAGTAACTGTCCGAGTTCTCACTAGTAACTGCCGGCCGTCCAGACGTAAGTCGGCCTAGATACAGCCGCTTGTAGAGGGCGCGCATCTTCGGTTACTCCCTCCAGGATGCGCGGCGCCTGCTTGCGATTGGCTTTCAGTCGATCGCTGCATTCTCCACGATCGTTCTCTTACGTCTGGCGTGTGGCGATGACTTTACATCACAACAGAAACAATTTTTCAAATAGCTGAATTCGTCACTAGCTGTGGTCGAGACCGGAGATCTTCCTTGTGCGTCTCATCAGTGAAAATAATGAAGAAAAAGAAAGTTGTAGAGCGCTTGCCCGCTGAAGGCAAAGGTCCGAGGTTTGTGTCCCAGTTCCGGAACACACTTTTAACACTTTGACTGCCGGCCCTGTAAACTTTGCCATTACTAAGAATGCCAGGTGTTTTTTAGCAATATTTAGTATTTTGTATTAGAAAAAATAGACAACATTTAAATGTGGTAATAACCTTTTCTGAAAGCCTTGGACTTCTTCTTCCTGATTACCTACTTTCAGTTTCTTTGAATGTTTACTTCCTTTTCCTCATATTTTCAAACAATGTCATTTTTTGGGAAAAAGAAAAAAGTTTACGGAAATCATAAAGTTTTTACATCATGCTTGTCGTAGTAGAAAAGCTTTTATTCCACTTTCAATAAAAAAACACTGATAAAAACACTTAGTAGATATATATGCACACACATTATTTTCACACAGTGTAAATTAAAAAAAAATATTTCGTATGATACAATGTAAAACATGGTTCTTTGCACATTGCGATTTTGCACACCCTGTACTGGTATGATGTGTCTTTTCTTACTGCCTTCCAAGTTTGCTTTGTTTCCTCTGGATGAGCATACTTTGCACATCCTTTGAATTCTACTTTTACCTGTGGGAGATGGAATTTTTTCTAGAAATTGCTTTCCTGCAGATAACCTGCTCAGGTGGCCTCTATCGGAAGTTGGTTTGGGAGTACCGTCTTCACACACTGGCAATTCTGCACACAACACCTTTATGAACTTGGCATCTCCTCAGCTTTTATTTTGTTATGGAGAATACATGCATATACAAGACACCATAAGGAGACAGTGAAATGCAAGTTTCTTCCATCATTTCACTGTTCTATGTTCGAAAGCCCTGTATGACATCCTTTGATCGGACAGATCAACCCCGACCTTCTTTTTGTTGTACTCCACAACACAAGCAGGTTTTTGTTTTTTGTTTACATCTTCTGTCTTCATAAGCCGGCCGCGGTGGCCGAGGGGACTGAGGCGCTCCAGTCACGGTCTGCACGGCCACAACGGTCGGGGGTTCGAATCTCCCCTCTGGCATGGATATTTGTGCCGTCCTTAGTCTTAGCTAGTTCATAAGTAGTTTGTAAGCTTAGGGACTGATGACCCCGTAGTTAAGTCCCATAAGTTTTACAAACATTTGATTTTTGTCTTCATAATTATATCATTTCTGCCCTGTGTCTTGTACTTAGCATATATTCATATCTTTTGTCTTTCCACCACACAGCCAAAAGATTTCCACTCCTCCGGAATATCTGTTCCCTTCTTTGTATGTTGGGTGATTTCAAAGCCTAAGGCATTTCCTTCCGGTTTTTCATTACAGTTTGAACAAGACCTGTCTTCTCCTTTTCTAACATCCTACTTACCCCTTGCGGAACAATGAAGAGATGCTGAGACCGTCAAGGGACGGGATGTCGTATTTACAAACATGAAAAATCGAATTCCGTCAATTGACGGGATCGGCAGTCTACGGAAATTTTTGTATCCCGTCAATTGAGTGATTGGCAGTTAAAGTGTTAATCTGCCAGAAAATTTAAATAATAATAATAATAATAATAAAAAGTGGATACACCTGTTTCCGTCAGATCACCGAAGTTAAAAACCGTTGGGCGTGCCCAAATTTTAGATGAGTAACCGTACTCATACGCCACGCGCTGTTGACAATTTTTCCTTTGCCTTACGGCAGAGGAGACAGGAGGGCTTTCTCATGGAGTTAGGGCATGTCACACTGTTGATGGTGATTCGCCCGTCGGATGGGGACTTGAAGGTCGGCGGCCCCTTGCTGCTTTTGTAGAGGAGTAGGCTGTGTGCCGACACCGGGTTACACCCTCTCCCTTCTTCCATCATCCCCGACACGAACGCGACACTACACTACACACGCGCCCATTACAGTCACCTCCACTTAACGCAGACACTTCAGCACACAGTTCTCACATTTCGCGAAGGAAAGGTGCCTGCGGGAGCGGTGGGTAGAAGAAAACCATTCCAATTAGGCGGCTGAACCTGCTCTTTAGGGTCTCCCAGCCATTCATGCCATACGACTTTACGTTTTACCCTCAAGTTAAATGACGGGTTACCCCAATGATTTGTATTGGCCCCTCTCATTTTCAATTTATATATCTGGGACCTGCCAGCCACATCCTCAAGGAAATCCATATATCCTGATGATATCTGTTTGGTAACCCAAAGCTCCAGTTTCACTCCTGCTGAAATTATATTAAGATTACTTCACATAGTCTGGTCTGGAGGCGATCAATTCGTTTTATAGTTTCCAAATGACAAGCGAAGATCGCAAACTAACAATTTATTAAGTGACGACCGGTTTCGGTGCACTGTGTCACTATCATCTGGTCATATATATTTTATAATTTAATTTATAATTTAATTGTAAAATATATATGACCAGATAATTGTGACACAGTGCACCGAAACGGGTCGTCACTTAATAAATTGTTAGTTTGCGATCTTGGCTTTTCATTTTGAAAACTATGAAATTATATTAACTGACGGCATCGAAATCCGGGACACATAATTCAGTAAAATGGTTCCTCCACCTAAACCTTCAGAAAACTGTCACTTCAGCCACCTAAGAAATCGGCACTCTAACTATAAACCAGAAGTAAAAGAGTGACAAACGTTGCTGTACTGCAGCACACCGAAGTACCTTGGAGTAACACTCGTCAGATCCCTAACTTTCTGTCAACAAATTTCCAACGTGGCTGCTAAAGTGAAGTCGCGTAATAATATCATACAGAAGCTTGCTGGTACCTCCTGGAGTTGCAGTGCTCAAACCCTACGATCAACTGCTTTGGCACTGTCATACTCTGTTGCTGAATACTGCTGTCCAACTTGGATGAACAGTGTTCTCTCTAAGAAAATAGATGTGCAACTCAACCAGTGTGACTTATACGGGTTGCATACATAGTACTCAAATTGCTTGGCTACTAGTTTTAAGTAACACCCAACCTCTAGTCTTACGAAGATCAGATGCTCTTCTGAAGATCTGGAGGACTATTCAG
Source organism: Locusta migratoria (assembly GCA_026315105.1). Taxonomy (NCBI): domain Eukaryota; kingdom Metazoa; phylum Arthropoda; class Insecta; order Orthoptera; family Acrididae; genus Locusta; species Locusta migratoria. Next base: position 365,097,445 of record CM048750.1, on the reverse strand, counting down.
AAGAACCCCCAGCACAGCAATATATCAACAGCAGAACACCAGCGTTTGAAGTCAAGAAAACCATCTTGGAAAACTGCACATCGTCTTGATGTCACCGACTTTGACATCAACGAAGCATGGAAAAGCCGTTGGGAAGAATCGTTAGTGTTCAACGGTCATCTGGTTGAAAAACCTTCATTGCGAGTTCCAGGTTTCACACTCCCCAGACGCCAGTGGAGAATCATCAACTGCATCCGAACAGGACAAGGGAACTGCGGATATCTACAGCACAAATGAGGCTGGGCAACATCTCCCAAGTGTGACTGTGGAGCTGCCCTACAAACAATAAACCATATTGTAGGTGAATGCTCTAAACGAACCTTTGGGGGATCAATAAATGACATCCACCATGCATTACCTGAAGGACTCAACTGGATCAACGGATTGGACAGAGAATTCTAAGAAATTGTGTAATGTGTACATAATTTCGTATAACACTGTACATCTGAACCTGCACGTATATTTTCCTTTCATACATATCTTAAAATGTATACAATTAGAATTATGTACTTGAACCAAGCTCTGTATCATTATTTTATAAATAAATAACCCTCCGTAATGCACCATACGAAAGTTTATGTACTCTGTGATCTTCCTCATCGTTTGAAGATCAAGTGGGGCAAAATTTCACGAAGATAGGTACAAAACTATAGATCTGTGTGCAATACAAACATGTTGAAAACTCGCCGTTGCCAGGGTACTTACAGTGAGTCCAAAACGTATTCGTCTAGCTGTAATTTTTGTAAATAGCTGTCTGTGTCACGTCAAAAGAAGTGAACATAAAATGTGAACTACCAGTCCTGTGGAAAGACCCTCGGTAAATCATTTTCATTTATAAAGAAAGATCAACATCAATAGTTTAATATTGATGAAGACGGAAATTATGAAAAAATACAAAAGGGGAATAATTTGGAAACGCGATAAACGGAAAAGAATTGGAATCAATTTTGATAAAGGAAACTTACATGAAACAATTAATTTACCAGAACAAAGGTGGGAAATATTTCAGCAGACAGCGTATTAAAAATGAGTTGTTACCTTGACTCTCCCATTACGTCGTTGTGGATTTTTTATGTCATGATGAAATGGGCGAAAGTTGTGGTAACCGCTCGCCGTAGGGAATAATTTGGACGTGTAATTTGTAATTTGAACGTGTGTAGCTAACCGTGTGAAAAACGCTATTGAAGTTACAATGATGTTAATGGCAATTTTAAAAACACTGAAAATCGGACTTCACGGAACATTTAAAAGAGATTGCACGTTCTACTGCAGAAAAAATGTAGCAAATGTTGAATGGAATTGAAATGTAAAGGGAAATGGCTACACAATGTTTACGATCTGAACAAAATGACATCCAAATCATTCATTATTGCAATTGATCAGTGCTGAAAATAAATTATTAAAAATATTTGACTGGGATAACGATACAAACTACAATGATAATCAACATTTTAAGCTCTGAACAGAATAAAAAAATATTTCTCACACCAGGGTCGTATATAAATTTTTTGTCTGAGCTGGAAGGGGGGTTCGGAGCCAGATCTAAACTGAGGTGCCCTTACGCAGTTGACAGGTGTCAAAGCTGTGACGCCACCGCCCCCCCCCCCCCGTATATAAAACTTGCAATTTTTTCTATGAATTTGGAAAATTTTGTGAACGATAAAAGAATGAAGAGTTATTGAACAAGATTATAGACATGAAGAGCAGTCTTTTATGCTATACCTTGAAAATAGTAGGCGTTCACCTGCCGAAATACTGGCTATTGTCGAAGACGTAGCCCAGCTATATTCCCGTATATTATTTGAACATTACATACGAATAAGCCTAATTTTCAGAGTAAAATTAATCGCTGTAGGGATTAGCAAATTAGAAATACCTTCCACCCTACCAAATCTGGCTCAAGTCATCAGTTGTCAGCAATCGTAAACTCTCGAAAGCCTTCAGACAAATAACATATAGGGGAGACCATGGAAATGGCGCCACGTTAAGGGAAACCAATTTTTTTATCTGATTAAAAGTATGTATTTTTAGTACTGAATAATTCTACAGTCTCGCCGTCTAATTCTACATTATTGTAATTTTTTCACCCGTGTATCTTGTTAAGATTTACTGATAAAAATATATTTTGAAACTACACGTAGTGGCGCCATTACCCTGGGTTCCATGGTAATTTGAAAGTCAAGGATAAACCTGCATGACGAATGAGAAGTAGTAATATACTTATCACTCTTCTTTATTAGACATTTAGATGGCTTCAAGTACTTGTCGATGTAAAATTAGAATAAAAACACATTTTATAATTTAGGCTTGATTAAGACACCGCAAAAGTCAGACATATAGTTTTTGGCACTGAAACTACTGCATTCTGCAAGTGACCTTCTCACAACATGTATGCATTTATGTTAACTTCAGTTTGCCTAAATTTTTCACCATGGCGTCATTGCACCAGTTACAAAATATGACTAGGAACGTCAATTTAATGCCTAAGATTTTTCGAAACAGTTAGGTTAGAGACACGATATCTAAGCTAAATATCTACGGATTACGTCAATACGAGTATTAAAAATCACTGACAGCCTATATAGGTACTACTTATTTCAATAAACTACAGGCTCAAAAAGTAGATCCAAAACGTCGATACGAACAATTTCTTTCACACGATTAATACCTGTCAACTATCACGGACGGCGACCATAGGAATTAGTTCCGCGGTAGGCAACGGAGATAGAACACTGGCAAGCGTACTCGTGCTGCCAACCGTTCTTCATAAAATAGGGATCGCGCATTTACCCAGGGTCGCGCCGTTACCCTGGTCTCCCCTACGTTTAAGCACCCGTACATCAGCCTTTGGAAACCCAAATTACCAGAGTACAGTTGCAGTGCTGATGAATATGAGCAAGCGGACAGGTGACAGTTATTAAAAAAGTCCACTGTCGCCTGTTATGATAGACATCCGTCTACTTTGACAAAATGACGATTTACAGATTACAACGTTATATAATTGTGTATTTACAGTAGTGGAACGAAAGTAAGGTTGCTTCTTGTAAGAAGTGGATGGAAACATGAGAGACAGGTAACTTGAAGCAGTTCACCTGATCAATTTTCATGCATTCAGTTTTCCACCACGCTCATGGTTCATCTGAGGCCTAACTCGCCTGATCGTCGGTGCTCTATTGGGTGGGGGGAGAGGTCTGTAAGTTGTTTATTCAAATTAGTATCCTGCATTATCATCATGATATGCGGCGGGAAGAGATCTACACTAATGGCCATTAAAATTGCTACACCAAGATGAAATGCAAAAGATAAACGCGTATTCATTGGACAAACATATTATACTAGAACTACATGTGATTACATTTTTACGCAATTTTGGTGCATAGATCCTGAGAAATCAGTACCAGAACAACCACTTCTGACCGTAATAACGGCCTTGATACGCCTGGGCATTGTGTCAAACAGAGCTTTGTTAGCGAGTGCAGGTACAAATGCCCATGCAGCTTCAACACGATACCACAGTTCATCAATAGTAGTGACTGGTGTATTGTGACGAGCCAGTTGGTCGGCCACCGTTGACCAGACGTTTTCAATTGTTGAGAGATCTGGAGAATGTACTGGCCAGGCAGCAATCAAACATTTTCCGTATCCAGAAACGCCCGTACAGTACCTGCAACATGGGGTTGTGCATTATCCTGCTAAAATTTAGTGTTTCGCAGGGATCGAATGAAGGACGCCGTCACGGGTCGTAACACATCTGAAAAGTAACGGCTACTGTTCAAAGTGCCGTCGATGCGAACAAGAGGTAACCGAGAGTGTAACGAATGGCACCGCTTACCATACGCCGGGTGATACGCCAGTATGGCGATGACGAATACACGGTCCCAATGTGCGTTCACTGCGATGTCGCCAAACACGGATGCGATCATCATGATGCTGTAAGCAGAACCTAGATTCATCCGAAAAAAAAATGACGTTTTGCCATTGGTGCTCCCAGGTTCGTCGTTGCGTACACCATCGCAGGCGGTCCTGTCAGTGATACAGCGTCAAGGGTAACCGCAGCCACGGTCTCCGAGCTGATAGTCCATGCTGCTGCAAAAGTCGTCGAACTGTTAGTGCAGATGGTTGTTGGCTTGAAAACGTCGCCATATGTTAACTCAGGTATCGACACGTGGCTGCACGATCCGTTACAGGCATGTGGTAAGATGCCTGTCATCTCGACTGCTAGTGATACGAGGCCGTTGGGATCCAGCACGGCGTTCCGTATTGCCCACCTGAAACCACCGATTCCATATTCTGCTGTCATTGGATCGCGACCAACTCGAGCAGCAATGTAGCGATACGATAAACTGACCTTTTTCAAAGTCGGAAACGTGATGGTACACATTTCTCCTCCTTACAAGAGGCATCACAACAACGTTTCACCATTCAACGTCGGTCAACTGCTGTTTGTGTATTAGAAATCTGTTGGAAACTTTCCTCATGTCAACTCGTTGTAAGTGTCGCCACCGGCGCCAACCTTCTGTGAATGCTCTGAAAAGCTAATCATTTGCATACCACAGCAGCTTCTTCCTGTAGGTTAAATTACGCGCCTGTAGCATGTCATCTTCGTGTTGTAGCAATATTAATGGCCAGGAGCACCATGCTGCCGGTGTGCTCCCGTAAAATAGCACAGGCCCGCTGCATTACAGTCAGTTTATAATTTCTTTGTGACGGAAGGGAAAGTGCAAATTATAGCATAACAGTAGAATAGGACAGATTTTACGTGTAAGACGAGATGAAAGTCACTAGGAGGTCCAGGTTGTACGGAATATTATCAAACACGTCCCAGTGAAATTCCCGTGAGAATTGTTTACAATCACCGTGTGATGTAGGGCACTATCGTGGAAAAAGCAACGCCTTTTGACAGTAATCCTCGGCGCTTGTTCTGTGTTACCCAGCGCAACTTCTTAATGGTCTCCCGGTAAACATGTGCATTGATTGTTTGGCCTCATGGTAAGAAATGAATCAGAAAAATGCATTTTCTGTCCCAAAAAACGGTGCACATCACTTTTCGAGGTGTCAATATTTGCTTAGGCTTAACCTTCGCTGGGGATGATGTGTGGCTCAATTCCATTGATAGTCGTTTTGTTTCAGGGGTGTCACACGATACCCAAGTTTCATCCACCATGACTATTTGAGAAAGATCAATATTCTTCATAATAGTGTGTCAAATACTGAAGTGCATGGCCCATCCGTTGTTTTTGTTTTGTTCAGTAAGAATTTTGGGTACTTATGTAAGCAAAGTCTTCGAAATTTCAGATTTTCATTAACAACTTCTTGAATTGATCGTGATTTGCCGTACTTCCAAAGCAAGGGCACTAAGTTTTATGGTTAAGCTTGATCGTCTCTTCACATGTGCGAACTAGTTCATGAGTAACCACAGGAGGGCGTCCACTTCGTTCTTCATCGTGCACTTGATCACGTCCTTCATTGAACAGTCTGGCCCATCTTCTCATAGCATTTTGTCCATAAACGTTATTACATCCATAATGGATGTGAGGACGCGGTTGTATACTTAATTACTTTGTTAAGTGGGCTCAACCACAGAGATCGTGTAAAAACACTAAAGTATGACGTGTTTCAAGGGTCAAGCCCTCATCATAAGATAAACTATACAAGAATCTTAAAACCTAAGACAATAAAAATCTAAAACGTAATAAAAGAAAACGTGGTTACTTCACTTGTAACCGTGTCTACGCAGAAAAGTCCTCAGCATACTGTGCTTCGTCAAGATTCAAAACAGACCCAAGCACTGGCGGCGCATAACACTAGCGAAATGCACGGAGTCAACAACACGAGTGGGGGGCACGTATTCACATGAAAACAAAGACATCTGAATACCAAAGATCATCCACAAGGTAGTGGGTACACTCAGGTTTCACGAAATCGTTTGCACAGTGAGACAGAGGTTGAAAATTAAAGTAAACGACTTTTGTTATAATAGGTCCACAAAGTTTTTTTAAAAAAGCTGTATGTATTGCCTTGAACTTGTTCATTTAATGAAACGTCGCTTTTAGCGTTATGTATTGTAATCTCCAGCTGTTCTAGCAGATCTAACTTTCTTCCCTTATCCTGTTTATGCAAAATATTAACGTTGTAAGAATAGACCTGTCGCTGTATCTTAGTTTGATTTAACGTAATGTATATATTGTCCTAAATTTGATTATTTCATGTATTTTTCATTTGTTGTATGCTAGATATATTTCTTATGTAACGTCATTTTCTATATTGAATCATTTAGTGTAAACCCGCATGAATGCAAGGACATTCTTATGCTGTAAGTTAGCAATGCGCCAGAGAAAATGTTGAACCTGTTGTAAAGACTGTCTTTGGCACAGAAGAAGTAGCTGTGAGTGTCGCGCTACTAAATGCAGTCGCGGTGCGGACTCGCCAAAGTAAAGACATAAATGCAGTCGCGGAGCGGACTCGCTATAGTAAACACATAAATGTTTTGTTGATGGTGCAGAGGCACGGTAGGCGCAGTGTGGCGCGAGTGTTATGCAATCGTAATAAGCCTGAGAGGCGTACTGTTTAATGTATAGAAGGAAGTGCGAAATAAGTTTATTTATACTCGATCAGTGTAATCTTTTTCATGTGTGCAAGAAAAGTAATTGTTTGGTATCAAGTCTATTGTCACCGAGTGTGATCGTTGTTGTAGTAAGAGTACCTATTGTAATCATATCTGTCTTCTTTGGACTTCACGACGAAGACGACGAAAGCAGATGAGTACTTTTGTAACATTTTATTTTTGTATGCATGTAAATGTAGTGTCAACCCAATCAGAACTTTGGTTCAATTATACATGACTTATTTTGAAACCAGTCTTAATTTTGTAAGTAGTTGTAGTCACCCCATTATCACCATTATTAGATTATGTTGAATATGTAAGCCTGTACATTGACTAACAAATTCAATCATTTTCAAAGTAATTGACGAGTTAAAGAATTGCCAAACGTGTTACAACTACAGAGACTAGTAATTAAAGTTCAAGAGAGTGCAAGAGAGTTGCAAGTAAAGTAAAGTTGGTTTCATTTATGTAGAAAGTAACCAGGCTAACAGTAGTCAAAGTATTATAGTTGATTAACCAGACTTGACTGAAGTAATTTTTTTTTATGAAATACGTTATATGCTAAACTCTGCTCAGCCAGTTACACGCATACGCTACCCAGGCCCTGGAACCAATAAAAAAATAGTTTACGTAAAGTTTTATAAGGAACTTAAATGCATTAAACAATAATATCAAAATTATTGAGAACTTTGACTGTAGTATTTGTGAAGCTCATTGCACCACGGAGTTTCACTGTATTGAGCTATTATCATTGCAATCAGAGTCTATCTGCTATTACAATTTTGATTATAACACGAACACGCCATCACCACTACATGAATTCTGACACATTTATTAGTGAAGTTGTGCTGTTCGTGAATCGTAAGAGGTGCTAGTTGGAGGCTGTAGTCAATGCTAAGTCAGATAGGGCCAAGCTTAATTAATTACTACAGTGACTGTTTCAAGTTAATTAAAATCTTTTTATTTATTCAAAACTCTAACTTACAATGCGAAAGTGTTGTTGCGACCCATTAGTTGTGATTTGCTACAACATTCAATAACAAAATTATTATTACTAGAGCATATCATTAGGCATTCTAAATTTTGAGATTTTTTGACGACCTCCAACAGGCAATTTTCTTACAACGTCATCTTCAATCCGCTTTATGGGTGGCCAGTTTCGCGGATATGCGTAGCTACAGCGGACTTGTCAAAATTATTAAGTTTGGAAGGCGTCCATATGTTCTTTGTACCTAACTTTAAACGATCTACCGGTCTGCCCAATGTAGTTGGCATTGCAACTACTACACGGTATTTTATAAACCTCTGCTTTAGCATATTTATCAGTCTTTTGGCTTAAGTTATTCCGTAATTTATGATGTAACATATTATTAGTTTTAAAAGCAGCTTTTACTTTAAAAGGTTTTAGTATGTTGGCCACTTTCTGAGATAGATTACCAAAATACGGAACCATTACCCTCTTGATATTATCCAAGCCATTTATATTTGATTTCGCACACTGTTTCTTTCGTATTAAGTTATTCACTACGTTATCCTGGTAACCATTCACTCTAGCAAGCTGTCTTAATAATGTTAAATTCAGTGGTTCTGTCTTTTCCGTTCATTGGCACTTTGAAGGCTCTATCGACTAATGTTACGTATTAGAATGTCGGTTGTTGTGGGTTTCCTATATACTTTTAATAAGTGTCTGCCATCGTGTTCGTAATGTTCAGGTCAAGGAACTGAAGTGTGCCATCCTTCTCTTGTTCACAGTAAATTCGATTTTCTTATGTAGGCTGTTAAATTTATTAACTATTTCAGTAATTTCAGTTTGTCTTCCATCTATCAACAGCAACGTATCGTCAACGTAGCGTTTATAATATATGATTTTATCAACTGGGTGCTGCATATTTGTGAAAAGCCGGTTTTCTAGGTTATTAATAAAAATCTCTGCTATTGTTCCTGAAATACTTGAACCCATAGCCAGTCCGTCGTTTTGTATATAAAATTTCCCGTTAAAAGCAAAATAGTTAATTCCAGAATATACTGAAGTAGGTCAATGAATTCAACGATTTCTTGTTGAGATAGTCTCTTGTGTAGTTTGCTTTAATCACCTCGACGGTCTCGTCAACCGGAACATTTGCATATAAATTTTTAATATCAAGAGACATAAGGATTATCTTTATCTTAATCTCATTGATCAAGGTAGTGTTGTTGCTAACTGAAAAATTATCCCCAAATACATAAAACTCCTATAAAATATTATCGAGATTTTTCGTAATTTTGCATAAGGGGCCCTTCATTGAATTTACGATAGCTCTAATAGGTTGCCCATTTTTATGGACCTTTAATTGCGATCTTAGTCGAGGAGCTGTGGGATTCATGACGTAACACTGAAATTTCTCACATATTTTTGGAAACATTTTCGTTTCTCTATTTTTGGGTCAACAGCACTCTATTTAAATTTATTAATAAAGAACAGTCTAGAATGCACTAATTTATTTAATTCAACTAGTTTCAGTCTTATTTAGACCATCTTCAGGAATTTTGTCTCCATCGATGGTATGGAGCTGGCAGGTAGCTGAGAGCCTTCCAGCAGTGACGCAGTGGAAGGCTCCCAGCTACCTGCCAGCTCCACAACATCGATGGAGACGAAATACTTGTAGATGGTCTAAATAAGATTGAAACTAGTTGAATGAAATAAATTAGTGCATTCTAAACTGTTCTTTATTAATAAACTGAAATTTCTCTTTCTCGGTCAATAGGAAAGAAGTCCTTTTAAGCAACTGTTTTAGCTCTCCCTCTACCTTTATATTTCTGTCACACCGTTTTCTGAAAAGAATTGTAGTGCTTTATTAATATATTGTTCTTTTCAAACGATAGCGGTAGTACTTCCCTCATCGGCCTTAGTAACGATGGCTTTATTAGAGATAAGGTCGTTAATGGAGGTTACAGTTTTGTGATCACTGTTATTATGCTTACTTTTACAGGATTTATTCGTTTCGGCCTTGATGGCGTTAGCTAGTTTATATCCCACGTGTCCTTTTTTTCGTTTTCTTTCTGTTTAGCAACATCTACCGTCATTCTAGTCGCTACGATAAGTTCTTTTACAGTTTTATCATTTAGACTAGGTTGCACGTTAAATTAAAGACCTGTGTTCAGCAGCATTAACTCTTCATCGTTAAATGAGATGTCAGTTTCATTAACGACTCTGGCGTAAAACTGAAAGTTGTCTACATTTTGCGCGTTGTTTACTCTACAATCATTAATTTGTCTCATCAGCTACTTTAGTTTCTGATCCTGCCTACTCTTTTAATTGAGAAATTCGACCTGTAGTTGTTCATCCAGTTCGGATTTAACCGTATCCCATACGTCATAGTGTACCGCACTAGCTGCTTCTAAATGCGCCTTATGTAATTGCCCACTAATAGAATCATTTTTCTTATGGAGGAATTTAATTTCGGAATTCAACCAAAATTTCCGTGCTCTATCAACCACTGCCCTACCTACAATGTACTTTGGATTACATATCTTAAATTTGATATAGTTCGAGATACATTTATTCTTTACACGAGCCTTGTTGAAATTTATGTTGGCCGTAGTTTTTAGCCATTTTCGTTTAAGATTCTTGTATTTATAGATACACCTCAATGCTTCGCCTGGCAACCTCTGTCTTACTGTGCAAACGATTTAGCGACACCTGAGGGTACCCACTACCTTGTGGATGATCTTTGGTATGTAGAGGTCTTTGTTTTCATGTGCATACGTGCGCCCCACTCGTGTTGTTGACTCCATGCATTTCACTAGTGCTATGCGCCGCCAGTACTGGGGTCAGTTTTGAATCTTGACGAAGCACAGTATGCTGAGGACTTTTCTGCGTAGACACGGTTACAAGGGAAGTAACCACGTTTTCTTTTATTACGTTTTTTATTGTCTCAGTTTTTAAGATTCTTGAATAGTTTATCTGATGCTGAGGGCTTGACCCTTGAAACGCGTCATACTTTAGTGTTTTTACACGATATCTGTGGTTGAGCCTACTTGACAAATTAATTGTCCATAAACGTCGCAGATTTGCCGATGAATATTATTTGTTTAACTTTCTTTGCATTTAGAATACGATTGATATACCTGATTTCACACGCTGCAACATTTGCATCACAGTAAATTTAATTCGAAGCTGCCGAGTGTAGGCTTGAAATCTATACTAAAAGAGTTTATCAAGATCTTCAGTTAATAGAAATCGATGTTTAATGACACACAACTTTCGTATGGGAAAACACATTTCTACGATGTACAAAATGGCTAGTTTGGTCGTGGAATGGTACCATGAAACACACAACTGACCAGTGGTAACAGGCAACTGCTGGCAATCCACACATGAAAGGCAGTCCCTACTTTCTACATGCAGGCCTTAGTCACAGAGCAGCCTGACAGTCAGACTGCTTCCGCAGCAACTGAGACGCGGCAGTCGCGATGACGTCATCACCGTCGACTGCCGAACAGTTAGCGTGACATTCATGGTCCTTTGCTTTCCCCAGGACCAGCACTCAACTCCACGCAGTGCATTTCGGCCGTAGCGGCCGGTAGTCGCAGCGAAATACTACATGAAACTGTCCGGTAGTCGAAGGCCCTGATGTCATCACCGCTGCTGCGTCTGATACGTGCAAGTAAGATTTTCACGATGACAACAAAGAGTGAGTGCCCCTTTATGGACACATTATTTTGTATCACCATAATAAATATTTCAGAATTGTGGCGAGACCGCGCGGGAGTATCAGAGCGGTCTCGCCACGGATTGCGTGGCCTCCCGCGTCGGAGGTTCGAATCCTCCCTCGGGCATGGACTTGTGTGATGTCCTTAGGTTAATTTATAATTTAACATACTTTAAGTACCGGGTGATCAAAAAGTTATTCTAAATTTGAAAACTTAATATATCACGGAATAAAGAATAAAGTAGATAGAGAGGTAAAAATTGACACACATGCTTGGAATGACGTGGGGTATATATATATATATATATATATATATATATATATATATATATATATATATATATATATATATATATATATATATAGAGGGCGTGTGATTCTGATTTTGTAACTGCTACCGTCACGGATGAGAGGTACGCCGATATGTTACAGAATCGCATCATCCCCAGCCTGGCTAATAAACACATTCTGGAACGTACGATTTTTATGCAGAATGGCGCTCCACCCCAAACGCTAAACGCGTGAAAGATCTTTCGTGCGCGTCGTTTGGTGATGATCGTGTGCTCAGCCGCCACTTTCATCATGCTTGGCCTCCCAAGTCCCCAGACCTCAGTCCGTGTGATTATTGGCTTTGGGGTTACCTGAAGTCGCAACTGTATCGTGATCGGCCGACATCTCTAGGGATGATGAAAGACAACATCCAACGCCAATGCTTCACCATAACTCCGGACATGCTTTACAGTGCTGTTCACAACATTATTTCTAGACTACAGCTATTTTTGAGGAATGATGGTGAACATATTGAGCATTTCCTGTGCAGAACATCACCTTTGCATTGTCTTAATTAGTTACGCAAATTATTGCTTTGCTGATCAGATGAAACGACATTGCAATGAATTTGCAATAATACCGAAAACCACTGGATCATTTCGGAATTCTTGACAAGCGTGTACAACTCTCCGCTTCTGTTCTTCAACCGTGTTAAGGGTGTGCTGTACACTTCGCTTTTGATGTGACCCAAGGTACAAAAATGCCAAGGATTTAGGTAAGGCGACCTCGACCTGTATATCTCTGGCCGTATCTGAGCGTTAGATGCCGTCTCGCAGCATAAGCAAAATTCGCCGCAGCTGCATCTAACTAACTACGAAGATGTTTACAATAAAGTCAGTGAAATGTGAACTAAATGCGATATAATTCTTTACAGTAACGCCCAATTTTCAAATTAATGTGTACTAACTAGGACGATGTTTACAATGACGTCCTTGGCGGCTTGGAACCATACATTCATAATTATTTTGCAAACGGCTCGTTTGCAGATCAATGTTTACTGGGACACTTTTGCTTCTATTATCGTGCACATTCAAACGCGAAAGCTTGTACCATCAATTTTTATATATAAAGGAAATGTAAAAAATTCCTAAAAACGAAAAAAAAAAAAAAAAATGGATCAGACAAACGCTGGCCTGAAGTCGGAAATCTGGGTTCGAATTCCAGTAAAGCAAAAATTATCGCCGCTCGCCGCTGAATTTTTTTCAATGCCATGCAACCATCAACGTGTGTAAATATTTCGAGCCGCTGCTGAACAACCGCGTGTACTGAGGCACCGTGCTGCGGTGTCAGGGGCCGTTCGCCGTCGGGAAATAGAGTCCCCCCCCCTCGGGCATGGGTGTATGTGTTGATCTTAGGTGAGCTTAACTTAGATTAAGTAGTTTGTGAGTTAGGGACTAATAACCAACCTGTTAAGTTCCGTAGATTAAAAAAATCGTATTCGTAAAATTTTCTTCCATTACAGTCAGTCAACTGTGTTCGGATTTCAGGAAGAACAGACATGATATCTTCAATTAATGTATTTTGATAATATAATAATAATTTCGTGTGGCTCATTGGTTTTGGTGCAAGTCTTTCAATTGGACGCTTATCCCAGTTATCCAACCGGGGAAAGGGGACCTACAGCTTAACGTGGAATCCGAAACATGTGTCCTTTCTGGTGACTCCTTACAGCGTTGAGAGGTGAAGGATGGGTTAAAGTGCAGACTGGAAAAAACCGAGGTCCTATCGGGTTTCGAACCAACGACCCTTCGCTTTCCAGTCGAGCGCTTTACCCCAAAACCACCGGGCCCAATACCATTTATTTTGATGTAAAGGCGTAATTCCGGTTGTTGGAAATAGAGATTGGGATAACATATCGTGTAAAAGTTATATATAACGGCCTTGGTAAATCGAATGTATTTCTAGGATGATAACAAGTTTTGTTTGGAGAATTAAATCCGACCCATGTCGCTGAAAGCCTGGTGTCTGTTGCATTCCATATGAATCTGGCCTTACCTTACGTTTGGCTGACTGTCAGATGTGTCGAGGAGCGATACAACGAACAGCAGAGACATAGGCGGCTAAAACACCGAAGCAAATCAACTGTGTCCAGCGACTGCCTGGCATATAACCATCAATGAAGTTACGGTAAGCCCAGATTTGTGGTGCAAACGCCAAGCATCTGAGACAGCGTAATTAGGAAGTCCATCGAAATAAAGATGTCTGAAAACGCAATAAACAATGGCGGAGGTTTTAATTTTAATAACGCTTACGGTGCCGCTCTCGGCTTATTAAAATCCTGCCGCCGCAGCATGCTTCAGGGTTGGAAAGAGCTAATGGGAATTTCGCGGAATATCATGTAAGACGAAAGACCATAAATGGGCGAGTACACGTAGTAGCAAAACACTCAGTACCTAAAGGGACCGAGTGGATCGATCGCCTACGGAAACAGCATAACGCTTGGATGCTCTATGTAGTCAAATGTCCGACTGCGGTATACCTCACAAACGGCTTTCAACCAAATTTCTTCTTCCCGGCCGCGGGGACTGAGGCACTTCAGTCACGGTCTGCACGGTCACTACGGTCGGGGGTTCGAATCCCCCTTCGGGCATGGATATTTGTGCCGTCCTAGTTCGTAAGTGGTTCATAAGTAGTTTGATGACCCCGTGGTTAAGTCCCATAGACTATACAAACATTTGAACCTTTTTTTCCAAATTTCTTATGGAATATCGTCCCAGATTTGCAACTGGATAGGGGTTTTCGTGTCAGAGAGGGGACAGTTTGTAATAATCGATGGTATGGCATCGACTAAAACAGAGGTGATATCAGGCGTTCCGTAGGGTAACTGCAGAACAATCTAAACAAGATATCAGCAAGGTGTAGAAACTGGCAACTGAGTCTAAATAATAAGAAGTGTAAAGTCGTCCACAGGAGTACGAAATGAAATCCATTAAACTTTGTATACAAGATAAATCAATCAAATGTGCAGGCCGTAATCTCTACTAAATATCTAAGAATTACTATTAAACTGAAAAGAACACGTAGATAATGTCTTAGGAAAGGGAACCAGAGAATGCTTTTTATTGGTAGTACCCTTAAAAGATGCAACAGAAATACTAAAGAGACTGCATACACTACGCTTGTTCGTCCTCATTAGGAGTATTGCTGCCTAGTGAGGGATCCTTATCAGGTCGACAGGATCTGGAATGGAAATCATTTCAACAACGGCGTTAATCTCTGCGGCGTGGTCTACTTACAAAACTCCAATCTCCAACATTCTCCTCCGAATACGAAAATATATTTTTGACTCCCACTTACATAGGTAGAAATGATCATCAGAATAAAATACGAGAAATCAGAACTCGGAGAGAGTCAGGTGTTTTTTCTTTCCTCGCGCTATTCGAGAATGGAATGGTAGATGAATAGTATAAAGGTGGTTCGATGAATCCTCTACCAGGCACTTAAATGTGATCTGCAGAGTATCGCATGCAGGTGTAGATGTACACTTAAGTCCTTACCTCGAAAAGCACTACATAGTTCACACTGAGCCGTGGCAGGTTCCAACGTGTCTGCGGCAATGCTAACAATATATGGCAGTCAGTTAGAAGAATTTTAGCCATTATCCAACGAACATCGCCGCACACAATAACGCCAACAAACTTCTTACACCCGGATGAAGCACTATACCCTAACACGAAGAAAAACGCCGTGAACTGGTTGAAGGGGCACACGGTGTTTTACATATTATCAACCAAGGAGAAGAGCGAAGGTGACTTTGGACTTTTATCGCGACCCAACATCAAACACTAGTCCAGATGAAAAATTACCATAAACATTATGCACATTTCCTCAAAAGTACCATCATGTGAACTCCTCTATTTACATTGATATCTTGAAAGTGTGACTGAAATTGATTTGAAAATAAATAAATCTACAATTATTTAATGAACAAATACGATCATGATCAAACAAAGAACAGGTACTCAAAAGTTTATTTTTTTATTAAAAACATAATTTTGGAAAAAGTCATAGTTTTGTAAAGAGACATTTCATTTGTGTCCCCTTCTAGACTGATCTCGCGACAATTAACGCGTTCAGAGTTAGAGAAGATGAAATAAGAATAGTAATTAAAATATATAATGAAAACGAACATAGGAACGGACAAAACAGTACATGGAAACACTCCATTGTAACTGTCGCGAAGACGAACTCTGAAATCGTCGGTGAGCAGAGATTGAAAAGAAGGATTTTTTTTATTAATATTTTGTTATTTTTTATTTATTTATTTCTTTTGGTAAAAATTTATATTTATGTTTCCAACCGAAGAAGGTACTGTTACGTTTCATGTGTTACATTTTTAAATGGAAAAAGAAGGAGACGACGCAATTAAGCTGTGGAATACAGCACTCATAAGAAAAACTTTCAGTTTTGAATCCAACCAAGAAGGGATTATTTGTTTTTATTAAACTTTTGTTATGGGTGACCAACGTTAAGTAAGAAGAGAATTAATTCCATTACAAGAAAGTAGGAAAAAAAAGGCGGACTGAAAAAAAAAAAAAAAAGGATAAAGGATATCGCTGTAAAACACTACAAGTTGTTAATGTGAACCTTGTCCTGAAATGGTGTGCTTTAGTGAGAGTTGTATATTTTAATCTTGCGTGAACTAAATGAAAAAGAAAGAAATAATTATCTAGGTGTAGACAAACTAGTTGCATTGTGCTTTGGTCCAACACAAGAGATATTAAAAATTATGTCTTTAAATGAAATATATTAATTCATCATAAATTACTGCACCAGAATCACTATTGCAAAGCATGACCCATCTTACTTATTTTGACCATACTGCGTGATGTAGGTAGCCAATCGAAATTTCAAAGCATTTTCATTCATTTTTAATTAACGTACCGGAAGGTTTAGTCAATTTTCAAGTAAAACTTTTGGGATAAAGTATAAGTTATTACGGTTTTTGTATGCACAATAAGTCGCTTGGAGAGTACCAATAAGTAGAGGAAATTTCTCTTTACATATCAGTAAGTTCTACAAAAACATTTTCCGCCACGTGGATCTTTTTCGTGGGTTGAAGCGTACACGAAACTACTGCTTGTTGAACTGGATCTGTAATCAGGAAAAGTGGGATAGTTGGCGCTGAACATAGCGCATCGTAGGAGACGAGACGGAATTTTTAATTATACGACAATGATTAACTATGGCATGGATAATAGAAGTTTTCCATTAATACATCAGTATAAGATAAAATTAAAAAATAAACCCCTACTTAGATGAGATAATAAAGGCATAGTTTATGACTAGTGACGCTACAAACGCCAAGTAAGTACAAAACGTGAAAATAAAATTAGTGCAAACCATGCAACCAAAAACATTACAATATAAGGCGTAATTGTCATAACAAAAGTTATAATGCATATGACAATACATAAAACGAAAACGTGTAACACACTCATTTTATTTATTACGCGAGAGCGTTATAAAATCCGGAAAATAGATTTTCTCAACTGAAAAACTGAATTAAATGCATCTGTCTATTGTGAAAGAATGTACAACAGTAATATATATTTCCCTAACCCTGAAACAGTTTTTGTCATTCTCATATAAGTTGAAAACACTGACAAATTGATTCATCTGTTTATTTTCTTTTTATGAAAAATTGTAGACTAATCTGATCTGACTTCGTTTTGTGCCCAGGGCTACCGAACAATATTTGTTCGTGCTGCGTATACACGATGAAAAACGTACCTACTTTTTCAAATGCATCATCTTCAGGAAATAAGAATAACTACCTAACTGCCGGCCACGGTGGCCGAGCCGTCTGCGGCGCGTCAGTCACGGTCTGCAGGGCCACTACGGTCGGGGGTTCGATTCCCCCCCTCCCCCTCGGGAATGGATATTTGTGCCGTCCTTAGTATTAGCTAGTTCATAATTAGTTTGTAAGTTTAGGGACTGATGACCCAATAAGCACTACAAACATTTGAACATTTGAATTTAACTACCTAACTTCGGTGGCTTTGGCTCAGTCTGGTATGGATGGAGCGAAAACGAAGTAAAGAATTGTCGCCAACACACATGCACCGGGGAAATAAACAATCAAATCAGTACGTACTTTTTCGCTGCTGTGACTGCATGGAATGAAATGAAATTTAGGAAATGAATAATTTTAAATATAGTCATTTATTGTCAAGCCATTTTGTATGTAATAATTTTTTGACGTTTTATTCTGCATCAACATAAAGATCAGGTGGATTACCGAGTCTTGAGTTTGCGACGTGTAAAAAAAAAACAATCATTTCGTACATTATTTTCATCTACTTCCAATCCCGCTTATCTGTCCATCACCTCCTTCCCATTTATCCACCTCCTCCTCCTGCTCATCCTGCATCCTGCATCAATCCCGTGTTCGGTCTCCTTGTTTCTTTGTCCCAACTTATCCCCCATCCTCGTTTTGTACAGGAAAACTGAACACATCCTCCTCCAGCTCGCAGATTTAAAAATTATCGATGAAACGCGCAGGTCAGAAGACCTTCAAAACTTCAAAAATAATATTATTACTGTATTCATTATAAGATGTGAACTCCAATATCCATTTTGTTTGCCATTCCACTCCCAAATAGAACGAGGAAAAAAAGAATGCCTATATGCCCCCGTACGAGCCCTAATTTCTCTTGTCTTTGTGATCAGTACGCGAAATGTAAGTAGACTGGAGGAAGATCGTATTGCAGAGTTACCCTCGTTTTCCAGTAATTTTAATTTGGTCCTTTTACTTCCTACTACGGCATGATTTACCGGCTAATAACGCTATTATGGGCATTGCTAATAAAAGTAAATGGTTCATGCTCTGACCGAATGCTGTGACAGCTGACTGCCTGATTTCTTTATTCATATATAAATTAATCAAAGGCCTCTAACAGAAAAACTTGTTATAAACTAGATTGCGCAACGGATAAGACGGATCAATTGTCCCAACTTCGATACAGAGTTGGGATAAACTATGACAACTTCCCAGAATTTAACTTTTACCTGCATCCTAATCACGCATCTGATATGTTACTTTATTTAGTTTCTGTTATTAGGATTCCAGCTTTCCCTGTTAAATTTAAACTGGCGGAGGAAAATCTCTTCATAATAAAGTGCAACTAATTCAGGACAAGATTTTACTTTCTGAAAGTACGCAAATAAAACCATACCCTTAGACAAATTAAATTTACAGACAAACAAAAGTGGATTTTGAACACTCGTTGCCGAGCAGACAAACATTTTGAGCCACAGGCTCTAAGATTAATTAACAAATAGACTTGCTGGTCTCCTAAACATATAAATTTTCAATGTGTTTCACGCCACACTGCATGGATAACGAGAGATAAAAGGGATTTATTGGATTAGTAAGGATATCCCTTTTCACAGACGCACTCGCTCATCAAACAATTTTACATTGTATGCACTAACCACTCCATTTTTAGCTAGCAAAGGAAATAAAAAAAATGGTTCAGCAAAGAGGGTGGCCATTATTAAATTGCTGATTTTTATGCAAGACGAGAGACACGCAACGGTATCTACCGCTCAAATCTTACATAATCCTAGAAACTCAAACACACACACCATATAAAAAATATTACAAAGGAAATCTACACATGGAGCTTAGTCACACAACAAGAATAACTGGCGCTCCTTCCTTATCATACTGAACCAAGCAACAAGATTTACGGTGGGAAGCACATGGCTCCGCGATTTCCACAAAATTAAGTACCCCCCCAGAAAAGGAAAACAAATATTATTAGGAATTTCATCTGTTCCTATAATTGTACGATAAGACGGCACTCTACCCCACTCTGCCACGTGGCCTCCACTGCTCATTCTGCCTTTAGTCTGATTACAAAAATGAAATACCGGGCAACCCGCGGTAGGATATGAGATGTTGCTTGTTCCCGTGGCTGCTACCGACCACTGAAGGAGCATTCTTACTTTGAAATTGCCAGACTATGGACCTATTGTGTAATGGCGCGAAAATTTGTCTAAGTATCATTACCCAAAGAAAACTCCGTAAATTCTCATACGATTTTCTCCGCACAAACTTCAAAACGATGGTTTTCAAAAGCTTTACTAAACAATCAAACGAAGCGAAATCTCAAATGGTAGGGTAGCAAGCGGATACTGTCCCGACCGTTACAGTTGGCATCTATTCTAGGTACTCAAATTGACCAAAAATAACTAAAATCGCTAAACTTTCTGCCATATTAACATAAGTCTGCATCAACTATTACGTTGCGAGTCAGATTCAGTATAATAAGACAAATTTTTTACCTACTTGCTTACCACATTTGCAGCAGTCGAACACGGTACGTCCGTCCCATCGGGTCTCCAAGCTAACGGTGCCAAACATGGCGTCTCCAGAGCCCAACGAACCGCTGGTTTTTTAAGCGCGAGGAAGAAACCTGCCATTGGCCTGTCCCTGCCTCCCCCTCAAGACAAGTGACACCCGACAAAGCCACTGCCAACCTCCCTCTTTGCCTCACCTAAGCCAAAAATTACGCATCTACTCCACCACCTCGAAACTATCTTTGGATAGTAATTACGGAAAATAACCTACCCAAAAACATTCACACGCGCTCATTTTCTTGGTGGGGGACTAGAGGAAAAATAGGACGTGTGACAAATCTATATCTATGTCTATATATAAAAGGCTTGTGTGTGTACGTGCTGACGGACTTTTCTCCATGACCACATACTGCCACCCACTCGGGATTGTGGTAGTAGATAGCCCTTGGTCTAATGATGTTAGTAAGGGAGTTTGGTCGCGGTGCGTGGCAGTGGGTGAGTGTGACGAGCAACAATTCGCAAAATATGCAATAAATACTCTTAGGAAAAGCTATATACTCTTTGACTTATGAACTTTACGGTACGAGTCAAAATCTGTTTATTCTTTCAATCGTCAGACAATGCGGTCCTTTCAGACTTTAATAACGCCGAGGAATAGTAATACGCAATTTTTTTAAATAGAGCACATGTTTCCGTCAACTACACATTACCGACTATGAACAGACACACAAACAAAGATAAAAATCCAGATAGACTAAAAGATAAAAATACTAGTGGAACATTGATCACTGTCGTGGAAGCGTGGTGGAAACACAGACATACATTAATGAAAGTCTCTTAGGCCATAGATATTGATATGCCTGTGCCAGTATGCTCACTGGTCTGTGCTAATCAGTGATCTCTGATATATATAGCCGCGACACTCTCTGCCGTGAAAGGTGTTATCGTTTGACAGCTGGGTCAAGAAAAACTATGCGACGTAGTCCTACTCACATCCCGGCGGCCTCCTTTGACAATGTTGGCAACAGATGTTGAATAACGAGAATCATGTGACTTCGTCATAAGCCAATCGCGTGACACGCAAATATTTTGTTGTGAAATCAATCATACAGTAGGAACAGCAGTATTTATCTACACTATGTGGTTCGGTCATCTTTGCAACGATTTTAAATCGTGTTATTGATGTTGGCAACATAAAAACACTAGGCCGCCAGGATAGAAAGTAAAATTTTAACGAATCAGATACATCCGTTGTTGTCACATCTCATTATGACCAGCACTTTCACGCGGAACTCTTTTGTATAGAGTCTCATGATTCACACAGTCTTACAGTTCATTCCAAATTCCTATGCAAGAAGATATTAAGAAAACTGTTACAAATCAATATTCGCACTTATCCAATATCGTTTTCAGGTAATTTGCCAGCCGCTTTCGCCGCTGCTGTTGGAATGTGTAACTTTATTAACACAACCTAACATTGAATTTACATTGTTCCTAAGCATGGACTTTAATTAATTTTACTCTTAGTATCGAAAACTTTATGATCATTCATCGTTTTCGACCATGACTTCTTCTTAAATTGGACATCTTGGCTAGGAGAACTGAGTTTATTGACAGAGAGCTCCAACAAGGATTGTGTTTTTGCTGACCTATGTCCGGAACGCAAAGAACCATGATATACACAGGATCTTTTTTAACAACCGTTGCGAAGCACGGGCATATAAGCTAGTTAGAGAATAAAACGTATTTCCAGATCTAACTGGCCAGCGTTACGGTTCGTAATTATTCTCCATAGTCATTATAGTTTGATTTACTATGAATCTAGCCCAATAGGGCTTAAATGGGGCGTACTGCAATACCGCTTCAGTACTACACTCAGAAAATGATACCGGTCCTATCACACTTCCCTGGGGCACGCCTGACGATACACTCGTCTCTGATGAACACTCGCCGTCGAGATCAACGTACCGCGTCGCTGGAATGTGGCTACGGTGCGTCGAGGCAGACCGCTGGACCCGTCGGGGACGAATGCAGCGGCAGAGCATACAGAAGGGATTGCGAAGATTTCCTTTGGCAACCCAAAAATCTGTCGAATATATTCAAATGTTCAAATGTTTGTTAAGCTTATGGGACTTAAATACGGGGCATCAGTCCCTAAATTTACAAACTACTTACTAACTACTTACGAACTAGGACGGCACAAATATCCATGCCAGAGAGGGGATTCGAACCCCCGACCGTAGTGACCGTGCAGACCGTGACTGGAGCGAATATATTCAAGGACTAGATGTTTGTTTGTGATCAAACGCACGTCGAGAAAAATGTTGCACCACCTTCTTTTCAAGATTTCCTGAACACTGACGCTGAATGTATTACATAAAGAACAAAGTTCGTTAGATAGTCCACAGATGATCAACATGCACAAACATGTAAACTCGCTTGAGCGTTGTGATGGAGTGAGTATGACGGCTGGTCAGTTGCAGTCAACAACATTCGGAAAAAGTACGCTTCATCCGTTGGATGTAATTATGCACAGGCGTAGATGGTCAATTCCGAAGTGTGATCGTATCCGCATTGTTACATTGTGTCAGAAAGGACTCTTCATAAAGGGAACTTTCCATGTGTCTCCAACCAAAGCGTTATTGTTCGAACTTGGAGAAGGTGCAGATACACAACGCAGTTGATGATTTTGGCCGCCCAAATGGTACCGTAGTAGCTAATGAACGCTTCTTACGAATTTCAGATCGGAGGAACCCTGACAAGAACATCACGATAACCGTGCATTGATAACCTCGACACCATGCAGCTTAGTGCAGATAGGCCCAACAACATGCTAAAAGGACTCGTCTCTACAGGCATCAAGGTTTATTCATCTTTCGTCAACCAGACAATCGATTGTAACTTTTAGGAGACAATCTGGTCTGCTTGAACGACACAACGACACACCGTCCAGCGAGTGGAGTAAGGTGGCAATATTTTGGGGTGGCATTATGTTGGCACACCTACGACACCTGTACACTACTGGCCTTAAAATTGCTACACCAGAAGAAATGCAGACGTTAAACGGGTATTCATTTGACCAATATATTATACTAGAACTGACATGTTTTCACGCAGTTTGGGTGCATAGATCCTCAGAAATCAGTACCCAGAACAACCAGTTCTGACCGTAATAACGGCCTTGATACGCCTGGGCATTGAGTCAAACAGAGCTTGGATAGGGTGTACACAGCTTCAACACGATACCACAGTTCATCATGAGTAGTTGCTCGTCCACCATTGACCAGAAGTTTTTAGTTGGTGAGAGGTCTGGAGAATGTGCTAGCCAGGGCACCATTCGAACATTTTCCGTATCCAGAAAGGCCCGTACAGGACCTGCAATATGCGATCGTGTATTATCCTGCTGGTTTTCGCAGGGAACGAATGAAGGGTAGAGCCACGGGTCGTAACACATCTTAAATGTAACGGCTACTGTTGAAAGTGCCGTCGATGCGAACAAGAGGTGACAGAGACGTGTAACCAATGGCACCCCATACCATCATGCCGTGTGATACGCCAATATGCCGATGACGAATACACACTTCCAATGTCCGTTCATCGCAATGTCGCCAAACACGGATGCAACCATCATGGTGCTGTAAACAGAACCTGGATTCACCCGAAAAAATTACGTTTTCGTCCTTGCGTAGACCATCGCAGCCATGGTCTCCGAGCTGACAGTCCATGCTGTTGCAAACGACGTTGAACTCTTCGTGCAGATGGTTGTTGTCTTGCAAACGTCCGCATCTGTTGACTCAGGGATCGAGACGTGGCTACAGATCCGTTACAGCCATTCTGATAAGATGCCTGTCATCTCGACTGCTAGTGATACGAGGCCGTTGGAATTCAGCACAGCGTTCCCTATTGCTCTCCTGAACCCACCGATTCCATATTCTGCTAACAGTCATTGGATCGCGACCAACGCGAGCAGCAATGTCGCGATACGATAAACCGCAATCGCGATAGGCTACAATTCGACCTTTATCAAAATCGAAAACGTGATGGTACGCATTTCTCCTCCTTACAAGAGGCATCACAACAACGTTTCACCAGGGAACGCCGGTCAACTGATGTTTGTGTATGAAAAATCGGTTGGAAACTTTCCTCGTGTCAGCACGTTGTAGGTGTCGCCACCGGTGCGAACCTTGTGTGAATGCTCTGAAAAGCTAATCATTTGCATATCACAGCATCTTCTCCTGTCGGTTAAATTTCGCGTGTGTATCATGTCATCTTCGTGGTGTAGCAATTTTAATGGCCAGGAGTGTAGAAAACGGCTGTAGGGTTTCAGACGTGGAAACCTACGACTGATAGCCGTGTCGCAAAATTTCGTATTGATATGAAATACAATCCTCGTGTTCGTCGTGCACATGTTATCAATAAGTTTTTGCATAACAACGTGTTCAAATTACAATAGCCAATCTGCTCTCCAGACATGAACCATATCAGACATGCCTCGGATACATTGATGAGGGTAGTCTCTGGACGAGACAACCCACCAACCAATTTACGCCGAAAGTGGGGCAATTGGATCAACAGTTCATTGATGCTCTAGTGGACAGTATGCCACGACGAATACAGGCATGGATTATTGCAATAGGATGTGTTACCAGGTATTAGGGGTGCTGTCGTTTGCTGCAATCTGGAACACAAATTGAGAGTGCGCAGGTTACTGTAGTACAACTTGGAAGGAAGGAAGCTTAGGATGTAACGTCCCGTCAACAGCTTGGTCATTAGAGACGGAGTTAACGCTCGGTGTTTTACATAAGGATGGGGAAGGAAATCGGCCGTGCCCTTTGAAAGGAACCATCCTGGCATTTGCCTGGAGTGATTTAGGGATATCACGGAAAATCTAAATGTGGATGGTCGGAGGTGGTTTTGAACCACTGTCCTCCCGAATAGCAGTCAACTGTGTTACCACTGCGCCACCTCGCTCTGTCTCGTACAACTTATCCAGTTCTCTTATGTTGGGCCCAGTCATCTTGGGGTAATGCGCTACGCTGGAAACAGAAGGGTCGCGGGTTCGAAACCATGTTAGACGTAGGATTTTTTCACTCTGCCTTTTAACCCATCTTTCACCTCTCAACGATGTGAGAAGTCGCCAGAAAAAGACACGTGGTTCGGATTCCACGTTAAACTGTTGCTTGCATTTCCCGGTTGGATAACTGGGGACAGGCAAGTCGCCGGAGTCCCATTGAAAGACTTGCGCCAGGTCAATGCGCCACACAAAATATTAGTATGATTATCATGAGCAATAAAGTGAACTGAAATTTTGTTTTCGTATATCTCTATTCTGTTTTTATGTAATGGGCTTTTAACCAGTAGAATCGTGATGATATGTGTATATAATGTAGATTAACAGGATCCAATACTGCATTGTACGATATGATTTGAAATGAAAAGGTACGGGATGTCTTAACAACCGGTTGAAATGTGAATATTCCGCTTTGGGACAACATGGTGCGACATCTTGGGACGCGAAGTATGCGTCGTTACTTGCCCATAAAAAGTTGAGGGCACTTCCCTCAACAGCCACAAGCACAGGCGGGGTCACATTGGATAAACCTTTTTACATAAGCGCGTGGGCGCCCTCAGAGACAAAGCGTATGCTGTGGCGAAGCAGCTCACGTCATGCTTCGACAGCATGAACTTTAGCACTACTGTACGCTGTATAAAGCCACTCTCCTTGCAAACATATTGTATGGTATCTTAGTCTGGGGACTAGCTAGCGCTACTCAGATTGCACGGATACAGGTTATCCAAAACAAGATCCTACACTGGATACTCGGCGCCAGCTGTTATCCCCGGAACGTGGACATCCACGCAGCACTGCGTATAGACTCCATTACAGGGGCAGTTCGGAAGAGATCAACAAAAATACACAACAAGATGGACACCCTGCCGAACTGCATCCGGAATATACACAACCTAGGGAAGTTGATGGTCACCGTCTTTTTCGACGTCTGAGATCCGATACTCATAGAATTCCTCGAGCATGGAAAAAACCGTTAACACTGACGTGTACTGTGAGACACTCTGTTCCCCACACAAGTCCATCAAAAGCAGACGGCCTGGGCTGCGCACGGAGGGAGTGCTTCTACTCCACGATACCGCGCGTCCATACTTCTCCAGGGTCACACAGAGTGTACTGGCCAAGTGGCAACAGCTCGAGCATGCGCCCTACAGCCTGGATATGTTGTCCTTTGATTCTCATCTGTTTGGTCCACCAAACAAGAAAAACAAAATGACGATGACCTGGGAAGAGGAACTTCTTCTTCTCGTTAAACAGTGGGATACTTGAAGGTTTTGCTGCGAAAAACAGTCGTCACAAAATACACATTCTGAGAAAACTTAAAAACAATGTTTGACATCTACAGAAGGAGTGTATTTTTGAGAAATTATGTAAGACAATGTTACTGACTTATAGCCCTGCATGTTACGTGCAATATATAAAATTTTGAAATTAAAAATATACACACAAATAAATCAAAATTGCAATTATAAATATTTAGACTTACCTTATTTTTGTACCAAATTTTGAATACTGCGTAAATAACATGAAAACAAAATAACAACAAATAATGAATCACAATTTACAACTTATTCATTACCATTTTACAATAATATTTGTCAGAAAAATTATACATAGTTGTACATGCCTTATAACGTAAATTTTTTACTGATATTATCATTAACTAAATATAAAATCTACACTTTCAGAACATTTTGTTGACGTACTCGATTGACTGTTAAAGTATTTCATGGTCATTTAAAAACATTGTTACTCTGTTTTATTTGGGCTGTGTTCACTATAATTTCCTGCAGAAGGTAACAGTTTTTCATAGGAATCCATATCTGCAGTAGGAATCTACTTTCTAACCAATTTCATGACATCATATTTGTGCCTTTCAAGATGTAAAGGACTACCACACAGTGATTCCTCTGGGAAGATAATGTCACATTTTATTGCCTTCTTTAGTGGTGCCAACTCTGACATAACAGTCATGTGTTGATTCTAGCTCGCTTTAAATATGTATTTGTGAGCATAACTGCACTGGAATATTTTATACTGTGAAATTTTGAAAAGCTCATGTATGGTATCTGTTGGCAAACATGCATATCTCATTCCGATAAGTCTGCAAAAGTCTGGTTCTTGCACCAAAAGATGCATGTTCCGATTTTATATCTCACGCCGATATCATCTCATTTTTTACCAGAAATTGACTTATCTGGTTTTTGTAGCAAGCCCGTGAATTGTGCTCCGGTATCTGACGATTACTTTTGAATGAAGAGGTGAAACCCGCAGTTTCGTTTCGAAACTTTTCATTTGAAACCCCCCCCCCCGTACTTAAATGCCATTCGATAAATAACAAAAATATCTGAGGTGAAACAAATAACTGAAAACACCCGTTATATAGACGAGAGGAACAGGTCAACGCCACCTCGATACAAGGCCTGTGCGCTGCCTGCCAAGAGTAGTCATAACACAAGCTAACTATTTGTATTATGAAGCGTTGTGCTGAGTTACGCAATACGTACACGTTACACACTGTGTTGCAGAATGGTTTTCGTGTTAGTTATGTGATTTTCCCTGCAGATATTTGCTGTTATGGGACAAAATAGGTCACAGATTTGTGACTGGCTGGAAGACTTCCTAAGTAATAGAACACAGTACGTTGTTCTCGACGGCGAGTGTTCGTCAGAGACGAGTGTATCGTCGGGCGTGCCGCAGGGGAGTGTGATAGGACCGCTATTATTTTCTACCTATGTAAATGATCTACATCTACATCTACATCGATACTCTGCAAATCACATTTAAGTGCCTGGCAGAGGGTTCATTAACCACCTTCATAACTTTTCTCTACCGTTCCATTCTCTAATAGCGCGCGGGAAGAAAGAACACCTAAATCGTTCCGTTTTCGATCTGATTTCTCTTATTTTATTGGGATGGTCATGTCTCCCTAAGTAGGTGGGTGCTAGCAAAATATTTTCACATTCAGAACTAAAAGTCGGTGATTGAAACTTCGCAAACAGATCACGCCGCAATGAATAACGTCTTTCTTTTAATGATTTCCACCCCAATTCGTGCAACATTTCCGTGACGCTTTCCCCCCCCGTAACGTGATAAAACAAAACGAGGTGCCCTTCTCTGAACATTCTCAATATCTTCCGTCAGTCCCACCTGGTGAGGGTCCCACAAGGGGCAACAGTACTCCAAGAGAGGACGCACAAGTGTGATGTAGGCAGTCTCTTTGGTGGAGCTGGTGCATCGTCTAAGCGTTCTGCCAATGAAACGTAACCTTTGGTTCGCCTTCCCCACAATATTTTCTATGTGTTCTCTCCAGTCAAAGTTATTCGTAATTGTAACTCCTAGGTATTTGGTAGAATTTACGACCTTAAGGTTTGACTGATTTATCGCGTAATTGAAGTTCAGCTGATTTCTTTTAGTGGTCATGTGTATTACTTCACACTTTTCTTTATTTAGTGTCAATTGCCAATTTTCGCACCAAGTAGAAATTTTGTCTAAATCGCTTTGCAGTTGCTTTTGATCCTCTGTTGACTTCACTAACCGATAAACGACAGCATCATCCGCGAACAGTCTAAGGGAGCACTAGCAGTCTGATGGAGAGTAAGCTGTAATTTTCGGCTGTTTACTTATGATGCTGTGGTGTATGGGAGGGTGTCGTCTGTAACTGACTGTAATAGCATACATGATGACTTAGACAAAATTTCTATTTGGTGCGAAGAATGGCAGCTAGCTCTCAATGTAGAAAAATGTAAGGTGATGCGCAAGAGTAGAAAAAACAATCCTATAATGTTCGAATACAGCATTAGGAAGGAAAGTTGTAAGGCGGACAGCCGACTTCGGATTATTGGGAGAATTTTGGGAAGATGTACTTCATTTGTAAAGGAGACCGCGTATAAAACGCTTGTAGAACCACGTTTTGAGTATTGCTCAAGTGTTCGGGACCCGCAGCAGATCATTTTAAAGGAAGACATAGAGGCGGTTCAGAGGCGAGCAGCTAGATTTGTTACCGGTAGGTTCGACCAATGCGCGAGTGTCACGGAAATGCTCCGGCAACTCAATTGGGGATCGCTGGAAGAAAGACGACGTTCTTTTCGTGAATTTCTGTTAAGTAAATTTAGAGGGCCGGAATTTGCAGCTGAGTGTACTACGATCTTGCTGCCGCCTACTTACATTTCGCGTAAAGATCACAAAGACAAGATAAGAGAAATTAGTGCTCGTACGGAGGCATATAGGCATTCTTTTTTTCCTCGTTCCATTTGGGAGTGGAATATGAAAGGAAATGCCTAGTTGTGGTACAGTGTACCCTCCGCCACGCACCTTACGGTGAATTGCGGAGTATGTATGTAGATGTAGATGTAGAAAATGCCTAATATGAATCGTCCGATTCCGATATCGGTAAGATACTAATAGTTCATAAATATTTATACCAAAAGAAATGTCTGTAAATCACGTAAATAACATTAAGTACGGTTTGAAACACATTGTGCAATATGTAGTTATTCCCAATCTCAGCACAACGCTACATAAGACAAATAGTTTCTTGCAGAACGACATATTGACCATAGCTGTTTATTTTTTCTCGGTGCTACCGGTTGCGGTCATTTGCCATTATCAAGCGTTAGCAGAGATTAGCTAATAGCTTAATATGTTGTTATACAAGAATTCAAAATTATAATAAAAGTATTTGCTGTCATTGTTCTAGTCATTGATTGTATCACAGTGGCTGCCACTGTGATACTATGAATGACAGCAATTTTGAATTCTTTTATAACGACATGTTAAGCTATTAGCTAATCTCTGCTAACGCTTGATAATGGTAAATGACCGAAACCGGTAGCACTGAGAAAAAATAAACAGCTATGGTCAATATGTCGTTCTGCAATTATCTCAAAGCTGTTATGCCCCATCTGTTCAACATTCTCACAAATAGTTTGCTTGTGTTATGACTACTCTTGGCAGGTAGCGCCCAGGCCTTGTATCTAGGTGGCGTTGAACAGGTACCGGTTGTAGCCAGTATGTTGTTCGCACCAGTAATTTGGTGTACTGTTCGCGACAACCGCGTTTCCCCGGTTACCAGGAGCAGTTGGGACCACACTCACAGCAGTGGGCTGGTGTGGGGTCCCGTGACGGCGGCAGCGGCCTAGGAGTGCTCTTGCTCTCTGGCGACGACTAAATTATTTTCAGGGGGGAGACAATGGGGGCGGTCTTTGTGGAGCGGCGCGACTGCACAATAAGGCGGCCAAATTGAATCTGTTATCGGCCTCAGGTGGGGCAGCCCTGCCCACCCTGCCCTGCCCCCAGATAACGGGGTGCGGCGAGAGTTCCGCCAGCCACCGCGCATGCGCAGTACCTACCTGTGAGAGGCGCCCAGGGCCGGCTACCGGCTAACTGGCTCCCACAGCACCGGCGCGAGCATACGGGGCTGCCAACTTCTAGAATGGAACTCGCCGTCGGGGGAATTACACCTGCCGGCGAGCTGCACAGTGCCTCAGTCGTGTTCTTAGAGGTGTTCGCAGATGCGGATATTGCCGTAGCGCACCAGAGAGCGCAGTTAAAGCGATCGCGCCGGCCGCGGTGGCCGATGGGACTGAGGCGCTTCAGTCACGGTCTGCACGGCCACTACGGTCGGGGGTTCGAATCCTCCCTCGGGCATGGATATTTGTGCCGTCCTAGTTCGTAAGTAGTTCATAAGTAGTTTGTAAGTTTAGGGACTGATGACCCCGTAGTTAAGTCCCATAAGATTTACAAACATTTGAACATTTCGGAAAGCGATCGCACTGACGAGTGTGAACAGAGGAGCTGCGAACTTACTGTACACCTGCGTATAAGGTGGCTGTGGAAGATAGCGACTAGAACAACGTATCGGGAACTAGGTTCATCCCGCACAAACCGCTGGTGTTCTTGGTACATTAATACATCGGGCGCTCATAATATCAGCCGGAAAAAAAAAAAAAAAAAAAAAAAAAAAAAAAAAAAAAAAAAAAAAAAAAATCTTCGTGCAGAACTAGAATACTTGGAGAAGGTATTTAAATAGAATGGCTATACTGCACG
The DNA here is from genome assembly GCA_026315105.1 of Locusta migratoria. NCBI lineage: Eukaryota > Metazoa > Arthropoda > Insecta > Orthoptera > Acrididae > Locusta > Locusta migratoria. Next base: position 365,066,358 of record CM048750.1, on the reverse strand, counting down.
CCAAATAAGGAAGGGCATACGTAACTACAACAGGAAGTCACGCACCTAGGGCTATGAAAATGATTATCAATCAGTTTCTTTCCTTCCTTATCTGTCCTCTAAAATAGGCAGATTACTAAGGAATCACAAAATCCACATCATCTTCCGTCCACCAACGAAGATTTTGGCCCTAGTCGGATCTGCCAAAGTCGAATTGCAACTGAAAAAAATCGGGCGTTTGGTTCTGCTTACAAAGGCCAGACAATTCGAACAGTTCAAGAGCGTTGTACGGAGAACGAAAGACACACCCGCCTCCTGCAACCGTCAACATCTACATCTACATAGGATACTCTGCAAATCACATTTAAGTGCCTGGCAGAGGGTTAATCGAACCACCGTTATACTACTTATCTCCCATTCCGTTCTCGAATAGCGCGCGGGAAGAAAGAACACCTGAATCTCTCCGTTCGAGCTCTGATTTCTCGTATTTTATTCTGATGATCATTTCTACCTATGTAAGTGGGAGTCAACGATATATTTTCTCATTCGGAGGAGAATGTAGCAGTAGCAGAACACTGCATTTCCATGGCACACTCCATGGAATACAATAAAACAATTTTATCTTCAGTTTCCGGTTTTTGAGACTCTGTTATCAAAGAAACGGTGGAAATAGGCCTTACCGAGAATCTTATAAATCGTGACAATGGCTTTCAGCTGGATAAAAATTGGGACCCTGTAATTAAAATTATCGAGGCGCAGCAGAATCGACGGGATCATTCGATTCTCAATGATTAGGGGAGCTTGTCAGTTTCACCACCGAGGGCAGCACACACAACGTGCCGTACCGCGCATGTCACCACCTAACACATGCGCAGAAAGACACCAGCGTATTTCGCATGCGTGAAAATCGGCATTAATACCGCCACCATACCTGGGTTCTTCAGTAGTTGCCTACTCACCTTAAGATGGCCGGACGTCTCTACAGCCGAAATATCGTGGCAGAATATCAACGAGATCCGGCTGCTACCCGAAAATTACTGGAAGAAGGTTTATTCTTAGACATCGAGACAAACACTCTTTAATTTAGTCATAGCCCGGTGACATTAACGGTAGAATAATGAGAATACAACCTCTGACAATAAAATTTGGTGAATAGACCTGTAACATAAATGAAGATGAACTACAGGTACCTTGAATGAAACTTCCACTCAACGGTGGAGTGTGCGCTGATATGAAACTCCCTGGCAGATTAAAATTGTGTGTCGGAACCGGGACTCGAACCTGGGACCTTTCATTCTGGAAACATCCCTTAGGCTGTAGCTATGCCATGTCTCCACCATATCCTTTCTTCCAGGAGTGCTAGTCTTTCAAGTTTCGCAGAAGAACTTCTGTGAAGTTTGGAAAGTAGGAGGCGAGGTACTGGCAGAATGGAAGTGGGGCGGCACCGTGAGTCGTGTCGGGACAACTCAGTGGTAGAGCGAAAAGGCAAAAGTCCCAGGTTCGAGCCCCGGTTCCGGCACACAATTTTAATCTGCCAGGAAGTTTCATACAGGTATCTTACTGCATTTCTAATTAGTCACCTGACATAACTATGCACCACTGATCTCTGCGATTGATGTCGTGGAAAATTTGAACGAAGTCTTCCTTTAGGACGATGTTCAAAAGTCTCGTGACGTTTCGTTGGATGTCAGGAATACCGTCAAATCTCTTTCCTTTTGAGTTGAGGGAAAATGAGTATTGAAATCCGACGAGTATTGCGTGTGTTCAGTTGGCACCATCCTCTTTTTCACGAGGTAATATTTGACGATATTGGCTGTGTAGTGCGGTCAACGAAGGAAAAATTGGGGGAAAAATCGTGTAGTCGCGAATTTTTATACAATGGTAGCGAAAACCGTTATGAACGACATACCCAATGCCACATGCAGGTCCGTCACTTAACAGATATGTCTTGGGATGGTGTGCACCCCCGCTAATGTTTCCTCTCCTGTTACAGATCGTAACTGAATTGTCGTAGGTGAACGATCGGACATTGTAAAATATCCGACGCAAATCAATGTGCTTTTTATTATGTTTGTTATAAAACATTTCCTCCAAAGGTTGCGCACAAAAGAAACAAATTTAATGCAAATTTCACTTCATTTCCTCCAAAGGTTCCGCACAAAAGAAACAAATTTAATACAAATTTCACTCCCTCTGTCCCTCTGTGTAAGTCTTGTGACGTAACTCATCCTTTATCGCCCCTCCTTCCTCGTATTACCGCTAGTGGCGCATGCTGTAACTTCGTGCCTTGTTTACGCTCGGGGTTATACAGTATATCTGCTGCGCTTGCTTGAAAAGAACGGTGACTCGAACCAACACCGCCTAGAAGACAAGGCCTCACAACTGCCCGTGCCTACTTCACACCAAGAGGCGGCGAACGCTATCTGACTGGCCGGCTGCTACGCGGCGGTGGGCGTGCCCCAGCGGCCAGCCAGTCAAGTGGCAGCCGCCGCCTCTTGGTGTGACGTAGGCACGGGCAGTTGTGAGGCCTTGTCTTCTAGGCGGCGTTGCTCGAACGAGGAAGTGGACGGTGGGCCGATTGCTATGGAGTGAGCCGCAGAGCTTGTTGACATTTGACTTGTTGCTGCCCGCGCTGACGTAACGAGTCGTGGTGGCAGGGATCCCTCGGCAGGTGTTTGATTTCTGGAGTGACTGTTTGACCCAAGCTGGCATGGGGCGGTGATTTAACGGCCGCTGGAGTTTACAACGCGTCCCCTGGCCTCTCCGTCATCTTCTGTGTGGCTGAAATAGTGCAAACGCTAAGTCGAGGCTCATCGCTGCGTGAACCGGATTTGGCTGAATTGAATTTGAAGAATTTCTAGTTTCATCCACCTGTCCTCTGGGTGTGTTGCGGCTAATTCTTTCTGTGTTTCGTGAACCTTACTGTCTGTGATGAGCTCATCAGTAGGTTGCTGACTAAATAGCAGTGTATTTGCTGTTCAGTCATCTTTTCCCATGCTGTGTGATCTCCACTTCGTGTTAGTGTGTTGTTAAGTGGAAGTCGACCTTTTGTAATCACCACCACCTGTTGTTTTATTTAACATTCCAAGTGCTTGTTAGTGTTTTGACAGTGGAGCCCCCTTGCTTGTTATTAAATTTTGGGTGTCTAGTTGCTTGAAGCCTATCCTTCTCTCCTTGTTCTCTTTTCCTTTCCTTCTTTCCGATTCTATCAGTCGTTGTTACCGAACCTTCGGGACTTTAGTTTTGGATTCATATCTTGTTCAACACACTATACCAGCAGATAAATATGCATTTATATTTGAGCTGCAAGGTGGTCCCTGTGGATGGGAAATTCATATTATTGTACCTTAACTGTATCAAGTTGGTGTGCCCTTATTCAGTTTCGTGGCTGGCCACAGTGGCCGAGCGGTCTGCAGCGTGGCAGTCACAGTCTGCACGGCCGCTACGGTCGGGAGTTCGAATCCTCCCTCGGGTATGGATGTTTGTGTCGTCTTTAGTATAAGTTAGTTCATAAGTAGTTTGTAAGTTTAGGGACCGATGACCCCGCAGTTACGTCCCTTAAGCTTAACAACCATTTGAACATTTTGAATTTAGTTTCGTCTCTAGTTAAGTTGTTCATTAAGATCATTAATGTGGGGCTCGTTTAAAGGTGTTTTAAATGCACATAGTGCTCGTTATCTTTCGCAAGTTGTCCCAAGGGGAAAAACTACTGCATTTTCAATAAGGGGATTGCGAACCATACATTATAACTTGATTCTTGTAGTCCTGAACTTGTAGTGTACAGTGGTCTATATACCCGATATCGTTTCTTTATTGTCTTATCTGTGAGTAACCACATGGTGATTCTCTAGTGGGTCCCTTATTATTTTCTTAAAATATCACGTGATATTTTTTGTATCCCAACTTCGTCGCCGCTTTTGTGTCCCAGCCTCGTCGTAGGTGTCGGTGGCCGAGTGGAATGAGCCGGACACAGGAACAAAAATAGCACGCTGGTGCAGGTACGGAGGGGAGCAGCCAGAAACTATAAACACTAGAGTAAATTAGAAAGAGATATATATTGCACAGAATGTAACAATACTTAACTTTTACATAGTACTGCAGAATGTTGATACATAGTTGTTAGAGGCCTGCCTAGTGCCTGTACGATAGCAAAGTCTTCACTGGTGCCTATCTGATTACGAAGGTCCTAACTCGTTGCTATCTCCGTCCGAAGTGAACGATGTCGTTCAGCGGTGGCCACGAGCGGCGTTGTAGCAGAGGGCGCTCGTGGCTGTCGTCGTAAGAACGCCGCGCCGTGCGTGCATGGCGGCGCGCGGCGAAAGTAGGTGGCGCGCACTTTGGACTTGTGCGACACCACAATATTGTTTTACCAGCGGCTGTCAGAATAACTGTGGTAATGTGTTCCACTTGGTCGTCTATACTAGGATAATGGTAAGTACCAAAATCCGCCAGTGACGAGTAGAGCTCCCAGTCCGCTTTGGTTAACTGCCAGCGGTGTGGATGCTCAAGGGTGTCAGGCATCATTAGGTGAATTACACACGGAAAATGATCGCTCGAATGTGTGTCTGAGAGAGCAGACCATTCAAGACGCCGTGCCAGCTGAGCAGTGCAGATAGCTAGATCTATATGGCTGAAAGTGTTTGTGGTGTCCGAAACATAAGTAGGTTCACCAGTGTTAAGGCAGATGAGCTGAAGGTGGTTCAGTATATCTGCCAGAAGGGAGCCCCGTGGACATGGTCATGGGGAGCCCCAAAGGGAGTGGTGGGCATTGAAATCTCCCACCAACAAAAACGGACGCGGAAGCTGGTCAGTAAGATCTAGGAGATCGGATCTAGTGACGGGAAAGGAGGAAGAAGCGTAAATATTGCACAGTGTGAAGACAAATCCAGGAAGGTATATCCGGACAGCAACAGCTTGTATTGGAGTACACAAAGGGACCGGTGTACTGTGTACGTCATTCCGAATAAGCAACATTACGCCCCCATGGGCTGGAATTCCTGCCACTGGAGGAAGATCAAAGCGAACGGTAGTGTAGCGTGGAAAAGTAATTCGAGTACCAGGGAACAATTTTGTCTCCTGTAGAGAGAATATAAGTGGGTGATATGTTCGCGTTAGAAGCTGCAGTTCTGTCCAATTCGACCGGATACCACGAATGTTCCATTGAAGAATATCCATAATAGGATAAAATGAGATGAAGGTGGACATCAGCCCGACGAAGGCGGCGGGCCACAGTGCGAATGTTCGCAACTGGTGGTGTCTGAGACGGGAGGGTCTTGCTCCATATTCTCAGAGGTGACCACAGCAGCTGCGTGAGTGTGGTCGGCAGCCCCATCTTGAGAGACTATAGGCTTCCAGGGGATGCCATCGTCACATTGTGAGGTAGGAGGGGGGAGAGTTTTCCCCCTATTTGACTTCTTGGAGCCCCGGTGAAGCTCCTTGGTTGGCTCAGACGTTTTGGAAGGGGTGCGAAGGAAATCCTCGCGCGAATGCTCTTTCTTAGACTTTCGGGTCTCTATCTGTGGTTTCACAGCTGAAGATGAAGATTTGGAAGAGGTACTCACACTTTTCGTTGAACGTGACGCCGTTGTCGATGTAGACTGTTTGACAACTACTGTCGTAAACTGTAGGTCACAAGTCTGTGTGGCCATATCCCGTGTCGGTGGAGGCGTTGCAACTACAGTACTGTAATTACCACGCGGTGGGGTCTTAGGCTTACGACTGGCGCAACTTGTATGGGAACCTTTTCCTTCACACGGATTTCCTGGATGGCCCGTTCATCGGCAATGAAGCAGCATGATTCCCGTTACAATTGACGCAATGGGGGGACGGTGGTGGACAAATCCCCTCATGTGCCTCTTTACCACAGGTGACACATGTGACCGGGTTCTTGCAAGACTGGCTTGTGTGGTTGAATCGATGGCACTGATAACACCGAGTAGGATTAGGGATATAAGGTCGTATTGTGATGACCTCATACCCTGCCTTGATCTTCGGCGGCAGAGCCACCCGGTCGAAGGTCAGAAACACTGTGCGAGTGGGCACTAAAACATTGCTCTCTTTTTTTGTCACTCTGTGTACTGCGACGACGCCTTGAGGTGCCAAATATTCCTTTAGTTCATCCTCAGTTAGACCGTCCAAACTGGCCGAGAAGACTACCCCTCGGGAATAATTGAGGGTTGGATGGAGCTCAACACGAACCGGGTAGCTGTGGAGCAGAGTAGCCTTAAGCAGCCGCTGTGCCTGGGAGCCACTTTCTGTTTCTAACAGTAGTGTTCCATTACGCAGGCGGTTGCAGGTCTTAACTGGGCCGGCAAAGGCATCAACCCCTTTTTGAATAATAAATGGGTTCACCGAAGAAAAGGATTGTCCTTCCTCAGTACGCGTCACCACAAGGAACTGTAAATTTTTCTGTTCCGAGACACTATTGTCCAGTACTTCAATTTCTAAAGACTCTTTACATTTTCTTTTTTTAATAACCATCGCGGATGTATCCCCCACGATTGGCAGTGTCTCCGACGGCACGCTCCTTCCTGCTGGGGGCCCCCAACGGAAGCACACCCGCCTTGGGTGATTGTTCACACCCCAGGTCACACCTCCCGATCTACAGACGGAGGGACCAATCGGCGAATCGGGAAGGTATCAGCGCAGGCAATCGCCCCTCCCCTGGCCTGGCCTTAACCAGGGGGTACGCACGCACCCTACATGCCAGCCCGGGGTGGGACTTACGCATTACCCAGTCACCCATATGGGTGGCCTTCGAGTGCGTACAGGGAGGAGGAAGAGAGAAATAGTGGGAGGAGAAGCCTCAAACGCAGACGCGGAGGCAAAGAAAGAGGTGAAAGAAGACTGTAAAGCCAAAAGGGTCAGAACTTCGGTTCCCCGAAGGATGCACAGACTCGGTCCCCAAGAGAGGGGAAAAGGACAGTAGAAGAAGCGTCATGTAGCACGGAAAGGAAAGAGTGCTACAAAGGCTGGGGCCCCGTGCTCGCCACGCAAGTACTCACCACAGAGCGGTGAGCCCCCTGGGGGGAATGTCATTTCTGTCCAATAATTTGGCTAGAAGTTAGCCCAGGGAGATTACCGAAAGAATGTATCTGCAAACTTCACCTCTTACTAAAATTTAATTGCCTTCAATACGCTGTTGTGATTGCTTCTTGTAACCCTAGAAAGCTTGATTATTGTAAAAAAATTAATCCTGTGAATTTTTTTAAGGAACTCTATTTTCAAATGAAATTTTTAGTGTTCTTGTTAGAGTTTTGATTAATATTTTTGATTCTTGATGCTCGATTTTCAAAGAAATTTTAAATGTTCTAGTAAAAGTTTTTAATTGTCAAAGAATTTTTTAAGTATTCTATTGAAAGGTTGCTTAAATATTTGATTCATACCTTGGTGATGTCTGTTAAAAGTGTTGTCTGGTATTGTAATAAATTTTAGTACTTATATGGTTTGACTGTCAATGGTAACCCTGCTAGCCCTTCCACATCCTGAACTGTTAAATTAAAAATACCCTCTCCCCCTCAGTCGTCCAGCCCCCTTCCCTCCCCTTATACCACATCACAAGAGCACAATGTATCGCATAACCTTGCAGGAGGCTGTTAGGTGTCGATAGGCATTTTTATTCGATCGCAAACAACTTTAATAGACCTTAAAATTTAACTTTATAGCATAAAATTTTTTAAGACTTGCCAATTTTGTTTCAGCTGTATCTCGCAAAATATTGATCCTAGAGACATTCTGAGGAGGTTCTACTTTGTAGCAAATTGTATGCAGTTTAATTCTTTCGCTGGAGATCACGGTTTTGAAGAAATGTAAGGAAAACGTAAGAAAGTGTACCTTTAAAAAGCCCACCCACGATCGAGACCACACCCCAGAGGTGGGGATTTTTAGTATGTCGGTCATGACGATCTTCCCTACCAATGTGCAAAAATTTGCGACCACATGATTTTGTCTCCTATTCGTTGTTTTTCGGTCTTCGTTGACTGAACTAGTGTGTAAGCGAGCGTTGTCGTTAACCTTGTTGTGAGCACTGTGGTCGTACCCTGCGTAAACATTGCATGAAAAGAGTCAAAATTTCAACGTACATTGCAGGGTTCAACGCCGTTCTCTCAGGTAGAAATGTCTTGTGGATAAACCTTGACTAGTATCGAAAAACGTGATGGCCATCCTTTTGATGCGTGTTGTTTCGGCTCTGAGCTTTTTCCGACGAGGTTGTATCGTAAAACGTCATTCCATACATTGCAGTTTCGATTTGGGATCGTACAGGAGACACCAGGTTTTATCCTCAGTGAGAATGTGGTTGAAGAAATTGGGTGTCGCATTCACAGTTTCAACATAATCCTGTGAAGCCTCTTGTGATCGTTATCAAGTGATGTGATACAAGACGACCACGCTTTCTCCTTCCCTATCTTCGTGGTAAGTATTTGTAGGGCGAATTCACGGTTAATCTGCAGTTCATCCACTATCATGGGGACAGTTAATCGACAATCTTTCGTGATTAACGTCCTCACGTCCTCCATGTTTTTGTCATTTACGGCGGTCGCAAGTCGTCCGCTACAAGGATTGTCAGAAACACGTTCTCAACCTCCTTGAAAATAGGGGAACCACACCTACATACCCTTCCTAGGCACTGTCTTATGCCCACAAACACGTACCAGCATCACATGCGATTCTTTAGGTGTCTTGACAAGCTTGAAATAAAACTTTAAATTTATCCTTTGCCAGTTCGTTGTCCTGCTCTCAGTTTAGAACCAACGTACTTAACAAGCACTTTGTGCAGCACGGAAAACACACGATGCTCAGCTGAACTACGGTGGGGCAGCTAGTCAGCACCGGTCACTACATAGTTGCAACGTTGTGATTCGTCTGTGTTGCGCGATAGACCGTTCTGACTTCATTCACCGAAATTTATCCTCAGATGTTGTACAACTATAAAATCTAACTGGACCATTCATACGGTGTGGCGGAGGGTGCTATGTTTACCATTACTTGATCAATACTCAAGACGAATCACACCTTCACAAAATTCTCCCAGTAAAGCAATGTCGACCATTTGCCTTCCCCAAGAAATGTTCAAATGTTTGTAGAGTCTATGGGACTTAACTACGGGGTCATCAGTCCCTAAACTTACAAACTACTTATGAACTACTTACAACTAAGGACGGCACAAACATCCATGCCCGAGGGGGGATTCGAACCCCCGACCGTAGTGGCCGTGCGGACCGTGACTGGAGCGCCTCAATCCCCTCGGCCACCGCGGCCGGCCTTTCCCCAAGACTGTCGTTAATATGCTCGTTCCATTTCATATCGCTGTGCAGCGTTACTCCTAGGTATTTAGTTGAAGCGACTCTATCAAGCAGCACACTAATAATTCTGTTTTCTAACATTAGGGAATTGTTTCTCCTACTCATCCGCATCACCTTACAATTTTCAACATTTGGCCCAGTTGCCATTCCTCACCCCAAGTCATTTGGTCCAAGTCATCCTGCATCCTACTATAGTCATTCAATGGCGACACCCTCTTGTACACCACAGCATCCTCCGTAAACAGCCGCAGATTGCAACTCACTCTGTCCGTCAACTCATTTATATAGATACAAAATAACAGCGGTGCTATCCCACTTTCCTGGGGCCCCGACGATACCTTACTCCCTGATGAACACTCCCCATCGAGGACAAGGTACTTGGTTCTAATCTTAGAGCTACTCACATATTTGGCTACCTATTACACAGGCTCATACCTGCCTTAGCAGTCTGTAGTACGGTACCGTGTCAAACGCATTTAGAAAATCGAGAAATATGCAGTCTGCCTGTTTCCCTTTTCCGTAGCACGCAAGACTTTATGACATGGGCCGTAATCTCCATAATTTCATCTCTGAGGACGTTTCGCGAGATATAACTACAAGGAAGATATAATTATACTGCTTGGCTCTTCCTGAAATATATGCTCTCGGAACTTTGACAGACTGCCGTACGCCTCTCTTGCAGCGTCTGCCACTGAAGTTTCCCGATCAGCTCCGTGACGCTTTAGAGCTTATTACGTGAGCCTGTAACGAAACGTGCTGCTCTCCATTGGATCTTCTCTGTATCTAGCTACCTGGTACCGATTCCACACTGATAACCAATACTCAAGCGTGGGTGCATAGAAAGTTGTAACCTACTTTCTTTGTTGAGGGACTAGATTTAGCCGGCCGCGGTGGCCGAGGAGACTGAGGCGCTTCAGTCACGGTCTGCACGGTCACTACGGTCGGGGGTTCGAATCCCCCCTCGGGCATGGATATTTGTGCCGTCCTAGTTCGTAAGTAGTTCATAAGTAGTTTGTAAGTTTAGGGACTGATGACCCCGTAGTTAAGTCCCATAAGATTTACAAACATTTGAACATTTGATTTGACTAGATTTAGTGAGGATTTTTACAATGAATCTCAGTCTGGCAGCTGCCTTCAAATTTTCAAATATTTGTAATTCTATGGAACTAAATTACTTTGGTCATTGATCCCTAGACTTACAAAGTACTTTAAGTTAAACTAACCTAAGAACAATACACACATCCATGCCCGAGGGAAGATTCGAACCTCCGACGCGGGAGGTCGCACGATGCAGCCGCCGTACCCACTAAAATCTTATATGGTCGTTCCATTTCAAATCGTCTCTTATATATATTCAAATCCAGGCTAATATCGCAAAAAAAGAAAAAAAAAATCGGCTGTACATGACACTAGTACGACAGTTAGTCAACTTCAGCAACAAGTGGAGAAGCAATCAGTGCATTCTACAGAAAGATACACCGGAAAATATATGGATCCGTATACAATACCATAGAATCTAAATGGGAACGAACAATGAATGAAGACCTTTACCAGCGGTATGGAAGGCCACAAATCGGCCGGATAGTGTGCCATAAGTGGCTACAATGCTTTGGGCACATATTACGAGCCGATGGATCCCTCCCAAACCCTGTTCTCCGTTCGCAACCTGCTGGAAGACGCCCAAAAGGGCGACCGAAGGAAGGATCGGCTATTGGCAGTCCTCAAACAAGTGGAGCCGACAGCGGTAATAGATGAGACTGGGGACCTACTACGTTGGACCGTTTTCTGCAAGAAATGTGACTGTATTCAGATTGCGACTTATTTTATTTTGTACTGTATACCTTTTGCAAATATTTTATGATGTGCAATCTGTATTCCTTCATATCTGTGGTTGTACCCGTTTTTATTTTGCTGTAGGCCTGAAAGGCCCATGAATGCAATAAATGATGATACTGATACCTACTCCCAGGTGTTTGTCCTCCTATTGCGTTCTTGTATAATAAAGGATCTTTGTATATAAAAGCAACACTTCCCACTTATGAGGCTCAATTGACATTCCCTGCACCATGCGTCGATCTGCTGCTTATGATCTTGAACTTTGCTGCTCTTTTCCAGTGGGCCGTATGAATAAAAATGGAGTATCTACTTTATATTCTGGATTCCAGAGAACATACTCAGATTCGCATGAATAAAGTGAGTCGGAGAATATACTTCAGCCGAGTATGTTCTCGGCGTGAGTAACGGGGTGGGAGAAGTTGCTCACAACAGAGAACATTCTCCAACTTCGTATGAATAAAACTACAGAAGTTTCTCACGACGAGAGAACATTCTCAGATTTCAGGTGTGAGCTCTATGGCATACTCCGTGCTGAGTAACTTCTATTAAGGTTACGTTTTACTGAGGTTTATAATAAAAATGACAACAATTTTGTAACTTAGAAGGCAAAAGCAAATTCCTTTATATGTAGCCTTTAAGAAATACGAGGCGATCTATAAAGTTAATACAAATAAAAACATTTTGTTGACAAGTATCTTCCTTCGGAAAAATCGTGTAACACTTCCAGCATTTTATACAGTGATGAGAGTGATGTAAGAGGTGTTTTCATTACCGACATAAAAATGAAACACAAATGGATTCAGCTGCGTGTTTACTCATTTGTTTGGCGTGTATATTTACAGTTGTAAACAGTCACATAACAAAATAATATTGTTTTAAAATAGGGTCTATTAGTAAGACCTTATGCTGTTAGTTCCAAATAAAGTGTATCCCAGGACTTCACAGTTCCTATCACAAAATAAATATTGCTGCAATAGCAGTTAGGCCTACTGAAGTACTGTTTCTATCCAAACCGGTTGGCTATTTATGATGCGTTTTCTGACTTCGTAATCGTAACTTCTGTCAAGTTAGAAGTAAGTAAACACGACAGGAAAATCAATAAGTGATTAATTTCATACCTAGCAGCGTGTTTCTTGTTCAAAATCGCATGGCCTAACGCTTATGAGCAAACCATTGGGTGTCATATTTAACAAGGCCTATCTCATGTTACAACACTCCTACAGCATTCCACGTTGTAACAGATGAATATGTGATGCATTCTTATTATATCGTTCGCAAATTGTGCTTACCCTACTTCATTAACAAACGAGTTTCTCGCGTGACGAAAATTTCGTATCGCCAGCAGAATACATTTTCGTAAAAAGTGCATATTTAGTCTTAGTAATATGCTCCTTCACAACAAACTAATATCTAAACACAGTCCAGTTCTTTCTGAACAAGTCGATGCCTACTCCATATTTGTACATTTAATAGTTTGCCTGATTGGGCTAGTTTAAAGAAATACACGATTGGACAGCTGATCTGTGACGGACATGACACGCGGAGAACTTACTCAAGTAGGAGGGGAGGGAGCGAGAATGAACTACCTACTCAGAGCATATGCATCGAAGTTTTTGTTCATACGAATTTGAGAACTTACTCAGAGAACGTTCTTTTGCTCTGAGAATCTTCTCTGGAGCATGTGCTCTTTTTTATTCATACGACCCAGTGTTTCGACTTCCCGATAAAGTATCCTCCGCAAAACGGCTTACGAAACTTCCGTTGTTATCTGCGAGATCATTTACTTGTATTGTGAAAAGCAACGGTCCTATAACATTCTCTTGCGACACACCTGCAGGTCTGATATTCCATATGCTCGACATTTGTTCATCAGGTAACGGTGCGGAAGTCACGAAAACACCGTCTCCCTGAGATCACGTGTCTATTGCCCTCTGGATCTTGAGCTTTCCATGAACACCTTCTATCTCTATATTATGCGTTTCGTGCTTGGCACATCATCAGATATTGTTAAAAATTGAATTCTGGATCGATGCAGCTCTCCACTCTACACTATCCTCCGGAAACCCCTTCATATGTGAATAAGAGCGGCAACCGACATCCTTTAAACCTGCCTCCTGCAACCATCTATCGGTCTCCGTTGCGATTTTTACCCCATACACTTCCCTCCAATGTTAAACTAACGACTCCTTAATTGAATGTGTACTACGGATCCGTCCCTTCTTCTGGTGAAGACATGCCAGAAATTTCTGTTTTCCCCATTACTGTACCTCCTCCTCATTATACACCCGATTCTCCTGTAGTATCACATTTCATAAGCTTCTGTCATCTCTTTTTCTGAAATCCTTATTGTTCGCGTTTCACTCCCATACAGTGCTACACTCCAGACTTCAGAAACGGCTTTCTGACATTTAATTTTGTATACAACAAAATTTTCGGTTCTTCTAAAATGCTTTTCTTCTCATAGCAATTCTGAATGTTATATGTTCTGCACTTTGGCCACGAGAAGTCGTTTTACTTCCCAAATAACAAAACATATAAGCTACTATTATTGTCTTGTTACCCAATCTGATACGCTCCACAGTCCATTACCCTTACTATGGTCTTCTTAATGTTCATTTCAGTCTTCCTTTCAAGACAATAACTATTCCGTTCAATTGTACTTTCAGATCCTTTGCCGTCTTTGAGTTACATTGTTATTGGCAACTTGCAAGCTTCTTGTTTCTTCTCCATGAACTTTCTTGTAAATGGTGCTGCATGAAAGATTTTCTAAGATAAAACTTTGTTATAAGTATTTTACCTCTCTAATGCAATTTTAGCATAACCTATTCAGTGTAGTTTCTTTATGTGATCCAGTAAAGAACAATCTGTTTAACAAATTAATGTATTTATTGTGTAGGTATAGTGCATACATGTTATTGACTTACAAAGACTGAAAAGAACTGATTAGATGCTGTGCCTTCTGTTAAAAAACAAAATGAGTATGTCATTAAAAAAGACCAATTGTAGCTTAGTTCTTACTGAAATAAGCAGTTAAACAAAACAGGATATACATGCTCAAGCAGAAACATTAACTAGAAAAGAAAATTTCATTATCCTCGCTAATGCAAACCAATCATCAGAGGACAAGCTTCCATATCTTTTTCTCGTTCTTGGTATTGTATGTTGCATGGCATGCAGAATACAAGGTACCCAATACGACATGATGTCACATGTCGCATCGTACATGTCGCATCTAAATAAAATGTATTGACACGATATGGCCCGCGTCACAACATGACGTGGCACGTTTCAATCCTGAAATTTCCATTTCAGTAAGATACATAGTTTATTTAACCATCTCTTACAGGTTTAAGGGACTTAAAAAGATAGTTATTAATTAGCACATACCAGTTAAATATTCCATAATCACCAGTAAAGAAGCACTGTATTACACCGATGAAACTATTTGCAACAGGAAAGTAAATATGTGAAAATTTATTTTGTTAATTACATGAATTTGTACTTCAGAAGGCAAGTTTCAAATAAAACATTTCTATAAAAATTGTTCATTGTACTGATTGAATAACATTGGGAAAAGCTACGTTCCTGTCTTACTCTCTTCGCAACCTATACTTCCCTTTCGTGTCCTTCGTCTTTTATAATTTTATAAATGCTGCCTACAAATTTTATATATTTTCATTAATTTATTCTACCTCTGGAGACTTGAGAATTTGAAAGAGAGTATTCCAGTCAACATCGTCCAAATCTTTCTCCAAATCTGCAAAAGCTATAAATGTAGGTTTACCTTTCATTACTTCGTTAAATATGTAATTACAATCTAGAAGTTAAAATTTCTTAATGAAGTTACACACAAATAATAATAATAATAATAATAATAATTGATTTCTTATCAGTGGTTACGATGCAATACAGAAAATTCCAAGAGAACCAAAACAGATCATTGTTGAAGGATGGAAACATAAACGGAAAAAGCAGCGACCCGAGATTTATCCACGTTAGACTGAAGTGTTGGGACTTCTCTTTTATCACGTTGCCTCATCTACGTCTCATCTGAGTTGGGTATTTTCTTTGTATAATTTCATTTTCTCGCTAACGGCACTACGGGTGTTATTTTTGTTTACCTTATTCCTTCTCTTGATAAAAATATGTTCATTTATATCCGGAAGTGTCACCATGGTACGTTCATGGTTCTTCTATGTCAGTCTGTTTGTATTATATGGTAATCACTGAAGAAACATTTAAAAATTGTACTTTTATTAAGAAATTTTAAAGGCTAATTTTAAATTTATGTATGGACCTATACTTTTAAGAAGTATACTATGAGGTCATAGTTTTATATTTTTAAGATGGAATGCGATGATTGACCCCACCTAAAACGGATAATAAAGAGACTGAAGGTAATAAAGTCATTATTGAATGCCAAACACCTGTTTCAAGCGACCAATCAGTTTTCGCAGTGGTGTTGCCATTTATCAGTATGGCCACGACATCAAGTCGAATTTGAAGTTTACAGGAGTAATTTTCAGGAGGACGAGGATTCGGAATCCTCTGTCTATTCATTATATTAAATTACATAAAGTGGATGCGACAATGTTTCAGAGTAGGATTGGAAAACAATGATGCTATACTAGAAACGACAATTCTCATAACAGCGTATTCTCCAAACAAATGGAGTGATAATACACGAAGAAAAACTCCTTTACAAAGTTAACGGAAATAAATGGTAATCCTTACAAAAGGTCTGTTTCTTGTTCTGGTAAATTTTGGGAGCAAATGTAAATCAATTTTAATTTTGAAGTATTTGATTGTCTGTCCACATGCGGCATTTACGTCACTTGCTAGTTGCTTGCATCACGCTATTCATTTGCTTGGTTCCATGTTTCACTTGTACGAGCAATGGTACTTTATGCTACACTATGACACTACGACATGGTGACCACTTAGCACTAATCATCATAAATGTAATGCTACTTTTGAAGGTAATTAAACACTTCAAAATTGCAATGCAGTTTATACGATCTGAAATTGATTAAAAATAATAAAGAAAGACCTCACTACACCATGACCCCTATCATCGATTATCGGTTTATCCCAATCTTGTCATTCCATATTCTTGTAGGCAGCTAGCACATGCCTGTTATAAGTTACTAATTTCTATGGTATTATGTTTGTCGTCTACATGTTCCTATTCACCAGTTGAGATGAAACTTTGCTAAGCCATCCTCTACGCGTCCGAGAAGATGTGAAACTCGACAATTGACCCAAAATAATGAACACTAAAACAGATCCTTTAAACTTTACTTACGCGATAAACCATTCAATTCGAGAGGCCGTAAATTCAAGTAAATACCTATGAATTTATATTCCATAACGCGCACAGCGTACTAAAGGTCAGCAAGTGACATAAGAACAATAATTAACCAAATCACTGCTACGAAATAGTATTTATTTTCACACGACTTTCCCGTTTCGGCTTAAAATGCCATTATCAAGTGACGTATATTTCTAGATGGTTTGACATACGTAGGTCATAGTTGCGGTGGTTGACAGTCAATTTACAGCTGCCTTAGATGTCCTGTTGTTGTTGTTATGGTCTTCAGTCCGGAGACTGGTTTGATGCAGCTCTCCACCCTACTCTATCCTGAGCAAGCCTTTTCATCTCCTCATAAGAACGGCAACCCACATCCACTTGAATCTGCTTACTATACGCGTCTCTTGGTCTCCCTCTGCAATTTTTACCCCACACACTTCCCTCCAATGCTAAATTTACGATAACCCGATGTCTAAGAATGTGCCCTACCAAGCGATCCCTTCTTTTAATCAAGGTATGCCAAAAATTCGTTTTCTCGCCAATTCTGTTCATTACTTCTTCATTAGTTATGCGATCGACCCACCTAATCTTCAGCATTCTCCTGTAGCACCACATTTCAAATGCCTCTATTCTCTTCCTGTCCGCACTGTTTATCGTCCATGTTTCACTCCCGTACAAGTCAACACTCCAAACAAATGTCTTCAGAAAAGACTTCCTTACACTTACATTAATATTCGATGTTAGCAAATTTCTCTTTTTCAAAAATGCTTTTCTTCCCATTGCCATTCTGCATTTTATATCCTCTGTACTGCGACCATCACATGTTATTTTACTACCCAAGTAACAAAACTCATCTACCATCTTCATTGCTTCGTTACCTAATCTAATTCCTTCAGCATCGCCTGACTTTCTAAGACCGCATTCCATTATTTTCGTTTTGCTCTTGTTAATGTTCATTTTATACGCTCTCTTCAACACACTGTCCATTCCGTTTAACTGCTCTTCCAGGTCCTTTACTGTCTCTGACAGAATTACAATCTCATCAGAAAACGCAATGTTTTTATTTCTTCCCCCTGAACTTTAATCCCTATTCCAAATTTTTCCTTGCTTTCCTTCACCGCCTGCTCGATGTACAAATTGAATAACATCGGAGAAAGGCTACAACCCTGTCTTACTCCCTTCCCAACTGATGCTTCCCTTTCATGCCCTTCGAGTCTAATAACTGCGGTCTGGCTTTTGTACAAGTTGTAAATAGCTCTCCTTTCCCTGTATTTTACCGCTGCTGTCTTCAGAATTTGAAAGAGTGTATTCCAGTCAACATTGTCAAATGCTTTCTCCAAATCTACAAAAGCTAAAAATGTAGGTTTGCCTTTCCTTAATCTATCTTCTAAGATAAGACGTAAAGTGAGTATTGCCTCCCGGGTTCCTATGTTCCTTCTGAATCCAAACTGATCTTCCCCGAGTTCAGCTTCTACCAGCTTTTCCATTCTCCTGTAGATAATTCGTGTTAAAATTTTGCAACCATGACTTATCAAACTGATGGTTCTGTAATTTTCACACCTGTCTGCGCCTGATTTCTTTGGAATGGGGATTATTACATTTTTCTTAAAGTCTGAGGGCATTTCGCCTGTCTCATACATCCTACACACCAGTTCAAATAGTCTTGTCATGGCTGGCTCTCCCAGAGACTTTAGTAGCTCTGAGGGTATGTCATCTACTCCTGGAGGCTTGTTCCGACCTAGGTCTTTCAAGGCTCTGTCAAATTCATCTCTCAGTATAGTATCTCCTATTTCATCTTGATCTACTTCCTCTTCTCTTCCTACAACATCGTCTCTAAGTTCATTTCCTTTGTAGAGCTGCTCTATGTACTCTTTCCACCTTTCAGCTTTCCCTTCTTTGCTGAGAACTGGTTTCCCATCTGAGTTCTTGATATTCGTAGAGTTGCTTTTCTTGTCCCCAAATGTCTCTTTTATTTTCCTGTAGGCGGTATCTATTTTTTCCCTTGTTATACATTCTTCTACAGATTTGCATTTGGCTTCTAGCCACTCCTGCTTAGCCATTTTGCACTTCCTGTCAATCTCATTTTTTAGTCGTCTGTACTCCATTTTGCCTGTTTCATTTACTGCATTTTTATATTTTCTCCTTTCATCAATTAAATCTAGTATTTCCTGTAATACCCAAGGATTTTTTTTAGGTCTTGCCTTTCTACCTATTTTGTCCTCTGCTGCCTTCATTATTTCATCTCTCAATGCTACCCATTCCTCTTCTACTGTTTTATTTTCCCCTGTTTCTATCAATTGTTGCCTAAATCTCCCTCTGAAATTCTCCAGAACTTCGCTTTCCTTCAATTTATCTAAGTCCCATCTCCTTATTTTCCTACCTTTCTGCAGTTTTTTCAATTTCAGCCAACAGTTCATGACTAACAAGTTATGGTCAGAGTCTATATCTGCCTCTGGGTATGTCTTACAGTTTATAACCTGGTTCCGGAATCTATGTCTTACCATTATAAAATCTATCTGATTCCTTCCGGTGTCTCCTGTTCTCTTTCACGTATACAACCTTCTTTTGTGATTTTTAAACCACGTGTTTGTTACGATTAAATCATGTTCCGTGCAAAATTCTATCAGGCGACTTCCTCTTTCATTCCTCCTGCCCAGCCTATATTCACCTACTATTTTTCCTTCTCTTCCTTTTCCTACTACCGAATTCCAGTCTCCCATCACAATTAAGTTTTCCTCTCCCTTAACTGTCTGAATACTTTCCTTTAGCTCCTCATATATTTCTTCGATCTCTTCATCATCGGCAGAGCTAGTTGGCACATAAACCTGTACTACTGTTGTCGGTGTTGGCTTCGTATCCATCTTGACAATGATAATGCGATCACTGTGCTGCTCACAGCATTCCTATTTTCTTATTTATTATCAGTCCTACTCCCAACTGATTTTGTATTTATAATCCTGTACTCACCTGACCAGAAATCCTGTTCATCCTGCCACCGAACTTCACTAATTCCCACTATATCTAACTTCAACCTATCCATTTCCCATTCAAATTTTCTAATTTTCCTACCCAATTAAGGGATCTAACATTCCACGCTCCGATCCCTAGAATGCCAGTATTGTCTTTCTTGATGACAACATCCTCCTGAGTAGTCCCCGCCCGTAGATTCGAATGGGGGACTATTTTAACTCCGGAATATTTTACCCGAGAGGATGCCATCATATGTTCATACAGTAGAGCTGCACGTCCTCGGGAAAAATAACGGCTGTAGTTTCCCCTTGCTTTCAGCCGTTCGCAGTAGCTGTGTGGCAAAGCCACATTAGCTGATGTTACAAGGCCAGCTCAGTCAATCATCCAGACTCTTGCCCCTATAACTACTGAAAAGGCTGCTGCACCTCTTCAGGAACCACACTATTGTCTGGCCTCTCCACAGATACCCCTCCGCTGTGGTTTCACCTACGGTACGGCTATCTTTATTGTTGAGGCAGGCAAGCCACCCCACCTCGGCAATGTCTGTGGTTCATTGGGGTGGTAGATGTCCTACGTATGAGAAAACATCTCTGTATATAAAAGGCAATGTCCCGACTGACTGACTGACTGACTCATCATCGCCCAGCCCAAACCACTGAAGATACAATTTTGTAGAGGGTGTTGATCTTACTCTGTAGGCGTCATTTAAGAAGCGATTTTTCGATATTCCGTCCGTAAAGGGGTGAAATAGGAGATGAAACGTTTTTTTTTTTTTTTTAACACGTTGCTATTTAGGCAATTTTGAAACTAGAACTACAAAATTTCGGATTTTAATTCAGGGTTCGAATTGAAAAGACACGTGTTTAGGCATTTTTTTAAAAATGCAACCAATAAGGGGGTAAAATAGGGGACGAAAAAATGGATTTTCAAAAATATTTTACTGTTAAATCAAATTTAACTTCGTATATGGAATCTTGGTCAGGATTAAAATAACACGAGTTTCAGTAATTTTGCAAATTCAACAAGTAAGAGGGTAAAATAAGGGGATGAAACATTCTTTTTGAAAACACGTTGCTATTCAGACACTTTTGAAGCTAGAACTGCAAAAATTGACATTTGTGTTGTTGGTTAGATTTTGAAAAATACGTGTATCGATAGTTTTGGAAATTCAACCATAAAGGGTGTTAAATTGGAGAAGGGATGTTTTTCGAAAATCTGTTGCTATTTAGGCAGTTTTGAAGTTAGAACTACAAATTTTCGGATTTGGATTCGGGTTCGAATTTAAAAGACACGTGTTTCGGTAGTTTGGAAATTCTACCAATAAGGGGGTGAAATACGAAATGCAAAAAATTGATATTTAAAAATAGGCTATGTTGCTGTTTACTCAAATTTCAAGCTGTAACTACGAAACTTAGGATATGGACTTTTGATCAGGATTAAAAAAGAAACTAGTTTCGGTAATTTTGGAAATTCAACCATCAAGGGGATTAAATTGGAGAGTTTTTTTTTTTTCGAATATCTTTTGCTAGTAAGGCAATTTTGAAGCTACAACCACATAAATTGGTATATGTTTTCTTGGTCAGAATGAAAAATATACGTGTTTCGGTATTTTCAGAAAATTGATAATTTTGTGGGTGAAATGGGGGATGAAACATTTTTTTTAAAAATACGTTGCTACTAAGCCAATTTTGAACCGAGAATTACAAAAAATGATATGCTCATACTTGGTTGGAATTTGAAAAACACAAGTTGATGTATTTTTCTAAATTCAACCATCAAGGGGTGCATTGTAGTAAAATCAAATGTTCAGATATTTGTAAATCTTAAGTGACTTAACTACGGTCATCAGTCCCTAAGACTTACAAACTAATTAAACTAACTAACTTAGACTAAGTCATGCTAAGGACAACACAAACACCCATGCCGGGGCGAATCGAACCCCCAACGGCGAACAGCAGCGCGCACCGCAGCATGGTGCCTTAATACGCACGGCGATTCGGCCGCGGCTACAAGTAGTAGAACAATATTTCATTATGATAGTACTTAAGCTATAACTATGAAAATTTGTATTAAGAGGGTGCAGACCAACCAGTCTACGCATGCGAAGCAGCGGACTTTAAGCTAGTCTACATATATTTGTCACTTCATAACGGGACTGTCATGTGAAAATAAAATAAAAAAATAAAAAATAAATAAAAAAAAATATTACGTAGCAGCGAGTTGCTTAATTATTGTTATTATACCTATGAAATACAATTACGAAAAACTTTAATTGGAAAGAACACATACAAAAAATCGTGGGGAAGGCGATCCAAAGGCTATGTTTCAGTGACAGAACTCTAAGAAGAGTACTGCTGCGCGTCGTGGGATCTCCACCAAGCGGGACTGATGAGGAGAAAATGTTCAGAGAAGAGCATCTCGTTTCGTGGTATCGTGATACAGGAGCGAGACTAAAGGGAAATGATGCACGAGTTGGAGTGAAAGTCATTAAAAGAAAAGCGTTATTCGTTGCGGCGAGTTCTATTTGCAAGGAGAAAGATAACAGAATGTTGTTACTTGTAAATACATAGCAGAACTGGTATGACGTACTACTTGCAGCATGAAAGGCTAGAGTGACATTTTCTTATTCGCACTAAGATATATATTTTGACATTAGATGTTGCATATGCACCTGACCGTCAGGTATTGACGAATCCTTGGTCGCTTTCTGTAGACTGAGAGGTAGCTGCACACCGCAGAGAATTCTTGAATGTAAAATTCTTTCCATTCCATTTCTGTGTGGTGTGGTACTGAAATCTCGTGGTCAGAAACGTTTTCATTAGCTGCTTCACGATTTATTCAGGCATTCCAAGTCGGTAAAAGCTATCTTCCATCAAGTCGTAATAGCTTCCAACAGGTTACGGGACCCAGCACGCCCTTTGTTGACGACGGGTATCGGTTCTCGCACGGACACCCAAAGACATAGGAAGATTTTTTTTTTCAGAATCCCTTTTAATTTTATTTTGGCCAGAATGTCAAGGTTCAGTTTTGATCAGGCATATTACGTATTACATACTTTGACGGAAGACAACCTGGCAAAGTATATAACGCCTATTCAGAGTATGAAATGTAATTCAGTTTATGGTTTGCCTTTCCATTTTGAAATCCTATACATTACCTAGGCACAGGGCCGTCTTAATTATATTGGACGTCGGGGTGCGAAAAATCAGATAGCGCCTGTCCTCTTCTTCCCACCAAAAGGGGAAAAAACACAATTTTATTTTTATTTTCCATTTCTTCTATTTAATAATTACATAAAACACAGAAAGTTTTCAGACATTGAATTAAATTTTTCTGGCTTTTAAATCGGAAAACCATTTTATGATATCATCTGTTTTGAAATCTACTTTTGATTCGATTCTTATGATGGCCATATTCGTCAATCTGTTTTGGAGTATGGTTGATCTTAAATAGTTTTCTGTTATTATCAGTTTGGAAAATGACCGTTCGCCTCCTAATACTGTCATAGGATGTTGAAACATTTGGGAACACAGACATTAAATAAATGGAATAAATAAAATTTTACACATCAAGTGGAGTTGTTTCTTTTTTACTAAAAATAAAGCAATTTCAACTCATTGAGCAGTTTTTCTCCATCAATATCCGGTCTATTTTAATCATGTCGTTTTCAAAGACATGGACAAAAAGTTCCTTCGAATTCAAGTTCACATTCTAAATCTTCAGCAAGTAATTTGTTCAAATGAATTGTCTGTTCGGTACGATTCTAAATAGTTTTTAACCAGATATATCATTTTCACCGTCTCTGAAAGAATAACGCCAGACCTTTGCAGAATTTTGCTTACATTTTTAATTTTTTATAAAAAGTTGTTCCGTACTATAACTGAACATATGAACGTGTAAGACTTTAATTTTGACATTGATGCATTCGCCTTATTTCTTGCGTCACTGTCGTACTTGTCACATATAAAAATTGAGTACAATGCATCGTACATATATCCATATTAAAACGAAATGCTCTTCAAGCATCAATAATAAAATCCCATCGCGTATTTCAAAGAGGCTTTAGTGTCTAAGTAGGTATCTGGTTCATAATGGCATCCAAACGTGAAGCTGATACCTAAAGTCGTAGCTGTTCCGAAAGCTTCATGAGTCGTACTTGTAAACAATATCGCGCCTACATTTTTCCACTTAAAATGAATGATTGATGAGTAATTTTCAAAACTGGCAGTTTTCACATGGTATAAGGCGTTCGCCAGACGAAGTGTGTGAGTACTTACGGAACAAAACAGCTAAGGTCATCGATATATACTCTTACACACTACTTCAACTAGCTTACACTAACTTATTCTAAAGACTACACAAACATCCATGTTCGAGGGAGGACTCGAATCTCCGGCAAGAGCTGCCGCACCCTCCATGTCGACATGGTGCCTTAGATCTCGCGGCCATCCCCGCGCTTTACCAGCCTGGCACCCCCTAGGTACCGGCGATGGGGTGGCACGCACCCCTTGCACCCCCTTGTAAAGACGACCCTGCCTAGACATTCTATAGAAAGCCCGATTTCACACACTGTCGGTAACATCAATATCAGTTCTGCATCTACATCTACATACATACTCCGCAATCCACCGTAAGGTTGTGGCGGAGGGTACACTGTACCACTACTAGGCATTTCCTTTCCTATTCCACTCCCAAATAGAACGAGGAAAAAAAGAATGCCTATTGCCTCTGTGCGAGCCCTAATTTCCCTTATCTTATCTTATCAGTTGACCAATACTCAAAACGTGGTTGTACGAGCGTTTTATACGCAGCCTCCTTTACAAATGAAGTACTTATTCCCAAAATTCTCCCAAAAATCCGAAGTCGGCTGTCCGCCTTACAACTGTCCTTACATGTTCGTTCCATTTCGTATCGCTCTGCGATGTTACGCCTAGATATTTGAACGACGCGACTGCATCAAGAAGCTCACTACTAATGCTGTATTCGACCATTATGGGATTGCTTTTTATACTCATGCGCATCACCTTACATTTTTCTACATTGAGAGCTAGCTGCCATTCTTCGCACCAACTAGAAATTTCATCTAAGTCATCCTGTATGCTCTTACAGTCAGTTACAGACGACACCCTCCCATACACCACAGCATCATCAGCAAACAGCCGCAAATTACAAGTTACTCTGTCCATCAGATCATTTATATAGATAGAAAATAATAGCGGTCCTGTCACACTCCCCTGGGGCACGCCTGACGACACACTCGTCTCTGACGAACACTCGCCGTCCAGAACAACGTACTGCGTTCTATTACTTAGGAAGTCTTCCAGCCAGTCACAAATCTGTGAACCTATTCCATAAGCTCGTACCTTTGTTAGCAGTCTGCAGTGTGGCACGTTAAACGTACTATGAAAGCACGGAGTGAACTGAAATATGTTATGCAATTACCTCAGTTTTAGGTAAATGTCCTTGGAAAAAAGAGAGCGGGTGTAGTGGTTTACAACACGGCCGGCAGGAATCATAAGTCAGCTCTGCGTTAATAACGTTGTCGCCGCGAGCAGCGTTTCGTATAATCCGTTTTGTAAAATCCGACTTCAAAGGGCGCCGCATTCCTCTGCTTGTTGAAGGCGTGTGACGTCACGTCAGGCTGAAAGCGTCTGTGTCGCGCGGGGGGGGGGGTCTCGTTATTCCACTATCGATAGCGGAAGTAATTAGACTGCCACTTTCCCCTTTACATCGTTCTACAAGAACAACGGATAAATTAGGAATTTCAAGGCTTCATGGTACTCAGGTTATTAAAACGGGAATAAATTTGGCGTGCAATTATTTTCATAATCTCTACGGGCAATAAATGGTGTTCATTGTCTACATTCTAATACCCCAACAACTACTTGTATAAAAATTTACGAAAATGCCAGTGATTGATCATTTTGTATATCTGTTGTCATTACGAGTTTAAATCGTTGTTGGAAGTATCTTTCCATCCATTAACAGGGGTAATATGCGTTTTCATGCTTCTGCAGATGTCTTTTTTATTATTTTTATTTTTATTTATTTAAACAAAAATAACTAGCTGCTAGACGTAAATTAATACACATCGTTTTAAATCTCTTCCATATTTATTTATTTTCGAAGCAGTCAGTACACGTTTACAAAGCTTACATCAGAAACTGAAATACACAAAACTCGATTCACAATGTCACTCGACTGACACCATCACTGACCTCTACAGTCTCCCTAGTTGGGTTTATTTAAAGAGATCGTCAACAATTAAACATTTTAAATGATTGTAATAGTACTACATATTACAGGTTTCACTTAACGTTTGTAGAACTAAGTGGAGTTACAATCGGGATTGTAAAGATAACTAGCTTAAACCCGCGGCTCCGCTCACGTGTTGGTTGATTATGATAAGCGATGTTTCAGTAGTGTGCTATGAGATCAAATCACACGTGAGAATGCACTCGTTTCGAAGAATCCAATCACGAATTTCAACAATAATGTTAGTAATAATATCACAGATCGATCACTTGTTGTAATGCGCGAAACGTCAAACCGTTATTTTAAAGAGTTGTATTAAAAGAAATTCCTGTTTTACTGCTTTATTTATTTATTCTTATATTTCCTTATTCGTATGCTTATCCTTACGGAGAAAGAGCTGAAGATATTGTAGCACGCATAGACTAAAGATAAGGTCTGTGGCATCAAGTTCGGTGTATGTAACCTCCTTGCTATAGAGTGGCAAACGTCATCGCTGGCCTTCAGTCCGAATTTTTTAATAATTTGACGACTTTCAACCACCATATTTTCAACCTCCTTATAGCTATCGACATGGACTGATATGGTGTACAACGGACCATTCGTTTGCGTTCTGTAGTTTTCGCTGCAGAGCGAAAAACTAGCACACACACGCATAGAATTTTATATTCACCGGTAACTTTCCATCCCAATATACTCGCCCTTTCATCATTATCACCCCGCAAGCAACAATGCAACCAATAGAACCATTTTCAAAAAGTAAATATAATTTTCAAAGAGTGATTATTGTTGCGAATTTCCTGTAATATTCTTCAAATTACTAAATCTCTATCAGATCGCAATAAATCGTGCTCAAAACCTTCCTCAGGTATAAATTAGTAACTGTAGAAATATTTCAGTCTCTGCGTCTTGTTCGGACGTGATAAGCGTATACCGAACAGACACTATCCGACCGCCATAAAAGCGTGCCTAAAGCCTTCCCCGGGTAGACATTAGTAACTGTACAAATTTTTATCTCTTTATGTCTTGTGGTTCAGGCGTGATAAACGTACAACGAACAGACATTCACATTTATAGATATAAGTAGTGAAATTTACATTACTAGTTCTGAACACATGATTTGTTTACAATACTTGGTGTATAATTGTAACTAACTTTTTACTGAGTGTGATGCTTGAGATATTCACAGAAACCTAATGAAGAAAGTTGTGTGATAATGTATTTCAAGATAATAATAGATCTTCTTCCGAAAACGAACACATGGTAAGGTTGTGATTGTTAATTCAATATTTTGTATAAATCAGATTCTGTACCAGTCGGTAATACTTTCAGATAATTTTCTATTACGTTGCTCTTGATTTCTGCTGGCTAGATGTCTTTTAACTTCAAAATTCCATAATTTACAAGAACAATATGTTTTTATTTGAACAAAAAAATGTTCAATTGTTTGTTAAGCTTATAGGACTTAACTACGGGGTCATCAGTCCCTAATCTTACAAACTACTTATGAACTACTTACGAACTAGGACGGCACAAATATCCATGCCCGAGGGGGGATTCGAACCCCCGATCGTAGTGGCCATGCAGACCGTGACTGAAGCGACTCAGTCTCCTCGGCCACCGCGGCCGGCTTTTATTTGAACAATAAATACCTTTTAACATAGCAGCGGCGACGGTCGTGCTGGTAGTGAAAGTGTTGTGTGTGTGTGTGTGTGTGTGTGTGTGTGTGTGTCTTAGAGAGGGAGAGAGAGAGAAATAACGTGTACAGGTGTTTGTCAGCCTGCGCATGTTTGAAGGTTTGTTGCGTCTGGCTTGTGTCGCAGACAGCTGGGAGGCGCGAGAGAGAAAGTTAGCGGTAAACTGGTTCGCTGTGAGTAACCGCAACGAACCTGACGACATTCCGCTTCCTAGGACAAAGCCAGCAAAGACAATAAACTTCCTCATACCTCTTCGCCCTGCGTGTGCATAATTCGTTGCTCTTTATTTAATTATGATAAAATGCTGCTACCTCATAGTGTGGTGTGCAGTGTTTCATCCATTACTTTTCTATACCTAATCTACACACGATACTCCTCAAAAAGTTCAAAAATAACACTAAATTACGGTTGTGCAGTACATAGCATTATGATGAATGGAAACAGGTCATATCAAGATATTATACGTTTTACTGTATTTGTTCATATATACTCTGTCGGAAAACAACTGTAAAACCTTCAAAAACTGTGTTCAGGGGCACCAATATAATGTGCATACTGTTAGCAGTATTGCGAAATACGAGCGTATTCAAACTCCGCTACATTACGATAATCGAATATTGTATATAATACAGCCTACACAAATAATGACGAAGTATTTAATATACGCTAGATAAAGAACATAAACTATATACAGGTATGACACTTCAAGGCATATTAAAACTGTGTGCCCGTCCGACATTCGAACCCAGGACCATTGCGAAAGTGAAGGTGTGAGGACGGTTCGTGAAACTTGCCAGGGTAGAGCTCATGCCCGAGAAATAAAGAGCTCCCATTCCGGCAACAGTTTTAATTATCAGCCCACTCTCCGGTGTAGAGTGAAAATGTCATTCAACCGGGTGATCAAAATGTCAGTATAAATATGAAAATTAATAAATCACGGAATAATGTAGACAGAGAGGTAAAAATTGACACACATGCTTGTAATTACTTGGGGTTTTATTAGAACAAAAAAAGGGTCCAAAAATGTCTGACAGATGGCGCTTCATCTGATCCCAAAAACAATAATTAGCATAACAAATTATGACAAATCAAAGATGATGTTCTTTACAGGAAATGCTCAATATGTTCACCATCATTCCTCAACAATAGCTGTAGTCGAGGAATAATGTTGTGAACAGCACTGTAAAGCATGTCCGGCGTTATGGTGAGGCACTGGCGTGGGATAGTGTCTTTTAGCATCCCTAGAGATGTCGGTAGATCACGACACATTTTCGACTTCAGGTAACCCCAAAACCAATAATCGCACAGACTGAGGTCTGGGGACCTGGGAGGCCAAGCATGACGAAAGTGGCGGCTGAGCACACGATCATCACCAAACGACGCGCGCAAGGGATCTTTCACGCGTCCACCAATATGCGTTGGAGCGCTATCCTGAATCAAAAAAAGTACGTTCCAACAGGTGTTTATCAGGCAGGCTGGGGATGATGGGACTCTGTAACATATCGGCGTACCTCTCACCCGTTACGGTAGCAGTTACAAAACCAGAATCACGCAGTTCATCGAAAATAAAAAGATAAAAATAAATAAATAAATAAATAAAAAATAAAAAAAAGCGCTGATAACTTTTCTTTTTTTCTTCTAATAAAACCCCATATCATTCCAAGCATGTGTGTCAATTTTAACTCCTCTATCTACATTATTCCGTGTTTTATTAAGTTTAGTTAGTGACTATTAGCAGTAGCAGTGATGAACATTGTGGATCATTCACGTGCTCGCTGTTAATGTAATGAGTGTAGTTTAATGGAACAATTAATTCTTTGCAGAACTGGAACTTGTGAAAGTATAAAAAATTCATTTTCAATAGGGTTTAGGTAACGTTAGACGTGAAATGTTTCGTACAACTTCTTCATGTAACTATTTTGCAGAGAAGAATTAATGTTTTCTCGACTTTCTCTCATCTCGCTCAACCTCATTCCTGTATTACATTTTCTTGTTTTATGTTGAAAAGACAGATTTAGAATTCATTATTTAGAAGCGCAACACATTTGATGTTACTGTATCTAAACCGCAGACATACGATTCACACGACTCTTAATGAATTGATTTAATACTATGGAGTTGTCATCTCATGTTCTATTTGGCGCTTTACTTTTGTGCGCTTCATGTCTTGTAGTGTTGGAAGTCTCATCGCAATAAACGAAAGAGTCAGAACGTAATACTTCCTTCATTTTCTCCTTCATTTAGTTCGTAATATAAGCCTGGTTAATCGTACCTTTGACGTACTTCCACAAATAATATCAAGTAAATGTTCCTCCTCAGCGACGTTCATGTACAGAAAGGCATTCTTTGGTTCATATTCTTACTCTAGATTGTGAAAGGATGAGATGTACCTAGCCGGCCGCGGTGGCCGAGGGGACTGAGGCGCTCCAGTCACGGTCCGCACGGCCACTACTGTCGTCGGTTCGAATCCCCCCCCCCCTCGGGCATGGATATTTGTGTCGTCCTTAGAATTAGCTAGTTCATAAGTAGTTTGTAAGTTTAGGGACTGATGACCCCTTAGTTAAGTCGCATAAGCTATACAAACTTTTTTTATTATTATTATTTTTTTTTTTTTTTTTTTTTTTTTTTTTTTTTTTTTTTTTGTGAACCGATTTCAACCAAACTTGGTACTCACGTATCTCAAAAGCAAAGAAATGTCTCTGTGGGCGTAAGAACCACCTAGGACATATACTTATAACTGCCACAACATTTTGCAACGTTCCACAACTCCTAAACTGCTGGACTGATTTCAAACAAACTTTATACAACTACTCTTAACACCCAGGAAACAGTTGCTAGGGCGGTAAAAATTACCTATGACACAGTTTAGGATATATGACATCATAAACAATGACCATGCAATGAAGGCTTTCATGGCCGAATACCATATCTGCTGGTAGATGCATGAAAAACGAGACCTTATACATACACCATTGAGAATGAACCTGATTCATACACTATTGAGAATGAGAGCACTTACGTCTAGCAACAAAATTTACATATAACTAGCTTATGATTACCCGCTAAGCTGGGTTAAAGTTTCGTATCAGTAGTTTTATAAATGTATTATTGAATGGGAAAAAACTGCAGTGAGAGACTTTGCGTTTAGTTCTTTTTATTATTTTTTTATTTGTACACATTTCTTACATCCAAAATGTTTACATTAAATTACATTCATATAAACTATATTTGATGTTTGGTTGAAGGCGCATACACATATAATTATATTTTGTGCTACTCCGACACGTGAAAATGCTTTAGGAGGATCATTAATTTACTGCCCGGATCAGCACTAATTGTTTATATCATCACTGACATAATGAATTATGCTCCTCATTCTACGTGACAAATTTTTCAAAAATCATTGAACGGCCGTTGCCAACATCAGC
The DNA here is from genome assembly GCA_026315105.1 of Locusta migratoria. NCBI lineage: Eukaryota > Metazoa > Arthropoda > Insecta > Orthoptera > Acrididae > Locusta > Locusta migratoria. The sequence continues at coordinate 365,035,583 of CM048750.1, read as the reverse complement.
ACACTACGCCGATGCCATAAGTACAATTGTACCCCTTGTTGTAGTCTGTTAGACCACAGTTATGAGAATGAAAAAACCGAGCATCGGCATCTGTTATTTATTTGATGTGCTATGTAACTAATAACTCAATTTGTCCTTTCCTGTACTATGGCGTTTTCTACGAGTTTCTAAACATGACGAACTCAAAATGTAATGAGGATTGGCCTACACCGAAATCAGAAAGGAAACTACATAAATTCGATTTTCCTTGCAATGAATTCTTATGTAAATATATTCAAAGAATCCATATGGAGGTAATTTTGGAACTGGCAATGCAATTTTATCACTTGAACAGCATATACTTATATATGACTTACGAACTTTCCATCACAGACATGCATTAACGTATGTCTACAGTCTGTGTATTGCAGTGAGCTCAAAGATAATATAGAGATGGTACTGTGTATTATGAAACCGTGATGCTCGACGTATATTTGTCTCTCTAATCCAGTTGTCAGTATTTTGATCCTAAGCACTACAGTTGTCTTTCCAGTGTTTATATTGAGATCATTGGTGAATTGCCAGTGTAGTTAATGCTCAGTTAATGTATGTCTGTGTTTCCCACTGTTTTATCTTTGCGTCTTTTAATCTTGACAATCAACATAGTTCTTCTTATTTATTTATTTATTATTTACTTTTACAGACGATATGTATGCTATACTATTTGTGTGTACTATAACTTACTGACAATCAGGCAGTTCAATCCTACGGAGAATAAAATATTTTAATGTGGCAGCGGCGAAGCTTGTTGTTGTTCTTGGTGGTGGTGGTGATGGTGGTGGTGGTGGTGGTGGTGTGTGTTTGTGTGTGTGTGTGTGTGTGTGTGTGTTTGTGTCATGGAGAAGAGAGAGAGAGAGAGAGAGAGAGAGAGAGAGAGAGAGAGAGAGAGAGAGAGAGAGAGAATAACGCATGCAGGTGTTCGCCAGCCTGCTCATGTTTGATGGTTTGTTGAGTCCCGTTTCTGTAGCAGACAGCTGGGAGGCGCGAGAGAGAAAGTTTGCGGTAAACTGGTTCGCTGTGAGTAATCGCTACGAATCTGACAACATTCCACTTCCTAGCACCATGCCTGCTAGCGTGTAATTCTCTGTTCTTCATTTAATTATGATGAAATTCTGAATCAAATGTTCAGATGTTTGTTAAGCTTATGGGACTTAAACTACGGGGTCATCAGTCCCTAAACTTACAAACTACTTACGAACTACCTTATACTAAGGACAGCACAAATATCCATGCCCGAGGGGGGATTCGAACCCCCGACCGTAGTGGCCGTGCAGACCGTGACTGGAGCGCCTCAGTCCCCGCGGCCACCGCGTCCGGCTGAAATTCTGATACCTCATGGAGCGCTCGCACAGTGTACTCTGCTATATTTCATCCACACTTATCTATACCTTATCTTTACACGACGCTGCTCAAACAGTTCAAATATGACCATGATACCATGGTGAATGGCACCAGAGTTGTTTTAACATTGTATAACATTTACAGGTTTATTCATATAAATACGTCGAAAACCGTAAAACCTTCAATAACTGAGTTGAGTGGCACCTGTGTAATGTGTACACTGTTAGTGTTGTCAACTACGAGCATACTCAGACTGCACTACAACATTGAATATTGAGTAAAATATAGCCTACGCAAATTAATGTCGAAGTATTTACTATTCATTGGATAAAGAACATTACTAACAGGTAGTCGTCAAAAGCAATATCTTGTAACGATCGAAAAGTCAACAACGTTTCAGCCGACCAGTTGCATAAAATGGTTTACACGCATAAACGTTGACCTAGGTTTCGGCAAAAGTAATTTTGCCTTCTTCAGAAGTATACATAAAGCTCACATTAAAAAGTTGTTAAATAAAATGTGGCTGACTCCTTGTCAATAGGTTAAAAAGTAAAATTTAAAGCAATGTCACATCATAAAATTGTGGAGCACGTCCACACACAGGTCGAGTAAGCACTGCGTAGACTACTTTAGCTACGTTACTCCAAGAACAGAACGCACACGCATGCCCCAAGGAGGCCTCGAACCGCAGACTGTGGTGCTGGGCGGTCTCAGTTGGCAGGGGGATTGAAGTTCAGAATTTGGGTTGGTAGGGAAGCGTGTCTGGATAGCCTAATTCGATAAGGTGACCACTGGCCTGAAGAGGGACCCAGGGTTCGAATCCCTGTGCAGCGCACAGATTTTGAACTTCGCTGTTTAATTTATTTCAACGCCCAGAAACAGTCGAAATGTTTCAGTATTTCTAATTCGTAAAAATATGGCTATTAATCTCAAATGGTGTGTTGAAATGTTTGTTAAGCTTAAAGGACTTAACTGCGGGGTCATCATTCCCTAAACTTACAAACTACTTATGAACTACGTTATACTAAAGACGACACAGACATCCATGCCCGAAGGAGGATTCGAACCCCCGACGGGGAACGGGCTTGCGCATCGCAGCACAGTGTCTCAATGCTCTCGGCCGCTCCACCGCGGCAGCAAAAAATGGTATCAGTTTTTTGGACATGTCCGAAAAAACAAACATATAAGTAATTCTAGAAATAATGTTGCAAACGTTGTTCATCTCTGCGTGAAGAACAAACTCAGAATTTCTTCGGACAGAAGTGCCATCCGACCGTCGCTGGGTTTCACAAATGTATCACTAACGGTGTTGAGAATCGTAGCGGAATTACGCTAGTTCAGCGAAGTCTTTTGACGCTTGCGGCGTGGCGGCGGAATTCGAAAACTGTTACAAATGTTGCGTAATTGAAAGTCGTTTGACTATAGTGGCGGAATTCCAAAATTGTTAAAACTGTGACGGAAGAAATTGCGTAATATGAGCATTTTAACACCCTGGGACTGGCAACAATTCGTAAGACACATTTCCAGAAAGTATATTGTTCATAATATGGAACTTAAGATTTAAAAAGTTTTAATTCACTTTATGCCACAAAAGATTCTGAAAGGACTCCCCTTGTTCAGAGAAAAATGAGTTTGGGGAACGACCATTTTTGTTTTCAAAGCGAAGCAGAAAAACATGGCAGTTCTGTTCTTCAAAACATCTTGATGGTGACAACAAACAGGCCGACTTCGTTAGGTTACGCGGACGTGGACATACGTTTCCAGCAGATTTGAATTAATTCTAACATGTCCCAAGACCTATTTCGCTGCAGTAATATAATAATTTAATGGCACTTTTGCCATATATCCCGTTTGTCGTGCATTTCATCAGAACATAGAACATACACATAATACAAACATAACAGACTATCCAGAAGAAGACATAGACGTGATTTAGGACCAAATGTGACATTTATATTCGTACAGCAAGTTGTATCACAACTTACAATGAAATTAATGTGACTGAGTAATATTATTCGTTAAATACCAAGAGATCTATACCAAGCAACTCAGCATGTTTATGAGAGGTATAGAACACCATTTCCATTATATATCTGCCAAACTGGTACAAAATGAAGAAAGCCTGTTACATGTGAAGCAACGTGATACCGTTCAAAGCGTAAACTGACCAAATTTATTTACGTTGATGCTGTTAATAGGCAAGATATTTAAGGACGAACACAGTAAAACACCTTCAAACTGCTCTCCTGTAAAATGCAGTAAATGTGACCCAGTGTCCTATACCTCCGACCCACAGATATAGCTCCAACATAATGTAAGTCAAGAGAAGGGATTGGTAGCTAATAAAACACGAGACACGTCAGCTGTAAATTACTATATTTTACATATAATTTATAACAGGTTTTATAGTTGTAAAGTCGGCCATCTGTACAGGAATTGCATTTTATCTGAGGCGTGGCGAAGGCTGCAGCATTCTGCTGCAGAGGTGTTGTCAGTGCTGAAGGTCGGGTTGTCGCTCCGTGTCGCCGTGGAGTGGCAGAAACAGCGGCGCCATTCGTCATTCCTCACTGGATCCGTCACTCTGCAGCTGCTAAACGAGGCAAACAGAAACACACAGGTTAACGCACGCGTACACACAGGCGCGCAAGTGCAAGTTAGCTAGGAGTTTTCGCGAATCCAGGACAAAACACAGGAAGAAAGCGCAGGGTCTCCCGCTTTTCGCGAGCGGTCCCCTTAACCCCTAGCACTAACGGGTTCGAGTCCCGGCCCGGCACAACTTTTCATGTGTCACCATTTGGTAGAACATCTATACCTTATACAGTGACGCAATGTGAAATTCGCTATTGCTAAATAATATTGATAAATATATCATCACTGTAAATCGTCACCATACAGTTATTTAACAGATGCCTAAGAGAGGCAATGACGATAACAGCGTAGGTTAATGCCTCGTTGTTTTCATTCTCCCTGATGCAGGAATACAGATTAAGCTACGAGTGCTAAGGGATGAATGTAGTTGACTCATAAGTGCAGTCAGTGTGGCATATGGAAGTTTGCGACGGTCCTGGGGTCGTGTACGCGTAGCCTAGTAGTTAAGGCGACCGCTAGCGAAACGCGGGAAACCCGGGTTCGAGTCCCGGCCCGGCACAAATTTTCATTTGTCACCATTTGGTAGAACATATAAAGAGACGCAATGTGAAATTCGCTATTGAGAAAAAATATTGATAAAGGATGTTATTTACTTGTATAAATACTGACCTATATTTCATTGTTGTTTTTTCTTCAAGTACGGAAGTAGATCTGAGAAAATGGGGTATGAAAAGACATTTGGAGTACATTTTTGTATTTAGATATTCGAGAGACGTTGCGTAGTCACAGCCAAGGGATGTTTTCAGAACGTAATTTCCAGTGAAATGTGAATCGGCAAGTCATCGAGTAAAGCATAAGTCATATCTGGAGTTGTAGGGCTGCTACTGCACCTTATCTTTACAAACAACTAGCTGAAAACCCGGCGTTGCCCGGGTATTTATTTATTTATTTATTTAGGCCTTGAGTTTAGCTTGTGTAATCCCTTCTCTCCGCTTTTACAAAAACACGTTATTTTTATAGGAGAATATGTAAGAAATAGGACTGTCTTAAATAATGTAAAAAAATTATAATTGCTGTATCCAGACAAAGAAAAGAAGTAATCGCAATACAAATCATATGTAATATTCATACATTCATTTAATTCGAAACTTGACTATAAACAAATTTTCTTGTTACCTGCACACAATTTAATGTTAATACATTCTTTGTTGAGGACACCCCTGAGCAAGCGTTATAAAATTGTCTATATGAGAAACATGGATATGTTTTAATAGATTGCCCTCTGGTTTATTAATCGTAATACACGATGCAAGTCTCACTGGAAACTGCAGTTAAAAGGTAGCTCTGGCGGAAATAAAGTGTACTCGCTGAATGTACACTGTTACTTTTTCTTCCTTTCCCTATAGCTCTACAGAAGTGCATTGCTTTCGCCAGCCGTATGTTGGTTCAAAGTTGCCAATAGCACTGTCAGCTTACAGGAATGTACTTAAGTTGACTAGAATACAGGAGTGTCTTAGTAGTGAATACGTAAGTTTATTAAAATGTGATGCACGATGTGACGGGATTTCACCCATCACAGTGTATATGGTCGCATATTTATAAGAATTACTAGATGAGCCTGTGAACTTCGTATCACTTACCTCTTAATATAAACCATATTAATTTAAATAAGATGTATTTTATAAACAGTAGCTTTATAAAGACATCATCAGATAGTCTAAGTATCGGCTCGATAGTGGGCGAAAAGAGAGGGCAAATCGCGCACACATGTCCAGGATAATGTTCATATCACGTTCATGGAAGTTCAGGGAAGGTTTAAATTGCGAGGAAAATTTAGATTTAAAACATGTAAAATAATGACTTGTTTGTTGTGTTGGGTGCGTTCAGAAACATACTTTCATAGAGTGAAGTTCGCTTTACACGATCTGAACCTGTGTACGAACTTTCAAAGATAGAAATGAATTTCTTTCCGCTAGTCTCGCTAGTCTCAGCTGAACCGATTTGGCTATAAATAATTACTTAAACCACAGAATCTATTGCGATGAAATCTGGTGTGGAAATGGCTTGAGCGTTGAAGCAGCGGATAAGTTACTTTAGGAAGTGTGTACTTCAAGATATTTTTTGATTTGAAGTATATACAGCGAAATATCAAACAATATTTACTCTCTGGAAAAGCTATTTACTCCTTACATGTAGTTATCTAGTCGTCCCGGCAATGCTTCGCAATTGCTAATATGTATGTACCCTTACTTTGAACGTCAAATGTGCAAAATTTTATCGCAATCGTAGAAATGGTATCGATATCCCAAAGAAAATAGCTGTTTCAGTTTTCCACAAATTTTCCTATTTTCTGGCCAACTATTCCAAACTTTTACTTCACTCAAACCGTCCTCTGGCTTTGAACGTCGAATGTGCAAAATTTTATCGCTATCAGATCAATGGTATTGACATTTCATAGAAAAATCTATTTCTGATTTTCCCGGAAACTTTTCCAAATTTTTATTTGATAAGAACGTTACTCTTGCTTTGAACGTCAAATAAGTAAATTTTTATCGCAATCAGACGAATGATATTGATATCCCATTGAAAAAGGCTCTTTCGGTTTCTCGCAAATTTTCAAATTTTCCGGTAACGTTCCCAAATTTTTACTTCATAAGGACCTTCATCTTATTTATTTCATACAAACCTTGTCCTGTCAAGCAGTACTCAAGTGATGCTCTTAGAACCATGTGCTAATTGATTTCTGTTCATAGAAAAAAATCGCTTTCGGTTTTTTCTAAATTGTTCTACTTTTCCAAATTTTTATTTGATGCGAACCTTCCTATTGCTTTCAACATAAAATTTACAAAATTTTATCGCAATTGGACGTACGGTATTGATAGCTCACTGGAAAAAGCTGTTCCAGTTTTTCCCGATTTTCCTCTTTTCCGGACAACTTTTCCATATGCTATCACACTTTAACTCTTCCCTGGACTTACACGAATATTTCATGACTAAAATTAGTCATATCGGTTCAGCCGTACACGAGTTTTAGCGAGACTAACGAACAGCAATTCATTTTTATATATATAGATAGATATGATGTACAATTTTATAGTGTTGCACTTATATATTCATTCGTATGCTATATGTCGGTAAAATCTATTCAGAATGCATTTAATAGCAAAGAAGTTACAGATTACAATCCGATGCGTGATGGAGCGTTTTCCGTAAACGTTACTGTTTATGTCCTCATATCTGATGAACTACGTGTATTACTGTGATAAAATTTCCAAGATAAATTCAGCTGTAGTAAGTATACTGTCTACACAATTTCCTGCGAGTATAAATTGAGGTGCAGAAATTATAAATGGATACGTCATAACGGATGCCACAGTTTACTTCCACGAACAGCCGGAAAAGTAGTAAGCGAGAAAATGTTTTCCTTAAAATATTTTGATTTGGTTGTCTGGGAGAAAAGGTACAATAAAGATTAGAAATTAAAGTTTGTTGTAAGTCGCTAAGTACTCACATTCTTATACAGTGTATGAAGAAAGTCTCATCTCGTGGCAGTTTCTTTACGACTTTTATTGTTTATTACATCTCCAGAACCATGTGTCATGTGTGGTTTTTACCCCTACAGAAATTTGTATCTTATCGTGAGGAATATGTATATTAAATTTGGTTGAAATCGGTCCAGTGGTTTAGGACTAAATGTGCAACATTGTCGTTTGATGCAGCAGTTTTTCCACACAACTTATTGTTTATGACGTAATATCTCGTGATCAATGTGTTGTACTTGATCCTTACAATTACGGCGACAGTCCTCGTGGATTGAAGCTTACGCATGCAAAATATTATAAAGATTGGAACAATACTGTAGATTTGTATGCAACACGTACACACAAACACACGGACACACTGGTTTATATAAAAAGAACTAGCTGAAAACTCGGCGTTGCCCTGGTATTTATTTATTTATTCCTGCCTAGAGTTAGTACTTCTCCTACCCTTCTCTCTCTGTCCATCTTTTATTTTTCTAAAAATATGTTATCTCTATCGGAGAACATATAAGAAATAACGCAGTCTTGGATAATGTGCAAAATAATAAGCGCATTATTCAAACAAAGAAAGATAGGTGTCAAAATACAAATGACATATAAAATCACACGATCTCATATTTATTCAGTTACATGTTTCAGGTATGTATTCATTTGTATAGATACTGCATGTCTGTAAAATTTCTTGGGAATACAATTGGTGATAAAGATTACTACTTAGTGCGTGATAGGGCGGTTTTCTATGAACGTTACTCTTTTATGTGCTCTTACCTCATGAACTACAGGTCACACTGTGCTACAATTTCGGAGGCACGTTCAACGATATCTGTGTACATTTCCTATAAAATTTCCTGCGGCTACAATTTGTAGTGTAGAAAATATAAATTGTAACGTCATTCCGAATGCCGTAGTTTTACCCCATAAACAGCGGAAAAGTCGTAAGCGAGAAACTTTTTTCGTTTCATCATTTTACTATGGTTGCCAGCGAGAAAAAGTTTAATAAAGGTTTTAAATTATGTATAAAGTTTGTTGCAAGTCGCTAAGTACTCTCACTCTCTTATAGTGTGTTTGTAAAGTCTCATCGTATTATGGCAGTTTCTTGCAACTATAGTTATATCTCTTGAACCATGTGTCGTATGTGGTTCGTACTCTTATAGAAGATGTTATCTCACGTGAAGAATATGTATACCAAATTTGGTTGAAATCGGTCCAGTGGTTTAGGAGAAAATGAGCAGCATTGTCGCTTATGGCAGCAATATTCACGCGCATCTCATTGTTTATGACGTCATATCTCGTGAACTATACATCGTATGTGATTCTTACACTTACGGCGACCGTCCTCATGGATGGAAGCTTACGTGTACAAAAATTCATAAAGATTGGAACAAAACTGCAGATTTGTATACAAAACGTAAAATATACGGACACTCTGCTTTATATATTAGAAGAACTAGCTGAAAACCCGGCGTTGCCCAGGTATTAATTTATTTAGTTATTTATTTATTCTAGCCTTGAGTTAGTACTCTTATTCCTTCTCTCTCTGTCCATCTCCTTCTTTCTAATAATTGCAGAACGACATGTTGACCATAGCTGTTTTTTAATTCTCAATGCTACAGGTTTCGGTTACTTACCATTGTCAAGCGTTATCAGAGATTAGCTAATAGCTTAACATGTCGAGATTAGCTAATCTCTGCTAATGCTTGCCAATGGTAAATAACCGAAACCGGTAGTATTGAGAATTAAAAAACAGCTATGGTCAACATGTCGTTCTTTCGTTCTTCAATTATCTGAAAGCTGTTATTCCCCATCTATTCACCTTTATATATTTCTAATAACATGTTATATTTATCGGAGAATATACCGTTTATTAATCGTAATAGAAAATGCAAGTCTCATTGGAAACGGTATTCTCTTGAAGTTAAGAGCCAGATCTGTCGTAAATAATGGGTATTTGTTGCTTGTATTCGGTTTCATTCTCTTCCTCTCCTCGTAGCTATATAGAAGGCTATTGCTATTGTCTGCATCCGTGTGCGCTTCAGAGCTCAAAGTTAACAACACCATTGTTTTGCAGAGGTGACACCTCCCTCTTTCACCTTCGCCATAGACTCCCCCCTCCACCTATACACATCAAAGGCATTAGGTCCTATTTTATCATTCAATATTGAAATTAAATATATTTTATTTCATGTTTTGTAAATTGTTTTGGAAACACCCCCCTCCCCAGGAAGAAAAAAAGTACTAATTTTTAACCCCCTCCCCCTCAGAAATTTCAGTGGCGCACTTTGCGTCGTGACCCCCCCCCCCCCCCCCCCTTTTCTGCTACTGTCAGCTTTCCAGGAATTTACTTAAGCTGACTGGAATACGTGTTGTATGATGTGACAGGTTTATGGGACTTAACTACGGGATTATCAGTCCCTAAACTTACAAACTACTTATCAACTAGCTTATACTAAGGACGGCACAAATATCCATGCCCGAGGGGGGATTCGAATCCCCGACCGTAGTGGCCGTGCAGACCGTGACTGGAGCACCTCAGTCCCCTCGGCCACCGCGGCCGGCGACAGGTTTTTACTCATAGCATTATATACACCGCGAAGGAGTAGCTGAGCGGTCTCGAGCGCCACGTTGCGAATCGCGCGGCCTCCCGCGTCGGAGGTTCGAATCCTTCCTCGAGCATGCGAGCATGGATGTTTCTGTCTTTAGTATAAGTTAGTTCATATGTAGTTTCTATGTTTAGTCCCATAACTTTAACAAGTATTTGAACATATAAGCAGTATAAACGATCTCATATTTATTGTATTATATGTTATACAGTTATATATTTTTGCACTTATATATTGATTTGAATAAGTGCTGTATCTCGGTAAAATCCGTTGCGAACAGAGTTAGTTGTAAAGATACAATACATTGAAATCTGATGCGTGATTGGGCGGTTTTCCATGAACTTTACTGCTCATGTGCTCATATCTCATGAACTAAATGTGGTAGTGTTATACAATTTCAACTATATGTGTGTATACTGTCTGTAAAATTTCCTGCGCTTAAAATTTGTAGTGTAGAAATTATAAACTGTAACGTCATACCGAATGCCACAGTTTTGCTCCATGGACAGCGAAAAAGCAGTAAGCGAGAAACTTTTTTCGTTTCATTATTTTAATGTGGTTGTCAGTGAGAAGAAGTTTAATAAAGGCTTGAAATTATTTTTAAAATTTGTTGCAAGTCGCTAAGTACTGTCATTCTCATATAGTGTATTTATAAAGTCTCGTCGCATTATGTGGCAGTTTCTTGGAAGTATATTGTTTATGACGTAATACCTCTGGAACCATTTGTCTTATGTGGTTCGTACTCATACAGCAATTGTAATCGCACGTAAGGAATATGTGTACCAAATTTAGTTGAAATCGGTCCAGTGGTTTAGGAGAAAGTGAGCAGCAATGTCGCTTAATGCAGCAGTTTATCGCGCATCTCATTGTTTATGACGTCATATCTCCAGAACAATGTGTTGTAAGTGATTCTTAAGTGGATTGAAGGTTACGTGTACAAAATTTGATAAAGATTGGAACAAAACTGTATATTTGTATGCAACACGTACACACAAACAAACCCACGGACACTCTGATTTATATAAAGAATTAGGAGACATTCTGAGTATCTGTCTTAGACTGTTCGCGGATGATGCCGTCATTTATCGGTTAGTGAAATCAGATGAAAATGAAAAGCAGCTGCAAAATGATTTAGATATCTGCATGTAGCCAAATTGGCTATTGACCCTAAATAAATGAAAAATGTGAAATCTTATATACGAGCACTAAAAGAAGTCCATTAAACTACAAAAGATCAAACACCCAAATCTACAGCCTGTAAAGTCAACTAAATACATATGAATTAGAATTAAAAGCAACTTTCATTAGAAACAACCCAAAGAAAATATTTTAGGGAGGGAGAAAGAAAGATACTTTTCATTGGCTGTACACTTAGAAGATTATCTACTAAAGATACTGCCTACACTGCAGTTTTGTGTCCTTGTTTGTTCATTATTACTGCGCATCGTCGGATCTTCGCCAGTTGGAACTGACGGAAGATATAGGGAAAGTTCCCAGAATGGAAGCTAGACTTGTATTATCGCGATATAGAGGAGAGAATCTCAGAGAAATGATGAGAGTTGGTGTAGAAAATAGGCATTTTTAGTTGTGGCGATCTATTTGCAAAATTTATTTCACCAACTTTGTCCCCAGAATGTGAATATATTTTGTCAGCACCCACCTACATAAGCAGACATGATCATAATAATAAGAGAATCACATCTAAAATTGAATTTAGGTGTTCCTGTTTCCCTAGCGCTGTTAGATAATGTAACGGAAGACAAAAATTTTGAAAGCAGTACGTTAAACCCTCTACCAGGCACATAAATTTGATTAGCAGAGTAAGTATGTGGATGTGCAATTTTCGGTCGAAGAGAGTCGATGAAATCGGCTTGCTTTTTTTCCCGTTGGGGTCTAAATGCTACGAAAAGCTGCAGTTTTAGTTCACTCTTTGGCTCTCTACTCGTAGCCAATGATGGTTTCTACACAATCTACGTAAATTCTTTCACGTTGTAGTTGAAAAGATAGCGTTCGCCATATTCAATACCTAGGCTAACAAACTGACTTACGCTAAGAAAACACACAGATATATGCCCGAGGGAGGGCGTTCATGCATAATAACCCTCTCTGCATATCACAGTACTACACCGTGGCACTGACAATAAGCCCAGAAAGGAACTGAGCGTTCATAGACTGTATCAGATATCGCGTGTGCTCTTCCGTTCCCTCTAGCGTAATCTCCTGTTCAGAGATACAACCGAGCGATTGTGAACACGGGCGAATTGTCCACGAATACGCATTCGCTCGTGCTTCAGTTCCTTCCGCGCCGCTGAAACCGGGATTAATATTTCCCGCCCCTGTTAGCACAATGGTTGCGCTACCACTTGACAAATGCTATACCAATTCCGAGTTGAAAACTAGACATAGTTAACGAAACTATTGTAGAGCATTGCATCTCTCGTTCGAGAAACAGTTTGTAGAGTGAATTTCACCTAAAAGGTGCTCCGCAAATATTGATGAAAGGGAAAGTGCCACTGATGTGCGGTTTTTACAGGTGTGATTGGTTTTTTAGGGGCCAATAAAGAGATTTTAATAAAACAGAGATATTGTAATTTTTGTGAAAACATATCCTATTTTAAATGTAACAATGTCTGTTGCCAGTTACAAACTAAAAGTAGTGTAAATTACAATGTTAGTGTGTTTTGCAGGACTCTAGTCCTATTAGCTTCCGAGATATCGTATTGTCGTAAGTTTCTAATCCGACACTACTTTTTGTCCCTTGTAACCAGCATAGGTGCTCGGTAGGACGTTAATGCGTTTGGTTATATCGTGCTCCTTGATAGTATTTCGACTTGCTACTTAGTGTGTGGCATTCCAGAGCGTAAGTTGTGCGTGAGCGACGTGATTTGCTTATGCAGCAAAGGTCGAAATGCTCACGATGTATGGAGTGTGTAGTAAGAACGCAGTTCGTGCTTCTAAGTGTGAGCGAAACTAGTTTAATTGCCATTTCGTCAATTAATTTGGCAGCCTCTTCAACCAATGATTGTGGTAGTGTAACACCTACACTACGTAACAGAAGGAAACAAGTGACGACCGTGGCGAACCAGCTATTTCTTTAGAGGGAGGGCATTAAAATTGCTACACCATGAAGATGACGTACTACACGAAAGTTAACCGACAGGAAGAAGATACTGTGATATGCAAATGATTAGCTTTTCAGAGCATTCACACATAGTTGGCGCCATATTAGCAGAATATAGAATCGGTGGGTTCAGGAGGGCAATACGGAACGCCAAGCTGGATCCCAACGACCTCTTATCACTAGCATCTTATCCGCATGGCTGTAACGGAACGTGCAACCACGTGTCGATCCCTGAGTCAACAGATGGTGTCGTATGCAAGACAACAACCATCTGCACTAACAGGTCAATGACGTTTTCAGCAGCATGGACTATCTGCTCAGAAACTATGGCTGCGGTAACCCATAACGCTGCTTCACAGACAGGAACGCCTGCGATGGTGTACGCAACGACGAACCTGGGTGCACGAATGGCAAAACGTCATTTTTTCGGACGAATCCAGGTTCTGATTACAGCAGCTGTGTTTGGCGACATCGCCGTGAACGCACATTGGAAGCGTGTATTCGTCATCGCCATAGTGGCGTATCACCCTGCGTGATGGTGTGGGGTGTCACTGTTCACACGTTTCGACCACCTCTTATTCGCATCGACTGTACTTTGAACAGTGGCCGTTACATTTCAGATGTGTCACGACCCGTGGCTCTACGCTTCATTCGATCCCTGAGAAACCCTATATTTCAGCAAGATAATGCACGACCGCATGTTGCAAATCCTGTACGAGCCTTTCTGGAAAAGGACAATGTCCGACTGCTGCCCTGGCCAGCTCATTCTCCAGATCTCTCACCAATTGAAAACGTCTGGTCAATGGTGGCCAAGCAACTGGTTCGTTACAATACGCCAGTCCCTTACTCTTGATGAACTGTGGTGTAGTGTTTAAGCTGCATGGGTATCTGTACCTGTACACGTCATCCAAGCTCCTGTTTGACTCAATGCCCAGGTGTATCAAGGCCGTTATTACGTCCAGAGGTGGTTGTTCTGGGTACTGAATTCTCAGGATCTATGCACCTAAACTGCATAAAAATTTAATCATATGTGAGTTCTAGTTTAATATTTTTGTTTAATGAATACCCGTTTATTATGTGCATTTCTTTTTGTGTAGCAATTGTAATGGCCAGTAGTGTATAACACCGACTTATAAATCAGATTACTGAAACAAAAGAACCGTACTGCCCGCGAGCAGGGGGAGGGGAGGGGCACGGCATTCCCCTGCCCCCATAGACGGTCGCTCTTTCGAGACAGCCGGTCTTGAGCTTCCCATCGGTCTCAAGTACTGTGCAGAATTTGTTACTTATGTTTACAGATGTTCCCCATTAGGATTCACAGACTGAAAAATAGGTCGAAAGGAGAAGACAAGTGTTACATGATGCTTGACAAAGTGGGAAAAATGGCTGACAACAAAAATACTGGTAACATAATTATTGACAAAGACAATAATGATAAATCTGAAGCATAGAATTAAAATTTGTGATGTGGCCGGGAATCGAACCCGGACCTTTAAGCTTATTAGGCAGACGTCTTAGCCGTTAGACCACCACACCCCAACGATTAACGCACATCGGAATAGTCTAAGTACGATTTCCCTCCACGTCACAAACTTTAATTCAGCTTCTGTGTTCGATTCCCGGCCACATCACAAATTTTAATTCTATGCTTCAGATTTATCATTATTGTCTTTGACAAATTCGAGATGAAATTCCGTTTCAAGGATTGTTTATTTGTATTAATTGATATTTATATCACCTTAACAGGATTGTTCCAATATGTCCATTGCTGAGGTGCAATTCCGCTGCATGGAGAGCATTGGCAGTAGTGGCAATTATCTTTGGAACACAGAAGCTGAATTAAAGTTTGTGACTTGGAGGGAAATCGTACTTAGACTATTCCGATGAGCGTTAATCGTTGGTGGTGTGGTGGTCTAACGGTACCGGCAAAAATTTATGCCGGGCGCCGTGGCTCAGCGCGCCCGGTCAGGGGGCTCAACGCCCTCTGTAATAAAAAAGCTGAGCCAAGAACACTTTGAACATCAACATCAAATGGTTAAGATGTCTGCTTAGGAAGCAGGTAGGTCCGGTTTCGATTCCAGGCCACATCACAAATTTTAATTCTATGCTTCAGATTTATCATTATTGTCTTTGACAAATTCGAGACGAAAATCCGTCTCAAGGATTGTTTGTTTGTAATAATTATTGACGGCAGCATAGGTTATTCACTGGCTCTACCTAAGATCAAATAAATCCAAGTAAATATCGGGGTAGGGTGTAGGGTGGCAGAAAACATATCTCCCCCCCCCCCGAGTGTTTGAAATGGGGGGACTGCCCTTCATGCCCTCCCCTCCCCACCCTACCCCTCAAGTTAATACGCCGCTGACTTACGACAGCCGTGGGGGAAATGAATGTTTGGCTTCTGTTGCAGCTGATCCGCGCGTTACTCTTTGTACAGTGGCACGAGGAAGTCGCGTGAGCCAGCCAAGTATCCAACACATCTTACATCGGTCCCATCCTTATCACATCCCCTCCTTCAAAAGCTACATGGAAACGATTGAGAATCATATTACCTTCCGTACAGGAGCATTACGATAGTATGCATCATGAACCACAGACATTGTCGAGATGGGGTGGCTTGCGTGCCTCAACGACACAAATAGCCATACCACAGGTGCAACCACAGCGGAAGGGTATCTGTGGAGAGGCCAGAAATACGTGTGGTTCCTGAAGAGGGGCAGCAGCCTTTTCAGTAGTTATAGGGGCAACTGTCTGGATGATTGACTGAGCTGGACTTGTAACATCAGCTAATGTACCTTTGCCATACACTTCCGGCGAACGGCTGAAAGCAAGGTGAAACTGCAGCCGTTAATTTTACCGAGGACATGCAGCGCTACTGTATGAACATATGATGATGGCATCCTCTCGGGTAAAATATTCCGGAGGTAAAATAGTCCCTAGTCGGATCCACGGGCGGGGACTAGTCAGGAGGAAGTCATCAAGAAAGACAAAACAGGCATTCTACGAGTCGGAGAGTGGACTGAATTCTAGAAAATTTAAAAAGGAAAATGAAACCACAGCGGAAGGGTATCTGTGGAGAGGCCAGAAATACGTGTGGTTCCTGAAGCGGGGGAGCAGCCTTTTCAGTAGTTATAGGGGCAACTGTCTGGATGATTGACTGAGCTGGACTTGTAACATCAGCTAATGTACCTTTGCCATACACTTCCGGCGAACGGCTGAAAGCAAGGTGAAACTGCAGCCGTTAATTTTACCGAGGACATGCAGCGCTACTGTATGAACATATGATGATGGCATCCTCTCGGGTAAAATATTCCGGAGGTAAAATAGTCCCCCAGTCGGATCCACGGGCGGGGACTAGTCAGGAGGAAGTCATCAAGAAAGACAAAACAGGCATTCTACGAGTCGGAGAGTGGACTGAATTCTAGAAAATTTAAAAAGGAAAATGAGTAGGTTGACGTTAGATGTAGTTCGGATTGGTGAATTCGGTGGAAAGAGGGAGAGGATTCCCGGTCAGGTAAGTACAGGATTATAAATGCAAATTCAGTTCGAGGTGCCGGCCGCGGTGGCCGAGGGGATTGAGGCGCTCCAGTCACGGTCCGCACGGCCTCTACGGTCGGGGGTTCGAATCCCCCTCGGGCATGGATATTTGTGCCGTCCTTAGTTGTAAGTAGTTCATAAGTAGTTTATAAGTTTAGGGACTGATGACCCCGTAGTTAAGTCCCATAGACTCTACAAACATTTGAACATTTTCAGTTCGAGGTATTACCGAAGTAGGTCTAATAATTAATAACAAAATAGGAATAGCGGGAAACTACTATCAGCAGTGCAATGATCGTATTGTCATATTCATGGTAGATGCGAAGTCATCACCGATCACAAAAGTACAAGTTTTTACATCAACTAGCTCTGCCGTTGATGAAGAGATCGAAGGAATGTTTGAGGAGTTAAAGGAAATTCTTCAGACAGTTAAGAGAGAAGAAAACTTGATTTGATGGGGAACTGGAATTCGGTAGTAGGAAAAGTAGTAGATTTCGCTGGGGAAAAAGAATGAAGCAGGAAGCCGCATGGTAAAATTTTGTCCGGAACATAATTTAATCATAACAAAGACTTGGCTCAAGAATCATGAAAGAAACCTGGAGACATCGGAAGGTACCAGAAAGATTTTATAATGGTAAGACAAAGGTTTCGGAACCAGGTTTTAAACTACGAAACATACCCAGGGGCAGCTATAGACTCCGACCATATCTTAATGGTTATGAACTGTAGACCGAAATTGAATAAACTGCAGAAAGGTACCTGGATAAATTGTAGGAACCTGACGTTCTGGAGAATTGCAGACGAAGATTTAGGCAACAACTGAAAGCGGGGGCTAATAAATTAGTAAATTTCAGAGATGAATTAGTCAAGGCAGCAGAGAACCATGTAGGTAGAAAGGCAAGATACAAAAAATCCTTGGAGATCACAAGAAATATTCCTTTTAATTGATGAAAGGAGAAGATATAAAAATGCGGTAAATGAAGCAGGTAAAATGGAATAAAGATGACAACAAAAAGTAGATTGTCCGGAAGTTTAAAATGGCTAAAGAGTGGAAAGAAGCCAAATGCAAATCCACAGAAGAATGTATCACTAGAGAAAATGTAGATACCGCCTACAGGAAAAGAGACATTTGGAGACAAGAAAAAAAGCGGTACGAATATAAAGAAGTCAGATGGAAAACCAGTTCTGAGTAAAGAAGGGAAAGCTGAAAGGTGGAAAGAGGATATTGAGGGTCTCAACAAAGGAAATGAACTTAAAGGCAATATTATAGAAACGAAAGAGGAAGTAAATGAACATGAAATAGGAGACACTATACTGAGAGATGAATTTGACATCTTAGAAGGAACAAGACCCCTGGAGTAGACAACATTCCCTCAGAGCTTCTGAAGTCTCCGGGAGATCCAGCCATGACGAAAAAGTTTCACTTGGTGCATAAGATGTAAGAAACAGGCGAAATTACCTTTAAGAAAAATGTAATAATCCCTATTACAAAGAAAGGAGGCACAGACAGGTGTGAAAATTACAGAACCATCAGTTTAATAAGTCATGGTTGCAAAATTTTAACACTAAATATTTACGGGAAGGAAGGAAGGAAGCTTAGAGTTTAAGGTGTCATCGACAGCTTGGTCATTAGAGACGGAGTTTTGGTTAAGCATGGGGTAGGAAATCGGCCGTGCCATTTGAACGGAACCATCCCGGCATTTACCTCGAGTGATTTAGGGAAATAACGGAAAATCTAAATGTGGATGGCCGGAGGTGGATTTGAACCACCATCCTTCCAAATGCGAGTCCAGTGGGTTTCCACTGCGCCACCTCGCGCGGTAATTATTTACAGAAGGATGGAAAAGCCGACTTTGGGGAAGACCAGTTTGGATTCAGGAGAAATTTAGGAACATGCCAATACTGACCTTACGACTTATTTTAGAAGGAAAGTTATGTAGATTTGGAAAGAGCTTTTGACAATGTTGATTGGAATACACTCAAATTCTGAAGTCAGCAGGTGGAAAATATAGGGAACGGAAAGTTATTTACAACTTGTACAGAAACCAACCAGCAGTTATTAGAGTCGACGGTCATGAAAGGGACGCAATGGTTGGGAAGGGAGTAAGACAGGGTTGAAGCCTTTCTCCAATGTTATTCACTTTGTACATCTAGCAAGCTTTAAATGAGAGCAAGGAGAAATTTGGAGAAGGAATCAAAGTTCAGGATGAAGAAATAAAAACAATGTGTTTTGCCGATGACATTGTAATTCTGTAAGAAACAGCAAAGGACCTGGAAGAGCAGTTGCAAGGATTGGACAGTATGTTGAATGAACCAGGAAAAAAAAAAAAAAAGGGTGATGGAATTCAGTCTAAGAAAATTAGCCGATGTCGAAGGAATTAGTTTAGGTAACGAAACTATAAAGGTGGAAGAAAAGTTTTGTTACTTGGGCAGTAAAATATGATGGTCGCAGTACAGATGATATATCATGCAGAATAGCAACGGGAAAAAAGCGTTTCTGAAAAAGAGAAATTTGCTGTCATCGAATATTAATTTAAGCGTAAGGAAATATTTTCTGGGGACATTTTTGTGGGGTGCTGCCTTATACGGGAGTGAAACTTGGATGATTAGTTGTTCAGACAAAAAGAGGATAGAGGTTTTTGAAATCTGGTGGTACAGAAGAAAGCTAAAGATCAGATGGGTAGATCGCTTTACTAATGAGGAGGCACTGAACAAAACTAGGGAGGAAAGGAATTTTTGGTATACCTTGACTAAAAGAAGGGATCGATTGGTAGGACACATTCTTAAACGTTAAGGAATCTTTAGCTTTGGAGGGAAGTGTGTGGGGTAAAAATCGTAGAGGAAGACCAAGAGATGAATACAGTAAGAAGATTGTCGTTCTTATGAGGAGATGAAGAGGCTTGAGGGTAGACTAGGGTGGAGAACTACATCAAACCAGTCTCCGGACTGAAGACCACAACAACAACAACAACAACCATGTGTACGCACAATTTGCTAGAATACGAAACTCGTTACCAACAATAAGATAACTCAGTTTGGAACTCTGACGGAAACCAAATAAACAGACCCGACGAATGCATTTACAGAGGTGAACAACATCGACAGATCACTGACTGTTAGCTTTGTGTAGGGGGATCATTATCTCCTCTTGAAATAAATTTTGTTTGTTTTAATCCACTTGGATTGCTGTGCAGCGACTGATGAAATTAATGACAAAAAGAAAGCAGCGATCTGTTGCTCTCCCTCATTGTCCATTTCCTCTACTTATCTTCCAGTTCAGTTTCGCCATTCTAACTCATCATCTCCTCTATATTTCAATAATCACATACATCTGTTAACTTTCTAGGCGGTCACTGAACCAGTGTCAAGTATATGGATATATTGCAAGGGACCCTCTGCCACGCACCATAGGCAGGCTTGGTGATTATAAAAACCTTTACCATGATTTCATACATACATTAGCCAACTTTCATAGTAACTGGTAAAACGCTGTCACTCTACTGTGAGGTGCTTTCTGCCACCCACCGACCAAAACATTGTGTTGACCGAGATATCCTTCTTGTTTTTCTCACCGTGAGTGCAAATTTCTTTTGATGATCCGAATAAAGCTGTAGATATTGCGGAATTCCATAACTAAAGTACCCTTCACCAAGCACAGTTTTCCTATAGACAATCACCTGATCGTCTCCCTGTCCAACTCCTCTTCCACCTCCTCAGTGCTTTGCGTCCTCCATCTGTGAAAAGTCACATGGCTGTGTTATTCTAGTCGTGGTTAGTAAAGTGGTATCTAAGTTCACTGAAACGTATCCTCCGCCACGTACCGTCTGAATTATTAGGTAGGCAGAGCTGTTCCTCTCGTAAAATTTCAACAAATTCGGAATAAAGCTACACAGTGTCTAAATATAAAAGTATATCGCCTAAGAAAATTGCCAAGGATCAAAACTAGTCAGCATATCAATAAAAAGCAGCTTCGGGGCGGTATATAAAAATGTCCTTCCTGGAAAATTTCAGAGTTGCAAACCACTACTTCGATATGTCATACGCTAACAGTTTTCACACCTGACGATTTCCTAATAGATTATGACGTGTTCTACACTTACCAGTGTCTACAGAGAAGCCTTGTCCCTACTGTCTCCTGTGCGTGTCGGTTGCTTAGCTGCAGTGTTTGTGATAAACATGAGCGAGGTGAGGACTCCAGTCGCATTAACATCGTATAATACTAACATTTTCGTAGAAAATGGTAACTGACTTACAATCCCATTACCTCAGACCCTGATTGTTTATGTATCCGACATTTTTTCTTTCCCTTTTTTTGCAGTCGGTGCTCTACAGATGAGCGTCACTACTATCGATGTGGGAGGGAAGAGAACAAATTATTTTATTTCAGTATGAAACAACCACGTTAAATATCCTTAACATTAAATCGTAAATTATTACGCTGTTTTGTTAGATGCTAAAAACATTCTAGATATCATCCTTTTACATGTTAGCACATTTACAGTAAGTATAATATTGAAACGGAAACAAATGTTTCACTCTGAAAAAGTTACGCGAGAGTAAGGTGTTTACTAGTGGCCATGTTCAAAAGGAATGCTGATCGTACCTAGTCAAACAGGAAGCTACCTGTGTGGCTACGTCTAGATGCGGATTCTACAGCGTAAAAAAGTCTCACAAAGAAACTGCCAGTGTTGACGACCAGGAGAAACAGTGTACAGAACGTAATTTCAGCGTGGTAGAATAGGGTGCTCAGCTACTTTCTGCATATACAGGAAGAGTTGCCGGCCGCGGTGGCTGAGGATACTGAGGCGCTTCAGTCACGGTCTGCACGGCCACTACGGTCGGGGGTTCGAATTCCCCCTCGGGCATGGATATTTGTGCCGTCCTAGCTCGTAAATAGTTCATAAATAGTTTGTAAGTTTAGGGACTGATGACCCCGTAGCTAAGTCCCATAATCTTTACAAACATTTGAACATTTTTGAACAGGAAGAGTTGGTATATTCGGAGAAGGGGAGTCTTGACCACTTAAGGCGGCTTCCTAAGAGTTTATTACGTTATTTAAGCAGTTAGCCTGTTGCTCCATTATAGTGACACGAGATTCTCTTCAGTTACAATTCTCCTGTGTTAGTTTAACTTAGTTTAAATAGTTTGTAATCAAATGACCAATAACGAAAGAACTTAACTCCCATAGATTTACAAACATTTGATTTGAAAGCTTCCAGTTTACGTCATTCAGGGCTCTGACAAATTAATCTATCGGTATATTATCTCCTTTTTCATCTATTCATCCTTTATCTCCTTTTTCACCTATAATATTGTCTCTCAGTTCATTTCTTTGTGGAGCCCTTCTACGTACTTTTTCCACCTTTCAGCTTTCCCTTCTTTGCTGAGAACAGTTGTCCATTGATATCATAGAGCTGTTTTCGTTGTCTTGAAACGTCTGTTTTATTTTCCTGTAGGCGGTATTTATTTTTCCCCTAGTGATACATTCTTTCACAGATTAGCATTTGGCATCTAGCCACTCCCGCTTAGCCATTTTTCACTTCCTGTCAATCTCATTTCTTAGTCGTCTTTATTCCATTTTCACTGCTTCGTTTACTGTGTTTTTGTGTCTTCTACTTTTGTGTCTTCTACTTTCATCAATTAAATTTTGTATTTCCTATGATAGCAAAAGTTTTTTTCTTTTATAGGTATTGCCTTTCTACCTAGTTTGTCCACTTCTGCCTTTACTATTTCATCTTTCAAAGATACCCATTCCTCTTCGAATGTTTTATTTTCCCCCATTTCTGTCGATTGTTGCCATAAGTTCCCTTCGAAATTCTCAAGAACAGCAGGTTCCTTGAATTTATCCACGTTTCATTTCCTTATTTTTTACCTTTCTGTAGTTTTTTTCATTTTCATTTCATCAAACATGCGCTTCTGCTAATGACGAAACGCTAATGGTGTCTTCATCTCTCTACCGAAAATAGCTTCGCCCTCTTCTCTGGGGTAGCCTGGGAGCGGACTTCCCCCTATTACATGCACATAGAAAGTTTCTGACATGCTTGATACTGCCTTACACGTTGGGAAAGCAGCCTGCGTGTTGTGATGTCTGCTCAAATGTTTGTAGAGCTTCTGGGACTAAACTACGGGGTCATCAGACCCTAAACTTAGAAACTAATTATGAACTAGCACATACTAAATACGGCTCAAACATCCTTGCCCAAGGGGGAATTCAAACCCCCGACGAGGAATGGCCTCGCGCTTCGTAGCATAGCGCCTCAATGCGCTCGGCTGCTCCGCCGCGGCTTTGATGTCTGCATGTTGACCCAACAACATGAGGCTATCGCAGCTAGCAGCTCAAAATGTTGAAATGTTTGTAAATCTATCGGAGTCACCTGTTGGGTTATTAGTCCGTAGACTACAGACTAAAACTAAGGTAAACTAACGTAAGGACAACACAAACAGCCATGCCCGAGGGGGACTCGAACCCCCGACGGCGAACGGCCGCGCGCCACGCAGCACGGCACCCCAATTCGCACGGCTAATCCGCCGTAGCAGCTAGCAGCTAGCATGTCAGCCAGTAGAGGAGCAGAGCGGCTTCAGGAGAGCGGGCCAGTGGTGAGGCGACAAATCACGCGGGCAGGGATTCCGCCGCTGCTGCTGGCCTGGCGCTAGTGGCGGTGGCGGTGGCGGCCACAATGGGAGGCGACTGCAGCGCCGCCGCGCAGACTTCCGAGTTCGCCGGCAGCCCGTGATGAACGGCCCGCAGTGGCGAGCAGTGCAGTGCGAAGCGAGCAGAGAAGAGCAGAGGCCTGACACTGCCCTGCTCTGCCCTGCTATCCCCACTCCTCCAGGCTTCCTCCCCCTCGCACCACGAAACACGCCTTCTCGAATGGGCAACACACCACACGTATGGGGACGTTCAAAAAGTCTCTCTACTTGCCATATGCCGCACAGCATACACCGAAATGAAACTAATCGAAATGCAGGTCCTTAATATATTGAATACTAGCTGTAAATCCGGCATTGCCCAGGTGTTTATTTATCCTACACTCTCGAGTCCACATCCTCTCCCACCCCCCTCACTCTCTGAATCCGTCTCTTTCTCTCCCATCCTTCTGTTCGTTTCCACCTCTCTCGGGCAAGTTTTCTGCAAGATTCCCTTTATCATGTACCATACAAACAATTATGTACCCAGTATTTTTCCTCTTGGTTTGAAGGTGTGAAAAAATTCATAAAGATTGGAGCAAAATTATACTCTCTCGGCCAAGTTTTCTGCAAGATTCCCTCTATCATGTACCATACAAACCATCATGTACCCAGTATTCTCCCCCTTGCTTTGAAGGTGTGAAAAAATTAATAAAGGTTGGGGCAAAACTATACATTTTGTAAAATTCCGTTAGTTAAGTAGCTCCACCATGCACCGAACGAAATTTTATATAGACAGTGACATTGCGCTTGTTTTTAAGGCAGAGTGTGCGAAATTTTATTAATATCGGAACAAAAGCTGGTAGAAGCCGACCTCGGGGAAGATCAGTTTGGGTTCAGGAGAAAGGTAGGAACACGGGAGGCAATACTCACTTTACGGCTTATCCTAGAAGATAGATTAAGAAAGGGCAAACCTACATTTCTAGCTTTTGTAGATTTGGAGAAGGCTTTTGACAATGTTGATTGGAATAAACTCTTTCAAGCAGGAGTAAAATATAGGGAGCGTAAGGTTATTTACAACTTGTACAAAGACCAGACAGCGGTTGTCAGAGTTGAAGGGCATGAAAGGGATGCAGTGGTTGGAAAGGGAGTAAGACAGTGTTGTAGCCTTTCTCCAATGTTATTCAATTTGTACATTGAGCAAGCTATAAAGGAAAGCAAGGAGAAATTTGGAGAAGGAATTAAAGTTCAGGGTGAAGAATTAAAAACACTGCGTTTTGCCGACGACATAGTAATTCTGTCAGAGACAGCAAAGGACCTGGAAGAGCAATTGAACGGAATGGACAGTGTGCTGAAAGGTGCATATAAGATGAACATTAACAAGAGCAAAACTAGGGTAATGGAGTGCAGTGTAAGAAAATCAGGTGATGCTGAAGGAATTAGATTGGGTAACGAAGCAATAAAGGAGGTAGACGAGTTTTGTTACTTGGGTAGTAAAATAACAAATGATGGTCGCAGTACAGAGGATATAAAATGCAGAATGGCAATGGGTAGAAAAGCGTTTTTGAAAAAGAGAAATTTGTTAACATCGAATATTGATTTAAGCCTAAGGAAGTCCTTTCTGAAGGCATTTGTATGGAGTGTTGCCTTGTATGGAAGTGAGACATGGACGATAAACAGTGCGGACAGGAAGAGGATTGAGGCTTTTGAAATATGGTGCTACAGAAGAATACTGAAGATTAGGTGGGTGGATCGCGTAACTAATGAGGAGGTACTGAACAGAATTGGGGAGAAAAGGAATTTCTGGCATACCTTGACTAAAAGAAGGGATAGATTGGTAGGACACATTCTTAGACATCAAGGAATTGTGAATTTAGCGTTGGAGGGAAGTGTGTGGGGTAAAAACCGCAGAGGAAGACCGAGAGATGGATACAGTAAGCAGATTCAGACAGATGTAGGTTGCCGTTCTTATGTGGAGATGAAGAGGCTTGCACAGGATAGGGTATTGTGGAGAGCTGCATCAAACCAGTCTCCGGACTGAAGACCACAACAACAACGGAACAAAACTATAGATTTGTATGCAAAAGAAACGCAGGGTCACATTGAAAAATGCACTTCGCTTTTCTTAAATATTCCAGTTATCTCATACAACCCATGTTCCGAAAACAAAGGGGGAAAAAAAGGAACTGTGAAACGTTCTCAAGAGATTTAGGGATCCATGTTGTAAAGTACCCTCCCCCATGCCCCGTATGAAACTTAAGGTGACCTTCCTCTTGTTTTGAAGGTCAATCCCGCCGTGCACTTATCACAAAATACTTTCTTAGCTAACGTTTTATACCTATAAACTACATTCCTGTCAAATTTCAGCTTCACGGGTGAAGTAATTTTCGAGACTTCGTGTTTAATCCTTGAGTGGGTGAGTGTCCTTTAGCTTTATATAGATAGAGATTAAGAAATCAGGTTAATTTTGGATACAAGAGAATTAACGGAGACTTGCAGACAAAAATAAATTGTAACTTGGAAATCGGTAATGCTCACT
Organism: Locusta migratoria; assembly: GCA_026315105.1. Taxonomy (NCBI): domain Eukaryota; kingdom Metazoa; phylum Arthropoda; class Insecta; order Orthoptera; family Acrididae; genus Locusta; species Locusta migratoria. Next base: position 365,009,648 of record CM048750.1, on the reverse strand, counting down.
TGTCTGATGCGAAAGTTTTACCGCTTCTACAGCGAAACTGTTGTGAGCGGTAGACTTCTTTCGGTTTCATTATTTTGTGTGTGTGGGGAGGGGGCAGTTACTAGACGCTTCATAAACGTCCGAAATTACATGCAAACTTTGTTGCAGGTCCCTAACTACTCCCATTTTCCAACAATTGATGCATAAATCTGGGTATTTTCACGCGGTGGCATCTCATTATTCGTGACGTCATATCTCCTGAGCTGTGTGTTGTGCTCTTTTGTGTTTGTGTCAGGAACGTTCGTGCGTGTACGGTGAAGAGTTCATCAGCGTTTCATTGAAATGGAATGAAAGGTTTATCAACACATAGAGGACATACAGACAAACATTCATATATATATATACATATATATATATATATATATATATATATATATATATATATATATATATATATATATATAATGTTGAAAGAGTCCTCTCTGTTGTTAAATACACCATTCAATTCTTCTAACCAAGCTTTCAAACACAAATTTCAACATTTCTTCTGTAAAAAAAGCATTGAAAGTGGATATTGCAGTTTCAAATTCCTCAGGGGATTTTGGACTGTTTTTATAGACAGTTTCTTTCATCGCATCCCAGAAGAAAAATTCAGGTGGTGTTAGCAAATAGCTTGTAAAGGAACAGTGGAAACTCCATGGCATTTACAGGCGTTTCTCAGGCAACACCTCCAGCAGTGCCATCTGTTGGTTCGAGTTGTATACTATACTTGCCTTGACGCCTGTGATTCCGTATTTCATTGCGCTGCGTACCGAAATTTCTTTGACAGGCTTACATTAGTTATGTCTTTTAAGATATTATGTTAGATGGCAATTTATTTAAAGTTCAGGGTTGAAACAAACAAATCGTTCCTCTCTCCCATGATCTGAGAAACACATCAGCGCCTCTTGATGTAAGGTGAAAATCTGAGTAAAAATTTCCGGCGGCGGTTAAAAACATACATTTTACAAAACTTGTAAGCAACTGTTTTCAAAGTATTAAAACAAGTCAAATCATAGATAACTCTTACTTCAGACAACTAAATTGTTTTATATTCAATAGAACGGGACGCGTCTGTAGGAAAATGATCGCAGTGTGTTGTAGTTGCGTAGAAGGACAAATATACCCGTCATAATCTGTACAGTTTATTTGAATAGGATTAGAACTGAAAATAACATAACAGATGACAAGTTTCATCCCTATACATGTATAAACTCTCCATGATACTTTAGGAAGCCGAATGGAAGGCACGGCACCAAGCCAAATACTGAAAATCACAACAAAAATATAACATATCAATTAAAAGGGCTGTTTAACCTCGTGCTTCATAAACTATAACTTAAAAACAAAACCCTTGCAGTTAAGGTATTGTCATGGTGTGTTTGAAGACCTGTCTAGCCTACTCTTTGAATAAAGGCATTAAAATAAAACGTGCCATTACACAAACTAACGCAAGGAACAAATTACAAAAAATTCTTATTTCTGAAATGTTTCTCACAAAGTGCTCTGGGGTAAGAGGCCTATATTCAAATGCTCTGGACTCTACTCTTTCGAATAAACCACTGGATGCTTGTATAAAGAAATTATGAAGAAATAGGATAAATCGAAGCGTAAAAAAAAAAAAAAAAAAAAAGTTTTTTTTTTTTTTTTTTTTTTTTTTTTTTTTTTTTTTTTTTTTTTTTTTTTAAAGCAAACGATTTGCGTCGGTATAATGGTACCCTACTTAAGCTATTAAAGTTAGCCGCGGTGGAGTAGTTTGTAAGCTATGGACTGGTGACCACGCAGTTTGGTCCGATAGATTTACAAACACTTAGACATTTTTATTAGGCGCTCCAGTCACGGTCTGCACGGCCACTACGGTCGGGGGTTCGAATCCCCCCTCGGGCATGGATATTTGTGCCGTCCTAGTTCGTAAGTAGTTCATAAGTAGTTTGTAAGTTTAGGGACTGATGACCCCGTAGTTAAGTCCCATAGACTATACAAACATTTGAACATTTTTATTATAGTTACATCTTTTATTTTTCCGGAATATGAAGAAAGATTTCGGAGTGCTTTGCTGTTTGTATAAATTAAAACTGTATACAAGCAATTCTCGCGCTGCCAGCCCTGTTCACCCATTGGATTTCATCTCTTACACTGTCTTAATGCAGAGATTTTATAAAAATGGAATTATGAAAATTCATCGTGAAGATGGGGCAGGATCAGCAAATGGACACGTAATGAAAACCATTTATTTTTCTTTTTTCGTCACAGTTGCACTATTTAGAAGTTGGTAACTAGTTTCGTACTTGTTTGTCCATTTTCAAACCATATGCCTTATTCCAACCCTAACAATACACTGCATGAAGCAAATGACTGATAAAATCTGTAAGTTGTCCACTGTTAAAACATGATAGGTCTAAATTGAAATTTAAAATAGATGTTGCCTTCACGGCCTCCAACGTGTACTGTGCATGTCAACGTCGTTTAGATGATACCTCGTGGCTCCGTTAGAGGCCGCCACTTGTGCCTTACAGTAGTGTTGGTACCATTATAGTGGTACCATTATAGTGGTACCAACACTATTGTAAGGCACATTAAAAGAGTGGTGGCCTCTAACGGAGACACTAGGTATCATCTAAACGACGTTGACATACATAGTACACGTTGGAGGCCGTGAAGGCAACATCCATTTGTCCTATTTTAAATTTCAAGGTAATCATGTTTTAACAGTAGACAACTTACAGATTGTATCAGTCATTCGCTTCATGCAGTGTATTGCTACGGTTGGAATAAGGCATATGGTTTGAAAATGGACGAATAAGTACGAAACTAGTTACCAACTTCTAAATAGTGCAACTGTGACGAAGAAAGAAAAATAAATGGTTTTCAAAAATGTAATTGTTGTTCCCACTGTACAATGTATTTACAGTGTTTTCCACATTCATTATCACTTTTCTGTTCCTTTAACGAACTTATCAGAAAAGTACAAGCTTCTTGTTCACAACTATTACGCGGGAAACGCCAGGCAGCTCTGCGTTTTTCTAGATGAATGGAAACTTGCAAAGTTCGTGCACGGCGATTAGTGAGGTGTCTAACCCGGAAATACTGCGACATGTTAACGCGGTCTTGAGCAAGGAAATAAATTTGTCTACACTATGGGGACTACTAATTGTGGAATTGATGAAGCGCAAGGATCTGAACTATCGATATGTAAACAATTATTAACACCCACCTTCCATACCTCATACAGACACTGTGGCCTATTAGAAAATTTGAAGTTATTGATTTCGTGGTGTTTACAACTTCATGTGATTGCTGAAATGCACGTAAGGCAAGAGACAGAAAATCCAAATTCGAAACTTTATGTCTTGCTATTTAAACAGAGGGTCGTAAAATATACTGATTGGTAGCAGAGTTTACCTTCTAGCACAAACAACAATCTTGAGGGAATCTACTCTACAAAAATATCCATTGCTTTTAATATTCCTCCAACATACACGCGATATAGAATCTAATGCAGCAAAAAATGGAATAGGTTTAGTCCTTTAGGAACGACAGAGGTACTACTTACAAACAGATAAATTTATAAGTGAAACTATTTAACGAAAGGGGGTGTGGTCAAACGATTGGTAACAAGATTTTGAGTAACTGGGACGAAATGAGCACAAATAAAACTCCCCCACCTCTCCCCATGTCTATCTCCGAGTTGAACGATACACCGGTGAAGTTAACAGCCAAGGCAAACGAAGGCAGCACGGTAAAAGCGCGGATTGTTTTCTCTTGTCCAACTGCCATCTGTAATGAAATACACAGTCGGAACTGACCGTTGTTTTTTTTTATATATATTCTCATTCATGCCATCCATTTTCAGGGTGAAAACACAATATCAATGAAACGAACTTCCTCCTGTAAACAAAAAGAAACGGTGTAGGGTCGCAATGATGAAGCCCACAGCCGTATCCCTTTCACGTGGAATGTTTCACAATGACGTCAAATACTACAGGCGTGGGCAGATTAGCGTGGATGGAGCTCTTTGATATTTTACGGATGCAGCTGAATGATCTCGTATTTAAATTGCGCATCAATTAATAGAAAAAGTATCTGTTTATAAAAAAAAAAATATTATACATTGTTTCTTATAACTTGAATGCCACTTTATTTGCCTGGTTCCTAATCAATTACCTGTTACCGATTATTTAACCTTGTTGTCCATTCTATAAACATACTGTCTGACGATCAAGTTTACATGATCGTCAGTCCATATTCCGTTACACTTATAAAACCAAGTGAGTTCAAAAGATTGAATGTTAGCAAGCTTAGTGGGATTTATTCCCATGTAGAAATAAAGTGCTACTACTATGTGATTAATTTACATAATTTTTAAACTTCCAGGAAGGTTGAAATTGTGTGCCGGAACGGGGATCCGAACCAGGGACCTTTACCTTTTGCTGACAAGAGCTCTACACAGTGAGCTATCTCGGTACACTTCACGGTCCGTACTCACAACTTTACTTCTGCCAGTACCTCGCCTCCTACGTTTCGTACTTCACAGAAGTTCTCCCGCGAAAGGCAAAGGTCCTAGGTTAGAATCTCGTTTCCGGCAGACAATTTTAATCTGTCAGGAAGTTTCATAACAGCGCACACTCTACTGCAGAGTGGAAGTCTCATTATAGGTACATAAAATTTGTTTAAAAGTTTAAGAAGGTATAGCAGTCACCAATCCGAAGACTGGTTTAAATACCACAGTGCTTTACTAGGCGCGGTCTTATTTGGAGGTGTTATAGGGGGACTTACAGCTTAACGTGGGTGCCGAACCACGGTGCTACTCGACATTTTTCACGTCTGCTTGATTGCCAGAGGTGAAAGAAGTGAAACTTGTAAAAAAATTATATAATGGTGAAAAAGGTAAAGAAGTCAACAATCTGAAGATTAGTTCGAACACCACGGTGCTTTACTAGGCATGGTTCTGTTTGGAGGTGATATCTCGTTGCCGTCCTCCGATCTTCGAACTGACTTACCCAGCCAGTTGTAGGGGGGGACCGAACTCCGGTGCTACATTGGCAGAAGTGAATGAAGTGACGGGGGGGATGATAAAAATCCTAGAAATTGACGGGCATCGAACCTGCGACATTTGAATTCATAGTTTGCCGCTTTACCACTTTTATCCTGACTTGATCTCCGGTTTGGTCGGTCCTTTGCGGACATTGCTTCAGTTGATCGTTTTACCGTTCACTCCGTTTATTTGTTACAGAAAGCGCCGAACCCTCTGACCGATTGTGCTGAGCTACCACGTCAGATCAACTGGTCTAAACAGCCACACTATAGCGATGACCATCGTGTTTGGGTCTGGCGGTGACAAGAGGGCACATCCCGGCTACTACTGTGCACAAACGTGCTTCGGGGAGGGGTGGGGTGGTCGAAAAACTGACTGCATGCAGATCCGCTTAACGTCATGCACTGAAGCCGGAGGCTGTACGACGGACTACTGACATGGCTTTCACGTTCAGCCTGTAACCATAATGGACGTTTTTATACCGTACTGTATCGGTTCAATAAACTGACATCCATCACAAGGGCAGCGGCAGCTAACGAGCTATAAGGGGGCAGTATGAGAAATTGAATGACGAATAAAGTAGGAAAATTCTTTAACGACAAAAAGTTATAACAGTTAATAGATTTAAAAGTTCGTAAATTTCAAAGAAACGTATTTAGAACGTAATCTCCTCCGCTTTTTGTAAATTATTCCATCAGTTCATAAACATCTTTGAATTTCTACACATCTCTGGAGACCCCTCTTCTTCATCATAAACAATTTTATTCATTTCTAACCGCTCCCTCTGGGTGCATCACTTTTTCTTACACTGAGAATAGTGAGTGCATAAATGGATGTAATTGTGTGCGTTCCACATCTCCTCCTAAACTACTGAATTAATCTCAACTAAACGTGGTACACCAAGAAGGTAAGACGAGACCGAGCCTTTAAACATGAATGAAGTAAGATGGAAACTGGGAAAGATGTTATTAACAATAGTGGCAATGTAGGTACGCCGGCCGCGGTGGCCGAGGGGACTGAGGCGCACCAGTCACGGTCTGCACGACCACTACGGTCGGGGGTTCGAATCCCCCCTCGGGCATGGATATTTGTGCCGTCCTTAGTCTTAGTTAGTTCATAAGTAGTTTGTAAGTTTAGGGACTGATAACCCCGTAGTTAAGTCCCATAAACTATACAAACATTTGAACATTTGAATGTAGGTACTGGCAGACTGGCAGGATACTAATTAATTGGATGTGCATGAGTAGGATTTCAGACTCAACCAGTTCGAAAGTTGTAAGCGAAAACCTTATTTAGTCTCTCCGTAGCCTATCACAGCATTCAAACTATGGACAGCATTCACACTGTGAAAATGTCAGTACTCACAGATAGTTCATCCTGCTCTTGGACTAGTAACAACATGAGTCGTGCTTAACCGAATCGATATCTGTCGATAGTGATCGTTATCTTTGCCTGAGTACCACCCCAACGGGGCTAGAGTGAGTGTGCAGAGAGCCCTGGCGGTGTAGTCGGGTGTGGCAGGCAGCCATCGGGACAGTTGTGGAGCGACTGATAGGCACTTGGCAGAAGTGAGCCTCGTAGCAAGTGAAAGAGCACGGTGCCCACGCCTCCTTAAGAGACGCCTGAGCACTGTCGCCTTGCGTCAGACAGGATACTACTGACTCCATCGTTGCACGTGGGAGCTCAGCTGGTCAGGTTAGCGAGTAGTGATGTCAGCAGCTGTATTGAAAGATTTGTTGCATTAGGCGGAATATTCAAATGTTTATAAACCTAAGGGACCTAACTTCTGAAGTCATCGGTGCCTAAAAATGTTCAAATGTTTGAAGAACTTATGGGACTTAACTACGGGGTCATCTGTCCCTAAACGTACAAACTACTTATGAACTACCTAATACTAAGGACGGCACAAGTAGCCACGCACAAGGGGGGACTCGAACCCCCGACCGTAGTAGCCGTGCAGACCGTGACTGAAGCGCCTAAGACCGCTTGGCCACCGCGGCCGGCTGTCGGTGCCTAGGCTTACAAACTACTTAAAATAACTTAAGCGAAAGACAACACACACACTCATGCCCAAGGCAGTACTCGAAGCTCCGGCGGGAGCGTCTGCGGATTCTGCGACGTGGCATCGCAGACCACGCCATTCCCTCGCGGCTAGTATCAAGCTACTGGTTTTAGTGTTCCAGTACCACCATCTTTAGGCCCAAGATACGAACTGATGGTTCCAGGTGTATAAACAGGGGCCACTGTGACAACTAGCTAACGTCGAAATTGCCGATAGACCTACACCCTACTTGCAACTAAGTCAGTATTAACAGTGGCAAAAGTAACAGTATAGTGTAGGGGTACGGAATAGTAAAGAAAAAATTACATGAGTTAATGATGTGTGTTCACTGTTATAATGCACATTTGCATGCAAGTAAGTATGACTGAATTTTTGCCTGTTACCGCCTTTTCGTCAAGGATTAAGCGAGGGGCTGATTCATACAAATGTGGTCACGAATAAAACAATAAATAACTCTCTTATTTTGCTCTAGGGCAGGAGTCTCCAAAATGATGCTCACGTGCCCGAGATGGCCAGCGCTCCAGTGAGTGTTGAAGTTACGTGCGATTCCCCCTCGTTTACCTCAGACTGGTTGGTAGGAGCATTACAGTACTCACAGCACCTCAGAATCACCTTTGTTTGTAATAAATACGAGGAACGCCACTAGGAGCAGGTGAATGTGTGAGGCAGGGGCAATACCCTCCGACTTCAAGAAGAATATCATAATTCCAATTCCAAAGAAAGCAAGTGCAGACAAGTGTGACAATTACAGAATTATCAGTTTAATAAGTCACGGGTGCAAAATACTGACACGAATTTTTTACAGACGATTGGAAAAACTTGTGGAATCTGACCTCGGGGAAGATCAGTTTGGATTTAAGAGAAATGTAGGAACGCGGGAGGCAATACGACTTATCTTAGAAGATAGGCTAAGGAAAGGGAAACCTACGTTTTTAGCTTTTGTTGATTTGGAGAAAGCTTTTGACAGTATCGACTGGAATACACTCTTCCAAATTCTTAAGGTAGCAGGGGTAAAATATAGGCAGCGAAGAGTTATATTCAACCTATACAAAAACCAGACAGCGGTTATTAGAGTCGAAGGGCAAGAGAGGGACGCAGAAGTTGGGAAGGGAGTAAGACAGCGTTGTAGCCTTTCCCCAATGTTGTTAAATCTGTACATTGAGCAGGCAGGGAAAGAATGGAAGGAGAAATTTGGAGACGGCATTAAAGTGCAGGGAGAAATAAAAACATTGCGTTTTGCCGATGGCATAGTAATTCTGTTAGAGACCGCAAAACATCTGGAAGAGCAATTGAATGGAATGGACAGTGTCTTGAAAGGAAGATATATTAGATGAACATTAACAAGAGTAAAACGAAAGTAATGGAATGCAATGTCAGAAAATCAGGTGATGCTGAAGGTATTAGATAAGGTAATGAGATAATAAAAGTAGTAGATGAATTATGTTATTTGGGTAGCAAGATAACTTCTAACAGCCGAAGTAAAGAAGATATAAAATGAAGAATGGCAATGGGAAGAAAAGCGTTTCTAAAGAAGCGAAACTTGTTAACATGCAATATTAATTTAAATGTTAGGAAGTCCTTTCTGAAATCATTTGTCTGAAGTATAGCATTGTCTGGGAGTGAAACGTGGACGATAAGGAGTTCAGATAAAAAGATGATAGAAGCCTTTGAAATGTGGTGCTATAGACGAATGATGAAAATTAGATGGGTAAATCACGTAACTAATGAGGAGGTGCTTAACCGAATCGGGGTGAAAAGGAGTTTCTGGTATATCCTGACTAAGAGAAAGGATATATTGGTTGGACACATTCTGAGAATTCCCATTTAGTAAGAATTTGTTTTGGGCATGTTTTATTGCAAGCCTGTTGTAAATATAGGCTACTTGTGCCGCCCAGTCATTGGAATTTATCTGATTTACTGCTTCAAGTTGTAGGGGTCTGCTGTTGTAATTGTTAAATTAATATTGTTGTGCAAACGGAGAAATGATCCTTGGCCCAACCTTCCATGATTTCCCAGTAGCGGGTACCATGAACTGATAACATGTGTGTGTGTGTGTGTGTGTGTGTGTGTGTGTGTGTGTGTTTCGCTGTTCTTGCTTCCTAATAAGGTTTCACCGGTTTAGAGGCATTAATTATAACATACATTACATCAGAAATAATTAATCTGTGATTGGATACGTGATTTCCTGTCAGAAAGGACTCAATTTGCCAATTTTTGCACCATGCAGGAAGGACACAATTTGATAAATTTTGTACCAAGCATATAGCTTTTTTGAGTCATTTTACAGTTGCTTTTGATCTTCTGTGACCTTACTGATCAGTAAGTGACAACCTAAAAGAGCTACTCAGATTGTCTCCTAAATCGTTTATAAAAATAAGGAACAGTAGGGGCACTATAAGACCTCCCTGGGGAACGCCAGATATCACTTCTACTCGATGGCTTTCCGTCAATTAAAACGGATTGTGTCCTTCCTGACAGGAAATTACGAATCCAATCGCACAACTGTGGCGATATGCCATAAGTACGTAATATGATTAGAAGACGCTTATGAGGTACAGTGTCAAAGAGTCTTCGGTAAATCTAGAAATACGGAAAGTATATGACATCTCTTGTCGATAGCACTGAAAACATCGTGTGACTAAAGAGCTTACTGTGTTACGGTTATACTGCAGCTGCTAGGCTATGCACTCAGTTTTCAAGTCGTAGGGATTTTCAGAAAGTTACTTCTCGGAAGCCCACCCCTTAGTAACGTTTGAGGCGTGGCTACGACGCTTTAGGCCGGGAGAAGGGCCACTTAAAAGTCTACTTGTGGCTGTCCCCAGGGATTTTAAACGTCAGGTGGGGCGGTTATGGAGACGTGCCCTGCGCCGTAAAAAGGGCTCGCAATTACGCCGGCAGGCTCTTCCTGCCTGGGTGGGACAGGCTAGGGCAGGCCCCGGCACAGAGCCCTGTGGGACCGCGAGCAGCCGCGCGCCGCATGCCAAGTGGCCTCCAAGCCCGCCAAGCGGCGGCTGAGGCAGCCAGCAGCCGTACAACTAGTTACCTAACCATTTGGGAGGCAACGTATTCGGATTTTGTAATTTCAGCAGTTGGTGAGTTTTACACGGCCGGATTTAAAACTTAATAAACCTCTTAGATCTATTCAGTTGACTCAAGATTTATCCTTATATAAGGAACTCATAGTTCGATGAGCCGCGGTGGAGTAGCCGAGCGGTCTAAAGAGTCTCGCTGCGGAGCGCGCGGTTGCTCGCCGTGGAGGTTCGAGTCCTCCCTGGGGCATGGGTGTGTGTGTTGTCCTTAGGTTAGTTTATCTAGGTTTAAGTAGTTTGTAAGCTACGGACTGATGACCACGTAGTTTGGTCCGATAGATTTACAAACATTTGTCATAGTTCGATGAGGCGCTCTATAATTGTTTAATAATGATTTTGCAGCCAAGATCGCTTTTTTCATTTACTATTTTACCGGTTTCGGCGTGCTCGACGCCATCTTCAGGCCTGTCGTAATTTACATAACTTCACGACATTTTTAATATACTACAAGAGTACATCCAGGTTGAGGCACCGGCAAAGATATAATTACTAGTCACAAATGAAATATATACATCCATCTTCTAATGGCTTCAGAACCATTAGTAGATGGATGTATATATTTCATTTGTGACTAGTAATTTTATCTTTGCCGGTGCCTCAACCTGGATGTACTCTTTTAGTATATAAAACATGTCGTGAAGTGATGTAAATTACGACAGGTCTGAAGATGGCGTCGAGCAAGCCGAAACCGGTAACATAATAAATGAAAAATGCGAACTTGGCTGCAAAATCATTATCAAGGTTTATTGTTTTAATAGTATGTTTGGAGTGTAAGAAATGATTACAAATATCAAATGAACATATTTTGTCACGATATCTATTAAAGATATTAAACTGTAGTAGAGTTTATGCAGCGGCCAGATTAGCTTGCATTTACAAATCAAAAGTGGTGAGGTACAATGTGGCGACAAAAAGTTTAGCCAGCCGGAATAATTTCAAGTCCAACAACAGAGCACTGCGCATGCACTAGTTCCGACGTGCGAGTGTTGCCAACTGTAGTGATCTTCGGAACTTCAGGTTGCTGTTTACATCGTCAAATAGAAGCAATATAATACTTAGGGCACGATATATGTCGAGATACATAGCAGCTTAACTCACGTACCATCTATTTTGGGAAACGTTATTCGAGCACGTAGAAGCAATGTCGTTGAGGTGTAAGAACTCCACGTGGGTAGATTTACTACAACAAACCGCTTCTTACATATGTTTCGTAGGCGGAGTGGATAGGCTGACTGTTTACGAAAGCAGGGGGGCATGAGTTAGGGTATAGCAGGAGTCATTATTATTATTATTATTATTTTAGATGTGTGCAGGTAATATATTTTAACATCAAATCGCTACTAACTGTATAATTACAGGATTTTCTAGATTACAAATTCTTAAAAATATTCCATTTTAATAGCCTAATATTTAAACAACGAGATAAATGATATCCATAGTAAGAATGTTGAAAATGGATGCATGGTGAATCTGTAGTGTTAAGCTAACATAAATGTATCTGCAGGGATAATTTTCAAAGACCTTACGCACAGTTTTCGTGAGTCAGTGGCTGTGCATTCCAGTGTCTGTTGTTTCCATTTTAATATTCGTTCTTCAACTCCAGAGTGACTATTCGACCGTTACGAAAAAGGACAGGTAGTTCATTGATAGTGTCGGCCTTCCTGGTTAAGTGGTGTGCATCGGATCGGATGTAACGAAAACCTCTATTATTATTATTATTATTACTGTTATTATTTTATCGCGGTGCAACTGTTTCTTCGTTTAGTTACTTTTTGGTTTAACTTTTTTACAATCTTCTCTTTAGTAAATAACTAATTACAGTTTGTCAATTTGATATCTAAAAATAATCTTCTTTGGAAAGTAATATTTATTTGACCTCCCATAAAAAAATATCCTTGGAGGAAGTTACTCATCTGACCTCTCATATATATATATAATGTATGGTACGTATATTTGTTTGTTTGTAAATGTATCGGACCAAACTAAGTCATCAGTCCGTATCTTACAAACTACTTAAACTATGGTAAACTAACCTAAGCACAACACACACACCCATGCCCCGGAAAAGACAAACCTCCAAGGCGAGCAACCGCGCGCTCCGCAGCGAGGCGCCTTAGACCGGTAGGCTACTCCACCGCGGCGCTACGTATATCTTATGTATTTTGTCCACATGCCATTGGCATCAAGAACAGGCCTGATCCTTCGAGGCATTGAATCTACAAGTCGGCGAAAAAGGCATCATCTATGCCACTTCTCTCCCTTGAAGTATAAACCAAATCCCACAAGGCATCCGCAGACCTTGGAGGAGGGTCTGGCCAATTGTCCCGCACAGCCTTCTTGACTTTAAATAGGTAAACGAATTACCCAAACAGTCTAAGATCACAATATTTTACTTTTAAAATTACCGTTTTCGGCAAAAAATCCTTTGCCATCAACAGATATAATCCCCCATTTGCCTTTGCTGGTGGTCTTGAGCAGCGACGTTCAGTCACAGTCAAAAAACTGCTCCGTTTTTTTTTTTTTTTTTTTTTTTTTTTTTTTTTTTTTTTTTTTTGTCGATACCCGTCTCTTAAAAAACACAATATTGCAATCTTGGACTGTTTAATTAATTTATCTTGTTATGACAGATCGCTGAAATCCCGGAACAATGTTTTCTAAATTTCTTCAGTTCAGCCTATACGTTCTCTTGAGATTAGGTGACTTTGGAGGGCATGGTAGGCACTGAATAATATTCTCTGTACTTTGGAACCAGCTCTGAATCATAATGGTGGTGTGCCATGGATGATTATCATGTTCGTAAATAAAACGTCCTTCGGGTTACCAAAGTCGAGCGCCAGGAATGTTTACATTTTCAAGAAAATGTTCATAGCATACTGAAGTGGAATACGTTCTACGGTTCCTGCGCCCGTATAGGACATCCAGACCCAACATTTCTAGCGCATGTAGCCACGAAGCGGGTATCATATCGTTGCGGTGGACTCAATTGTGCACTCGTCGGTGAAAATGACTTTCCTCCAAACGATAGTTTCACGAAGACTCACAGTTGTCAGTCTGTCGACGACTTGATCGTCAGATAATGGTCTTTTAAACGAGAGCATGACCAGAATTGATTCCATAATCGTTTCATCGTCTAAGTGCAGTTTTTGAGCCCGGTAAATGTGGAGTCTCCCTAGTTCCCGCATGTTTGAGAAAGGGGCAGTCTGGGCCGCTCTGGACAATGCATCATCATCTCTTTGAGCAGAGAATCGCGGTCTTCCAGGCACTAGACGTCGGCTTACCTCACCATTATATCTGAATCGTCTGATCCATCTCTTGCTGTGGAAGCATCAACACGATAAAGACGTCCTGCATGAGATTCACTAACACAGCTTTCAAAGAGGGTAATTATGCACTAGGGTTCATATCTGCCATTTTGATGTAGACCTATGACGTACCTAATCAGCTGATATGTTTCTCTTAGCTGAAAAGTACAGAGACACATTATGAGGGCCACTCCAAAAGAAACGCACACTATTTTCTAATACAGTTTTCATTCTGCATGTTTTGAAAGTTTTACAGTGCGTAGATACTTCATTCCCGCTTGTTTTCAAATTTAGTTCAACCTGTTTCTGTGTGTGGCGCCGTCACGGCATGTCTTCAAGATGACTGCTGCACTTGACGTTCGTCAGGAGCAACGTACTGTCATTGAATTCCTGTGCTGTGAAAACGAGACAGTGGGAAACATCCACAAGAGGTTGAGAAAGGTGTATGGAGATGCTGCTGTCTATCGAAGTACAGTTAGTCGGTGGGCAAGCAGGCTACGCGATGAAAGCTGACACGGCAATATTGAGTATCGTCCTAGCAGCGGCGGGCCTCGTACTCCGAACATCATGACACGTGGAAGCACCATAAATTCTGATGCATATGTGACGACACTGAAGAAACTTCAGGTTCGACTGAGTCGTGTTCGACCACATCGGCAAAAGCAGGGTGTCTCGCTGTTGCACGACAATGCGATAGCACATGTCAGTCAAAAAACCATGGAAGCGATCACAAAATTCGGATGGACAACACTAAAACACCCGCTTTACAGTCCTGAGGCTGGCACCATGTGACCATCATCTCTTTGGGAAACTGAAAGACTCTCTTCGTGGAACAAGGTTTGAAGATGATGACTCCCTTGTTCACGCTGCCAAACAGTGGCTCCAACGTGTTGGTCCAGAATTTTATCGTACTGGTATAGAAGCACTGGTTCCAAGAGGGCGTACGGCAGTGAAGATGGATGGGAATTATGTCGAGAAATGAAAATATTGTCCCTAAAAACTGTATCCACGCCCTGTAGAATAAAATCTGTATTTTAAAAAATATCAATATTACTACTATGAACTGTTGTGTATCTGATTAAGGAAAACAGAATCTTATAAACACCTATAAAAGCCTACAACTGCAAAATTTTTAGCGAATTAATACTTAAAATATTACCTGAATGAGGTATAAGAAATAAAAAAAGTTCCGTCAGTAGGATTTGAACGCGCGCCCATTGCGTTCATAAACCTTCAGCCCATCCACTCATCTAATGAAACCTTTGTGACAAGCGGTTCGTTGTAGTAAATGTACCCGCGTGGAATTATTACACCCCAACCGTTTCTACGTGCTCAAATAATATCTTCCATAGTGAATTAAGGTACAACGAATCTCGACATATACTGTTATCTTAAGTACTGTCTTGCTTTTAATTGACGATGAAGTTGCACGGACCATTGGAGTTTGTAGCACTCGCACTTATGAGCTTGGGCATGTGTAGTGCTCTGTTCTCGGACTTTCAATCATTCCGACCAGACAAAGTAATTTTTGCCCCCCCCCCCCCCCCCAACCTTGTACAGAGTGTTGATTCATGTTGAAAAATCCATCTCAGTACGTGGTTAATATTACAATAACTGAACAGTTACCAGCAAGCAGCAGAACAGCCCAGGACAGCCCAGACCAGCTGAGTCCAGCACTGGCCACATGGGCTACTTGTAATTCCCAAGGTGACCTACTTCAGGTCGAAACCGGTAAATAGAAACCGTTAATTTCTGCGATCAAGACTGTTTTTTGTAATATTAATCATACCAAATAGATCGCCGTTTTTCTCCTCTGACAATGTTGTCAAAATTAATCAGTACGTGGTGCTGATTCAGACATCCATTCAATTATCCATTCCATCACAAAGGTGGCGAATCCTGTATTGGAATACATTAACTACACCTGCTCGTCATGTTCATGTAGTTCTACAAGAGCTGTGGACTTACAAGTTGCACACATCACTTGTCGTCTCATCACATCCCCAAATCCGGAGATCGTGCAGTGTCTGGGTGAGCATGGTCCTATTGGAACAACAAATGACCTCCCTGTTGGAAGAATTGGTTTCACAGTTTTTCCTACATACCTAGCCCTGTTCACCGTTCCCTCTACAAAGACCAAAGGTGGCCGAGAATTACAGCTCATTCTAGCCCCGACCAGTGGGGCGAGGGTTTCTTGGACGAATACACTCCATGAGACAGCGCCCACCACACCTATATCGTAAGGCTGCAGACTGCTAACGAAGATACGAGATTATGGAATAGCTTCACAGATTTGTGACTGGCTGGAAGTCTTCCTAAGTACTAAGTAATAGAACGCAGTTCGTTGTTCTCGAGAGCGAGTGTTCATCACAGACGAGTGTATCGTCAGGCGTGCCCCAGGGGAGTGTGATAGGACCGCTATTATTTTCTATTTATATAAATGATCGGATGGACAGAGTAACTTGTAATTTGCGGCTGTTTGCTGATGACGCTGTGGTGTATGGGAGGGTGTAGTCTTTAATTGACTGAAATAACACACAGGATGTCTTAGACAAAGTTTCTAGTAGGTGCGAAGAATGACAGCTAGCTCTCAACGTAGAAGAATGTAAGGTGATGCGCATGAGTAAGAAAAACAATCCCATAATGAAACTTCCTGGCAGATTAAAATTGTGTGCCGGAACCGGGACTCGAACCTGGGACCTTTGCCTTTCCCAGGTTCGAGTCCCGATTCCGGCACACAATTTTAATCTGCCAGGAAGTTTCATATCAGCGCACACTCCGCTGCAGAGTGAAGTTTCATTCTGGAATCCCATAATGTTAGAATACAGCATTAGTAGTGAGCTTCTTGATGCAGTCGCGTCGTTCAAATATCTAGGCGTAACTTTGCAGAGCGATATGAAATGGAACGATCATCTAAGGACAGTTGTGAGTAAAGTGGACAGCCGACTTCGGTTTATTGGGAGAATTTTGGAAAGATGTGCTTCATCTGCAAAGGAGACCTCGTATAAAACGCTAGTACGACCACGTCTTGAGTATTGATCAAGTGTTTGGGATCTGCAGCAGATCAGTTTAAAGGAAGACATAGAAGCGGTTCAGAGCCGAGCAGCTAGATTCGCTACTGGTAGGTTCGACCAATGTGCGAGTGTCACGGAAATGCTCCGGCAACTCAGTTGGGTATCACTGGAGGAAGGAGGACGTTATTTTCGTGAATTTCTGTTGAGGGAATATAGAGAGGGCAAGATTTTGTGAGTGAGTGTAGAACGATCTTCCAGCCGCCTACTTACATTTCGCGTAGTGATCACAAAGACAAGAGAAATTAGGACTCGTATTGAGGCATATAGACATTACTTTTTCCTCGTTCTATTTGGGAGTGGAATAGGAAAGGAAATGCCTAGTAGTGGTACAGTGCACCCTCTGCCACGCACCTTACGGTGGACTGCGGAGTATGTATGTAGATGTAGAGGGCAAAACGATCATCACTTACTCGCAGACAGAATGTGCATTCATCGGCGAAGACACAGCCTGCCATTCCAAATGATCCTCTCGCAGCTCCAGTCAGGATTCGAACATGTTTCATAATCCTGAAGTGTTGATTAAAGAATGTTTTATGTTTATGCTAACATGAAAAGGTTTCTATTATACAGTACAACATAAAAAAAGAAAAGAAAAATCTCCCGAAATTTGACGACTTTCCTATACGATTTTTTTGCCGTAAATGAATCTTTTTTCAAGAGTTCTTTCAAAGAAATCGAGAAGTATAAGCAGTTATAAAAATCACGCTCGAATGTTTCAGCCCCACTTTTGCGATTGTTTCGGACAAAAGTTACAAAAAAATTTCAATATATTTCTATATATTTGATTTTCTGTTTTACTGCTATATATATATATATATAGGGTAGTATGAATAGTGGAAGGAGGGAAATAATCATCTTACGTTGCACTATAGGACACTGCAAAAATGCTCACTAGAATGTTTTGTGTCCCACTTTAGCTTTTCCTGTAGTTTTTAACTACAGGAAATGCTAAAGTGGGACACAAAACATTCTAGTGAGCATTTTTACAGTGTCCTATAGTGCAACGTAAGATGATTATTTCCCTCCTTCCACTATTCATACTACCCTTAGAAGGTACCTTTAGACA
This sequence comes from Locusta migratoria, assembly GCA_026315105.1. Lineage (NCBI taxonomy): Eukaryota > Metazoa > Arthropoda > Insecta > Orthoptera > Acrididae > Locusta > Locusta migratoria. Next base: position 364,992,002 of record CM048750.1, on the reverse strand, counting down.
ACCCCGACAGTCGAAGCAGGGCTAGGCCAATGAGAAAGAGAATGTGCAGTGTACGTCATATCACGTGATCTAAGTGGGCCTGAGCGAACATGGCTAGCTGGCTGGCAGCTATGAAACAGTTGCTGTGCCCCAGCGGCCAGCAGCCAACCAGCTAACGATGGTGCTCGCCCAGACAACACCGTCCAGAAACACGTCCTGAGGACATTTTTGGTAAAAACCAGTCTTCGTTGCATAAACTTGATGCTTTATTTATTTCAACATGACGCGTTTCGCCTCTTCTGGGCATTATCAGACATTGAAAGGGGAAGATTTACAAACTTGTGTAAAACACAACTGAAAATATGTTAAATCTTTCCTAAGCAAGAAATATTACAATAGGGAGGGTGCAGACAAAAAACAGCAGGCCACATGATCTCATTCATGTTTTCATATGGCGGGATGAAAATTGAACTAACAAAATTCCGTTAAAGGGCATAGCTCATTAAATAAATTACTTAACTCTGAAGTTGCAGAACGTCAAATTATTAAAATTCAGTAAAACTAGATGTAACTGTTGCTCAATAATGGGGGCACTGAAAAAAGTGGTAAAACTTCACTCAGGTGCACGAAGCTTTGTTTACTCACGTAGAGCCAATCCCTGTAACAAAGCTCGCGCTGCTAAATTTTACTAGTGACTTCGTTGCCCCCATTATTGAACAACAGTTGCATCTATTTTCATTGAATTTTAATAATTTGACGCTCTGCAACTTCAGACTTAAGTAATTTTATTTAATTAGCTATGCCCTTTAGCGGTATTTTATTAGTTCAATTTTCATCCCCCCATATCAAAACGTGAATGTGGTCATGTGGCCTGCTGTTTTTTGTCGGCGCCCATTGTAATATTTCTTGCTTAAGAAAAATTTAACATATCATTAGTTGCGTATTAAAAAAAATTTGTAAATCTCCCCCCCCCCCCTTTTTCAATGTCTGATGATGCCTAGAAGAGGCAAAACGCTTTATGTTTAAATAAATAAAACATCGAGTTTATGCTGTCAAGACTGTTTCTTACCAAAAATATTAATTATGGTTGCTGTGCCAGCGTCACATAAATATTGTGTGGATTGATTTTAGTCCTGAGAACAGTTTGTCCCACGCCATACTGTGTAAGCTGACTGGCTGGTCACTGTGACACAGCCAACATCGTCAAGGCCTCATAACAGTGCGTCACATCACACCGATTAGGCTGCCATTGTTAGCTGACTGGCCGCTGAGGCACAGTTCACTGTCCTTTAGGGGGCAGCTAATCAGCTAGCGACAGCAGCCTAATCGGCGTTACATGACACGGACGTAAGGCCTTGTCTCTAAACGATGTTGCCACAGTCCACTGGCTCACAGGGGCCAGCCAGTCAGATAACGTTCACAGCCTACTCCGTGTGACGTGGTACCGGCTGTTCTGAGGCCTTGTCACTCCAGACGGTGTTGACTCAGAACTACCTTCATCACGTGACGTGACGGACGCGTCGCGGCCTCTTTCTCGTTGGCCTCGAAACTGGGCGTGTGACGTCATGAAGTGACGTCACGGTGAAGCCTTACCCTGCCCAGCAGCTCCTTGACGTGCACCAGCAGGCGAGACGCCTGCACGGCTCCCAGCTCGCTACGGGCCACCAGCTGCAACACACAGAGAGACCACACACATGGCATGACAAGATGACTGAGTGTGAAGGAGGGCCTTAAAGTAAATGTAATGGCTCATAGTTTTATACAAATATCTAACATCAATGATGTACACAACTGGTCATTAAAATTGCTACACCATCAAGAAATTCAGGTGTTAAACGGGTATTAATTGGGCAAATATATTATACTAGAACATTTTCATGGAATTTGGGTGCATAGATCCTAAGTAATCAGAACCCAGAACAACCACGTCTGGCCGTAATAACGGCCTTGATACCCTGGGCAGTCAAACAGAGCTTGGTTAACGTGTACAGGTACAGATGCCCATGCAGCTTCAACGCGGTACCACAGTACATCAAGGGCAACGACTGGCGTATTGTGACGAGCCAGTTGCTCGGCCACCATTGACCAGACGTTTTCAATTGGTGAGAGATCTGGAGAATGTGCTGGCCAGGGCAGCAGCCGAATATTTTCCCTATCCAGAAAGGTCCGTAAAGGACCTGCATAAGAGTTCGCTGCAGCACCATGCAGATTACTGTAAGTCAGCGAGTGGAAATCTTTATCAGTTGGTACTGTGATCCGACAAGAAGTTTCGATGTCTCAAGTTTGTATCACTTGTCTACTGCTGGAAAAATACGAACATTAATAATCTTCAAAAGTTAAACGCCGAGATCGCGAAATACTTATTTATTTATTGACTGGTTTCGGAAGACTGCGCCACCATCATTTTATTTAAAAAACGGAGATCAAATAATAACTGCAACATAGCACTTAATCTACATATAAAAATATATAAATTAAAAGATTACAGCTTGTAACTTTTTTTTTGTATGTAGACTAACTACTATGTTGCAGTTATTATTTAATTTCCATTCTTTTAAAATACGATGACCGGCTTATAAAATGTAATGTGACCAGATAATGGTGGCACAGACCTCCGAGAGCTACCGTCATTAAATAAATATTTCCCTATCTTGGCGTTTTACATTTGAAGAATATTACATAATGAAATCGCTTCCAAAACCTGCAATGTCAAGTGATGTCAATAGGAACATTGTTGTTGTTTAAAAAGTTCTCTACAACGAGTTGTAAATAAACTATGTGTTACTACTTCCATGATTAAACTTAGGAAAGGAATCAAGCCGAGTGTTTTTTGAAGTAACGAAGAAAAACTTCCACATCATATTGTACTCCAGGCAAAAAGATGAGTATTTTTGAAATTAATAAACGTTACTCGATACCAAACCTACTATCAGTTATTTCTAAATGTAAGTTCTTTACGATAAATTGATTATTAATAGGTAGGAGTGACGTTATACCTTGTTACATCAATTTCTTGTGGAGATCATCGTATCCTCGACAGTAAATTAGCATTCGCAAGCACCCCTTCTCATCATGTCTGTGTACCTATTTCATGTATATTTGTATATTTCTCACGTAACTTTACATGAATATCGTGTAGTATCATCGGTCAACCTTATGAAGGCTAGCTTTTTATTTATTTCCTAGCAAACCCGGCAATGTTTCGCAATTCCTAATATGAATAGCAATTCGATACCCAACTTAATCTTCTCCTCTCTCTTTCCTGCTCCCCCTCTCCATTGGTCCATCTCCTTGTCCCCCCTCCACCTCTTACCTCTGTCCATCACCTTCACCCCACTCCTTTTACATATCTTACACCATTCAGCTCTTCCTCGCTGTGATTATATTCTCTCTCCCTTTCTTCATAACAATTTCCCCGTCTTTATTAATCACTTCATGCGTCCTGCGTCTATTCTCCTCCAATCTCCACCTTTCTCTACTCCTCCTCCTCTCCTCCTTCAATCATCTCCCTTGTATATCAAAGTAGCTATTCATTGCTGAACCTAGCGGAGGAAGAGAGATACCTGGACTTCACATAATCACATCACTTGACTCCCTGATTATTTCCGGCTAGATATTCGGCCACCAGAAATGTCGCAATCCGCGAGAATCTAGAATTAACATTGAAACAAAACAGCACAATTTGCCTAAGATCGCCTCCCAATATCTGTAAACGGTTATAAAAGTATTTTCTAGCCATCTTAGGCAAATCGAGGCTTTCTTGGACTTTTCCTTATTATATATATTTGCTTAAGATGACTAGAAAATACTTTTATATCCGTTTACAGATATTGGGAGGCGATCTTAGCCAAATTGTGCTGTTTTATATATAGAGAGAGATAGAGAGAGAGAGAGAGAGAGAGAGAGAGAGAGCCCTCAAAGTCCGAAGTCGTATCATAAATATAGGGAGATTTTCAATTTGGGTTTTTTAGTCTCAGCTTCTGGTAGGTTTTGTAATCATACAACATGAAAATTTCTGCCGGGGTCTGCACTCTAACCCGGACCTGGAGCTCACTAGGCAGTAGCGCTACTCCTTTGCGCAAACCCCCTCCCCTCCACCACACACACAAACATGCTGCGTGCGACTACCCAAACACGATTTCCTTCCGATCCAAACTCTCCTAAGTACGTCCTCCAACGTCGACCACAACAACGTCTGTTCATTCGAACGTATCTAAAAATAAAGAAAAGAACACATAGAGTATATCTTAGGGAAGGCGAGATAAAGGCTACGTTTTACTGGCAGAACACTTATTAAGATAGAACAGTTCTACTAAAGAAACTGCCGACACCACACTTGTGCGTCCTATTTTGGAGTATTGCTGCACGATGTGGGATCCCCACTAAGTCGTACTGACGAACGATTTAGAGAAAGTTCAGAGAACGTCAGCTAGTTTTGTATTATTGCGTATTAGGGGACATAGTAGTATGGAAATGAGGCACGATTTGGGATGGAAATCATGAAAAGAAAAGCTTTATTCGTTGCGGAGAGATGTATTAGCGAAATTTCTTTCACCGACTTTCTCTTTCGATATTTTGTTAGCAGCCACCTACATAGCGGGACATGATCATCCTAATAAAATAAGAGAAATCGGACCGGAAACGGAAATATTAGGTGTTCCTTTCCCACCCGCTATTAGAGAATGGAACTATAGAGAAATGTCATGAAAGTGGTTCGATGAACCTTTTGCAGTGCACTTCATTGTGATTTGCAGGGTATTTATGTACATGTAGATGAAACGCAACAAGATCGAGATACATGGAGCATGGTCATAAAAGCGACGGTATTGGATACTTCTGTGCTAATATGCTAAAATTAATGTATTACGAAAATCAAAGTAGGACATCTTCGATATTAGATGTCTCTGATTGCATACACTTCGTTGCATTTCTCTGTGATCCGAGCACACTCTGTCAGAGATAACTGCCCTGCTAGTTATATGATTGTATGTACGGAACCGGAAATTCGGAAGTTATCTTCATACGAACCGGATGAATACCTCTAGTCTTTGAGCATAGAAGTGTAGCAGGCCCAGGTGTACACATTCATATGCTTCCCACATGGATTTGCGTTGCAGTGCCATGATGTAAGTTGGCAAACAAATTTCGAACAGTTTTTCCACGTGACTAAGATTTGATTTCTAATTTTTTGTTTTGAACTTTGTGTCAATACTAGCTGAAAACCCGGAATTGCCTGGGTATTTATTTTTTTAATTATTCTTGCCATTTTTAGGTATATATTCATTTGTGTAAGGGCTGTATATCTGTTAAATCTCTTAGCAATACAATTAGTAGTAAAGAAGTAATAGATTAAAACGTAGTGCGTGATGGGGCGGTTTTCCATGAACGTTACTGTTTATGTGCTCATTTGTGTCAATACTAGCTGAAAACCCGGAATTGCCTGGGTATTTATTTTTTTAATTATTCTTGCCATTTTTAGGTATATATTCATTTGTGTAAGGGCTGTATATCTGTTAAATCTCTTAGCAATACAATTAGTAGTAAAGAAGTAATAGATTAAAACGTAGTGCGTGATGGGGCGGTTTTCCATGAACGTTACTGTTTATGTGCTCATATCTCATGATCTACGTGTCGTACTGTGACACAAAATTTCCTGCGGCTACAATTTATAGTGTAGAAATTATAAATTGTAACGTCATGCCGAATGTCGCAGTTTTACTCCTCAAACAGCGGAAAAGTTATAAGCGAGAAACTTTTTCCCTTTCATCATTTAGCTATGATTGTTAGTGACAAAAAGTTTATTAAAGTTTGAAATTATGTTTAAAGTTTGTTGCAAGTCTCATTCTCATATAGCCTATTTATAAATTCTCGCCGCATTATGTGGCTGTTTCTTGCGATTCCTATTGTTTATGACGTCTTATCTTCCGAACCACGAGTCGTATGTGCTTCTTAACCCTGAAGCAATTATTACCTCTTGGTACGGAATGTGTGTACTAGATTTGGTTGAAATCGGTGCAGAGGTTTAGGAAGAAAATTAGCAGCATTGTCGCTAAATGTAGTAGTTTCTCGCGCATCTCATTGTTTATGACGTCACATCTCGTGAACTGTGTATCGTAAGTCATTCTTACACTTACAGCGGATTGATGCTTAAGTGTACATAATTTGAAAAAGACTGGATGACAACTGCAGATTTGTATGTAACACGTACACACAAACATGCAGACACTCTGGTTTATATATTAGAAGATGTCATGTAATAGGCAGATTAGCGAGTGGAATCAAGATATTTTTTCTTTTCCCACTCTAGTAACATGAACCACAGACATTGCAGAGGTGGGGTGGCTAGCGGTGCCTCAACGATACAGATAACCGTACCGTAGGTGCAACCACAGCGGACGGGTAACTGTGGAGAGGCCAGACAAACGTGTAGTTCCTGAAGAGGGGCAGCAACCTTTTCAGTGGTTACAGGGGCAACTGATCTGGCCTTGTGAGATCGGCTAAAATGGCTTTGAATGCAGTTACTGCGATCAGCTGAAAGCAAGGGGAAGCTACAGTCGTTACTTTTCCCGAGGACACGCAGCTCTACTGTATGAATATATATGATGACGACGTCTTCCTGGGTAAAATATTCCGGAGGTAAAATAGTCCCCCATTCGGATCTCCGGGCAGGGACTACACAGAGGGATGTTATCATCAAGAAAAACAAGACAGGCATTCTACGGATTGGAGTGTGAAATGTTCTAGCCCTTAATCGCTTAGGTAAGTTAGAAAATTTGAAAAGAGAAATGGATAGGCTAAGTTAGATATGGCAGTAGGTGAATATGGATTGGAAAAAAGAACTGAAAGAGCAGATAGCTTGGTAAAATTTTGTGCGGAACATAATTTAATGATCACCAACACTTGGTTTAAACATCATGAAAGAAGGCTGTATACGTGTAAGAGACCAGGAGACACTGGACCATGCCATATTGACATTATAATGGTAAGGAATAGATTTAGGAACTAGGTTTTAAACTGTAAGAGCAACCCAGTGACAGATATAGACTATGAACATAACTTATTGATTAAAAATTAACAGACTGCAGAAAGGGAGAAAAGTTAAGAGATGGAACCTGGATAAACTGAAGGAACCAGAGGTGGTTGAGGGTTTCAGAGGGAGCATTAGACAAGGATTGGCTGAAACGGGGGAAAATAGAAGAAGAAGCAGTAGAAGAAGAATGGGTAGCTGTGAGAGGGTAGTGAAGGCCCCAGAGGATCATATAGGCAGAACGACAAGGCATAACACACTCCTGGGCATTAAAATTGCTGAACCACGATGACGTGCTACAGACGCGAAATTTAATCGACAGGAAAAAGATGCTGTGATATGGAAATGACTAGCTTTTCAGAGCATTCACACGTGGTTGGCGCCGGTGGCGACACCTAGAACATGCTGACATGAGGAACGTTTCCAACCGATTTCTCATACACAAACAGCAGTTGACCGGCGTTGCCTGATGAAACGTTGGTGTGACGCCTCGTGTAAGGAGGAAAAATGCGTACCATAACGTTTCCGACATTCATAAAGGTCGGATTGTAGCCTATCGCGATTCTTGTTTATCGTATCGCGGCACTGTGTTCGTGTTGATCGCGATCCAATAACTGTTAACAGAATATGGAATCGGTAGGTTCAGGAGGGCAATACGGAATTCCGTGGATGATCACAACAACCATCTACACGAACAGTACGATGACGTTTTCAGCAGCATGACTGTCAGTTCGGAGACCATGACTGCGGTTACCCTTGACGCTGCATCACAGATGGGGTGGCAACGACGAACCTAGGTGCACTTTTTGGATGATTCCAGGTTCTGTTTACAATATTGTGATGGTCACATCCTTGTTTGGCGACATCGCGGTAAACGTACATTGGAAGCATGTATTCGCCATAGCCGTACTGGCGTGTCATCCGGCGTGATGGAATGGGGTGCCATTGGTTACACGTCTCGGTCACCTCTTGTTCGCATCGATTGCTCTTTGAACAGTGGCCATTACATTTCAGATGTGTTACGACCCATGGCTCTACCCTTCATTCGATCCCTGCGAAACCCAACATTTCAGCAGGATAATGCATGACCACATGTTGCAGGTCCTGTACGGCGTTTTCTGGATGTGGAAAATGTTCGACTGCTGCCTTGGCCATCACATTCTCCAGATCTCTCGTCAACTGAAAATGTCTGGTCAATGGTGACCGAGCAACTGGCTCGTCACAATACGCCAGTAGCTACCCTTGATTAACTGTGGTATCTTGTTGAAGCTGCATGGGCATCTGTACCTGTACACGCCATCCAAGCTCTGTTTGACTCAATGTCCAGGCGAATCATGACTGTTATTAAGGCCAGAGGTGGTTGTTTTGGGTTTCAGATTTTTCATGATATATGCACGCAAATTTCGTGAAAATTTAATCCTATGTCAGTTCTAGTATAATATATTTGTCCAATGAATAACCGTTCATCATATGCATTTCATCTTGGTGAAGCAGTTTTAATGACCAGTAGTGTAGAAATCCCAGGATAACACAGGATATACTGAAATGAAGAGAGGAGAAAATATAAACACTCAACAAGTGAAGCAGGCAAAATGCATTACAAGCGTCTGAAAAATGAGATTGACAGGAAGCTTGTAACCAAAGGGTGCAGAAACCTCTTTGGACGCATCAGCAGCAGGGGTTGTTAACCACTAACTATCGAGTCTGAGCCAGAGAGAACCATGCAAAGCAAGTGACCGACGCCTCCGGGGAAGAGTCCCTGCCAGCAACGTCGCGCCTCCAGGACTTCCCACAACGGAATACGTCGTCTGACTTCGTCTCCCTGGCCGTTTTTTTTTTTTTTTCTGAAGATGATTAGTTTGTCTTGTCTTTCCGTATCAGACAGTGTCTTTCGGTTATTATCTCCTCAGGCGAGATATAGCAGTGGCAACGAGGATTTTTTTTCCAACTGTGGTGGTCAAGTAGGTAGTCTTCTTTGTTGTCTTGCTCATCGTTTACCATGAACGGTCAACCAGTCACCGCAACCCATCACGTGTCGCAGCAAATTTTGCTCCTCTTATAGGAAATCCATTTGGTGCAGCAGAAAATTGTAAAGGAAATGGTGGCCGTTAGCGCTTCAGCTATGGGCGGAGCCCATCGCACGCCTCGTTCTCTTTGTGATAGTAAAGGGTTCCTGGGGGGCCCCTCCGCTCTTCCCAGCTTTTGATAGGCACGTGCAATCTTGGGCAAACTACATGGCCCGCCTTGAACAACATTTCTTGGCGTACGGTATCTCTCGTGATGCCTACCGTATGGCTATCTTCCTCGCCTACGTTGCTCCTGAGGTTTACCGTCATCTTCAGCAATTAAATCCCCTATGACGACTTGAAGTTTTGCTTGCAGGAGTGCGTTCAGTCACAAGCGCATGTTACGACACCTCGACACAAAGTCTTTAGCTGTCACAAGAAGTAAGGTCAATCTTATCGGGAACAGATCGCTACCCTCCACGGCTTACCAAGGGACTGCCGATATCGATGTGCCAATCGCTTGACTTATACTTGTTTTACTCTTGTTGATGTTCATCTTATACCCTCTTTTCAAGACACTGTCCATTCCAGTCAATTGCTGTTTCAGACCCTTTGCGGTCATTGACAGAATTAATATATCATCGGCAAAAAGCAATGTTTTTTATATCTTCTCCCTTAACTTTTATTCCCTCTCCAAATTTCTCCTTGCATTCTTTCACTGCTTGCTCAATGTACAGATTGAACAACATTGGGAAAAAGCTACAACCCTGTCTTACTCCCTTCCCAACCTCTGCGTCCCTTTCATACCCTTCGATTCTAATAACCGGTGTCTGGTTTCTGTATAAGTTGAATATAACTCTTCGCTCCCTACATTTTACCTTCAAAATTTAAAAGAGCTTATTCTAGTAAACATTGTCAACAGCTTTCTCCAGATCTACAAATGCCTATCTTCTAAGATATGTCGTAATGTGAGTACTGCCACCCGTTTCCTACATTTCTCCTAAATCCTAACTCATCTTCTCCAAGGTTGGATTGCGCAAGTTTTTCCGTTCGTCTGTAAATAATTCGTATTAGTATTTTCGAAAAATCAAATGTTCAAATTTCTGTAGAGCTTATGGAACTTAACTAGGGGGTCATCAGTCCCTAAACTTACAAACTACTTATGAACTAGCTTATACTAAAGACGGCACAAACATTCATACCCGAGGGTGGGATTCGAACCCCCGGCCCAACGGCCGTGCAGACCGTGAATGGCATGCCGCATACCGCTCGGCCACTGCGACCGGCTTGTAGTTTGCAACCATGAAATACTGAACTGATAGTTCTCTAATTTTCACACTTGTTTTCTTTGGAATTGGAATTACTATGTTCTTCTTGAACTCGGAGGGTATTTCCCCTGTCTCATTCATCTTGCATACCAAGTGGAACGATTTTTAAAGACTGGCTCTCGTAAGTATGTCAGCAATTCAGACGGAATATCATCTACTACAGAGGCCTTGTTTCGACTAAAATCTTACAGCGCTCAGTCAGATTCTTCTCGCATTATCATATTTCCTATCTCTTCTTCCTCCACTTCGTCTTCCATTTCTAGAATACTACCTTGAATTTTATTTCCTTTGTACAGGTCTTCTATATTTTTCTTCCACCTTCCAGCTTTTTCCTCTTTCCTTCGTACTGGTTTCACATATGAATTTTTGATATTCATGCAGCTGCTTTTCAAGTCTCCAAATATCTCTTTTATTTTGTTCTATGCGGTATATATCTTTCCCCTGGTTATCCATTCTTGTATGGTTCTCCATTGGTCCTCTACCCACTCCTGCTTAGCCAGTCTGCACTTCCTGTCAATCTCATTTTTCAGACGCTTGTAATGCATTTTGCCTGCTTCACTTGTTGAGTGTTTATATTTTCTCCTCTCTTCATTTCAGTATATCCTGTGTTATCCTGGGATTTCTACACTACTGGTCATTAAAACTGCTTCACCAAGATGAAATGCATATGATGAACGGTTATTCATTGGACAAATATATTATACTAGAACTGACATATGATTAAATTTTCACGAAATTTGCGTGCATATATCATGAAAAATCTGAAACCCAAAACAACCACCTCTGGCCTTAATAACAGTCATGATTCGCCTGGGCATTGAGTCAAACAGAGCTTGGATGGCGTGTACAGGTACAGATGCCCATGCAGCTTCAACAAGATACCACAGTTAATCAAGGGTAGCTACTGGCGTATTGTGACGAGCCAGTTGCTCGGTCACCATTGACCAGACATTTTCAGTTGACGAGAGATCTGGAGAATGTGATGGCCAAGGCAGCAGTCGAACATTTTCCACATCCAGAAAACGCCGTACAGGACCTGCAACATGTGGTCATGCATTATCCTGCTGAAATGTTGGGTTTCGCAGGGATCGAATGAAGGGTAGAGCCATGGGTCGTAACACATCTGAAATGTAATGGCCACTGTTCAAAGAGCAATCGATGCGAACAAGAGGTGACCGAGACGTGTAACCAATGGCACCCCATTCCATCACGCCGGATGACACGCCAGTACGGCTATGGCGAATACATGTTTCCAATGTACGTTTACCGCGATGTCGCCAAACAAGGATGTGACCATCACAATATTGTAAACAGAACCTGGAATCATCCAAAAAGTGCACCTAGGTTCGTCGTTGCCACCCCATCTGTGATTCAGCGTCAAGGGTAACCGCAGTCATGGTCTCCGAACTGACAGTCATGCTGCTGAAAACGTCATCGTACTGTTCGTGTAGATGGTTGTTGTGATCATCCACGGAATTCCGTATTGCCCTCCTGAACCTACCGATTCCATATTCTGTTAACAGTTATTGGATCGCGATCAACACGAACACAGTGCCGCGATACGATAAACAAGAATCGCGATAGGCTACAATCCGACCTTTATGAAAGTCGGAAACGAGCCTTCTCCAGGGCGAGTCATGCGATCTTCTCTCCCCACCACCGCAATACTTATGGATTACACAGTTTCCGGTAGCTTTCCCGCACCACGTGGCCGCTAGGTCTTCACTTGGTGCTGGGATCGTGGTGAGGTACCTTTGTTCATGTCTTGTGCTTGCGGAGATGGTAGGGATTCGTTGTCTAGCGTATTTAACTTAGACTCTTGAACTTAGCTGTACTTTTGTGCGGAAATAAGTTCTAGTATTTCAATCCAATGATTCCCAACAGATAAATCGGTATATGTGTTACTAGTTGCAGTTTGATAACGGCCTGGTATGTTCAACCTTTTGTGATTATGTGGCGGACTACGAACTCTGTGTAAATTCTTTCTAGTTTTGTAGGGCCCAATTTCTAACAGATGATATGTTCATTTTTGTACAGTGCATGTAAAATTTTTCTTGTTGTTTCCTTCCGTGAGTGATATTTGTTCCATATGGTCGGTTCTTAGAACAAAGCCATCAGCTTCCACTATTGTTTGTTTCATGCCCATGCTTCTGATTTCCACGAACATTTCGTGATCTTCTCTCCCCGCCTATTTTAATTTTGCTGTTTCTTCTGCGAACTTGTAGTGTGCACTTACTCTTTGTCAGTAATTCTCTCCGAGCCTAGTACAACCTCTTTCAATAGCTTGCTTATGAAATTTTACGTATTTCTAAGGGTTACATGCCATAGTTCTTATTCTCACTTTTCCGTCTTTATAATTATTTCACTTTTCTGGTTTTCTGAGTGTTCACGGAGACAGAAGAAGTCCAGTCCAGGGAACAAGGTTTTACAGCAGGGAGTAGCCGGTAGTTCACACGGACCTTTTCTAAATTTTACTGCTAAAATTAAGCTTTTTTTGTAACAGTAAATTCTTATCTGGGTACCTACTACCAGAATTACGCTTTTGTTACCTACAGTGGTCAACTTTTAAGAGAAATGTTCTTAAAAAAATATTACTTACACGAGTACAGAGCGTTTCTCCTGGGATACCGTATGTATGCAGGTGACTTCCGTTTATAAGAAAGGAAAGAGAACTGACCCACACAATTACAGGCCAATATCGTTGACATCGGTTTCATGTAGAATTTTGGAGCATATTCTCAGTTCGAATATAGTAAATTTCCTTGAAACGGAAAAGCTTCTTTCCATGAATCAGCACGGGTTTAGGAAACATCGTTCATGTGAAACTCAGCTTTCCTTTTTCTCACATGACATCGTGCGAGCCATGGACGAAGGGCAACAGACGGATTGTGTTTTTCTCGACTTCAAAAAGGCGTTCGGCGTGGTGCCACACTGCGGACTGCTAACGAAGATACGAGCTTGTTGTCGTCTGTAACTGACTGTAATAGCATACAGGATGACTTAGACAAAATTTCTAGTTGGTGCGAAGATTGGCAGCTGGGTCTCAATGTGGAAAAATGTAAGGTGATGCGCATGATCTCGCTGCGGAGCGCACGGTTGCTCGCCGTGGAGGTTCGAGTCCTCCCTGGGGCATGGGTGTGTGTGTTGTCCTTGGTTAGTTTATCTAGGTTTAAGTAGTTTGTAAACTACGGACTGATGACCACGTAGTTTGGTCCGGTAGATTTACAAAAATTTGATTTTATGCGCATGAGTAGAAAAAACAATCCCATAATGTTCGAATACAGCATCGGTAGTGAGCTTCTTGATGCTGTCGCGTCGTTCAAATATCTAGGCGTAACACTGCAGAGCGATGTGAAATGGAACGAGCATGTAAGGACAGTTGTGAGTAAGGCGGACAGCCGACTTCGGTTTATTGGGAGAATTTTGGGAAGATGTACTTCATCTGTAAAGGAGACCGCGTATAAAACGCTTGTACGACCACGTCTTGAGTATTGCTCAAGTATTTGGGACCCGCAGCAGATCAGTTTAAAGGAATACATAGAGGCGGTTCAGTGACGAGCAGCTAGATTTGTTACCGGTAGGTTCGACCAATGCGCGAGTGTCACGGAAATGCTCTGGCAACTCAATTGGGGATCGCTGGAAGAAAGACGACGATCTTTACGTGAATTTCTGTTAAGTAAATTTAGAGGGCCGGAATTTGAAGCTGAGTGTAGTACGATCTTGCTGCCGCCTACTTACATTTCGCGTAAAGATCACAAAGACAAGATAAGAGAAATTAGTCTCGTACGGAGGCATATAGGCATTCTTTTTTTCCTCGTTCAATTTGGGAGTGGAATAGGAAAGGAAATGCCTAGTAGTGGTACAGTGTACCCTCCGTCACGCACCTTACGGTGAATTGCGGGGTATGTATGTAGATGTAGATGTACAGAAGGCGGGTCAGGCGACTCACCGTCTTGACGGCGACGCCGACGGCCCTGCTGATGGTGGAGGCGCCCTCGGGGTCGAGCGGCAGGTCTACGGGCACGTCGGCGCCCACGGGCAGCTCCTCGGGCCGCGGGGGCGGGCGCGGCGGCAGGCGCGGGGGCGGCGGCGGCGACTGCTGGATGCGGCTGGGCACGGTCAGCGGCAGGCCCTCCGGCCGGCCCTGCGGCTCCTGGCCGCCCGCCTGCGGAGACACCACCTCCACCGGCTGCGTGGCCACGTTGTCCGGCACGTGCACCGCCAGCACCAGCAGCACCACCGTCGACATCGCCAGCTCGCCGCCTCTCATCGCTGCTGCTCTGTCGCCGTCTGCACGCACAACCGGCATCTTGAAGGTCGCCTTCTGCATATTCTATTTGCAAGTACACTCACTTTGTTAATGTCAGCCGGCCGCGGTGGCCGCGGGGACTGAGGCGCTTCAGTCACGGTCTGCACGGCCAATACGGTCGGGGGTTCGAATCCCCCCTCGGGCATGGATATTTGTGCCGTTCTAGTTCGTAAGTAGTTCATAAGTAGTTTGTAAGTTTAGGGACTGATAACCCCGTAGTTAAGTCCCATAGACTATACAAACATTTTTTTTTGTTAATGTCACGGGGAAGTGGGGCACAGATGGCGTGGGTGTGGTGATTGACTTCTTCTTTCCCCACTGTGTTCCTGTTGTAATACTTCAATACGTGGTCATTACTATGCAGGGTGTTCCACATAATTTTCATCCCACATTCCTCTCGAGTGACATATAGGGCGTCCTTAAAAGTCTGGGAACACTTTCAATTATTTATTGCAATTATAAAAATGTTCAAATGGTTGTATAGTCTATGGGACTCAACTACAGGGTCATCAGTCCCTAAACTTACAAACTACTTATGAACTACTTACGAACTAGCACGGCACAAATATCCATGCCCGAGGGGGGATTCGAACCCCCGACCGTAGTGGCCGTGCAGACCGTGACTGGAGCGCCTTAGTCCCCTCGGCCACCGCGGCCGGCTTGCAATTATACATTCCATGTGTACCGCCACGACGTGGTTTTGTAATTTGACGATACCACTAGTCGCAAACATGAGCTTTCTGCGTGTTGGATTTTGACATAAACAACTGTGATACAGTTGTTCAACTGAAGTTTAGAATCAAGTAGAGTAAGAATCCAACACCAAGGAAGGCCATCTAACACTGGAACAACAAATTTTCTAACACAGGTGCTTGTGCTCAGCAAAGAAAAGAGGAATAAAACGCAATTTGCGATATATAAAGAAAAGAGGATACTCCAGTGTGAAAGTGACTATGGAGTGCACACAAGAGACATTCATATCCAAATAGAATGATCTTCCCAACACTTCCTGCAGTAGATCTGTGTAGGCTAATCTTACATATTTCTGCAGGTCCGGTGCCCATCATCACAGCCACTGTTTGCTGTCAATGCTGCGAGAGAATACCTGAAGTCATTGCTGTCCAAGGCGCCACGTGAGAGACCCCTTGTCTCGGACCCACCGTGGGACCACAAGAGGAAGCCAGGGGTCATCTGGCCTGCTCCAGCCAGAAGTAGTCACCCATACTGCCCACTGTCCAAATAAGGTTGGCCAGCCACCTCCCACCCATTGTTGCTCTCGCCGATACTGTTGTGTGTCACTATGTTGGCTGGTCTGATCTTCTCCGAGACGCCACTGTCACTATCGACAATCAGTGAGGCCATCCTGGTCTCTTCCACTCACAGCCCCTGTCCCCTGTTTCATCATCTTCCTCAAGAACTTCGAGATCATTTGCTTAATCGACTCTGTATTTTATCCACAAAAATTGACCAACCCTCTGTCACAGCCACCTCAGTCCTTTACATCATCCCCTTCTCCACAACTACCTCATGGTGGACCTCTTCCCTCTCCCAATCCTTCTACCCCCTCACTGTCATCGTATCAGCACCTACTCCACTCTCACTGCTACCGCTCCCATCCACCCCAGAAACTCTGTGCCACCACCCTCACCAATCCCCAGGAATATCCTCCCCTCTTCCCCACCCACAACACAAATCACCGTGTCACAGTGGCTGAATCGCCAATGTCCCCTAGCCCAGAATTGTCCAGGCCTTGCTCCTCGTCATATCCCCATCCAAGCCATCCCACTACCCATAGCTACCACTACCAAGAAAGCAACAAAAGCCACCACCAAACGTTCCAGCATGGACTGCACCCAAATCATAACTAAAAAAGGCTCTCTTCACCACCGCCTGCACTCCCTCTGCCCAACTCATTCTCCCAATGGACACCATCCCTACACCATCCTCGATCTCCTTACCTCAAATCTATACTTACCTCCTCACCTGCCTCGACACGTGCTTCTTCGACTATTGCACCCTGTCCTTGGATGTATGCAAGTACTTTCCCTCCACTCACAACTCCCAACTCGTCAAATCCACCTCCTTTTCGACATACTAAAACGTCTCCCCAGGGTACATTTAGGACTCCCGTCACTCTGACCCCCTAACTCCGACTCCCATCCACAACTTTCCCGCCGGCTGCCCACCACCATGCTTAGCATAGGGATCAAGAAGGTTGAGGTGTTGGGGCAGCTTAATGCCCGTCCCAATCTTGAAATTTGCTTAGCCAGTTGAATCTAAAACGCTGCCAGCCCTACCTTACTGATGCAGGTTTTTTCGGAATCCGCATCAACCACCTCCGCCCACTCCCCATCCCAATCCTACTATTGTGGGTGATGCCTTGCTCATAACGAGCACCTCACCGAAAATTGCCACAATCCCCCCATGCCCCCCATCTAAGCAATGCATATCCTCAAACTATGTCCCAACCTCGCCTCTGCTTCCATGTGCAACACATGTTGCGGCCCACCACCCCACCTACTTCTATGAATGTCAAGCTCACCCTACCCCAGTCACCTCTGAGCTGACCATTCTATCCAGCCCAACAATTCACTGTGCCCCGTTCCTACAGTCGTCCCCTTCCAATATTCCCACAGTCTCCAGCAGATCATCCTTGCCACCCTCTCTGTCTAGTAATTAGGAACAAATGCTACACTCTCCCGCAATAATTCCCATCTTAGCTTCTCCCGTAAACTTACCCTCATTTGAAGCACACACCTAACCTTTTCCCTGTCTCCCTTCCTCCCCATTGCCCTCCTGCAGCCCCACATGACAAAACTACCTTACACCCTCATGCACCACAATATTTTCTCCCTCCATGCCAACAGTACACCCTATCCCACGACTGCTTGGATGCCTTTCTTTTCATTGAAACCTTCCTACAGCCTTGTCATCTCATCAACACTGCTCCTTTGCAGCCCACTGATGACCCACACACAATGATGACAGAGGTAGAGTGGCAGTTGGCCACCTCTGCCATCATTGTTTCCGGTTACAACCTCTCCTGAATGATCCTCTAGAACACTTCTTCCTCAGCGTATTCCTCCCCTCCTGGCCGCCTTCTACATCCATAGCACCGTTCCACTCCCTTATGAATTCCACCCCCACACTGACATCATCTTCATGACCTATGTGGTTGCTGCTGACCTCAACCTTTCTTTCTGTGCCATCAGTGAACACCTCCAGGGCGACTGTCTCCCTTCCAAACTCACACGCCCCGAAAGCAATACCGCCTACAGGTGGACGTTCTAGGCCTTACTGACATTGGCCATGTCCCCATTCTCCTCACCATAAACTCCCGTGGTTGTCCTGATCGCACCACCGTCTCAAACCCCTTTGCAAGATTGTACTTGACTACTCCCACAACAACTGGTATGCCTACTGTCACTCCATTGATACCTCGGTCGCCAGCCACCCCTCTTCCTCTACACCCATGCCGACCTAGACCATGCCTACTCCTTCCTTCATCAGTTTCTGATGGTGTATATGCCCACATCGCTACTGAAGCCATGCACACACACCATCCCACTTAGCCTCTGTAGGCTGATCTCTGGCTCTTGATCCCCTTGATTCTACCGAACGTTCCTGTGAACTCATGACTCATGCCACCAGAAAATCCAACGCCACATCAAAAACCGCAAAATGACGCTGGAACTGGCATCAGACAGGGACCCACCTTAATGCTACTCTCCACATGAAATCCTCGAAGTACTGGCAAGCCTTTCACTGCCTTAACAGCAGTCGCTCCACTCCCTCATACCCTCTCCACTACAACAACCTTCCTTTCTCCGTCAAAGCCATTAAGGCAGAGCACTTCACTGACTACCTCTATGACCTATTCTCCACTCACAACAAGCACAGATTTGGCTCCTCCCGCATCCTGACGTAAATGAGCGTACCAATACCTGTGCTCCCTTTCTTGCCCGTTACTTCCAGTACTTGGACCACATGCCCCACCCTCATAATTACAGACACCTATCGCAGTACATGACTTAGAATTAACACTACGCACCAAACTCAACACTGTCCCTGGTGACGACTGCCTCACCTACTGGCGCCATTGTGCCTACCCCCCTCATTCCGCGCCACACTTGCTTCCTTGTATGTCATCCTTTACAACATCTTCTTCCCCAGCCTGTGGAACCTTGGACTTTAAGCCTCACCTCGGTCTTCAGGAAAATCCTGGAAACTGTCCTCTCCTGCTGTATTCATCAACACCTCCGTAAACACGAAATCCTACCTCTTTCCAAACTCCTTCACCTCACTCACATCCTCTCCATCAAAGTGAACTCCCGTCGCACTGCTGACTCCCTCCACATTGAGACGACTTATGACCGTGTATGGGTTATGGTCTCTTTTCACAGACCTATGCTCATCACATTAATTATATCCGACTCATTGCTTCCTTTTCCTTAAACTGCCCCTACTATGCCACTGTCAACAATTACAAATCCTGTTTGTTCTGCCCCTCTGCAGGGGTGCCTCAGGGATCCATCCTCTCCCCTCTCCTCTACCTTTTCAGTGGACATCCCAAAATCCCAGCCTCCTGTCCATCTCCATCAGAAGACTGACAACGCCGCCTTCTTAGGCCTTGCCCTGACCTAGTATCTTCTCTGAATTCTCCACTTGGTGTAACAAGTCACCAAATCCCAGGCAATCATTATAGGTCGCACCACCCATTCCTTCCGACAATGACACGTACCTCACTCTCCGCCCATTCCCCAAACCACCACCCTCTTGTCCTCACCCTCGAGTGCTACCTACGTGGATACCTCTGTCCGGCAAAAAGCCCTGTCTCACCTCAGCCTCCTCAAGCTCCTCTTCAGCAGGTCATGCGGATTGGCCCCTGCACCTACTGGCGCCTAAAGCGTCGAAACGTATGTAGTTTCAACCCAGCCTGGGTCTCTGTGTCCCCCGCCTATTACAAGGTCCCCCAAATCCTTTAGCGCCATGCCCATCGCCACGCTATTTGCAGCCGTCTCCCTCACCCCCCCTTCCAGAAAAACAGAGTCCCGTCACTCTCTGGTTTCCCTGAATGCCAGGTCCCTGCCACGCTGATGCCTACATAACCCTCCCTTCCTTCACCTCTCCACACTAGGTATCCTTTCCGAGGGTAACTACTGTCAGCTCCCCCCCCCCCCCTCCCAGACGACGCCCTCTGCGCTGAAATCTACACCTCCTACGAAGCTCAGACACTCCCTGTATTTGAAGCCCCTATTCTCTCCCCTCCCCCTTCCCCATCCCTCCCCCGCTGGGGTTCTCTTTTCCTAGCTCCTGCCCTGTGTAGTCCTTATGTCCCATCCTTACCCCCTCCCCCAATCCCTTTCCGCCCCTCCGCACCTGCCCTCCTCTGCCTCTCCCGTGCGTGATTTTTAAAACTCCAACATCTGCTGAACAGGCAGAACAAATAATGTGATGTATTTTATGCAGTGTTCATCGTCTCGTCACATTGCTGTCTATTTGTGTCAACATCAGTGTTTTTAGCCATCGTGGCAATTTTAACTTCTCAATATGTCTGTTTCTCGTCAAAGTTACTTTTCACCACTCTCACCATATATATATATTAATTCTCCAATTTCATCACCGTAAAAGAAAAGAAACAACATTATATATTCACATTTTCAAAAATTGTACCTGCAGCTTCTGCAGTAGCTCCAATTTCAATGGTTTCATCGACAGCTTCTGTTACAGAACTTTCCACACTGTCATTGGAATCATTTCGAGTTCACGGAATGCACGACTCAAAGGTTTTTTTTTAAGTTCTTGATATTTTAAAGCCCCCATGTGTGCCAGTCTGGCAGCGGTCTGAGCGCCGCTCTTCATAATTGACCGCAATGGTATTGACGCCGAAAATTCGAAGAGATGATACAATTGGCGGATCATTTCAAACATCAACCGGTTCAAAACTTTCAGGACTTTCTAAAGATATCTACAAGCGTCTTTTTAGCGTGCAAACTCTCGGACCGTAGGAAATAACAGGGGCAATGCATTTGAACCTGGAGCTGTATTTGGTTGTGTCGTGAGCAGGACCAAAGACATGTAGACTGCAGAAAACTTACTTGAGGTTTCTAATTGGACGATCCTAGCGAGAGTACGCTACTTAAAGATCGCTGGCAGTGTGACCAGTGACCAGCAGCACAATTATTTCTAAGTTATGGTGCTGATTCCGTTGCGTGAAGTATACAATTTTGTTTCTCTGTTCTCAGAGGAGTAAATAATTGCTTCGCTGCAGTGTAGTTTTGATTTAGAAATGCTTATATACGAACATCACAACTGCTCCTGGGCAGTGTGGCAAGCAATTTGTATGCATCTCTTGTTTGTCTTCCTTACTTCAGTAACTTCAAACGTAGGAGTGTGTCGGACGAAATGATTCGTTCTTTGTGTAGCCACCGTCTCACATCTCCCAGCTTCATGTTGTTAGCTGAACCGCCCTCACTGTCTTGCCGGTCTTCGTCGGCGAGAGCTGTACAACTTAAAGATAAATGAACCGTTTAACTAGTTGTGAGTTTTGAGCTTTTCTTAATTTATACCAGGTTGGGTACTGGATCTGTTTCCCCAAAATTAACACGTCATCAGTACCAACCATTTTTAGCAGTTTTTAAAAACAGTTGTTTCGTTCATTATTGGGCGCAACAAGGAAAATTGTTATAGGTTGTGCCAGCCTTTGAAAGGGATAGTAATCATCTTTGAATCACATATTAATTATTTAATTGTGTACCATATATTTTGTTTTTTGTTTTATTTAAATATTCATAATTGAATTCTCTGATTTCTTATTTACTAGGATTAGGCATCCCACGTCTCTTTTGTAAATAATTAATACTCCTTAAAGTTCAATCTATATTCTTTACAGGTATTTCGAAATGTTCAAATGTTGTAAAGCTTATGGGACTTATGAACTACCTTACACTAAAAACAGCACAAACATCCATGCTCGAGAGGGGATTCGAATCCCCGACGTCGCGCATCGGAACATAGCGCCTCAATGTGCTCGGCCGCTTCGCCGCGGCAAGTATTTAGAGAATCAAATAACATTTATTTTTTGTGTAATGTTACTAGTAAACCAAACACGAATCAGCGCGTGGACTGCACCACAATATTTCTGTTATTACCATTCCTAAGTAAACAAATTTCAGTTCCTGCAGAATCCATAATAGTTATTACACAATACAAAGCGTCAAAAATCACAAAAAAGAATGATGTTTTTAGCATAGCAATACGTCAGTTACATCCTGTTAAATTGGGAAGATGGAGCTTGAAACAAATGAAGCCACTAAGCAAAAGCCTGAACCTAAGGTTCCCTGTAACAGTGCGATATCTTCGGCTTCAAGTTCCACACCGTCACATTGTAGCATGTAGAAGATCATCTACTTTCTCACATCTCGTGTCGTGTGTGACACGTGCCAAGACATGTCACTGTATCGCTTCTTACACGGTGCCCTATGATACATAGCAATGTATTTCATTAATAAGTGTTTTTTCACATCATGTAGGTGATGTCATATAATATGGCACACTATTTCCCGTTATTCTGTTGCTGTTGTGATCTTCAGTTTGGAGAATAGTTTGATACAGCTCTCCAACCTACACTATCCTGAACAAGCCCCTGAATCTTCTCATAAGAATTGCAACGAATATCCATTGGAATCTCCTTACTGTATTCGTCTGTTGCTCTCCCTCTGGAATTTTTACCACGCACACTGCCCTCCAATGCTAAATGGACGATTCCTACTAATCGATCACTTATTTTAGTCCAGATATACCACAAATACCTCTTCTCTCCAATTCTATTCAGTATCTCGCCATTAGTTACGCGATCTACCTAATCAATCTTCAGCATTCGTCTGTAGCACCACTTTCAAACGCCTCTATCCTCTTCTGAGTGAACTACCTTTTCACTCCCGTACAAGGGTTAGATGCCATACAAACGTCTTTTGAAAAGACACCCCAAAACTTAAAATAAATTCCATGTTACCAAATTTCGCCTATACAGAAACGCTTTTCTCTCATGGCCAGTCTACATTTTATTTCACCTGTGCTGGGACCATCGTACGTAATTTTACTGCCCAAGTAATAAAAATCACATACCAACTTGTCTTGTTACCTAATCTAATTTCTTCAGCGTCGGTTCTTTATCTTTGACTACATTCCATTAAAATTGGTTTGTTCCTTTTAATATTCATCTCATACGTTCTTTTCAATACACTGTCCATTACGTTCAGTAGCTCTTCCAGGTCCTTTGCTGTCTTTGACAGAATTCAAATCGCAAAGTTTTTATTTCTTTAAGTTCTTTTCCATATTCCTCCTTGCTTTCCTTTGTAGCTTCCTTTATAACTAACTTTGGGCTAGTGCTAGTTAACCATGTTGGGTAGATCGTTTCTTCTCGGACATTCGATCACGTTTCTTCTAGACTGATCATCAAGTTTTCTTTCTTGTCTGTGATTAGTTGGTAACTTGGACAGGACGCACAATGTATCCGGAGAACCTAATGGTTAAGGCGACCGCTGGCCCATAACGGGAAATCCGGGTTCGAGTCTCGGTCCGACACAAATTTTCAATTTCTGTTTTGAATTTCAACAGCCGAAATGTTAAAATATTTCTAATTCAGAAATTTACTGCTATTGGTGTCAACCAGTGGTCAGAACGGTCAATTGGCTGCAATAAACATCCCCGTACGCTCATATCATAGAGCCGCAGTAACAACTTTGCTTTTCTTGTCTAAATTCACGTACAAGTTTACGAATATGGCCCTACCAACGCATCATTGAGGCCCGTTGAAAAATGTTAAAATGTTTGTAAAGTCTATGGGACTTAACTACGGGGTCATCAGTCCCTAAACTTACAAACTACTTATGAACTACTTACGAACTAGGACGGCACAAATATCCATGCCCGAGGGGGGATTCGAACCCCCGACCGTAGTGGCCGTGCAGACCGTGACTGAAGCGCCTCAGTCCCCGCGGCCACCGCGGCCGGCAGGCCCGTTGACATCGATCTCTTTGAGATAATGCTTCTATTTCCTTAATGTTCAGTATTTTATGCGGTCGTTGAGAGGATGAAAGTTAAGGGAGAGATCTTGAATATGCAGAACTCTGAATATCACAGAACATGGCTTTATTTAAAGTAGATATCGGTTTTACCATTGACTTCGTTGTCACCCCACTCTCGAGCAACAGTTTCTACATCTATTTAGGTTCTATTTTATCTTAATAAGTTGACGCCTTGCTACGTCATTAATACGTAATTTTAGTCCTTAAACCATGCTATTCAGCGGTATTTTATTAGTTCAAACTTCAGCCCCCCCCCCTCTTTCCAAGCCAAAACGCGAATGTGATCATGTAGCCTGCAGTGTCATGTGTGCACCTTTCCTGGTTCTTGTATTTCTTGCTTAGGGACATTTTACACATTTTTAGTTAACTGCTGTTTTTTTAACAAGTTAGTAAATTTCCCCTACAATGTCTGATGACGCCCAGAAGAGGCGAAACGCGTCATGTGTAAATAAGTAAAACATAGCTTTTGTGCAACCAAGATTGTTTTTCAGCAAAACATTCTTCTTTTAAAATACATTCCAACGAATTGCAAACATGGTCTTCTGACGCGTGTGCACGTAAATTGGGTTGTTCAGGACCTGATGGTACTAGTAAATGTAGATTAAGTAATACAGTTCTGCGGAATTCTGTATCAGCACTAATTCTGTTGTTGTTTTAGCTATAGAAAGAAACGCTGTCATGGTTTGAAACAGAATGTTTACACTTTATTTAAGGCTGAATGAAGTAACATGAACAAAATCATACCTAAACTACAGGGGGAAGAAACCCAAAGCAATCTGTTGCAATGTATACAATTCACTGTCATTAAGTAACAGTTCCTACAGATATCTAGTACAATATATGTATATACTAGTATCAGCACGTTGTTTACAATATTCACTATCACAATATCTCCCCAGTTTATTCGTTGGTACAGAACATTGTATGTTATGTTTTCGAAATAGAACAAACGCACATTTAAGAGGGAGGTCTCTTGCATATGCACGACTCTGAATGTCACAGAACATGGCTCTATTTATTAAAAGTACCTGAAAACCATTTAGGACCCAAGGTGAAAAAAATGTTCAAATGTTTGTAAGGCTTAACACTACGGTGAACTTCTGCAGAAGTCGGGAGCGAATGTGCTCCACAGCCGGTGGACTGCTGCAGCAGTTCCACCTCGCGTCATATATCGTAATGTTTTTTTTTTTTTTTTGTTTTTTTTTTTTTTTTTTTGTTTTTTTTTTTAGCACTTATGGGACTTAACTACGGGGTCATCAGTCTCTAAGCTTACAAACTACTTATGAACTAGCTAAGACTAAGGACGGCACAAATAACCATGCCCGAGGGGGGATTCGAACCCCCGACCGTAGTGGCCGTGCAGACCGTGACTGAAGCGCCTCAGTCCCCGCGGCCACCGCGGCCGGCTCATCGTAATGTAATGCTACTGAAATGTAACGTAAAGCAATTGTAAATAAATATTATTTAGCAAGCGAAATATGCGTTTATAATAATAACGTCCATATCCCACCAGAGCTGAATCCAAAACTTGGATCTTTTAGAATTTACGAAAAAATTACGCCAATTATCTGAAAGAAGGAAGAAAACTGTTTCTATTCCAAATGAATTTTCCCTAATAAATATATAGTATAAAGTCCAATAATTGCGATAACACTGAGAGTTTGAAAGCAGGACAGAGTAGCGCCGTGGGGAGTGCGGAAAATGCGCCGTACAGCGGGCACGGCCGGGCGCGACTGGCGCTCGTCCACAGCGCACGGAGCAGCAAGCACGGCGCCGGAGTGAAAGGGTTAAGGGACTTAACTGCGGGGTCATCAGTCCCTAAACTTACACACTGCTTATGAACTACCTTATACTAAAGACGACACCAACATCCATGCCCGAGGGGGGGATTCGAACCCCCGACGGCGGACTGCCGCGCGCACCGCAACACGGCGCTACAACACGCGCGGATAATCCGCCGCGGCCCAAGGGGAAAAAAATATTGTTTGTGGTTGGCCGCGAATCAACAACAATACTGTATTAATTTGAAACCGTAACGCGCTAGCCATTACACTATGTCTGACAGTTACCAATTACTGACCCAATCTCTCCTGTCATTAAAGGCAAATGTTGCTTGGTAATGTGGCACTTTCAGAAATTAGATCAGAATTAATCGGACCAAGGACGACTCGTTTTTGATAATTCTTGAGTGCGCCATTGATTTGGAATAACAAAGCTTGAGTTGTAATAAGAATCCCGAATCGTCGGCTTCGTAGCACTTCATTTCAGTAATATTCATTAATATTCGGAGGTGGAGCCGTAGCAGCTGGTCTGTGTGTAAGGTCAAGTTTCAAATCCTCCTTCGTTCATCCAGATCCAGGTTTCTCGTGATTTCTACAAATCACTCCAGGCAAAGGTGTGGATGTTTCTTTTCGAAGCGTAAGGCCGAATTTGTTCCCATTCCTGACAACATGGGGTCCTGACCTGTGCTCCGTCTCTAATGATCACGATGTCGACGGAACGTTAAACCCTAATCCTCCTTTATTCTTAGACGTTCCGTTGCGTTTCTGCCCCATGGTGATGGTTTTCGTGACGTTCAGCAAAAATCAGAAATCAGATGGGGATTAAGGAGGCGTAGGAACAACACAGCGTTTTAGTTGGAGATGTTAGGTAGTAATTGTGAGTTGGAACCGAAGTCTTTCCAGGCCAATGAAGGGGAAAAAATAGTATACAAAGAAAAAAGTTGTCAAAATTTGCGCGAAATATGGCTATTTGACAGGAAGGAGAGACACGGGAATTACTCGCGAGAGATCCGAGATACGGGTTGTTTTCGTAGACTCAGAGAAGAAAATCGAAATTGAAACTTCAGGTCCCACGGTGCGGTAAGGAGCTCGGCAAGAGCAGTTGTCGGAGGGCCATATTACGATACTTACACCGTCACATCGCAGTCTAACAGACAGTCGCGAACTCTCCCAGGGAAAAGAGTGCAACTGAAGCTCCAAGCCACTCCCAGCGGCCAGTAGGGGAATATCAGAAGAATGGCATGATGGAAAATGAGTAGGTACTGTTTTTTATGCGTTTAGTTTCATATTTCCTAATCACTAAACGTGCTTCTTAATTTTCTTATAGAAATATGAAAACGTCATTAAAGTAATGATCAAAGAATCAGTATAAATTTGAAAACTTAATAAATCACGGAATGATGTAGATAGAGAGGTAAACATTGACACACATGCTTGGAATGACATGGGGTTTTATTAGAACAAAAAAAAATCAAAAAATGGTAGATGGCGCTTCATCTGATCAGAAAAGCAATAATTAGCATAACAAATTAAGACAAATGATCTTTACAGAAAATGCTCAATATGTTCACCATAATTTCTCAACAATAGCTGTAGTCGAGGAATAATGTTGTGAACAGCACTGTAAAGTATGTCCGGAGTTATGGTGAGGCATTGGCGTCGGACGTTGTCTTTCAGCATCCCTAGAGATGTCGGTCGATCACGATACACTTGCGACTTCAGGTAACCCCAAAGCCAATAATCGCACGGACTGAGGTCTGGGGACCTGGGAGGCCAAGCATGACGAAAGTGGCGGCTGAGCACACGATCATCACCAAACGACGCGCGCGAGAGATCTTTCAGGCCTCTAGCAATATAGGGTGGAGCGCCATCCTGCATAAAAATCGTACTTTCCAGCAGGTGTTTATCAGCCAGGCTAGGGATGAAGTGATTCTGTAACATATCGGCGTACCTCTCACCCGTCACGGTAGCAGTTACAAAACCAGAAACACGCCGTTCCTCGAAGAAAAAAGGCCCGATAACGGTAGACGAGGTAAATCCAACCCATACCGTCACTTTCTCGTCGTGCAATGGAGTTTCCACGACAGTTCTAGTATTTTCGGTAGCCCAATATCTGCAGTTGTGGGCGCTGACAGACCCTCGGAGCGTGAAATGAGCTTCGTCGGTCCACAACACATTACTCAACCAATCGTCATCTCCCGCTATATTTTGAAACTCACACACCGCAAATGCCCTCCCCTTCACTATATCGACAGGTAACCATGATGCCGATGGGTTTTGTAAGGATAGCATCGGAGGGTACGCCTAAGTGCCAACCAAACAGTAGTTTATGGAATGCCGGTACGACGTGCGACTGCACGAACGCTGACTTCCCCGTGCATAGACGAACCCGCTACTGTCTCCATTTCTTCCTGAACTGTCCCAGCAGCATTACGCCTTGTGCTTGGTCGGTCACTACGGGGTCTACGTCTACAACCCGTGACTTCGAACTTCGAAATCATTCTCGCCACAGCTGCATTTGTCAAAGGACGTTTACCCTTTCGAATCATCTTCCTATGTCGATAGGATCGTAACGCTGAAGTAGCACATTTCCCATTCTGATAATGCAGCTTTGCTAAAAGCGCGTTTTCAGGTAACGTAAATATGCAGCGACTGCTGGTGCATATGATTCTCTCTCTCTCATTACAGCTCCTTTTATACGCGATTTTCATGCGCAGTCACTGACGTTTTGCTGTCCACCGCTATTGGTCGGATATTTTTTGAATTTCGTTTTTTTTGTTATAATAAAAGATCATGTCATTACAAGCATATATGTCAATTTTACCTCTCTAATTATACATTATTCCATGAGTAATTAAGTTTTCAAATTTATACTGAATTTTTGATCACCCGGTATTTCTGCTTAATGACAGTCTACGATAGCAAAATGTTACTGCACAACAGCTGAGTCGTAATCGTATCGTCCAAAAACGTTTTAAGAGCTGAAATTAATTGCAAAATCATCTGCTCAAGTACAAATGGAAATGATTATATTCTCGTGGTCCGTATGTACTTTCCCGTTTTTTAGCGGATTTCCGACATAGTAAAGTTGATTACTCGGAGACTAAATCTCCTTATAAACTCTCTTTTCACTTCGTCCTTGCTTCTTCGTCCACCTATCATGATTTTTATAGCTACGTTTCAGTTATTAAACTCACTATCTCCAAGAATGTGAAGTCTTAATATTAACAATTTATACATGGACATATTTATTTGCAGCTACGTATTCAGTGTTTGAAACTAGAAGGTATCCGCCAAAATATGTTGGTATATAGAACTATAATTTTTGTGAAACTGAGTACGAAACTAAGCAGGTTCTACTGAAATCGTTGATTAACTGCGATTATCAGCGTTCAGAAATTACAGTAGTATAATTTCGAATAAGTGATTAAGGACTTGTGATTGTCGTTAAGCACCGAAGTTTCGAAGGAAATGAATTGTTAATGTTTTCAAAAAATGTTCAAATGTTTGTAGACCTTATGGGACTTAACTACGGGGTTATCAGTCCCTAAACTTACAAACTACTTATGAACTAGCTAAGACTACAGACAGCACAAATATCCATGCCCGAGGGGGGATTCGAACCCCCGACCGTAGTGGCCGTGCAGACCGTGACTGAAACGCCTCAGTCCCCTCGGCCACCGCGGCCGGCTGTTAATTTTTTCTCCATGCCTGAAAGTGTGATTGGCACTTGTGACACTATTCTCTTACTCCAGCAAATAAGAGAATTCCGGATAATATTTTTGATAGCTCATACAACTTCTGCCAAAACGATGGTGCACTTCAGTACACAATCGTATCGCGGTTTGTTTTTACGACTCGGTCGCTGCAGTTGCGGAAAGTCATTGTTAATTCGCGGCTCATTATGTTAGAAACGAATTCGATAGTTTCGTGGCGTTGAAATAAATTCAGCAACGAAGCCGAATCTTTGCGTTGGTTTGGGATTCGAACCCGGCTTCGGGTCAGCGGTCCTTTTAATGAATTCAAGAGAACAGACACCAATCAATACTTGTAAATATGTCCACAACAGACAATCATTTCAATGCGGACACATTCATAAGCTCATCTTTTGCGGGAATGGAGTATAGGCTGCGACCAAGGGGAA
This sequence comes from Locusta migratoria, assembly GCA_026315105.1. Classification (NCBI taxonomy): domain Eukaryota; kingdom Metazoa; phylum Arthropoda; class Insecta; order Orthoptera; family Acrididae; genus Locusta; species Locusta migratoria. The sequence continues at coordinate 364,962,339 of CM048750.1, read as the reverse complement.
CTAATGAGCAGGGGGCACTGCCATTGCAGTGTGCTTTAAGTTGAGAATTAAGTTGAGAATTTGGGCTGGAAGGAAACCGTGGCTGGATAGCCTAACTGATGCCGGGCGCTGTGGCTGAAAAATAAAATAACACCGAGCCAAGAACGCATCGAACAACAACGAACCGCAAGGAACAGAACTACCCACAGAGGGTTCGAATCCCAGTCAAGAAGAAATTTCTTGACTTGTTTCGTTGACTTTATTTCAGCGTCCCAAAACGGTCGAAATACTTCAGTATTTCGATTTCGTAAATTAATGACCGTTACTGTCAACTATCGGTGTCTGTTCTTTCGCACATGTCCGAAAAGAACGGACACCATATCAATAATTGTTGGTAAAACTGCAGAGTCTGTTGTCCATGTTATTAGCATGCCGCGTGTGGGAAAGCAATAATTTGAGTGTTTCTCAACTGGGGATTTGGGAACTAAGCGTCCTCACACACTTAAAAAAAAAAAGAAAAAAAAAAAAAAAACAGATATTCTGTAGTGTTTCAACAGACTCTGTAGTTTACCCATAATTGTCATATGTTTTACCCTAGTTACACCTAAAAGACGGTGTTTTAGCCCTCTTCCTGCCTTCATTGTTAATTAATTATACAGTTAATCAATCGTGATATGCAAATTTTCCGAAAGTAATTAACTGATGTGAAGGTTAGACCTTGGCACGTAAATGAAGGAAGGAAAGAAGTAAGGAAGCTTAAGATTTAACGTTCCGTCGTAGGTGTGGTCATTAGCGACGGAGCTCAGGCTAGGATTTTTTCGTTAAGGATGGCGAAGGTAATCGGCCGTATCCTTTCAAAGGAATCATCACAGCATTTGTGGGATTCAGGAAAGTCACGGAAAATTAAAATCAGGATTGTCCTAGGAGGGTTTGAATCAACGTCCTCCGTAAGAGGGAAAAGCGTGACCACGTTGATAGCAAAGATAACGCCTTGTTTGTTTGCAGTAACGTTCGATGTAGCAGGAATTACACGTATGTGGCGTGTTGCCACGAGTCAGCGAACCGAGTCAGGAGGCGCAGTAGTAGCACACTGGATATGCGTTCGGGAGGGCGGTGGTTCAAATCTACCTCCGGCCATCCAGATTTAGATTTTTCGTGATTTTCATAAATCTCTCCAGGGTAATTTTAGGAGGTTTAGTGTCAAATGGCCGACTTCTTTCCTCATCCTTACCCAAAAAGTCCGAGTGTTACTTCGACTCGGATCACCACGCTTGCGACAAATTTAGTAATCGTCTCTCCCAGTGCGGTGCTTGCAGTACGAACTGTGCGAGCACTCGTGGACGGTAGGCTATGTGTGGCTTATGGAGGTTGGGGTAGATCCCGGAGGCGTGCTCGGATAGCTTAATGATTAACAGGAACGCTCGCGAATAGCGGGAAATCCGGGTTTGAGTTCCGGTCCGGCACAAAATTTTCATATATGACCATTACACTGTACAGAAGATTGTGATTAATATTCGCAATTTCGAATACATGGTGTGATAAATATTTTCGAACGCGGGGAAACTGCGTCTCTAGGTAAATGGCTACAGAAATATCGTTAACACTTGTGCCATTTGCAATCGTTATTTACTTAAGTATTTGCAGTCTACGGTGCAAAAACGTTAGAAACATTTTTACAATTTGGTGCGTAAATTTAGTAAAGTTCTATGAATGTCTGGATGTCGGTGAAGGATAAAGATACCGGAAAAGTCGTTTCAATATTCTCAAGCACATCTGGTAAAATTCGACGACTTTCATGAAATAAAAAATGTAGAAGTGACCATCCACACAATTCATATTGTGTGTACAAAAAAAATCATGCTTTTCTCAGCAACTAACCAGGAACAAATGGAGCTTTTATAATCAGTATCAAGTCTACCGAATAACACACTTTATGTACAAAAACCATCACTTTCCTCAGTTTCGTTATGCTGCTGGGAGTGTGAAATTTTGAGGAAGGAAGGAATCTTAGTGTTTAACGTCCCATCGACAGCGTGGTCATTAGAGACGGAGCTTACGCTCGGATTTTGGATAAGGATGGGGAAGGATATCGGCCGTGCCCTTTGAAAGGAACCATCCTGGCATTTGCCTGGAGTAATTTAAAGAAATCACGGAAAATCTAAAGCCGTATCGCCGGAGGTGGATTTGAACCACCGTCCTTCCGAATACGAGTCCAGTGTGTTGCCACTGCGCCACCTCGCTCGGTGTGTAAATTTTAACACTATTCTGCGATTTAGTTACTTTTCTATTTTTGAAATTATACATCATAATCCACTACTGGTTTGCTGAGCCTAGCGTAGTGTCAGAAGCCTGATACTGAGCAGGGATTTACCCCAATGCAGTAATAAAGTTATATACCGGTCATACTATGTCCCGATCGTGACATACGCATCCCAAACCTAGGTTATTAAAGGAAGAGAGAATAGAAAATTACAAGCTAGTGAGATGAAATTCTTGAGGAACAGTACTACAGTGACAAAGACATGTTAAGAAATGAGAGAATCAGAGAGTTATTGAAGGTGGAAACATTTTTTTTTAAATTTACTTTTGAGTAGTACCCTTACAGCCATCCACATAAGTAATGATAAGGACAACCTGTGGTACAGGTATGAAGTTGGCAAAAGCAAACCAACAAACATCAAAGATGTGACTGAAAACAAAAACACAAAGATCAGTTTGAAGTAACATAACAAACATTAGAGATATGACGCAAGACAAGAGCAATTTAATATAGCATATAGTGATTAAATATGGTCTTATCTTTTACATAACAGTTCATAACTCTTTCTTCGCCGCCGTTAGAAAGGAGATAAGTTCTTTGTACACTCTAATGTCTATGGTTGCCAATAATGCTGTCACAGATATTGGTAACTGGCAGTCCCTGCTCACAATATAACTCAGCAACTTTGATGTGAGCTGCCACCTGTTCATGCATCCAAAACAATTGTGATTTGTGTCTTCTTCTTCGCCGCAGTCACAAAGTGAAGATGTCACTATGCCAATGCCATGTAGGTGCTGCGCAGTTCGACAGGGTTGAACTTCAGTCTCGCTATGGTGACTGCAAGCTTCCGAGAACACCTCAGTCAATTGTACCAATATCTGGTTGGTAGCACTGATGTTATTTGTGCATCGTATTTCCCTTTAGTTGACTGGGAAGCTTGCCATTTTTTGTCCCATTCAGTCCGAATTTCCCTTCTGTAAACTGATAAAAGATCTTCCGCTGGAACCTGAGTATATTCTTCCGTACCAGTTGTAACCGCTTCCTTGGCAAGTGTGTCAGCGATCTCGTTCCCCAGAACGTTGTTGTGTGCTTTAATCCGACACATGAAAACACTGCGTCCACTCCGTTCCAGGTGGTTTATGTGTGCCATTATGTCGTAGGCTATTGGGTGGTTTTTATGCCGTCGACGAAAATATTTAAGAAGTATGAGCGCAGATTTACAGTCCGAGAAGATGACAATATGCTCCTCCGGATCCGTAAGGCAGTACTTGAGAGATTCCAAGATGGCTGTGACTTCAGCGGCCATTATTGCCATTTCGTTTGGCAGTTTGTATTTACATCCTGTTTGCGCAATGGTATCCCAAAAGGCGCATTCCGATCCGTCCTAGGTTTTGGAACCGTCTTTGTAAAGAATCCTCGCCTGTGAATATTTACTCGGAACTCTAGTAATGCGTAATTTGCCATAGTTGAGGAAGCTGGGAGATCACATGTCACGTCAAGTTTAACAACAGTACATAAATAGCTTCGTTCAAACATGAGCAGTCGCCGATTTGAGATGGCTAATCGGATGTTCTGCGCCACCTCCAGATATTCCCTTGCAAGTGGAGGCAGATTCTTACATAACCAATAATGAGCAGTGTAACATACGACAGAAAGTTCCTGTATGCGAGATAATAAGACATCTTCTGAAAATTGTGCCCCCTTCATTAGAAATTTTATGCTTTTATGCCGTTGATGAAAGTGACTGTAGTTCATGGCACGATTTTTCAGGATCGTCCATCATCGTTGCAGCACATTGAAACCACATTTGCATTCTCCCATGGGCTTGCTTATGGCTCTGTTGCAGATATTTTGAAAATGCGGAATGCTTTATCTCCGAAGTTCTTGAATACAGGAAACCGTCCGTTAACTTGAAGCGCATAATAATGGCTACCTAGAGAGGTATGTGACAATTGACGAAATATGGGTTCAGCACTTTAATTCTAAGACAGAAGGGCAGTCATAACAAAATCATCCGCCAAGTCTAGTGGAACGAAGGAATAAACAGCTTCTACTACGCTACATAAGCTCTCCATTTTTTTTTTTTATTTTGTACGATATTTATAACGAAGATATTAATGTTTTTATGCATAAATATTTTTTTCACGAGATACTTAAAATCTTGTGATGTTTGAGTTTTACTTCTTTCATGTATTATCGAGTGCTGTAATTCGGCGAAGCAGTGTCTTCACAGCCGAAGCCTGATCTAATTTTTGCTGGCCAACAATCATTCCGTGCCGAAAACTACGAGACGACAAAGAATGCTGAGCCCAGATCACAACAACCATTAATCTCTAAACTACCTGGATGTTGAACTGCAGATTTTTAAGCGTGCCAGCCAAAGATGTTCATATTCTGTTTCTTGACACATTACAACATGGCTGCTACGAAAAGGAAATTTGTTTCCATTCCGTGTTTACAGGAGTCTGTTAGTGCACATACTGACATAAATTTAAAATCCTGAGATAATCAAACAATTATTTTTCACGAACTGACATAAATTTGTATGACTAATTACGACATGGGGACAATGCAAAATTGAGTGCAAAACAAATGATTAGGAAAGCACGCTACAGTTCTATGTTCAGGCTTTCGACCATAGATACTAGAAGACCGGGCAAACAGCAGAGCGGCTATAATATGCCGTGGTAGTAACATTGAACCACGTTGCTACTGGTAAACATTAGCCATATATTGAAACAACTTTGCAGGTTTCAAGAAATAGCACTATTTTAAACTTATAATACTTTCACATGAAATTTAATCTTACTCCCCTTGACACAAAACGCTTTGCAAATTCATAAGCATAGCTATAAACAATCACGCGACTGTTGGCGCCGGCCGCGGTGGCCGAGGGGACTGAGGCGCTTCAGTCACGGTCTGCACGGCCACTACGGTCGGGGGTTCGAATCCCCCCTCGGGCATGGATATTTGTGCCGTCCTAGTTCGTAAGTAGTTCATAAGTAGTTTGTAAGTTTAGGGACTGATAGCCCCGTAGTTGAGTCCCATAGGCTTTACAAACATTTGAAACATTTTTTGACTGTTGGCAAAGCAGTTGTTTAGTATAGTGGGGTTGGTGCCATTTAAGCAATGCCACGCCCAGTCTACCAATATCTATGGTCGAAGGTTCAGACAGAAGAGTTACAGATCCACAAAGCTTCATCGTTCCACGAAGCAACTAAAGAAATGGATTTTCATTATTGTAAAATATTTAAATGAGTTAGTCCGTTACTGCTTTGTCTTGAGATCAGACGTCTGTTCATGCAGTTTAATTGTGTTAATAAAACTCCTTCTCAAAGTCAATGTTATTAATTTGTTATTAATGTTATTAATTTGTGCAAACTGCAGTTTATAATTATGAAGGAGAGCAGCTTCTTTATTCGTAGAGATCTGATTGGAATTATATAGCAGATGAAAAGGCATTCGAGTATTAACAGAAGTGTATCTGATACATAACGATAAGAATTATCGACTATGTGTTTTGACACTCGATATAACCGCCAACTAAAACTTCACAAAGTTGATGTTCAGACTTTTGTAGGATGTAAATGACCTTAGGACAATTCATTAGGTTTTATATCCAGAATTAGTTCTTCGTAAAAGAATCTATTATTATGTGGAATTTAAATGGATGTGGTCTGTGAGTGATGCGGATATAGGAGTTAAATTTCGATTACGGTCAAAAGCTGATGCACTATTAGGGTTAACTTAAAAATGACGCACTATAGATAGGAAGCTCTTTGGAATAAATCTCTAGGCAACTATCAAACTGATATATTTTGAAGAAAACAAGATATCGAGTTTCCTGTTATGAATGTGATACCGTTAGTTGAAATGCTGTTTGCTCGCATACCACAACACAAGGTGATGACATCGGTTTCCTGGGATGCAGACTGAGTTATTAATTATTACTTGCAAAACGGCGTAATTATCGTTGCATCATACTAGCCGTTTGAGCCGTTCGAGAAAAGATGAAAGTTAAAAACACAGAAAAGTGGCGCTTAAAGCCGTCGCAACAATGGAAACTCGGCGTGACTGCGGGTTCCAATTGTTACGTCATCAGTCATATTCTTCAGGTATGGCTCCACCAGACTTGTATCATTTCGCAAACCCAAGAAAAGATCTAAATAACGGTGATTTCACAAAGATAATGCAGTAATTGATGTGTGGACTCTTGGTTGGAAACATTTTTGTTCCACTTATGGCAAAAAACAGCATTCTTGATTAAATTTGTATATAAACAACAGTCTAGAGTGCAAAATTTTAATTTATTTTTTTCGACCAGTTTCGGTTTTATTTAAACCATCTTCAGGAAATTAAGCTCCATCGATGTTGTGGAGCTTAATTTCCTGAAGATGGTTTAAATAAAACCGCAACTAGTGGAAAAATATAAAAAAATTCACTCTAGACTGTTATATATATAAATTTAACGAATTACAGCGTTCAAATTAGTGAAATAAATCGCAATTTGCTATATTATAGAGCTTTACTGTATTAAGTTTATATGGAACACCGAACTGTAGCGAATGAAAATTTGTACCCGGCCGGGATTCGAACCCGGGATCTCCTGCTTACTAGGCAAACGCGTTGACCACTCCGCCACCGAGGACACAGTGTCCAACCCGACTGCAGAGGACTCTTCCCAGCACGTCACCCGCCACACACAAATTTCCATTCGCCACGCTGTCTCTTTCCTATACCACAGCCTATTTATTCTATAATGCTCGCAGCCACAATACTGTATTCCCGCATCGGGGAGAACAGACCATGAAGTATCGAGACACAATTAATTGTCGTCAGGAGCCCAGCCTCGGCTTGTATACAATTATATATTTTTGACGAATTACAGTGTTCAAATTAATGAAATAAATCGCAATTTTCGATGTTATGGCTTCACTGTATTAGGTTTAGATGTAATACAGTGAAGCCATAACATCGCAAATTGCGATTTATTTCACTCTAGACTATTGTTTATATACAAATTATATTTTAATGGTTTGCAGAAGTTTATGTGAGCGTGCCTGCAAGTGTACTACTGTACACGGGTATTGCATTGAAAAATAAATTTGTATTATGAAATTTCTTTCTGTGTACCCCTCGTACACACGTCGTAATCATGTTCAGTACTACTTACACGTAATGCTGTCGGCACTGCTGCTTTATAAGGCAGGGACCCTCTGCTGAGAGGCGCCTCTACCGTCTGCTGGCGTCGGCCTGTCTGGAAGGCAGTGGCGTCCTTCCCCAGGTGTAGCGCTGCGTTCTGTCGGTGCATAGGTGAGCGTTGCCCTTCGCACAGTTAGCGATGGTCGATAACAAATCGCCCGGGGCCATTAGTAGGTGGGTGTGCTTGCGTCGAAAACACGATCGCTTAATGCGGGAAAGCCCGTCGTGTTTGGAGACAAACAACCGCAGCCTGGCGGATCTCTGTCATTAACCTTCGAAAGATCGAAGGTAGCTCAGGCTGACCGCATTGATACGCTAGTTCCTGATTACAGTCGGACGGGTTTTCAACATGAGCTAGTGTCAACGGGCTTTTAATGTTTACATCCTGTCTTCGGGTGTCAGTCACTCTTGACATAGTGAACTTCATCCGTTGTGTTTTCCCCGATTAAACTATCTAAGAGTGCACAACTTTATTATTGTATAGACTGACAAAGTATGGCAAAGTAAATGTGAATTTCCGATATTGTGATCTTGTAAGCTTCCGTTCAGACACTGGTTTGATGCAGCTAAAAATGTGCAAATGTTTGTTAGGCTTAAGGGACTTAACTGTGTGGTCGTAAGTCCCTAAACTTTCAGACTACTTATGAACTACCTTATACTAAAGACGACACAAACATCCATTCCCGAGGGGGGCATTCGAACCCCCGACAGTAGTGGCCGTGCAGACTGGCGCACCGCAGACCGCTCGGCCACTGCGGCCGGCTTGATGCAGCTCTTCACCCTACTGTATACTGAGGAAGCCTTTTCATCTCCCCATAAAAAAAAGCAACCCAAATCCATTTCAACCTTCATACTATAATCGTCTCTCGGTCTCCTTCTGCGATCTTTATCCTTTGTAAAAATGTACTCCTATCTTGTATTATTTAGTTTTTATTAATATTATTTATTGTGTTAATGATATATTAAGTATTTGTTCTCCGGCTAGTTCTTTTATGGATTAATTTGGCTATAGGCTTTTGACTGTACGAGTATTTTTGCAACACAATTCCAAATTATATATTGCGAAAATAAAATTTCTATTAATGGATTTTAATTCATTCTTATTACATAAAATGCTGTTTGGAACTTATTACCATTTATACGTCAATTTCTTTACGATGTTAAGAGTTTTAATCACTGCTCAATTTATACTACAGAAAATTATTAGCATTAAAGATCCAGTCCATAATTGAAATCTGCAGGCAACATTGCAAATAAATGAAGATACCCTAACAAAAAACTGATTTACTATTACTTTTGTCATTTTTATATCTAACTGAAATACTGTCATCCTTCCAAACGGTCATGAAATAAGTCACTGTTAGAATCTCGCACCATTCCGTGTATTTATACCTTTGCCGTAATAATCTACTGCCACAATTTCTTGTAAAATTACGTCAAGCTCACCTAGTGTCCCAGAAGAGCAGAAATAAAAGGATATGTGACAATTGCACCCAACCAAAAATCTGTGACATTTGGACCCAGTCTAACTGGAAACTACCTGTTTACTACGTCACGACCTATCTGCAGCTAAGCCGCTCCTGTGTCCGTGCCACCCTCACACCAGGGAGTCCTCGCTCACCGGAAACGCTCTATCGACGCAGTCTGCCTGCAGTCCCAAGGTCCTTGTCCACCTCAGCGGATGACTGCTAACTGTCAGTACGATTATGAATATCGTAGTGTTCGGTTGGTGCAGCTTGTGTGTTTGTGAGCTTATAGGTTCGATATGGAGATATCAACGACCTACAAGGGAGGGCCATGTGGCCACTATGAAGTAACTTCATAGGTGTCTTGTTACACAAGAGAACATGGAAAAAGGTTAATAAATATAAAATTATAAAAAAGAATAAAAATAAAATAAAAACGTATATAAAAATAAAATGATTTTAAACACATCTAAATGACAATTTACCTCTGCCTTTCAGCCAGTCCAAATCCTGGATAAAAGTGTGATGGGAGTAGGTTTATTACGAATAGTCGGTAGACAGCACATGGTCTCTCTGATGCAGTCACAAATTTTTATTTATGATCAGTTTCAGGACAAGCCAATCATCTGAGAAAACAATAAAAAAACCTTTTTTAAATTTTTTTTATTGAGTCATCAGTAAGGATGCAACATCTCTCTCAAATACATAGATGTTCAGACGGACAAACATCGATGTTAAGTAACATCGCTGTTTGAAAATATCGATGTTTTCATACTTTTCAGAAATATTATGGTAAGCGCACTGAAAAGATTTTATTTTTCGGTATCATAATAATTGAAAGTAAGAGACATTTTGAAACACAAACGAAGTGGAAACAATTACCTGTTTTTTTACACAACCCGATTTACATATGACGTTAGCGGCAGGGTGTTTGTAATTTGGTAATAAAACGTGACATATGTGCCTCAATATGTTATTTGTCTAGGCTACGAATACGCAGCGAAATGGCAGATTTGAATGAAAGCGAATTTGGGAATGACGTTTCGCAACGTATTGTGCTGATTGAGTTGGGATTACGTATTGATTACGTGTGAAATAACTTGCGTTTTGCTTACGTGTTGCATGTTTTCTTCGCCGTCGATGTGGAGAAGAATTAAACAAACATTCTGTTTCTATTATTTATTATTTCATCATGTGTGTATTTTTAAAACGAATAGAACTATTCATCTATGACGTTTACAAAAATATGGACGTAGCAGAAATGGAGAACTGTGTGTTAAAGGTACTTAAAATTTCTTGTCTTCTGTCTCGAATTTTTCCGCCGATGTTTGTTTGATGTTTCAACTGAAGTTTCGACAGCACGACATCAGAGCCTAATTCTGTTAACAGTGTTGAAGTTTCGATACCACTGCTGTTGGAAGATGAAATTTCGGCAATGCCAGCCGCCCATGTGGGCGAAACATCTAATTAATTATCTAACGTCGACATAAAGAAAAAAGGAGACAGACGCCAGCAGGCAGTAAGTCAAATAGTATCCATAAAAGCTTTAACAATTTTGTTGCAGATAAGGATTTGGGAATCATCAGCAAAACTTATCATTGATATCCTTTTACCGAGAACTTTTATCACAGCCTTGAACCTCTTCTTTATTTCCGACATTACGTCTTCATTGCGCAAGTTAAACAGTAATGGCGACAGTCCACAACGTTTTCTTACACCCATTTTAATCTTAGCACTTCGTTCTTGACTTTCGACGCTTATTGTATCCACTTGGTTCTTATACAAACAATGTATTACCCTCCTTTCCCTACAGCTTACTTTTATTTTTCTCAGAATTACGAACATCATGCAGCACCTTACACTGTCGAAGGCTTTTTCCAGGTCACAAGTCTCACGAATATGTCTCGGTTCTTCTTTAGTCTCGCTTCCATTATAAATTGCAGCAATGCTATAGCTGGCAGCATTGCCGTAATTTGCGGCCCGTGTCAACGCGGCGTCACAGCCCTGGGTGCTAATGTCACCGGGAGCATTTCTCACTGGGTGCTTTTGTCAGGACACCAAATAAAATTGTTAAATTATTATTAAGCTCATCACCACCCGACCCGGATTTACTATTTTTATATGTGCCACGTAATGGCGGCAGGATGCTGCAAACAAGGTTTGTGGCTGCTCCCTAAAACAACTGCTAAGGTTTTGCTGAAAAATCTCTAAAATATGGTTTAATTTCCAAAATTATTTGAAAGTGACACACACATTTTTAATAGATATTTTTAACACATTTAGGCTACATATTTTGTATTTACACACCCTTTTTTACTGATCGAATCCATTAATATCGAAAAACAATCTAGCGACGCCTGATCTAAAATTATATCTCTCTCTCATGAGACCTACCACAACGAAATACTAACGAACAAGAAAAACAGTATTTTTATCTTACAAATATTTGTCTTTATAACCCTTTGAGCCTAGGTTACAGGTGATGTGACATTAATACAGAGAGGGACGTTTAATATACAAGATACATATAGTAATTCATTCCAAAAAGAAAATAAATTTATTTTCAAAAGTTTTGTACCTACATAATTGTCTTTTTTGTGTTGTTGTTGTTGTTGTTGTTGTTGTGGTCTTAAGTCCGGAGACTGGTTTGATGCAGCTCTCCACAATACCCTATCCTGAGCAAGCCTCTTCATCTCCACATAAGAACGGCAATCTACACCTGTCTGAATCTGCTTACTGTATCCATCTCTTTGTCTTCCTCTGCGGTTTTTACCCCACACACTTCCCTCCAACGCTAAATTCACAATTCCTTGATGTCTAAGAATGTGTCCTACCAATCTATCCCTTCTTTTAGTCAAGGTATGCCAGAAATTTCTTTTCTCTCCAATTCTGTTCAGTACCTCCTCATTAGTTACGCGATCCACCCACCTAATCTTCAGCATTCGTCTGTAGCACAACATTTCAAACGCTTCTGTCCTCTTCCTGTCTGAAATATTCGTCGTCCATGTTTCGCTCCTGTACAAGGAAACGCTGTACACAATTTTTTCTGACAACTTTTAACGTCTTGACACTCTTCTATCCTGAAATATTACCGTTTTCGATAGGACTTCTTTTCCCCTAACCGCTTCCCTGTCAGTCGGTTCTTTAATATTATTTTTTCTTACTCTTAAAAGGTAAAACTGAAGATACTGACATAACTTAGACAGAATTATAAAGGCACCCAAATTGACTTCATTAGTATCTAGACTTAGGGAAGTACTGTAAAGAATTATTGACAGAAAACAGGAAATAACTTTTGTATACAATTAATAAAAATATACAGTAAACATAAAATAATGGAAGCATTTCACTGGACATAGAAATAGTAAACAATTCAATCAGAACCTTAAAAAAGTACTACTCGAAGTGAACGAATACCAGTAGAAATGTTGAAGTATGATACCGATAAATTACATGAAATTAAAAGAAGTCTCTTTGAAAAATGATTACGGGGCGAGGCCATACCGGAAGACTGGAAAGTATGATATATATTGACAATCCACAAGAAAGTAAGAAAAGATGAGTGCGAAAACTACAGAGTAATAACTGTAAGTAATTTATTTAGCAAACTTTATGGAAGAAGTATTGAAAAAAAATGTAAACGGAATTTAAAGGACTGGAGACCGAATAGCAGGCTGACGTCAGAGCAAGGAGATCAACTACAGATCTTCAATTTTGATTACAGCAAATCAACTCCTTCAACTATGGAAATTTTATTTCGTTTACAATTGAAACCCTTCATTGTGTCATCTTCAATCAGCTGATTGGGCAGGTTTTATGTATTTTAGCTGCAAACTATGGACATTAGATTAGTACTTGCCACCATTCTGCCTGCGTTTTGGCGCTGTAAGTGTGCCTGAAGTTGACACTAAGAAAAGTCGAAATTGGTAACGAAATAAAATTTCCATAACCCAATTACTGAATGTTTTCCATTAACTTAATAGCTCAGCAAATGTCCCTCACCTTCATGACCATCAGTCCTGGCTTCAAATATCAGCAAGACAATGCCCACCAGGGTATAATGAGGGTTCTTACTCCTTGTCTTCGTGCTTGTCAAACCCTACCTTGACCAGCAAGATCGACAGATGTCTCCCCAACGGAGAACGTTTTGACAAATTGTGGAGAGGGTTCTTCAAACAGTTAGTTGTTTTGGCGATCTAACGCAGGATATCCCTAGCAGATACTCAACAACTCCGTCGGCCAATGCGTAGCCGAATATCTGCTTAAGAGCGAGAGGTGGACCAATGCATAATTCTATGTGGGGAATATCGTCGACTTTCTTGCAAAGGGCTGAGATATTTCTAGCGCGTGTTTCGCTTCGATACTGCGGAAACTGTTTCACGAATCACATTTAGTATTTTAGGCTTTGCTCACAATTTCTGGATTATTTTCTCTGCAGTTTGCCTGACAACAGAATGAAATTTATAAATTTTTGACCGAGCCTACTAAGGGTATGAAATTCATCTTAAATTTGGGTAAAATCTTAATATTAGGTGCTGAAAGAGAAGGTGAAATGATCTTCTTTGGGCCACTCGCTGATTCGATGCGTTGGTTCTCGTGCATGGAGCAAGCGCCCGCAGAAAAAGTAGTCGATTATTGGTATCTGTTACTAATTAGAGAATTATATATTGTTGGTATCTGTTACTAATTAACAAATATATACATTGGTAAAACTTCGGTATGTCTTTCCTCGTTTAGTCAATCGATGCTGGACACTACCAACGCTGGAAACAATAGTCTGAACTCGCTAGATTAATTGGGGTTGAAGTTCAAATGTTTGTTAAGCTTATGGGACTTAACTACTGGGTCATCAGTCCCTAAACTTGAAAACTACTAATGAACTAGCTTATAGTAAAGACGGCACAAACATCCATGCCCGAGAGTGGATTCGAACCCACGACGGGGAATGGCCTCGCGCATCGTAGCATAGCGCCCAAATGCGCTCGTCCGCTCCGCTGCTTCTTTTAAAGTAATTTAGCTAAGGGCAACAAATACATCCATGCCCGAGGAGGACTCGAAGCTCCGACGGCGAGCAGCGGCACGCTCCACAGCTAGGCGCCTTAGAACGCTTGGCCACTCCACCACGGCGGGGCTGAAGTGTCATGGATAACTATTATAGTGCTTGTCGGTTCGTACTATTCCAGTACAACAGATCCCTCCCTCTGAAATAATAAATACACCACTGTAGAATAAATTCTCTCTGGTACTCATTTCATTGAATAATTATTGCACAATAATAATAATTATTGCATGAACGAGTTGATCGCTGCTATAATATTCGGTCCTCTCCATGTGTGGACGAGAGGAACTGAATAGTATTCCATACAGTCGAGCGCATATACAGGGTGTTTCACTAAGTGTGTTTGCCTCTGTAACTTATAAAATAATAGGTGACGGGAAATTTTAATGCGGTTGGTCAACACAAGAAATGTTACACTTTCTGCGGAGCTATGAACATAGTTTATTGTATCATTTTCCAAAGAGTTACAGCACAAAGATATAATTTTTGAATGGAACAATAGCTTTTTCTATCGTGCATTGGATTCGTTGAAACCAGCTGCGTCCAAATCAATTAAAACTACATTATTGAAAAAAATTCTTTCCAAGTTCTGAAACTTCTATATCAGGTCCTTGCGCATTCAAAGAAACATAGAAGAATTTCTCTCTGCTAATAGGATGTACTTTTTAAATTATTGTCAAGTTTTAACTGCCAAATTAAAGTTTATAATAGAAAACGTCGTGTTGACCACAGAGATTCTATATATCTTGTTGATAGCAAATCGATCGATGTAGGCGATCGATTAAGAAAACACTGAAAAATTATCAAAGTCTTCCTGATTAAATTCAAATAAAATATCTTCTCAAAAATCGTAGAAACTTTAACAGGAAATTATTCTCAATTCCTGTTAATGTAATATTTCTGGTAGATCTCTTCAAATAAATAAAAGATGTTGGCGAACACGTAGTTAAAGTTCAAATACGATTTTTATTACACTTTACATGTACAAGTCGGAAGTCAAGAATGAACTGAAATAATGTATTTGCTCAAATTTTAGGAAGATTTCGTTGACAATGTAAATAAGGGCGACGATAACCGCAGAGACCATCATCTTCTTGCCTCGTGGCCGTCGACCCGTGACTTGAAGTGGCCAGATGTTCTATTGCTTGAGGTTGGCGTTGAAGATGTTGCTCTCGTAGGTTGGATTGCCGTTATAGCACATGAAACATAAAAAACATACAAACTCTTTTAAGAATCATATAACAAAAACATTTACATAGAAAAATCATTTAAACATAAATACAAACACAGTCTGCTGCAAAACTGAGCTGATCTAAGGTAGTAGCGAGGACAATTATTCGTCCTACTACAACTGTATTAAAACGTGGTGCATGATGTGAAAGTTTTTCCCCATCACAGTGTATATGATCTCATATTTATTGAATTAAAAGTTTGAAAATTGTGTAATTATGCAGGTTTTTTAAATTAAATTATATTAAAACTCAGAACGTAGGTATATTTGAAATTTATTTCGGTTGTTCCTATCTGATAAATGTACTTTTGTGAAATTATCATAAATTATGAGAACGCATGCCGTTACTGTGTGATTACCTGTAATTACCTCATGACTTCAATAAATGCTCAAAATGATGTCCTTCAACTTCAATGCATTTGGCAATACTCTAAACGAAAGTCCTCTCAACAGCGAGCAGTTCGCTTTCAGTAATGTTCTCACATGCACTGACAATGCACTGACGCATGTTTTCAGGCGTTGTCGGTGAATAACAAATATCATTCAATTTTCCCCACAGAAAGATATCCGGGTATGTAAGATCCGGTGAACGTGCGGGCCATCGTATGGAGCTTCTACGGCCAATCCACCTGTCATTAAATATTCCATTTAAGACCACTTCAACTGTATGCGAGCCATGAGCTGGACATCAATCATGTTCATCTACATCTACATACATACTCCGCAATTCACAGTAAGGTGCGTGGCGGAGGGTACACTGTACCACTACTAGGCATTTCCTTTCCTATTCCACTCCCAAATTGAACGAGGAAAAAAAGAATGCCTATATGCCTCCGTACGAGACCTAATTTCTCTTATCTTGTCTTTGTGATCTTTACGCGAAATGTAAGTAGGCGGCAGCAAGATCGTACTACACTCAGCTTCAAATTCCGGCCCTCTAAATTTACTTAACAGAAATTCACGAAAAGATCGTCGTCTTTTTTCCAGCGATCCCCAATTGAGTTGCCGGAGCATTTCCGTGACACTCGCGCATTGGTCGAACCTACCGGTAACAAATCTAGCTGCTCGCCTCTGAACCGCCTCTATGTCTTCCTTCAAACCGATCTGCTGCGGGTCCCAAATACTTGAGCAATACTCAAGACGTGGTCGTACAAGCGTTTTATACGCGGTCTCCTTTACAGGTGAAGTACATCTTCCCAAAATTCTCCCAATAAACCGAAGTCGGCTGTCTGCCTTACTCACAACTGTCCTTACATGCTCGTTCCATTTCATATCGCTCTGCAATGTTACGCCTAGATATTTGAACGACGCGACCGCATCAAGAAGCTCACTACTGATGCTGTATTCGAACATTATAGGGTTGTTTTTCCTACTCATGCGCATCACCTTACATTTTTCTACATTGAGAGCTAGCTGCCATTCTTCGCACCAACTAGAAATTTTGTCTAAGTCAACCTGTATGTAATTACAGTCAGTTACAGACGACACCCTCCCATACACCACAGCATCATCAGCAAACAGCCGCAAATTACAACTTACTCTGTCCATCAGATCATTTATATAGATAGAAAATAATAGCGGTCCTATCACACTCCCCTGGGGCACGCCTGACGATACACTCGTCTCTGATGAACACTCGCCGTCGAGAACAACGTACTGCGTTCTATTACTTAGGAAGTCTTCCAGCCAGTCACAAATCTGTGAACCTATTCCATAAGCTCGTATCTTCGTTAGCAGTCTGCAGTGTGGCACCGTGTCGAACGCCTTTTTGAAGTCGATAAAAACACAATCCGCTTGTTGCCCTTCGTCCATGGCTCGCAAGATGTCATGTGAGAAAAGGGCAAGCTGAGTTTCACATGAACGATGTTTCCTAAACCCGTGCTGATTCAGGGAAAGAAGCTTTTCCGTTTCAAGGAAATTTACTATATTCGAACTGAGAATATGCTCCAAAATTCTACATGAAACCGATGTCAACGATATTGGCCTGTAATTGTATGGGTCAGTTCTCTTTCCTTTCTTATACACGGGAGTCACCTGCGCTTTTTTCCAATCACTAGGAACTTTGCGCTGAATTAAAGATTCGCTATAAATGCAAGCTAAGTAGGGGGCCAATGCCGCAGAATAGTCTTTGTAAAACCGAACTGGTATTCCATCCGGACCAGCAGACTTTTTCGTATTTAGCTCTCTCAGCTGCTTCTCTACACCGGAAATACCTATTGCTATGTCCCCCATTTCGGAATTAGTACGTTGATCAAATGATGGTAAATTTGTGCGGTCCTCCTGCGTGAAAGATTTCTTAAAGGTGAAGTTTAGAACTTCAGCTTTCCGTTTGCTTTCTTCTATTACGCCCCGGAATGATCAACTAGTGACTGGACAGTGGGCTTTGACCCGCTTATCGATTTTACATAGGACATCGCCATTTTGTCATGTAGTAAAATCGGTAAAACATTATTTCAGAAATCAACATACATTATGAATTGCCGTCGATAAAATAGGGGGCAATTGTCCTTCCTCCCATAATGCCGCACCATACATTAATCCTTCCAGGATAACGATCAACATACATAGCATAGGCCCTTTGGGCATTTTGATCACAATAGCCACACATAAATAGCATATCGACCTTTTCTGCAATTGGGATGGTCCATTTTAACACGAGTAATGTGTCACGAAGCAAATACCGTACGCACTGGCGAAATGTTACGCGATACCACGTACGTATGTGTTTGTGACTATCACAGCGCCATCTATCACAAACCGAAAAAAGGATTCCAAATGAAACATTCATATTTATTTACGTACTACACGAATATATAATAAATGGGGGTATCTATTAAAAAAAAAAAAAAAAAAAAAAAAAAAAAAAAAAAAAAAAAAAAAAAAAAAACAACAACAGTTGATATCCGTTTGATCTATGGCAGCGCCATCTAGCGGGCCAACCATAGCGCCATCCGTTTCCCGCTTCAAGCTAGGAAAGTTTTGTTCTTTGCAGTTCTTTCGTCTGATGCATATTTCGTGAGATATTTGGTCCGGTCACTATCAATGGATCACCCTGCACATATGGTTATTTTCGTCCGACGCCGCTGGGCGGTATTAGCGTGCTCGTCAGGTCAGTCGGCATTGAGCCTTAACAACAGTACCGTCTCTCCGTTTTTTTTCCTTTAATTCGAATTTGAAAAGTGCGCTGCAATCGAAAATCCCGCCCTTGAGAGGTGTTCTGTGACACGGTTTTTGTTTGCAAAAATCCTAAAACCTACAGTAATGTATCGTGAACTGTGCGAAGTGTGGTGTATGGGAGGGTGTCGTCTGTGTGTAGTACGATTAAAATCAAAGCGTGAGCTCTGTCTCTAATGACAGAATGTTAAAACCTGATCTTACTTCCTTCTTGTGGTTTTTTTTAATGATGTGTAGTATGTGGCCTAATGTCAACCACCGTTAAGCTATCTTAATAACGGTCAAATGTCCAATTCGAAAACAATTACGTTTTATTGAATATTTAATGTATTCAAAAAATGTTCAAATGTTTGTAATTCTATCGGACCAAACTGCGTGGTCATCAGTCCGTAGCTTACAAACTACTTAAACCTAGGTAACCTAACCTAAAGACAAACACACACACCCATGCCCCAGCGAGGACTCGAACCTCCACGGCGAGCAACCGCGCGCTCCGCAGCGAGGTGCTTTAGACCGCTCGGCTACTCCACCGCGACTTTAATCTATTACTAACTTCGTCCACTTTAGGTCAGTAACACTAAAAGTATGCCATTTGCGATGGCCTATTGACAGCTAGAAATTTAATTACAAAGAACGCTTAAACCGTTCAGTTGTGACGCAAATGGAATGCAATGACTTGTATCAGGCAAAATTCTGTACAACATTGTCGTGTTCTTCCCTTAATTCGAACCGTTTTAAATAAGCGCTATTTGACCGTGTCTTGTGTTTGTAACGTGTTCTCACTTTTTCAGTCGCGACTTTCAACCGATCGCACCAAATTTTACAGATGTACTTCTTTTCTTAGTGTACATACTTCGTAGTTTATCCAATTGAAATACAAGGTATGGAGGTGTTAGTGTACTTTCAGCATTAACACATATTATTACATTTATTTCATGTGCTGTTATTCTATTCATGACATTAGGAGATGTTAGGAGATGACTATTTTTAACTGTGTATTAGCTACAATTATTTATTTGTTAAAAGCTTGAGTTAGTACTTCTACTATCCCTTCCCCCGCACCAGTCTATTTCCTTTTTTCTAAAACTATGATATGTTTATGGGAGAATGTATAAGATATCAGACTATTTGTCTTTCATAATGTACAAAATTATAAGTGCAGTAACCAAACAAAGAAATATGGTAATAAAAATACAAATAATATGTAACATTCATTTAATTCAAAAATTGACTGTAAACAATATTTCTTGTTACTTGCCTAGGATCTTGTATGAATAAATTCTTTGGTGAGCCCACCATTGAACAAGCGACATGAAGTTGTCCGTGTGAGAAACATGGAGATTTGTAGGAAATAACAGGTATTCGTTGGATTGCGCTGTTTCCTTCTCTTCCTTTCCTTGTAGCTCTGTGATAGCCAATTGCTTACGTCTGCAGCCGCATGTGCTTCACAGTTCAAAGTTGTCAATAGTGCTGTCACCTATCAGTATTTTCCTTAAGCTGATTCAAATACAGGAGTGTCTTAGCAGTAAATAAGAAATGTATTAAAACGTGGTGCATGATGTGACAGGTTTTACTTATCGCAGAGTAAATGAGGTCATATTTATTAAATAAAATGTTGTAAAATTGTATAATTTTGCCGTTATATATTGATTTGTATAAGTCTTGTACGTCTGTAAAATCTGTTGCGAATAGAGGTAGTAGTAAAGAAGTAGTCGTGCGTACTAAATATTAACAATTATTTGCAGAAGACTGAAAATAAATAAAATAGATAGCTTACCCTAATTAACTTTTATAGCAGGATAAGCGCAGAAACCTTCCTGACCACTGCGATCTTCGGAGTTGCCTCTACTGGAGCACCTGTGAGATATGCTGTGACGACGAACATGTGTAAAACGTCAACCCACGCATTGTACAGGACTACGTGAATATGTCGATCAGGCGTGGAATAATGTATCGCAAGACAGTATTCGCCATTTCTATAGTTGAATCAAATATAGGTGAACTGATGCCACAATCAACTCCTCCACTGCTGTCCGTGGAGGCAGCACCATCTACTGATCTGGGTGTTTCTGCATGGATCGACACACGGTACCACAGTAGTGAGACATGTTGTTGAGCAATCTAGGAAAATCAAAGTCAAATGTGTATGTGTGAGGGAAAACAGAAACCCAAAAGAAATAATGAAATAATCTACATCTACATGCATACAATCCACCCAAAGGTTCATGGCGGCGAATGCCATTACTAGTTACCTGTTTTGCTGTTCCACTCCCATATAGAATGAGGGAAATACGAATGCTGCACGAGCCTTAATCTCTCTGACCTTATCTTTGTTGTCTTAACGCGAAATATAGGTTGGAGGCAGTAAAATCGTAGGGCAGTACACTTGAAATTCCGGCCCATGAAATTTCTGCAACATTGTTTCTCGAAAAGTACGTCGGCTTCCCTTCAGCGACTTTCATTTGAGTTCCCGAAGCATTTCGGCAACACTCGCGCATTGATCGAATCTGCCAGTTACAAACCAAGTCGCCCACCTCTGAACGGCCTGTAGGTCTTCCTGCAAAGCCATCTGGTGGGGATCCGAAACACTTGAGCAACCCTCAAGACGAGGTCGTACAAGTGTTTTATATGCGGTTTAGTTTACAGACGAATCATACTTTCTCAAAATTTTCCTAATAAACTTAAGTCGACAATTCGCCTTCTCCACGACTGTCCTTTTATGCTGGTTCCATTTCATATCACTGTGCAGCGTTGCGTCTAGATAATGTATTGACCAGAATCTGTCAAGCAGCACACTACTGATGCTGTATTCTAACATTACAAGATTGTTATCCTACTCATTTGCATCACCTTACATTTTTCTACATTTAGCGCTAGTTGCGATTCGTCACACTACCTAGAAGTTTGGTACAAGTTATCTTGCATCCTACTACAGTCATTCAATATCGAGATCCTAATTTCATCAGCAAACTATCGCAGATTGCAACTCACTCTGTCCGTCAGATTATTTATATAGATACAAAATAACAGCTGTCCTTTCCTGACGATACCCTTGTCTCTGATGAACACTCACCTCGAGGACAGCGTACTGGGTTCTATTACTTTACTACTCTTCCAGTGTTACAACTGTGGAAAGAATTGAAGTCTTCGGATTCAGTCTCGCTTTCGCCTGAGATGGTTGCATGAAAGTTATCAGTTTATCTATTCGCCTGGTTCTTGGTATTCATGTGTGATGTTTTAGAAATGTCAGCGACAGTGACACCGACGAAGAAAGTAACAGTGATCAGTTAACTTTAACAGCACATAGTAAAAATTCAGTTTCTACATTCAGTTTTTGTTGTGTTTTATTTATAAAAATTTAATATTGTTTGTATGAATTTATTTTAACTGGCCAAAGCAATTAGGGTATCTGTTGGTATCAATGTTGTGAAGTATTGTCATCTGCAGAATGAACTATAATGGTTCGACGTCTACCTGTCGGTTTTGTGACACCGTAAACGATGTTATTCTATCAATATTATCATTTTTATAAAAATGTACAAATTTGTCATATATCGATTTTTTCTATAATTATATTAACGTATGTGAAGTAATGTTCTGTGGATGAATGTATATACATATTCCTTGCTGTCTTCATTGGACATTTATGAGACGTGGCCATTTTAATGAACTTGAAATAAACTTTAGAGTCTTGGCCACAAATTTTAATTTTTTGAGACCTTACGCGTTTCGACGTTTCTTCAACATCGAAGGCTAAAGCAAGACAACTTTTTCTCACCTGAATACTGTGTAGATACCATAATTTTAGTGATTGTCAGCAATGTGCCACTTAACACCATCTTTCCTAACGATGTCAGAATATAGTATGGCAGAAAAAATATTTGTGTAACATTCATAAAATTGTATAATATATAAAAAAAATTGTACAGTACACAGGAGGGAGTGATTGCGCGTATGTGAGTGAGGGAGAAGTAGAATGACAACATCCCATCTAGCGGATTCTCCACTTAATAACTGACCGCTTTGCTCACCTTAGTATGCAATTGACCATCCTACAGGGATGTTCTGATGGGGGGGGGGGGGATTTTAAAGTTATTTTATGTTTGATATATGTCTTTGACAGCGATTATTTAAAAAGGAATGTTTTAGTTTTACTTTTTTATAATTTTTGAATGATGTGGTGAGTGTGAAGATAGTGTACTCATTTATGTTTTATCAAAATATTTGATGAATATTAATTCGATAATGGGAAAACGTTGAAACGCGCAAGGTCTCAATAAACTGAAATTTGTGGTCAAGATTAAGGTTTATTTCAAGTGTATATACATATGTCTTTGTACGTACGAACTCTTTGAGCACAATGGAATACCTGTGAATTTTGTTGTTGAAGTATTTTAATAACTGCATTTTAATCTTATGTGGAGTGTGATATAAATAATATTGTGATTACTTTATTGTAATAACTTAACAAAGGATCTGGCTGAGGGATTTTGTAAATATTAGTGTAATGTAAAAGCCTGCGAGGAGAACTGAAAAACGGAAAGTGTGTGCGTGAATAGGAAAGGTGGGAAAGTGCGCTGAAACAGCGCTGCTGCTACACGCTACGAAGGTTCTGGTTGAACAGAGTAGTAGCCTGTCTGAGCCTGTGACGGGTTAGCAGCGTGCAGTGAGGTAGTGTTATATCAAGGCCGATATTGCAGGAGTTTATGGAAATGGCCTCGGATAACAAACGCTGCATATTGTGGACAATGGCGCAAATATTGGTGACTTGATTGTTTTGAATTTCCGACTCAAAGAAGATTGCAAAAGCCACAGCACTGTTTGAGCCCGCACTTGTACGTTTGCACAACTACGCAACTGTTCTTTTCTGCGAACACAGGCAATGCAAACTTTATTACTTTTGTAACTACGGCAAGAGACTTACGTTCGTGTGTGTCATAACAACGTAATTTTATTTTAACCTGTGTTCCAACCATAATATTCCTACGTTACTGACCTATGTAGGGGCCCAACGTTATAAGTGCAAAAGAGTACCCGAGAGTCCTAAACTTTTGCTAATTCATTGGAGTTTAAAGCAAGTGTTTTTGTGGTTTTTTAGTGAGCAAAACTAGTGAGGTCATAAGCGCCCAAGTCAGAACACAATTATATGCATGAAGATGCGAAGGCAAAGGGAAATAAAAGGAGAAGGCTCTTTGCAGTGGGGTGGAACAGGGCCGGGATAACTGCGATGTTTAATATTGTTATTCATGTTCTTCTTTAGTCTCTAATCGTGAAATTATTCTGACACTAGAAAACGTTTTATCAGTTGCTAGGACGTTGTTGATTAGTAATTTACAGTTCCATAGCAACACCAACTGTCATAAGCTAACCGTGTAAAATCTCTAGACTTCGTCCGAAATCTCCAGCACCCCAATATAAATTAAAAGTTGTAGGAATAATTCCTTTAAATAGTTCATTCAAAATAAATAAGGTTCTTGTACGAGCGTGGTATGTAAAATAGTCTGTAGCCGTTACTAAACTTTCATGAAAGTGAAACAAAGGCACTGCTATTTGCTGTTCTTAACTCGTACTGAAAAAAAAAATTAACAATCCACTGCCTTCTAAACACTGGTTTTCCACATTCACACTAAATACAAATGTAATGTCACAGTCTAAAGTAATCAGTCTTGATTCAATCAGAATTAAATTGTTTTCTGAAACAAGTCGAGATTCTTCACAAGAATCAAATTTCTCTTGCTATAAAATATTCTTGATCATAAATAAATGTTCATAAATGCAAGATATCTTTCAACATAAGCAAATATTTATTCTTCTTCGTGTTAATACAGCATCAGTTTAACAAGAAACGTGAACATGGACAACTAGCTTGGACTGAATCTCAAACAAGACTAACTATAACTTAATATTCTTTTCTTTTCTTCTTTGAAACGAATGAAGCGCGGCAATAAAGAAGGCGCAGCAGCATTGGTAGCCCCGTATCTGTCGGTTAAATTTTAATAGTGGCCGTCTGCTGTAATGTTGGTTGCGGCGGCGACGACGCTGCCCTTGTTGATTGCGGCGCCTCGATCGTACATGAAACATACAGAAACAAAACATTTTAAGAAACATATTATAAAAAATAACAATATTTACATGAACATCAAATATGTATGCATTTTAAATAAAAGATTCGTTTTCTTTCATTTTTTATTTGTAACTTCAAAACATAGGAAAATGTAGTACGACTATCTTGCTCCACTACAGCAGTCAGTCAACTATTCTTCATAAGTGTGCTGTAAACAAAAAATACGTGTGAAGTTTCTTAGACAGTCTAGACAGAAATTTACATTAAAAAATTACAAAACAAGACGTTAGCTAGAAGGGCTGACTTTTTATAATAATGTTTCTATATCAAATATTCAACGACAATGTTTTGTGACCATTTATCAACTTAGTTTGTACAGTTTGATTTCTTACTGTTAAGTGCCCTAGAAGATAGTTCAGTCACCTCAGAGTATTTAAAACAGAAAGGAAAGAACAGAATAATTTTTCAGTTTCATGCTCTGTTCATATTTTGTATATCTGTGTAAACGTTTCTGCATATTAAATTAATTATTCTAATCTATATCTATATATAAAAGTCTTATGTGTGTACGTGCTGACAGACTTTTCTCCATGAGCACATACTGCCACCCACTCGTGTTTGTGGTGGGAGATAGCCCTTGCTCTAATGATGTTAGTAAGGGAGTTTGGTCGCGGTGCGTGGCAGTGGGTGAGTGTGACGAGCAAAAATTCGCAAAATATGCAATAAATACTCTTAGGAAAAGCTATATACTCTATAACTTACAAACTTAACGATACGAGTCAAAATCTGTTTATTCTTTCAATCGTCAGACAATGCGGTCCTTTCAGACTTTAATAACGACGAGGAATATCACATAAGCAATTTTTTAAATAGATCACATGTTTCCGTCAACCACACATTACCGACTATGAACAGAGACACAAAACAAAGATAAAAATCCAGATAGACTCAAAGATAAAAGTACTCATGGAACATTGAACACTGTCGTGGAATCGTGGTGGAAACACAGACATACATTAATGAATGTCTCTTAGGCCATAGATATTGATATGCCTGTGCCAGTAAGCTCACTGGTCTGTGCTAATCAGTGATCTCTGATACATATAGCCGCGACACTCTCTGCTGTGAATGGTGTTATCGTTTGACAGCTGAGTCAAGAAAAACTGTGCGACGTGATAATGTTGGCAACAGATGTTGAATAACGAGAATCATGTGACATCGTCATAAGCCAATCGCCTGACACGCAAATATTTTGTCGTGAAATCAAGCATACAGTAGGAAAAGCAGTATTTATCTACACTCTATGTGGTTTGGTCATCTTTGCAACGATTTTATATCGTGTTATTGATGTTGCCAACATAAAAACACGAGGCCGCCAGGATAGAAAGTAAAATTTTACCGAATCAGATACATCCGTTGTTGTCACATCTCATTATGACCATCACTTTCACGCGAAACTCTTTTGTATAGAGTCTCATGATTCACACAGTCTTACAATTCATTCCAAATTCCTATTCAAGAAGATCTTTGTGAAAACTGTTACAAATCTGCCAGCCGCTTTCGGCGCTGCTGTTGCAATGTGTAACTTTATGAACACAACCTAACATTGAATTTACATTATTCCGAAGCATGGACTTAAATTAATTTCACTCTTAGTATGAAAAACTTTATGAACATTCATCGTTTTCGACAATGACTTCTACTTAAATTTGACATCTTGGCTAGGAGAACTGAGTTTATTGACAGAGAGATCCAACAAGGATTGTGTTTTTGCTGACCTACGTCCGGAACCCAAAGAACCATGATATCACAGGACATTCTTTAACAACCGTTGCGAAGCACGGGCATATAAGCTAGTGTTATTATATTCGAGTTTTACTGAAGGGTAACAGTAAGAGTAGTTAAACGTAACTACTGTCTCATAATGCAAACAACTGTTGAGATTGGAAATTAATTTATTTGAATGAAATGAAAAGGCTTGTTCCGTGTAAGTACTTTTTTATGTAGGGAAAGTGATTCACTGCTAAGTAAAGAGCCTATATCAAAATATACAATTGTCATACTGTTGATACTGGCAGATTTGCTATTGTTTATGCGTACATCTAATTTAAGCCTATTTCTTATAAACTGGTTAGACTTACAGTCAAATACTTAGCAGAACATCTTACGAGCAGTGTCTATTACTGTAGGATCTATTTTTTCACTTTCTGATTACAAAATTTGCAATATAAATTAATTATTTTCCTACTTTCATAATAGACCACATACTTGGGTACTGAAAGACTTTGCTCATTTGTATGCCTATTCGAGAGTTACAAAATTGTTCACGTAGTTGACATTTTAATTTGAGTATATAGTCTGGTGACCATAATTATTACTAAATTTCTTCGTACTTTAGTACAAGTAAATATTAATTTTCACATTTGTATTAGTTTATAAAGTTCCCTCAAGTACAAAGACGAAACATAATGTTTGATGATATTATCCATCAGTAAGCACACGGTAATTCTCTCTGAGAGTAGCGTTACTGTTCAGGAACTTTGGGTACTTTCAGGAAGCGGTTGGGAGCAATGCAGTGCGTTGAACTTTAACAGCGCGGACTTACTGCACATAACTTGCGTTTTCTATAGATTTTTTCAGAGTATTCCAGATAGCAGGAGCAATTCAGGTTCAACGGAGTAGAGCCAATAACATTACGGCAAGCGAGATAATGGTAATAATAGAAAGTTGCTACAGAGGGGTTCGCGTGGACTTATTTTAACTGTACCGAACGAATCACGCAAGTAGTTGGCTTCTGATAGTGTAGTGAGCAGGTAGTGCAATGCAGTAACAACGTGACTTACCCGAAGCGCTGGAATATAGAGCAATAGGAAGGTTAGAAGCGGGACACACACAGAAGGAGGTGGCTGCATAGTGTAATTTCCAGGACCTGGACGCGATTACAGACAACATGAACATTTAAAAGAAACAAGGCCAAGGTCGTCCACGGGTAACATCAGCAAGAGATGACCGTTACCTCCGGCTAACAGTTCATCGAGACAGGCAGCAGAATGCAACTCAGCTGCAACGCACCATCTAGGCAGCAATACGACGCGTAGTTTCAACAAAACGTCTTCGGGAATGCAGTTTCTAAGCACGGAGGCCTTTGCCGTGTGTCCCATTAAAACCACAGGAACTGGCCGAAGAAAATAATGGTTAGAGTCGTAACGAATGGCGCCGGGTTCTGAAGTCAAGATTTTGTATCAGCCAAACAATAATCGTTTCCTCATATGAAGAGAACTCAGAACAATCCTGCTGATGTACAAGAAACATTACCATATCATGGTGGTGCACTAATTGTGTGTTGCAGGATTCAGTCTTGGCGGACGTATGGACCTCTATGTCGTTCAGAGGAATATAGACGAGATCCTACGATCTTTTGTTGTGTCCTATGCTGTTTCCTTCTGGTGGACGATAACGCCCGTCCCCAGCAGCCTCGAAGCTAAGGGGATTGAAGGAATGGGGTGACCAACTTGTTTACCGGACTTAAACCAGTTTGAGCACGTCTGGGATGTGCTTGAGGACGCATTGTAGCCAGACCAGCACCTTCCACAACGGTTGCTGTGTTTGATATTTCACTCACGGTAAAATGGCAAAATATCCCTCAAGAGCTGGTTGATAAGCCCATACCGTCTATCGCACGCAGGTGTGCAATGCTATCGGAGGTGATCACACACCGTATCAGAGGACAAGGAGAGGGTCTTTTTCACTATTGTGGCAGTCCCATGGTGTCTCGCTCTAAGTAAACGTCGCCGTAGTGGAGTGGCCGAGCATTGTAAGGCGCCTAGCTGCGGAGCACGCCCTGCTCGCCGTCGGAGTTTCGAGTCGTCTCTCAGGCATGGGTGAATTTGTGTCATTAGCATAATTACGTTTAAGTATTTTTAAGCCTAGCAAATGACCAAAGTAGTTAAGTCCCATTGATTTACAAACATTTGAATTTCTAAGTTAACGGCATGTAAACCTAAAGTGAAGAGTTGAGAAATCTACATGTGTACTCCACAATCCACCGTAAAGTTCGTGGCG
Organism: Locusta migratoria; assembly: GCA_026315105.1. Classification (NCBI taxonomy): domain Eukaryota; kingdom Metazoa; phylum Arthropoda; class Insecta; order Orthoptera; family Acrididae; genus Locusta; species Locusta migratoria. Next base: position 364,933,842 of record CM048750.1, on the reverse strand, counting down.
GAGAGTACACTGTACCAATACTAGGCATTTCCTTTCCTATTCCACTCCCAAATAGAAGAACGGAAAAAATAATATATGCCTCGGTACGAACCCTAATTTCTCTTTGTGATATTTACGCGAAATGTAAGTAGGCGACAGGAAGATCGTTCTACAATCAGCTTCAAATTCCGGCCCTCCAAATTTTCTTAACAAAATTTCTCGAAAAGGAAGTCGTCTTTCCTCCAGTGATTCCTATTTGAGTTAGCGGAGCATTTCCGTGACACTCGCGCATTGGTCGAGCCTAGCTGCTTGCATCTAAATTTATTCCATGTCTTCCTTTAAAGTGATCTGCGACCGTTCGTCGTCGGAGGTTCGAGTCCTCCCTCAGGTATGTGTTGTCCTTAGGGTAGTTAAACTTAGTTTAAGTAGTCTGTAAGCTAGAGACTAGTGATCGAGCATTTCCATAGATTTACAAATATTTGAACATTTTTAAAACTAATCTGCTGCGGGTCCCAAACACGTGAGCAATACTCAAGACGTGGTCGCACAAGCGTTTTATGCGCTGTATAATTTGCGGATGAAGTACATCTTCCCAAAATTCTCCCATTAAACCGAAGTTGATGTCCGGCTTACACCTGTCCTTACATGTTCGTTCCATTTCATATGTAACGCCTAGATATTTGAACGACGCCACTGCATCAAGCATGTCATTCTCAATATAGAGTGATGTCAGGTGTGCCACAGGGGAGTGTCGTGGGACCGTTGCTATTTACAATATATATAAATGACCTTGTGGATAACATCGGGAGTTCGCTGAGTCTTTTTGCGGATGGTGCTGTAGTATATAGAGAGCTTGTAACAATAGAAAATTGTATTGAAATGCAGGAGGATCTGCAACGAACGGATGATGCAGGGAATGGCAATTGAATCCCAATGTACACAAGTGTGATGTGCTACGAATATATAGAAGAAAAGATCCTTTATCATTTAGCTACACTATAGTAGGTCATCAACTGGAAGCAGTTAATTTCATAAATTATGTGGGAGTAAGCATTAGGGGTGATTTAAAATGGAACGATATAAAATTAATCGTCGGTAAAGCAGATGCCAGACTGAGATTCATGGGAAGAATCCTCAGGAAATTCAGTCCGAAGACTAAGGAAGTAGGTTACAGTACACTTGTTGTCCACAGATTGAATACTGCTCACCGCTGTGGGATCCGTACCAGGTGGGGCCGATAGAGGAAGTAGAGAAGATCCAACGGAGAGCAGCGCGCTTCGTTACAGGATCATTTAGTAATCGTGAACGCGATACGGAGATGATAGACAAACTCCAGCGGAAGATTCTTCAAGAGAGACGTTCTGTCGCTCGGTACGGGCATTTGTCGAAGTTTCGAAAACGTACTTTTACCGAAGAGTCCAGCAGTATATTGCTCCCTCCTACGTATATCTCGCGAAGAAATTATGAGGATGAAATCAGAGAAATTAGAGCCCACACAGAGGCATACTGACAATTTTTCTTTCAGCAAAGTATACGAGATTGTAATAAGCGGGAACCGATAGTGGTACTCAAGGTGCCCTCCGCCACACACCGTCAGGTGGCTTACGGAGTATGGATGTAGATGATGAAGAAGAAGACAAAAAAATCGTACTGTATCACACAAAAATCACAATTGCAACCCATATCTGAAAAAATACGTTGCCATATACAGGGTGAGTCACCTAACTTTACCGCTGGATATATTTCGTAAACCACATCAAATACTGACGAACCGATTCCACACACCGAACGTGAGGAGAGGGGCTAGTGTAATTAGTTAATAAAAACCATAAACAAAATACACGGTAGTATGTTTTTTTAACACAACCCTACGTTTTTTTTAAATGGAAGCCCGTTAGTTTTGTTAGCACATCTGAACATATAAACAAATACGTAATCAGTGCCATTTGTTGCATTGTAAAATGTTAATTACATCCGGAGATATTGTAACCTAAAGTTGACACTTGACGTTCAGTTGCGTGTTGTAACAAACACGGGCCACGGTCAACGAGCAGCATCTGCAGGGACATGTTTACGATGACGACCGTGTTTACGAGTGTGGCTGTAGTGCACTGTTGTGGTTTGGTCTAGCTGTCGCAGTGTCCGCATGTATCGCTTGCTGCTATTGGTATTCTGCATTCGTCTTTGCACGCAGACTAACTATAGTACACTGTGTTACAAGACGTCTATGATAGTGTAGTGTTATAGGAACTGTCACCATGGTGTATTCGAACTCTGAAAAGGCGTAGATGATACTCATCTATGGCGAGTGTCGACAAAATGCAGCTGAAGCCTGCAGGGTGTATGCAGAATGGTACCCGGACAGAGAGCATCCAACGTGCCGCACATTTCAAAACATCTACCGCCAACTGTATGGTCGTTGTACACAAACGGGTCCGTAACAGGCCCGTCACGGGAGAAGTGGGTGCAGTTGGTGTGTTAGCTGCTGTTGCCGTGAACCCACACAGGAGTACACGGGACATTACGAGAGCCAGTAGACTCAGTCAAAGTAGTGTCATGCGCATACTGCATCGTCACCGCTTTCACCCGTTTCATGTGTCGCTACATCTGCAATTACATGGTGATGACTTTAATCATCGAGTGCAATTCTGTCAATGGGCATTAACAGAGAATGCGTTGCAGTCCTACCTGTTTACCGATGAAGCGAGTTTCGCAAACCACAGGGGAGTGAATCTACGGAACATGCATTACTGGTCCGTGGACAATCCTCGCTGGCTCCGACAGGTAGAGCGACAGCGACCGTGGACTGTAAATGTATGGTGCGGAATCATTGGCGACCACCTCATTGGTTGTCACTTCATTACAGGGGACCGTCTGGACTTCTTTCTGTGAGGTACGTTAAAGGAGAATGTGTACCGTGATGTGCCTACAACCCCAGAGGATATGAAACAACGTATTGTGGCAGCCTGCGGCGACATTACGCCAGATGTACTGCGGCGTGTACGACATTCATTACGCCATAGATTGCAATTGTGTGCAGCAAATGACGGCCACCACTTTGAACATCTATTGGCCTGACATGTCGGGACACACTCTATTCCACTCCGTAATTGAAAACGGAAATCACGTGTGTACGTGTACCTCACCCCTCATGGTAATGTACATGTGCGTCAGTGAAAAAGACCAATAAGGGAGTTAGCATGTGGACGTAATGTGCTGTTCTAGTCTCTTCTGTACCTAAGGTACATCACCGTTCCTCTTTGGATTCCTAATTAATTCGGTGCTCTCCGATACACAAGATCAAACAGTGGAGGAGTGGTACTCAAGCGTCAATTTTAGGTTACAATATCTCCGGATGTAATAAACATTTTACAATGCAACAAATGGCACTGATTACGTATTTGTATGTTCAGATGTGCTAACAAAACTAACGGGCTTGCATTAAAAAAAAACGTAGGTTTGTTTTAAAAAACATACTACCGTGCATTTTTTATAGTTTGTATTAACCAATTACACTAGCCCCTCTCCTCACGTTCGCTGTGTGGAATCGGTTCGTCAGAATTTGATGTGGTTTACGAAATATATCCAGCGGTAAAGTTAGGTGACTCACCCTGTATATGTTGCCTTTGATATCTCACCGAATTTGAGCAGTGTATAAAGATTTCGGTGTTACAATACTGACCTGAGGTACTTGCTAGCGCGGAGACTAATGCCACACGTAGATTGGAGGCCTCTGTATCGGCCTGGTTTCTCGCTGGCTCCACACGCATACAGGCACACACACAGCTCACGCCCCTGTTAGATATCCCCCGGCAGGGTCCCGTGTACAGGCGTCCGCCGGCGAGCGTGCCGTCTGCTGATAAATCAGCGACCTCCCAGCACGCTGGCGTGCTAATGGGCCGCCGTGCCGTAGATTTACAAGGCGTTCTGCACCGCGACTCAATTAACAGGAGAGCCTATTGATCACGCCGACGCCATATTTCGCGGCCGCTCCCGTGCCCGTGGAAACCTCGTCTCGTCTTCCCTCCCCGGGTTTATAAACGGCGCTTCGCGGCCGACCCCGCTACACCGTCTCTACACCAGCTAATTCTTCCTCCTCACCCACCCACGCTGTCCGCTATCTCCCTACCTGGCGCGCTGGCTACGGCCTCCCGCGACCATTACGTGTCACGCTAACGACGGAATATGAAAATTAATAGTCCAATTCCGCCCACAGGTGTCGGCGGTGGCGGCGGCGAATGCATCCGCGTGTGTGTCCTTTATAGCTGCGCCTGCCGCCACTGGACGTGACCGTAGCCCTAAACCGACTGGCCGCCGCTCCTTATTTATTTCGCTCTACACGCCACTGTATCCCCTTTTACTCGGCCACTAGCATTGCCGCTTTCTAGTTTTATTACCATTCCTTGCATACGATTCTCTCGCGCGTGAGCAATTGTATATAAAAAAAAAAGAAAGAAACGAAGAGACAACGCCGTATATTTTGCACGCGTATATTCGGGAAACGTCGGTCACGTCCCCAGGAGAACAATTAGGGAAATAGAGGGCAGTGGCGCAGGCGTCCGCCCTCGCCCTCGCCCTCGCAGCGGCAGCAATAAATACGAGGATTTACGCGAACGCCTGGCGAACCCTTTAAGTTTCGCGAGCGCAGGCCCTCAGCCTCCGGAATGAATTCTCCAGCAGCCGCCATTTTTCTTTATCTAAGCCCCGGCGCGAGCGTGTAATGCGTACGGCTTTCCCCTGTCAGATATTGCAAATAACGCTGGAATCTACAAAGCTTCGGGATTGTATTAATATTTTTTTCTTCTTCGCATCACAATACGAAGGGGTACCAAAACAAAAAACTGAAATACATAAAAATAGAAGGAACTGAAATAATTTTTTGAAAGCTATACGTCTTCAAGTTGGTTACAAATCAACATTCTCCGCCAGCCGCGGTGGCCGAGAGGACTGTGGTGCGCCAGTCACGGTCTGCATAGCCACTACGGTCGGGGGTTCGAATCCCCCCTAGGGCATGGATATTTGTGCCGTCCTTGGTGTTAGCTAGTTCATAGTTTCTGAATTCATGGACTGATGACCCCGTAGTTGAGTCCCATAAGCTCTACAAACATTTTGAACAACATTGTCCCCTTCAAAATACGCTCCATTGCCAGTAATACATTTTTCTCACTGGTTCTTCCACTATTCGAAATATTTTTTTAGTCATCTTTAAAAAAAGCTGAGTCCTCCTCCCTCGTTATCTTTCTTTCTTTTTCTCATTGTTGTCAAATAGCTGAGTCCTCCACCCTCGTTATCTTTCTTTCTTTTCCTCATTGGTGTCAAACTGTGACTATAATGCCCCTTTCCGTAGGACCATGACACTTTTGAACTCGACGTTCTTTTTCTATCTCATTCAGAACCAGAGGAACAAATTGGGCAGCAACAACTTCCACTCACAAATCTTCAAAACAAATTCTCTGATCAGTGGTCCAAGCTAACCCTGTAGTCTATGACAGGTCAGCCGCGCAGGAGTAGCCGAGCGGTCTGCAGCGCCACTTTGCGGAACGCGAGGCCTCCCGCGTTGGCGGTTCGAACGCCCCTCGGCGTCTTTAGTATAAGTTAGTTCATAAGTAGTTTGTAAGTTTATCGACTGATGACCCCGCAGTTAAGTCCCATAAGCCCTACAAACATTTGAACATTTTATGACAGGTCATCATCTGCAAATTGATTATTAAGGACGCACAGCTGCGTTATTTTTTATTCCATTCAGCAAAAATACTGCTGAAATCGTTTAATGTTAGAATCAACTTACCAAGAAAAGATACTACGCTCATGCGCGGAAAATGAAATACAATCCTCCATCCGCAGAAGGCGCCAATTCGAGCGAGTTTTCTGCTATTTATCTCTTCATTCTGTGATGAGCAGACGACACGAACGTTCTACTGAAACCTTCAGATGCGAGGTACTGAACACAGTTTTCGGTGAGGCGACCACTAGACGGCAAATGCTGCAAAACCAAATTTCTTCCACGTCTAAAATACTGTGAAACGCAGATCTGCACACGATAAGATGGACGATGCGCAGAAACGATTTTTCGTCCGAAGCGCAGGGCGCGTTCATTCCTTAGTTCGGAAGGGGAGGCCGCGCTAGTCCACTTACGCCTGACAGATCCGAAAAATTTGTTTCGGAAGATGAAGTTTAAAAATTTCTGAAGATGAAGTAACAAATCGGAAGGTATGCGAACTATATAATAAAAAAGATAGCGAGGACACAGTTATTTCAGAACTAGAGCATTAAGACAGGTTCATATAATCAATTTATCCTATATTCTTAATGAAATTTTAGGTGAAAATATTTATAAACGCAACTTACAATTAACTGTTAATATTTTCTTGTTAGAAAAGTAAGTAAAAGCAAATAGAGCTTTATTAAAAGTTCACAGAAATATTTTTGCACAAGTCAATACATATTAGTGTGCTGCAACTAATACTTTCTTTACCCACATGTCTTTATGTTAACAGGGTTGTCTCACAGATGGCGCTGCGTGTCGCGTTTTTCGTGGCGATGCCGACACTTGCCTGTGGACAATACTGTAGTAGTTCTGCAGTACCGCCATCTGTTAGCGAAACCTCAACTTACGTTGACAAGGTTCTCTCACAGATAGCATGGCATGTTGCAAAAGGAAGTTTGGAAAATTTCGGAAGATTCACTCGTAATTTCAGGGAGATTGGGAAAATTTCGGAAGATTCGCCTGAAGTTTCAAGAGAATTCGGAAAATTTCGGAAGATACAATCGAAATTTCGTATTTTATGGAATAATTGAAAAAACCGGAAGATTTCCGATTTTTCGGAAGATCTGGCATCACTGGATCTGTTATTTTCCCCTCCAGCGCTCGGTCACTCCTCCGGCCTATACTTCCACCTCTAGCGCTATCCCCACGCTTGCCCAGCCATCTGCGCATCTACCGTCCAATTTATCCTGCGTGCACTCTACCTAAGAAAAAATTAATTTTTATTTTATGACCAGAATACACCTATAGACACGTAGGCAGTGTGAATGCAGAAATATTTCCATTAGGAGGAAGGGAACAGATAAAGTGGCTGACACTGCCTGCGAGATTTTATTGACAGAAGCTGCCGCGTGATTTGAGAGGAACAATTACATTTTGAGAGATAGTCTTAGTTAGCCACATGTGTAAAAGGGTCGGGTACAATTAAATAAAGTGGATACGAATGAATCATGTGCAATCGCAGTAAGTCGTGTACCATCAAATCCATTGGAAACGACAGGCTTGTGTGAAACCAGATCAATTCGGATGCAACCGATCAAATTAAAACCGAAACAAAAGACCAGTCAGCCGCGCAGTTTGGGAGTGGTCGACGGGTCCAGTTTGAAGATTCAGCACTGAGACCCCAGCAGGGCCTTGTACAATAACTTGTATGTTCGACTTAAAAATGGCGATGAGACATACATTGACTACCCGAATCCACGACCGTCGACAGACAACTGGTCAGTAATTAGTGGATTATATTGGAGCTCGATTCAGCGAATTTTGTCGGACGTTTTGCGAAATGAAAAGGGGCGCTGCCAAGTTTGTTCATCATGTTGTGACCGACAACCAAAAGGAACGTCGAGTTGAAACATATTGCGTTTTAAGACGAAACTGATGTAGATTTTCTGTCAAAGGCTATTATAGTTCGAACCACGAACGATGGAGGGTCGCTCATCTCCAGACAAAGGAAAAACATCTTTGCCGGTATTAGGCGACAGTTGAAGTACCGTACACGTAAGTACGTTATATGCGTGTGAAAAAACCTTACAGCTCTCTGGTCTATGGTTAGTTCTACTTGTCGCGGACGCTGATCATGATTGTTCGATATGTTCATAGCTTTTTCTATTACAGAGGGCATTCAGCCCTTTGACCGGGAACGCTGAGCCACGCCGCCCTGTAACCACTTAGCTACCCATGCTCGCTCCCGTCCGTCTTAAATTCCCACAACTCACACGCTGAGATCGTAGCGCCCCCATCGTTCATGCCCTCTTATACTCGCCAACCCCGTTTGAGGTCGAACGTATGACCGCATCCTCGGTGAAGTAATTGAAGCTAACGCCGTCTTCGCTTGTAAATACTTATTATATTGGTGTGGTGTCTGTTCTTTTGGACATGACCTAAACAACAGACACCACACCAATATAATAAGTATTTCTCAAGATAAGTATAAAAATTTGTTTTCTACTGTGGAAGCACCAATGGAAGGAATGTAGTGGTTGTAATGCAGGGTGTCTGAAGGGGCAAGGTTGTTTCGTAAACAATTAGCAAATATACTGAAGAGGGCAAAGAAACTGGTGTATGCATGCGTGCTCAAACACAGAGATCTGTAAATTCTCAGAGGATGGCGTTGCGGTCGACAATGATCGGTTACTGTTTCTAAAAATGGCAGGTTATCAAGATTTAAGTGAATTTTAACGTGGTGTTATTATAGTCGCCGTATGTGAGATGGGGCACAGCATCTCTGAGGTAGCGGTGAGCTGGGTATTTTCCCGTACTACCATATCACGAGTACACCGTAAATGCAGAGAATAGGTAAAACATCAAATCTGCGACGTCGCTGCGGCAGAAAAAAGATCCTCACAGAAGTGCAACCCTTTCGCAAATTTCCGCGCATTTCAAAGCGGGGTCATCAGCAAGTGTCGGCGTGCGAAGCATTCAACAAAACACAATCTATATGGACTTTGGGAGCCGAAGGCCCAGTCGTGTTACCTTGCTGACTGCACGACATAAGGCGTTACGCCTCACCTGACCTCGTAAACACCGTCTTTTGACTATTGATGACTGGAAACACGCTGCCTGATCTGAGAAGTGTCGTATGCAGTTCTATCGAGTGGGTTGACGTTGCAAGAATCCCCTCCTATTAACTAAACCTATCTTGAAAGTATAGGCGTAGTGAGGAATCCGTAGAAGATGGTGTAGGGGGCGTGCTGATTTACCGGCCCACACTGTCCATCCGGGATCTGAAAATTAACCCTATCATTCCCAGTGTTGTTCCGCAACAACAACGTATTAAAATCTGATTTATACCGTACTAAATTATGTATCAGTCATTAAAGTCACATTCTTGTTGACGAACAACATGTTCTAGTACGACATTTTGCCGCTTGGTACGGCGTGTAGCCACTTCTGAGGAAGTGTGGTTGCTTTTAATTTATTCCAGCAGTGGATTGTCTTGTCGTTGGTGCTGTGGAGAAGATTATGCTGGCTTTATTCATCTGACAGTGTTAGTATCAAGCTGGGTTGGGTTGTGCGTATTCCCTAAGTAACAGAAATATTTTAAATTAAAGGCTGCAGATTATCTATGCAAATACAAACTAACATTGAACAGCGAGTTGCTGATTACACTCTGTATTTTCACAGCTTAACGACATTTATTTGAATTTTTTCTTACAGGGAACATTTGAATTTAAAACATATCGACATTCCTTCACGTCTATCGATGCTCTATTTACATAAGAATTATTTGCAAGGAAAATGGAATTTATGTAGTTTCCTTTCTGATTTTGGTGTATCGTCATTACATTTTGAGTGCGTTCTGTTTAGGAATGCCTCGAAAACGCCATAGTTTAGGAAAGGACAAAGTGAGGCGATGTTAGTTATAGTACACCAAATAACTGATTATGGCGTTGCTGGTTTTTTTTTTTATCTTCCCCACTCTCTTAACTATGGTGTAATACACTACAAGAATGGATACAATTTTACTTACGGCGACAGCGTTGTGTGCTAGTGTTGGCAAAGGTCGTTGAATGCTTTTTCAAAAATCAGTCACGCAGAATGACGGTAATAATTCTATATATTCACGATGAAAGACATAATTTATGCTCTTCAGGACAGTAAAGCTAATAGTTCGTTGACAACGATAGCGAACAAAACCGCTGTCACTGCAAATAAAATTTAACCCAGGTAGGACACAAAAAATATTTTTTCTTCGTAGCTGTATCCCATATGCTTTGCAATATCACGGACAGAATAAAGTGCATCTATCGGCGGGTATGGCATTTAATTGTGCTTAGAGTAGAAATATCTATGGAGTGAGCATTGCGTTCTCTGCATCTTCTCAACATTAAGCTGGAATTACCACGTGATATTGAGACAAATCCACTCTTTTCACTCATTCATTTGCTCTTACGATTGATTTGTACCTCACTGCCTGCAAAGAAGCCCCACCTCCTTTACGCAGAGCAATCACATATCATGAAATAATATATAAATGTGTCACATAAGCGACAAGAAAGTTGAGGAAGCGTCACAAAAAGGGCCACATCTTTCCGGAGTAGGGTATTAAATTAATTTGACTTTTTGTATGAAAAACTTTATGGACATCCATCGTTTTTGACAATTACTTTTACTTAAATTTGACATCTGGGCTATGAGAACTGATTTTATTGACAGATTGATCCAACAAGGATTCTGTTTCTGCTGAACTAGGTCCGGAACCCTAAAAACCATGATATACACAGGTCGCTCTTTAACAACCGTTGCGAAGCACGGGCATATAAGCTAGTTACCAAATATTTGGAGCAGACAGGAGTCGTCAGGGGCAGGTGATAACTGCAGATTAGAGCTGAAATAAAAAATGGCCTTTTTCTCAGTTCGTTCTGTGAAGCAGAGACGATGTTTAACCAACAGCCTCTCTAGCGTCGGCGCTGCTAGACAGACAATGGCTGCACAATTTTATATCGCGAGCAGACAAATCGATCGTAGTGTACTTTTGAAACAGTGTTCGCAAGTACAAATCACCAAGTGAAACTTACGACACAAAATCTTAATATATGCTCGATCCGCAAAGTGCGAGTGCTCAAAGTGAGACTTCCAAAATATCTGTGAACTGTGGCCGCCGGAAGCGAACCTACAGGACAAAAATCAGACAACAGCACAAGTAAACTGCGAGACCTAAGCCGATCCGCACACTGCAGAGACCTCACGGTTCTTTCGTGAGTACGTGCGTGGCGAGCACGGGGCCCCGAGATAATGCAGTTTTCCTCCTTCCCGGACTGTATTTCCTTTCCCACTCCCCTATTTTCCATCCCCACTCCTTCCCGTCCGCACTAGGGAACTGACAACCTAAGTAGTTTAGTCCCTTTATCCCAACCAAACAACCCAACCCATCCTGGTCGTGACCCGCTACCACGCCTACGTGGCCAGACCGCTCCAATTACCACACACCGCTAATAACATGCCAAGTGATATCGCGAGAAGCTGCTGACAAATTACAAAACTGTCACAATCCTAAGCTTTGGCGAATCACTGAGCATTATGCAGACGCCCCTACAAGCTCCTCCCACACGAGCAAAGTTCCCACAGAGACAATACCGTACACAGGTTCACGACCTCTTCGAAATTTTCGGACGCTCTCTTTCGTTCCCAGGCCTCATTAATGTATTAATTTTATGACCACAGGCGCCAAGCCGCCGCTGGCCCAGATGACCATGCTCCCAACAAATTGCTTAACATTCGTCACGCAGAAGAACGTTACCACAACCACCCATCTCGGCAAATTTTAAGAAACCGCCTAGGCATTCATAGCCGTGAAAAAGACACGCCGCTTTGACTATTCAGCTTTCTGCAAACTTCGCCCTGAAGGGACGTCCGATTGCGTTCTAGTGGCGTCAGTTAGGCGGCCGACCTGAAGTGCGTCTCCAGGGCATTACCCTGTTCTACCTGTGATTTCAAACAAAACCTCACGGGTAGCCGCGGTCAGCCCTCGTCAACCGCTCTCTCCATCCACTGCCCACGAAACGGGACCTCACAGGTACCAGGCCATGACAGGACGCCATCCCGTCCACAGCCGAGTCAGCAGATGACAACAGAGAAGTTCTACGAAGGCAAGTGCCCAAACACACAAATTCATGGACCCCAATATGTCAACTGTCGAGACTCCGTGAGAGAAAACACGCCAGCCGTCCCCTTGCCCTCGCCAGCTTCTTCACTCGACAGCAGATATCGGAAAGAATCGTAGAAAAATTCATTAAGAGACTGCTGTAATTGAAGGACTTTTCCTTAGACGAAATGCCCCAAACTAGTCTTGTGTAGTTTGCGAACGAACTAGTTCGGAAGAGCGCTCCCATAGGCGAACTACGAGAACTAGTTTTGCAGATCCATCGCCTCTTAGTTCGTCCGCTCCTTTTCCGAAGACTGACGGGGATCAGCGAGAGGACGCGAGAGCGCGCAAAATCGCGTGATTCCCTTCTGCCAGTTATACCTTCATTTCGAGCTGAGATGCATCTCAGCTGTAGTTTCATAGTTCACTGCCACAAGAAATCTATTTTAAAAATAAAGTACAACGAGTACTCTGTATGCAAAGTAGTTTAATACTATTGTATCGCCCAGTCGTGTAAATAACTGGCTTATTTGCTTAAGTATTTGATGTCAAGTTGCCCAAATATACGGGTAATACCACACGCTTTGGCAACACTGATTCATTATATAAAAAATCTGTCATAAAAAGAGCTCTTTTAGTTGCGGTAGCAAAAGCCAAAAAGAGCGGACGAACTAGAAGGAGCGGACGTACTAGGAGCAGGGGACGAACTAGGAGCAGCGGACGATTATGCCAAACGTATCTCGCTTCATAGATCGCTGGATTCTTTTCCGAAGACCGACGGGCAATAGCGAGAACGCGCGTAGCAGAATTAAAAATCACGTGTTTGCCTTCTGCTGATGAGTCATTTCGAGGTGAGCATCTGCCTGCTAGATTACATACTTCAGTGCTACAAAATTTCTGTTTTGATATGTTCTGTACTCAGCAATATCTGACTAATAAGTTCCATACTGCCAAGATATAGAGATAACTCTAAACTTAAACGTAATAAATTATTTTCAAACTGTTTCTTTTGGTTTACGGGTCAAGCAGCAAGCGCATGAAGCAACTAGGTCGGGGAACTTCCCCCTCTACCTGCACGCGCAGACCACGCCGCTCAGCCGTCACTGGGACCGGACGAACTAAAAGAGTGAACTAGTTTGCGGCAGATCCGCGAACTAAAGTGAGCGCTCCCGATCGCGAACTATTATGCGCAAGTCTAATAGAAACAGAAGTGGTATCAAATCTAAATAATGATAGTGTATCAAAACGATACTGAACTTCCCTATCTGTCCAAAGACAAAAAATAAAGGAATAAAAAAAAATGACTACACATTACCGCCACGTCACAGTTTCAGTAATTCAATCAACAACCAAAATTCGCCCTTCAGTGGTCGTTTTGTGCTAAAAACGTGTAGTAATACATTAACGATTTTTTTATAACTTGTGCGATGCTTGTCGCTGACTTCTGCCCTCTCTCTGCCAGCGTATCGATAAACATTTGACATTTGTCACGTTCAGTTTTTTTGCAACAAGCTGAAGGTAGAGAGCGGAACTGTTCGTCTCTTTCTTTCTTCTCTTTAATGTGCTTGGACGTCTACCAGGATTTGGTGTCATTCATGTAAGTGTGAGCTTAGTTTTTTTATTAATTTCAATAAAACCCCACAGTTAATTTGAAACATCTTACTTACTTACAATCCCTTCCCCATTCTCACTAATTTTAAAGTTATTTATTTTCAGCAGATCCAGTACTTCATAAAGTGATGCTCGGGTATTGTTGCGATTTGTTTCGCGATTGTACTAGAACATTCTCTGTGTAACTTTTATTTATTTCGTGTCTCTGAATGGTTTATTACATTTTAATGCCTGCAGAAAAATCTTCGTAATGTTTATGAAGTCCGATAATTTTGCAATTTTTGGCGACTATCATGATTAATTTTCCACACGGTCATAGAACAATAGTAACCGAAACGCACAATCCCAGCATCAATTTATCGAAGTAATATTCCAGTCATCTCAGCTAGAATTACTACAGAAGATAACCGAAATGTTTGTACCAGCTCTCAATAAGGTAAAATTTAGATTCCGCCGACTTCTTCTGTAATGTTGCTTTCTGGTCTTGCTACCGAAATTGCGATCGCTACCATTTAATGGCGGAATCCAATAATTTTGTTTAAATTGTCCCTTCCTTGTCAAAATTGCTCAGTAATCTCATTTAAAAATATTTCACTACCTGGTAAAATTTCATTTGCGGTCCCCAACCTTAACTATAATATGCAACACCCATTTTCATACGAAAGCAGCATTACAAACGGATATGTAGTTATGAAAGGTGGAACTTATGGCTTGTGGTCGTAAAACTCATCGAGGTGAGCCACATACGAAGGGCCGTCATGAAGCTCGATATAATACCGCATTCCGGAACAGATTGTGCGTCCAGATGAGCAACTGGAGCGAACGGCAGTTTATCGCTGGCGGATGCAGCGGCCTCATTCCGTATCCAATGCAGCCCGTGACATATCGTACCACACTGTTGTCACGAGCAGGTGCGTTTATCTCTTAAAACTGGGGCGTTCCTGTCTGCTTTTCCGTACTGCTGTGTGGCGACACGATCTGCGGGAAAACGCCACAGTATCACTTGCTGCCTCGGTGATTGGAGAAATGCAAATAGGCTCTTTGGCTGCTCAGCATTACATACACTCATGTGCAGAAAAAAAGAAATCCATCGTGAATGAGTAGAGACAGAGGACGTTCATACTCTAGGGTTGTTTTAATCAGTAGGTTCTGAGGCAGTGATGAGCATTTCTTTCGTCTCGGTTCAACATATGTCCTATTGATTAAGTGATTGGACCGCTATTTGACTGTAAGGTTGTATTATTTATTAACCCAGATTTCGGCTTTTAGGCCATTATCAAGAGCACAAATAGTCAATTTACTCGGTAGACGTAGATGACCAAAACGTCATTTTTTCGATATAGGCGACCATATATGTTAAAATGCAAATTGTCAATTAAGTAAAGTGTCATAGTAACATATACACCCTGAAACAAAATGAAGCATTGTTCTAATGATCTTGTATCTTTCCATCATACAACTAAAGTCCTAATGCCTAGTAGGGGCTGTGTCCACTATAGGACCTGATAGTTCAATGCTTGATGGTGTTGTGCCCTCTGTTAAATAGCGGGTCCAGGACATGGGCTATGACGACCAAGGATGTGACGTAGGTCTTCAACAAAAATAAGTGATTGTTCCACATACATTTATTAACACAATGCAAGAATGTTCAAATGTGTGTGAGGTCTTATGCGAGCAAACTTCGTGGTTATCAGTCGCTAGACTTACACACTAATTACTTGACTAACTTAAACTAACTTACTCTAAGGACAACACAATCACCCATTCCCGAGGGAGTATTCGAACCCCCGACCTTAGTGGCCGTCCAGACTGCGACTGGCGCGCCGCAGACCGCTCGACCATTGCGGCCGGCAACGCAATGAAATGAAAACTTTGATGTGCTTGTGTTGGTACAAATTTTTGCTAACTAGTACATATTTCCGCAAGAGAATAGAAAAAATGTTCCGGTTTGTGGTAAGATAAACTGATGGCTCTCGCAAACGGTGCTCCTCTTTTGAATCCTGGATTGGGACTGTCAAACTCGTAGCACTGCCTCGCCGATGCACGAGGCCCTTCCCCGTCGGGGGATGTTTGTGTCGGCTTTAATATACGGTAGTTCATAAGCAGTTTGTATGTTTAGGGAGTGATGAGCCCGCAGTTAAGTACCTTAAGCTTCACAAACAGTTAAATATTTCATCTGCCTCGTACTGATTGGAACTTTCTCTTACTGGTCTGTCGTTGCTGTGGTGCGCCGAAAGAAGTAGGCGAGGCCTCTTCTTGCTATTGGCCAGCGCGCGAAGCAGGCAATGAGGTACCGAGACTGCGGGTGCCCCCAGTGGCCGAAGTACTATGGAGCGACTTATCGCCCCTTCGTATACTGGCGCTGCGCCACAACAGATGTCATCATCGCGTATAGGGCTTCGTATGCCTTTCCTCCCCACACACCTCACACTTGTGGGTCTGACAATCCATGCTGTACGTGTGTAGAAATTGGGACCTAAGAACACACTGTCATACACTGTCAGCTCTACAAAACACACACACTATGTTTGACACGACTAACGGCCTAAACGAATTAATACGAGATCAGAATGGATGGGACCTAATGAACAGGCTGACGAAGTCTCACTTCGGGAAGAAGACGAGTTCACACAGAACGTAGGACGTAATGCAACACGCAACACCCACAACAGAAGACAAAACACTTATGATGAATCTGACACTGAATGCGCAAACAGTACAAATTACACCACAGATGACAGCCCCGACACAGAGGACGATATAAACACAAATGTAACTTGCAGATAAGGTCATCGTAGGAGTCTCCAAATGAGAATAGGATGGCAGGGCTCGAAGTCAGTTCGGAGGCCTCCCACCCTGGACTTTCCTCCCTTATTCTTCAGTCTATCTCTTAAACCAATCTTTCCTACCTTCTATTACTCTCTTCCAAAAATAGTTGATGTTTTTAAGTTGCCTTGCCTATTTCCTTATGATAAGTTTTTACGTTTCTCTTTGTATTTTTTATCTAATTACAGCAAATATGTAACGAAAATAATGTATCACAGTCGCAAAAATGTATGACATAGTTTTTCTAATCACGACCCAAAGGCAGCTGGTCCGCAACAAGGGTAAATAAATAAATAAATACAGCCTTCCATGTTGCATTCGCCTGTTTCCAAAGTTGGCGTTGGGTCACAGCGTTCCATCCATTGCTTCAAATCACACACATACTCTTTTGTGTCCCAGCCTCGTCGTTTCCGCCGGTCATCGTAGGTGTCGGTGGCCGAGTAGAAAGAGACCGACACAGGAATATAGGATGCACGCGTGTGCAGGGGGACAGCAGAAACTAGAAACACTAGAATAAATTAGAACGAGATATATATTTCACAGAGTCTTGGTAATACTTAACTCTTACATAGTTCTTGACTGCAGAATGCTGATACATAGTTTAGATAGAGGCCTGCCTACTGATGATTCCTTGTGCCTATCCGATAGCCAAGTCTTAACTGGTGACTATCTGAATCCCAAGTGGCCGATGCAGCAGTCGTGGCCACGAGCGGAGTTGTAGCAGAGGGCGCTCGTGGCTGACGTCGTAAGAACGCCGCGCCGTGCGTGCATGGCGGCGCGCGGCGTAAGTACGTGGCGCGCATTTCATACTTGAGCGACACCACATACTCCATTGACAATAAGTGATCTGGCGGGCCATAGCGAATGGATGACATTCTGTGACTCCAGGCAGGCACTTGTTGTTGTTGTTGTGGTCTTCAGTCCGGAGACTGGTTTGATGCAGCTCTCTACAGTACCCTATCCACTTGTAGCTTCAGAAATCTGTGTCATGTATTGTTTCGCTGGAAAACTGCATCTGAGGTGTAGTGCAGAAATGGTCTTGCTGCAAGACGTGAGGTGGAATTCACGTGGTTCAAACTGTTCACAGTGTCCTAAACACACTCCCACTGTTCAAACGTTCGTAAGGCTGCAGGACCACAACGTAGATGTACTGACTATGGTTTCAACGTTGTTCGCCAACAGGTATCGTAATGACGTAGGTGCTAGAATGTAATCTCAGTCTAGCCTTTAATAGGACCTGTTCACTGCCATTAGCTTCAGTCTGGTGTCAGTGTATGCAGCTACCCACAACAATGCCAGGGAGGTGCACGCGTGTTTCCTGCAGCTAAATGAGTAAGTCTGAATGGGTCAAATCTGGCCTTCCGACTGGTGCAATGGTCCTTTTAGCGCATCGCCACACGATTTGGACGTGTTGCATCAGTCCTCAGACTGGTTTATGTAGCTGTCCACGCTACCCTGTTCTGTGTGAACCTCTCAATCTGAGAATAACAACGGCAAACCATCTCCTTCCCAATCTGCTTACTGTATTCGTCCCTCGGTCTCTACGATTTTTCCCCCACACACTTTCTTCTAATGCTAAGCTGACTATTCCTTGAAGTCTCATAATGTGTCCCATCAATCTATACTTACTCTTAGACGGGATATACCAGAATTTTTCTCCTCAATTCAGTTAAACACCTCCTGATTACTTACGTGACGTACCAATCTAACCTTCATCATTAGTTTGTAGCACCACATCTTCTGACTTCTATCATCTTTTTGTCTGAACTCTTTATCGTCCACGTTTCACTCCCATACAGTACTACACACCAGACAAGTGCTTTCAGAAAAGACTTCCTAACATTGAAACTAATATTAGATGCCAACAAATTCCGTTGCTTCAGAAATGCTTTTCTTTCTGTAGTCCTTCAGCTTTTACATCTTCTTTACTTCGGCTATCAGAAGTTATTTAGTTACCCAAATAACAAAACTTATCAACTACTGTTATTGTTGCAAAATGAATGTTTACCACACCTGCTTATTTTTTAACTCGGCAACAATCACCCACTGGGAAAATACGAAAAGCAGTTTAGTATGACGACAAATATTTATTTTACAGTTTTGCAATTTTGTATTATGATATGTTAAACTATTGGCTAAACTCTGCTAATGCTTGAAAATGGTTCATTAACCGAAACCGGTAGCATTAAGATAAATAATAAACAGCTATGGTCAATATGTCATTTTGCAATTATCTTAAAGCTGTTAAACCCCGCACCTGTTCACCTTTCTATACTTTATTGTCTTATTACTTAATCTAATTCCTTCAGCATCGCCTGATTTTCTGACACTACACTCCATTACCTTTTTTATACTCTTGTTAATGTTCATCTTACACAATCAATTCAAGGCACTGTTAGTTTCATTTCTCTTCCAGGTCCTTTGCTGTCTCTGATAGAATTACCACGTCATCGGGAAACCGCAAAGTTTATATTTCTTCTCCCTGAACTTTAATTTCTGCTCCAAATTTCAACTTGCATTCCTTCACAGCTTGCACTGTGACGTTTTCAAGCCCTTCCAAGCTAATAACTGCTGTCCGATTTTTGTATAAGTTAATTATGACTCTTCGCTACCTAAATTAAGCCCTGCTAACTTCAGCATGGGAAAGTGTGTATTCCAGTCAGACTGTCAAAATCTGTCACCACATCTACAAATGCTAAACTCCTAGGTTTACGTTTCCTTAACCTATCTTGTAACATAAGTCCTAATGTGAGTATTGTCTTGCGTGTTCCTACATTTTTCCTAAATCCAGACATCTCCTCCAAGGTAGGATTCCACCGGTTTTTCCATTCGTCTGTACATAATTCGTGTTTGCAACCAATATATTTTAAGCTCATAGTTCTATAATTTTCACATGTATCTGCTCTTTCTTTCTTGCCAATTAGAATTACTGCTGTGCAAGTATGGTCACATAAATATTCTCACACCGCTACATGATGTTCTAGACATCCACGCAGCATATATGTTCACTGATAAGTCCTGCGATCTGCAGGAAAGATAGCAACTCCTCAAACTGCCAACGTTTTATTAAACAAAAAAGCCTTCTGGGCATGCCACAACACAATGTCAAGAAAACAGATAGTCACGTAGGGACAACAAGCAACAAATATAATAATGGAACAAATAAACAGACAATAAACTATTACACGTGGCCGGCCGCGGTGTCCGAGGAGACTGAGGCGCTCCAGTCACGGTCTGCACGGCCACTACGGTCGGGGGTTCGAATCCCCCCCCTCGGGCATGGATATTTGTGCAGTTCTAGTTCGTAAGTAGTTTCTAATTTTAGGGACTGATGACCCCGTAGTTAAGTCCCATAGACTATACAAACATTTGAATATTTTTATTACACGTGACGCTAGGCCAAGGCAAAACAGCTACACTACGGGAAAACTACGCTGAGTGCTTCGGCAGCTGGACCCGGCGTGCAGCGGCCGGTGGCTGAGTATGGACTGCCCTCCACTTTTATTTTCTTTATTGTTATTTCAATTCCCCTAAAAAGGGGCGGGACGGTAGCGCTCACTGGCGCTCTTCAGCCTACAGAAATAATATTTGACAGAGGAAAAACATAAAAACACAAAGGAGATAAAATTTTGGAGATAATACACACATGAAACGGATATTTCAAATGGAGATAAAACAACGTACATAAAATGGAGGACAACTGTTGTGACATAAAACATTTGGAACGGCGAAAGTGGTGAATAAAAACAGTTGCTCGAAGTCAATGGCACACACAATTAAAATGAGGATTGGGCGGCGGCTATGGTGAGACCGTCCGCTATTGTGGAGTTAAAACAAAAAACACAACACACACACGGAGAAAAAAAAACCGCTGGTTAAAACTGACGGTGTCGGCTGCGGGTTGGCCGTCCACTGTTGTAAAATAAAACAAAGTAGCTAAAGCACACCACACTTATCGAAGCACAAAGGAGGTTCCATAGATGGTGGGGCACTGACAGCATAGAAGATGTGGTGTCGGGGGGGGGGGGGGAAGTTGATGAAAGAAGAGGGAGAGGGGGGGGAGGAGCCACAGAGCCGGTGGGGAAGGAACGGGGGGATGATGTCCCAGGAAGGGGAAGAAGGATAGGGGAAGGCGGTAAGAGGAGGATCCAGAGGGACGGGGGACGGAGGAGGGCAGAAGGGACGGGAAGGGAGGGATAGCTGGTATGAAGGGTAGATGTCAGACCGGAGGGCATCATCCGGGAGGGGGAGGGTATGGAAATTGCCACGGGAAAGGATCCGGAGGGTAGACGAGTGGAGAGTAGGGGGAATGCTGTGGTGGAGGCGCGGCAAGGGGCCAGGTCCAGAGAGGAGGGGATGGACTAGAGGATTAGGCGGATCTGATTTGCGGGATATGTAACGGAGGCGGAGATGTTCAATAAAGAGAACGAGTCGGGGGAAAGGAATGAGATCATAGAGGATCCACCTGGGGGAGGGGGCATAAAGGGGGATACGGAAGGCGAGGTGGAGGGCATGGCGCTCCAGTACCTCCAGAGATTTGTAGAAGGACGGGGGGAGCGGAGATCCAGGCGGAATGGGCGTCACAGAGGACAGGGCGGATGAGGGATTTGTAGGTATAGAGGATGGTAGAAGGGTTGAGACCGCATGTTCGGCCAATAAGGAGTTTGAGGAGGCGGAGGCGGGTGCGGGATTTATCTAGGATAGTGCGTAGATGGGGAGTCCAGGAGAGGGTGCGATCAATAGTGAGGCCCAGGTACTTTAGGGTAGGGGCGAGGCGGATGGGACGGTTATGGAGGGTCAGATAAAAATCTTGGGGACAGAAGGAATGGGAAGTACGACCTACGATGATCGCCTGGGTTTTGGTAGCATTTACAGACAGGAGCCACTGGTTGCACTAGTGTACCCAAGGTGTTCTTGGAGCAGGCGGTTGGAACGGGCAAGGGTGGGAGCTAAGGCAAGGAAAGCGGTGTCATCAGCATATTGGAAAAGGTTTACAGGAGGTGCAGGCTTAGGCATATCTGAGGTATACAGGAGATACAGGAGGGGAGAAAGGACAGAGCCTTGGGGCACACCAGCAGAGGGATAAAAAAGACGGGAGTCGGTGTTGTTGATGGTAACATAGGTGGGGCGGTTGGAGAGGAAGGAGGCAATGACCCGGACGAGGTTGATGGGAAGAGCATAGGTTTGCAGTTTGAAGAGCAGGCCAGAGTGCCAGACTCGATCGTAGGCCCGTTCGAGGTCCAAGGACACAAAGATGGCGGCACGACGGGAATTTAGCTGGAGGGAAAGGAGTTGCGCAAGTCGAGGAGTTGGTCGTCAGTGGAGAAGGAAGGACGAAAGCCACATTGGGTGTCTGGGAGAAGGTGGTGGAGGTGGAGGTGGTGATGGATGCGATGGGACAGAATGGATTCGAAGACCTTGCTGAACACTGGGGTGAGGCAAATCGGGTGGTAGGAGGAGGCATCAGAGGGGGGTTTGTTGGGTTTGAGGAACAAGAGAACTCGGGAGATTTTCCACATGCGGGGGTAGCAGCCAGTGTAGAGGATGGTGGTATAGAGGGAAGAGTGGTGAGGAAAGGGAGGAAACATTTTTTTGAGGTGGCGGTGCCCTCCACACTCCGTCGGTGCGCTTATGAAGCCGGCATCGGCAGAGGGCTACAACCGGTTACTGCGCTGTCATTTGCTGGACACTGTCACCTGGCTGACCGTAATGTAGTGCCGCCGCACAGCGCCCTTTCTTCTGCTGTTGGCCGCTGTTTATGTTTATATGGTTACGTGTGAGCGCCTACGAAAAGGAGCTCCTCAACCCGTCTTCGCTGCCTGTTATGCGGGCACTGTATACGGCCTGGAGCTGCCACAGCATTAACTGAGAATGACGTATTATAACGGCAGCATGCCCTGCATAACACGAACTGTTGCGAAATGGTTACGAGAAGTGCGACTACGGGGTACGTACTATTTGGCCACGATAACTTGACGATTTTGTGGTGCTGCCACAAGGGGCCATTGACTGCACTAGTTTAAAGATATTCATTTATTTAAAAGTGATGCTAACGTTACATTGCACCTTGACGCGAATATTACTGTACACATTGTTAGAGTAACGGTTCCAACCAGCTACCTTCCCTCACCCTCCACTCCATGCGGCAACCATAATGTGTGTTCAAGACCCGCCTCCTGCAGCTCCCATGAACCACCGCGCAAATCGTCATTTACCGTGGTCAAACAGTACAAATTTGGTTCAAAGTTGTCAAATGTTTGTAAAGCAAACCTTGACTTAGAAACAACTTAAACTAAGGGCAACACACACACACACACAGGCCCTGATTTGCCTGTGTGTGTCTTGTGCGAATGTACAGGATGGGACAAGGAAAAAAAAAGGATATAGATATTCGATATAACTGAATATCATTTTACTAAATATTGATAGCGGCGATTAATCGACAGAGTAGTTACGATATTTTGATATACCGATGCGGAAATTTTAGTTTTTAAATTCACTTTAATGTGTAGGATCACACGTGTTATTTAAAACAAGTAGATGTGGGTTTTATGAATTAATAAAAATATTGAAGGAAACTAGATTTAATTACATATTATTTTACAAACAGAGAAATCTTACTAATATCAGTGCTACTGCAGAGAAGAACAGGAAAAAGAAGTCATGGTCGCAGTTGTTACCCTGTTTAATTCTTGCAGAAATTGCAAACGAAGTGTTTCTTATTTATCGTTCACTAGCAGGAAACCCTGCGCTGCCCGGGTATTTATTTATTTATTCCTGCCATTTTTCAGGAATAGATTCATTTGTATAAGGGCTGTATAAAATCTCTTGGGAATACAATTAGTAGTAAAGTAGAAATAGTTTAAAACTTGGTGCATGATGGGGCGGTTTTCCATGAACGTTACTGTTTATGTGCTTATACCTTATGAACTACGTGTCGTACTGTGATACAATTCAGAAGGAACACTCAGCTGTATGCGTGTATACAATCTGTAAAATTTACTGCGGCTATAGTTCGTAGTGTAGAAATTATAAATTGTAACGTCATAGGGAAAGGCATAGTTTTAGTCCATGAACAGTGGAACGTCACTGTTTATATGCGCGTATCTCATGAACTACGTTTGTACTGTCTGTGAAATTTCCTGCGACTACAATTTATAGTGTAGAAATTATGAATTGCAACGTCATACCGACCGCCGTAGTTTTACTCCATAAACAGTCGGTAAGTACTGAGGGAGAAATTTGTTCCTTTCATCATTTTGCTATGGTTGTCAGCGAGAATAAGTTTAATAAAGGTTTGAAATTATGGTTAAAAGTTGGTTGCAAGTATCTAAGTACTCTCATTCTCATATAGTGTATTTATAAACTCTTGCCGCATTACGTGACAGTTTTTTGCGATTCCTATTGCTTATGACGTCATACTTTCTGAACCACGTGTCGTATGTGATTCTTAACCCTGCAGCAATTTTTACCTCACGGTAAGGAATTTGTGTACCAAATTCGGTTGAAATCGGTCCAATGGTTTAGGAGACATTGAGCAGCATTGTCGCTAAATGCAGTAGTTTTTCGTGCATCTCATTGTTTATGACGTCATATCGCTTGAACTATGTGTTGAATGTGATTCTTACACTTACGGCGACCATCATAATAGATTGAAGCGTATGTGTACAAAATTTCATAAAATTGGAACAAAATGTAGACACGTACACACAAACACACAATCATATGGATACTCTGCCTTATATATTAGAAGATTAACTTTACAAAACTTTTCTGGTTGACATATTGTACAAATGAGCTAAAACCTTTTTGAGATTGACGAAACCTATTTTCTCCACAATGTTGCATGGCAACAATATTTGCAAATATGAAACAAATTAGGTTTTTTTTTGGTATTCTTCTTTTGAAAATGGAGCAACATGTTTCAGAGCAGTAGCGATAACTCCTCGCATATAAAGTTGGCACGAAGTAGCTGAAGTAAAACTTAGACGTTTCCTTCCTAAATCAGTACTATCAAGATTTTGTTTTAACACTTTTCCTCGGCGATTCGACAGCCTTTTGCCCAGGGTCAAAAGGTTCTGGATGTTGGGATTATTAGTGTGCTTTTAAGTTTACGTTGTTATCTGAAGTGTGAAGTATCTTGCCACTTCTCTTACCGCTTTCGCTGTTGTTTGATTTAAAATGCTTCCTCATATCACTTTTAAGAGGCTCATTTACCGTCTTTACACAAAAAAAATCACTAACATGTACACGACACGATCAAACAACAACACCAACTAAAAAGAAGTTTGAAAAATTATCAGTGATTTCTGTAGTTACAGATATCACTGAGAATTACATTTGAAGTAATTCTATCAACTGTAGAATGATAGGAAATAACTAGAATACACAGCTGACAACAATCAAAATAATAACTCTAAATTAAAAAAAAAAAAAAAAAAAAAAAAAAAAAAAAAAAAAAAAAAAAAAAATTGCACGGATGCGTCGTTATGGTGTAAATACGAGGGTTGGAACTTAAATAATGGCAATACTACTGTGGAGACAGTATGAAATGGAATCTACTATTGTCGCTGACAGCACACATGCTGAAATACCTATCTTACCTCCGAGCAAATGCATTCACCCGTCTCACGTAACGGACAATCGAGGGAAACACTTGTGAGCCAGCGGTCTAACGTAACGGTGTCACTGGATGAAACATGGACTACACCGTACGAGCCAAAAGTGAAACGCGAATCCAGCGAATGGCGTCATTATGTGTCGCGTCAGAGGCTCAGTATGGTGATTCTCGTGTACGACTGTGATGATGTTATCGTAACGCATTACGTTCCTCCACGGCAGACCGTCAATGTACAGTATTACTGTTGGCGCATCATCTGCGACCAACTTTGCTAAAGAAACAGCTCTTCGGCTGCTCTGTTCGGTAGATGGGACTGGGAAGTACTGTACCATCCACGAGTCGCTTCAGAACGGTTCCAGAGATTCAACAGGCAGCAGCCAGCTCCATTCACACCATCAACAGAACAGGCTCTGCCAACGGTGTACTAAGCCTTCCACACCGCTGGCAACGGATTCTATACAGCGCTGGCGACTACCTTGAAGGAAAGTAACAGGTGCTAACAAGTAACGTTTTCGTTTCGGTTGTGAAAAAAATAGTTGCCACTAAGTTCCGAGTAATAAAACGAAAATAGATTTGGGATAGCCGCGGCGGAATGGGGCGCCCTGCTACGGCGCGCGGCCGTTCCACGTCGCAGGTTCAAAAAATGTTCGAATGTTTGTAATGCTTATGGGACTTAACTACGGGGTCATCAGTCCCTAAACTTACAAACTACCTGTGAACTAGTTTATACTAAAGACCGCATAAACATCCATGCCCGAGGGGGGGATTCGAACCCCCGGCGGGGAACGGCCTCGCGCATCGAAGCATAGCGCCTCAATGCGCTTGGCCACTCGGAGGTTCGAGTGAGTGTTTGCGTTGGTCTTAGAATAAGTTAGATTAAGTAGTTTGCAACTTTATGGACCAATGACCACTGCAGTTAGCTCCCAAAACTTTACAAACCTTTGAACATTTTGATTTGGGTTTCCTATATCCTGAGTTAGAAAAAGTAACAATAATTATAATAAAATTTCTGATTATATCGCCAAAAATGTTGATATTATCGATGTATCGGCTGGGTGAATATCGATCAAAAATATCCCGTGAGTCTGATAACTCCATATTTCTATATACAGGGTGGTTCATTGATAGTGACCAGGCCATCTATCACAAAGCGACAAAAACGTTCCAAATAAAACATTAATATTTATTAACGTACTAGACGAGTATGTAATAAAATGGGGGTACCTATTTTAAAAAATACAGTAGATATCCGTTTGACCTATGGCAGCGCCACCTAGCGGGCCAACCATAGCGCCATCTGTTTTCCCCTTTCAAGCTAGAAAAGTTTTTGTTCTTTGTAGTTTTTTGTTTGGTGCTCATTTCTTGATATATTTGGCCCGGTCACTGTCATTGGACCACACGGTATATTGCCGTCCAATGTCCCATCACTAGAATGCAGTCACAGTGATGCCGCTCCCCCATTTGCAGCTGACATAAAATGCAGCCATCATTTTCAAACAAACAGAACAACTGCCATTCTGATCAAGTGTCGGATGGTGGTCTGGCTGGTGCGAACTGCCCCATCTCGTCGTGTTTTACAGCCTCCAGTTGCAACACTCCTGTCGGTTGATAAAGCTTTGTAGCCGCTTACAGCACAGTTAACAATATACAATAACTCGCAACTAATATGTTATACATACTGTAATATTAATAACTGAACCGACTCGCTACTACAAACCTACGCCTACAAAATTGTGCCCCAACGAGAGGATTTTTAATTTGACCGCGTGTTATCCTAATAGATGAAAGTATCGGAGGTAACCTTCGTTTCACAAATACATATACTACCAGAAGAGAAGATAGTGTTGAAACCGCAATGACTCAGAAGGCTTTTGCCTAAGAGGAAAACTGCACTATTTGTATTACGGTCGGCATTCCCTATGGACAATTTATTTATAACCTGAATTTAACATGCAATAAAAATGTTTCTTTAGTAAACTAATAAATCGCATTGATAAAACAGACTTTAAAAACAACACTACTTGAAACTGTCACTTTTGTGGGTGTCAGACAACATCACAGCAATCTACACTTGAATGTAGTTATTGAACAAAACAGAAGCATCATCCATCTGGTTGTTATGGGAACTTAGTCGACAACATCTTACTAAAGTTGTAAGTAAAGAGATTACTCTTTGGAATCAAAGTTAAAATGATAGATATTGCATTTAGGCCTATTCCAAAACACAGTGAATTAACTTCAGCAAATCTACTATTCTGTATTAATTTTGTAAAATTACTGCAACATAAAATCTTTTAAGAAACCTAGTCTAAACATAAGTTAAGCACTGGTATTTTCACTTTTCCTTTAACTAAAAGATAAATTCTTCTGTTCGTTGACTTACTTGCATAATAATAATAATCTTTCAGTATTTCAAGTTTTATTTTAAGAACAAACACACTTTGGAAATGAGGTACCTGAATCTGTTATGCAGTCTTTCAATTTAATTCAAACAAATGTTCAATTTCTTATTGCAGTCATAAAGCTTGAGTAAGGTTAACGTAT
The DNA here is from genome assembly GCA_026315105.1 of Locusta migratoria. Taxonomy (NCBI): domain Eukaryota; kingdom Metazoa; phylum Arthropoda; class Insecta; order Orthoptera; family Acrididae; genus Locusta; species Locusta migratoria. Next base: position 364,906,413 of record CM048750.1, on the reverse strand, counting down.
GAAGGATGCGACACAGATAAAAAAAATGTTTATGTTTAGTGGAGATAAAATTGAACATTAGCCTACACTTAACGTTCATCTCCACTATACGATAATGCAATAAAAATTACTATAACTTCGTGCACTTTATAAAATTAAAAATGTTATTTTTTCAGTGGGTCACTCGGACGTATTTCATTTTAAATAAGGAAAGGACCCTACTTAGTTTAATGGCACACGACAATAATAGGTTAACAGCACTATTTACAGTTTATGAAATTGATTATTAAAATTTTCACAAATGTGAGGTACAGGCTGTTATTACAATACCAAAAAACTGTCTACTTTGCCTGTGGTGGAACGTTCGCGCTGCAGTGCAGTTAATTGTGGCACAATACATTCTATCACTGACTCTTGAAGCATGTGGCCAAATTTAGTCTTCTTGGCATCAAATAATTTCAATAATAAGCCATAAATATTATGCCAGTGAACACTTTGAAAGATATTCTCCATCCGAGGCCATTTTACAACTCTTAAGAAGAGTATAGCCTCAAGCAAATAGTCATAAGACACAAACACTGTTCACTTATCAGCATCCAAGATACGACTCTCTCGCAACTAACTGTTTCGCCGCGCAAATCGCCCATCTGGCTCGCTTTTTCCACCTTTTACTTCCACGTCATCACTCTCCTGTGAAGTGGGAACGCCCCCCATCTTTTATACGTGGACATTATTATAAATTAATAAAATTCAGCAACCAGTTGCTTGTCATTATTTATTTTAGACGACCGGTTTCGGACGCTTGCGTGCCCTTCTTCTGGTCTATTTCAGTATTGTTGCTTAATGAATGTACATGCTATTAGTAGAATCAACACTAAGTGTAGAGATTATGCAATGCATTATTCATTGCATAATCTCTACACTTAGTGTTGATTCTACTAATAGCATGTACATTCATTAAGCAACAATACTAAAATAGACCAGAAGAAGGGCACTCAAGCGTCCGAAACCGGTCGTCTAAAATAAATAATCACAAGCAACTGGTTGCTGAATTTTATTAATTTATAACTTGAACAGTTGCTGAAATGGATAAATTACTTCATGGACATTATTTATAAAAGCCCTAAGCCAGAACCTCTATAATATTATTAATTTACAAAATATTTAACATAGTAAATAGTACAAAGACAACAAAGTTTATACACTCTTTAAATTAGTAGCTTACAAATATTGAATAGCGTAACTCTTATATCCAAAGATAATGATTTTATAGGTATAAGCACATCAAACTAAATCGATAAATTATGTCCTATAAATATTACCAAAAAATTAAAATTCATAAAATGGGCATACAAAATTTAATTATGGTGTCACACGGTCAACCGCTCTGCACGCTCCCTTTCCACTTCCTAAACACCGCGTCTTACAAGAGCACCAGTTCCCCGCACGGATGGATCACGTTCTCTCATGCCAGTAATGCGTCCTCTTTCAAACTAACTTATTGGACAGTACGGATGACGGATGCCTGCAAGATTTCATCCATGTCTGCTGAAATGACATTGATCCTTTACCTTCGTTTTAAAGTAAAAACGAGAGCGGCGGGAACATTTTACCGGAAGGTGATCATTTCCTCCCAGAGAATATTAGTGTAGATGTTGTGTCAATATGAATCTACGATTCCAGTCTTTCACAGTGATCTGCTTTTTCTGTGTTTTATTTGCGCAACAATCAGTTGGCTATAGACAAGATCGAAGAATGTGGTGACTTCTACGTTCAGTTCGGTACTACGTTACCGGTAGTTTTTGCATTAGACTAAATATTTTATACTAAAATTGTATTTGCGACGCTTGTCGCTTGCGTATCCGTTCTCACTTCAGTATATAACTCTGACTACTTTTGTTTGCGACGGTCAATTTTTTTCTCCGACTTGGAGAGAACGGAATCGCTTTTCGTCTTTCTGCACTCATTTACTGATCGGAGCCTCTTCATACTCCATGTTAGGGAATTGTAATTGTGAGCATTTAATTATTTTATATTGAAATAAGCCCCCAGTTTGATTTCAAATAGCCGTGGCGGAGCGGCCGAGCGCATTGAGGCGCTATGCTGCGATGCGCGACGTCGTTCCCCGTCGGAGCTTCGAATCCCCTCTCGAGCATGGGTGTTTGTGTTGTCTTTAGTATAAGCTAGTTCATAAGTAGTTTGTAAGTTTAGGGACTGATGACCCCGCAGTTAAGTCCCATAACCTTTACAAACATTGGATCATTTGATTTCAATTTTTTTTTTTTTTTTTTTTTTTTTTTTAATTCAGAAAGCCCTTACCTACTCCCATTAATTCTTACTCATTGTTTTCAGCAAGCTGCTTTCAATCGTGAAAAGGTGCCTGGTCATTATACGATGCGCTTCGCGAATGCATAAGTTTAGGTCATACTCGAACTTTTCCTATATTCGTTTTTAAAAAATGTTCAATTGTTTGTTAAGCTTATGGGACTTAACTACGGGGTCATCAGTCCCTAAACTTACAAACTACTTACGAACTAGGACGGCACAAATATCCATGCCCGAGGGGGGATTCGAACCCCCGACCGTAGTGGCCGTGCAGAGCGTGACTGGAGCGCCTCAGTCTCCTCGGCCACCGCGGCCGGCACGTTTTTACTGATTTGATTTTCCGAATCTGCAATTAATGTAGTTATCCAGCGAAGTCCGATATTCTGAATTTTATTCACCTTTTGTGACAGTAACTTAACGCGGTCGCGAAACATTTTACGCGAAGCGTAAAATAACTAGGTATCGATTTACGCTGGAAAGTTACACCACCTAATAATGTCTACAACTGATCTAGGTTTCATGCAGCTTGTGAAGGGAACTAGTCGCCAACTTTCTTTTGTAGTGGTGCTTTCGGGTGTTGCCTTAACAATAAGAATGACTACCGCTATTTTTTAATGCCGGTCTTATTCATGCTTTAATCTGACTTATGCACTTTAACAGAAAATTAATCCCTGCAGCTGTCCCAAAGTTCATTCAATTTCATTAGCCATTTAATCCAAATGCAGTTTGTACAGGTTAGGTGGTCGTCGTATGCAACTGAAAATAAATCTATTTGACACCAAACTCGTTTCGCTTTATTATATTGGTGTGGTGTCTGTTTTGCTTTACTTTAAAGCATCCTCAGTACAGAAATATATTTTTCGTTTTACATGATTTATTTGGTTTTTACTAAATTCTATCGATAGCGGTTATCATGCAATGGGATTATTTAATTCTGAATTAAATGAAATATTAATATTACTCTCGAACTTTTATGTTGTTCTCGCCATGTGTGTTTTGTGCCACATTGCCACTTGATGTCGCTGCTTACATTTACACTATTTACAATTGAATGTTTATATATTGTAAATGTGTAACGATAAGTGTAGGAAAAATGATGTCCCATGTAAAAACGTCAGTTGCTTACACTTACATCTACAATAGAAACACAAACCACCATGACAGCGTGTCAGAATATGTTCTACCAATCGATCCCTTCTCTTACAAGGAGACCACATCGGAGATAATATTGGATTTTAGAATATTTTGATATTTAAAGTACGTGAATTTCAGACCTGGAATAACACTCAGACGAAGCCATTTGACGGAACTGTCAAAAATTCTCTACAAAATCGACTTTGAAGTCTTGGAAGTACATGTAAGTAACAATAATTAAAACGACTGTAGCATTAGTCGGTGTAGCTCAGGTGGTAGCGTTCTAGCCTAAGTACAATGGGGTTTGTGGTTCAAATCCCGGCGTTAAAGATTTTTTTCTGTTGTGTTCAAATACTCCAACAATTGTAATATCTAATAATAAATTTACTTAAAATGTATCTATTTTTGTTTATTCGTAATTTTTAGAAAAGATTATTAATAATGATGGTTTCTGTCAAAGAAATATACCGAGTTACATTTTTATAGTATTGGATTCACTGTTTAATCACTTTTGTGAAGCCATATGTAAAAAACGGAAAGGTTTCCTTTACTGATTGATTCTTGGATGGAAAAACCGTGATGTAGAAGAAAGGTTTTTGAATCAACAGGTGTGTGCCTACGTGCAACGTGCAAGTAATTCCGCCAAAATGCTCCCCGTTGGAGCAAGCTTGTTACGTGTACTTCTAACGTGAAGTAAAAAATTTCAGTAATCGAACAAGGACGTGAAATTAGTGATAGAAAAGATTATAGCAAACTGCATTCAGTTATTCATCACCAGCTGTTCTCTCCAATCTTAGGTGAAAAAATTAGTTTATATATATATATATATATATATATATATATATATATATATATATATATATATATATATATATATAAAACAATTCTGTGTATTGGGAAGCGTCATATTTAAACACTTAGCAAATGAATTGTCGACGTTTCGATCACTGTGCAGTAGGCCTCTACACAGTATATAAGGGTGTACATTCAGCAGCAGCCAACAGTTAACCGTCCTGAAGAGGACCACTGCACAGTGGTCGAAACATCGGCTCGACCGATTTCACAGATCTTGTTTTTGTTCTTTTCGTTATTCTCAAAACATAGGTTGTTTGAATTAAAACTGGAAAATTTGATATTTGCGTTTTTCAATGTGACTCTGTGTTTCTATTGCATACAAATCTACAGTTTTTTTCCGATGTTTATGAAAGATTGTAAACTTCACCATAAAAACAAGTGGAATGTCACTCTCTGTATAAAGTTTCGTTCGGTGCACAGTGGAGGTACTTAACATACGAACTTTGACAAAATGAATAGGATTTGTCAGATCTTGATGAATTTCTACACACATGACACTTATACCAAGAGGAATGTCACAAGATACATCCATGTTCGTATGGTACATGATAAAGGGTGCCTTGCATAAACATTGCCGAGAAAGAGAAAGTTGGAAACCAACAGAAACATGGGAAAGAAAGAGATGAATGCAGATAGAGTAGGGAAGGGGAGGTGTTCAACGAGAGTGTAGGATAAATAAACAACCGGGTAACGCCGGTTTTACATCGTATAAAGGGACGGTTGGAGGAGAGAGTTAACCAACGTCTAACTGCCTGCGAGCGGCTTAGTTCTCGCCCTGTTTCTCCTCACTTGACCCGCAGTAATCTGTCTCTCAGATGTAAACCACAACAGTACTGCCACTTCGGCTATGCCCTCGATTGGCTTTTTCGGTTAGGACTCACCGCTGCAACGTGTTTGCAATCACAGGACAGGAATCGTTTTTTGCTTCGGCCACAAAGCGCGGTTTCACTCGGAAAGCAGCGGGTCGCTGCGCATGCGCACACACCCAATCTGTCCTGCGCGGCCCACCATTTATCCTTAATATTACGCACGACCGCGGCGCCGCGGCGAATCCATTTGGCGCTGGCAGTAATGCGCGCACAATCCAAATTGCGCGGCTCCGCTGTTTTAAAAAGCGCTTTAAAAGCGCTCAGCTCGACCGACCCCCTCTCCCGCCCCCCTCTTTCTCTCCCCTGAGCAGTCGGCGACGCCGTGGGCAACAAATGACGACCCGCGGGGAGCGTCGCCCCAGCGTAATTACGCTCGCTAATTATGGCCGCGCGACGAAAAACGGCGGCGATTTTTCAGCGCCGAATGCCGCGAGAGATGGCGACCGCGCCAGGACGTCGCAGGGGGCGGCACCGCAATCCCGACCACCGAAACGCCGCCCCTCGCTCTCGGACCATCCTCGGGGTGGTTCTACGTTTTCCAGTTACCAGCGCAAGAACAGCGACTTCTTGGTGTCTATGAGCAGAGCACAGCAATAACGTGCTGCAGTCGCATACAATACTGTCGACGCTGGATGTGCGTCGAAAGCATTCCAATCAGTGTGTAATGATCAAGCTAATGGATTGGTACTCATTCAATCTTGTAGAATCTCCTGATCCAACAGTCCGATGGTCAAAGCTGCACGTTGTACGCGGTGACTTCGAGTTCTAACACCTCCGACCATCACCACATAGAGAGAATCTGAAGGTACTGAGATACCAACAGCCGTATGTATAATGAAGTAATTATTCTATTACAGCCAGTTTCGGCATTCCACTACGCCATCTTCGGGTCCCTGTGTATTAAACAAACCTAATCAAGTGACTAAAGCAAAAACATAAAAAAACACAAAAAAGTATTGTATGGTAACACACTGAAAATACAATATTACAATATAGGAATGAAACTACTATTCAATACCACATAAAGAATATGTTCAAATGTACAAATGTAGTCAACAATAACATTCATTTCCTTCCTATGCCGACAAGTATGTTAATGTTTTATTGCCAAAAAACGACTCTTTAGTCGTTCACTATCATTCCCTTTGTCAGCTTTGGGATTGCATTTTATCTCTATTATTCGATTAATCATATAAAAAGGAAGAAAGTGAATGTTATTGTTGACTATATTTGTACTTCTGAACATATTCATTATGTGGTATTGAATAGTAGTTTCATTCCTATATTGTAATATTGAATTTTCAGTGTGCTAGCATACAATACATTTTTGTGTTTTTTTTATGTTTTTGCCTCAGTCACTTGATTAGGTTTGTTTAATACACGGGGACCTGAAGATGGCATAGTGGAATGCCGAAACTGGTTGTAATAGAATAAATACTTCATTATACATACGGCTGTTGGTATCTCAGTTCCTTCAGACTCTTGACCAGCCGCTGTCCCGTTCCACCACCGATGATGGATTCAATAACATAAAGAAAAGGCCGCGGCGCTCTCGTGTGACGTCAGGCAGAATAGGTTGCGCGCGCATAGCTGACTGGCTCGCTGCTTCAGCATAGTGGGCCGTACCGCAGCGGCTACCCAGTCAGCTACCTACTCTGCCTGACGTCACACGAGAGCGCCGCGGCCTTCTCTCTAGGTGGTGTTGCTCCGACTCTTTCCCCTCTAGATTAGCTACTTACTGTGAACGCCTAATACAACATGGATCAGTTCTCAGTAACCATTCTATATCTATATTTGCGCCACCCATTGAAATTTGCCGAGGGTCGAGTGAGACATCTGGTGATGGCATCATGGATGTCACCAACGTTAGTTCGTGGGTGCGACAATTCAGACAAGGTATAACATCGTGTGACAGCACACCAATACAATATCGGCCTAGCACCAACCAGTCCGACGACATGATGGAATAAGTGGTGGAAATATTTTGTGATGATCGCCGACGGGCCGTGGAACACATGTTCATATGTTAGTAAACTAAAGAAGCGACCAAACTGCTTCCGTTCCTAACAGCCATACGTTAAATTCATTTCAGTTAGGGGGACAATACCGTGATTCAGCTCTAAAAAAATCAATTTTTTGTTTTCATCATATTTCGATAGATTAAGGTTTTATTTAAGTTCTCTGAAACGGATTTTGCTGAATTTTTTTCTTTTCGAGGATTTAAAGAGCATTTTTGCTACTACGTGTGTTTATGTGTCACGGCCACTTTTCTGCCACCCACTTTTCTGCATATATTTTAAATCTTTATATTCCCTACATTGCACGTTAGGGATTTTTTTCTTTTATTCCCGAGTGTGTTGGTTATTCTTTGAATGTAACGGTCGGTATTCTTTCGTTTCTGCTGTATTTAAACAACACGCTTTCAAACACGTGGTTACTTTTGTTCAAGTGTGATTGCGAGTAATTGTTATACTTGAGTTTGCAGGTATACTATGGGCAGGCAATCAGGAGAAATAAGGAAAATCTGGAGGCAATGAAGAGAGATGTTTGGGTCATGTTCTTCCATACGTCCTGAAAAGCCATGTCATGCCTTGTGTCCGTCAGGAGAAAATTCGTGGTGCAAATACAATAGGGCTCAGGCAACTGGAGAATATTACTCTCACTAGCATTCTCTTCCTGCTGCTGTTATTACAGTAATTACACCTATTTTCAGAGACTTGGCTCATCCTGACTGTCTAAGGATATGTCTGCATGGGCAGACACAGAACCCAAATGAATGTTTCAACGGCATAATTTGGAAACGCCTCCTAAAAACTGTATTTGTAGGCATGCATGCAATGAAACTAGGAGTTCATAATGCTGTTAATACATTCATTTGTAATATTGGAAAGTGTTGGGTAGTGAAAAAGCTGGTAATTAATCCTGGTGAAAATATCATCACTGGTCTGCAACGTTGCGATAAAATGAGGATAGCCGATGCAGACAGATCTGCATCTAATATGGCCAAGAAAGCAAGACAAACATGCAGGAAGGTGAAAAAGAAGCTGGAAGACCTGCTAGAAGTTTTAAGTAACTAAAACAAATTTCAAAAGTTTTTTCTTTAAAGCCAATTTCCTGCAAACTAAAATTTTCAGTACATATGCCCCATTTTATCAGAAAGTATCATAGATAAATGAATGAAATTTTCAGAAACTCTGTATAACATAAAAAGTCACCTCTGGTACTACATTCATTAATCTTCTCCCATTAGGAAGTTTTTTTTTTTTTTTTTTTTTTTTTTTTAAGGGACTTAACTACAGGGTCATCAGTCCCTAAACTTACAAACTACTTATGAACTATCTACAACTAGGGACGGCACAAATATCCATGCCCGAGGGGGGATTCGAACCCCCGACCGTAGTGGCCTTGCAGACCGTGACTGAAGCGCCTCAGTCCCCTCGGCCACCGCGGCCGGCATTAGGAAGTTCACCAAAAATATTTTCAGCAGAAAAAACTTAATATTTTTTGATAATAAATTTAGAAATGTACTTCGTATAACGTATAAAATAGATAAAGTAGATTTTTAGTACAGTTGACTCTATTAGCATCATGCAACATACAGTAAAAATATTAAGGTCCTGCATCAAGTAGTTTTTTTTCAGAAATGGGTCAAATATTTGCCTAAAATAATCAGGGGGTAGCCCCCTTAAACCTTGACCAGGATTCGGCCAAATTAATTTTAGCTTGCTTGGAAGTTTTCGAAGAAGTAAATCACTTAAAAGTTGTTATAAAATAGATCGTAGAGCCAAATGATTTGGTCAAGCGCAACTTTTACTGCATGTTATTCGCACTGAGGTCATTCGCCCTGTGTGTGCCATTGTTTCGCAGTTTTTGAATTTTGTCTTGTGAATTTTAACATGAGGTAAGCATGACTTGGATGCTGGAAGGAGGTGGGATGTGCTTAGTAGAACAAAGTTCATGTCAGGTTGTACGCCAGAGTTATTATGTGACGTCGAAATATTTAAAAAAAATTTAGGGATGCCAGAAACTTTAATTCTGATTAAGTAAAGCAGCAAACTCCACACAACTGAACACGTATGGAACAGGTATATCATTCAGAAATGTTTGGTTACGTAAAATGTATTATTACGACACGCTACTTTGATATTAATAGAGCGACCAAACGCGTAAAACCTATTCCGTTCTTCAAAAAAAAAAAAAAAAAAAAAAAAAAAAAAAAAAAAAAATAATAAATAAATAAATAAATAAATAAAAAATAAAAAAAGTACAAATGTTTGTAGAACTTATGGGACTTAACTACGGGGTCATCAGTCCCTAAGCTTACAAACTACTGAAACTAAGTTAAACTAACCTAAGGACAACACAACACACCCGGCCGCGCACACCGCAGCACGGCGCCCCAGCATGCACGGCTAATCCGCCGCGGCTCCTAATCTTCCTTATTTTTATAAACGATTTAGGAGACACTCTGAGTAGCTCTCTAAGAATGTTCGCGGATGATGGCATTTATTTAGTAAAGTGACCAGAAGATCAAAAGGAACTTCAAAATGATTTAGATAAGATATCTGCATTGTGCAAAATTTGCAATTGATCCTGAATAATGAGAAGTGTGAAGTCATCCATATGACCACTAAAAGAAATCCGTTAAACTTCATTTACACGATTAATCAGTAAATGTACAAGACCGTGAATTCAGTTAAGTACCTAGGGATAACAATTACGAACAATTTAAATTGTAAATGACAAGTAGAAAATATTGTAAGGAAGGCGAACCAAAGACTACGTTTCATTGGCAGAAAATTAAGAAGATGCAACAGTTCTACTAAAGAAACTGCCGACACTACACTCGCGCTGGAGTAGCCGAATGGTCTGAAGCGCTATGTTGCGGATCGCGCGGTCTAACCGCGTCGGAGGTTCGAATCGTCCTTCGGGCATGGATGTTTGTGCTGTCTTTAGTAGAAGTTAGTTCATAAGTAGTTTGTAAGTTTAGGGGCTGAAAACCCCTGAGTTAAGTCCCATAAGCTTCACAAACATTTGAGCATTTGAACACTAAACTTGTGCGACATATTTTTGAGTATTGCTGCGCACTGTAAGTAGGATCACCACCAGGTCGGGCTGCCGGACGATTTAGAGAAAATTCACAAAAGGGCAGCTCGTTTTTTGTTATCGTGATACAGAGGAGAGAATCACGGAAATGATGCACGAGTTGGGCTGAAAACCATTAAAAGAAGGCTTATTCATTGCGGCGAGATTTATTTGCGAAAATTCTTTTACCAACTCTCTTTTCCGAATCCGAACATATTTTATGAGTACCCATCTACATAGGTACATAAACATCGCCGACGTGCCAGTCTCCACGGCCTCTGCGGTCGGGGGTTCGAATCCCCTCCTCGTGCATGGATGTTTGTGCCGTCTTTAGTATAAGGTAGTTCATAAGTAGTTTGTAAGTTTAGGGACTGATGACCCCGCAATTAAGTCCCTTAAGCTTAACAACCATTTGAAAATAATCATAATAATAAAATAAATCAGATCGAAAACAGGACGGTTTAGGTATTTCTTTATCGCGCGAGCTATTAGATAATGGAACTGTAGAAAAATATCAAACAAACCGTTCGATGAACTCTGTTCCATGCACTTCAATGTGACTTGCAGAGTATACATGTAGATGTTATGTAGAAAGTGTTCTCCAGGTGCGTGTAGCCAACTTTGATAAATGATCATCATGCTGCTCGCGTGCTTTGTTCAGAGATGTTCAGATGTTTGTATAGCTTATGGGACTTAACTACGGGGTCATCAGTTCCTAAACTTACAAACTACTTATGAACTAGCTAACACTAAGGACGGCACAAATATCCATACCCGAGGTGGGGATTCGAACCCCAGAACATAGTGGCTTTGCAAACCGTGACTGGAGCGCTTCAGACCCCTCGGCCACCGCAGTCAGCGTGCTTTGTTTTCAAGCAATGTTGACTGATGATGATAACATGAATAGCACTTTCATCAACTAGATGAGACTGTCCTGAAACGAAGTAGACTGACTCCCGCCAAAAAACGCCCAGTGCTGATAAAATATCAGATGGCCATCTCCCGGGTGAGCGTTGCGATCCAACGAGCACAACGGTGACAGGTGTAATCTAATGTACTGCTGAAAACGAGTAACGGTTGCAAAAAGCAGCACTTGCGGTCTTTCATCAACACAACACACCAGCTCATCGGGCGAATCCTATGCTGAAGGTTTTTTGTGATAACTACTTTGATCTACATCTACATACGTATTCCGCAATCTACCCTGAGGTGCGTGGTGCAGGGTATTCAGTACCACTACTAGATACTTGCTTTCTTGTTGCACTCTCATATAGAACGAGGGAAAAATGAATACTGGCATGCATTCATACGAGCCCTAATTTGTGTAACCTTATCCTTGTGGTCTTTAACCGAAATGTAGGGTGGCTGCAGTAGAATCGTTCTGCAGTCCGCCTCAGATTCCTGCCGACTAGATTTCAACAGTGCTTCTCAAAATGAACGTTTCCTACACTCCAGCTTTTCTGAGTTCCCGAAGCATTTCGCTAACACTCGCTCATTGATCGGCTCTACCAGTTACAAGCCTCGCCGCCTGCCTCTGAGCTGCCTCTATGTCGTCCTTTAAACCGATCTGGTGGAAATCCTAAACACCTGGGTATTACTCAAGCCGGGGCCGTACAGGAGTTATATATGCGGTCTCCTTTACATACGAATCACAACTACGCAAAATTCTCTCAACAAAGCGAATTCGACTATTTGCCTTCCCCAAGACCTTATATGCTCGTTCCATTTCACATCGCTGTGCAGCGTTACGCCTAGGGGGTTCGAGCAGTACACTACTAATGCTGCATTCGTATGTTACGGGATTGTTTCTCCTACTCATCTGCATCACCTTACATTTTTCTACATTTAGCGCTAGTTGCCATCTCTCATACCACCTACAAATTTGTTCCAAGTCATCCTGCATTCTACTACAGTCATTCAGTGACGTCATCCTCTTTTCCACGACAGCATCATCAGCAAACAGTGGCAGATTGGAACTCTGTCCGTCAGATCATTTATGTAATAGAAAAAAATAGCGGTCCTATCGCACTTCCCTGGGGTACCCCTGATGATATCCTACTGCCGCGGCGGAGCGCATTGAGGCCTTATGCTACGATGCGCGAGGTCGTTCGAACGTCGGGGTTTCGAATCCCCCCTCGGGCATGAATGTTTATGCTGTCTTTAGTGTAACGTAGTTCATAAGTAATTTGTAAACTCAGGGACTGACGGTGGCCGAGGGGACTGCGGCGCGCCAGTCACGGTCTGCACAGCCACTACGGTCGGAGGTTCGAATCCCCCCTCGGGCATGGATATTTGTGCCGTCCTTAGTTTAAGTTAGTTAGTAAGTAGTTTGTAAGTGTAGGGACTGATGACCACGCAGTTAAGTCCCATAAGCTTTACAAACATTTGAACTTTTTTGTTTATATCCTAGTCTCTGATGAACACTCGCCATCGAGTACAGTGTAGAGGGTTCTACTGCTTAAATAAACTTCGAGCCCTTGACATATTTGGCTTCCTATTCCGTAAGCTCGTACCTTTGTTAGCAGTTTGTAGTGCTCTCTTCACTTCTGACCTCGCTCCAAAAGACGTTTGACTTTGTACATCGATGAAAGACCTTCTTCGCGGTTGCACATTCACTAGCCGTACTGCAATTGGATAAGAGATTTTCCAGTGGTCAAAGCTGGCGTTCGCAGCGGCCATGGAAATATGGCGTCTTTGTCGTTAAAAATGTTTACAGCTACTAGGAGATAACATCGGCAAGACAGATGTTTCACAGTTTGTATGTGATTAAACTGTAATAAAAAATCTGAGGGGTTTACTTCAGTGCACCTCGCACTGTATTGTCTTATATTTATTTACTGATCTTTCAACTCTCAACTCGCGACCTACCCCACTCATCTCAATCCACAGGCAAACATTCGCAGTGTCTGAAATAGAGATTGCAGGCGTCTGAAACTTAAAGACGAAAATAACTACACCTGTACAAGCAACAACTGCAGCATGTGGTGCTGCTGCAATTCTCTTTCCCTACGCATCCCCAGCGTATCTGTGTCTGACAAACCAACAGTGTACTCTGCTGAGTTGTAGCTTATCGTAAGGCATGGAATGGGACAGGGTGTATAGGACGAATGGAGTCTGCGACTCAGGTCTACATCTTACACGCATATGGTGAAGTTTGTCACTTAATGGAAGTAATGTCCGTAGAGTCGTACAATTAGTATAAGTAATGGCATTGTGTAGAAAGATAAAGGACTGACAGTGGACAGCGGCAAGTTGTTGGAACTTCTGCCAGACAGGCCAGGTATTGCGTTAAACCGAGCAGCCGATCGGGGATTTGTCCAAATCGTAAAAAATCGGGGACAGGCCCATGCTTTATACTCAAAACTAACGAGGGCTGTTAGCCGAGCGTCGCATAAGGGTGTCTGGAGGACATCTGTGTGTTCCATTCTCCAGTAATTCAGAATAAAATATAATCATCTATAAAATTATTTACCGTTAACATTTAAGAAATCTATGGTCGGAATAATTACGTAAATTTCATGATTCTAAAAATAATTACATTATCTCAATAATTACAAATGTTTATGACTACTAAATCAAAATTTAGAAAAATAAAGATTGCATTAACGAAGTTTTGAATGCATCATGCAATTTCAACAAACTCTGCTTTATATAATAGCTTATTCTCTGTAGCTACCATCGAGAAACCATCACACTTGTAAATATTTATTTAAGGACTGATTTTAAGTTATATGAATTGATAATCGAAACATAAATGTGGTGTCACACAAGTCTGAAGTGCGCGCCACGTACTTTGGCGGCGCGCAGCCATGCAAGCACGGTGCAGCGTTCTTACGACGTCAGCCACGAGCGCCCTCTGCTGCAACTCCGTTCCTGGCCACCACTGAACTTGATCGGTCACTTGGCAATAGGACAGGCACCAGATAGCACTCTCATCAGTAGGCAGGCCTGTATCTAGTTAAACTATGTATCTGCATTCCACTAGTCTTCAGTTAACAAAGTTAAGAAATGTACTCTCTCTACAAAATATATATCTTGTTATAATCTAGCTTAGTGTTTCTAGTTTCTGCTGCCTCAATGGCTGGTCACCTCAGACTCTGTACCTGCACATGCGTGCATCCTATTTCCCTGTGTCGGTCCATCTCTACTCGGCCACTGACTCCTAGAAAACCGGCGGCGACGAGACACAAAAGTGGCGACGAGGTTGGGATACAAAAGTGGCGACAAAGAGCGATAGAAGAACCTTGGACCAGCCCGCTTGCAGTAGCCAAACAGCAGCAGTCGGAGCATGCAGAAATTGCTCCCGCCCACCAACTATTATTTTAAGATTTTTAGGGGACGTTATTCTGTTGCGTGTTTTGTGGACGTCTTTGTTGCAGAGAGTCTTCTTTCACATTGCATTTGTGTTTTGTTATAATTTTCTTGTATGCGCGGCGTCTAATCATTCAGCATGGCCACTACCCTGAACCCAAACTTAATGGAAATTATTCAGTTACAGATGGCTCAAATCACTCAACTACTCCAAGCCCTGTCCCAGTTGATGGCGCAGGTAGCTCAACAACAGCCGTCGCTTCAGCCGCCCACATCTGCTGCCGCATCGCTTCCGCATTTAGTGCAGTAGCTGGTGAATCTGTGGTAGCTTCGCATGCTTGTGCAGAAGCCGATCCGGCGGTAGTGTCATCTAGGGACAGTGTTGTTAATCTGCTGTGTGCCGATTCTGCGCCTCTTGCTTCCGTACACAGCCCGTGCATGTGCATGTGCAGCAAACAAACTGTAGCAGATGCTGCCCACATTCGGGCACCTGTTGTGCACATCAAGCAAAAACTTTTTGTGTCTCTTTCCATAGACAATAAGACTGTGCAATTTCAGCTCGACACTGGTTCCGCTGTCACATTAATAAATAAAGATACGTATGAACTTCTGGGTTCACCAAAATTGTCGCCGTCTCAGCAAGTGCTAACAGCATATACAGGACAATACATTCCCGTGCTAGGAACGTGTAGCCTGCCCGCCTCTTTTCAAGGTGTTACCAAAACTGTAGCTTTTGTAGTTCTTCAGACAAAATCTACGAAGACTTGTTTGGCTTATCAAATCAAAGAGATATTCTTCAGATTTCGTCAGTAGTCCCTCAGGACAAAATCAATGCATTGTGTGAAAAACACAGTGACTTATTTTTGTCGGAACTAGGTTGTGCAAAACCCTTCGTGACACATGCAACTTTAAAAGAATCTGCAGTGCCAAAATTTCGTAAAGCTACACCAGTGCCTATCACCTTTCGTGATAAAGTTGCTGAAGAACGTAAATGTTGGCAGGATAGAGGGGTGATTTCTCCTGTTTCTGCGAGTCACTGGGCCTCGCCTTTAGTGATTGTAACCAAGCCGACAGGAACATTTCGTCTCTGTGCGGACGTCACATCAACAGTGGACAGTCAAACAATTGTAGAGACATACCCCCACCCTGCCCCGACCTGAGGAACTAATGGACAAATTATGACAGTCTCGCTTCTTTTCTATGATTGATTTAGCAGATGCATACTTACAGATTCCGCTCGATGACGAGTCAAAAAAAGTCTTTTGTCATTAATACTCAGATGGGCCTTCTTCAATTTCTGCGCCTACCCTTTGGCAGTTCCTCTGCCCCCACTATTTTTGGGGATTTTCTGGAACAACTGACAGTTTCTGTACCGTGCTGCTCGAACTATTTAGATGATATTGTGGTCTCAGGACGCACAGTTAAAGAACATTTCTCAAACCTAGAGTCTCTTTTCAAAGTGTTGACTGCAGCAGGTCTACTTTGCAATAAAGCAAAGTGTTCGTTTTTCAGATAGAAATAAAAAGGCTATGTGATTAATGCCCAAGGAATCCATCCCTAACAGTCACATCTTCAAGCAATCAAAGACTTGCCTCCTCCTAATAATGTGCATGAATTGCAAGCAGTAATGGGAAAGCTTAACTATTATTTCAGATTTATTCCCAATTCCTCTCAGATTGCAGCTCCACTGCATCGCTTACATAAGAAGAATGTTCCTTTTGTATGGTCTAAAGATTGCCAAGTTGTCTTTGAAAAATTAAAGTCTGCACTACTCAGTGACGCATGTTTGATTCCCTTCGACCCACAGAAGCCTGTAGTGCTAGCGGTGGTTGCATCTACTGACGGTCTGGGCGCAGTAGTGTCACATCGTATTGGATCTCACGATCGTCCTATTGCCTTTGCATCCCAGCTACTGACGCCAACGCAACAGAATTACAGTCAGATAGAAAAGGAGGCCTTCGCAATCATTTACGGCGTTACAAAGATTCATCATTATCTCTATGGCAGAAAACTCTATATGTTGACAGACCTCAAGCCTCTCACCAATTCCGCCACGAACGGCACAAAAGCTTCAGAGATGGTCCTTGATATTGTCAAATTATCAGTATGAGATTTTGTACCGACCTACCACTCAAAATGCCAACGCGGACACACTTTCTCGACATCCGGTTGGCCAGGATGTGCCGTTTGATTCTTCTGAAATGGCATGTTGCCAGATAGACTGCAGAGATGCTTCCGCTGTCGCAGACTTCCCTTTGAACTCTCGTCGGGTTTGACAGGAAACAGCTGCGGATGCGGACCTAAGTGTGGTTGCACGTTTTGTTCTGCCAGAGCCAAAGACATTGATCGGCCTCTGGACGACGTTATTTTGCACGACGTCATGCATTTTCTGTAAGTCGGGGTGTTTTGTTGTTACATACCGACAACGACCAAACAAGAGTGATTGTTCCTCGTTCCCTGCAACTAG
The DNA here is from genome assembly GCA_026315105.1 of Locusta migratoria. Lineage (NCBI taxonomy): Eukaryota > Metazoa > Arthropoda > Insecta > Orthoptera > Acrididae > Locusta > Locusta migratoria. Next base: position 364,889,388 of record CM048750.1, on the reverse strand, counting down.
AAGTATTACGCATCCTGCATCAAGGACATTGGGGTATTGTTCGGACAAAGCAACTGGCCAGGCGTCATTGTACCTGGGTTGGTATGGACGCCCAGATAAAGAGCATGATGTCACAGTTTACTGTTTGTGCGGAGCATCAGGCAGCTCCTCCGTAAAGTTTCTCAGACTGGTCACGCCCCAAGAGACAATGGCAACGTTTACACATTGACTTTGGCGGACCTTTCTGTAATACGCGCTGGTTAATCGTTGTAGACGCTTACAGCAATTTTCCTTTCGTGATTGCTATGAACTCAACGACTGCGTCTAGTACAATCAGTGCCTTAACATCGGTGTTTTGCATCGAAGGTTTGACTGAAACTATCGTCAGTGATAATAAGCCTCAGTTTGTTAGTGCGGAATTTCAACAGTTTTATCGTGGGAATGGCATTCAGCACATCGCCACCGCACCTTTTCACCCTCAGACGAATGGTGAAGCAGAACGTTTCGTTCGAACATTGAAGTCTCACATGGAAAAGATGAAAGATCAGCACTGAAGGCATCAAGCTCTTCAAATTTTCCTGTCTACGTATCGGGTGCATGCCACGTGACGGCACGTCTCCTGCTGAGCTGCTACACGGCCGCCGTCACCGCACTCTCCTTCACCTGCTGCAGCCTCCCACGCACTGAGTCGGTTCTTATGGTGCTACGCGTTTTCAGGTTTCTACGCCGGTGCTGTACAAGGTGTTCGCTGGACGCAAGAGATGGATTCTGGGCACCATTCAGCGCGTGCTCGGTCGCAATATGTATGTTGTACGTTCTTCCACAGGGTCGGAGCTGCGGCACCACGCAAACCAATTGCTCCTGCACAGGCCGCGCGGTCCTGTCTCGGGTTTCTTGATTCCAGACCCAGTTCACCGCCAGGCAGCACAGCCACATCGCTCGCCGACGGGCCCAGCGTCGCCGGACTACGAGATCGTCTTCATGGAGGTCAACGCGCCTCCATGGCAGTCGTCTTCGCCGCCGCCGCTGCCGCCGCTGCCGCTGTCGCCGCCGCAGCTGACTGCGTCACCGAGAGGAACTCCGGGACCGTGAGTCCCCCCTCCCCCCAACCCGGGCCATACACCTCAGAAGAAGAAGACCTGCTCCTTCTTTTCCGAGGTGTGCACCCTTCCCCTAGTTTTGGTGGGTTTCCCGGGCGATCGCAAGGTGGATACCGGGGCGAGGACGGCGTCTCGATCCCAGCCTCAGCTATGACTCCCGTCCCACCAGTAACGCCCCCGCCCAGGCATCCTCCCACTGCTGTCGCCATGACCTTCAGCCCTTCGCCACGAGAGCGCGGTGGTTTTTAGGGGGGGGGGGGGGGTCGCCGCGCGCCGCCAAGCAAAGCATGGCGCTGCGTAGGTAGGCCTCTACCATTCCATTAGTCTTCAGTTAACAAAGTTAAATATTGTGCTATCTCTACTAAATACATATCTTGTTCTAATCTAGCTTAGTGTTTCTAGTTTCAGCTGTCCCACTGGCTGGTCACCTCAGACTCTGTACCCGCATACGCGTGCATCCTATTTCCCTGTGTCTGTCTCTCTCTACTCAAATGTTTGTAAAGCTTATGGGACTTAACTACGGGGTCATTAGTCCCTAAACTTACAAACTACTTATGAACTACTTACGAACTAGGACGACACAAATATCCATGCCCGAGGGGGGATTTGAACCCCCGACCGTAGTGGCCGTGCAGACCGTGACTGAAGCGCCTCAGTCTCCTCGGCCACCGCGGCCGGCTCTCTCTCTACTCGGCCACCGACACCTAGGACAAACGGCGGCAACAAGACACAAAAATAAACATATCATATTTTCCGCAGTAACACTGAAAATGCAAGCAGCATAAGTTACCTATCGCATAGTTAATTTAGTGTGTACTTTTATTGCACAGTTTACCAGTAATTTACGTAAATATTGTGTGACATTAGCAGTCAAGATCATGAAAGCTGATTAGTCTCTTTATTCATTGATTTCGTATGTAAAGTAATACTAATTAATCGTCTTTTCTGTATTTAAGTGATGTTAAGTTATGTTTTAGATGGTCAGATTTTACTGAAAAAAAAATTCAAGTTAAGATGTATACGGTTTGAGAAGGGAGGGCGTTCGGCTAGTGAATAAGCGGGCAGAACTGGTTGGTGGAGAGGGGGGAGACTAGGAGCGAAGGGTGCGCGAAAAGGAACTCCACGTCTAGTTTTGGCAGAAGACGGACCCTCCAAGATGAAATGAGTGAACTGATCTGTGTTTACATATATGCAGCGAACGATCGCTCTTCGGGGACTCTAAGTTTCGAGAGAGCAACTTTAGGGCAGTGCAGCAGATATGTGTTTATGGTTTTATACGACAACTTTTCCTGTGTAGAAATGGCGTTCGGGAAACTTCAATTATTTTCAACTATACACAATTTCTTGTTGAGAGATCGTGAAATATACAATGTTTCTGTTTTTCATAAAGTGCTAGCAATTTCTAATCGCAGACAATACAACTGTTTAACCACTTTATTCTATTTATGATTAATAATTCATCTGACCGCTTCCAATAAGGAATCAATTTGACGGAATAAGCCGCGGCGGAGTATCGAAGCACATTTTGGCGCTATGCTCCTATGCGTGGGGCCGCTCCCCGTCCGGGGTTCGAATCCCGCCTCTAGCATTGATGTTTGTCTCGTCTTTACTATAAGGTAGTTCATAACTAATTTGTAAATTTAGGGATTGATGATCCCGTAGTGAAGTCACATAAGCTATACACGCATTTGAACATTTGACTGAATAAACCTTAATCAACAAAATATCTGACTTTTCGTACATCATTTGCAAATCTTAGAATAAACACACGTTTTATTAATGAACGAGTTATTTTATATTTCTAATTTGTCTCGCGAACTACAGCCTATGCATACAGTACCTTTAACTACAGGATCGCAGGTAAAAGGTAATATCCGCAACTAAGTTGCTGGGGCATAAAACAGACATGAAGGCTCGCCACTAACATAAAATCGAGCCAAACTTCTAAATCAGAATCGTAGATAGCCCAATACGCAGGTTCTTAAAGAGTGCAGCCAGACTTTCTTTAATGTTAGCTATGATTAATCCGACAAAGGATAAATCGTAAAGTCGCAAGTTAGAATGTGCTTTCGTCGCTGAAGCCGGCGGATCGCCATTCTAAGTGATCCCCTGATGGCACCGGTAGAGGCGTGATAGTAGATGACTGGGCGTCAGTGGAACATGAGCTAAAGGGGTGCGTACCCCGTTGTTCCAATGCTAGTAACCGTTTGGCAACAGTTCGTGTTGATATGAAGGGTATGATGTCCTTACGACAATCTTACTGAACATTTATGATCCGTGGACTTCTAGAACCTCATGTACCAGTGTGAGAATGTTAACGTGGCCATGGGAAACTACACGGTTGGACAACTGATACGGCACGTCCAACTCTTGTGACCAATCTCTGAAGGGATCAACCCATCAATCAGAATGCCAAAATTTAACCAGTTTCAAACTCGCTCACTTTAGCAATGAAGGAGGAGGAAGCTTGAAATTTAACGTCCCGTCGACGGCTTGGTCATTAGAGACGGAGCTCACGCTCGGAATGTTTGGATAAGGTTTTTGAAGGAAATCGGCCGTGCCCTTCCAAAGGAATCATCGCGGCATTTGCCTGGAGTAATTTAGGAAAATCACGGGAAACCTAAATCTAGATGCTGGAGGTGGATTTGAACCACCAGTGCGAGCCGTAGCAAGAACGCATTCTTCTCTGTTGCATGGCTGTTGTTGGCTGCCAACATACCCTATTAAAGGCTACATACTGATGGAACTGTGGCAGCCGTGCCATTATGCTATCTGTTCTAGGCCATAAATCATTATCAGTACAACTGCTATTCCGTACGTGACATCTGCTTTCTTCGGACCAATAACGACGTCCCCTTCCCAAGTGCACTATATTTTTCGTCATGCAGTGTATTTCATTTCGCATAGCTATGCGAGTAGAGTGTTGGAAGCTTCTTCATTTCCTCCATCACCGGATCGCACTTTCGTTGTCACACATGGCTGGCACTTCGTATGAAGACGCATAAACTATAAGATTACACAACGTAGCGTATTTTGTACATTTTCTTCACCGCTTTTAAGATTGTAACTGCTGGTTTTTTTCTGCGATGTCGACACCTCCACTGAGCGCTAAAAAGTAACGAAAGATTACAAAGATTTTACAAGCTGCCTCTGAACGTCTTGCGCCATAACCTGCGTAGACAGCATGATCGTCATATTTGGTAAGAGGGTTGCGCGAAATTGTTCTGCCTGAAGTGGACATAAATGTTTCGCTGCTAATGCGAGGTCTCCTTTTATTAAAACCATCCGTGGCAGGGCAGAGGGGATTTGCTGAAAATAGTGCAACTTTATGGTTCATTCATTCGTTCTTTCTTCCTCTCCTCCTTTATCCAGATATAATTTCTGTCTGTGTGCAGTACCTGTGGCATGCCGCGCATGCACCTTCACCACTCGCAGGCCTATATAGGACGGCGTTCCATGCCCTCGGCATCAGTTGTCGGCGAGTCCAGCAGCAGCAGTTCCCCTGACGATGGCGGACAGGTGTTCCGCCGAAATATTGGGTCAGTTTGACTTCAAAATCCTGCAGAAAACCCGAAGAAACTATGAAAAAAATTCTTTTTAAGTCTTAAAAATCACTTCATATACCACATCCGCATTCCTTATCACAACAATATAAAGAGTTGTCCAAAAATATATGTCAACAATGAAACGGCAGATAGAGAAGATCGAAATAAGAGATTTCGTATAGCCGTGGGAGTCAGCAACATTTTACAGAGCTGGCGTGTACAGAAGTATAAATGAAAGGGATATAAAGACAAAAAATATTTACTGATAATATTTATCTCGGGTATGCAGCCGGATACCGTCGTCAACCAACACGATATTTCAGCAGACCAACTGGCTGACATCTTCAGGTGAGAGCGCAGAACACTAACTCGCCGGAAACTGATAGAGAACAAGAAACAGCAGCCCCTTTATACACTGCTGACGACCCACCGCGCGTGCGCGAAACCAAAGTAGAAGCCACCTAGGCGCAATAGAACCAGTAGCGCGCCGGTGGAGAAAAACGGCAAAACCGATGGGTCGAAAACAAGGCTAGTTAAAAGAAACAGCAGGTCGAAATGAAGACCGTTGTTGCTTGATGTCAGATAAAATCGGTTTCCAAGTTTTACTTAGTGGAAAACCCTTGTCCCTATTAATAATACTATCGGCCATACGAATTTCCATGGATTCTTTGAGAACAGATTCCCAGTAGCGGGAAGCAGGAGCAATCAGTTTAGTTTAGATGTTATACGATAAAACTAAACTGATTGCTCCTGCTTCCCGCTACTGGGAATGTGTTCTCAAAAAATCCATGGAAATTCGTATGTCCGATAATATAAAGGGGCTGCTGTTTCTTGTTCTTTATCAGTTTCCGGCGAGTTAGTGTTCTGCGCTCTCACCTGAAGATGGCAACCAGTTGGTCTGCTGTAATATCGTGTCTGGTTGACGACGGTATCCGGCTGCATACCCGAGATAAATATTATCAGTTACTACGCCGGGAAAGTCTACGCAACCACAATATTTACTGATAGTTCATAAGAGGTGCTCGAAAGAGCGGCCACCAACAGCGATACAAGATTCACATTAACGGTGCATGGATGGGCGTACGTTAGAAAAGACGATAGGCATGTCGACCACACATCCAACACCAACAGACACGCGGGCAACTAGATCTCCTTCAGATAAGACGGGACTCTCAATGGCCGCGCGGGAGTAGCCGAGCGGTCTGGAGCGCCACGTTGCGACTCGCGCGGCCTCTCGCGTCGGTGGTTCGAATCCTCCCTCGGGGTTTTTGTGTTGTCTTTACTATAAGGTAGTTCATAAATAGTTTGTAAGTTTAGGGTCTGATGACCTCGCAGTTAAGTCCCATACGCTTTACAAATATTTGATCATTTGACTCTCAATACCAGGCTTTTAAAATGACCCCAAAGGAAGAAATCCACTCAGGTTAAATCGGGTGAACGGGGTGGCCAGGGAACTGGTCAGTCCCATCCTATCCACTGCTGGCCGTAGACAGCGTCCAGATGATACCAGCGTTCTCTACTAGCTCAAGGCGTCGTTACCGACCACACATTCCAATACGGAATATGCTTATATTGGTTCCCTCCACCGGCAGATTCATATTTGACTTAAACAGGGTCTTTTGTGTCCCAGCCTCGTCGCCGCTTTTGTGTCTCGTTCCGTCGTAGGTGCCGGTGGCCGAGTGGAATGAGACCGACACAGGAATAACGATAGCACGCTGGTGCAGGTAGGGAGGGGAGCAGCCAGAAACTAGAAACACTAAATTAGAATGAGATATATATTGCACAGAATTTATACAATACTTAACTTTTACATAGTACTGCAGAATGCTGATACATAGTTGAGCTAGAGTCCTGCCTAGTGCCTGTACGATAGCCAAGTCTTCACTGGTGCCTATCTGATTACGAAGGTCCTAACTGGTTGCTATCTCAGTCCCTAGTGGACGATGTCGTTCACTGGTGGTCACGAGCGGAGTTGCCGCAGAGGGCGCTCGTGGCTGTCGTAGTAAGAACGCCGCGCCGTGCGTGCATGGCGGCGCGCGGCGAAAGTAGGTGGCGCGCACTTTGGACTTGTGCGACACCACAGGCTCTATGAAAAAGGATGGCGCCATCTTACGCGGTTGAAAGTACACGACAGTAGAAGCATAAATGTCACAGTGAACATGGGTCCGCAAACGAGTCGCTTGCGAGATAATTGCCAACGTATGGTTCCAATCCGCCGCTGACGTCATTGTAAATATCGTCTTAGTTAACACACAGTAATTTGAAATTTAGGTTTACATCGCATTTAGTTCACATTTCACCGACTTTATTGTAAACATCGTCGCAGTTAGCACTAATTAATTTGAAATTTAGACATTACAATTAGGTTTTATATCGCATGTAGCTCAGATATCACGTATGTGTGACCAGTTGAAGGAGGTGTTCGAAGTGTCTTCCTTCAATCTGGAAGTAATACGTTGTTTATGTCTGCAATGAATTCTGAATAGTTTCGAAAACCCTTGGACTATTTCGGAATTCTTCACAAGCGTGTACAACTCTTCGGCTCAATTCTTCAACCGTCTTAAGGGGGAACGTAGGGGAAAATGGACGCGATTACATAATCCAGCACAATTTTCCGTGTTTGAAAGATAATAGAACGAAATTTTGCACTTGAGATAATTATGTTATGGCCTAAATTCTGGATTTTTTTTCAAATGTTTATCTCAAAAAATTAGCTCATGGCGTTGTTTGACAATTTCGCAAAACATGCAGTCACACAAGGAACATTTTTTTCAAAAATTACTTTACTTTCAACTATCATATTCTGGTAGGTAATTGTTAGTAATCAGATAAGCATATGTGTGGAACAGTTTTTTAATATCACTTTTAGAGCTCTTACAATTTATTTGTAAAAATTATGTGTATGAAACAAAGCAATTTCAATTTCACAAAAATGTAAATAATTTTGACAGAAATACACGCAGAAAAAATTTAAACCACAGGAAGTTTTGTTATACTATGAACAAAGTGTGCAGAATATTTCAGTTATCTGTCTCCAGTGGTTCAGGGAAAAATTTTTCTTTTACGCTGAAAAATGAAAGTGCACATAAAAGATTTTATAAAGATTTATACCATAAAATAGAACCTTAACGTTGACCATAATCATACATTTAGTCATCTGACTCTTCTTGGACATGATTCCTTTGATATTTCTGGGGTGCCCTTTTGGCTATAACCTTCACAGACATTTCAGATATTCCAACACGCGCATTATCTATCTTCTTCAATTGCTTGTCGGTGAAGCAACCAGCACCAAATCCTAGTCCAGTAAGAATCCTTATTCTTCCAGTGTTACCATCATTAAATAAATACCAGAGATGTATCATATGTGGCAATTTTAACAACAGCAGATGACTAAATGTTCCTAACGTTGTTATTCGTTTATTTATTTTGATTTTTATTGATCATCAGTTTTCGTTATGACATATAATCATTGCTGAAAATATAATACGTATATAGTAGTATAATGTGATTATTGTGACGCATCTCTTTCGAGTTTTGTGTTCTACCATGGGTACATTTCTTTAAAAAATCTGGATGAGCTAGAAACTGGAATGTTGGCTCTATGGTGCTTAAGACTGCTTCAGGAAGACTGTATTTATGTGAATATGCTTTTATGACAGCAGGAAGTAATAAAACATCGCAAACAAGGAGAGAGACGTCTAAAAAAGTTGGCGTGGCGCTGCGCAGTGACTGAAACAAGCCTGTGTTTAACGAGTTTTATCACTCGCGTCTATGCTGGAGCCGTATGTTGGAAACTGAGAGCTACGTAAAGAACTCTGTGCATTTTATTGAAACACTAAGGGAGATTAATGTCAGCCCTGGTGATATTCTTGTGAGTTTCGATGTTATGTCCTGGTTAATTATAGTCCGTGTAAACTAAGTTATTTCATACAAAGCGGATATGTCTCCATCGAACATGCCTGACTACAACATACTTCCAGTACAACAACGAGTTTAATGAGAAAATTGACGGGGTGGCTATGAGCAGCCCTCTTAGTTCACTCATTGCCAATTTATTTATGGAGTTCTTGGAACAGCGAGCTTTGAGGACAGCCAGAAGGAAACCATCTAAATGGTAACGCTACGTGGACGACACCTTCATGGAATGGACTCGCGGTAAAGAAGAGCTTGATGGCTTCTTGATGCATCTAAATGGCATTAACCCCAAGGTACAATTCACTATGGAGAAAGAGACGAATGGCCAACTTCACTTTCCTGATGTTTCAGTAATCATTTGGGTGAACGGGACTCTGGCCCAGTAGTTGTACAGAAAGGACACTCACACTGAATGATACCTCCACAAGGAGGAAAACCATAATCCAGGACAAAAAAAAAAAAAAAAAAAAAAAAAAAAAAAAATATATATATATATATATATATATATATATATATATATATATATATATATATATATATATATATATATATATATATATCTCGGTGTCATGAAAACCTCGGTGAAGAACCAACAAAATCCGCGAGTCAGCTTACTTACAAGAGGAATTAAAACTGAAGTACTGATCTACATAAGGAATCATCTGGAAAAGTTTTCCTCCCTTTCATGTCCAAAATTACAGATTGATTCGCCAAAGTTCTGACTAAGCATGGGGTAGAAACGATCTTCAGACCCATACAAAAAATCAAAGTATGATTAAGATCGGCAAAAGATGCACGTCAACGCCTAACAATATAGAATTCCACGAATTTGTGGCTAAGTATAAATTGGTACAACGAAAATAAGTGTCAACACCCTTTTAAAAGAACACAAAAGGAAGTGTCATCTGGGTCACAACGAAAAATCGGTCGTAGCAGAACAAGTTTTTCAGGATGGGAATCACGAAATAAAATTTAATGAGACGAGCGTATTAGCAAGAACATCGCATTACTATGCACGCTTTTATAGGGGATCCACTGAGATTAAAAAGCACCAAATCAATTTCAATACAAAAGAAGTGTGTGTAAAGTTAGACAAAATATGGATGTCGACTATACGCCAACAAAACGACAATCGATTGCTATTAATGCCGCGGCGGATTAGCCGTGCGCATTGAAGCGCCGTGCTGCGGTGCGCGCGGCCGTCCGTCGTCGGGGGTTCGAATCCCCCCCCCCCCCATGGGCATGGATGTTTGTGTTGTCCTTAAGTTAGTTTATAGATTTACAAATATTTGAACATTTTTTGATTACTTTTTATCAGAATGACACAACATCCCAAAATAGCCACATAGTCGATATAACGTGATTAACGTTGGCGCCCTCTATGCTCTCTATAGCCCCTTCAGCTATATTGGCAGCAGCCGGAAGACTTCAGACGATGTAGTCCGCAGATGGAAACAAAACGTCAGGAAGAACAAGTCTTACGCATGGACCACGGGCTCTCAGCCAGGAAGTGTTACCTGTTCACTGTTTTATGGTCTATCTTGATGTGCACTCTTTGCTAAGGAAATTTAAAGTCTTGGGTGTCCTGTTTATTATTGTCCAAAGGAAAAAGGCATTTAATCTTCGAAACCTTTTTCCTTTTCGCTACTGTTTTAATCCTGTGCATAATTTTTTAAAGTGTGGACTTAACCCTTTGAAAAATTTCTTATTGATAAACTTCCTAGTATGCGTCTCACCAAATGAAAGATTTCCTGTATCTCTGTTTCTAGTACGGGCTTCACCCATTGTTCGTTGCTGATTTTATATATATATATATAAAAAAGAAAAAAATTTTAAAAAATTAAAATAAAAGCACTTAAACGGCCTTCACTTAAAGACTCATCTCAAATTTCCAACTTAAACAAATAATTTCTTAATCTGACATAAGATTTTATTTGTTTTACAACCAGTCCTACCACTTCGTCTTATATTGTTTGAATGCAAATTTAAGGTCTCACATATGTTTGCAGTTACTGTAGAACCATGATTTTCACTCTGTTTGCTCGTTTTCATATGAAACATATCTAGGGCTATGAAACTATCTCTGTTCAACCAATATGAAGATACCGTGGGGACTGTATGTGGAAAATGTGTATCGGCTTCCCAGCCTTGGCAAAATGTAGGTGGGCTTTATCCTGATACAGAATTTGCCATTTTTTGTTAGCTTTGACATTTTGGGAGGAGTTTGGACCCCAGCGTGAAATCCGCTAATTGTACCTGTGCATATCGGTGTACTATCATGCGTGTCACCTCTCTGTATACTAGATAGGTGCCACTTTGCTGTGCCGATGTACCGCTTATATTATCCGACGTCCGATTGATTACCCGGAAAACAGATATCCTTGTCCTCCTGCTGTGTTTCGGCATTACAGCGCCCGGTAAGATTCGAATAGCAAAGCAAGAATAGGCCGTTTGCCTTAACTACCGTGATGCTGTTTGGGCTCCCGATCGCTTCCTGAGCTTCTCTCCACTACTGTACTACAGATGCTATTTTCATGCCAGCACTCACAAAACAGCGGCTGTCCCACTGTTGGTAACCTTCAAAAAATGTTCAAATGTTTGTAAATCTTATGGGACTTAACTACTGGGTCATCAGTCCCTAAACTTAAAAACTACTTATGAACTAATTACGAACTAGGACGGCACAAATATCCATGCCCGAGGGGGGATTCGAACCCCCGACCGTAGTGGCCGTGCTGACCATGACTGGAGTGCCTCAGTCACCTCGGCCACCGCGGCCGGCGTTGGTAACCTTAACTACCTGTTTTTAGCTGTGTCTCTTGTCGTATGTCCCGTTCTAAGTTCCTAATAACTGAGTCTTCTAAATTAAACTAATTAGAGCCTCTGATAATGAAATTCGGGGAATAGTTCTAAGAAGGAAGGAAGCTTAGGGCTCTACGTCCCGTCGACAGTGCGGTCATTAGAGACGGAGCTCAGGCTCGGATTTTCGGAGAAGGATGTGGGAGGAAATCGACAGTGCCATTTTTTGCCTTCGAGTGATTTAGGGAAATCAAGGAAAACCTAAAGATGGATGGCCGGAGGTGGATTTGAACCACAACCCAACCGAATGCTCGTCTAGTGTCTTACCACTGCGTCACCTTGCTCTGTCGGGTAATTTTCCTATAACGTTAGCGTAGATGAACTATTAACTAGAGTCACCTTACTGTGCTTCGACCTCCCATTACTATGCATCGCTGAGCTCTCAAGTACATGCCCTGGAAACATTGCACGAAGTATTCCTTTGGGATGTCGTTCAAAAAAGCATCGTTACGTTTCGTTGGTTGTCAGGAATCTCGTAAAGTCTCTTTCCTTTCAAAGTGAGTGTGAATCGAGGGAGTAGGAAGAAGTCTGGAGGATTGAGAGCCGGCGAGTATGCAGGATGTCCAGATTACACAACGCTCACCCACACACAGCCAGTATCGTAAGACATCTCTTTGCAAAAAAAAAAAAAAAAAAAAAAAAAAAAAGGTGATGGTGTGACTACGTAGGCTTTCCCGGCGTAATGCTTCATAATATTCTTCTCGGGTTTCCTGCCGGATCAGAACGTCATCTTGACACAATATTTCGGCGGTCCACCTAGCCGCCATCCTCAGGTGACAGTGCTGGTACACCGACTCACCGAGTCTCGGCGAGTCGGTGTACCAGCGCTGTCACCTGAGGATGGCGGCTAGGTGGACCGCCGAAATATTGTGTCAAGATGACGTTCTGATCCGGCAGGAAACCCGAGAAGAATATAATGGGGTGGTGGAACTTGAGAACCCACCGCAGTCACCGGATCTCGACCCTGTAGATTTCTTCCTATTCCCTCGACTCAAACACGCTTTGAAAGGAAAGAGATTCGACGATATTCCTGACATCTTGACAGCCTTTCGAACACAATCCCCAAAGAAGATTCCTGCAAAGTTTCCAGGACATGTATAGCAGAGCCAAGCGGTGCATACTTATGGGGGGGGGGGGGGGGGGAATAGTGCATAGTTCATCTACATTAATTTTACACCACTGTTCACCGAATATGTTGAGTTGACTGATTTTATATTTTGGTTTTATTTTACGTTTTAGACACTGTTTGCTGAACCAAATATGTTGAAAGCAATTTTCGTTCTCTGGGGCCCGCAGTATGGAGTATGTCTTTGATTCCCATGTTCAATACCACAATAATATAAATTATTTTAACACTGCTTTTTATTAACTCAGTATAAGCTTTTTTCGGCCTTAGGCCATCATCAGGAGTTTTGTAATACAAGTGATATAGAAGAGTTGTTACATATATTCTTATAACACAATTACTTGTATTAAAGAACACCTGATGATGGCCTAAGGCCGAAATAAGCTTATAGTGTGGGTTGATAAAGTTTAAAGCAGTGTTAAAATAATTTATATTATTGTAGTATTGAACAAATGTGTTGAGTTCAGCGAACTTTATTGCCAGGGGTTGTAAAATTTGGGAACTTACTGAGACTCGAATCAGGACCATTGTCTTTCGCTGGAATTTCTCATTTCAAACGAGATTATCAAGGCTAGCTACTCTGTAGGTGGGTTGCAGTCTAGACTGTCGCTATGCGACACTTTTTCAATGAGCAGATAGTAGCGGAACATCGCAATCTCCGCGGTGCGGTGAAAAGTTCACACGAAAATTGTGACACATACAGCACTATAGTTTACACAAGCACATCGACGTGTTTATTGCCATCGGAATCATGTTAGCAGTATTCCAGTAATTTTTGTGTTTTTGCGTGTCATTAAGGACACTATGATAAACATGTCATTCCGTTAGGAAACTTAATCTATTCTTTACTACATTAGCAAAAATTTCATCGGACACTGGATTTATACCGTTCGTTGATAGCACCAAGTCTTCAACCACCTGCTCGAGTGTTGTAATTTGAACTTCCAATTATCTTTATTTATGGAATAAATATAAAAAAAGTCACTAAGAAATTTGTCTTAACTTTGCTGAACAGGTGGAAAGTAAATAATCCCATAAAATTGTTATTATTTTCATGTCTATACAACCTAAGAAATTGAAATAAAAAGTCCACAACGGTCGGGGGTTCGAATCCCCCTTCGGGCATGGATATTTGTGCTGTCCTTAGGGTTACCTAGTTTGTAAGTTTAGGGATTAATGACTCCGTAGTTAAGTCCCATAAACTCCACAAACATTTGAAATAAAGAGTATGAAAGTAGTTAATAGTCTTTATAAGGCAAAAATATGAATGCATAAAATTTAATAGTTAATTTTGTGTTTATAACAGCGATATGTATTTCAGAGACACACATTTACAGCAAAAATATCAATACTCTAACCATATACAAACATATACCTCACTGAAGTTATGAGCAAAACAAAAGAATCTTCCTCCCAACATTAAAAATCGGCTTATAAAGTCATTGGCATACCCAGCAAATAATGCTCTTCATTTGAGATTAATGTAACGTGCCTGATGATAACAAAGTACTATTGCATTATCTTTCCCCCTTAAGAATTACATATATTCCATTCATCCAATCTGTTATCCAGTTCATATTTTCTTATCTACCTTTTTTTCCCTTCAAAATTCCGCCAGTTTCTTTTCATCTAACATCTGTCTACTCCCTAACTTTTTTAACTTTCTCACTCAATTTTTGTTTCTATGCACTCCTTATTGCAGCCTTATATTCATTAATGGAAATAATATTTTTCATTTATTCATACAGCAGTTGTCAAACATATTATTTGGGTGATGTATTGACTAGATATACAAATTTCCCAGTTCATTCATTTATTACACAAACTGGAATTTCGGCAGAAAAAGTACAGGTTTTGCTTTGAGGTCTTTTTACTGTTGTTGGGACCCTGTGTTGGTTCTTTATTTCGAGATTTCTCTCGTATATATTGAAAAAAAATCTGGTGTTGCATAAAAATGCAGATGAAAACCAGAAACAGAGCTGCCAAAGTGGAGTGTTTTTTGAGACACTAATGAGGCTTGGGGAAAACGCTTAGGGAGTTCAGTAATGTCGACTTCTCTTAACAGTGGATTCACATTCCAGCAATATCGCAAGCAATTAAAAAAATTCTTGAACGTCCTATTGCGAAATAAATATGTGGTGTGGTTTCCTTTTATGCCTTCCTTTCCCCGTGATATGCTCTTATGAAAATTTTTACTGCCTTCTACTCGACGGAAGTCGTTTTCCGGCAAGGAACAAAAAAAAAATCCCATAATACTTTTATAATACAAAACCCTCGTATGTATAATTACAGTTTCCCCGTCCTTTCTGTTGAGTTTCTGATATTCATTTCTTGCGCGGACGACACAATTTTAATAAAATTTTAATTGTCGCAGTGGGCTATGTAGAAGGTTGATGTATGATATAGTTTTCTCTTCAGACAACTTCATATGAAGCCGTGAAAAGTGCTAATCTCATCGTAATTTTTATCCGCTGAATGTATACGCTTACTACTATAATCCTGCCTGTGTGTGTGTGGCGAATGATATTTTTGTACAACTGTCACGTCCCCTTCTTTCTGATCCAGTCGCGTGTGGCTCACGGAAATAAAGATTGCAGATTTGTCTCCTTGTGAGCTTGTAATCTTTCGTACCATTTTCCTCAACATCTAAAAATATTCAAGTGTTCGTAGACCCAAAGAAGCAAACTGCTCTGGTCAACTGTCCTAAACTTACAAATACCTTAAACAAACTTACACTAAGGACACCACACACACACCGCACCCATGCCCAAAGGAGGAATCGAACCTCCGGTGGGAACGGCCGCATGCTCCGCAAAAAATCAAATGAAATGTTTGTAAACCTATGGACCAAACTGCTGTGGTCATCAGTCCCT
Source organism: Locusta migratoria (assembly GCA_026315105.1). Lineage (NCBI taxonomy): Eukaryota > Metazoa > Arthropoda > Insecta > Orthoptera > Acrididae > Locusta > Locusta migratoria. The sequence goes on along the minus strand of CM048750.1, from coordinate 364,873,988 downwards.
AGACTTACGAACTACTGAAACAAACCTACACTAAGGACAACACATACAGCCATGCCAGAGGGACATGACGCCTTCCGCACGATTCCGCATGGTCTTCCGGAAGACAGATTTCATTCAGTTTCATGCCCTTCTCCATCCCATTGAAACTGTTGGGGTATTTTACAGTTTCTATAGCCTTTCTGTACAGCCTTTCGTGATATCCGCTTGTGGCTGCCAAAATCTGAGTCTTAAACAAATTGAATAAAGTGTTCTCCGGGTTGAAATACATGTTTAGCAACAGCTTATCTCACAGTCACTCCGCTTCTACAGTGGCTCTTCTAGTCGTTTTTTGACCGTTCTTTTTGTGGTACACACCTACACGTTTCCACGGCTACTCGTCTAAATACCTGCATTTCCAGAGGTTTGCGAGCATCCCTTGCCGATTTCAGGTGATCATGAATCTTCCGAATAGGTTCGTGTGTTACTGCGACATTCCGTTTCGTCAAATGTTACCGTTGCGGCAGGAAGACTTAAGATTTCACAGGAATCTTTTCATCGTTCTGAATTCTGCCTGGCGGTCTCACCGCTCTCCTTATCATTGTGGACGAATAGCCATTCTTCAGTAAAGCATTAATCAGATGTTATAATTCCACATCGAACAGTTCCGATTCGCAGATGTTGGTTGCTCTGCCCGCCAACGTCTTTATTATGCCCCGCCACAGCCGAGCGGCCGAGTGCATTGAGGCGCTACGCTGCGATGCGCGAGGGCGTTCCACGTTGGGTGTTCGAATCCCCACTCGGGCACGGATGTTAGCGGCGTCTTTAGTATAAGGTAGTTCATAAGAAGTTCGTAAGTTTAGGGACTGATGACCCCGTCTTTAAGTCCCATAACCTTTACAAACATTTGAACATTTATTATGCCCCTTGGGAAGTCCTTCGCAGATGAGGACGAAACGTTGGGTATCAATAACATATCCACAAGACCACAGCACAACAGCCCGGAAAATTTTAGCAATACTGACATTTCCGGCCGTGAAACTTAACATTTTACATTAAAAAAGGTAAAGCATCGCCAATGTCGAAATGAACCACCTGATTATTAGGAAGATCATCTTTTGTTTCCTGGTGCACTCAGTATCATCTTGGCGAAGCGAAGCTATCATATTAGAACACTGTGATGACTAACAAATAGTTGACGTTCCCGACGGTACATCAAACCCGATGAAACAGTTACATCGATGGGCCAAAGAGAATGTATAATTGTTTCACCAATTTCTACATCAACAGGAACAGTTCAAATCAAATCAAATGTTCAAATGTTTGTTAAGCTTATGGGACTTAACTACGGGGTCATCAGTCCCTAAACTTACAAACTACTTATGAACTACTTACAAACTAGGACGGCACAAATATCCATGCCCGAGGGGGGATTCGAACCCCCGACCGTAGTGGCCGTGCTGACCGTGACTGGAGCGCCTCAGTCACCTCGGCCACCGCGGCCGGCCAGGAACAGTTGCGGGATGCGAGGTAATAATGGAATCACAGTGTACGACAGTCAACATGCTAATAGGTTCAAATGTTCAAATGTTTGTAAATCTATCGGACCAAACTGCGTGATCATCAGTCCGTAGCTTACAAACTATTTAAACGTAGGTGAACTAACCTAAGGACGAAACACACACCCATGCCCCAAGGAAGATTCGAAGCTCCACGGCGAGGAACCGCGCGCTCCGCAGCGAGACGCTTTAGACCACTCGGCTATCCCACCGCGGCTGCTAATCGGTATTTATGGACTCTTTCGTCGGTTCTTGATGGAACATAGGCATATTAAATAACAGTGTACACTATACATTTGTTCCACAATAATATTAATTTTGTTGTAAACTAGTAAAGGTGGAATCCCTCGTTTTTAGTCTCCAATCCTCTCATATTCAGCCAGTGTAGTAGTTGTAGCCCTACCTGATTGAACTACATATACTTTGCCACAAAGTTATATGCCATTCCTTTCCAAAGGTGGAATCTTGTCTTGGAGACTAAAATAAGAGAGATTCCACCTTTGTAGGACACGCCTTCAATGAATGTGATGCCTTTGACATTAAATGTTCTCCACAGAGCGAATAAAGGCAGGAAGCTAACGTTTCTTGAAATTGTCTCTATCAAAAAATGTTCAAATGTTTGTTAAGCTTATGGGACTTAACTACGTGGTCATCAGTCCCTAAACTTACAAACTACTTATCAACTACCTTATACTAAGGACGGCACAAATATCCATTCCCGAGGGGGGATTCGAACCCCCAATCGTAGTGGCCGTGCAGACCGTGACTGGAGCGCCTCAGTCCCCTCGGCCACCGCGACCGGCTTCTCTCTAACAACAAACACCAAACTCAGAAACTAAACCAATTTTTTATGATCAAACCAAATATCAGTAGTCACCCTTATTGAAGAAAGAGCTATTATGTTTAATCCTGCAATCATGATTGTATAATGTCTCTCACCCACATTCCAATGTTTTTACTTACTTGTGCTACTCACACCATTCTTGTGAAAAGCAGCGAATTTTAATATAGACTATATAAATACGCTCCTTTGTTCCATATTCACATACTCACAAATGTAATTGTCCCCGACCTACATTACATTCTTTATGTCTTCCTCAGTCACCTGTCCCCCTTTTACTTTTGTTCGTATATATAATTTAATTTAATATACAATTGTACTTACACCCACTAGGCCATATTATTGTTTCAGCTTATTTATTAAAATTAATTGATAGGTATTTATTCGTAACAGTTTTCTTTTGATTGGTTTGGTGCCTCTGTTTGTTATAAGGTTACATGGTCTATGACTGACACCTATCTTTGTAAAATCTTTGTACTCAAAACACAGCAGCTGGTGTCATGTGGGTACTCTGCAGTATTAAGTAGTGTTAAGATGGCCTAAAAAACTGAAAATTAGTTCACAACAAAATAAATATTATTACGGAACAAATATATAGTGTATACAGTTATTTAATTGGTAAATCCTCCCTCAACCATCAATCCGAGCCGGCCGCGGTGGCCGAGGGGACTGAGGCGCTTCAGTCACGGTCTGCACGGCCACTACGGTCGGGGGTTCGAATCCCACCTCGGGCATAGATATTTGTGCCGTCCTAGTACGTAAGTAGTTCATAAGTATTTTGTAAGTTTAGGGACTGATGACCCCGTAGTTAAGTCCCATAGACTTTACAATCAAACAAACAAGCAAACATCAATCCGAGGTCTGTGGGGCGAAATGGGAAAAAGAGGGGGGGGGGGGGGCAGCATCGAAATCTGCAGCGTCCAAAGTCAGCGGGTGTTGGACTTCTGTTAGGAGCGGCGTCACATCGACGTGTGCAAGGGCCGCATTTGGACAGCAGGGGAGGCAATTCGTGGGCCGTTGCGGTTAATATTACCTCAAAATCGCTCAAAGCTGGAGATGGGCGGACAACAGACTGCAAAGGCACTAATTTAGCGATGTTCAATGGCCAACGTTTCTGAGCCGTAACGTCTCTGATTTAGAAAAACTTTGGACCGGTTGCGCTGTGGTTGACGTGTTAAGAGCGCGCGCAGAGAAAGGAAAATGGAAGCAGACGAGTGCGCACGGGGATGGCAAGTTCTGCGCCAGGAGGTCTGGAGGATAGTGAATGACGTGATAGAGCTGTTGTGACGTATAGGGGCCTCGCACTGGTACGACTGGGCAGAAGGATGTGCTCGACGGTGTGCTCGTCGTACATGGCGCAGTATGCCGCGGAACTGGAGGACGCCGAGGTCGGTCAGCGCTCTGTTGATGTTAGGCGTGTCGTGTGGCCGATACTGGGCGAGTCCCTCTCTCCTAGAGGCGTGAGCGTTGGGCTGCATTTCTGGTGGTTTAGAGTATCCGCAGCTATTAGAATCAACGGTGAGCCACCTCTGTAATAGGTGCTAACTCTTGCTACCGGAATACATTTGAACATTTGAGGTTCGCCTTACCGTCTCTCCTGATTCATGTGTGACTCGGTGTTGTGGTACTGACATGTGAATCGTTATTTTGATAAAGGTGCACACTGTGAAGCCGACCTCGTGCAATATTGGTTGTTTATCGAGGTTCGATGTGTTTTTTATTGTTTTTTTTTTTTTTTTTTTTTTTTTCGTTTATTGTTCTCAAAACGCTGTTTAATATTTCCCTGCTGGTTTGAACGTGTAGTTTCCGTTAAGTTATTCTCCACCAATGGAGTGTTGATGTTTGATTGTTGTGCTTCACCTGTTTGTAACAGGAGTTTGTGTGTTACAGAGGCACTTTTTGGTTGTGACGAGACCGTGTATTATGCAACCTCAATTGCATGCGATCTGCCAATGGCGACGGATGCTTATATGTTAAAATATCTTCGTAATGATGCCACTATATATTCAGAGGTTTTATTTCATTGAATTTTAATAGTTTAGAGTATTATATATATTACTTGTACTGTAAGAAAAGAATTGAAAACTTTTTTCTATAAATATTGAGAGGAGTAGTGTTCCTTGTAGTTGGATCAGATTTTTTCTGCCAACAGATCATCAATTTTCCAGAGATTAGATAAGGGAGAATTAACCGTATATGCCAGCATAAACTTAAGTGGAGAGGTTTTAATGACTCTCATGTTTATAAGCGTAACTGTACCCTGGAATCGATTGATCCCACCGTGTCTGATCTTGGTGATATGCTATCTTTTTCTGCAAACAATGGGTGTAGATGATGTGGAGTGATGGTTATGTGGTCAATGGCCCAGTTGAAATAAAATCTACTAAACCGGTTAGAAATGAATTCAGTTGCATTGTCTCTATCACTAGGCTCTTTGGCGGACCAAAACTTGCAAAAATGTTCCGCAACGCTCTTAGACTAACATCAGCTTTCATCCACCTAGTAGGAGTCAAACATACAAATCTCGAAAAGGCATCTACCACCAACAACAAATACCTGTTACCTTCCTCTGACCTACGCAATGGACTCAAGTAGTCAATAAACAATTTATCAAAAATGTTCAAATGTTTGTATAGTCTATGGGACTTAACTACGGGGTCATCAGTTACTAAACTTACAAACTACTTATGAACTACTTACGAACTAGGACGGCACAAATATCCATGCCCGAGGGGGGATTCGAACCCCCGACCGTAGTGGCCGTGCAGACCGTGACTGGAGCGCCCTAGTCTTCGCGGCCACTGCGGCCGGCAAACAATTTATCCATGGGTGCCTGTTCCCTTGTCAACGCTAAACATCCCTGAGGTCTTTGATTACTAGGTTTACATTTTTTACATTGTCACACCAATTTCCGTATGTCTGTGTCCATGTCTGCCCATCGAGAAATCCCACCTGTTTCTCTTGGGCGGGCCAGCACCTAACTCAAAGTCTGATTGCCGGTTTCCAAGATAAAACTTCTATACTTAAAACAGAAAGGGAACTTCTCAATCGCGAACAGAAAAGCTAGAGCCTCCAGAGTATCGAGCTTCCAACTCTGACAATGCACGAGATGTGTACACTATCGGTCGACGTACCCCACTGGGGCTCAGTAACATGGCAGCAACCAATCAGACCACACCTCTTACAAAACTGGCGCACTTTACCACAGAAAGCACCTGACGCAACCTCTTGCTACTGCTAGCTCTCCCACATGACGAGGCCAACGGGAAAGACAGGCCGCAGCGCGTCTGTCAAATTACATAAGCAAGGTAGGCCTGAGCCGACGCGATCGCTAGATGATTGGCCGGCCGCTGGGGTACAGCCCACTGCCTCATAGCGGCCAGCCAATCAGCTAGCGATCGCGATCGCTATGCGGCAGTGAGCTGTGCCCCTGCGGTCGGCCACTCAGCTAGCGAAAGGCGCGTTCCGGCCTGTCTTTCTCGTTGACCTCGCTCATACCACTGCTGACGTCATGGGAAACAGCGAGAACTCTCCAGCTATACCGCATCTAACTAAAAATTACGATAGGGACTGCAAAAGCCAGAACCGTTACAAGGTATGGAAACACGACACGAATCGAAATGAAAATGAATTGAATCATTTCAAATTGAACACAAACGTCATTTTATTGCAGTACAGTATTTAGTGTTTATCCTGAAATAACATGTAAATTGTAACGACGGTAACATGTATACAAGTGTGATCATATTTTATGTTTGTTACATTTGATGTTGGCCATAAACCGATATCATGATCGTACAAATTACTAAAAAAATTAGTTATCGGCACATCTCTGTTTTAAACAGTACTTTGACCCTTAGTAACGGAGAAACCAATAATTTTAAATATTTTTGTTAGATCTGTATTTTAGAGTTGTGGTAATTTATGAACGCAGCGTCATGAACCTAATGATTCATCCATAGCGCCAACACCCCCCCCCCCAGCCCCCACTCTGCCTCCTTGTATCGAGATGTTTTGACGTCTTCCATCCCCCTTAAGAAAAGACGAAATTGATAGAGGGGCTCTGGTGATATGCAGAAGGGATAGAAAGAGATGACATATGAAGGAGCAGCTCTGGCTACTATAGCTCTATATTATAACAATAACGCTTTCTGGGGAGTCAAGTCACCTACAGATCATATTTTCACACTGAATCAGATAGTGGACAAGAATTACGAATACAACAAAATTACATACTGCCTATCTGTAGACTTCAACAATACATATTAGAGGAGAGATGTGGAAGGTGATGGAAGAATATGTGCCGCGATAAAGTGACCGAGTGGTCTAAGGCGCCTTGCTGCTGAGTGCTCGATTGCTCGCCGTCGGAGGTTCGAGTCCTCCTTGAGGCATGGGCGTATGTTTTATCCCTAGTGTAAGTTAGTTTAACTGCTATGTATATCTAGCAGTTTAGTCCAATAGGTTTACAAACATTTGAACATTTTGAAGGATGTGGAATTGCAAAGAAATTTCTAATTATGAACGATCCAGCTATACATTAATGAGTCGAGCATGAGACAGTCTTGGGGAAGGCAAATGGTCAACTTCGCTGTATTAGAGAATTTTGGGAAGGTGTAATTCGTCTGTAAAGGAGACTGCTTATAAAACGAGTGTACGACCCTGTCTTGCGTGTGGCTCAAGTGTTTGGGATCCTCACCTGATCGGTTTAAAGGAGGATATGGAGGCACTTCACAGGCAGGTGGCTAGGTTTGTAACTGCTGCTAGAATAGATCAGTCCATGAGTGTTACCAAAATGCTTCAGGAACTGAACTGGGAATCGCTCGAGGGGAGGGGAGGTTCTTTTCAAGAAGCACTCTTGAAGAAATTTAGAGAGCCAGAATTTTAGATGGACTACAGACTGATTCTGCAGCTGCCACCCTACATTTTGCGTAAGACCACAAGGATAAGATCACAGAGATTAGAGCTCGTACAGATGCATACAAATATTTGTTTTTCCCTCGTTCAATTTGGAAGTGGAACAGGAAAGTTTTTGAGTGGATTGTGGAGTATATATGTGGACGTAGATATTAACAACGCCAACAAACTTTGCAAATTTAACAAGCATCCAAGCAGGAAATAGAGCCATAATGCTTTACATTCGACGTTTACATCAAACCTTATGTCATACAGAACAAAGCTGAGAATATAGGTGACCATAGTAACTTATGGCAGTGAAGCATGTGCAATACCAGTGAGCATGCTGAGAAGGGTGGTAAAGATTGAAATTTGTGGAAAACATTTGGACCAGTAATGGAAAATGGAGGATAAGTCGAATGAGGGAGTTTCTGGACGTGTGCCGCGAGCCAGAAATAGCAGCCAGAATCCAAAGTCAAAGAATTAGATCATATGCTAACGACAGCCGGTATTGGACTTGGGAGGAAAAGACCGACGAATGAGAGCACTGGCGGAAACGTGGATGTGGTGGATGTATGTTAGGAAGGAACTTTGGAGTAGGGATGTTACGGAGGTTCGATTCCGATTCCGAAAGTTCGGAACTTCCGATTCATTTTGCTCCTTCGATTCCGATTTCGGTTCCGATAAATTTTAAACGGAAGTTATACCGGAGGCTGAGGTACATTGGCAGCGGTGGCGGCAGCAGCAGCCGCAGTCAGCGTGGACAACCGATTTCTTGTCCAAGACAGTCTAAATTAAATTTTCAGCCTATTGTTTCATCAGTAATGACACCTGGGACTAACGCCGGAATTCCGTCATTTGTCACTCAGAATGCACTGGTTTATACCAGGGCCGGCCAGAAATTCTGCACACCTGCAGTGCTGCTGCACATGTGCAAATTCCGGGTCCAAGTGTGATCCCGAAACTGTCGCCACTCACATAGTGCGTCTATGTTCGTATAGCTTATGGGACTTAACTATGGGGTCATCAGTCTCTAAACTTACAAACTACTTACGAACTAGCTAATACTAAGGACGACACAAATGCTGAGGGGGGATTCGAACCGCCGACTGTAGTGGCCGTGCATACCGTAACTGGAGCGCCTAAGTCCCCTCGGCCAACGTGGCCGGCCGTCTCCGTCTATGGACAGATGTCGCTGCTCTGTGGAGTAGATTGGATGGAGAAAAAGCTGTGACACTTTTCTTTTTCATTTTTATCTTTTTACTTTGTTTTATATAAAATATAGTTTACTTTTTTTGGAGTCACTTCGTTTGGGTTGATTTAATTTTAGTGTTTAAGACTTTTGGTTATATTTTCAACTCGCAGGTATACAGTATGAACCTACCTGTATTACTTTTTGAAGTAATAAGTATATAGGTAATGAATAACGTGCATAATTTTATTTTATTAAACTACCCTTAAAAGCTTAACATAATTATTTCCTGCCTCCATTAAAAATTTCGCTTCCAAATCCGGTTCCAATATAACCACTTCCGTTACATCCCTGCTGCAGAGGATGAGAAGGAATGAAGTTGAAAACAGGAATAGTGGGTTGTTGTACGTGAGACTAAGGACCGGCTACCCTTGAAATGACCAAGTACGTAATGTCTGAAGCAATCATATCACTAGTGGGTACAGTCTCCAGTGGCGTTATCCTACCGTCTAACTCAGAACTGTCGCCTGGGACGCGAATAAGCTGCGGGAACGTGGCAGGGTGCGGACTGTGTTGCGAGATGAGGGCGACGCTCAGGGAGGCCGCTGGGGGGCGGCAGGGGGCGGCAGTGGGGGCGGCGGGGGCGGCGTCCGTGACAAACAGGCGGCCGGCCCGCTAATTGGATCCGCCGCCGGGCCACTTGCCGCCCCCGCTGGGAAGCGAAAACGTCGCGCTATTACGGGCGGCGGCGGCCGCAGCAACGTTGGCAGCCCTGCGCCGCGCCGCGCCGGGGATTCCCGCCGGCAGCGCCCGGCTCTGGGATTCCCCGCGGAGCCCCTGGCACGCGACGGCTTAATGCTGTACATCTGCATCCGCACGGAGTGCACAAATTGTAATACATGCTGATGCAAGTTGGCACCACTGCGAACGTATGTGATGCATTCCGACGTTCCTCAAACAAACTATGAATCTCCTGTGCTCTTTGCATGGCCGCCTTTATTAATTTATGGAATTCTCTACACAATCACCACAAAAAATAAAGATTGAAAATTAAAATTGACTTCGATAATGTCTTAGGTGGATGTGTGTAAATCGCAACAGCTATCAAGATGTGTTTATTCTGACACAACCGGCTTCTCATCAGTAAAGATGCATCTTCAGGTGGATGACATAAGAAAATGATTACATAATAATTGGAACAGCATCCAGCTTTCAGGGTACCTTGTTAAAACATTCCAAAGACAGGGTGTGGTCGTCTTTAGGTAAATAATATTCCCGCTTTATCCTTTATAAAGAAACCACTGATGGGAGTCAGGAAAACAGACGGCATTTCCAAGACCGGGAACTGATGTGACAACACGTGCATAGTCAAAAGCTGGATGCTGTTCCAATTGTTATGCAATCATTTTCTTATGTCATCCAACTGAAGATGCATCTTTAATGATGAGAAACCCGTAGTCTCGGAATAAACACATCTTGACAGCTGTTGCGATTTCATTCTTTACACACCTCCACCTAAGACATCATCGAAGTGAATTTTAATTTTCAGTTTGTAACTTGGGCTATCACTACTATTTCACTTTCTAAGGTTGTACCAAGAAAGAAATCCTAAGAAAAAAGATGGATATCTTGCGCTGTTTCCGAGATATTGATAGGGACAGTGCCAAACATCTCAAGAAATCAGCAGCAAAGAAAATACGGTTACTGGCAAATACTGAAGCATTGAGGGGGACATCCAATGACACTACACTCGCCCCCCACCCCTACCGAAATCCGTCATTGGTGGTGAGAGGCAACTTTGAAATGTTTTATTAGAACACCTGCTTTTATTGCAACTTTGGATTCTTCATGAAAAAAACATGTAACTTGTATGAAACATTTTTTTTCGTTTCATGTTAAATGGCGCTGTAATTAGCAAACATGAATGTGTAGCATACCAGTGACGAGCTCCTTCTTGTGTGTGGACCTCAAAGTACCAGGAAATGATATCTATCTCTCTCTCTGCAATCGTTAACATCGGGGAACAATTGCGCTGAGGTGAGTACAAAATTCAAATGTTTTTATAGCTTATGGGACTTAACTATGGGGTCATCTAGCTAATCCTAAGGACGGCACAAATATCCATGCCCGAGGGGGGATTCGAACCCCCGACCGTAGTGGCTGTACAGACCGTGACTGGAGCGCCTCAGTCCCTTCGGCCAACGCGGCCGGCGAGGTGAGAACAGTTCAAATCATTGAAATATAACAAAATCTCTGGTCGCGGACATAGCATGATCATAGTTTGTGTCTCATTTGATTATGGGAGATGTCACGAGATAGCATAAACAAGAACATGAAAAACTGATTTTCCTGATCTGATGTGTATTTTTTTTTAGATACTACCGTTTTTCAGCTATAGCGCCATATGTCATGAAACGAAAAAAAAATTTTTTGTACAAATGTTGCATATTTATGCACAGAGAATTCAAGTAACTGTTTAATTACACTTTGCACATCCATGTATAAGAATTAACACTAAGAAATGTCGAAGTACACTGCACACTACGAAATAGATAACACCGATACAGCTGTTGTAACAAACACAAACACACTCTTCGATGCTTTAAACTGATGCGGAGTTTGCTAAGAGCGAGTCGTGTCGGTTACGCACATTTCGGAATCACTCGTACTTGTGTTGTGACGAGCGCTAATTCTTCATGGCGGAAACTGGCTACTATTGCCATTTTCGTTAATATTGTTTCTTAATGTCTGGTTTGCTTTAGATATGGGCTTCGGTGATAGCTTTGATAGCCCACAATATACGCCGCTGCAATGCTGAAGCCTGTTATATCAGTTGGCCTGCTTGGCCAAGTTAACAGTTCAGATTACAATTTAGAATGCAGCAAGTGCAGGCATCGTGCCAGTTATCCTTAATTTGTAGTCAGTTTCGATTTTTTAGACATGATTCCAATAGAAAAAAAAATTGGTAAGCTAATCTGTCGCAGTAATATTCTGCACTTATGCTGAAATTACACATTTTGTTCTTACTTCATTGCAACGATAACGGCTGTTCCGTGTCACATTACACGTTGACAGTTGTCCCTCTTAATATATGAACTGACAAAATTTCCTTTCTTTAGGTTGTGTCTTGGCCAATTTGGTCCAACTGCTTTCGTGAAGAATATAAGAGCGCATGGCTGATGATGAACAACAAGCTCCTAATACAATATTTTTGCCTTTTCGTACGGCTTGTAGCCACTTCTGCGGCATTAATTTACAAACAACATAGCCACACTGGCTTGTAGCCACTTCTGAGGCATTAATTTACAAACAACATTGCCACACTGTAATGAAGTATAAACAAGTCGAAAGGCATTCCATTTAAAACAAAGTGACGTGCAATCTTGATGCAGTTGAAATAAGTGAAGTGAAGTGTGTGATGTGCTGTGCTGTGATGAAACGGAAGGAACGTCACAAAAACAGACGAAAAGTGCTGTACACAACCGATAATCACCAACCATAAACGAAGTCCAGCCAACAAGACGGAGAAACAGCAGTGAGATGTAGTAAAGAAGAGAACAACACCGTGAGTCGACAAATATCAAGTTAAAAACACATAGGCATAACGTGTAGAAAATATTTTTAATAACTGTTTTAATCTATGTATCGAAAACAAACTGTACCAACATTTTGTATCCTTTACAGACCACAGAAGATGTTTTTAAAATAAAAAGCGAAACGCGTCTGGTGTAAAATAAATCTCTTTAAAGCACATTTTTACGTTTAGGGCACTCTGTTAATACAGAAAACAATGAATTTTAATTCTTCCGACGCTGAATCCATAACGTGTAACTGAAAGGGTTAAGTGCAAAAAAACTATTTCTCCTCCTGAATAAGCTTTGGACTTACACTTTTTCTTCCACAGTCATATGAACAGATTAACTATGAATTTTTTTTTTAAATCTCACTCACTTGATGTAATCAAGACAATTGAGCAGGAATGCAGCGACACTTACAATTTCATCCATAAAGGTGTCCTGAACGGCAGCAACCAAAGTAAACTACTTCATCTGATGCATGAGACCTAAAATATATCCTACTACCACTGTGTTCCATTCACAACCTTTAATTCTCTATTATAAAGGACATTCATTCACTCACTGACTAAACACGAAATCTGGAAAACTACTTTGCCTATGAAGCTGAAATTTGGCAGGCATGTAGTTTATAGGTAGTAGACGTCAGCTAAGAAAGGATTTTGTGATAGCGATGATAGCTCAGGAGATATGACGTCATAAACAAATAAAACGTCCCTGTATTGCGGCACGTGATAGTGTGTCTTTAGTCAGTCCACTATATGAGAAGGAGAGCACTTAGGGACTTGCAACAAACTTTAAACATAATTTCAATCCTTTAGGAAACCTTTTCTCGCTGACAACCCCAGGAAAAGGATGAAAAGCAAAACATTTGTCGCTTACTACATTTTCGGTGTTCATGCAGTAAAATTACGGCGTTTGGCATGAGGCTACAATTTATTACTCGTACACTATTAATTGTATTCGTGAGAAATCTTACAGACATTATAAACACAAACCACTGAACACGTTCAAAATTTTGTCGTAGTATGACCCGCAGTTCATGAGATATGAAGTCATAAATAATTAGAATAATGAAAAACCGCCTCATGACGATTTATTGCGTCTTTCCTACTATGTTCGCCACGTATTTTGTAGACATTTTACATATACACCACTGGATGTACCTTCTAAGTAATATCGTATTAAGACATATAGTTCAGGTGCTATGACGTCAAAGGCAAAGGCATGAAATTTCGCCTTAATAAGCATGAGGTTGTAATTTACTACTTTTTTACTACCAACTACATTAACAACACATTTAATAGTACGTTTCCTAATATTTCACTGTACGAATCTGGTAAATAATTTTTTGTAGGACACATAATTCAGGAGGTATTGTACATACATAAAAGCGAAAGGTCAGTCACGCACTCACTCATTTACTAACTAAACAGAAAGTCTCTAAAACTAATGCACATGTGAAGCGGAAATTTTGCCGTTATGTAGTTTATAGGTAGAAGACGTCAGCTAAGAAAGTTCTTTGCGATAAGACAGAATTAAGGTGCAAGGGGGAGGATACTTGTACTACAGACTGACGAAATCTAGTTTCAATCCAGTCTTCACGAAATTTTGCACGCTTGACTTTTAGTACAAGAGTAAGGTTAACGTCTACCTGAAGTTTCATACGGTGCATGGGGAAGGATATTTTGCAACATGAAAATGTATCCCTAAATACCTTGGTCGCGCTATAACTTGAGAACAGCACGACCGATTTCACAGAACTTTTTGGGTTGTATAAATTAAAGCTTGAAAATTTGAGAACAACGAAGTGCGTTTTTCAAAGTGACCCTGTTTTTGTTGCATACAAAACTATAGTTTTTCCGATATTGATGAAATTTTTCATATCTGAGCTTAAAGACAAGAGAAATGTCACTGTCTCTATAAAATTTCGGTTGTTGCATGATGCATAGTTTGCTTCGATCTTGATTAATTTTTACACACATGACCTTTAAAATAAGAGGAAGGTCCTGGGTATATATTTGATGGTATGGTACTTGACAGAGGGTAACCTTGTATAAAACTTTGCTGACAGACGGAAAGGTGGAAATGAACAGAGAGATGGGAGAGAAAGAGATGGATGCAAAGAGAAGAGGGAAGGGGAGGTGGCCTACGAGAGTGTGAAATAAATATACACCCGGGCAATGCCGTGTTTAGAGTTAATGTTTAAAACAGACTGAGGTCCGGAACCCTAAAAAGCCATGATATGCACAGGCCATTTTTAACAACCGTTGCGAAAGAAGGAAAAAGATAAGAACAGAATAATCATTCACAGACAAAGAATAAAAACTAAGTTCAAAAGTGCGCTGCACTTTCAGAGTGAAAAGGCGTTCCGTGGCGGATTAGCCAATCATGCTTATGGTATATCGCCACAAATTTGCGATTGGATAGGGGATTTCTTGTCAGAGAGGCCACAGTTCGTAGTAATCGATGGTAAGGCATCGACTATAACAGAGGTGAAATCGGGCGGGCGTTGCACATGGTAGTGTTATTGGTCCTCTGCTGTTCCTTATTTACATAAACGATTTGGGGGAAAATCTAAGTAGCTCTCTTAGGTTGGTTGCAGATGACGCCGTGATTTACCGTGTAGTAAAATCATCTGAAGATCAAAACCAACTGCAGAACGATCCGAATAGGATATCAGTATGGTGTAAAAATTGGCAAGTGATCCTAAATAATGAGAAGTGTGAAGTCGTCCACATGAGTATGAAAAGAAATCCGTTAAACTTTGTTTACAAGATAAATCAATCAAACGTGAAGGCTGTAAACTCCACAAAATACCTAGTAAATACTATTACTTCAGACTTAAATTGGAAAGAACACGTAGATAATATCATGGGAAAGATGAACCTGAGACTGCGTTTTATTGGCAGAACTCTTAAAACATGCAACAGAACTACAAAAGAAACTGCATACATTACACTTGTCCGTCTATTTTTGGAGTAGTGCAGCCAAATGTGGGATCCTTATCAGGTAGGTTTAACGGAGGACATCGAAAGAGTCCAAAGAAGGGCAGCACGTTTTGTATTGTCAAGATATTGGGGAGACAGCGTTACGGAAATGATACAGGCTCTGGGATGGGAATCATTACAACAACGGCGCTTATCGCTGCGGCGTGAGCTACTTGCGAAACCTCAATCGCCAACATTCTCCTCCGAATGCGAAAATATATTGTTGACTCCCACCTACATAGGTAGGAATGACCATCAGAATAAAATGCGAGAAATCAGAGCTCGAACGGAGAGATTCATATGTTCATTCAAAAATGTCTGTAAATCTATCGGACCAAACTGCGTGGTCATCAGTCCGTAGCTTACAAACTACTTAAACCTAGGTAAACTAACCTACGGACAAACACAAACACCCATGCCCCAGGGAGGACTCGAACCTCCACGGCGAGCAACCGCGCGCTCCGCAGCGAGGTGCTTTAGACCGCACGGCTACACCACCGCGGCCATATGTTCATTCTTCCAGCGCGCTATTGAAGAGTGGAATGGGAGATGAACATTATAAAGGTGGTTCGATGAACCCTCTACCAGGCACTTAAATGTGATTTGCAGAGTATCCCATGTAGATGTAGATGTAGATGTAGATGTCACCCCGCGCACTGGGGCGCAGTGCTGCGGTGCGAGCGGCCGTTCGCCGTCGGGGGTTCGAGTCTCCCCCAACCCTCTTTGGGAATGGGTGTTTGTGTTGTCCTTAGGTTAGTTTACCTTAGTTTTAGTAGTTTGTAAGATATGGACTAATGAGGACGCTGTTGAGTCCGAGAGCTTTACAAACATTTTGAAAAGGGCGCACTTCAGTTACTACCCCTCTCCCTCTTCTTAACCCAGATATAGTGCAATTATTTTTGGCTTTAATTTTTTCAGAAGATGTTAATTACCTTCATATGACTGCATAAGTACGTTATAAGTGATTTTTTCATCATCACGACATTTTTTGTTAGAATACTGACCTTCTTTCTGGAAGGACGTCAAAATGAATGTTTTAGCATTTTAATCTGGTGAATCATTACTATTAAAATATCATTTAAAATGAAATCTATAAATATAAATGCCACAAAAATGAAAGAATGTTAAAGAAATACAAACCCAAGTACGAGGAAATCTTCAACGTGTTCTGTATGAACTTCAACTTCTAAGCTCTCGGGCTTGGGATAAAGTGCTCGACTGGAAACCGAAGGGTCAATGAAACGAGCGGAGAACAGGACCAATCACCAGACTTTGCCAAATACTTATGCAACACATCAAGGTGCCCCCGTAACTGGGTGGATACGGGTAAGAGAAGACAATCAAAGCGAACACTAATTCGAACCAAAATCGAACATGGAGGAAGAATTATTTACGCGAAGACATACCCGGGTCCCCGTTGCGGAGAGTCGAACCCGAAGAATGTTTATTTCCGATACCTGAAGAGTAAGTCACTTTTCCGGCATCCTTCCAGAAGCATATATTAAGTTCGATTTATTATATTACGTATTATTTTTTATTTATATGTTCCAAAGAAAATACAATACGTTGGCCATGTGAATCCAATGACCTGAAGGAAGGCAAAACAAATAAATGAAATTAATTCCTCACCTAAAATTAATTTTAAAAAAATCCTGGTGGGAGACAGTATTAAGGATGGTATTTTTTTTTCTTAGTTTATTTTCTTTCACACGCTGCGAAAATAAATAAATAATAATAAATAAAAGGGTCGCGGGTTCAAACCCCGGTCGGACCTCGGATTTTTTTCAGTCTGCACTTTAACCCATCCGTCACCTCTCAACGATGTGAGGAGTCGCCAGAAACGACACATGGTTCGGATTCCATGTTAAGCTGTAGGTCCACTTTCACCGGTAAGCTAGGGACACGCAAGTCGCCGAAATGGCGTCCGATTAAAAGACTTGCACTAGGCTAATGAGCCACACGAAATTATTATTATTATAAACTTCTAAGCTGTAACTAACCTCTTTTCAATCAACAATACAAGTTAAAATTGAACTGCAATGGGAGCAGGCTACTCAAAGAAATAAAATACGCCACTGTGCACGAATCCTTAAATACAAGAGTGAAAAAGTAAGTTGCCGTTCTCGTCCTTCTGGAAGGCTGCCAGTTCTACCTGGGTTAAAGTGCGAAGCATCCCGTTTGTACGGGTTCTTAAATTTTAACTGTAAAGAATATTGAAGATAAGGTACCTGGGGGTAAGTTCTTGTATTGTTGGTGTCAATGGAAGGAGCTCGGTTATCGCAGACTGTGGGTGGCCCACACCCTCTTTAGGCGGCTGCGCCGGGTGGCCTTGCAGGGGCAGCGCTGTTAGCAGGTGTCTGCGCCGCGGCCACCAGAGACAAATTGCCGGCGGCAGCCTGCAGCGGTTCTTTCCCCGGAGCCGTCGCCATGGCAACGCTCTGCCCGGTAATTGAATCCGTCGGCCCTGGCCCGGGATTAGCTGGTGATTAGCGCCGCGGCGGTTTAGCGGTGCTACAGGGGGAGCGGCGGGGGAGGAGAGCAGCAGTGGCCAGGGGTGTGGCGGGGAGGGGAGGGGGAGGCAACGCAATCAGGGGGCGCGCAGGTAGGCCGCCAGTCGTTACACGCGCCCACTGTGGGGGGTTGCACCACTGCTGCCAACACCTGCAGCCCGCGCTAGAGGTGTTCGCTACAACTAGTCCAGCACACCTGTCAACAACGGTCGCCTCTGGAGAGAGAGAGACTCAATTCCAGCTGCTACTCGCCTTACTGTAACTGGCCATAATAGACAAGATAACGATATCTCTCTGAGAGAATTGAGAAGAGGTAATATTTTACGCTGATAGATTAGGTTAGTTTAAGCAGCTACCAGACAGCTACTTTTAAGCGCGAGAAATCGGACGTTTTGCGCATGCGCAGCTACAGTGTCGTAGAAGACCCAGTTTCGAGCTCGAATTACTTTTTGGACCTAATTTCTGGTAGAATTTCCTTGCGTAGTGGTAGATTATCTGCAACCTTATTCTTCGTCTTCGTATTCCTATATAATTCCAATCAGTTATGAAGAGTTTTTTATTTGTAGTTATTTTTTATTTTTATTAGTACTGTGTTTCCCAAACTGTCCTTTTCGGGTGGGTCACCGACATTAACAAAATATCAAATAATGTATGGTTGTTTCAAAAGATTATTTTTCACCCCATAAACAAAAGGAATGTTTATCATCAAATTATCGTTATCTGAGGAAGACTCCCTGACTAAAAAATCTTGTGATTCTTCTTTGAAATGTTTTCTTCAAAGACTTAAGCGGAGTCTCATTTTGGATGGAACACAAGCAACGTATGAGTGGCCAAGTAAGTGGTCTTGACAGTCGGGGCACCAGTTACTTTGGAATAAAATTGGGGGACATATCCTGAATAGTGGTCACCTTTGTGTGAAGGCCGCAGAGGATCATATAGGCAGAAGGAACAGGCCTAATAGAAACAGATACTGAACATGATGAATGAAAGGAGAAAACATAAAAGTGCAATAAGTGAAGCAGGTAAAAGGGAGTGCCGACGGGTTAAAAATGATGTTGACAGGAAGTGCAGACCGGCTAAGCAGGAGGTGTTGGAAGAAAAATGCAAGACCGTAGAAGAATGTGTAACTAGGGGAAAGATAGATACCACCTACAGGAAAATAAAAAGAGACATTTGTACACAAGGAAACCGGCAGTATGAATATCAAGCACTCAAATGGAAAAACTGTAATATTATAATCTGACGTAATGTCAGGACACAACTGTATAAATTATTTAATAGCGAAAACATAAAATGTATTACAAGCCATAGTTGATTATTAAAAAAAAACTCTTAATGACCTCACATTTAATGCACAACTAGTTTCGACGTACTATGCCGTCATTCTCAAGTGCTCAACATTGCTAAAATCAACCACAATTAGGAAGACTTGTAAAAATAGAAAGACATAAAAAGTAGGATATGTCACATTTATGAAAATGATCAGAAGAATGTTATAAAATACGATCCTGTAGGCATCATTGCGGACAAAATTTGTTTGTCGCCCAAATTGTACAATTGCCTGGGCTTTAGAATGGTCAGTCCTATGTTAGACCTTGAAGTACTGAATTCTTTTTCAGTCTTACATGTATCACCTGATAATATTTCCGAATTCGAAATATTGAAAGATTTCGACAGCTGCAGGGCATTAGAATAAATTCAACGGCATTGAAAGTTTGTGCTGGACCGGGATTCGAACCCGGATTTCTCGCTTCGGGTCAGCGGTCACCTCACTACTTAGGCTATCGAGACACACTTCCCGTTCTGCCGAAATTCTCAATATATCGCATGGTTGTGCCCCCTGCCCATTAGTTCCTCTTGCTCGCAGCCTACACTGGATACCCGCATGGGATAGACAGTATTAATGCATCCACATTGAAATTGCCAAGTGCCTGTTGGGGGAAAATATATATTTATTGATAGGGCGTCTGTTCTTTAGGTTCAAAATTACGGCTTAAAATCAAATCCAAAATTTTTTTTGGAAGACGGTGCTAGGGAAAGTGTGCTCGTAGAATCTTACCAATCATCTAACTTTGGATTACTATCTCTTTTGAAAATCTTCATGCATCTTGAAGACAAACCGTAGGCTTCCGTTGATGTCTCCTTACATGAAAATTATTTATTTATATCAAAAACTCGTTTTGAAAAGGAAGAAAATTATGAATACTTTTCTTATCTTTTTTGTTTTTGGATTTGTTGCATTTTACTTTTTGACATCGTTTCCGTCTTTTCCTTCTTCATGAGTGTCCAACTCTGAGGTTGGTTTGCAGCAGAGCGTCACTGTACTCTTCTGTTTTCCTTCTGCCTACCTCTTCATTCCCAGATATGTATTGCATGTAAGCATCTCTTCATTTTTTCCTGTCTCTCCAGATGATCTTTATCATCTTTCCCTAGTACCGAATTTCCAGCACTTCTAGCCTTTTTTTTCTTTCCTCAATGTTCAAGTTCCAAAGTTTCACATCCATATAGGACCATACTCCAAATAAAAGCTCTCATTATACGTTTCCTTATTTTCAGACTCACTTTATTTTCAGAAATTAAATTCAATTCTGACCTATTCACAATTTATTTCCGCTTCCACCATTCATTGTGATTTTGCTTCCGAAGGAGGTAAATTCTTTTATCACTATCATCCCCTCCCAGTTCTATTTTCTTAAAGGTTCATCAAATGTTTGTAAATGTATCGGACTCAACTGCTTGGTCATTAGTCCGTAGCTTACAAACTACTTAAACTAAGGTAAACTAACCTAATGACAACACAAACACCCATGCCCGAGTAGAGAGTCGAATCCCCGACGGCGAACGGCCGCACGCATCGCAGCACGGCGCCACAGTGCGCACGGCTAATCCGCCGCGGTTTAAAGGTTCATATTCTGCCTCTGTATTGCATACTACAACTCTGGTATTTTTCTTGTTTATTCTTATTTCAAACTCCTTACATAATATACACCACTGGCCATTAAAATTGCTACACCAAGAAGAAATGCAGATGATAAACGGGTATTCATTGGACAAATATACTATATTACAACTGACATGTGATTGCATTTTCACGCAATTTGGGTGTATAGATCCTGAGAAATCATTACCCACCACAATCACCTCTGGCCGTAGTGACGGTCTTGATACTCCTGGGCATTGAGTCAAACAGAGCTTGGATGGCGTGTACAGGTACAGATGCCCATGCAGCTTCAACATGATACCACAGTTCTTCAAGAGTAGTGACTGGCGAATTGTTACTAGCCAGTTGCTCGGCCACCATTGAGAGATATGGAGAATGTGCTGGACAGGGAGGCAGTCGAACATTTTCCGTATCCAGAAAGGCCTGTAAATGACCTGCAACATGCGGTCGTGCATTATCCTGTTGAAATGTAGGGTTCTCAGGGATGGAATGAAGGGTAGTGCCACGCGTCGTAACACATCTGAAATGTAACGGTCGCTATTCACATTGCCGTCGATACGAAGACATGTAACCAATGGCACTACATCACGCAGGCTTACTTGGTTGTCTACTGTGGTTAGTACAGCTGGCGATCACGCAGAGAACCATTATTTTTTCACACATTATTATTTTGCACAGCGATAGGAATAGGTGGCAACGACAGTGCCACAGTATAGACACTGTTTCCCGTTACAAGTTAAGCACCGTCGGGCTTGGCATAGCACTTTGATAGGTTACCGTCCGGATCTGCAGATTGCTGTTGGCGAGCAGGCTGCACTCAGCCCTTGTGACACCAACTGAGGAGCTACTTGATTGAGAAGTAGCGGCTCCGGTCACGAAGACTGTGCGGGGCGCTGACCACGCCCCCCTCCATACCGCATTCGTTGAGTCCTCGGGCAGAGGATGACACGGCGGCCGGTCAGTACCCAGTGGGCCCCCTGAGGCCTGTCGGACGTTTACAGATATGAAATGGAACGAGCATATAAGGGCAATGGTGGAGAAGGCGGATGGTCGACCTCGGTTTAGTGGCAGGATTTTGGGAAGATGTGATTCGTCTGTAAATGTGTCCGTATATAAAACTTTTGTGACAACCCGTCTTGAGTATTGCCCAAGTGTTTGGGATACCCAACAGATGAATTTAAAGAAATATATACAAGCAATTCAGAGGGTTGGGGGGCTCGATTTGTTACTGGTAGGTTAGAATCAATGCTGGAGGGAAGCCGTCGTTGTTTTCGAGAAACACTGGTGAATACGTTTAGAGGGTCGGAATTTCAAATGGACTGCAGTACGATTCTATAGCCGTCAACCAACATTTCGCGTAAAGACCATAAAGATAAGCTCAGAGAGATTAGCGCTGGTACAGATGCATGCAATCATTTGTATCTCCCACGTTCTGTATGAGGGTGGAACAAGAAAGCAAGTAACTAGTAGTGGTACTTTGGATGGTTTGCGGAGCATGTAATTAAATATAGAAAGGGAGCATAATATTTGCCGAGAGTTCGGATTTGGAAACAAATTTTGCCCCCCCCCCCCTCTCTCTCTCTCTCGCTCTTTCTTTGTGTGTATGTGTTTGAGGAGAGGGGATGCGAGACAGGAAAATGGGGTAAGAGGAGGAGAGATAAGAGAGTGACAAGCGAAAGATTAGCATAACGTGGTGAGGGTCGTGGTGCAGAGACGCACCGACACGCTTGGGCAGCTAGAACATGAGGCAAGGGGGGGGGTGGGGGGTTGGGGGTGGCAGAGGCAGCGGACGGCCAGCCCAACTTGCGCCCCCGCCCTTGATTATTCGCGCCCCTAATCGCGTTGGCCGCGCTAAACCAGTTTGCGCGAATTAGCGGCTGCTGGCCGTCTGCTCCCTGGGGAGGCGACCCGCCGGGGCGACCACTTGCCCCCGGTCACCCCCGACTTCCACCCTTAAGCACGGGTCAGCCTCACCACCCGAGAAATAGCCAGCGGCACTGGAGTTCCGTTTTGATAAAGAGTTGTCGTGTTGACGTCAGTGCGCAGGCATTTCATGCAACAGTCCACACTGTGTCCTGTGCAAGCCTCTTCATCTTAATATATATAAAAATTGATGTGTTTGTGCCCGTGTTTCACTTTGCAGCCAAAACTGCATATCGCAAACGAATACTGCTTGTACACTACTGGCCATTAAAATTGCTACATTAAGAAGAAATGAAGATGATAAATGGGTATTCATTGGACAAATACATTATACTAGAACTCACGTGTGATTATATTTTAACGCAATTTGGGTGCATAGATCGTGAGAAATTAGTACCCAGAACAACCACCTCTGGCTGTAATAACGGCCTAGATACGCCTGAGCATTGAGTCAAACGGAGCTTGGATGGCGTGTACAGGTACAGATGCCCATGCAGCTTCAACACGGTACCACAGTTCCTGAAGATTACTGACTGGCGTATTGTGACAAGCCAGTTGCTCGGCCACCATTGACCAGACGTTTTCAGTTGGTGAGAGATCTGGACACTGTGCTGGGCAGGGCAACAGGCATTCATTTTCCGCATCTAGAAATGCCCGTGCAGGACCTGCAACATGCGGTCGTGCATTATTCTGCTGAAGTGTAGGGTTTCACAGGGATCTAATGGAGGGTAGAGCTATGGGTCGTAACACATCTAAATGTACGGTCATTGTTCAAAGTGCCGTCGATGCAAACAAGAGGTGACCGAGACCTGTAACCAGTGGCACCCCATACCATCATGCAGGATGATATGCCAGTATGTGCGTATAGTGCGATGACGCTAAACATGGATGCGAGCACCATGGTGCTGTAAACAGAACCTGGGGTCATCCGAAAAATTACTTTTGCCATTCGTGCACCCAGGTTCATAGTTGCGTACACCATAGGTGAGTTGATAGTCCATGCTGCTCACTGATGGCCATAGTAGTCGTCCCCCCCAAAAACCCCAAACCCCATGCTGCTGCAAACGTCGTCGAACTGTTCGTGCAGATGGTTGTTGTTCCATCTATTGACTCAGTGATCGAGACGTGGCTGCACGATCCGTTACAGCCATGCGGATAAGATGCCTGTCATCTCGACTGCTAGTGATTCAGCAGCAATGTCGCGATACGATAAACCGCAATTGTGATAGGCTACAACCCGACCTTTATCAAAATCGGATACGTGATAGCGTCCTCCTTGCTCGAGGCATCACAACAACGTTTCACCAGGCATCGCCGGTCAACTGCTGTTTGTGTATGAGAAATCGGTTGGAAACTTTCCTCATGTCAGCACGTTGTAGGTGTCGCCACCGGCGCCAACCTTGTGTGAATGCTCAGAAATGCTATTCATTTGCATATCATAGCATCTTCTTCCTGTCAGTTAAATTTCGCGTCTGTACCACGTCATCTTCGTAGTATAGCAATTTTAATGACCAGGGGTGTAGGTATCAGTCTCCCATTGTGCACTATGGTGGTAGAGGGTAGATAATGATAAGGGGGTGTAAGATATGGGAGTTGAAAGTCAGCTACTTATTAAATTCTACGTTTAGGTGCCAATATTTTGGTCTTCAGTAAAAACTACTCAATGGAGACGCTCTCTCTGTGTAGTTGTAGTATGAAGTCTCCCGTATACACTATATTTTGTGTCAATATTTTGCTCTTTATGAAAACCTACACAAGGGAGACGAACGATCTCTCTGTGTTGTTGTAGTACAAAGTCTCCCGTTGTACAACATAGCAGTTCCGTGTCGATAGTTACAATCGGATAGAAGATATAGTGATTGAAAGTCGTCAACTTATATAAAATTTGAAATGAATACCACCAATGACTTTTGACACTGTAATAGCATAGAGTTTATATACAGCGAAACGTGATGCACATTCTTCAGTTGTTTTTCTGCAGTAAGCATTCGAATAAAGAAAAATAAGTGCATATTGCAATTTGAAAAGTAAAACTACCAAGAAAGATGCCAAAGCGTAAGAAAGAAATTTCGCGTTCTCGATCCGTTTCTAAAAGACAGAAAACGGCGCTGAAAAGTGAATCTACATACGATAAAAACTTGAAATTTGTAGACGTTGCTTATCTTACACTGTAGGCATCACCGATTTTTCGATATTCTCATCCCTAAGGGGGTGAAATAGGGGATGAACGGTTCTTTGAAAATACGTTTCTATTCAGGAAATTTTGAAGCAAGAAGTACAAAATTTCGTATTTAGATTTTCGATTGGAATTTTAAAAACATCTGTTGCGATATCTTTGGAAATTCAACCATTAATCGGGTGAAACAAGGGAACATCTTTGGGAACCATGGTTAGTATTTTTTTTAAAATGTGTTTCGGAATGTTTTTAATTTTGCCATCAATAGTGCAATAGTGGGTGGCAAGTTGCATGAAAATACGTGATTAGAAAAGCATTTTTAAAGCTAAATCTATCAAAATTTATATTTAGAAGTAGAAAGAACCAATGCAGGCCATCCAGCCTATGCTTGCGAAGCAGAGGGTATTAAGCTAGTCTGAGGATAAGAAAGGCAACCTACATCCTTTTTATTCTATTTACTGCATTCGTCCCTCGGTCTTCCTCTACCTTTTTAAATTGACGATTCCTTCATGTCCCATCAATCTATCCCTTCTCTTAGGATATGGCAGAAACAGATTTTCTCCTCAATTACATTGAGCACCTCCCTATTAGTTACGTGAGCTAACTATCTAATTTTCGTGTCTATTCTTTAGTACCACATTTCAAAATCTGCTATCATCTTTTTGTCTGAACTCCTTATCGTCCTCGTTTCACTCCTATACAGTGTTACATCCCAGACAAATGCTTTCAGAAAGGACTACCTAACATGTAAACTAATTTTGTATGTCAACAAATTTCGCTTCTTCAGAAACACTTTTCTTCCCATAGACATTCTTTACTTCGGCCATCAGAAGTTATCTTGCTGCCCAAACAACAAAATCCACCATCTACTTCTATTGTCTCATTACCTAATCTAATTCCTTCAGCATCACCTGATTTTCTGACACAACATTCCATTTCCGATGTTTTAGCCTTGTTAATGTTCATGCCGCAGTGGAGTGACTGAGCGGTCTAAGGGTGGGTTGTCCAAGGCGCGATTGATGCCGGCGATTGCGATGGGTCATCTCGTGACGTCAGAGGCTGGCTGCTCGCGCATGCGCACTTGGAGTGCGGCGCGCGGCTGATGCGGCGACAATCGCAGGACTGCACCAGTGAGCAGTGTTGCGATGGGAGTCGCGACGACTCAAGGCAGCGGCAGAAAGATGTCGAGCCAAGCGGACCGAAGAAAAACTGATATGAACAAGTCATAAGATACGAGATCGTCTCGCCATTAAGCTACTGCCTTTGTGCGTTGTACAGATTTAGATTTCGTGGCAATCTAGTGACATGTACAAGAATAGACAGAAAATATTCGGAGAAATAAAAGAGAAATAAACGTTGGAAAAGGACCAGTTTTGGCTTCTTGGGTTTTGGAAATAATAAATGTGACCGGTGGTTACTGATTTTTTCGTTTAGGTGATCTGTACAGGTGTGAGGAAATGCATGACAAAGATAAAGTAATATTTTCATTAATTTCATTCATACCAATACAGTCCGTTTTGTGGCGCGCCGTGAAAATTATCTTAGTTCATATGTTGTGGTGTACCATTTAGATTCACATCTCTCGTGTACGGTAGGGACGACGTCTTCGATATTATAAAATCTTCTCGTTTTCCATATTCCCCGGAAGATGCTTTAGGACGGAAACCGCTCAGAATGAAATAAATTATAACACTACTGCAAACATTCTTACAACTGCTGTTGAAACATTCAACGAGCTGCAGAAATATATTTTGTTCGGTATGTGTTTGCTATATTTTGATCTCTCTTGGAAAAAAATATTTCGCCGGCCGCGGTGACCGAGGAGACTGAGGCGCTCCAGTCACGGTCTGCACGGCCACTGCGGTAGGAAGTTCGAATCCCCCCTGGGGCATGGATATTTGTGCCGTCCTTAGTCTTAGTTCACAAGTAGTTTGTAAGTTTAGGGACTGATGACCCAGAGTTAAGTCCCATAGACTTTACAAACATTTGAACATTTTTTGAAAAAATTTCAACTGTACTTTTTCGAAAACTGGGGCCTATGTCAAAGGCAATGTTGTTGTTGTGGTCTTCAGTCAGTCAGGTGACTGGTTTGATGCAGCTCTCCACAATACCCTACCCTGCGCAAGCCTCTTTAACTCCACATATGAACGGCAACCTACATCTGTTTGAATCTGCTTACTATATCCATCTCTTGGTCTTCCACTGCGGTTTTTACCCCACACACTTCCCTCCAACGCTAAATTCACAATTCCTTGATGTCGAAGAATGTGTCCTACCAATCGCTCCCTTCTTTTAGTCAAGGTATGCCAAAATTTCCTTTTCTCCCCAGTTCTGTTCAGTACCTCTTCATTATTTACGCGATCCACCCATCTAATCTTCAGCATTCGTCTGTAGCACCATATTTCAAAAGCCTCTATCCTCTTCCTGTCCACACTGTTTATCGTCCATGTTTTACTTGTAGTGTTACATTAAAAACTTTTCATTCGATAAATAATTTATTTGCGGTGCTTATCGCTGACCACAGCTTTCTCTGGCAGCTAATTACGTTCGTCTTATATTTTTGATGTTCATCTATGTTTTACGAGCTGCCCAGAACGCATTTTGTGCACTTGGTCTTTCATCTTTCCTACCTCATTGAGAACAGTCCCATGTCCCATGTCCATTATTAATTGTAAGTGTGTGTGAGGACGTTTTTCTTATGAAGTATGATGAAAATATATTTAATTACGTATAAATCTTTTGCTTATTTCAAATGAACCACCTTTAATAATTCATGAAGTGTTTCTATTTTTCCAGCAGTAATCTTGATTATGTAATATGATCCTTGGACACATTGTTGGACTTGTATCTATAATTTACTAGATGTACTTCGAGATCTCATTATTTCTAATTTTCATAAATCTGACTATCTAGTAATGCCTTCAAAGAAATCTTCGGAATTCAACGAAATCCGATCGACTTAAAGAGCCTTTTGTCACGAAAGTTAACTTAACATTTTTTTAAACGGTCATTTAGTTAGTACAATGCAGCAAGAGTTTTTACGGGATCATCTGCTACATCCAGTCAACTTAACATAATCATCATGGTAAGAAAGGTCATCGCGGAATCTGCTAGTTTCTTTGTGTAATATTGTGCGCAGGTGTTGCTTTCATTCCAAATTACTATTGCCGTTAAACTGTAAAGTCAGGTTCCGCTTCCTTTTCTGAGTCTTCTAATTATAAAGTTACCTACATGTGTCAGATCCACCAAATTATTTTCTTGTATTATTGTACCGTTAGTGAACATTAATAGCGGCTACGAACAGTAACTAAGACTCCAACACATGATCGGAAGAAAGAAAACGCAATATTATATACTCCCATACAAGGCAACGCTCCACACAAGTGCCTTCAGAAAGGACTTCCTTAGGCTTAAATCAATATTCGATGCTAACAAATTTCTCTTTTTCAAGAACGCTTTTCTACCCATTGCCATTCTGCATTTTATATCCTCTGAACTGCGACCATCATTTGTTATTTTACTGCCCAAGTAACAAAATTCATGTACCTCCTTTATTGTTTCGTTACCTAATCTAATTCCTTCAGCATCACCTGATTTTCTTAGACTGCACTCCATTACCCTAGTTTTGATCTTGTTAATCTCCATCTCATATGCACATTTCAGCATACTGTCCATCCCGTTCAACTGCTCTTCCAGGTCCTTTGCTGTCTCTGACAGAATTACAATGTCGTCGGCAAAACGCAATGTTTTTAATTCTTCACCCTGAACTTTAATTCCTTCTCCTAATTTCTCCTTGCTTTCCTTTATAGCTTGCTTAGTGTACAAATTGAGTAACATTGGAGAAAGGCTACAACACTGACTCACTCCCTTCCCAACCACTGCATCCCTTTCATGCACATCAAAATGCATATTAAAATGATGGTTCTGTAGTTTCACACCTGTCTGCGCCTGCTTTCTTTGGAATGGGGTTGTTACATTTTTCTTAAAGTCTGAGTGTACTTCACCTGTCTCATACATCTTACACACCAAGTGGAACACTTTTGTCATGGCTGGTTCTCCCAGAGACTTCAGTAGCTGTGAGGGAATGTCATGTACTCCAGGGGCCTTGTTTCGACTTAGGTCTTTCAGTGCTCTGTCAAATTCATCTCTCAGTTTAGTATCTCCTATTTCATCCTCATCTACTTCTTCTCCCCTTCCTACAATATACAATACATACAATATACAAAATAAGGTGTTCATTTCCTTCGTAGAGCCTCTCTATATACTTTTCCCACATTTCAGCTTTCCCTTCTTTTATGAGAACTGGCTTTCCATCTGCGTTCTTGATATTCATAGAGCTGTTTTTCTTATCTCCAAATATCTCTTTTATTTTCCTGTAGGCAGTATCTATTTTTCCCCTATTTATACTTTCTTCTACATCCTAACCACTCCTGCTTATCCAATTTGCACTTTCTGTCAATCTCATTTCTTAGTCGTCTGTACTTCATTTTGCCTGCTCATTTACTGCATTTTTATATTTTCTACTTTCATCGATTAAATTTAGTATGTCCTGTGATATCCAAGGATTTTTTTGTAGGTCTTGCCTTCCTACCTATTTTGTCCTCTGCTGCCTTCACTGTTTCATCTCTCAACGCTACACATTCCTCCTCTACTGTTTTATTTTCCACCGTTTCTGTCAATTGCTGCTTAAAGGTCCCTCGGAAATTTTCAAGAACGTCATGGTCCTTCAGTTTATCCAGGTCCCATCTTCGTATTTTCCTACCATTCTGCAGTTTTTTCAGTTTCAGCCTACAATTCATGACCAATAAGTTATGGTCAGAGTTTATATCTGCCCCTGGGTATGTCTTACAGTTTAAAACCAGGTTCCGAAATCTATGTCTTACCATTATAAAATCTATATGGTATCTCCCGGTGTCTCCTTCTCTCTTCCACGTATACAACGTTCTTTTGTGATTCTTAAACCAAGTGTTCGTTATAACTAAATTATGTTCCGTGCAAAATTCTACCAAGCGGCATCCTCTTTCATTCCTTTTGCCCAGACCATATTCACCTACTATCTTCCCTTGCCTTCCTTGTCCTACTACGGAATTCCAGTCTCCCATAACAATTAAGTATCCCGCTCCCTTAATTGTCTGAATAATTTCCTTTAGCTCCTCTTTTATTTCTTCATTCTTCTCATCATCGGCAGAGCTAGTTGGCATATAAACCTGTACTACTGTGGTCGGTGTTGGCTTCGTATCAACCTTGACTACGATAATGCGATCACTGTGTTGCTCATACTAGCTTTCCCGCATTCCTGTTTTCTTATTCATTATCAGACCTACTCCTGTAATACCCCCAAATGGTTTTGTATTCATAATCCTTTACTCACCTGACCAGAAATCCTCGGGAAAAGTAACGGCTGCAGTTTCCCCTTGCTTTCAGCCATTCGCAGTAGCTGTGTGGCAAAGCAACATTAGCTGATGTCACAAGGCCAGCTCAATCATCGAGACTGTTGCCCCTGTAACTAATGAAAAGGCTGCTTCCCCACTTCAGAAACCACACTTTTGTCTGGCCTCTCCACAGATGCCCCTCCGCTGTGGTTGCACCTACGGTACGGATATCTGTATCGTTGAGGCACGCAAGCCACCCCACCTCGGCAATGTCTGTGGTTCATGGCAGTGGCAATACAGAAGGTGAACCCATCAGTTGAAGTAAAAAAAAAAAAAGAAGCCTGAGACGAGAGAGATGCAAGCTGCGTCAGGAGTTTCAGATAAACACACACCTGGTCTCATAAACAGCGCCGAAATTGTAAATAAGAAAATAAATGAACAATTACCTTAGCGTATTAATTCATATAGTGCTGCATCCCCTATTTTATATGATACACAAGGAAGGGATCCTACTAAAGGCAATTTTGTGACATCGGCAGTCCAACATATCAGAAATCTTGCTGGTTTGTTGAGCCCGCGCGTGGAAATGTGTGATCATCAAATTAAGTACTCGGCGGGGTTCCTGCTTTAGTTGAATGACTCCGGTGTTTAAGTGAGTTCTGCTGTGGTTACTCTTTTCACTCGCGTTTGTCAGTCTGATTCGTTGCAGCAATATTGAGGCTAGGTTTCTTGTTGCGTTAAGGAAGTTACCGCGACAAGTTCAAATGTTCAAATGCTTGTAAATCTCTCGGACCAAACTGCGTGGTCATCAGTCCGTAGCTTACAAACTACTTAAACTAAGTAAACCAACCTAAGAACAACACAGACACCCATGCCCCAGGGACGACTCGAAACTCCGACGGCAAGCAACCGCACGCTCCGCAGCGAGGCACCTTAGACCGCTCGGTCCGCGACAAGTGTTGACTTCCACCTGCTTCTTATTCATTTACCAATAATATGAACAGACAGAGAGAGGGTTGTGATCGGAAGCTCCTAGTCACCTATCACTTTCCTATATGTTGGCGGAGGATTTGGAGGAATGTGCTTTGGAGCCAGCGACATTGAAATCTGTGTTTTTTTCCGATATGGTAGTGAGAATTTGAACGTTGAATCAACTCGATTGATCGTTTTACTGTGGAGGCCAGTTGCTGTGGCTTTTATGTGACGTTTCCCTGAAGTTTTTAACACGACAGAGCATTCTCTCTTATTTTCCGTGCTCAAACTGGAACCTCCTTTACAGAGCGTTTACGGTTCAAACCATAGCCTGCAGCCGAGTCACTCACTGGAAACATATGTTGCAAAGACACTGGCCCTCCTCTATTCAGCGACCTTTTACCATTGACAAATCCTTCCATATACAGGGTGTCCACAAAAGGACTCCCTGATTTCAAAATTAAATATCTCGAAAAAAAAAAAAAAGATCGATAGAGGAATACAGTAAACGGTATGTTTATTGTGCAAGCTGTACGAAGTTTATACATCAGTTTGAAATAATAGTTACAAAAGCTGCTAACAGATGACGCTGTTATCGCCATACGAAATGCCTAGTATAAATAGTGATCCGAAGCCCAGAGCGATCAGTTTCACTATTAAAACGTGAAAGGAGGTTTGCATACAGAAGGAAGAGATTAAAACCATGTACTCCATTGAACAACGCGTTTTTCTGGTGCTAGAGTACCACAGGTTAGGAGAGAGTCCTACGGCAACAAGGCGAAGTTATCAAGCACACGTTCCAAAACGACCCGATGCGAAAACCATTCGTACACTCTTCGCAAAATTTCAACGAATAGGCAGCGTAACTGATGATCTAGTGGGGCATGTTGGCCGCAATCAAACCGTAGTTACGCCTGAAAATATCGCCACAGTTTCTGGAATTATTCAGCGGAATCCAATGTCATACGTCCGTAGAATTGCATCTGAGACTGGTTTGAAGCTTTCCAGCACGCATAAGATACTGAGAAATAGCCTACACATGATTCCATCCAAAATTCAAACGCACCAGGCCAACAAAGGGTTGCCTTTGCTAATCAGATGCTCACAATGATTGATAGTGAAGGATTTGATGTTGCATCTGGCTGCATCTGGTGTACAGTTGAAGCACACTTCCACCTGAATGGATACGTGAATAAGCAGAACTGGCGATTTTGGGGTTCCGAAAAGCCATATTGGTGTGAAGCGAGACTCCTGTAGTCTCCTAAAGTTACTGCATGGGCTGCAGTATGCATCAGATGCATTATAGGCCCTTTTTTCATTCGAGAAATGGTCACTGGTGCACGTTACGTTGCAATTTTGGAACAATGTGTCGCCACAAAGCAAGCGTTAGAGGATCGACCAGGTACTGAATGGTTTATGCAAGATGGAGCATGATCGCATCGGACCAAACAAGTGTTTCGCTTTCTTGAGGAATACTTCGATAGTCGAGTCTTTGCTTTGGAATATCCCAAATTTACTGATGCAGGCATTGATTGACCTACATATTCGCCGGGTTTGACTCCCTGTGACTTTTTTTTGGGGGGGGGGGGGGGGCACAGTGAAAGACATGGTGTACCCGAAGCATCCTGCCACGCTGGATGAGATTGAATCGGCGATCTCTGTGGCATGTGAATCCATTTCGGTTGAGACACAGCAAAAAGTGATGGCGAATTTCATTCTTCGTTTGCGCCACCTCTGTAGTGCCAATGGTGAACATTTTGAAAACATTGTGATGTGATTTTTTGCAAATAGTGTTTTCATACGATTATTTCACTTATGTATGCTGATTTGAGCTGTACAGCGTACAGCACCATCTGTTCGCAGTTTCTGTAACTATTATTTCAAACTGCTGTATAATCTTCGTACAGCTTTCACAATAAACATACCCTTTACTGTATTCCT
This sequence comes from Locusta migratoria, assembly GCA_026315105.1. Taxonomy (NCBI): domain Eukaryota; kingdom Metazoa; phylum Arthropoda; class Insecta; order Orthoptera; family Acrididae; genus Locusta; species Locusta migratoria. The sequence goes on along the minus strand of CM048750.1, from coordinate 364,841,127 downwards.
CTATCGATTTTTGTTTTCGATATATGTAATTTTGATATCAGGGGGTCCTTTTCTGGACACCCTGTAGTTGATGCAACATGAAGTGGTAGAATGCCACTCGAGTTTGGCTCGATTCTCAGAGAGTGTAAAGTGATTTTTGCATCCAGCGGAGGCAGTTCAATGCTCTAATCTCTCTTGTTATTATAATTCATAATGACGACAAGTCCGGTATTAGTTACCCAGATTTATTAGCATGTTTTTATTTTTAATTTTATTGCTTTATTGCCAGCGTTATTGAGACGGAAAGCTGAAGGGAGCCTTAGTAGTTGCACTAATTTGAAACCTCTGCACCGTGTGCGTAAATTAGCAATGTTCTTATTGGCGATACCTAACAGCGGAGGTTGTAGTGCTAGACGCTACCAGGTCCGGATACTCTCGTATAGGAGGAAAGACGATCGTTAGTAAGTGCAGTGGATCAACACATTATGTGTCTTAAACTGCACGTGACACTACGTACACCCCTACAATTTAATGTAGATCATCGCCATGCAGGGGCGCATCCAGTCTTTTGGTCTGGGGAACTGAAGTTATAAGAATATTGTATTACTGAGTCGCACAAAAATTTTCTTGAGTAAGGTACGGTACTTTCTTAATCGTTTTGTCATTTTATTGTGGTGAGTGCTAAAGCTATGATACATTTCTCTAAATCTCTTTCTCTCTCTCTCTTTCTTCCCTCTCCCCTCCCCCTCGTCCATTTGATATTCAGCAGAAAATTAATGTTAGCAGTATTAACCGTTTTGTCCAAAAAGCTTAAGATGAAAATATCTTCCTTTGGCAGAAGCCAAATATTTATATAGAAAGCAGAGGGTCTGTGTATTTGTTTGTGTGTACTTGTTGCATATAAATCTACTGTTTTGTTCCAATCTCAATGAACTTTTGCACACTTGACATTCAAACCATGAGGACGGTCTCTGTAAGTGTTAGGACCTCGTATAACATATACGTAATGACATATGACGTCATAAACAATTATATGCGCGAAAAACTGCGCATCACGCGACAATGCTGTAAATTTTCTCCTAAACCCCTGGATCGATTTCAACCTAATTTGGTACACGTATTCCTTACTATGAGGTAACGATATTCTGTGGTGAGAAGAACCACACAAGACACATGGTTCAGGAGATATAACGTCACAAACAATAGAAAACGTTAAAAAAACTGCCATGTTTTTAGAAAAAGGGGAGATGGACAGAGATAAAGAGAGAGAAGGGATAGGTGAAGTACTAAATAAAAGCTTGGATAAATAAATACACACGCGGGCAATGCCGGATTTTCAGCTAGTCTTAATACGTAAAATGTATTTGTATACAAATTTACAGTTTCGTTCTAATTTTGATCAATTTTTGCACACTTGTCTTTCAAACGAAGAGGAAAGCCGCTGTGGATATAAGGACCACGTTCCCTACGTAGTTAAGGAGATATGACGTCATGAACAATGGAATGCTCTAAAAACTGCAGCAACACGCGACAAAGTTGCACATATTCTTCTAAACCACCGAAACGATTTCAACCAAATTTGAATGAAATATTCCATACTGAGCAGTAATAATTGCTGCATCGCTAAAAACCATCCACGATACATTGTTCAGGAGACGGAAAGTCATAAACAAATTTTTCATTTGCACCACTCTCACTATTAACTCTAATCGAAAAAAATTTGACCAGCGGGTTTCTAATATTCAATTCTACGCCCGTGAAAACTACAATACTGGATGTCACATTTTCTAGGAGAAATGGCGTCATAACGACTGAGCTGCGTGAAACTAAACTACAGGCCTAAATACACTACAGGTACAGGTAAAATGAACAGAGTTGGACGGAAGGCGACAGACACAGGGGTTAGAAGGAGAAGAACCAACATAAGAAATGTTCAGATGTTTGTTCAATCCCACACTCCCCAAGGACACAATCCATCTCCGGACCCTCGCCTCCACATCCCAGACGTACAAGTACATCCAGCCCGCTCCCACCTCCCAACTAATCCGTCGTAAGGACAACTATCTCTCTCTCACGCACACACAAACACACACACACACACACACACACACACACACACATACACACACACACACACACACACACCCTTACCCCAGGGATGACTCGAACCTCCGACGGCGAGAAACGGCGCGCTCCCCAGGGAGGCACCATAGAACGCTCGGCCAGTCCACCGCGGCGTAACATATGTATGAAATAAATGCATACTTGGACAACATCAGATTTTCAGCTTGTATTCATCTGTAGTTAAACCGCACTGGCGATCATTTTCACGTGCGGGAATGCTGCGAAGATGTATCTACATCTACAACTACATGGGTTATTCTGAATATCACATATAAGTGCCTGGCAGAGGGTTCATCGAACCACCTATATACTATTTACCTCCCATTCCATTCTCGAGTAGCGCGCGTAGAAAGAACATCTGAATCTCTCCGTTAGAGCTCTGATTTATCATATTTTATTCTTGATCATTTGTAGCTATGTAGGTGCAGTCACCAATATATTTTCGCATGCAGAGGAAAATGTTGGTGATTAGAGTTTCGTAAGTATACCACGCCTAAGCGATAAACGCCATTGTTGTAATGATTTCCTTTCCAGAAGCTGTATCATTTCCGTGACAATAGAAAACGGGCTACTCTTCTTTAGAATATTTCGATGGCTTCCGTTAAACCCACCTGATAAGGATCCCACAGTGGGTATCAATACTCCCAATGAGGACGGACAAGCGTAGTGTAGGTAGTCTGTTTAGTAGTTCTGTTGCATCTTTTAAGCGTTCTACCAATAAAACGCAGTCTCTGGCTCGCCTTATCTACGTGTTCTTTCCGGTTGAAGTCTAATGTAATAGTAATTTCTAGGTATTTAGTGGAGTTTACGACCTTCATATTCGATTGATTTATCTTAAAAACGAAGTTTAACGGATTTCTTTTCGTACTCATGTGGACGACTTCACACCAGTGGCGGCTACTCCTTGAGGACTCTGGGGCGGCGCCCTCCCAAAAATATCCAACACGGAATACGTACCAACCGTTAATCAAAAATCGATTCGAATAATTTTCGTGTAGCAGCAGCCCGTGTAAGTGAATGACCAATGTTTTTAGTCTAGGTAGTCTGCCAGCCAGGCTCACCGAATGTTTTCAGAATGGACTGACTGTCGGACTCTACGCGATCCGTCCGCGCCGTGTAAAGGCTGGCAACGGGCGCTTGGGGTGAGTGGGGGTACTGGGGGTTGCGTGGGGGTAGTGTGCTGAACCGGGCCGCTTAGGACGGCGTCCGCGCCAACGGCGCGAAATATAAAGGCACACCGGCACCGGTAGGGAGTTTCTAACAGGTGCAGTGCGTGTTATACTAGTGTCAAGGTGCGTGTTATTGCATAAATGTTTTTCTAGTTTCCTATTTAGAATGAATAATATAAATAGCGTAAACTACATTTTAACATTTGATAGTGAAAAATTGACTTTTGAAGGAAAGTTGGAATTAAAAAGTTTAGGACCACCGAGACCTGATTTGAACAGTGTACAGACACAAAATGCGTGCAAAAGCAAAAGTAGTTTTACTAGGAAATTTAATCCTGTTTTATATAAACACACCAATATATAAGCATACCAATGGTATTACTACATTTGTTGGTGAAAGTCTTCTAGTTTCAGTAACATATGTTTGTCGCTGACGAAGCATTTGTGTTCTCCGAACACTTACTTACATAGTTACACACACAACGAATTTACTTCTTACTTTATATTATTTTAAGGTACAGTTTTGGGTCTGTTGTGAAATCTAATAAAATGGAGTTACAAGGTTTTCATTGCCTGCAGAAAATATTAAAAACGACATATTTGTGCGTAAATTTGTTCGTATTTTGGTATAGGAGGAAAAAGTCGTGTTAGATGAAGGGTTAAATTACGTAACTAGGTAATAAAATTAATGCTATATTCTCCCCGTTTAAGAAATGTTCTGAAGGGACAAAATGTCATGTACAATTGAAGAGACATGCCGCCCCTCCTAATAAACAGCCCACCAGCCGCCACTGCTTCACACTCCTCATTATTTAGAGTCAATTGCCAATTTTTACAGCATGCTGATATCTTATTTAAATCGTTATACAGTTGGTTTTGAGCTTTGAGACTTGACGATAAATGACGGCGTCATCTGAAAACAACATAAGAGAGCTGCTTAGATTTTCTCCCAAATCGTATACTTAGACAATGAACAGCAGAGGGCCAATAGCACTACCCTGTGGAACGCCGGATATCACCTCTGTTTATGTCGATGCCTTACCATCGATTACTGTGTCCTCTCTGACAGGAAATCCCATATCCAGTCACAAATCTGGGGTGATATTCCATAACCACGCAATTTGATTAAAAGCCATATCCTTCTGGATATCTAGAAATACGGAATCAATTTGAGAACCGTTAGAGCTAGTTGTGTTTCTCATTAACGATATTTTCTAAATCCTTGTTGACCTTGTGTCAGTAGATCATTGTGTTCGAGATAATTCAAAATATTTGAATACAATATATGTTCCAAAACCCTGCTGCAAATTGACGTTAATGAAATAGGCCTGTAGTTTAGTGGGTTACTCTTATTGCCTTTATTCAATATTGGTGTTGTTGTGGCGTAAAGTCAGCGCCACACTCGATACGTAAGAGAACGATCGTGGAGAAGGCAGCGATCGACCACAAGCCAATCGTAAGCAGGCGCCGCGCATCCTGGAGGGAGTAACCGAAGATGCGCGCCCTCTACAAGCGGCTGTATCTAGGCCGACATGCGTCTGGAGGCCCGGCAGTTACTATTCAGGAATCGGCCAGTTACTAGTGAGAACTCTGGCAGCTACAAAGACAAAAATAGTACAGTACTAAGTTAGAACGCGGCTACGAACTTAGCACCAACTAGGTCACAGCGGACGACGCCACGAGAAGCAAAAGGAGAGAAGAAACAGACATGTTCTAAAGTTGAGTATTGTAAATATCAGTCAATAAATATCTTGTAATACCAACTATATCAATGTTTTAGGTGTCAAAGGATCCGGCACCAGTACCTTTATTGACAACTAGACCGGGACGAGTACTAAACAAAAGGCGACGAGGTCACAACAGGTGTGACCTGTGCAACTTACTAGTCTTTTGGCACAGATCCTTCTTTGAACGAGCGGTTGTATATGGCTGTTAACTAAGGAACTATCGCATCAGCATAATCACATAGAAATCTAGTGGGTATACAGTCCGAACCAGAAGTTTTCGTTAAGTGATTTCAGTTGGTGTATGAAATGGACTAAAACGATTATAACTATGTACATAAAGTGAGGCATCCACGTCTTACAAGGAAAGTAGATGGGCTCGAACAAACATATATGTATGAACGTTTGGTTACAGGATCTCTACGTACACCTCAATGTGCTGGTGGGTGTCGTTTTTCTGGAAAGCTCTGCAACCATGCTCTAGGTAGCACTGTAGATGTAATTGCAGACGCCATACGTAATGCAGATATCTTAACTATAACTTATGTAATAATCGTCGTACATGTTCTCGAGCGAATTGTCATCAAAAGCCGTGATGATAGTTGCAACTTTAACCTTCTTCCCGAAAGACTGTTGGTATTCACTGCCACTGCTTCCATCGCCTCTTCCCGCACTTACCGTAGCACTACCGCTTGCAATGAGTTGTTCGTCATTATCATCCCTATTATCATTATTATGAATTTGTAACAACAGTATCTAACTTATGCTCATATTTCTGTACCATAACAGATACGAGAAAACATGCAAATGATTCATCTTCTACACTAATACCATCTTCACGAAGAAGGGTTCTTCGTAACTTCATCTAAACTAATCGCAATACATTAGCAGGATTGATTACCAATCGCTGCCCCATCTGACGCTTCACCACACGAATAACATCACAAAACGCAACTTCGGAGGCACACTGCACCGTTCCTACTGGCGAACCGACAGGTCAAAGTGCAATGCGGCATGGCACACGCAGAGACCTCTAACGGACGACAGCAGAGTTTTGCAGATGCAGGAGTATCACTAGTGCAATAAGGGATCTTTACATTATCTCTCATACGATTTTGGTGTATATGTGTTTGTTCAAGCCCAAGTACTTTCCTTGTTAGTGTCGAATTAAATACCACGCTTCTAAAATGACTGGACATCAACAGACATGTTCCTCTAATTTCTTCTGCCCAACCTGTCATATTTTCCGTCATTTTTCTAAATCAATCAAGGCTACTACGAGGGAACACCGTTGCAGTTTCCTTGTGACCAAGTCGACCACGTAGTTTGCTTACACGCTTCCTCGGTTCCTTGATGCAGGAGACGAAGTGCCTCTTTCGTCAGTGAAAGGACAAATTGGAAGTGAAAATAATGAGGGAAGAGAGAGAAGAGTTGAGCATGCCACCGACGTCATTACAGAACGTCATTACAGACGTCATTACACGACCCCAAAGACAAGCATGGGGGAAGGAAATCCTGTAATTCGTCAGAGGCATCACGAGACACACAAAACCGGATTTTGAGACTGAAATATTAAACGCATTCCCCATCAAAGTGAGTGCAATGCTCTCACCATTGTGCGACATCACTGAGCATAACAAAAACAAAGATTACGCTCTTATTACCTTGATTTTACCGCTAGTACTGACAGTATTTTTGTTTACCTTTTGGCACATTACTGTGTTACAAAACCAGACCAAATTTCAGTCTTTATGCGAACAGATCTTCATGTGTTGATAACGCATGAAAATGTCGTTCTTACAATACAAACGTGGCCGATTTGGTTCAGCCATAAAAATAACTGTAAACAACAACAACAAATTATAAATATTCAGTCACCGACTCTTTAAAAATCCTCTTATGTGATTGCTAATGATCCTCTCAAGTTTAGAAATTATGCGCTAGAAAGAACATGAAAATAAGAGCGGGTACTGGTCACTTCAATGGTCTTCTTCTACCTTTTGCAAACCACTTGCTTTTGAGGAGTTTTTACTTCACATTACCTGTGAATGTAACGGCTCGATTTGAATATTTGGCCCAGTCGCATACACAATTTTGTCCATAGATCAAATTTTGGACCGCAATATGACTACAATAGCTTACAGAATTTTGCCTTGCTACATTGGTAAGTACAGTCATGTATAGTGAGCATACCAAAAGTTATTTAGATATTTCAACAAGGGCTGTAGGCTACTTTGTAAAATTCTTTCAGATACGTAACCGCTATGTCAGTATTGAAAAATCCGCGACGTTTCGGCGACTATTGGAAGCGGCTTACCGCTTTCGGCAAATTTATGTTGGCTTCTTCAAGTCTAGTTACTGGGCTGGTGGCAATCGGCTATGATGTTACTTCTTTGCCATCGTTACATAATTATCTTCAAGTAAACTTGATAAGTTCAACTTCAGATAAAAAAGGGCTTAACATAATTATATGCACGTTCAAGTTATCCTTATTTCGATATTTACTTACTTCATATTTACGCATACCTGCCAATCTCCTAAATGTCAAAATCAGGACATCCAGTTTAGAAAATCGGAACATTCTTCCAAAAATCAGTAACCCAAATGTTCATTACATACTTCTTATTCGTAGCCTGTCAAGTTAATTTGATTGTTTTTCGATTAAAACAAAAGCACACAGCTGTATTTTTGTGCTTTACTGCTATCTGGGAACATTTTAAGGAACAAGTGACCCGTTTGATCGTCGCATTTAATTCGTAAATTATTCTCTAAAATAAACTTTCTAAATAAGCAATCGGCTTGTTTCACACGATCTCATTCACACTCATCAGCAAATTTCAGTTTTGTATTATTATACAATTCTCATTTTCTCTCTGCTTCTTTACTTCACGTGTTTCGATGCAGCACTTTTTTCACCATCTGATATGGGAATAACACATAAAAAATGCAAACAACTGACCTTTCCTAGATTCGTTAATGCACAGAAATGTTTCCGAAAATTGATTAAAAAAACAGTTACATTTTTTACATACCACCTAACTGAAATACGAAGATCACGTAAAATAGTTGGTTATGGGAAAGTTGCCTTTCCGCAATTCGCGTATGAATTAGACACACCTATCCACTATAAAGGTTACCATCGAAAAAATATAAATAAATAAATAAATAAAAAAAAAAATAATAAAAACACTTAAGCGACGTCACTTACGCACTACGACAAAAATATACGTTCTAACAGAGCACAACGCCGAATCAGTGTGTGTGTATCTGCAAATGCGAGGGAAAGAGCAGAAATAACCGATGTGCAAGTTGCGAATTTGCATATGTACAACGATTAAAATGCTAAATGAGCAAAGGACTTTCGATCACTAGCCAAAAAATGAGGGTCTTTAAAACGTATCTTAGGTTTCAGCATAAAAGCTAAAAATGGGGAAAAGAAGTGTCAAAATCAGGAGCCGGAAGAAAAAGGGAGAAATCTAGAGATTCGCACCTAAATCGGGAGAGTAGGCAGGTATATTTATTACATTCTATAATGATGACTTAGATAAACCGGAACTACTAATGTCAACATTTGTGTCGTGTTATGACTAAGGCCTGACTGCTACACTGAAGTCAGATATACGAGTTATTCCCGAAACGTCCGGACGTTTTATCAATTTTCAGTGCTCTGATGAAACCAGATGAATTTTACTGGCAGTGTCAGCGATCGCAAAAGCCTATACTTACACATAAAAGAATTTTTATAGAATTATTACGGTAATGGTAATGTGCTCCCAGTTAACTGTAGTGCTACATGCATCATAACATATCGAATAAATAATATTTCTGTAAAACAAAGCACTGCGTTTCTGCCAGCAACAAAATCTATTTTGATTTCCGAAGAGTGTCTCAATCGTTACCACACTAATTCAGGTGAACTGCAACGTCACAATGTGAATGTGTACATTGTCTACTAAAATGTGATACGTTTCAGATATCGTTATCGTATATTCAACTGTTGAGTTCAAATTGGCATAAATCGTTTAAATTGAGTAATGTCCGATAACGAGAATTATGATAATATTTAAATGTAAATTCGTGTAATCTATATAAGAGTAAGTCTCATCGTTAGAGATTATGTATGCCTGCAGAATATGTGGCGTACACGCAGCCAAAGTGTGAGGAACTCTTTGAAGTGTAATCCAACATAAACCACAAAACCCTTCCTTAGCTTCATCAACAGTGACAAATACTTAACATTGCCTGATGAAGAAAGCAATGTATACTTTATTAGTAATTATTATTATTGTTTGAAAAAAGCTCGTAGGACGAGGTTGATGGCCAAGATAGCAACTTTCTTTTAAAATTCATTACTTGTTGGTTACTAATTTCGATGAATCTTAGCCATTGTCTCCAAATCCGTTTAAATATAGAAGTACGAAGTGTCCAATTTCCTTATCAACCACTTGTCCAAAGTTTTAACTTATATGTCCATCTTCGTTGTCAATCACTTGTATAAAGTTGCAAAATATATGTATTTAAAAGTATTTGTACGTTACTATGTTGTACAAGTGGCTGAGCACAGACATGAACACTTTGTATTTCCTCTAATAGTCCTGTATAAGCAGTTGGAAATTATATGACTGTAGGAGGTATTTATGAGATAACACGTCGTCAGAATTGAGCTCCGTGAAACGTTGCTAAAATGGACAAAGAGTGTCTTTTCAGGTCTATTTTCGTGGATCGTAAGACTAATTTTAAAATAAACACCCAAACGACACAAAAACTAAATATCCAATTATTTTCATGACATTTTAAACAATTAAAGAAGTAACAATTAAGTTCTAAATTTAAGTTATATCTAATGATAGGTAAATTTTTTAATTTTAATGTTTTTAGGGAACGATATTTTTACGTTATGCCCACTGAAAGTAATTTCTTCATGCAAGAGTATTACTTGAAACTGGTCTTGTTTTAAGTGATTTCCGGGAATTTGTGGATAAATTTCTTTTGTGGAGGGAAGTCGTATGAAGCTAAAACTGTCAGTATCTAATAAAGATTCCTGATGAAGCCATGATTCTCCTTTGATAACTTTCGTGAATCAAACAATCTGGTTTAGTATCAAAATAAATGGATAGTAACGGGTGCTTACAAATATAAATAATAAAGATTTGAACGAATTAATTGGATTCACATTTACTTACTTATGTCACCAAGCAGCTTCTACTTTGGCAAAATAAATAATAAATAAAATAAATAAATAAATAGAAAGAACCGTTGCATAGAAAGCTATTCATTAGCACATAAAACTATCAAACATCAATCGTGATACAGGAAGTATGAATAACACCAAGACTAAAAAATACGTACCAAGGATCTCAAGGACTTTAACTGTAAGAAATACATTTCTTATTGCACAAAATATTGTCTGCCACATTTATTAACATTCCTTTCACCACTTTCAAAACCCTTACTCAGTAAAGAATGTGGCCATAAAAATTGCAGTCTTATATTACATACAATTTTATGATACTGCTAACTGCTGTGTAGTTGCTGCAGTTTTATACATATGAAATGCTGCGTTTATTACATTTTTATTGATTGCTCTGCCGATTTAGAGCTTAGCTCAAGTGGTTCCTATAAACAAGTTGTTTGCAGTACGTGGCTCTATAAATGATTCATAAAAATGTAATATTAGGCCTTATTTACGTAATAGGATACTAAAAATTATTCATTATCAAATCGCTTCCACTGTCAGAGGTGAGAAGTTATATTATTGACAGAGATATTATATGCCTTGCAATTTTATCTTTGTTGTAAATCGCTCTGTACCTTACGATAAATTTATATCTGTCTTTTGCTCTGAATGGTCCCTGATGGATAAGATTTTCGTTAAAGGGTTTTCCTTTTTAATTTATTAAACTAAGGTACTTTTTATGATTTCGTTCGCACCATTGAAGATCATATATTCAAGAATGGTTACTTTCATTTTTATATGTTGTTGCAGGCAATGTATCATACGTGATACATCAAGTTGCTGATGAAACAAAATTATAAGTGGGAGAAAATTGTTACTTTCCCTTATTAAAACGACATTCTTCTTCGTGCCATAAAATTGGCAAAAAAGTTGCAGATTGTCTTAATAGGTATGCCTGTTAAAAAGTTTTTTACGAAAAAAAAATTTTTTAACTACAATTTAATTTTTAGAAAATCTAATCGTATTACAAGATATTATTGTGAAATATGAAGTAAAGCTGGTATCTCATTACATTCAAATGACATATCTTTTGTTATATTTGGAGAGAGCATTACTCTGTACACCGAGTTCTTTTCTTTCACAGCTATTTATGGCATCTGCAAAGCACATTTATATATTTTCGCCATTGCTAGTATTGGATGAAGTGATCTTGTCCTCTTCCCTTTCTTCAAAATCAGTTACCAAATTATGTAAATGTATTTAACCCAACTACTGTGGTCATGAGACCTTAGGCTTATAAACTACCTGAACGAAACTACACTAAGGAAAATAAACCCAACCGTGCCCGGGGAGGACTCGAACCTCCGGCGGGAACGGTCGTCCAGTTCCTGGCATAGTGCCTAGAGATGCGCGCCCATTCCCACACGATTCCCTTTCTTCACTTTCTTCCTTATGTGCGTATCTAATGTCGTAACAATGACCGACTGTATCATACTGTTGTGGGGGTATTACGAGGGCTATCCACAAAGTACGTTTTCGTTTGTGTCCGTTAGGGGCGGGGCTAGCGAGGGCATCTTGGTGTCATGGCGTTCCGCCGCTCAGTCGGCATCCTGCCGTGCTAGTGAGAGGTTCGCACTACTCCGTTGAGTTACTGTGACAGTTTGAAATGTCATCGTTAATTGAAAATGCCGCGAAGTGTGAAGTGCGTACTGTAATAAGGTTTCTGACTCCAAAAAACTGTACACCGATAGAAATCTATCGGCAGCTTTCTGAAGTGTATGGGGACAACATAATCTGAAGGTGGAGTGCGTCAATGGGTCATAAAATTTAAAAATGGCCGAACTAACGTTTACGACGAAGAGCGAAGTGGAAGACCCAGCATAGTGACTGCCGAACTTGTCGAAAAAGTCGATGCCACAGTCCGTGAAAACCGTAATTTCACAATAACGGAAGTCTGTATGAGTTTTCCACAAATTTCACGAAGTTTATTGCACGAAATCATTACTGAAAAGCTTGGTTACGACAAGTTTTGTGCAAGATGGATAGCAAAAATCTTGACAGAGATTCACAAAAATCAGCGAATGGCTCTCGTTACTGGTGACGAAACATGGGTTAAGCAAGTGAACTGCGAGACAAAATTGCAGTCATTGCAGTGGGGGCACACAAATTCCCCCCCCCTCCCCCCGCAAAACCCAACAAATGCATGCGGACAATGTCAGCAAGGAAGGTGATGGCGACTGTCTTTTGGGGCAGAAAAGGTGTGATTTCTTGGAAAGAGGCACTACAATAAACGTTCAAAGGTACTGCCAAACTCTGCACAACCTCAGAAGAGCAATACAAAACAAGCGCACGGGAAAGTTGGGCTCAAAGATCTTGCTGATTCACGACAACGCCCGGGCCCACACGGCAAATGCCACTCGTGAAGTTCTCGAATCTTTTAAGTGGGAGTTGTTTCCTCATCCGCCGTACAGTTCCAACATGGCACCGAGCGACTTCCACTTATTTCCAGCAATGAAGAAGTGGTTGGCTACGCAGCGTTTTGATGACGACGCACAGCTTCAAGAAGAGGTAACCACGTGGTTGAAGGCGCAGGCGGCCGAATTTTACGACGAAGGAATTTCCAAGCTCGTCCATCGCTACGATAAGTAGCAATTATGTAGAAAAGTAGTATTTTAAACGTGTCCATAAAAAATATTTTTGTAAGAAAATGTCCTTAATTGTGCCTCCTGTTTTGTGTCGAGTAACTTGCTTCCAAGAAAATGTATAATATCGCTTCTACTGTGTGTATCGATATGTGTACTTAACTCTGTGAAGTTTCATCTTTGGCAAAGGTCATGTATTGCATAGCATTGAAGCTCGCGCTGAGAGAGAGAAGCACTTGTGGTTCAGCTCACTTAGAGAGCGGTTGAGTTGTGTGTATGGCTCCGATATAGAGCAGAGGCTGCTGTGCCAACAAGTCGATTTCATTGTATTTGGAATATATATTGTATTGTATTGTAACACAGCTGGAATGAAGGTAATTGCATTTGATGTCATTAGGAAGAAGTTGTGTTATGTAGGTAGTGTAATGCTGATTATTAATAATAAGTAACAAAGTTGACCTTTCTTTCCTGTTTCATTTACGTAGTTAGAAGATTGACCTACTTCCTTCATTTGATAATTAGTTATTAGTGGATTTAAAGTGCAGTATTGATTTTGATAATATTGTTGAACAGATCTCGTTATTGGTGGCATAGTGATAGTTAATTGACTATGATACCAAATTTCAATAATCAGAAACTGATCTGCATAAAATTCTCACAGTCAAACATTAAGAAAGTGGTTTGTGGTTTTTTAATATCTTTCATGCAGTCAAAATTTTTGAGTATAGTCAGTGTCTGTTTCAAATGGTGACTTGCCACAGTTGTTTCGTGTTTAAAATATCCGTTGCGCACATAATCAGTTTAATACACTGTTTCTTATTTAATAGCATATACATCAATATCAGGGCCATAATTAAACCAAATTGCTGTGTTAATGAACAATTTGTTGTCTGATTTAACGATAGGTTCAACATCCACAACACACACACAGCTTTTATATTTAAGTGTGGCTTTCATCTGTATATAATAAAAAAATTTCCAATACTTTATTTATTTTTAATTCCAAAACGTAATGTACTTTGTGGATAGCTCTCGTATTTATTTGCCATGCGTAGATATCCTTTAACAGGAAGTTCCCACAACTTTAATACCGCATTAGAAATTTATTAAAATTAAGTGAATACTGAACTTGTTGTAGAAGTACAGTGATGGCTGATAAAGTTAATATCCTGGGTCTCTAGTTCGAAGTCCTTGCTGTCCGCTACAGTTACTAAGTATCGATAAGTCTTGAAGAACTGTCGGGAGGTGCAGAAGTCTACTTGCTGCATCGTAGCACTGGTGAATGGGAGCACTCACTTGACTACCACTCTCCTGAACACCAGGCGCGTTCTGTACACAGGCCGCATGCGCCGAGTACTTAATTATGCATCTGCCAATCAGGATTCGCATTTCCGATTGAGGTCGCATTGTGCGGGCTCTTGCAGGAATTGTAGGAGATCGTAGTGTCTGCTGTCATCATTACCGCGGTCCTATCGACATGGTACAGCCATAGTGGTCTTTTGTTACCTCCAATATGCGACAACTACAAATAAATTTAAAAGATATAATTTTTCGCAATGAAAATCGTCTTCCACGTAACTTGTTCTATAGAATTACGGATGGTTTAATAGTAATATTCGAAAAATGTTGAGAAGGCTATAGCAGTTACTCTCTCTGTTCAAAAAAAGGTCAAGCCAATCAAATCAGACAAATGTTAGTATAGATTCGCGCATCTATAAAAATAGCAATGCGCGTAGCATAAATAATTAGCAAAAGAACTTGTCGAGAGCCCGAAAAAATTATGGTCCTATGTAAAATACATAAGGGGATCAAAGGTCGCTATCCAATCACTCGTTGATCATTCTGAAGTGGTGGAAGAAGGCAGAAAAATGTAGGCCGAAGTTTTAAATGAAACATTTAACAAATCATCCACGCGGGAGGACCATGCAAACATACCTTCATCTGATGCATTAACCCCCAAAAGGGAGACATAGTATAAGACACAGCTGGTGTACAGAAGCAGCTGAGAGAGATAAAATAAACAAGTCGGCAGACCCAATCCGGTTTTACAAAGAGTAGTCCGCGGCATTGGCCCCTTGCATTTATCGCGAATCTTTGATCCAGCGCAAACTTCCAAGCGACTGGAAAAAGGTCCAGGTAGAAAAAGGCAAAAGAACGGACCCACGAAATTACAGACCTACACCATGAACATCATTTTGCTGTAGAATTCTTGAACATATTCTCAGTTCTAATATAGTAGGTTACCTTGAGACGGTAAAACTTCTGTGCATGCATGAGCACGACCTTAGGAAGCATCAATTGGGCGAAACCCAGCTTACCATGTTTTCTCATAACATATTAAGTGCTACTGATGAAGGTCAACAGGTGGATTGCATATTTCTCGATTTGCGAAAGGCGTTTGACACTGTACCGTATTACAAACTACTAAAGAAGGTAGCGTGAAGACTACTTAAGTAACAGAGCCCAGTACTATGTCCTCGATGGTGAGTGTTCATCAGAGACTAGGAAATCGTCAGGGGTGCCTCAGGAAAGTGTGATTGGACCGCTATTATTTTGTATCTATCTAAATAAACTGACAAACAGAGTCGATTGCAATCTGCGGCTGTTTGCTGATGATGCTGTGCTGTACAATAGGGTGTAGTCATTTTATGTCTGTTGTAGGATGCAGGACGATTTGGAACAAATTTCTAGGTGGTGTGATGAATGGCAACGTGAGGTGATGCAGATGAGTAGGAGAAACAATCCGGTAATGTTCGAATACAGCATTAATAGTGTGCTGTTTGACAGATTCACGTCAAATATATAGGCACAGCCACATGAAATGGAACGAGCATATAAGGGCAGTCGTGAGGAAAGCGAATGGTCGACTTCGGTTTATTGGGAGAATTTTGGGAAGGTGTGATTCGTATGTGAAGTAGACGGCATATTAAGCGCTTGTAAGTTTAGGGACTGATGACCCCGTAGTTAAGTCCCATAAGCTATACAAACATTTGAAACATTTGAAAACGGTCGTGTCACTCTTCGCTGGGGCAACCCTGGAGATACTATATTCTATGATGAATACTGGCCATCGAGGACAACGTACTGGCTTCCATTACATGAGTAGTCTTCGAGTCACCAACACATTTTGGTAACTATTTCATAAGGTCGTACATTCTGTACAGTCTGAGAGCGGTACAGTGTCAAACGCCTTTTTGACATTCGAGAAATAGGCAGTCTGTCTGTTTCCCTTCATCCATAGCAAGCAAGATGTCATGAGAGAAAAGGGCAAGATGGGTTTCCCACGATCGATGCTTCCCAAAGCCGTGCTGATGCATGAAGATTTTCCGTCTCAAGGAAATTTAGTATACTACAGCTGAGAACAGTAATCCTACAGTAGAATTCTCGAGAATTGAGCCAGCAAAATATCGTATCGCACATGAGATACAATTGTGAGCAATATGTAATAATCTCACCTGATCGCCTTTCATGAGGTGTGTAGCAGCTGAATAACAGTCGGTGCGAGGCGCCTCGTGCGGCAGAAATTGCAACTTCCAGCGACACATTCTAACCTGTTTCATTCCGTAAGGCGCCGAGACTGTTAGAGCATGCTAGCGGGGTGTCTATATCTTCACATCTTTGCCAAATTTAGTTAAAGTGTCATAAATTGCACCTGACAAGGTTTTTTCTGAAGGATTGGCCGGCCGCGGCGGCTGAGGGGACTGCGGCGCGCCAGTCACGGTCTGCACGGCCACTACGGTCGGGGGATCCAATCCCCACTCGGGCATGGATATTTGTGCCGTCCTTAGTGTTAGCTAGTTCATAAGTAGTTTGTAAGTTTAGAAACTGATGACCCCGTAGTTAAGTCCCATAAGCTATACAAACATTTGAACATTATTTTTTGAAGGACTGTAATTTCGCATACGTCTCCTTACGTCCTCTCCTTCCTTAAGCCGTCGGCACACGGAGCGTGTATCTGAACGAGTGTGGCCAACGTGGCGAGTTTCTGACGTCACAACGTGCGAACCGCACGTTGGCAAGGCTTTCCTAACGTGTCGGGCAGTATCAAGAATGGTAGAACTTCCGGGTTATAAGGCCGTTGTCCATAAAACTTTCCAGTTTCACCTAACGTTTCGTCCGGAGCTGCGCCGGACTTCTTCAGAGGTCTTCTTACTTGCGTTGAGTCGCCCGAGTCGGCAAGACTCAACGCAAGTAAGAAGACCTCTGAGGATGTCCGGCGCAGCTCTGGACGAAACGTTAGGTGAAACTGGAAAGTTTTATGGACAACGGCCTTATAACCCGGAAGTTCTACCAGCAACTATGACATCCGGTCGTGAAAACCTTCATTGCAAGTATCAAGCATGCCAGATATTCTCAACGTGCGTCTGAATGGTCAGCAGTAAGGTAGGAGAACGCAACCGACGTTACACCACGTGGCTATCCGGGGTCAAGGAGGGGGGGGGGGAGGCAGCTCTTGTCGGTAGAGAGATGAAGACGCCATATTGGTCGTCCTAATTCACTGGTTTTATGTACATAACTTAGGCCTTATGAATGTGTGACATTTCAAAGCAAGTGAAAGTAACTGAATAAATTCAGAATCTCTGGAAAACATGTCATTACGGGTACCATTTGTTAGAATAAATGACTTGAAAGGTCTTATATGTGGTTAAAATTTTACGTATTACAGTAATCTGCCGTTTCAAGACAGGACGGACTGAAGATCTATCATCATTTGTTGTTTACATGATTTGTTGTTTACATCATTTATTGTGATTCATGTCAGCAACCGACATATCTACCAGTAGGGTACACAATACTTCTAAAACTTTCGTGGATTATACCGAGCTTCGTTAGTGCCCACAGCGTACGCAGCAAAGTCGTGGGATATGAAATGGAAGATGTCCCATCACACTGGTTCAAGGCTCCTCGGAAACTAATACTTATTTTTCTTTTATTCGGATTTCCTGATACATTCAAAGAGTTTCCAATAAATTTGACAGAAGTATACTGCATTATATCCGAGTTTATGTAAACATAAGTGCGCATCCTCTGAGACGTGATTTTGTTGGATTCGTTTTATGAAAAGAACAGTTTGTACCTTAGAGTGAAATACGCACTTTATAGTTTCACGTATTGTATTTTACACGTTCTTAACATTCTTCTGCTGAATAGTAACATTGATCGTGGAAGAGTGTCCTTTAAGTTTTCGTAAAAAGCGAGACTGTTGCAGTAATGTTTACCTCATGTGAAGGCCTTTTCTAATTTTATATCGCACCTGTTGATATAACACGCAACTTTTATAAGTATATAAAACACACTTACTTGTGCCATGATCGCAAGTTTTTTTATTTATTTATTTTTTATTATTATTTTTTTTTACCAGTTTCGATGAACTATGATGCAGTGGCCGAGCAGTCTGCGGCGCGCCAGTCACGTTCTGCACAGCCACTACGGTCGGGCGTTCGAATCCACCTTCGGGAATGGATATTTGTGCCATCCTTAGTGTTAGCTAGTTCATAAGTAGTTTGTAAGTTTAGGGACTTATGACCCCGTAGTTAAGTCCCATAAGCTCTACAAACATTTAAACATTTCAACATTTGATGAACTATGTCATCATCTTCAGAAAAAAATATTTTTATAACAATTTTCGACTACTTTCACTGCAGAAAGTTATATAGATTGTTAAAATATGTAAAGTCTTTGTTTGTATACAAATAAGAGAAAAGTTCACAAAACATGTATATAACCTTTGGGACTCACATAAAATTGTTACTTGTGAAAATAAAATATGAGAAGAAGAATATTATCAAACGATTAAAATTTGCATCTGCCATCTGTATCGCACATTTAAAAATTGTGTGTGTTCTTGTCACAAGTAACAAGGAGACTTACGTTCATAAGTATTTTGTTGTTACTTATGTAGGCCTATATCAGAGAACATAACGAACATATGTAGAAGCGCGGAAATAAGCGATTTAATAGATGTAAAGCAAGAACTGCACTCTTTTCATTTCGTTAACAGCATGATTCCCGAACCTTTTGCCGCCGACACTGTCGCTGGAGCGCGCTGCGGTCGCGTGTAGCTTACAGCTATGTACAAGGAAAGTATGGCGGTACTATTCCGCGCGGCTTGCCGCCTTCTGCAACTCGTGATTGCCTGACATCCAGTCACATGATTTGTTCCGCCATGTTGGTCCTATACATTGCTTCCCTGCTATAAGAAGTGTTGTGAATATTCATATGTTGGATTTGAATAATGACACAGAGTTGCGCTTCAGGATTTTTTTACAAGCCAAAGAGGAAGGTAAACGTAACAGTACTTTCATCTGAATTCAGAAACGCAGGAAGAAGGGTCGGGCTGACAAATGTCAGAGAAAACTAGGTGCCTAGAAGTGCCTCGGTTCTGTGCTGTGCTACTTTCAATCTATAATCAAAATTAATGGGTTAAAGGTTCACTGGAGGTTGGATCACCAGGCAGGTACCTATTTGTTTTTCAACTTTAATAAATTTGTGAAGAAAATTCCTGCATTATGTCGTGAGGTTAAATTATTCACGCGTCGCTGGTGTTATTTGCACGTAATTACTGAAAACACACAAAATTTGACTTTAAACTGAGTAAACTAAACAAATTCTCGTTTAGATATGAAATCAATAAACTGTTACTGAAGCAAGTTTTTCTCTTTCGTGTGCATGTGTTATTACAAGAAACAAAGAACTGAAGCAATAAAAATATTAGACAGGCAAATGTAATTGATATTTTATAGGCACTCTTAATTTCTCTGTTTTTGGTAAAAGTAATGTAGTTGGTATGCCCTTGCATTTTTCGTAGTTCATGTGAAGTTCAAATACATAATATGTACGAAAATAATCAAGAACTTGTCCGTTATCTCAATTTTTTCTTAATTTATACTCGACTCCGATGAGGACAGGTTCACGGTCTGCTTGAATATTGGGCTACGCTACACGTCAGTCTGAATTTATGGTTGAACTCTTTCGATATGGCGCCACAAACCAAACTGTTTTCTTAAAATCAGATGACAAGTACTCCATAGAACGGCAAGTCCGCGTGGACAGAACTGCGCGCAGTTCCGGCCTCTTTCCGTCGGACATAACATCCTATATATCGAGAATCAAGTGAGTTATCGTTCTGCTGTGAACCTCAAATCAAACATCGGTATCTTATCTACATATAGTCCGCAACTTTTTATGCGCTAAAATCAACCATACGCAAAGTCTACGCAATGCGATGTTTCGTCTGCGAACTCTTTTAAAGTATCCGCAGTAGTTTACTTAATTTGATACAGCATATTAACTATAACGAATAACGAATAGAAAGTAAGATCATTATCGAGCGAAAATATCACTCTATAAGATGTGAAAAAAGTAAATTTTTTCGTCGAATAGATTTCTCGACATTGGTTTGTAAATACTGTAAGCTCTCGGGACATTGTGGCTTTTAGTGTGTAATCAGCAGCGGAAGCTGGACGTTCTTTCTCTATACTGAGCTTTAATGCTGGCCGCAAGCTGAGACGCAGGTCAGTGACGTGACGTAGGGTGAGTCACAGTGAGGTTCTGCGAACCACACGACTGGCTGGAGCCGTGCACGTTGGGGCGCAGCGTGACGTGACGTGACGTGACGTGACGTGACGCAGCTGCCGCGCGGTGAGCCTGCGGGCCGCAGCCTCCTGTACGCAGTTTCCTGCTAGAGTCATAGTGACTCTGGCTGTTGATATTGTGTTTGCTAGTTCCCAGTGGAAGAAAAACTAACTCAAGCCGTGCTGTTGCTGATCATCTGTACCACTTCTTCATGTCTGTGTACCAGATGATTAGGAACATGTCACCGTCAACGACATTTTCCGTGTGTTTACAGAAATGGAGGCCTCATTGCTGAACATTCCCGAGAGAACTCCACAGCCCATCACAAATCAGCGGCCATCATATCACGAGTTGTACAATAACCATACACCCAGTTCATCCACACCACTTTACAACTCCACGCCCTTCATCATATTCGAACAGTCCATCCCAAAATTAGTAGTTTCAACTAGGCACTTCAGCTACGGCCTGAAATCGATATGAGTTTCTTACTTGTCTGAATCATTTTTGTGAAAACTGAATTTCTGGTAGTAAAAATTTGATGTAAGCAATTTTGTTTGTTATTAGAGAACTTCTGGCTGTTAGAATATTACTATGTTTATTCAATAAAGATTTTTCTATGAACGCTGAATTGTTACTCTCTGCCAACAGCGATCGTAATGTTATATTACATAATTCAGTATAGGCCATATGGGTGACGCTTTTCTTATCTTACGAACACAGCTAGTTTCTCCACAGTTCCAATCGGCCTTGACGCGTTACATCCCTCAATCTCAATTTGATTCTTGATGAGACCACACACTTCTTGGAATTAATCACGGTTTAATCTAAAATAGTTTGTGAATTTTTCATCATCAGATTCCTTGGTTAAAGCGAATTCACCATGTCTTTGTCTTCTTTTCATGTATGTACATTTTCTGCTTTTTCTTTCGTCAAAGTTATGTTTCGGGCAAAAACTCAGAATCAGAATCCGATTCTGAAGTTACACAGGGTGTCCCAGCTATCTTGTCCACCCAAAATATCTCCTGAACAGTAACAGCTGTTGGAAAACGGCTTTCACCGGTATCAATGATCAATGTACGGCTGGAGCCCATGAATGTACATATTTGGAAACATTCTAAAAGGAAAGCATTTGTGTTTTTTTAACAAAAACATGTTTTTTTTAATGGACACCCTGTATTTTTTCTTCAGCAATCCATAGCATGACAAATCACATAAACAATGGCGTTGATTGTATCCCAATATTCCAATTACATCCCGAGATATTGCGACGCAAAGTTGACGCTTGAAATACGCGAAACTGGCGGCTAGCGCTCGTCCTGAGCAGCATGAGGTTCTCGCCTGAGCCTCAGGACGAGCGCTAGCCGCGCGTTTCGCGTATTTCAAGCGTCAACTTCGCGTCGCAATATCTCGGAATGTAATTGGAATATTGCGATGTAATCAAAGCCATTATTTATGTGATTTGTCATGCTATGGACTGCTGAAGAAAAAATATAGGGTGTCCATTAAAAAAAAACACGTGTTTGTGTTAAAAAAACATATGCTTTCGTTTTAGAATGTGCCAAGTATGTACATTCATGGGCTCCACCGGTACATTGATACCGGTGAAAGTCGTTTCCCAATAGCTGTTATTGTTCCAGAGATATTTTGGGTGGACAAGATAGCTGGGACACCCTGTATATACTAACACAGCAGACGTACTCGCCATCTTTGCCACGTGCACGTGAGCCGCGTCTTCCCTCACCCCTCACCCTTATCCTGCAAACTTCGGCATGGAACTGCGATCCAACTAGCTTCGATTGTCACCGTGACACACGCTCCGTGAGAAATTTCACGTGAGTCACCCTGTGTCACGTCACGGACCTGCGTCTCATCTTGCGGCGTGCCTTAGCAAGCAACGCCGAACATTCCGTTGCCAACACTAGCAAGCCACGCCGCAGCCTTAGGTAAAATTTGTCCATTACCTCAAAACTCTAAAGGTGACGAAATTATATATATTTACTCATATCCCTAATTAGTGGAGCTCGTTGAGGCACAAGTCACGTTTGAACAAGTCGGTGTAGCTCGTTGAGGCACACGTCCCGTATGCACAAGTTACACCGTCTCCGAGCGTTCAGCCGCACGGTGGTCTCGGCACGTTGGCCGCACAAGTTCAGACTCACGCTCCGTGTGCCGACGGCTTTACTTGCAGCGGCTGAATGGGTGCCAGGCGAGCAGGAGAAGGTGAAAAAGAGAAAAACGTGCTCTCCTGTGTGTGTAAGGGGTGTCGTTTTGGCCCGGCAGCAGTTGGCGGCTCTGCTGGCCGCGGGCCCAAGTTGGTGGGCAATTGCCGGGGGCTGCCGCGCCTCCCAGGAGTGGCCGTGTAGCCGGGCCTCCTGAATTATCGATATTCAATTAGGCGGCAGCGCCAGCCAGCGCAGAGCCCAAGTCCACACGGCCGAGGGGGCGGGTGGAGCGTGATAGCACCTGCCGCGGCGGACTACTAGTACTGACTGCTCACTGCGACGAGAGGGGCCTGGGGTGTAGGGTGCTCTATAGGGGTGACAAAAGGGACCACGCCGATAGCGTTAACGGTTGACAGAACTGCAAACCAGGAGTGTTTTCTCTCCTAAAAACGGCATTAATTTGTACATCATAATATGCAAACCTGCGTTTTTAGCTTTTGAAGATTTAAAGTACGTCTAGATAGGCAATATTTTACCGAAATATTTGCACGAAATTGCATTGCCAAAAACAGTTTTCCACTGTGCCTGTAATACACAGCAATATTTCGATATTGCATTGCCAATATTGCTGATGTTGCAAGTACTTGCCGCGGTATTGCCTGGGGATTGCCGTGTTGCCCATGAAGGGTGGAGAACATTTCGTATTTCAGGACAATATGTATCTCCAGGTTGATTTGGTTAGCATTGAGGCGCTACGTTTCCCGTCGGGGGTTCGAATCCCGACTCGGGCATGGATGTCTGTGCTGTCTGTAGTATAAGTTAGTTCATAAGTAGTTTGTAAGTTTAACATTCGCTAAAGTCGCAGTTAAGACCCATAAGCTTTTTAAACATTTGAATTTGATTTTGATAGGTTCCAAAAAGGATAAAGCCAAGATCGAAATAATATAATTTTATTTTGACGACCGGTTTCGATGGTCTCTGCCATCATCTTCTGCTCAAGAAATGTTTTACACAGTCGTCATCTTTTGATGTCAACAATTCTTGTATAAAATAATTTAAAGTGCATAGATGCACTATATCATTGTAGTAATAGTTTACATATTTGTATAAGTGACAGGTGTGAAGGAATGTAAAGGATAAATTTGAAGGAGTAATTATTCAGAGATAAGAAAGAAAAAGTTTGCGGTTCTGTGAGGGATAGCAAAGTACCCTTACAAGAACCACTGAAAGGAGTGAACAGTGTCTTGAAAAGAGTTTACAAGAGCAAAACAAGGGTATTGGAGTGTACTGTGAGAAAATCAGGCAATCCTGAAGAAATTAGATTACGTAACGAGACAATAGAAGTCGCAGTTGAGCTTTTTATTTGTGTAACAAAATAACTTCTGATGGCCGAATTAATGAGATATAAAAGGCAGAATGGCTATTGGAAGAAACCTTTTCTGAATAAGCGAAATTTGTTGACATCTAAGATTAAATCTTGTAAAGTCCTTTCTTGAGGCATTTACTGGAGTGTAGTACTGTATGGTCGATAAGAAGTTCAGAGAAATAGAAGATAGAAGCTTTTGAAAATTAGTGCTACAGACGTATGTCGAAGGAACAATCTATGATATATTTTGTGATGTTGTCTGTAGAGGTTTAAAATAAAACACGCGGATGTAACAACGTGAATTTCAAGTTAATAAAAATCAGAATAAGCTGCAGAAATTAAAATTTAAAGGGGAGTAGCCAAATCCGAGCGTTAATTAGTCATGCGTAAAGAGATAGAGCGAACCTTTGTTGAGGCTTCGACAACACACGAAAATATCACCACAAATAAAACTGGCGAAAAGTTATCATTATCTACTACATTAGCCGGGTTAAGCTGTAACGAGCTGTAATCGATAACTTTGAGAGCATAATTAAATAAATCACTTTCCGCCGTAGCGAGATGCTTGGTTATCATTACGCTTTACTAACTGAAGATTCACGATCGTGTTTAAAAACTGTGATAATAGTGAAACAGATCGAAACAACATCGGACTTCGATGGAACTAAACATTGATTGCATGCTCTGAAATCCAACATTGGTCTGAATGAAATGTTCAAGGTTACGAAATTGAGCTAAAATTGGGTGCAGTCGCGAAGCGAACCGTAATAGTGGCAATGCACCTTTTTACTTTCGAATGTGGCATGCTGAAAACAATGTGAAATAATCAGTTGTTTTGAAATAAGAAATAAGGAATGTTACTTCATATAAAAAGGGCGTTTGTTACAATAAAAAATCAAGTGCTTAGCTCAGACTTACTAATAATTGCAGGGAAGAAGAAGCTACATCCGTTCAGTAGCACAGTATAGAGAGAAAAAACGAACACCACTTCCGTTCTCTCTCCAAGACAGGAAAAAATTGACCATCGAACAAAAAAGTGGGCAGAGCTATACTGTGAAGCGAGGAAGGAGAAGCTGGCTGTTAGCGTCGCAGATAATTTATGGGAATATATTCAATGTAATGATACAAAGAGCATAGCAAGGGTAAATGAAATGTACAGTAAGGAAATCAAGCGAGGCTGAAGGAATTAGGTAACGAAAGGAAGGATTAGGTAACGAAACAATAAAAGTTGTCGATATGTGTTGTTATTTGAGTAGGAAAATAACATGTGATGGCCAAATAAAAAGGATATAAGATTTAGAATGGCTACTGGATGAAAAATATTTCTGAAGAAGCGAAATTTGTTGAAATCTAATGTAAATGTTAATGTAGGCTAAATGTTAGGAAGTCCTTTCTGAAGGCATTTGTCTGGAGTGTAACATTATTTGGGACTGTAACGTGGACGATCAGGAGTTCAGAGAATAGATGATATTAGATTTTGAAATGTGGTGCTACAGACTATTGTTGAAGCATTATATAGGTTCAAATGTTCAAATGTTTGTTAAGCTTATGGGACTTAACTACGGGGTCATTAGTCCCTAAACTTACAAACTACTTATGAACGGCACAAATATCCATGCTCGAGGGGGGATTCGAACCCCCGACCGTAGTGGCCGTGCAGACCGTGACTGAAGCACCTCAGTCTCCTCGGCCACCGCGGCCGGCTATATGGGTTCATCACGCAACTAATGAGGAGGTAGAAATCGCAGAGGGAGACCGAGAGACGATTTCAGTAAGCAGATACAATTGGATATAGGTGGCCGTTCTTATGAGGAGATGAAGAGGCTTGCACAGGATAGAGTACAGTGGAGTGCTGCATTAAATCAGTCTGCGGACCGAAGACCACAACAACAAATTGCTACATGACTGGACACCTTTCTTATGATTAGAAAAGTGAAATACTGGAGCATATTACTGTTGTTTATTTTTTTTTATGAAGAGCTAGCAAACCATATATTTGATTGGTGATTCCATAAAAGAAATATTTATTGAAGTACCTCCAAATTTTATAATGAGACGTAGTGTAAAAATTTCAAAGCAATCGGCCAATAACTTTTGGAGATATATGATTAAGAACATGTACATTTTACGTAAAGTACAAATGGAAAATTTCTTTTGTTAAAAATATCAGGTACCGATAACCTGTGTAGTTTGGTCCCTTGAACGACAAAACAACCAACCATGACAATTCTAAATCTCCGAAAGATCTTCTTTCACATATTGAGTTGATGTTGGATTCGATTTTGCACACGATTTGGTACACTAACTGTGTAATAAATGGGAAACCATATAAAATGTAAATCTTTTTTTATTCGAAATCGTTAAGCTTCTGAAGCCTCTGATCGATTACTTTGAAATTTTGACATACTTTTCTATTGTAATACTGTATAACGTATCAACTGTATATCAGTAACTGTTTGAGATAACACAGAGCGGTTTTTCACAAACGAAGATTTATGTTATGTTGTTTTTATTTATTTATTTTATTTTATTATTATTTTTTTTTAAATATAGATTTAAAGCAAGCATTACACACAACAGGTAGCTTCGTGCAAGGTATATTATGAAGTGCATGTGTTTACTTTATTTAAAAAATCATAAAATAAAATTGCCTGTACCAAGTATATGTATAGACAAATCCGAAATGATCGCACAAGCCCACAGCTGAGTTATATGTGTAAGACCCGAAGATTAGGCATACTGATGTAACAACATTTCGGAGAGGGTACTCCTTTTGTATATGTAAATATTTTAGGCCATAAGCTTATATAACCAACAAGAGAAAACGTTAATGTAGAACAGTGATACCTGACAAAGTACGAAGTAAACACACGAAAAGGAAAATAATTAAGGAATTGCAGTGTCGTTTCTGGACTAAAACAGAACTACAAAATACTGTCTCACAAGAAGAGGACACCTACTTCACATCGCCGTATTAAAGTGTCCGAAGTGGGAACTCCAGATGGGCAATCGTTTAGCAAACAAAAGGAATTTTGTTACGGATTTGTCACCATATGCATCTTACCAATTGACCCTGTGACAAAGTGTTCAGGAAGTGGTGTTTGTCTCCGCGGTAAGCGATCGTATTTGTATTTAAAGATTAGCGAGTTCGACTTCGCGCGGCCGTAACTATTTTTGTGTTCCTTGAAATACGAAAACTACTGACGTCTGAATTAACGGCAACATCAAACCCAGATGAAGGTCACTGTAACGTTGGCCGAAACGTAGATTATTTAAGTAATAGCCTTATACCATGACGCGGTACAATACCCAGAATGTCATCATACAGTTTATTTTGGACTGCGAATTAAAAATCAGTAGCCGAGTAAGCGACAAAATATATAAATGTTGTCAACATTTCTTCAAAATCTTGTAAACTGACAATAGACGTGTAAAAAAATGTGTCACTGTTGTGATGAAGCCTTACTTGCTAGGGAATAAAAGTGTTCTGCTGATTGACTCGTTGGGAGGACAAACAAATCCATAATCATACGACGAAGTGTTCCAAGATGAAGACGTATTGTGAACGTGCATTATCAAAGTAATCCCTCCCCCTCCCCCCCCCCCCCAAAAAAATATATGCCGCTATTGCAACCCCTTTTGTCGTAAGGTAAAAAATGTAATAAGAAAAATCCAAATTTCACCTACCTCTTCTACTACATCACTAGATATCCTCGCAAGTATTCAGTGGCATGCCACGCTATGCGTTGTTCGCTGCTGGACTGTGCGATAAAAATGGCTGTTTTTAGAATGTCAATCAAGTTTGTTTTTCTACGGACATTAAAAAAAACCACGTCACTGCAAAAAGGCGGCGTTTTTAATATTCGCACGATGGGGTCAAAATTATTGCTTCCCCTGTTTCTTCGATGAATATTGTCCCACCACCAGAAGTTATCTGACTGCCGGCGTGGCGCAATGTATAGCGTCACGGATTGCGGTGCTGAAGGTCGCTTGTTCAGTCCCCTTCACCGACAAAAATTTTTTGCTTCGTATTTACCATTTCCAGAATGTTCTACGTATTTCGTATGTTAAAACTAGTATCAGAGGTAATGTTATGTAGCGACATTCTCCACACAATGACAACTGTACACCATCCCCAGACAAATGGTCTTACAGAACGTTTTAACAAGACCTTAGCAGATACGCTGTCGATGTTGAGCAGAAGGAATGGTATGCAATACTGCCAGTCGTGACAATTGCTTATAATACCGCAAGAAAAGACACCAAAGGCTTCACGCCGGTTTTCTTGCTCCATGCCCGTGAAGCTGAGACAATGGATATGCTGTTTCTGTTCCACTCGGACGACACTCGGGATGACTATGTGAAACAGCTCATCACCAGTATCAAAGAAGCAAGACAGCTGGCTCTCATACGGACATTTGACGCCCAGGAGAAGGACCGTCAGCGGTATTACGAAAAGCACCGACCTATTGTGTACGGCCCTGGAGATCTGGTATGGATTTTTACCCCTGTACGGAAAGTTGTACTATCAGACAACTTATTGAAGCGATACTTTGGTCCGTATCGTGTCATACGTTGCCTGTCAGACGTCACATACAAATTCGAGGATTATGAGCCGTCGTCGAAACGATAAAAACGGAGAGTCGTTGATCACGTCTTTCGCACGAAGTCTTACTACGAGCCTTGAGATCAGATAGGCGGAAATGGCTTCTTGTTCAAGGACTCTCAGGACAGGAACGTCTGTTGTCAGTAATAGTGCAGAAGGGAAGGATTCTCCAGAACTGTCATAAAGAGGACCCATGACATGATCAAGATTCAGGACATTGCAGCTGCCGGTCGCGGTGGCCGAGGGGACTGCGGCGCGCTTGTCGCGGTCTGCATGGCCACTACGGTCGGGGGTTCGTATCCCCCCTCGGGCATGGATATTTGTGCCTTCCTTAGTCTTAGCTAGTTCCTAAGTAGTTTGTAGGTTTAGGGACTGATGACCCCGTAATTAAGTCCCATAAGCTCTACGAACATTTTGATTTGACATTGCAGCTGGCTCCAAAGGGAACCGAATATCGGGCCGCTGTATTTTTAAGAGAGGGAGCAATGCCCCAAGACCACAATGCCGGCGTGGCGCAATGGATAGCGTCACATATTGCGGTGCTGAATGTTGCGGGTTCAATCCCGTCCGCTGGCAAAAATCTATGTTTATGTATATATCACTTCCAGAATGTTCTACATGTTTCTTATGTTCACTTGTAACTTCTACATGTTTCTTATGTTAACTATTCTTCTAATTTCTGGTACTTTTGTCTGTGTATAAATAGCCTGGAAGGCAGTCACTGCTGCGTGTATGTTTCAGTTCACAATAAACCTTTCAAGTTAAACCTGCATACATTTCAACGCGACAATATCACCCAAGTACATGTAACTAGCCAATTGCAAAAGAACGGAAATGTCGATTTACATCAGCAGCGTCCCGTATACTCGTTAACTACAATCCCTTTTGAAATGTTTGCAGTCCCGTATTTTATCTCGTGCCTATACTTTTTGTGCTTATATAAATTAACAAAGGAACCTATACTATGTTGCGGTTACTTGTGACGTCAGTAGAATACACATTGCCAAGGAGGAAAAAAATATTTGCCGCTAGGCAGAGTAGAGCCCGCGACCCTTTCAAGGTTAGTGTGCTTTAGATTAGCCGTTAGTTTCATAGATCCATATTCAGGTGATACTCGTAGATCTGGAACATGTCAATATAGATTTTTTTTTACTTTTATATATATATATATATATATATATATATATATATATATATATACTGACATACAATATTCATTTGGTTCTATTCAAAAATTCAGCAATGGAGTAAAAGGAGTTAGCCAGTAGTAAATCTTTCAGACTCGTCTTAAATTTATATTTATTTGGAACAAATTTTTTATGGTTACTGGTTAATTATTGAAAATGTGTGATCCCGAGTAGTGGATCCATTTTTGAAGTTAAGTTCTTTTATGTCCTTGTGTATATCGTTTTTATTCCTAGTTCTGTATGCATGTCCTAAGCTATTCGTTAGGAAAAGGGATATATTATGTACGGTTAATTTCATTAAGTAATAAATATAGTAGTTAGCACGCCCAGTTCTTTGAAGAGGCTTCTGCAGGATTGTAAATTTACTCTACCACTAATACGTATGTACTTTTGGATTTTGTCAAAGTTTGCTCGATTTGAAGAGTACCCCAAAATATTACACCATATGACACTATTGAGTGAAAGTAAGCAAAGTATGCAACCTTATTTTTAAGTCACCTACGTCTTATAATACTCCACTTGCAAATACAGGTTTGTTAAGGTGTTTCCGCAGTTCTGTGGTGTGCTCCTACCAACTGAATTTATTCTCCAGTTGTTATCGCAGCAATTCAACACCGCCAATCTCTTTTATCTGCTCTTCTTTATACTTTATGCATATGCTGGATGGAAACTTGTATGTTCTGTTCATGTGTGAGTGTTTTTAAAGTTTAAAATCAACGAGTTGGCTTTAAACTATTTATTAATATCCATGGAAATGTCGTTAGCATTCCTTTCTAGAATTCTGCCCGGAATGATGTTTATTTCAATACTTGTACCATATGAAAAATATAAAAAAAAACCTCAGCTTCTGGCGGTGTAACTGAAGAGAGATTATTGATAAAAAAGTAATGGGTCCAAGATGGATCGATGTGGGATACCATATGTAAATCCTTCCTTATGTGATGACTGATGGCTTAATTCAATAGCCCCTTGCAATGATGCCGTTTTCTTTCCTGTTAGTCAAGTATCACTTGAACCATTGTGCATCATTGTTCGTGACACCATAGAATCCTAATCTATATCTATAAATATGAATGTCTGTTCGGTGTAAGTTTATCACTCCGAACCACAACACATAAAGAGCTAAAAATTTGTACAGTTACTAATGTCTACCCGAAGAAGGCTTTATGCAAGGTTTTTTGTAATCAGTTATACGCTTATCACGTCCGAACGACACGACGCAGAGACTTGAATATTTGTACAGTTACTAATTTATACCTGAGGGAGGTTTTAGGCACTGTTTTACAGCGATCTTATATATATTTAGTAATTTGAAGAATATAACGCGAAATGCTGAACAATTAGTACACTTTGAAAATTATATTTACTCTTTGAAAATGGTGTTATTGGTTGCATTGTTTCTTGAGGGTTGATAATGATAAAAGGTTGGAGTATATTGGGATGGAAAGTTATCGGTGTATATAAAATTCTACGCGCGCGCACGCGCGCGCGCGCGTGTGTGTGTGTGTGTGGGTTAATATTTCGCTCTGCAGCGAAAACTACAGAACGCAAACGAATGGTCTGTGTGTAATTGTCTCCCGTTGTAGACTATAGCAGTTCCATGCAGATAGCTATAAGAGGGTGGAAGGTATGGTGGTTCAAAGTCGTCAAATTATTAAAAAAAATTCGGACAAGGCCAGCGTTGACGTTTGCGACTCTACAGCAAGGAGGCTACATACAGCGAAACGTGATGCCACAGGTCATATCTTTGGTCTATGCGTGCTCCAATATCTGGAGCTCTTTCTCTATAAGGATTACCATATTCGTATAAGGAAATATAAGAATAAATAAATAAAGCAGTAAAAAAGAAATTTCTTTTAATACATCTCTTTACAAAAAAACGATTTGACGTTTCGCAAATTACATTAAGTGATTGATCTGTGATATTATTACAATCATTATGGTTGAATTTCGTGAATGGATTCTTCAAAACGAGTACATTTTTACGTGTGATTTGATCTACACTACTTACTTCCCTGATAAACGGTAAGTGCATAGACTTCTGCATCTGATAGGCACAGTTTTCAGTTTGTTTCTAAAGAAGGTATTGTATTTCATTTCATCCTTCAAAACCAGTCTCATAGCACACTATTGAAAGATAGCTTATCTTAATCAACCAACACGTGACCTTGTCAATGCTTGTCAATCTGGAGTTCGCACTTGGGGCACTTTCATGTCAACCACGACCTAAGTGTACCATAAATTACGAATTCGGCAATGACTAGTGCGGGTCATCTCCTTGTCATTTAATGTTTATTCTACAATGTGCAGGGAAATATGTGGTGTCTGGGGGGAGGAAGGGGGAGTGGGAAGGGCAGTAACCTTCCCACTCAGATGCTGCTCGCGTAGTGTCAACAGCCGCGCAGGAGACATCAAAACATTACGCCAGAGGAAACTGTAAAACACCCCCCTCGGAGTGGAGCTTTTAGACGTGCGTCGCTTCACGCGTGGCCCTCTGGTGCAGCGGCTGTCTGCTGGCGGTCGTCAAAGGGAGCGCAGCGCAGAGCTACGTGTGTGGTGCGCTAGTGTGGCGTTCCCCAGGGTAGTGCGCGCCCCGGAGTCAGAGCAGAGCGCGGGGTCGCTGGCCGGTCAGCAGAGGCACTGGCCGGCACCCAGGGGGCAGATCAGACCAGCGCCGCAAAAGCACCCGCCGCCGCGCACCGCCGCCGCAGGCAGCCAGCAGCGACAGCGGGCCCTGCGCTCTCCCTCCCACCTATCAAACTGACTGCCTACACCGACAGCTGTGCCAGTCTCGTCAGATACACCATGTTTACTGGCTGTCATAAAGGGGTGTATACAGCATGCTCCATTGATAGTGACCGGGCCAAATAACTCACGAAATAAACATCAAACGAAAAAACGACAAAGAGCAAAACTTTTCTAGCTTGAAGGGGGAAAACAGATGGCGTTATAGCTGGCCCGCTAGATGGCGCTGCCATAGGTCAAACGGATATCAAGTGCTTTTTTTTTTAAATAGGTACCCCCATTTTTTATTAAATATTCTTCTAGTACGCAAATAAATACGAATGTTTTATTTGGAACACTTTTATCGCTTTGCGATAGATATTCGCAAACATATTGCTCACATAATGAAACTTTCACTCTGCAGCGGCGTTTACGCTGGTATGAAACTTCCTGGCAGATTAAAATTTTGTGTCGGAACCGGGACTCGAAACTGGGACCTTTGCCTTTCGCGACCAAGCGCTCTACCGACTGAGCTATCCCGACACGACACACGATGCCGCCTCACATCTTTACTTCCGCCAGTACCTCACCTCCTACTTTCCAAACTTCCCAGAAGCTCTCCTGAGAACCTTGCAGGACTAGCCCTCCTGGAAGAAAGGATATGGTGGAGACATGGCTTAGCCACAGCCTAAGGGATGTTTCCAGAATGAAACTTTCACTCTGTTGCGGAGTGTGCGCTGATATGAAACTTCCTGGCAGATTAAGTTCGGAAAGTAGGAGGCGAGGTACTGGCGGAAGTAGAGTTGTGAGGCGGCATTGTGAGTCGTGTCGGGATAGCACAGTCGGTAGAGCGCTTGCCCTGGAAAGGCAAAGGTCCCAGATTCGAGTCCCGGTTCCGGCACACAATTTTAATCGGCCAGGAAGTTTCAGGCACCCACATTTTTATTAAATATTCGTCTAGTACCTAAATAAATACGAATGTTTTATTTGGAACACTTTTGTAGCTTTATGTTAGATGGTGCTGTAATATTCACAAAAATATTGCTCACATATTTAGATGAACGGTGGGTAACAGGTAGGTTTTTTAAATTAAAACACAGAGCGTAGGTACGTTTGAGCTTTATTTCTGTTTTTCCAATGTGATACGTGTACTTTTGCGAAATTATCATACATTATGATAACCCATGCTGTTACTACGGCATTACCTGTAATTGTCTCGTGACTTTAATAAATACTCAAAATGATGTCCTTCAACTTCCATGCATTTGGCAATATGTGTAACGAAATTCCTCTCAACAGCGAGTAATTCGCCTTCAGTAATATTCTCACATGCATTGACAATGCGCTGAGACATGTTTTCAGGCGTTGTCGGTGAATCATGATAACAAGTATAATTCATTTTCCCCACAGATAGAAATCCGCGGATGTAAGATCCGGTGAATGTGCGGGCCATGGTATGGTGCTTTTACGACCAATCAACCTGTCATTGAACATTCCATTTGATACCGCTTCAACTGCACGTGAGGCTTGTGCCAGACATCCCTCATTTTAAAAGTACATGTCATGCAGTGGAACAATCTGTAGTAAAATCGGTAGAACATTACGTAAGAAATCTGCATACATTGCACCATTTGGTTGCCATCAATAAAAAAGGGACCAATTGTCCATCCTCCCATAATGCCGCACCATACATTAACCCACAAAGGTCGCTGATATTCCACTTGTCGCAGCCATTGTGGATTTTCCGTTGCCCAATAGTGCATATCATGCCGTTCAGAGTCTTCACCATGCAAATCCTGGTGCACTGAAATATGGTACGTGTGAAATTTAGTTGATGTAAAATTCGCAACACCGACATTTTTTAGATCCCCGATTCTCACTCAATTGGTCTGCTACTGATGTGCGTATTAGCCGCAACTGCATCTAAAATATTTACTTGGGTATCATCATTTGTTGCAGGTCGTGGTTGACGTTTCACTTGTGGTTGAACACTTCCTGTCTTTTTAAATAACGTAGCTATCCGACGAAAGGTCCAGACACTAGGATGATGTCTTCCAGGACAACATTACACAGGCCCGTTTGACACTTTTATCACAATAGCCTTGATGTATCGACCTTTTCTGCAATTGGTAAACGGTCAATTTTAACACTAGCAATGTATCACGAAACAAATCCGTCCGCACTGGCGAAATGTTAAGCGTTACCACGTACTTATACGTATGTGACTATTACAGCGCCATCTATCACGAATCGAGAAAAGTGTTCCAAATAAAACATTCACATTTATTTATTTACTAGACGAATATGTAATGAAAATGGGGGTATCTATTTTAAAAAATGCAGTTGATATCCGTTTGACCTACGGCAGCGCCATCTAGCGGGCCAACAACAGCGCCATCTCTTTTCCCCCTTTAAGCTAGAAAAGTTTTGTTCTTTATAGTTTTTTCGTTTGATGCTTATTTGTGAAATATTTGACCCGGTCCCTATCAATGGACCACCCTGTTGATGTATATCCATTTACTGCTGTGCATCGTGACAAAATTCAAATGTTTGTTAAGCATATGGGACTTAACTAGGGGGTCATCAGTCCCTAAACTTACAAACTACTTATGAACTACCTTATACTAAAGACGGCACAAATATCCATGCCCGAGGGGGGATTCAAACCCCCGACCGTAGTGGCCGTGCAGACCGTGACTGAAGCGCCTCAGTCTCCTCGGCCACCGCGGCCGGCCATCGTGACACTTAAGCCTTCTACAGACGGAGATACTTCTTGCGCCCATGACTGGCGTAGCAAGTAAATTGCTTCGTGTGAACTGTTACGTTGCATGCCAGCTGGTGGCGTGCCACTGCGTTTCCACTAAATAGCACGCAGTCGAATGAAGCTATATTCCACCCCATATGGCTTCTATTTGATTGTGTACGCCTTTTTATGTCGTCTGTGGAGCACTGCGTATCCATAGAGTGGTTTCAGGGAGTGATAGACATTTTTATTTATGCATCCAGACACGAAACATGTCTTTTTGAAGCTAAATCATCTACTGAGCATAACAAACACGCCAGGAAGTCTGCACTCGGCAAAATAGTCGATATACTGCAGGCTAGGTTTTCATCACATGCTGAAATTACAGCAAAGATGAAAAGTCTTCGAAAAACGTTCGTGTCAGAACTTAACCAAATTAAACATCGACGAAGAGTGTAATGGGGTCAGAAGACGTGTATCAACCTACAGTGTGGTACTTTAAGAAACTCCTGTTTTTGAAAGACCACGTTCAGATAAGAAAAGGAACTTGCAGCGTAGATGCTTCAGGGGAATGCGAGCTCTGTATTAAGAGCACGGATGTCTTAGAGAGTAATACTTCTGTCTTTCCATTTCTCCTACGATTGGTCCTACTAGTCGAAGAAATGTCGGGAGTTCTGTCTCGCACATCCTCACAAAACATCTATAGGTTTCCTTCTCTTGTAACCTTAGTTCATGACGTAAAATACTGCGCAACTCACGTCCGCCGTCATCACGTTTTAAAATCCATGGTCTAATGCACCACCTTCTATTTTACCAACGTAAATTTCTTCGTCGATGTCGCCGAGATATAACGGCAGCGACGACTGCATAAACAGCAGCTACCACTTTCAGTTCGTCGTCAGCCATTTTCTAAAATAATGTTGTTCAAATGTTTGTGAAGCTTATGGGACTTAACTACGAGGTCATCAGTCCCTAAACTTACAAACTACTTATGAACTACTTACGAACTAGGACGGCACAAATATCCATGCCCGAGGGGGGATTCGAACCCCCGACCGTAGTGGCCGTGCTGACCGTGACTGGAGCGCCTCAGTCACCTCGGCCACCGCGGCCGGCTCTAAAATAATGTTGCGACATCTGCAGTCATTGTGTGTTCAAATACAACTACCAGATGGCATGCCATCTCTTGGAGAAAGAATGTCTCCGTCTGTACAGGGCTTTAGACTGGTCGAATTATTCCATAAACGTGCCCAACAGCATTTTTGTGTAAGGTGTCATTATTTTCCATCTTCCAGTACTTGCCTCTCTACACGATGCATCGTGGGAGTGGATGTTCTTCAACAAGCAGAGTGATATTCATAACTGATGTCTATCAGTGACTGACGTTCTATATAAGCCTATCTTTGTTATGTTCCTTTCCTGTTGTTGTTATTGTTGTTGTTGTTTTGGTCTGCAGCCCACAGACTGCTTTACTGCAGTCTTCTCCCTTACTTTAACCTGAGTCAGCCTCTTCATCTCCTCATAAGAACGGCAACCCATGTCCATCTGAACCGGCTCACCGTAATCGCCTCTTCGCCTCCCTCTGCAGGTTTTACCCCCCCCCCCCCCCCCCCCCACACACACACACACCTGCCTGCAACCAGTGGAAACGGACATTCTGGCTTTTTGTCGAGGCGATGAATTTGAGGAGCGGCATTTCGGGTTGTTTCACTATACTGTCAAAACTTAAAATTATACTAAGCCACCTAATCTCATACACTATAAGTTACCTTTCATTTTATGTATAATGAATCCCATTACTAAGCTTCCGGCGGCCGACAATTTTAAATGCACTACAAAAAAGGTTTACCTGGTGCAGTACATCATTTGTAGTCTCTTACCTTTCAGTGTTTGTGGTTCACATAGGGCCCATAAATTCTCTTCCGCTATGCGTAGAGTTAAAACAGTGACGTTGTAATCTTCAAGTACTTCTAGTGGGATAATAACATAGCCTGTCTTCTACTCCACTCTCTTAGCTTTCCATATTTCTGGACGTTATGGATAATAAAAAAAAAAAATAAAAAAAAATAAAAAGAGCTATGTTCGCAGGCATCATAGTCATTAAGGTAGCAGTTTTGTGCAATTTTTTATCAGATATTTTGTTGTTCTTTTCGTCATTTCTATGCTACCTCGTTTCAAAATGTGGAAAGCAAAGAGCTCGCAGTAGAAGAAAATTCACAGCGTACAAGTATAAAGAAGTGTTCCTGGATGACTTTTCTGGACGTGGGTCCCTTATTAACTTCCTTCTGTAGGTTCTACGGGAGTTTCTAAATATTCATTTCATCCGCCTTAATGTTCTAATTTATACAACGACTGGTATTATAAAAGAATGGAGCATTTATGAACACCGTGCAGCATACGATATCTTGTTCCAAGTTGGTACCATTGCGTACTTGTTAACTTGAGACGCAACCGCAGTACAGAATTGACGTACGGTCGGGTACGTTAAGATGCATTATATTCTTCGTTTAGCGACGGTGAAAAACGATGAGTGAAATGCGTGAATTTTCAGACTTCCAGAGAGTCCAAATCAATGGTAATCCTCCCCAACATATGATTAACATATTGCTAACAGAGACCACCGTGTTCCAAGATGATAAAGTGCCAAAAACATCTACATAGATACTCTACAAATCACATTTAATTTGCCTGGCAGAGGGTTCATTAACCACTTTCATTACGTTTCTTTACCGTTCCATTCTCTAATAGCGCGCGGGAAGAAAGAACACCTAAATCGTTCCGTTTTCGATCTAATTTCTCTTATTAGGATGGGTATGTCTCCCTGTGTAGATGGGTGCTAGTAAAATATATATTTACACCTTCAAGTTAAAAGTCGGTGATGGAAATTTTGTAAATAGATCTCGCTGCAACGAATAACGTCTTTCTCTTAATGATTTACACATCAAATCGTGCAACATTTCCGTGACAGTTAAAAACATCAAAAACGTTAACTACGGGGCCATCAGTCTCTAAACTTACAAACTACTTATGAACTAACTAATACTAAGGAGGGCACAAATATCCATGTCCGAGGGCGGATTCGAACCGCCGGCCATGGTGGCAGAGGAGACTGAGACGCTCCAATCACGGTCTGCACGGCCACTACGGTCGGGATTTCGAATCCCCCCTTGGGCATGCATATTTGTGCCATCCTTAGTGTAAGGTAGTTTGTAAGCTTGGGGACTGATGACCCCGTAGTTAAGTCCCATAAGTTCTACAAACATTTGAACAATTTTTTGTATTCGAACCCCGGACCGTAGTGGCCGTGTAGACCGTGACTGGAGCGCCTCAGTCCCCTCGGCCACCGCGGCCGGTCAAAAACGTTCACGAGTAGTTTCCAAACTATCAAATCTTCATGTATAAAGTAAATGAACCGCTATGGTTAGTATTAGAATAGGAAGTGAACATATTTACAGCTCCCATAATGTTATAGTTGACGTCTGACTGATATTTTGGTACGAGATTATATAGCACTGCAGTGGAAGCTATGAAGACATTTCACGAAACGGTTCCTTAAGAATTACAGCTGATACTCAAATTCAATGATCGTAAAACTCAATATTAATAAATAAAAAACAGTGTGCTTGTTTGGACGCTAATGGATGGCCGCCCGGAATAAGACCCTATGTCACGGACTACGCGGTTGCTCCCGCCGGATGTTCGCGACCTCCCTCGTACATGAGTCTCTGTGTTGTCCTTAGTATAACTTAAAGCAATGAGGAAGTCCAGGGACCGATGACCTCAGCGGTTTTGTCCGTTAGTTACACAAAGTCTTGTCAGCATCGCCGGCCGCGGTGGCCGAGGGGACTGAGGCGCTCCAGTCACGGTCTGCACGGCCACTACGGTCGGGGGTTCGAATCCCCCCCTCGGGCATGGATATTTGTGCAGTCCTTATTGTAAGGTAGTTGATAAGTAGTTTGTAAGTTTAGGGACGGATGACCCCGTAGTTATGTCCCATAAGCTTAACAAACATTTAAACATTTTCTTTTTTGACAGCTCAGGTGTTGACGCTATTTTGTCCAACATTTGTAGTTACGAATGACGGATTATTAATCTTTAATTATTAAAGTGGTGTCCGATAGATCTCCATCACAATTATTTTAACTAAATATATATGAACAAAGTTGGCAACATTGACTTGTGTGTAGCAGTCCTCTCTCACGTCTCTTTACTTCCGGTCAACGACATTTCATGCAAGTCTTGCTCCTTGTTGTTAACGTTTGACAATTGTTTAGTGACACCCTCCCGTTAACACTTAACATCCACAACCAAGAAAAAGCAATTCTTTATGAAATTTAAAATACACAATTCTTCATGAAAACAAAAATACACAATTTGTTAAGCTACACAGCTCTTCAATGCATCCTACCAAGATCCTCCTGTCCCACACCAATATTTTTATCTATTTGTCTATGTAGGAATAATAGTATCCCAGGATTCTAATATTTATTCTATATTTCCTAGATTTTGTATCACCTTGTGTTTTTAACAGCCCATCAAACATTAAATTCTTGTTTAATTGTATTTTATTCACTGTAGTCATTGTTGTAAGAATTTGTTATTTTTGCACTGTTTCTCGATGTATAATATATATGTTCCCTTTTTCAGTACTATTAATTCAGAGATTTCATTTAAATATATATTTACACTGTTGTGAGACGAGAGCTGTAATTAGTCTATTTTTCATACTAACCTTGTGTTACTGTATCTTTCTCTTTACGCTAATTATTGAAATATGTAACATTTTTCTCTGTAGATCTTTCTTTATTTTAATTTCTGTGCCTTTGGGGTCACATCAGGCGTGATGGGCTCCTGGGATTGTAGTACATTCTATGTCTTTTAATGTTTATTGGCGCAGCTTGGCTCCTAAAAAGTGGTTTTCCGTGTTGGGTACAGTCAGGCCGCACAGAGCAGAGACGCTCTTGGAGGTCTCCCCCTCCCACCAACTTTCGCTCGCATTCGGGGAAGGACGAGAGGGGCTGGCTTGACCTGTTCGGTGCCACGCTACTTCTGGGGGGCGGAGTATACCTGGCAGAATTTTTAGAGTGTGTGGGACGCTTTACACAATGCTGGACCGCGGTTTACGGTGGGCGATAGTGGGGATTGCCTTTTTAGGCATTCGGCCGTTTCACAAGAGAGGAATTTGCCAGATACAAACAATAGCAGAGTGCTCTGGGCCCCTGGCTGGTTATGGAGACGTATTGCCCTTAGGGGTTAGCTTGGCTGCTAAAAAGTGGTTTTCCGTGTTGAGTACAGTCAGGCCGCACAGAGCAGAGACGCTCTTGGAGGTCTCCCCCTCCCACCAACTTTCGTTCGCATTCGGGGAAGGACGAGAGGGACTGGCTTGACCTGTTCGGTGCCACGCTACTTCTGGGGGGCGGAGTATACCTGGCAGAATTTTTAGAGTGTGTGGGACGCTTTACACAATGCTGGACCGCGGTTTACGGTGGGCGATAGCGGGGATTGCCTTTTTAGGCATTCGGCCGTTTCACAAGAGAGGAATTTGCCAGATACAAACAATATCAGAGTGCTCTGGGCCCCTGGCTGGTTATGGAGACGTATTGCCCTTAGGGGTTAGCTTGACTGCTAAAAAGTGGTTTTCCGTGTTGGGTACAGTCAGGGCGCACAGAGCAGAGACGCTCTTGGAGGTCTCCCCCTCCAACCAACTTTCGCTCGCATTCGGGGAAGGACGAGAGGGGCTGGCTTGACCTGTTCGGCGCCACGCTACTTCTGGGGGGCGGAGTACACCTGGCAGAATTTTTAGAGTGTGTGGGACGCTTTACACAATGCTGGACCGCGGTTTACGGTGGGTGATAGCGGGGATTGCCTTTCTA
This sequence comes from Locusta migratoria, assembly GCA_026315105.1. Taxonomy (NCBI): domain Eukaryota; kingdom Metazoa; phylum Arthropoda; class Insecta; order Orthoptera; family Acrididae; genus Locusta; species Locusta migratoria. The sequence continues at coordinate 364,800,074 of CM048750.1, read as the reverse complement.
GGCATTCGGCCGTTTCACAAGAGAGGAATTTGCCGGATGCAAACAATAGCAGAGTGCTCTGGGCCCCTGGCTGGTTATGGAGACGTATTGCCCTTAGGGGTTATCTAAAAAAAAAAAAAAAAAAAAAAAAAAAATCCTTAAAAGCAGCAGAATTTGAACATTGTGTGACAAATGGTTAGGTTGAGAGGAAAGCTTTCAGCCCGTCTGGCACCCCAGCGGTTTGGCTCCAGCAGCTGTATATATTGCACAACGTTAACATCTTTAGGCCGTAGCTAGGAGAAAACTGAAATTCCTTGCAGGGAACTCACCCTGGGAACGGTGAAATCCACGGGAAGCTTTGGTGGCTTGGGCGGAGCCTCTTGGCAGCAGCAGAGAACGCGTCCAGATTCGGCAGAGTATATTAGTATGACAATTAAACAATTTGTCAACGGCGCTACGCCTTACGATTGGTTTGACTATTAGCCATTAGCAGAGATTGGAGCGTCTTTTACTCGTGGGTGTGGCCGCCCGTCACCTGCCGTGAGCTGCGGCAGAGTGCGAGGAGGCACGTGGACTTCTGTTTGTGCGTCCGAGGGGTACGGACCTCGGGAGACTCCGATTTGAGCGTCCGACGTGTACGGAGCTCAAGAGACTCCTGTCTGCGCGTCCGAAGTGTACGGACCTCAGAAGACTCCCTGTGTGACCGTCCGAAGTATATGGACCTCGGTAGACTCCCTGTGTGACCGTCCGAAGTGTACGGTCCTCGGCAGACTCCTGTTTGAGCGTCTGAACTGTACGGACCTCGGGAGACACACAATACTCCTTTTAGCTTCGCGGAGAGGACATCGTCTTAAACGGCTCTCTGGTTAGATTTGTGTCTGATTCCGAAGATTCGGACCTTGTAGAACTTGTGTTTACTTCACGGACGTTACATTGTCCGGTGGTTATGCTGTGAGCGGCCACACTTTAGTTTTCGTTTTGCTAGAAGTCTCTATTTGAGCATTCGCGCCTTTCCGAATCCGGCTTTTTTTTATAGATCTTATTACACAAGTGACTGATCGATTTGTGCCAAGTGGCCTTTGTGTCACCTATGCAAAATATTGATTAGTCTACTAGCGTGATAGAATTGCAAAGCAACTGCCTAGCAACGCCGACACTAGTAACGCTGTGTTAAGTTACATGTCGACCATGCTTAACAGGTCGCAGCAATAACGGTCGGATAAAAATTTCAGCTCATCCGCTCCCACCGCCTGCTGCCTGTGAGCCTGAGACGCTGCCGCCAATTAACATCTGTGTGGGTAAGGTGACGCACTTGCTGGGGGGTTATATGAATCAGACTTGTTGAATTCTGTACCTTATTTTATTCTTTTGAGATCTGCCTATTTACTCTGGGGAGCTTAGTGCTAACGATTATTTCAAGCCCCTGTGTAGCCAATCTAATAGCATTCTGTTTTGCAAAACCTACGACCTTTGACTCAGCCAGTCATTTTTGTGTCTCAATATTTTAACATTTGTACCAGAGACGTTCATAAGGAGTCGAACGAAATCAGTGCGTCGTGCATCCCGTGAACTCGAAATGGCTCCAATGACATTGTTGAAATTCCTGTGTCAGAAGCTGTCTATGAAACTATTAAAATGGGAGCTAATGCAGGAGCTTAATGATGATGACAATGACAAGTGATATCAGTTTTATTAAGCTTGGGATGGAATCCACTTTTGACACAAATGGGAAAGTGAACAGGCATAATTGTCTAATCTAGGGTACAAAGCATTCACACAAATGGAATGAATTTGAGCGTGAGTCCCCAAAACTAAGTGTTTTTTGTGCCTTGTCACGACGAAAACTGTACGGGCCATTCTTCCTCGCCGATAGCACTATCACTGGATGTTCCTACTTGGATATGTTGCAGCCTCCTGAGTGTGTTTCCCGGTACACCACTGTTCCATGAGTGTTGCCTGTCGATGGAGCCCGCTTCATGGCCGGTATCAGCGGCGTATATTGTGGGCTATCAAAGCTATCAGCGAAGCCCATATCTAAAGCAAACCAGAAATTAAGAACAAATATTAACAAAAATGGCAATGGAAGCGAGATTTCGTCTGAATAATTAGCGCATAGTGTGTAATACGTGTCGTTGGGTTCATTCCCATAGTAAGAGAGCTTCGGACGGTCACTGCCGCAACCTTCGATAAAGTGATGGGAAGGGAGGGGAGGGGTGGGGTAGTACGGCCAACGGGAATCCCACGTCACAACACAAGCACGAGTGCTTCCGAAATGTGCCGAACGGACACGACTCGCTCTAGGCGAACGTCCCTAGAGATAAATTCGCTCCAAAGCCCCCGGTTCTGACCAAAGATTTCTGGAGGCTTTCCATGATTGTAAGGCGCATGTCGGAACTGGTGGTAAGCCCTTCCCACTTATTCTCAATTGGGATCTCCCCTTCTCCACTATTAGCCTGTCTGATAATTGGGTGAAGAGAACCGCAACTCTATATGACCCGGATCCCAAACATCCCACTCGACTCCTCGGAGTGGAGAATGAAAGGGATAAGGAAAATTAGACTACAGTTTATCATGATTTTGTCATTGCTATTGTATTTCGTGACATCTCCCATAATCGAATGAAACACAAACTATGATCATGCTATCAGTCCATGGTCAGACAGTTTGTTGTATTTTAATGGTTCGGACTGTAGCCACCTCTTCACAATTGTTCCCTGATGTTACCGATTGCAGACAGAGAGCAGATATCACTTCCGGTAGTATGAGGTCAACAGAACTGTTGAAGAAGCTCGTTACAGGTATGCTAAACCTTCATTTTTGCCGATTGCAGCGCCACTTATCATCAAACGGAAAAAAAAGTTTCATACAAAAGTTACATACATTATTTTTGTCACGATGAATCGAAATTTGCAGTAAAAAATAGGCGTTTCTACAGAAGATTTTAGAGTTGCCTCCCACCACCCATCACAGGTTTCGGTAGGGGGGGGGGGGCGAGTGAAGAGTCATTGGATTCCCCCTCAACTTTAACTCTTGCCGGAAACCATTTCTTCGTTTGCTGCTAATTTTTTGACATATTTGGCGGAAAGTGCGCAAGATATGATTTTTTAACTTAGCTTTTCGTTCTCGGTACAGCCTTAGAAAGTGAGACAGTAATGGTAGACCAAGTTAGAATCCCAGCATACGCCACTGGCCGGTATAGCACCTGTATAAGACTTTTTTCCCCTAGTTTTCCTTTGTTTCAGCGCTGTCTATCGGCAAATTATCAGTACGGTATGGCGGTACACATGAAAAAAGAAAAAAAAGTCTTTCAGGATTTGGTTCTTCTGCAATGAATAATTGAAAGTGTTCTCGGACTTTATGTACACCATGTACACATCTGGCCATTAAAATTGCTACACCACGAAAATGACGTGCTACAGACGCGAAATTTAACCGACAGGAAGAAGATGCTGTGATATGCAAATGATTAGCTTTTCAGAGCATTCACACTAGGTTGGCGCCGGTGGCGACACGTACAACGTGCTGACGTGAGAAAAATTTCCAACCTATTTTTCATACACAAACGGCAGTTGACCGACGTTGCCTGGTGAAACGTTGTTGTGATGCCTCGTGTAAGGAACAGAAATGCGTACCATCACGTTTCCGACTTTGATAAAGGTCGGATTGTAGCCTATCGCGATTGCTATTCCAAGAAGAAAGGCATTCATCGCAGAAAGATATTATACTAGAACTGACACCTGCACGTACAGTTCGACGACGTTTGCAGCAGCATGGACTATCGGCTCGGAGACGTTGGCAGCGGTTACCCTTGACGCTGCATCACAGACAGGAGCGCCTGCGATGGTGTACGCAACGACGAACCTGGGTGTACGAATGGCGAAACGTCATTTTTTCTAATGAATCCAGATTCTGTTTATCCAGCTTCATGATGGTCGCATCCGTGTTTGGCGTCATCGCGGTGAACTCAGGCTGGAATCTTGTATTCGTCATCGCCACACTGGCGTATCACCCGGTGTGATGGTATCATGTGCCATTGGTTACACGCCTCGGTCACCTCTTGTTCGCACACGGTCACTTTGAACAATGGCCGTTACATTTCAGATATGTTACGACCAGTGGCTCTACCCTTCATTCGATCCCTGCGAAACCGTACATTTCAGCAGGATAATGCACAACCGCATGTTGTAGGTCCTGTACGGGCGTTTCTGGATACGGAAAATGTTCGACTGCTGCCCTGGCTAGCACATTAGCCAGATCTCTTACCAATTTAAAACGTCTGGTAAATGGTGGCCGAACAACTAGCTCGTCACAATACGCCAGTCACAACTCCTGATTGTGGTATCGTGTTGAAGTTGCATGGGCATCTGTACCTGTACACGCCATCGAAGCTCTGTTTGCCAGCCGCAATGGCCGAGCGGTCTGTGGCGAGCCAGTTACGGTCTGCACGGCCCTTGCGGTCATGGGTTCGATTCCCCCCTCGGGCGTGGATGTTTGTGCCGTCATTGGTATAACCTAGTTCGTAAGTAGTTTGTAAGTTTAGGGACTGATGACCCCGTAGTTCAGTCCCATAAGCTGTACACACATTTTTGAACAAGCTCTGTTTGACTCAATGCCCAGGCGTATTAAGGCCGTTATTAGGCTAGAGGTGGTTTTCTGGGTAGTGATTTCTCAGGATCTAAGCACCCAAACTGCGTGAAAATGTAACCACATGTCAGTTCTAGGGTATGTCCAATGAATACCCATTTATCATCTGCATCTCTTCTTGGAGCAGCAGTTTTACTGGCCAGTAGTACGTCATCTGTGGCAGTGTAATTTCCCCGTTCGCCTCCCAGCACGCCCGCCCTCCCCTCCCCCCCACGACAGAACGTCAGCAGAGCCCGGCACCTCGGTGGCGCCTCCGCTTCTTGCCGCCACGACGGCCCCCGCTGCTGGCTCTGGCGGCGTCCCTCGCAGCCGCCACCCTCCCCAGCCCAGCCGGTAACGACGCGTCCGCACAGTGTTTTGCCGCCGCTGCGGCGCGCGCTCACACCTCGCAGACTCCAGGGGGCCGCCGCTGCCGGCTCCAGGATTAACCCCGTTCCAGCTCCAGCTAGAGCTCCAGTCGACAAGCGCCTTACCGCGCGGCCACGCATCCCTGCGTTCTGACGCACCGCCGGCGGCCCGCTAACAGGAAAACCTCAACCGCGCGTCCTTCCCTCTCGCTAGAAAACGCACGAAATGCCCGGCGCTGCGCATCTTTTCCGGAACAACGCATTCTTCTTCTCCCTACATCTCTCTCTGTGTGTCTCTCTCTCGCTTCTCTCTCTCTCTCCCCAACTGTCTCTCTCTCTCTCTCCATCTCTCTCTATCTCTCGCTCTTTCTCTCTCTCTCTTCGTCTCTCACTCTCTTTTCACCTCTCTCTCACTCTCTCTCTCTCTCTCTCCATATCCCTCTCCCTCTCTCCATCTCTCTGTTTCCACTCTCTCTCACACTCTCTTCATCTCTCTTACACCCCATTTCTCTCTCTTTCTCTTTCTCTCTCTCTCTCTCTCTCTCTCTCTCTCTCTCTCTCTCTGTCTCTTAGTCACTCCAGCTCTCTCCATCTCTCTCTCTCTCTGTGTCTCCATCTCTCTCTCTCTTCATCTCTATATTAAATTAGAGATTAGTGTAGATTAGTTGATTCGTTCCATAGAACCGTGTTGAGGTGATCTTCGTGGATGTGGAACATGTCAGTATTTGTTTTCTTTAGTTTTTTTTTCCTTTACAAGTTGATAAGTTGATAATATAATATTACTAATACAGGTACATACACTTTTACAAGCTGATAATATAATAATACTAAAAGTATGAATACATATACATGCATCATTTGGCTCTGTTTAACAATTCGTCAGTGGAGTAGAAGGAGTTGGCCACTAGAAAGTCTTTTAGGCTCCTCTTAAACTGAACGTTATTTGTAGCTAAATTTTGTATGGTTGTTATTATTGGAAATGTGTGTTCCTGAGTAGTGGACCCATTGCTTTTAAGTCCTTGTGTAGATCATTTTTGATCCTTAGTATTGTAGCTATGAACTTAGCTGTTGTTTGGGAAAAGGGATATATTATTTATGAGACATTTCGTTAAGGAATAAATATACTGAGCGGCAGTAGTCAATATACCCATTTCTTTGAAGAGGCTTCTGCCGGATTTCCGTGAATTTACATCACAAATAATATGTATTACACGCTTTCGGACTCTGAAAACTTTCGCTTGAAGAGTTGCCCCAAAGTATTATACCATATGACTTTATGGAATGAAAGTAAGCAAAGTATGCAAGCTTGCTTGCTTTTATCTCTCCTATGTCTGATACCACTCGTATTGCAAATACAGATATGTTAAGTCGCTGCTGCAGTTCTGTGGTGTGCTCCCCCCCCCCCCACCAACTGAATTTATTATCAAGCTGTAATCCCAGGAATTTAATACTGTCAACCTCTTCTATCTACTCTTCTTCCTACTTGATGCATATACTGGATGAGAATCTCTTACATGTTCTGAACTGCATGTAGTGAGTCTTTTCAAAGTTTAATGTCAATGAGTTGGCTTTAAACCATTTATTAATGTTAATGAGAAAACCATTAGCAGATCTTTCTAAACCTAAGCTAGCTCGAAATGCTATTTATTGCAATACTTATATCATCTGCAAACAAAACGAACGCTGAAACTTCCTGGCAGATTAAATTGTGTGCTGGAAACGGGACTCGAACCTGGGACTAAAGGTCTGCCAGGAAGTTTCATATCAGCGCACACTCCGCTGCAGAGTGAAAGTTTCATTCTGAAAACGAACTCTGCTTCTGGCAGTGTAACTGATGAGAGGTCATTAATGTACACAAGAAAAAGCAATGGCCCTAAGATGGATCCTTGTGGAACACCACATGTAATTTCTTCCCAAACTGTTGATGATTGTTAGCTTAATTCACTAGTGCCTTGCACTGACACCCTTTGTTTCCTGTTAGCAAGTTACGAGTTGGACCATTTTTCAGCAGTTCCCATGACACCATAAAATTCTAATTTACTTAAAAGGATGTTATGGTTCACACAATCCAATGCCTGTGATAAATCACAGAAAATACCTGCTGCCTGTAATTTATTAACTAATGAATTAAGTACATTCACACTGTAGGTGTAAATAGTGTTCTCGATATCGGAACCTTTCAGAAATCTAAACTGTGTTTTAGATAATATGTTATTTGAGGTTAGGTGGTTCAGAAGCTGCATGTAAATTATCTTTTCTATAATTTTTGAGAATGCTGGTAGAAGTGAAATCGGTCTGTAGTTTGATGGTACCTCTCTATCCCATTTCTTGAATGGAGGTTTAATATCTGCATATTTTAAACAATCAGGACATGTTCCAGTTATAATAGACTGGTTACACAAATAACTTAAAATTGTACTAAATTCACAAGAGCATGCTTTAATTAACATTGCTGATATTTTATCATAACCACTAGAATGCTTTGTTTTTAAAGATATTATGGAAGTTATTTTTTGTGGTGAAGTGAGTGACATATTCATGTTCCTGAAGTTATTTGTAAATGCTAGTTTCATATATTCAAGGGAAATCCCACGACAATCCCATATTATCAGTAACAGATATAAAGTACTTGTTAAAAACATTTGCCACACTATGCCCATCAGTTACTCTCTCTCCCTCCCTCTCTCTCTCTCTCTCTCTCTCTCTCCATCTGTCTCTCTCTCTCCATCTCTCTATCTCTCTCTCGTATAAAAATTAAGTATTTCCACTGACTAGGCACATGTCTCGAATGAAATTTGAAGAGTTTGCTGCAAAAAGGAAATCACTTATTCATAATTAAATTTCGGCTTGCACGAGACGATAAGCAATTTTTTTTTCTCTGTACTGCATATATTTCTTTTGCGTCAAACGACTTCTGGCGACATCCTAAGACGATGGAAAGACTAGACTTAAGAGCTTTACCATTTATTTGGCAATGTTGCTCTCAAGCAACATCAAAATTGAGCGTGGATCTTTACAACATTCTTTGAATACGACGATGCTTCATTGTTTTTGCGGAAAGTTTTGATATCATCTGAATTTTCAAACGACACTGCACGCATTAGTTACTGGGCACTACTCTCTTTCAGTTTTGTGACGATATTTTTTCTGATACATGGAAAACTACTTATAGAGGGAAAGAGAAAACTTTGAAGGTGATTCCTTATCAAAAGTGTTGGCGAATTTTTCTGTGGGAAACTGCAAATGGGCTGATGTTTTTAGCAAACAGGAGGCCTGGCAAATTCACAACCAGTCCTCATGAAGAAGGAAACAGCATCTCCTGTAACAGTGAATGATGTAATAGATACAACAATTATTGTTACTTGCCAGATTATGGACCAAAAATAATACGCATGTTTTGTCAACATCGGTACTTGACTATGAAACGTGGAAACTGTGGGATTGTTTTGTACTTTTGTACCAAAAGGGACTTGTTATTAGACTTTTCACATGAAATAGTCCAGAATACAATCATGTCTACAGCGACAAGAACAACAGTGTCGTATTTATATTGCATCACCCACTCGACTTTTTGGGCAATGTTACTTACAGCCACGAAATTATATTTTCAAAAAATTCATATAAAATTTTTCACATCGTGCTATACCTCTAATTTAAGTAACTTCATACTTTTCCTGTTCATGATTTCCATGTGTGCCAAATAAAGAGTTAAAAAGGAAAGAAAGGGCGGTTTATCGTCCAGTTGATACCGTGGTCATTAGAGAAGGTTGCGAATATACAGGCGGAGGAGGAAAAAGATATAACGACCTAACACGGACACAATATTTATTTGTTAGTGGGGGTTGGACCACAACTGGAATTGTGAACAATTGTAGCTCCTCGACGAAGAGACTCGTATAGCGTCTTTAAAGATTCCTATTGAATGTTCTCCAGTCTTGTGGCGAAATACCTGCCACGATGAATGGCGCGCGGTCTAGGGCGTCATGCTACAGACTGGGTGACCGTTCCCGCCTGAGTTATTTCACTGTGTGTGTGTTGTCTAGGAACTCATGCCCATAGCATTTTCTTCCAATAGATTTACAAACATAAGAACATTTGAACGAAAATGCTTGACAGTTACTTCAATTGTATCAGGGTTTTAAATGTGTTCTTATTCTCTGCACTAAGACTACCCATAACGATTCAATTACATTGAGACATGCAGATTTTGCTGCAGAGGAGAATATTTCGATAATTTTCTATGTTAAAACACACCTGAACGTTTTTTCCCGTGTGTTGATGCAATATGGATTTGGAATATGGCGGTGTTTTATTAGGAATACTCTAGTCACAATAGGTGTATCTCTATAGAAGACTATTGCTTTCGCCTGCAGCCATGTGCGCTTCAGTTCAAAGCTGAACACAGCACTGCCAGCTTTCAGGAATTTCCTTAAGCTGGCTGGAATACAGGAGTGCCTTAGTAATCAATAAGAAATTTATTTGGTTTATGTTCTAGGAGGCGATCCAATTATGATATTGTAGAAAGATATAAAAAAGCCAAGATCGCTGATCATCAATTTTTATTTAAGACGACCGGTTTCACTAAACCGGTTTCAGCGAAACCGGTCGTCTTAAATAAAAATTTATGATCAGCGATCTTGGCTTTTTTATATCTTTCTACAATAAGAAATTGATTAAAACGTGTTACATTGTGTGACCGGTTTTTACCCATCGCAGCCATATATGATCTCATATTTATTGCATTATATTATGTTGCACAGTTGTATAATTTTTCAGGTATATGTCTATAAAATCTGTTACGAATGCAGTTAGAATTACAGAACTACTAGATTTGGACTTGGAGCGCGATGAACGTTACTGTTTATATTTTGTAAATAATGAAATCCTAAGATCGCGATATTTCGTCTTTATTTAAAGCAGGCGACCGGTTTCGATGTAAACAGACATCTTCTGGTCTCTGCAATAAATAGTAACATTATTACATAAATGCACATTGTAGCCATTTGGATTGTACTGGTGGGTTGCCACACATTAAAATATGTCGTTTGTCACTCACAACTGTGCAATATGGTGGTTCATTATTTATAAATGACTATACGAGTCTTATATCTGACAACCAAACGGCATATTTTAATGTGTGACAACCCACCAGTACAATCCAACTGGCTGCAATGTGTATTTATGTAATAATGTTACTATTTATTGCAGAGACCAGAAGATGAAGTCTGTTTACATCGAAACCGGCCGTCTGTTATAAATAAAGATAAAATACCGCGATCTTGGCATTTACAAAATACATTTATAAGATCGCTCCTTGCCATGAGCAAATTGTTACTGTTTATGTTCTTATATCTCATGAACAACGTGTCGTAATGTGATTCAGTTTCTAAGATACATTAAAATTCCTGCGAGTAAATTTGTAGTGCAGAAATTATAAATTTTAATGTCATACTGAATGTCGTGCTTTTACTATATGAACAGCGGAAAATTAATAAGTGAGAAACTTTCTTCCATTCATCATTTTCCCGCGATTATCAGCGAGAAAAATTCTTAAGAACCATGTGCTGTATGTGGTTCTTACCCCTACAGAAATTCGTACCTCACGTTAAGGAATATGTGTGCCAAGTTTGGTAGAAATCGGTCTACTGTTTTAGGAAAACATGATCACTGTCGAGTGCTGCAAAAGTTTTTGCTTATGTCATTGTTTATGTGATGTACGGGAAACTTACTCTTACGGCGACCGACCTCTTGGTTTGAGGATTAACGGTGTAAAAGTTCATTAACATTGGAACAAAACTGTAGATTTGTGTACAGTACGTACACAAACACAAACACTACTCTTATATAGAGAAAGCGTTTTGCGATCTAAGAGTAAACAATACAAATATGTGAAACAGTCTGGCGGTGGAGTCTCCCGTTAAAATGAAGAGTATCTGTTTTAAATAGATGAAAGTGACATGATAGTTTGGTTAGTAACTACAAAGTGGTCAGACTTCTCAATACATCAGTGCACAATAGCGAATATAGCATACGAGTATATTTTTGGAAGTCGTTTGAAGTAGTGACCCAATGATATTTAGTATCAGTTTTTCTGTTTAAATCCAGGAGATAATTTGTGCTAAAGGCTCTTTAACTATACCGACATTAAATCATATAAAATATAGCTATTCGTTATTTTGGGAGGGGGACAAGCTTCCTGCCCCCTCTCTTATATACGCCCCTGTGCAGGATGCCTGATTTGTTTATTATACGCAAAGATGTCTTGATATGCTTATTATTCTAAATAAAATGCTTTTAACAGGTATGAATGAAGAAAGTCATCATATGGTAGTAGAGAAATAAACCTCTCAATAACATTCAAAACATCTGCAGTATGAATGTGTTCAAATGTTTGTAAACCTAAGGAACTTAACTACGTTGGTCGTCAGTCCCTAGGCTTACAAACTACTTAAACTACCTTATGCTAAGGATAACACAAACACCCATGCCCGACGGAGGACTCGACCCCCCGACGGCGAACAGCCGCTCGCATCTCAGCAAGGCGCCTTAGTGCGCACGGCTATTCTGCCACTGCAGTGCACATTGAAAATACATTTTTGTTTTTAGCAGGCACTGTCTGCGCATTAATCTTCAGTTAGATCAAGTTACTATACTACTTTTCAGCTTTCATAGATTGTGCCGTTTCGCTGATTTTCGTGTTGACAGCGTGATAAACCTATAGCGTGAATTTCCGGCGATTGGTTTCATTGCAAAATTGATCTCATATTATTCTGTTTCATCTATGCAAATTTGCAACAACGAGTATGTCTAAGTTTACACTTGCATATACATGCAGATTTTTTTTTTTTTTTTTTTTTTTTTTTTTTTTTTTTTTTTTTTTTTTTTTACGAAAAGAACTAAATCTACGCACGGTAGCTCACCAGCTGATTACAATTTAAGAGCTTGTATTCGAATTAATATTACTGGAAAAGTGGAATGAAGCACTGAACATTTAGTGATAAGGAAAATAGTTAATATGTATTAAAATCACTTAAAAGAGGAAAGGCCGGAGGACCAGATGGGATACCAGTTCGATTTTACACAGAGTACGCTCGGAACTTGCCCCCTTCTTGCAGTGGTGTACCGTAGGTCTCTAGGAGAGCGTAGTTCTCCAAAATATTGGAAAATAGCGCAGGTCATCCCCGTTTACAAGAAGTAACGTCGAACAGATGTACAGAACTATAGGCCTACATCTCTAACGTCGGTCAGTGATAGAATTTTGGAACACGTATTATGTTAGAGCATAAATACTTTTCTGGAGACTAGAAATTTACTTTGTAGTTGTAATTATTTGTTGACATAAATTTAGTAAACTTCTCTTGAATATAATGTTCTTAAAATTGGGAATACATATCCTTGAATTATCGCTACCGCTGATTGAAGAATTAATAATATTATCTGTCCAATAATTAAGATTAATTAATATGGTTTTCGAAAAAGGCGATCGTGTGAAAAACACCTCGCGCTATTCGTTCACGAAACTCTGAGGGCCATAGACACGGGTTCCCAGGCAGATGCCGTGTTATATGACTTCTGCAAGACATTTGATACAGTTTCCCACAGTCGTTTAATGAACAAAGTAAGAGCATATGGTCTTCAGACCAATTGTGTGATTGGACTGAGGAATTCCTAGATAACAGAAAGCAGCAGGTCATTCTCAAAGGAGAGAAGTCTTCCGAAGTAAGAGTGATGTCAGGTGTGCCCCAGGGGAGTGTCATGGGTTCGTTGCTGTTCACGATATTTGATCATTACCTTGGTGATTGTCAGGACAGGTTCCGGTCCAATAAATGGAGTCTCTGCCCCCATTCTGGCTAATCTGTCGGTATGTTCGTTGCCACTGATCCCCGAGTGGCCAGGGACCCACAATAGGTTTACCCTATTGCTTTCCCCTAGCTCCACCAGAACCCTGTAACATTCTGCAACAATTTTGGATCTTGTTGCAGGAACTACCAGTGATCTCAGGGCTGCCTGGCTGTCTGAATAGATATAGATGCTACGGTCTTTGTAGCACCTACGCAAATTCTACTCCACACACGCCCTGATGGCAGTGATTTCGGGGTGGAATACTGAGGCCAGTTTCCCTAGAGAGATGACGCCCTCCAGTCATGGCTGCACCCCGTATACCCCGGCTCGTGGCAGTGTTAGGTGTGAAACCCTGTATTATCAATTCTCTTATGTTTGAAGTGGTTCTCTGCATAGTCAGGGCTAAACTTTATGTAGGTTTAGGCGTTAGAAAACCATTGTGCAGGCCCAGTGTCGATGAACTTGAGTTTTGTACCAAGAATGAGGTTTATACCGAGGCAGGAATGCGTAATTACGGATCTCAGTATAATTAACTACATCATACATGAGGTTACTATTGAGTTCGGCGTTTTGAAGGCCTCTTAAGAACCGTCTCAGTCGCCACACACAGATTCAGTCGGGGAACATCCCTTCCCTGTAAGCCCGCAGCCTGTGTGTTGGTTAAGGAGAAAGTGAACGGAGGGGAGGAATTTTCGATCTCGGCGGCAGGCGCTGCTGGGAAGACGACCCGCTATTAGGTGTCGGCAAGCCGTGTGGCGCGGAGCGGCGCGGCGGTATCGAGTTTCGGTTGAATTAATCCCCGCTCCGTCGCCGGCTTACACAAGTTCTCGCCAGAGAGACGGAATTAAACGTTCCCGGGAAGGAGCCAGACTTCCTCCCGTACTGCAGCGCCGAAGGATTCCGCGCTTCCGTAATACCGGTATCACGTGCTGCACGCCTAAATTTTAGCTACGATCTGGGACACGTGTGTAACTAGATCAGCTAATTAACGTTACTCCTCAAACTTAATCCGATACGACACTTTAATCTACGGATTACAAACGGTGAAAGATTCTTTCCCAAACGCTATACCTGTTTGGAGATTACCCAAAAGCTAGCGAATTGTCATGGATTGCACGGCCACTCCCTGCAGGAAATAATAATTTTTTTCTAGACTAGCATTTATAAGCGTGTGCATTAGAAATACAGTTCCAAAACAGAAGCTATATAATAGTAACTATTTACCGAGCACTTATATGAATTTATAGTCTATTCCGAAATCATCTACAAGCTCTGTTATGTTATGTAACAGGAAGAAACATAGAAATCTTGGTTGTTGGTGACATTAATACAGATTTTCTCATGCAGTCTTCCAGTGAACATTTATTGCAGTTAGCAACATTGTCTTTCTATCTCTCATACTATAAACAGTCCCATTGGGAAACTAAATCCTCCAGGAAAGCCATTGATAACATTTTATATTTTGTGTCCCAACTTCGACGTCGCTTTTGTGTCCCAGCCTCGTCGTAGGTGTCAGTGGCCGAGTGGAACGAGACCGACACAGGAACAAAGACAGCACGCTGGTGCAGGTACGGAGGGGAGCAGCCAGAAACTATAAACACTCGAGTAAATTAGAAAGAGATATATATTGCACAGAATGTAACAATACTTAACTTTTACATAGTACTGCAGAATGTTGATACATAGTTGTTAGAGGCCTGCCTAGTGCCTGTACAATAGCAAAGTCTTCACTGGTGCCTATCTGATTACGAAGGTCCTAACTGGTTGCTATCTCAGTCCCAAGTGGCCGATGTCTTTCCGTGGTGGCCACGAGCGGGGTTGCAGCAGAGGGCGCTCGTGGCTGTCGTCGTGAGAACGCCGCGCCGTGCGTGCATGGCGGCGCGCGGCGAAAGTAGGTGGCGCGCACTTTGTACTTGTGCGACACCACATTATAGACAAATAAAATGAACAAAATCGCCGCGCTGGGGTAGCCGAGCGTCCCAAGCCACCTAAGTGCGGAGCGTGTCGGTTCGCTGTCGGAGGTCCGAGTATTCCGTCGGGAATGGGTATATTTGTTTCTAAGCCTGGAGATTGATGACTCAAGTCCTATAGATTTACAAACATTTGAACATTTTGGAACAAAATAGTATCCACTATCCGTGGCCTATCAGATCATGACATTCATCTCCTTCTTGTACATGTAGATTCTAACAAGATTACGAAGATTGACTACAGCAGAGTAGCTTTTCAGAAAACTACTAAAAATATGAACTGGAAAGATGTTTATAGCGCTCTTGACATGAATGAAAAATATAACACATTCATTAGTAATGTCAATAGCCTGTTTGAGAAATGGTATTCTCTAAAAGTAACTAAAATTAAACGATAGTCTATAACAATACCATGAATTACACAAGCAATAAAGAATTCCTGTAACACAAAAAGGAAAATGAATATGTCAGTCTATGTCAGTCAAGAAAAAATCAAATTCAGATGGCTTAAGTAAATACAAGGAAAACCGTAACATATTAAGAACAGCAATTCAGACATCAAAATAAATGAAGAGAGCAATGTTAGGCAACAAAATAAAAACAATTTACTTTACAGTAAAAGAGGAGATTGGTATAACCTGAAAGCTACCGGAACAAATAGCATTAAGAGCAGACAGAACTTTAGTAACTGGTCGTGTAGTGTGCAAAATCAGTTGAAAAAGTACTTTATATATATTATAGTACGGAAGTGTCAGGATTAGTGAATAGTGCTCTTGAATATCTAAAACTAGCATTTACAAATAATTTCAGATAGACGAATAGATCACTCACTTCACCACAAAAAATAATTTCGACAATGGAATCTTTAAAAACAAAGCATTCTAGTGGTTACGATGGAATACCAACAAAGTTAATTAAGATCTCTTCTTGCGGGTTTAGTGCAATTCTATGTCACTTGTGTAACCATTTTATTACAACTGCATTTTCGGATTGGCTAAATATACAGATATTTAGCGCCTATTCAAGAAAGGGGATAAAGAGATGCCGTCAAACTACAGACAGATTTCACTTTTGCCAGCATTCTCGAATATTAATAAAAGGTAATATACATCTGTATTACTGACCACAAATAACATATTATCCACAACACAGTTTGGATTTCTGAAGGGTTCCGATAGCGATAAGGCTATTTACAGCTGCATTGGAATGTACCGGATGATCAAAAAGTCAGTATAAATTTGAAAACTTAATAAATCACGGAGTAATGTAGATAGATAAGTAAAAATTGTCACACATGCTTGATATGACATGGGGTTTTATTAGGAAAAAATAATTCAAAAAATGGTCAAAAAAAGATCTCTTGCGTCCTTCGTTTGGTGATGATCATGTGCTCAGCCGCCACTTTCGTCATGCTTGGCCTCCCAGGTCCACAGACCTCAGTCTGTGCGATTATTGGCTTTGGGGTGTATCGTGATCGACATCTCTATGGACGCTGAAAGACAACATCCGACGCCAATGCCTCACCATAACTCTAGACATCCTTTACAGTCCTATCCACAACATTATTCCTCGACTACAGCTATTTTTTTGGGGGGAATTATGGTGAACATATTGAGCATTTCCTGTAAAGAACATCATCTTTGCTTTGTCTTAATTTGTTATGCTAATTATTGCTTTTCTGAACAGATGAAGCGCCATCTGTCTGACTTTTTTGACCTTTTTTTTAGTTATAATAAAACTCCATGTCGTTCCAAGCATGTGTCTGAATTTTTACCTCTCTATCTACATTATTCCGTGATTTATTAAGTTTTCATATTTATTATAACTTTTTGATCACCCGGTACTTAATTCATCAGATATTAAATTACAAGTATCAGGTATTTTCTGTGATTTGTCAAAGGCATTCGGTTGTATGAAACACATCCTCTTTTTAAGTAACTTAGAATTATATTGTGACACAGGCAATGCTGCTAAATGGTTGAAGACCTCGCTAACAGGAATCAAAAGGTGTCAATGCAAGGTACTAGTGAATTAAGCCATCATTCACCATCAGACTGGGAAGAAATTTCAAGCGGTGTCCCATGAGCATCCATCTTAGGGCGATTACTTTTTACTGTGTATATTAATGACTATTCATCAGTTAGACTGCCAGAAACAGTTGATACAAGCACTGCACTAAATATCTTGTCAAGCATAGTTCTAGAAAAATCTAAAGATCTGCTAATAATATTTTCATGGACTTTAATAAATGATTTTAAGCCAACTCAATAACATTAAACTTTGAACAGGCTCACTACATGCAGTTCAGTATGTAAGCCACGCGAGAGTAGCCGAGTGGTCTGGAGCGCCATGTTACGGACCGCGAGGACTCTGGCGTCCGAGGTTCGAATCCTTCCTCGGGCATGGCTGTGTGTGTGTCCTGAGTTTAACTTAGTTTAAGTGGTTTGTAATTCTAGGGACTGATGGCCAAAGTAATTTGATCCCATAGAATTAGAAACATTTTAACATCAGAATGTAAGAGATATCCATTCAGCATACGCACAAAATAGTAAGAAGAGCAGATAGAAGAGTGTGGCAGTATTAAATTCCTGGGATTATAACTTCTAATAAATTCAGTTGGGAGGAGCACATCACGAAGCTGCAGAAACACCATAAGAAATGTGTATCGAATTTTACCAGACGTTGGCGACATAAAAATAAAAAACTTTGCATACTTTGCTTTTCATTTCATAATGCATATGGTATTAAGTTTTGGGGCAACTAACAATCAAGCAAACCTTTTAAGAGTCAAAAAGCGTCTACTACGGACAGCGTGTAGAAGCCTCTTCAAAGAACTGGGTATACTAATTACTGTCTCTCAGAATGTATATTTCTTATCCCTTTCAGGCCCTCCACGCACAATTGTGCCGTTCTAGTTTTGTTCGCTTTATTTCTTTGTGATTCACGCCAGGAAGTTTGGGCCTGCATCATACACTCGTGGATGGACTGTGGCAACGTGCGAAATGCGTTTTAGTGCAATGTTTCTGTACTGGGTGACACCAGTAGTCGGCAAAGTCGACAAACTTCCAGTACACTTACAGTGGCGACAAGAAATACTTGTTTACATACTGCTGATATCCTTGTTTTTACAAGTGAAGCTATGATATCTGAAAGTCAGTTGATTTTTTTATGATTCTGTGATGCTATTATGTCATGTCTTTCAAAGGCATGTTACTATAAGATGGTGCAGATCATAAAAATTTATAGTGAAGGCCCCAAACAGATAATTGTGTGGGTACAAAATTTTTGAAAATCAATTTATTTTCTTTTTTGTAATGTATTACTGTATGTATTTTGTATCTTAACCGTCTCTCTATATCTTAATGTGAAATCACCTATAACTTTGCGTCTGAAAGGATTATAAGTAATATAACCGTTTTTCCAACAAGCAGCTCAGTTATTACATACAATACTAGGAACAAAAACGATCTACCATAGGACTTAAAAGCACTATAATAGTTCAAATAAGAGTCCACTGCTCGGGAACAGACGTTTTCAATAATGTACCAGCAACCATAAAAATTAGCTACAAAAAAAAATCAGTGCCCGTTGGACACTATAAACCGGCAGTACACCCGTGGATATTTTGATCATCAAATACGCCGGGAGAAACTGAAGAATCACAGTTTAAGAGGAGATTGAAATACTTACTAATGGACAACTCCTTTTACTGACCAAATATGTGTGTGTTCCTACTATTACTACTATTATTTCAGTTTCTAAAAGAATTATTGTAGATGGACATGTTCCACACCCACGAGAATCTGATCAATAGGGATCTGTGGAACGAACAGCTAATTTAACCTATCTAATCCAATCCCGACGGAGATTCTAGTCCTCTCTCAGGCACGTGTGTGTGTGTGTGTGTGTGTGTGTGTGTGTGTGTGTGTGTGTGTGTGTGTCCTTTTTTCATACCTTTATGTTGTGTATACGTCTTGGAAGCGATGAACTCAACAGTTTTGTTCCTTAATGCAGTGTTTTTCAACCCCTCAAACGTCCCGGTCTCACCGTACTGTAAGAAAACTATGTATATGGATTCAAAGAGAGAACATTTTATACTTTCATATGTTAATAAAATATACACGTAAGAAAAAAAGGTAGAATATTCAACTTTATGGGGTGAATTTTTAGTCTATTTTCCGGGATTGAACACAATATCCTATTTTCACATTAATTTCGACAGAAAAATATATGTTGCGTGACGAATGTTTTCTGTTTCAGATAAGATTAGGAAGAGAATTACGCTCGTAAAGTCCTACTGTAAAGGCAATATCTAAAGAAGTTGAGGTTTATTCGAATTTCTCAAAATTACTTACTTCATCCCGTTAATCGGGATCGATTGATTCCTGAAAAAAGTTGCATTTGTTTATTCATCGTAAAAATGGAATATTTATCGTACAAAACAGTGCTATTCAAATCTTGGAAGCGATGAACTCAACAGTTTTGTTCCTTAATGCAGTGTTTTTCAACCCCTCAAACGTCCCGGTCTCACCGTACTGTAAGAAAACTATGTATATGGATTCAAAGAGAGAACATTTTATACTTTCATATGTTAATAAAATATACACGTAAGAAAAAAAGGTAGAATATTCAACTTTATGGGGTGAATTTTTAGTCTATTTTCCGGGATTGAACACAATATCCTATTTTCACATTAATTTCGACAGAAAAATATATGTTGCGTGACGAATGTTTTCTGTTTCAGATAAGATTAGGAAGAGAATTACGCTCGTAAAGTCCTACTGTAAAGGCAATATCTAAAGAAGTTGAGGTTTATTCGAATTTCTCAAAATTACTTACTTCATCCCGTTAATCGGGATCGATTGATTCCTGAAAAAAGTTGCATTTGTTTATTCATCGTAAAAATGGAATATTTATCGTACAAAACAGTGCTATTCAAATCAGAATTAATGGCAAGGAATTACCCAATTTTGGTATAAAATAAATTTCACTTTTCTTAGCAAATATTGGTATTGCGGAACTCCAAGCACGAGACGTGCACTGGTCTGATTGTTTTATGGTTCAAGTACTTCCTTCTTTGACCTCCCCCCTCTCCCAACATGGTTTTACTACCCCCTGGGGGTCGCTACCCACAGGTTCAAAAACACTTCCTTCAGGAAAATAAACTGCGACGAAAAATGAAGAAAAACCTCAGAGTTACACATAATTACCGAGTAGACGTGAGGAGACATGCTTTTCAGAAATGTAAAAATGTTTGGAAAATAAATTTATTTTTATACACTATCGGTAATAATAATTATACACACTCTTAGAACTTCCAGTTCATTAAAGATCCATGCTGAAACAACCATATTACTGCGTTCTATAGCATTCACTGGAATGATTGCGTACCGCATGTTGATTTTGGCATCCTCAGAGGTGAAGCGACAAACTTCAAGGGAACTCCAGTGAGGCCATCAAGAAAAGGAGGCCCCTGTCAATCACGCGACGTCACCTGATCTATGAACTCAGATATTGTCAACATTCTCAATTGTAAAAAATCAAAAACGTTTGTTCAAATGTTTGTAAATCTATGGGACTCAACAGCTTGGTTATTAGTCCCAAGCTTACAAACTGCTTAACCTAAGGTAAACTAAACGAAGGACAACACAAACACACATGCCCGAGGGGGGAATCGAACCCCCGACGGTGGACGGTCGTGCGCACCGCAACACGGCGCTCCCAGTACCGCGGTTGAAAACAATCGATTATCGATTATCATATGTCGTTGAAATGCTGACATCCAAATTTTGGTCTGTTCAACACCTTCCTCTTTCCTGTTAAAATTATTTTGGTGTATGAAATTTACTATGGCCTCTCTGTACATACGTGCATCATAATGTAATATCTTTGCTGTGACGCTCACTTAATTTTTTTTTTCATAGTCACCTTTTTGATAAACATGTCCTAGGAGGTAGTTCCTTTCATGTTCGGTCAGACAGATCTTAAAACTGGTTTTTGTTGTTCCTACGTTCCCAACTGCAAGGAATTTTATTAACACCTGGGGTGGTCAGAGGATGAATATCTTTCGCCGATCTTACAAATTCTTTTATTTTTGTAGTACGTCTAAAAACAGTTTGCACATAATTTGTTGGTAATACTTTCCCCATGTGATCTTGTTAATAAATGGAAGAAAAGCTTTCCCGGCCTGCCGCGGTGCTCGAGGGGACTAAGGCGCTTCAGTCACGGTCTTCACGGCCACTACGGTCGGGGGTTCGAATCCCCCCTCGGGCGTGGATATTTGTGCCGTCCTTAGTCTTAGCCAGTTCATAAGTAGTTTGTAAGTTTAGGGACTGATGACCCCGTAGTTAAGTCCCATAGACTCTACAAACATTTGAACATTTTTTGAAAAGCCTTCCCCTTGGGGTAGTGACGTTCCTCGTTGACCCCGATTCACTTTCTAGGTCGCTCTTCTTTTTTGAGTAGCCATTCTTCATGAACGTTTCATCTCATCTTCCAAGTACACTGGTTAACATATTTTGTATTCCCTTTCTACTAATGTTTTTATTGTGCCTTTTATTTGACACACAGTACAGGAGTGGCGGAGGGGGAGAACCTTATGCTTTTGGAACCACACATCACCTGACTGAGGCTTGAATAGTAAAAGAACTGGACTTACAACGTACCAAGCACTAGTCAGCAACGAACACCAAAGGTCCGCGAAAGTTGTAGCTGTAGGCCTACATCTACATCTACATACGTAGGGAAAGGAGGGTTAAATGTCGACAGTAAGCTTTCAATCTTTTTGCCGCCTTATTTTATACCTGCTGCCTACATTATACTTCAGGGACACCATAGAGTTTTGTTTGAAACTACCAATTTCGTAGTATTTCTAAATGTAGCTTTTCTGGCGATTACGTTTACTTTTTCAGATGACGACCAACTCCTCAACATACCCACGTTTGCGAGTAAGATAATGTTGGCGAGTAATTTGAAGAAGTCCATAAACAGAAAAAAAATATATTTTCTTTTAAACACAAAGAGGCTTTGCGTTTTTTATCTGTCGGAGTTACAAGAACAATGTGCCTGTTTACGGTAGCAAAAAGAAGCAGACCAAGTCCCTAATTTGCCGTAATCATTAGTGATTTCACAGAATTTTCGCATAAGGAAATCATGATCGACGTTTTATTCAGTATAGTTCACTGATATCAAGGACTCATCCAAAAAGAGTTCCTCTTCACGTTTTTCATTTTTTTCTTCTCCTATTAGCCCCCTACTCGTATTGAATTTCCTGTTGTTATATTTTATATTTCTTTATCTTCAAATTCGCTTATGTTTGTGATGTCCAATGAGGGCAACTTCTGTCTATGTTTCCTTTTCGAAGCTGCATACATCACTGCACCATTATGTATCTCCTGAACAGCAATGGTCATCGATTCCTGTGGCCATTGCTGCCTTTTGCTCCTTCCCTTACCCTTGCTCGAGGTTGAATATTTCAGTTTAGTATAAAAAGCTCATTAAAATGATTTACGAAATGTTTAAGATGCCGAATCGTCATCTTGTCCGCCCAACAAATTCGTCAACCTATCCGAAACGGCCATTCATAATTTAAACATAAGAATAACACTTCATTAATTTCTCTTTGGAGTTTAATATATAATTTACGGAATCAGCATGGTTTATATTTTACGAGAAAACCGAAACCAGGATGGGAAAAATTACCATACCTATTCCAGATGCTATTTCGATGCACTAAAATATTACAACCGACATGTGTGTAAACATAAATGATAGCGTCTCATTGCTAAACGATGACCGTTGGATTTAGTACGTATTGCAGCACACGTAGGTTACTAATCGGTAGCAAGTCAAGACCTTTGCTTCTCTGTCTCAACAGTAGCATTAAAATGATCGTTCGTCATCTTTGACTCCTCGTCACCTTACCCTGCCTTCCCCTACACCCAAAAGTGCATGGCGGGAGGTACATTGTACCACTACTTACTTTTCTGTTCCGTTCCAATACAGAACGAGGAAAAAAATTAAACGAATACTTGTACGCATCTCTACAACCCCTAATCTCTGGACACGTTATTGGGGTATCAGTCATTTCCACTTATTGCCATGGTCGATCTGGTGTAGCATCGAATGTTATATTCCATGCCATTTATTCAGCATTCATCGACAGCATGTTTGCGACAGGCGAACGTTCAGTAGAGTTGGGAGATCAAAGTAGCAATGTAGTCCGATGGGAGACGAAGAAATCTTGAACCTGCCACAGGATTTACTTGTGGGAAATATCGCAGGGAATTTTCTTTGTTTATTCTTAACGATCTGGTGTTTATTAAATCCTTAATATCGACTACCTTCGGTCCAGGACCATCATCATATATAAAAAGGTATTAAAACAGGTTAGACAACAGCATTAAGTAAAATAAATCTGGCTGAAAACAGAAAACAGCAGGAGTCACTTTCACTAAAATTACAAAGGTCATACTGGATTATCCTATCAGTCAAACAAACATAAAATACGAGAATCGACTGTTAATTCTCGTATTTTGTGTTTGTTTGACTGCTAGGATAATTCAGTATGACCTTGGTAATTTTAGTGAAAGTGACTCCTGCTGTTTTCAGCCAGATTTATTTTATTTAATGCTGTTGACTACTCTTTTACCTATGATGATCCTCCTGGACCGAAACTACTCGATTTTAAGGCTTTGATAAAGAGCTGATGGTTAAAGATACATTTTATTAAATACATGACGACTGTTAGCACTCACCTTACCAAAACTTTGAAATTTTCCTTCCATATAAACGCATAATTCTGTCTTAAGGTTAGATACATGCTATCGAAGGCGGAGTCTCGTGTGTGTGTGTGTGTGTGTGTGTGTGTGTGTGTGTGTGTGTGTGTGCTTGTGTTTCGTGTGGGTTTTGGGTGTGGAGCTCGACTGGGGTGGATTCCCGCAGTGTGCTCAGTTGCGGTCCCACAATTAAGCCCTGCGGTGTGGCGTGGCAGCTTCCAGGCCGCAGATAAAGGACTCCTGGAGGAGGCGGGGGAGGTCGCTGACACTGGATATCGACGGAGAGGCGATTGATGTTTCGGAGAGGCGTGACAGCGGAGGAATGAACTGAGGATGTTGCTCTCGTCAGTTAGGCGTTTAAGTAAAATTCCAAAAGAAATCACAGAACCTCCTTTGCTTCTCTGATTGAACAAATAGTGGTTGTCTAAATCGTCTAATATTAATATTTTATCTTCCAGACGCCATTGTAATATATATTAGATTGGATAATGAAACAATAAAATTAGTAGATGACTTTTGTTATTTAGGTAGTAGAATAACTTCTGATGCCCAAAGTAAAGAAGATATAAAATGCAGAATGGCTATGAGAAGAAAAGCGTTTATAAAGAAGCGAAACTTGTTAACATCCAATATTAGTTTAAATGTTAGGAAGTGCTTTCTGACAGCATTTATCTGGAGTGCAGCACTGTAGGGGGTTGTATCGTGGACAATCAGTTCAGACAAAAAGAGGATAGAAGCTTTTGAAATGTGGTGCTACAGACGGATGATGAATATTAGGCAAGTGGATCACGTAATTAATGAGGAGGTGCTTAACCGAATTGGGGAGAAAAGCAGTTTCTAGCATATCCTGCCTAAGAGAAGGGATAGACTGGTGGGACACATTCTGAGACATCAAGGAATCGTCAACTTAGTGTTAGAAGGAAGCGTGTGGGGTAAAAATCGTAGAGGGAGACCGAGGGACGAATACAGTAAGCAAATTCGTTTTGCTCTGTTTCGACTTCATTGGGAATTCCACTTCTTTTCACAATTACCATTAATAATTATAAAGGTAAAGTTTGGGTTTTCTAGTTTCACGGATTTCAAGTAATATCAACTTGAAATTAGTTAGCATTACTCCTTTGTTTGATATATACAGTAGTTGTTATGAGAGAATTTACAGTTTGTTTTCGTTTTGTGTGAAGAAGCTCGTTAATCAGTGGAGACAGTACCTTCACCAGTGAATGTACTCTTTTCCGGTATACACTGATGAAATGTTTTTGGTCTGAAAACACAAAGATGGTAAGAATGACAGTCATCCAAACGCCGTGGGATTCAGCATCGGAATAGGAAATCTAGACTATCTCATCAGTTAGTTCAAATTTCCAGAAGGCAGTTGTACTATGAAAAAGATCTATTGTCACCTGTGTTTCACAACTATGAAAAATGGCATACACGGTGTTTGAGAGAGACATTTTCAAAATGCAGGATTGAAAAATGGTATGATTGTGTATTGCAGAGAATTTTACCTGCCTGTAAATGCATAATTCTGTCTTAAATACATGCAATATGATTGATACAAAAAGTTGGTAACATGCGGAACGTCTGATTAAAGATAAAATACGCACCATAGTACTTGAAGGAGAGATATATGCTGTCGAAGGCGGAGTTTCGTGTGTGTCTGTCTGTGTGTGTGGGGGGGGGGGGGTGTGGGTGGGTGAGTGTGTGTGTATGTTTCATATCTCCGAAACTACTGGACCGATTTGAAGTGGTACATATAATCCCTTTTTGGAGGTGAAACCACCTGCAATAAATGATTCAGGAAATATTACAATGAAATGCCTTGCAACAACTTTCCGCCGCTCCTCCTAAAGTAACGGACTGATTTCAACGAAACTTCGTACACCGTTTCTTTATCGCTAGACAAACTTAGCGTTTGGGATATGAACCACCTACAACACATAGTTCAGGTTACATAACGTCATAAAAATGGTATCCATAAAAAACTACCGAATCACATGACGCATTAATAATCAGATTTTATTCATCCACCTCTTGAGAATAAGAGCAGTCATCGACATGGAAGAGAAACTTCAAGCGTCTTCGATACTTTGTTTCGCTGACAACAGCAGGAAAAAGACAAAAGGGCAGAATTTTATCGCTTATTACTTTTCCATGGTACCTGCAGTAAAATGACTATATTCGGCATTATATTAAAAATAATAATCCTACACTAATAATTATATTGACGAGTTATCTTATAGATAGTATGCACATATACCACTGTATATATCTTCGAAATTTTTGTATTTCGAAATATAAATTATGAAATATGAGGTCATAAAGAAAAAGGTTCATAAAAATCACTCTACCATGCATGAAGTTTCTACCCTTAGTACAAACTCTGATCGTGTTGTATTTTGAAGACATTATACAAGAGTTTTAACTTAAATAGCGGCAACACTGCTGTGTAGGCACTAGACAATCTACTATTGTTGCAGATAGCACACGTTGCTGATATACCTACCTCACCTCCGCGCAAATCGTCCGTTCCACGTCACCGGCGTGGAAACATTGTCACTTGTGAGCGAGCGGTATAACATAATGGTGTTACTACGTTTTAGAAACAAGGACAACGGAATTGGATCAAGACTGAATATGGCAGAGGTCGTACAGCACGAAAGTGTTATAAAGGTCTTCAAGAGGGTGCCGTACTGAACAGTTTCACGTTCGGTAAAAGCCTTCAACGAAGGTCGCCAAACTATGGCAGTCATGCTTCGGGCAGGTCGTCCTAGCGTTTCTCTAAAAAAAAGGAAGTGCATACTAGTGATACCAAAGATGAAGGAACCACTTCGTGGCATTCGCTTCAGAACTGTTCCAGAAATTCGACAGGCAGTAGACCTTTCCATTCGCATCATCAACAGAACAGCCTCTGCTGACGGTATACTACGACTTCCACATCGCTGGCAACGGCTTCTACATACCGCTGGTGACTTCTTTGAAGGACAGTAACAGGTGCAAACATGTAACGCTTTTGTATCGCTTGTGAATAAATAGTTGTCACTATTTATGTTCCAACCCTCCGATATATATACGAAATTATATCGTAGTAGAACATATATTTCAGGAGATACGACATCGCAAAGAATGAGCTGCATGTGGCTGTCTTTTGTTATATTTCCTTTTTACTGCCGACATTGTATCAACATATCTCGGAACACCTTCATAATATTCTAGTCTCCTCTCAGAGTATGCTGATGCAATAGCTCTATACTAAGCTATCTACATCTACATCTACATGGGATACTCTGCAAATCACATTTAAGTGCCTGGCAGAGGGTTCATCGAACCACAATAATACTATTTATCTCCCATTCCATTCTCGAATAGCGCGCGGGAAGAAAGAACACCTTAATCTCTCTGTTCGAGCTCTGATTTCTCTTATTTTATTCTGATGATCATTTCTACCTATGTAAGTGGGAGTCAACAATATATTTTCGCATTCGGAGGAGAATGTTGGCGATTGGAGTTTCGCAAGTAACCCACGCCTCAGCGATAAGCGTCGTTGTTGTAATGATTCCCATCCCAGATCCTGTATCATTTCCGTAACGCTGTCTCCCCTGTATCGTGACAATACGAAACTGCCGTTCTTTGGACTCTTTCGATGTCCTCCGTCAAACCCACCTGATAAGGATCCCACACTGGGCTGCAATACTCCAAAAATGGACGGACAAGCGCAGTGTATGCAGTTTCTTTAGTAGTTCTGTTGCATCTTTTAAGGGTTCTGCCAATAAAACGCAGTCTCTGGTTCGCCTTTCCCACGATATTATCTACGTGTTCTTTCCAGTTTAAGTCTGCAGTAATAGTGATTCCTAGGTATTTTGTGGAGTTTACGGCCTTCACATTTGATTGATTTATGTTGTAAACAAAGTTTAACGGATTTCTTTTCGTACTCATGGGGACGACTTCACACTTCTCATTATTTAGAGTCAGTTGCCAATTTTTACACCATAGTGATATCTTATTCAGATCGTTCTGCAGTTGGTTTTGATCTTCAGATGATTTTACTAGACGGTAAATGACGGCGTCATCTGCAAACAACCTAAGAGAGCTACTGAGATTTTCCCCTAAATCGTTTATGTAAATAAGGAATAGCAGAGGACCAATAACACTACCCTGTGGAACGCCTGATATCACCTCTGTTTTAGTCGATGCCTTACCATCGATTACTACGAACTGTGTCCTATCTGACAAGAAATCCCCTATCCAATTGCAAATTTGGGGCGATATACATAACCATGCAATTTGATTAAAAGCCGTTTGTGAGGTACGGTGTCAAAAGCTTTCTGGAAATCAAGAAATACGGAATCGATTTGCGAACCTTTGTCGATAGCACCCATCACTTCGTGTGAATATAGAGCTAGTTGTGTTTCGCATGAACGATATTTTCCAAATCCGTGTTGACCTTGGGTCAATAGATCGTTCTGTTCGAGATAATTCATAATATTTGAATACAGGATATATACAACCGATCACTCAGCGAAAGATCAGTACCCAAAGACGGGAAAATTGCCCAGGTCACTCCAATATTCAAGAAAGGCAATAGGATTGACCCCAAAATTACAGGCCCATCTCATTGACGTCGATTTGCAGTAGGATTTTGGAACGTGAACTTTGTTCGAACATTGTGAACTACCTCGAAGAGAACGACCTATTAACAAATAGTCAACACGGATTCAGAAAGTACCGCTCTTGCGAGAAACATCTTGCCCTTTATTCACATGAAGTGATAAGTACCATCGAACAGGGATCTCAAATAGATTCCATATTTCTGGATTTCCGGGAGGCTTTCGACACTGTACCTCACAAGCAGCATCTAATGAAATTGCGTGCTTATGGAATGTCGCCCCAATTGTGCAACTGGATTCACGATTTCCTATCAGAAATGGTACAGTTAGTAGTAATTCACGGTAAGTCATCGCGTTCCCCAGGGACGCGTTATTGGTCCCCTAACTCTTCCTTATGTTTATAAACGATTTAGGAGACAATCTGAATAGCTCCTTTTGACCGCGTATGATGCTGTCGTTTATCGAATAGTGAAGTCAACAGAGAATCAAAAGCAACTGCAAAGCGATTTAGAAAAAATTTATACTAAATAATGAAAAGTGTGAAGTAATACCTATGACCACTAAACGAAATCCGCTGAACTTCAATTACGCGATAAATCAGTGAAACCTTTAGGTCGTAAAGTCTACCAAATACCTAGGAGTTACAATAACGAACAACTTAGACTTGAGAGAACACATAGAAAATCCTGTGGGGAAGGGGAACCAAAAGTTTAGTTTCATTGGCAGAACACTTCGAAGATGCAACAGATCCACCAAAGAGACTTCCTACATTATACTTGTGCGTCCTGTCCTGGAGTTCTGTTGCTCGGTGTGGGACTCTCACCAGGTGGGGGAAGTGCAGCTCGTTTTGTTTTATCACGTTACAGGGAAATGTTGCACGATTTGAGGTGGAAATCATTAAAAGCACGACGTTATTCGTTTCGGCGAGATCTATTTGTGAAATTTCAATCACCGACTTTTACTTCTGAACGTGAAAATGTTTTGCTAGCACCCACCTACATAGGAAGACATTTCAATCCCAATAAAGTAACAGAAATCAGATCGAAATCGGAACGATTTACGTGTTCTTTCTTCCGTGCGCTATTGGAGAATAGAACGGCAGAGAAAGGTTGCGAAAGTGGTTAATGAACCCTCTGCTAGGCACTGAAATGTGATTTGCAGAGTGTCTATGTAGATGTAGACACTTTATCTAAAAATTGAAGGAGCTTACTGTCAGCCCTGGTGATATTCTTGTCGGCTTTGATATTGTTTCTCTGTTCACCATGGTTCCTGTCAACGAAGCTCTTGCTTACATATCTGACTTGTTTCCCAATGATATTGTAGCTCTGTTTCGACATTGCCTATCCACGACATATTTTGAATGTGGTAATGAATTCTATGAACGAATTAATACAGTGGCAATGGTAGCCCTCTAAGTCCAGCAGTTGCTAATATTTTTATGGAATTTTTTGAACAACATGCACTGCAGTCAGCCAGAAAGAGCCCTATGAAGTGATATCGGTATGTCGACGACACTTTTGTGATATGGAATCGCGGAGAAGAGGAACAGAACTGGTTTTTAAAGCGTTTGAATAGCATAAATGCAAAAAATACAATTTACCATGGAGACAGAGCGTAATGGCCAGATAAATTTTTAGACGTTTCAATAGCAGATGGGACTCTGGGTCACAAAGTATACAGGAAAGATACGCACACCGATCGGTACCTTCATAAAGATTCGAATCATCACCGCAGGAAGAAGAGAG
Source organism: Locusta migratoria (assembly GCA_026315105.1). Classification (NCBI taxonomy): domain Eukaryota; kingdom Metazoa; phylum Arthropoda; class Insecta; order Orthoptera; family Acrididae; genus Locusta; species Locusta migratoria. The sequence continues at coordinate 364,770,166 of CM048750.1, read as the reverse complement.
GAGTTATCAAAACATTGGTGGACAGGGCTAATAAAATCTGTGAGCCAGCTTATTTGCAAGAGGAACTCGATCATTTACGAACCGCATTTCAGAAAAATGAATACAGTGTTAGATCGAGCACTCCATCCCAAAAGACAAATGTCACAAATGTCCAACAATAACAACCTTTGGCGGGAAAAGTTCTTCTCCCATTCATCCACAATATCAGGGACCGTATGGTGAAAATACTGGCCAAGTTAAGAGTTAAAACAATATTCAAACCCACCAAAAAGATCAGAGAATGCTTATGATCAGTGAAAGATGCGCGACACCCTTTAGCTGCTCCTGGTGTGTATAAAATTCCATGTAGTTGGAACAACGAAAAGAAGTATCAATACTCGCCTAACTGAACACAAAAGGAACTGTCGACTGGGACACACGGACAAATCGGAACATGTTTTTGAAATCGGTGACCACGAAATAAAATTTAGTGAGACGAGCGAGCTAATTAAGACATCGCATTATTATTTAAACACCACGATACTTTTAACAGGAAGGAAGAAAGCTTGAAGTTAGATAAGATATGGCGGTCGACTTTGTACCACAGATGTGACAATCGATTACCTTTCGTCGAGAGAAATGACGCCAGCCAGAGATAGTGTTACTATTGACATCACGTGACGAGTGGTGGCGCCCTCTATGCGTCCATATATGCAGGACCCCCATGTCCCAGCAGCCAGTCCAGACGCTCATCATCACCAGGAAAAACGTTCCGGTCGACTTTTCTCGTCTCACCGTGCGAGTTGGGGCAGGACAGCTACGTATCTCGGCGTGACGTTGGACAGGCGGCTCACGTGGAAAACACACGTCGATGATGTCATCGGCAAGGCTCGGGAAAGACTGCGGGCTTTGTACCCCTTCCTCAACCCGGACTCTATGCTCTCGCCTCAGCTTGGTGTTGCCATCGACACCACCCTCGCCCGCCCCATCTTTGAATATGCGGTGGTGGGTTGGGGAAATGCTGCGCCGACGCACATCAACCGGCTGCAAAGCCTCCAAAACAGGGTGCTTCGGCTAGACCTACATCTACCTCGGGATTTCCCAACGGAAGACCTCCTCAGGATCTCTGGAGTCCCCACGATCAAGTCTCGATTCCAGCAACCTGCGCGGGTCTTCTACCAGAAGGCAGCTCGGTCATCCAATGCCCTCATTCGGGCTCTCGGCCACAGAGTGCAACGGCTTAACGCCCCGAGATGGCCACACCTGCTCCGCGCTGACTAGACGTGGTTAGCACCTCAGGACAAACACCATCACGACTGCAAACGGAAGGATAACCAAACTCGCCAGGACACTTACCAACCAACCACGTCATTTTGGAGGCATAGCCTACCGGCTTGAACTCCACCGACACTCGGAAACACAGTTGTTTCCGTTATGCAGCAAGCGAGCGAGCGAGCAGCAGCCAGTCGTTGACTCACCTCGGAAGATGTTGTCCGTAGCCGGCAACGAAACGTCAGGGGAAAACTTCTACTGTTCGACCACGGTCTCTCAGCCCGGAAGTTTTAATTACTGTAGACACAATATACAGCAGATATGGCCGTATAAGAATTGAGCTGCAGGAAAATGTATTTGACGTGGACAGGGAGTGTGATGGATGGCTATGAGCAAAGGGAGAAGGCGGAGATGCTGTAACGTAAGAACGGAGTAGATACCGCGGCAGGAGTAAATCAGCACACCAGGAAAGAGAACATCGATTTGGATCCGATGACGGCATATCGAACCTGGGGGTATGCTAGATGTAGAAAAAGTTTATTTCAACGTCGTCTTCTAACAAACAGCCTAGTGACGTAGCTGCCATAGCACCACATGTGTGTGACCTTTAATAGGGAATGTTTGTTACCATAAGGCTCAGTGTGACATAAGCGAGTGAAACAAACATTTGCCAAGCCAGGGAGGTGCAATGCTAGGCAACCTAGCTATATTTAAAGGGGGCATAGTGTGTCCTTCAGAGTGGTGAAATAGTCCTTTCGGAAATTTCCAGGGAAGTTGGACATGTCGCGTCTGTTGTGCACCGATGCTGGCCGTAATGGTCACGTGAGCACTCTGACAGCCGCAGACGATGTTCTGGACGTCCATGCAGCACCGACTTTAGCAAAGATCGTCGTATTGCTTCAGAAAGAGAAAAATTCAATCACACAATCACTCAGACATAGCTCATCCACACACGTCAGCCATCGCTAGCAGCTCAGAACACCCTGGCATACTACAACACATTTCAAGCACTTTTTGCTCATCACTGGGCATTTACGCGTACTGATCCGTTAGTTAAAGGAATTGTCTTAGCATCGGTTTTGTTCACTCTCCGCTCTAGTGTGGCTGTGGCTATTGTAGTCTCAGACGGAAAGCGGTGCTACTGACTGAGTGAACAGAAATCGATGCCTAGCGGTGTCTTCCGCTAGCGTAAAGCAATTTCTCATCAGGTGTTCTGACTGAAATCACGGCCTATATGGGTAGCGGATAGTGTTACTTCCTTCGTTTTCATGTGACATCGTGTAATACACATTTTATAAGCCACTTGATCAATCATGATTACCGGATCCCACACTTCATCTGCATCCATGGCAAGACAACGAATTACGGAAATAGGTTTTCCATGCTGTAAATTACGAGAGACATTGTAATTTACTCATCAGATGAGCTCGTTGTAGTCGAAAACGTAAATTTCCTATGATTATTGATTATTACGCGCGAATTATATTTAACTGTTTTCCAGACAATAAACTTAATGGCACTGCAACGGTATTCATTCATCAGACATTGTTTGTGAAGAGGCCAAAACATGTAAAATACTTGTGTCTCGGAGTGGGAAGTGTATATATTCAAATAATTAATGGTCCATACATTTCGTTACAGTGGAAATACTGCAGCAAACTGATTGCTTAATTGTAACATATAAACTTGTGTAATGGCTGTTATTTGAATTGCGTAGCAGACGGTAATTGCCTAAGCAATTATTTGCAGAATTCATTATTTACCATACGATTTAACTGTGTCTCTTCTTATTCCTATTTAGATAGGTGTATCGTGTATTGGACTGGAGCAGACAAACGAGTTTTTCCTTTCAAATGTTAAGGGCTCTTGGTTCCATTCTCTGCTTGTTCTTGATGGTCTACTGGTCATGAGAAGATATATATAGCCGTTAATTTCCGAAAGTTCTTGACGCATTGCTTTGATATTGTGGACGAAAGCAGTAATCACGCCAATTTTCAATCACGGAAACAGAAAAGATTGCAACAACTATCGAGGTATCTCTTTAATTAGTGCTGTAGGTAAAATATTCGCAGGTATTGTTGAAAGGAGAGTGCGAGTACTAGTTGAGGAGAAGTTAGATAAAAATCGGTGTGGGTTTAGGCCTCTTAGAGGCTGTCAGGAACAGATCTTTAGCTCACGGCAGATAAGGCAGAAGTGCTATGAGTGGAACAGGGAATTGTATCTATGTTTTATAGATATAGAAAAGTCTTATGACCGTGTTCCTAGGAGAAAGCTATTGTCAGTTCTGCAAGATTATGGCATAGGAGGCAAACTTGTGCAGGCAATTAAAGGGCTTTACGTAGACTGTCAGGCAGCAGTTAGAGTAGATGTCTTACGGTTCAGGGTAGTTTCAGGGGTAAGACAAGGCTGTAACCTATCACCACTATTGTTCATACTATTCATGGATCATATGTTGAAAACAGTAGACTGGCAGGGCGAGATAAAAATAGGTGAAAAGAAAATAAGCAGTCTCGCATATGCGGATGACTTATTTGTAATGAAGATTCGATTGAAAGGTTGCAAACTAATATTTCAGAGTTCAAACAACTTACGGGTATGCTGCTGGGTGACGTCGTCGACAACCGCCGATATTTCGGCAGTAGGACATCATACCATTCTCAAGGCACAACTGCACTTAAGGAAGCAATGTGCAAGCGTATTTAATACCTCGGCTTGCAAATGGTAAACAAGGAAGATAACACATACAGTACAATTCACTGCAGAGTCAACACAATCAAAAATGACCAAACATCAATAATATCGATACTGACTGCTAATCAACAAGAGAGACACCATTAATTTTGTCCCACTGTTTTTTGACGAGAGACAGTGCCGGATTCCAAGCAGAATTTAAACAGAAACCACCATCTTTGTTTATAAGGGTCGCTTGCTAGTTTAATTTCGACAGCTTCCTTAATAATACCATCCCAATAGGTGGAAGTGCATGCCAGAATCTCCGTGTTGTTGTATTCCATAGAATGACCGGTGCCAAGACACATTGTTTACCTCTACGGGGAGGAAATGTATAGGTGTTTACGGAAGTTGGATAAACTTCGCAGCAGTAGAGTAAGGTTGCAATGTGCTTTGTCGTTCTTGTTGAAGTGTCGTAATCATACTATTGTTCCTACGTTTGGTAAGGCTGTGAACCATATTAATCCTCCTGCCGCCATTCGTATCAAGCTACGTGCTGGCTTAGCACTTGTTCGTGAAAGGATCCACTTTACATGTCGTCAATTAGATTTTGTTTCCAAGGAGTTGCTGCTAATGTGGCTGAATATTCTTGGGATTGGTTGGACGGTGACTCTTCCACACAGTCTGATTGGGAATTTAAATCTGTAACTGCTCCGCATTCAGCGAAATTTGAACGTTTTCGTGGCTCAGAGTCTGATTCAAATTTAATTTCGTGACGGTCTGTGATCAATCTCACGGAGATAACTTCTGACGACGCACCTTTCTCTGTGTTGGAGAAGGGTTTGAATTTCACACCGACGCCTAAGCATTTACCGGTCGTTGATTTCATAAGTTCTACTGAACACGCTGTTTCTAAACTACCTTCCGATTCTGCAGAAAAGGCTAGGATGGAAGCTTGTTTGTGTTGACTGGGGCACGTCCACCCAAGTGTAATATAACAGCAGCTGAGGCGTCTGCTTTACGGTCTCTCAGAATGGATCCTGATATTGTTATCTTGCCTGAGGACAAGAGAAAGTCCACAGTTTTGTTGAATAAGGACGATTACTTTCAAAAGATGTAATGTCTGCTTTCTGATTCGGCATATCGTAAAATCGGTGCTGACCCCACAAAGAATTTTGACAGAAAGTCTAATAACCTTCTGAAGAAAAGCCCTTTCTCACAGCAGACCATCAAGAGTCTTAATTCTTACTGTGGTGTACCACCTAGATTGTATGGCTTTCCTAAGTGGCTTATAGTGTCTAACATTGGCGCTCCGACATATCGTGTAGCTAAACATCTTGCTAATTTGTTGAGTCCAATGGTAGGCAGGTGTGAACACCACATTAAGAACTCGGCGGATTTCTTGCTTCGATTTCAGGGATTGCGTTTGAATGACTCTGATATTTTAGCGAGTTTTGATGTTGTGTCTCTCTTCACTCGCGTTCCTCTGTCAGATTCGTTGCAGCTAATTGAGGTTAAGTTTGGCGTCGAGTTAACAAATCTTTTTCCACTCACTTTTTATTCGATGGTCAGTACTATGAACAAACTACTGGAGTTGCAATGGGAAGCCCGTTGTCACCTACTGTGGCCAATTTGTTTATGGAGGATTTCGAGGAGGAACGTGCTTTAGTGTCAGCGACTCTGAAACCTACATGTTTTTCAGATATGTAGACGACACTTTTTTCGTTTAGCTTCATGGTTGTGAGAATTTAAATGGTTATTTGGAACACCTAAATTCAATCCACCCGAATATTCAGTTGACTATGGAGGTGGACAAGAATGGCTATCTTCCTTTGTTGTTGTTGTTGTTGTTGTTGTTGTTGTTTGGATGTTTTAGGGGCACAAAACTACGGAGGTCATCAGTCCCCCATTCCATCGTTAGGCGTCACAACAAAAGGCGTGAACGCGTAAAGGAGCCTAGAGTGGAGAACAACTATGGGGGAGGAAGATCCCCCGAGTCAGTTAAAGGAAAACAAAGTCGGCAAGAGACAACTAAAACAATGACAATTATACAGTATAACCGAGCAACGACAAGAAATAAAATGTAAAAACCGACATCTGTGGCTGACCGACCGTGAAACTAAAAACAGTCAGCCACACGGAAACCTCCAATCGGAGGTCATGACAGGACGGACACAGACATTGAAGAAAAGCTTTAAATAGAGGGGTAAAAACCACTGTTCCGAATAAAACTTAAAACAGTATCAGCCGTTTTGGCATCGTCACTTAAAACATGGGATAAAAGTGCAGGAAAATTAAAACTCCGCCGCAGAGGGGCTAAAACAGGTAATTCAACTAAGATGTGCGCCAACGTCAGGCGGGCGCCACAGCGCCACACAGGCGGATCCTCGCCACGAAGGAGATGGCCATGTGTCAGCCATGTATGGCCAATGCGGGACCGGCACAGGACTACGGAGTTCCCGCGGCAGGCCCGCATGGAAGAATGCCACACAGCTGTCATCTCCTTTATAGCCCTGAGTTTGTTGGCTGGTGCTAGGCTACACCACTCGGTAGCCCAAAGCTCACGAACTCGATGTCGCAGCACTGTCCGCAGATCAGCATCCGGGAGGCCGATCTCTAAAACAGGCGCATCAATGGCCTGCTTGGCCAGCATATCAGCACGTTCGTTGCCCGGAATACCGACATGGCCCGGGAACCAGAAGAACACCACTGATCTACAAGAGGAGACCGCGGATAGCACTGGTCAAGGGCTCTAATTCATTGCAGATAAGAAAGGACTCACCTGAGCAGGACCTGACGTGCTCAAAAGCGCGGGAAATTTCCACCAGCTCTGCTGTATAGACACTGAAGCCATCTGGCAGAGAGTGTTGTTCAACATGGTTGTCAGGAGCGAACGCAAAACTAACCCAGCTCTCAACTTTCGAATCATCTGTGTAAATTAGGTCGTGACCAGGGAATCGAGCTACGACCGCTAAGAACTGGCGACAGAGAGCTTCAGGTGGAACTGAGTCTTTGGGTCCACAGGCTAAGTTCAGGCAAATAGACGGCCTCGTCAGGCGCCACAGAGGCGCGCGTGTGTGGACCCGATATGGAGGTGGTAGGGGGTAAGACTCAAGTTCCTGCAGCAGTGACTGGACCCTGAAGGCGACCGCATGACCCGACCTGGGTCGTCGTTGTTAGTCATGCACGACCATGCGGGAGAAAAGAACACGGTGGTTCGGGTGGCTTGACGAGCTGTGCACGAGTGCTGCATAGGCTGCAAGCTGCAAGCTGTGACGAGCTGTGCACGAGTGCTGCATAGGCTGCAAGCTGTCGGCGACAAATCGGCAAAGGTGGTACCCTGGCCTCAGCAAGCAAGCTGGTCACAGGGCTGGTACAAAAGGCACCCGTCGCGATGCAAACACCACAGTGGCGAATGGGGTCCAGCAAGTGCAATGCTGAGGGTAACGCAGAACCGTAGGCGACACATCCAAAATCTAGACGAGACAGCACCAGAGCCTGATAGAGCTGCAACAGGGTGTAGCGGTTAGCACCCCAGGAAGTATGGCCCAGGTGGCGGAGGACTTTGAGGTGGCGCAAGCACTCCCGTTTTAGTTGACGGATGTGGGGGAGCCACTACAGCCGTGAGTCAAAAACAAGCCCCAAAAACGATGAGTGTCCACGATGACTAGTAGATGGTCGCCGAGATACAGGTCGGGCTGAGGGTGAACCATTCGAAGCCGACAAAAGTGCATAATACTTGTCTTCGCAGCAGGGAACTGGAAGCCGTGGGTAAGAGCCCAAGACTGCACCTTCCTAATGGCTCCCTGCAGCCTACGTTCAGCGACGTGAGTGCTGGAGGAGCTAAAATAGATACAAAAGTCGTCAGCATATAGTGAAGGGGATACTGACGACCCAACTTCTGTAACTAAGCTGTCAATGGCGACTAAAAATAAGGGGACACTCAAAACAGAGCCTTGAGGAACCCCATTTTCCTGCACATGGGAGGTACTACGAGATGCACCTACTTGAACACGAAATGTACGGACAGCTAAAAAGTTTTTAATAAAAATCAGGAGTGAGCCGTGAAGACCCCAACCGTGTAATGTGCTAAGTATGTGGTGTCGCCAGGTCGTATCACATGCTTTTTGCATATCGAAAAAGACGGCTATCAGGTGTTGGCGTCTGGGAAAGGCTGTGCGGATTGCAGACTCGAGGTACACCAGCTTGTCGGTGGTGGAGCGACCCTGGCGGAACCCGCCCTGGCATTGAGCCAGTAAGCCCCGAGTCTCGAGGATCCAGCACAACCGTATACTGACCATGCGCTCCAACAGTTTACAGAGGACATTGGTCAGGGTAATGGGCCGATAGCTATCCAAATTGACAGGGTTTTTGCCTGGCTTAATCACTGGTATGAATATACCCTCCAGCCACTGCGAAAGTATACCCCGTCGCACCACATGTGGTTGAAGAGAGCAAGGAGATGACGCTGGCTCTCCGTTGTCAGGTGTTCCAGGATCTGGCTGTGGATGCTATCAGGACCCGGAGCCGTGTTGGGACACTGTTTAAGAGCATTGAGGAATTCCCACTCTGTGAATGGCGTGTTATATGCCTTCGTATGGCGGGTAGTAAAGGAGAGGGGCCGGCGTTCAACCTGCTCGTTTAATGTATGGAAGGCCGGTGGGTAATTCGATGAGGAGAAGGCATGAGCATAATGCACAGCAAACAGCTCTACAAGCGTGGCTGGGTCTGTGCATACTATTCCATTCACAGAGATCCCAGGGATTCCTGCTGGTGTTGGGTATTCCCTTAAACGCCTGATCTTGTTCCAGACCTGGTGGTGCAGGTACCTGTGCCAATAGTGGAGACATACCTCTCCCAACACTCCTGCTTCCATCTCTTAATGAGATGACGCGCACGTGCACGGAGCCGCTTGAAAGCGACGAGGTGCTCCAGAGACGGGTGCCGCTTGTACCGCTGTAAGACCCGTCGGCGATCTTTAATAGCCGCTGCGATCTCTGGCGACCACCATGGGACTGTCTTACGCTGTGGGGACCCCAAAGAATGGGGAACGGTAGCTTCTGTAGCTGAAACAATGGACCGCGTGGCGCACTCGACCGCCACATCGACGTTGTTGAGTGGGGGAGGGCCAACCGTGGCAGCAGAGGTAAAGTCGTCCCAGTTAATCTTGTGTAGGTCCCACCTAGGTAGGCGCCCCGGGGACTGACAGGAAAATGGGAAAATGGTCACTGTCGCACAAGTCATCGTGGGCTCTCCAGTGGACAGATGGTGAAAGGCTATGGCTGCAGATAGACAGATCAATGGCCGAGAACGTGCCATGCACCACTCTAAAATGTGTGGGGGCACCCGTGTTCAAGAGGCAGAGGTCAAGATGAGATAGTAAGTCCTCAACTACTCTGCCCGGCCAGAAATCGTGGAACCACCCCACAAGGTGTTATGAGCATTAATGTCGCCCAATAGTGAGAAAGGCGGGGGGAGTTGAGAAATAAGTGCAGCCAAAACGTTCTGAGTGACGTCACCATCAGGAGGGAGGTAGAGACTGCAAACGGTAAACTTTCGTGTTATCCTTACCCTGACAGCCACTGCTTCTAAAGGTGTTTGAAGAGCCACGGATTCAGTATAGACGGAAGTAAGGACATAAACACACACTCGACCTGATACCCTGTTATACATGCTGGGATTACAGTAATATCCCCTGTAGCCCCGGAGGGCACGGGTCCGCATTGCCGGAAACCATGTTTCCTGGAGGGCAATGCAGAAAGTAGGTGTTATGCTCTAAAGGTGTCTCAGTTCAGCCAGGTTGGTGAAAAAACCACCGCAGTTCCACTGGAAAATAACGCTGTCCGATAACTGGGACGACATGAGGAAATATGAAGTACTTATTATACCTCATGATCACTCACTGACACTGCTCGCGATGCTGAAGAATCTACAGCCATCGTTTCCGATGGTCCTCCGAGATCTAGGTCCTCAGGGGACGCTAGTATCTTCACCTCGCCCTCGACCGCGGAGGATGGGGGGGGCGGAAGTGGGGGACCCACTGGTGTCTCTTTATTCTTCACAGGTTTACGTTTCTGTTTCAAAATCTCTCGCTGTTCTTTTTGCTTCTCACGCGTGGAGGGCTTCGGTGACTCAGTCTCTGGGACTGAGAAGGACCTTGCGGCCTGACGAGCAGCCTTCTTGGGCACTGTTTGCCACTGGCCGGTATCGGTCGTTCCTGAGGAAGAAGCCGAGGAAGGGTGGGACTCAAGCGAACACTTCCTCGCGAGAGGAGCCAGAGAAGGCTGTTGCTTCTCAGGCTCGGGGGCCCCCGTTGTTTGGGGTTGTATTGCTTCCGTGGTAGAGGTTTTGGGAGTAATACCAGAAGATCCGCCCCCTGCTGTCAATGGGGGGAGAGTGGATGATTGGGCCTGTGGGCCCACCAAGATTAGTAGGTTGGTCAGAGTTGTTAGAGTTGACATAGGCTGGAATGCAGTGGCAAAAGTTTTCCCCATGGTCACAGGGTGCAGCTTGGTGTATTTGCGCCGTGACTCTGAATAGGCAAGGGTTTTATACTCCATGATTTTCCGTTCTTTATGGAGTATTCTGCAATCTGCTGAGCAAGGTGAATGGTGCTGGACACAGTTAACACAGAGCGGAGGAGGGACACAAGGGACGTCTGGGTGTGATGGACGTGATGGACGTCCACACTCCTGACATCCCATAAAGCAGAGCATAGGGATGTAGGGCTGTACGTCACACCAATAAATCATCACCTTGACTTTTTCAGGTAACGTGTCACCCTCAAAAGCCAAGATGAAATCACCAGTGGCGACCCTGTTGTCCCTCAGACCCATGTAGGTGCGCCGGATGAAATGGACACCGCGCCTCTCTAGGTTCGACAGATCTCGATGGAAGATGATACCCTGGACCATGTTAAGGCTCTTATGAGGTGTTATTGTAACGGGAACATCACCCAGCTTCTCACAGGCGAGCAACGCCCGCGACTTTGCTGGTGATGACGTCGTTATTAAGACTGACCCAGATCGCATCTTGGACATACCCTCCACCTCTCCGTACTTGTCTTCCAGATGCTCAACAAAAAACATTGGCTTAGTCGACGCAAAGGACACCCCGTCAGTGCGTGAGCAAATTAGGTATCGAGGGGCATACGACTCACCTTGATTTCTGTTCCTGCGTTCCTCCCATGGCGTATCCAGGGAAGGGAAATAAAGGGGGTTATATCCAGCAGCATTGAACTCTCCTAGACCACGTTCAGAGACGCCGTTTCGCGGCCAGCCACGCTTTTATTTGCTCGTTTCACGAGCAGCTAGGGAAATAAACGTCCACCCAGGCAGATCCCTGCTTGCCTGGGTAAGCCTTGTACAACTGAGGTGCGGCAGCTTCCACAGAGGTTGTTCGCTAACGACTGTTTAACCTCAACAGCCATGCATCTCCTCGGCACGTAGACACCTTGAGATTGAGGCTTTTTTTTTTTTTTTTAGATAGGTTTGTACTGTCCTCGCAACCCGGGCGATTAATCCAAGATCCCTGGGCTCTGAGACGTTCAACGTTCCACCGTCGCTCCGAACGATGGTCGTTGAAGCACGCTCACAGCTTACGGTGTAGCGGACTATTGGCGTGACACAGCCCACGGCTCAGGACCCCGGGTTCGCCAAGCGCGTACTCAGCAAATTAATGCTGAGCCCAGAGGGGTATCTTCCTTTCCTTGATGAGTTGGTCAGAAGGAAGGTTGATGGTACATTGGGACATACTGTTTATAGAAAGCCTACTCACACTGATTTGTATCTGCGAGCTGACAGTTGTCACCATCCAGATCAGCGTGAAGGAGTACTTCGTACCTTGGTTCACAGGGCACATGTCATTGCAGACCATGACTTTATGTTGGTCGTTGAAGCACGCTCACAGCTTACGGTGTAGCGGACTATTGGCGTGACACAGCCCACGGCTCAGGACCCCGTGTTCGCCAAGCGCGTACTCAGCAAATTAATGCTGAGCCCAGAGGGGTATCTTCCTTTCCTTGATGAGTTGGTCAGAAGGAAGGTTGATGGTACATTGGGACATACTGTTTATAGAAAGCCTACTCACACTGATTTGTATCTGCGAGCTGACAGTTGTCACCATCCAGATCAGCGTGAAGGAGTACTTCGTACCTTGGTTCACAGGGCACATGTCATTGCAGACCATGACTTTATGTCAGCTGAGTTGTCCCATCTCGAGGAGACCTTTCGTCATAATGTTTATAGTGAGAGACAGATAAAACGTAAATTGCGTTATCAGCCTTCCATGCAACGGGCGAGTGACGATAGTAATGAAGTTGCATCTAAATCTATGGCCTTTTTGCCTTACGCAGGAAGCACTTCCAATAAGATTGGTCATATTTTGCAAAAATACGATGTAAAATGTTTCGACCACCTCCTAAGATAAAGGCCCTGTAGAGGTAAACAATATGTTTGGCACCTGTCATCCTATGGAATACGACAAGACGGAGATTCTGGCATGCACTTCCACCTATTGGGATAGTGTTATTAAGGAAGCTGTCGAAATTATACTAGCAAGCGACCTTAGAAACAGAGATGGTGATTTTTGTTTAAATTCTGCTTGGAATACGTCACTGTCTCTCGTCAAAAAACAGAGGGACAAAATTAATGCTGCCTCACTTGTTGATTAGCAGTCAGTAACGATATTTTTGATGTTTGGTCATTTTTGATTGTGTTGACTCTGCAGTGCCTTGTTCTGTGTGTGTTATATTACTCGCCGGCCGCAGTAGCCGAGGGGACTGAGGCGCTCCAGTCACGGTCTGCACGGCCACTACGGTCGGGGTTTCGAATCCCCGATCGGGCATGGATATTTGTGCCGTCCTTAGGATAAGCAAATTGATAAGTATTTTGTAAATACCAAGACCAAGTTAGTAGTCTACCGCTCTATCTTTCGACCAAATATGTTGTACGTGAGTGAAAGTTGGGTGGATACAGGTTACCTTATACATAAGGCAGAGGTTACAGATATGAAAGTAGCAAGAATGATTGCAGGGTCTCGTAGATGGGAACAATGGGAGGAGCGAGTCCATAGTAAGGAAATCAAAGAAAAACTGGTAATGAACACCATAGATGAAGCAGTTAGAGCGAACAGGCTGAGATGGTGGGGCCATGTTACACGCATGGGAGAAGCAAGGTTACCCAAGAGACTAATGGGCTGGGCAGCGGAGAGTAAGAGGAGTCGAGGTAGACCAAGAAGAAAGTACTTAAATTCAGTGCAGAATGATTTTGAAGTAAAAGGCATAACATCAGACGAGGCATCAATGTCAGCATTGAATAGGGAATCATGGAGGAATTTTACTAGAGGTACTATGCTCCAGACTGAACGCTGAAATGCATAATCAGTCTCTAGTGATGACGATGAATATGATGATGATGATTTTCGGATTTGTGCGTGTTCTGCAGTAACGCGGCTTCCTCAGTCTCTTTTGCAGAAACTATTCGCTAGAAAATGATTATTTTTCTGTATCTTATAGCCAAGAGCCACCGCATGTTGTTGGACAGGTTTTCGTTTCGTTATTATTGTTATAATAAAAACTTAAGTACAACGCTGCGCTTATTTTGAAGAGTTTGCAGTGCAATACGTAGTCGCTGGCCAGTTTGCGTTCGGTGCGTTGTACACCATATATTACTGCGACGAAATGTAGCTAACATATCGAAATGGTTTTTAACGGTGGAAGCAGTGCCATACCTCTTTCCATTCTGGAGAAAATACGTGAGATACATCTGAAGCTACGCGGTCGGCAGCTACGCGGCTCACGCTACGCTGTTGCTACCCGCTGTGCCGAGTGCAGAGCTGCCTCGCGTCTCTCTTCTTCGTATGCTGCCGATACAGAGTCAGCCTGGAAACGAACAACTTACTGAAATGAAAAGATGCCGAGATTCATAAGCTGAAGATGTTGATTGTGCATATTTACGGTTTATATTTTCTGGTTTCAGTAAATTTTGTGGCAAATATGACAGCACGTTATAAGCTAAAACATAAGTTCGGCGAAGCCAGAAGGGAAGTGCAACGATTTTTATTTATTTATTTACCGTCACGGACCTTCTTCAATTTATTGAAACACAATGTACACCCCTTCGTTGAGCTTCAGCTCACTGCTAAACCATAGATAGTGCTAGGAAAGTCTTTCCTCAGTATTTCGCAACCTGAATTGTATACTACTTTCAGAAATTAAACAATGGCAAAAGTAGTAGCATAGCTTCACTAATTACTAACAAATATAATGGCTGCTGTCGGTAATTATCTTTAGAAATGATGACACAGACAAAATACGAATGGAATGTAAAAAAAATACTAGACGTACAGTGCATGCACAGCTACCGTCAAAGAAGAAGAAAACAGCAGACGGTTGTATCGTAGTACTCATGAGCGTGGAAGAGCTACGAATAAAGACCTAAGTAAGGAAACAATTTGCATGCGAATGCAGTTCAACAAGGAAACTATGTATATGAGTGCATGTTTTCGCGGCAATATCCATTAATAAAATCTTCTCGGATTACAAGCGGCGTCATGTGGTTTACTGCCCACGAGCTTTTGACAGAGAACTCCTCTGCCATTGTCAAGTGGATGCCTGTCAATGGCAGAGGAGTTCTCTGTCGAAAGCTCGTGGGCAGTAAACCACATGACGCGGCTTGTAACCCTAGAAGATTTTATTAAAGGAAACTATGGTTTGAAAACATTTTTCATATCGATATTTTTTTAATCTAAGACATATGAATAGCATACCAGGTGTCACCGAGAAGAGAAGTGTTTCTGATCGTATATACTGCGTCACAATCATGATTAAATATGTCAGTTGTATAAAGGTTATTTGAACTATTGAATTTCCAGTGACACTTGTTTCTCCAAATTGTAAAAGAAATGAGAGTATAAAATAAGCCTGATTTTAATTACATCTGTAAAACATATCCTTAATCTTTGTTTAGTGGGTATGACGTGGCACACACTATTTTTCTTCTCTACCACCACTAGGAGTGCTAGTGTCGTTTTAACTGTCCGTTGGTAATAACTTCCACTGCAGTGAGTGTCACGACTGTTTATGTCGTCAGCTCGGTGTTGAAATGCGTCCGAAAACAGCAGGTTGCACATGTAAGAAGTATGTGTTTGGTATCGGGTACCGTCTTTGATGTGGAGGTGGCTCGGCGTTGCTATTGATAGCGATCGGTGCAGCGGCTGCAGGTAGTGGCTCGTGTTGGCACATCGGACGTCTGCGTGGTTACCCTCGGCTGACCATTGATCATTGGCTGAATTAGTAAAGACGGCCAGCGTCACATACGCTGCGAACGCAAGGCGGGCTATTTCCAGCACCGTACACACAATCGATGACGGTCGTCTCACGTTGGAGCCGAGTGACAGGGTTACATCGGAAGACCAGGAGCGAAGATTTCGACCTCTGCTGCAGAGCAGAGGGGCGTAGCTATTTCTGAAAAGGTCATACGGACACTGCATGAAGGAAGGGGATAGAGTGCAAGTGACCTATAGGTTTCTTTCAAGCTTATCTCTTCTATAGGATCAGTTCCGTATTACGAACCATAAACACCACTATGGAAGAACAACGTTTCTAAATAAAAAATGTTTGTATAGCTTATAGGACTTAACTACGGGGTCATCAGTCACAAAGACTTGTTGTTGTTGTGGTCTTCATTCTGGAGACTGGTTTGATGCAGCTCTCCACAATACCCTATCCTGAGCAAGCCTCTTCATCCCCACATAAGAACGGCAACCTACATCTGTCTGAATCTGCTTACTGTATCCATCTCTTGGTCTTCCTCTGCGGGTTTTGCCCCACACACTTCCCTCCAACGCTAAATTCACAATTCCTTGATGTCTAAGAATGTGCCCTACCAATCTATGCCTTCTTTTAGTCAATGTATGCCATAAATTTCTTTTCTACCCAATTCTGTTCAATACCTCCTCATTAGTTACGCGACCCACCCACCTAATCTTCAGCAATCTTCTGTAGCACCATATTTCAAAAACCTCAATCCTCTTCCTGTCCGCGCTGTTTATCGTCCATGTCTCACTCCTATACAATGCAACCCAAAGACTTACAAACTACTTATGAACTAGCTAAAACTAACGACGGCACAAATATCCATGCCCGAGGGAGGATTCGAACCCCCGACCGTAGTGGCCGTGCAGAACGTGACTGGCGCGCCGCAGACCGCTCGGCCACCGCGGCCGGCTCAAAGTTTCTCATGTAATACAAACAAAAGAATAAATGTAGTAGTACAGCATTGATTCATCATTTCATAATCATCGACACGCGGTGGCCGAGGGGACTAAGGCGCTCCAGTCACGGTCTGCACGGCCACTACGGTCGGGGCTTCGAATCCCCCCCCTAGGGCATGGATATTTGTGCCGTCCTAGTTCGTAAGTAGTTCATAAGTAGTTTGTAAGTTTAAGGACTGATGACCCCGTAGTTAAGTCCCACAGACTATACAACCGTTTGAACATTTCAACATCGACACGCAAGTCGTCCATGTTGCGTCACCAAAAAAAGACTAGCACCAGGCAGGCCGAATATGTTCCCAGCTGGAGTCCAACGGCCAAAAACGCCACTCTAAATCATCATCAGCATTAATGGAAAGTTACTCCAATTCGTTTTACAAATGTTCAAATGATTGTAAATCTATCGGACCAAACTGCGTGGTCACCAGTCCGTAGCTTACAAAATACTTAAACTTAGGTAAACTAACCTACGGACAAACACACACACCCATGCCCCAGGGAGGACTCGAACCTCCACGACGAGCAACCGCGCGCTCCTCAGCGAGGTGCTTTAGACCGCTCGTCTACTCCACCGCGCCGGCCACGGTGGCCGAGGTGACTGAGGCGCTGCAGTCACGGTCAGCACGGTCACTACGGTCGGGGGTTCGAATCCCCCCTCGGGCATGGATATTTGTGCCGTCCTAGTTCGTAAGTAGTTCATAAGTAGTTTGTAAGATTAGGGACTGATGACCCCGTAGTTAAGTCCCGTAAGCTTAACAAACATTTGAACATTTATTTTTTACTCCACCGCGGCCAATTCGTTTTACATGCTAAATAGTTCCTCCATGGTATTAGTACGAGAAAATGATATAACTTAAAAGTTAATATGAATCAACAAGTTTCCTGTTGATAATTTGGTGACATTACTTCTGTACATTAGATATAGAATTGAAATCTCAAGAGATTGAAAGTAGATATATAATAATTTACTAAGTCACGATCTACCAGGTATAAAAGATATTCCCAAAAACGGTTTCAGCAAGTAGTGTTCATCGTCACACCTGCTCAAACAGCTAAAAAGATTCGTGCAGGTATACGGGGTGTATAAAAAAAGATTGCGCAAACTTACACGGTTGAAAGAACACATTAATTTGACCTAAATTGTCCCAGTAAACATGGGTCTGAAAACGAGCCGTTTGCCAGATAATTACGAATATATGTTTCCAAGGCACCACTGACGTAATTGTGAACATCATCCTACTTGAATGAAACTTTCACTCTGCAGCGGAGTGGGCGCTGATGTGAAACGCCGGCCGCGGTGGCCGAGGGGGACTGAGGCGCTCCAGTCACGTTCTGCACGGCCACTACGGTCGGGGGTTCGAATCCCCCCTCGGGCATGGATATTTGTGCCATCCTTAGTCTAAGCTAGTTCATAAGTAGTTTGTAAGCTTAGGGACTGATGACCCCGTACTTAAGTCCCATAAGTGCTACAAACATTTGAACATTTGATATGAAACTTTCTGGCAGATTAAAATTGTGTGCCAAGAAGTTTCATATCAGCTCACACTCCGCTGCAGAGTGAAAGTTTCATTCTGGAAACATCCCTTAGGTTGTGGCTAAGCCATGTCTCCACCATATCCTTTCTTCCAGGAGTGCTAGTTTTGCAAAGTTCGCGGAAGAACTTTTGTGAAGTTTGGAAAGTATGAGGCGAGATACTGGCGGAAGTAAAGTTGTGAGAACGGGCCGTGAAACGTGTCGGGCTAGCTCAGTCGGCAGAGCGCTTGCCCGTAACAGGCAAAGGTCTCAGGTTCGCGTCCCAGTTCCGGCATTCAATTTTAATCTGCCAGTGGCACACTTTACTGCTGCTGTGATACGGTATCTAACGCGCAAATACGGCCAAAGATGGATACCTGTACCTTAGCCTCAAAGACCACCTGATCTATTTCCTTTGGAATTTTCTGTCTGGGGTCACCTCAAAAGCGAAGTGTACAGCACACTGTTTGAGAACTGGGGAGCAGAGTTGTTCACGCTTGCCAAAATAATGCAGGGGTTTTCGACGGAATTCTAAATTCATTGCAGAGACGAGCACAGTATTGCCTCCAGATGCAAGGAAGACACTATCAACACCTCCTTTAACAGGTAACCCATACGTGAAATGTGAATTAAATGCGATAGAAAACCTAATAATAAAGAGTAATTTTCAAATCAATTTAAACTAACTAGGAATAGAAGTGTTTGTAGTTATGAAAGCAATACGGACATTATGGCCACACAAACGAAGAATTAAATTAACTAGGACGATTTTATGGTAATTTAAGTGAAATGTGAACTAAACGCGAATTACATCTTCATAGTAAAGTCTAATTTCAAATCAATGTGTAGTAACTAGGACGATGTTTACAATCACGTCATTGGCAGCTTGCAACCAAACAATTGCAATTATCTCGAAAACGCGTCGTTTGCAGATCCATGATTATAGAACCATTTTTACTTCTGTTTTCCTGTACTTTCAACCTTGTAAGTACACGCCATCCTTTTTCATACAGCCCGTATAAAGAAATATATTTAGGCAGCTCGAACATAATGAAATAATGGTAACTTATTGAAATGATCATACTTCACACTGTCACGTGGTGGAGACACTGAGGGATTGTGTGTGTGTGTGTGTGTGTGTGTGTGTGTGTGTGTGTGTGTGTGTGTGTGTGTGTTTGTATGTGCGTGTATGTGTGTGTGTAAGAGAGAGAGAGAGAGAGAGAGAGAGAGAGAGAGAGAGAGAGAGAGAGGATAGGATGTATTTAAATGGAAATATATTAAATAGCTTCGATGTGGCTACCTACATTTCTTTATATAACAGTATAAATCTTTTCCCTGCATTAAGGCGACCTGCAGATGCTACGTACTTAGTGAAATTTGTTTTTTCGATATCGAAGCGAAAGAGACGAAATAAATTACTATGAAATAATACAGTTTTAATCAATGGAATCAGTGACATTATTTCGAGGAAGGAAAAAAAATCTCGCCGCGGTGGAGTAGCCGAGCGGTCTAAAGCGTCTCGCTGCGGAGTGCGCGGTTGCTCGCCGAGGAGGTACGAGTCCTCCCTGGGGCATGGGTGTGTGTGTTGTCCTTAGGTTAGTTTACCTAGGTTTAAGTAGTTTGTAAGCTACGGACTGATGACCACACAGTTTGGTCCGATAGATTTACGAACATTTGAACATTTTGAAAAAAATCTCGTGTTGCAGAGGAATATATTTCAACGCTTATTAGTAACGAATAGACCAGGACGTTTGGAATGTGTTTATATTCTGCTGAAAGGGCGAGAGACTTCAGGAACAGCTACGAATTTTTATAAATTTAAAGAGCTAGTAATGCCTGATTAAGTATCTCTGGTTCGGCGGGTAAATTTCCAAACTGATACTGCTTAAGATAGAGGAAGTAAACTAAACTCCGTCCCACACAAACCTCGAGGGTGCAACTGGTTCTGACAGGTGTCGCCGAATGAGGCATGGAGGACGACGTGGTGAGCGCCACGCACTCCCGGCAAATTTTGTCGGTTTTCCAGACTGGAGCCACTACTTCTGAATCAAGTAGCGAGATGGAACAGATGCATTGAAAATTAAGGCCAAACTTCAGTTCACATAGAACTGCCATGGTTGTAACACCTGCTGCTACATTACACTCGTTTTCGACGCCATTCCCTTGGTAAATAAGATGTTTGATTTAGATGTTTGTGGTGACTGCAGATAGAGACGAAGCCAATACCAACCACGTGACTCAAAATGAACAAGAAGACAATCATCATTCACGATTTGGCAGCTAGGTCTGCCGTTGATGAGGCGACTGATGGTGTTGAGATTGATGAGATGAAAAAAGTTATTGAAACAGGTAAAGGAGAGGAAAACTTGATTGTGATGAGAGACTGTAATCCAGTAGCAGCAAAAGAATAAAAAGGAAAATTCTAGGTGAATATTGGCTTGGAAAAGAAAAGAATTATCCAACAAACATAATTGAATACTAAGCATTACTTGGTCGAAGAAACATAATTTCGGAACCACGTACCGATAGCCCAAAGCGGGAGAATGTAACATGGAAAAATACCAATGTGCACATTTGGGTAATGAAATCGTGAAGGCCTAAGAAGATCAAATAGATAAAAGTAATCATTGGATAGCACAGGGGATATTGAAATCAGACGATTAAAGGAAAGAATACAAAAATTCAGTAAATGACGAAAGGAAAAGGGAATTCAATCAATTAAAAAATTAGGCTGACGGGAAGTTCAAATTGGCTACTCTGGGATGGCTAGAGAAGAAAAAAGAGGGTGAGGCAAAAATAGACATCGGATTCTTTTTGTTTAACACTTCCAATTTCAACAAATAGTTGGACAAAACTGCAAGAAGACGTTGCACGAAGATCATTTCTATGAGCGAACAGATTAGCAACCTTTTGTCTTCAACATTTCTAGTGGCCTTAAAGTACGAGGATATAACAACTCGCTCTGCAATCGCTAACATGGAAAAATTGCTTAGAGATGTGTACAGTCCAAATCATTGAAGAACAATGAAACGTACGAATTTGGACTTAGAGCATGATCAAGGTATATGGTTTATTCGATTGTGGGAGGTGTTATATGATAGTACTCTCAAATATATCAAAAAATGTATTTTGAGTTTAGTAATTTGATGTATATTTGTTTGAGATATCAACATTTTTCAACAATTTTGAACTCATTTTCATTTTTGATGATTACAGCGCTATTTATCATGAAACTAAAAATATTTTATACGGTCAATTTATATCTGCAATCAAAATAGGGGTTTCTATTTCACATTTAAATGTCACCCCCTCCAGCACGAGGGTTGGTGCAAGGTTATGGAGCTTTGTGTTATTGGAACCCCTCTTCGAGATGAACAACTTTTAGTACAACTTTTTTAAATCCGATTTGTATGCTTCCATATATCTCGAAAAACTCTTTTAAGTACCTGACCCTGTATAAATTTGAAAAAAAAAGTATACTACCTACAGGAAACATAATGAGACGTTTGGAGAAAACTAAATTAATTGTATGAATATTAAGAGCTCATTTGGAAAACCAGAATGGAGTAAACAAGGCTATAAGGTGGAAAAAATACGCAGAGTGGCTATGCAAGGTGTTTGGCATGAGATAGGATACCGCGAGAGGAATCTGAAAGACCACTGAAAGACCCAGGCCAAAATAAGGCCCCTGGGGTAAACTACATTCCTTTAGAGCTTCTTATGTCATTGGGAGAGACAGCCGTGACAAAACAATGGAACATGGTGGGAAGATGTATAGTACCGGCGAAATAACACCAGACTTCTAAAAGAATGTGAATCCCAGTGCCAGTCACGTGTCAATAAAACATAAATATCACTTTTATATCTCATGGTTAATAAAATACTAACACGAATTATTCACAGAAAAATGGAAATATAGAAACCTACGCTCACAAAGATAAGTTTGAATTGACGAGTAATATACGAACACGCGAAATAATATCGAACCTATGTGTTTCCTTAGAAGATTATTTAAAGAAAGGCAGTCCCTCGATTATGGCCACTGTGGATTTGGAGAAAGCTTTTCATATGGTTTATTGGAATCCCCTCTTTCAAATTCCGACGGTAGGAAGGGTAAAAGACAGGTGCGAAAGTTTGCAGGCAACTGGTTTTGATACAGAGTCGAAATGGATGATAGGGAAGTTATGGTTAGGAACGGACAGTGTGCTGGTCGAGAAGGAAAGCAAGGAGAAATCTAGAGACGCATTTAAAGTTCAGGGCGAAGAAATAAGAGCTTGTTTTTCGATGACACTGTAATTTCATCACAGACAAGAATGGGCAGTGGAGGGTGGTCAAATTAAAACAAGAGGTACTGAAGGAGTTAGATTATGGAATGAGACAATGAAAATAGTAAACGAGCTTAACTGTTTGGGCGGTAACGAAGCAGTAGGATGGCTGGAATAGAGAAAATATAAAATACATAGGCGTAATGGGAAGAAGGAAGTTCTGAAGAAGAAAAAGTTATAACATTTAAAATTGTTAGGGCCGGCCGCGGTGACCGAGGGGACTGAGGCGCTCCAGTCACGGTCTGCACGGCCACTACGGTCGGGGGTTCGAATCCCCCCTCGGGCCTGGATATTTGTGCCGTCCTTAGGATAAGCTAGTAGATAGGTAGTTTGTTAAGTTTAGGAACTGATGACCCCGCAGTTAAGTCCCATAAGATATACAAACATTTGAACATTTTTGAAAATTGTTAGGATGTCTATTCTCAAGGAATTTTAGTGGAGTGCAGCAACCTTGGTCAGGAAGGTTACTTCATCTTCGGAATAAAATGACAATCAGAAGGACTTAAGCCTTGCCAAAGAAGCGGCAACACTATCTGCACAACCGACCCATCATTTCGCGCGACATAGCGCGTGCGCATACAGTGTTATCTGTGGCCGCTCTGTTCGGTCGATGGGACTGGGAAGTTCTGTGCCATACACCATACTCACCGGACATTGATTTGATCCGGAAGATAAAGGAATCACTGTTCCAAGATTCGACAGGCAGTAGGCCGCTCTTTTGTGTCCCAGCCTCGTCGCCGCTTTTGTGTCTCGTTTCCGTCGTAGGTGTCGGTGGCTGAGTGGAATGAGACCGACACAGGAATAAAGATAGCACGCTGGTGCAGGTACGGAGGGGAGCAGCCAGAAACTAGAAACAATAGAGTAAATTAGAACGAGATATATATTGCACAGCATGTATACAATACTTAACTTTTACACAGATCAGTACTGCAGAATGCTGATACATAATTGAGTTAGAGTCCTGCCTAGTGCCTAACTGATAGCCAAATATTCACTGGTGCCTATCTGATTCCAGAGTCTTAACTGGTTGCTATCTCAGTCCCAAGTGAACGATGTCGTTCAGTGGTGGCCACGAGCGGAGTTGCAGCAGAGGGCGCTCGTGGCTGTCGTCGTAAGAACGGCGCGCCGTGCGTGCATGGCGGCGCGCGGCGAAAGTAGGTGGCGCGCACTTTGGACTTGTGCGACACCACACGCTCAATTCTCACTATCAACAGAACAGGCTCTGCTAACGGTGCCCTACGCTTCCACATCGCTGGCAACGAGTTCTACTCAACGCTGGTGACTACTTTGAAGGACGGTAACAGGTGCAAACATGTAACGTTTTTCTATCGGTTGTGAATAAATATTGCCACTATTTCAGTTCCAACTTTCGTAATTAATTTCAGTTTATCACTTGAGTACTTGTTTACATTTAGTGGGTTAGTGGGTTTAAGGCACTAAAACATTTTATGCAGTTTAATTTTGTACTCCTGCACTTTTTCGAGTTATTTGACGAAAACGTAAAACGTGTACCTTTGAACGCCCACCCGCAATCAAGCTCACATCCCAGAGGACGGGGACTTTTAGTATGTTCAAAATGTTCAAATTTTTGTATAGCTTATGGGACTAAACTACTAATTTACTAATTTAGACCTGAGGAAGGTTTTACGCACGGTTGAATAGCGATCTGATAGATATTTAGTAATTTGAAGAATATAACGCGAAATGCCGAACAATAATTACTCTTTGAAAATGGTTTTATTGGTTGCATTGTTGCTTGAGTGTTGCTTGAGGGTGGGAGTATATTGGGATGGAAAGTTATCGGTGTATATAAAATTCTACGTCTGTGTGTGTTAATATTTCGCTCTGCAACGAAAACTACAGAACGCAAACGAATGGTCTTTGTGTAATTGTTGTCCTAAGTCTCCCGTTGTACACCATAGCACTTCCATGCCGATAGCTATAAGGGGATGAAAGACATGGTGGTTGAAAGTCGTCAAATTATAAAAAAATTCGGACTGAAGGACAGCGATGACGTTTGCGACTCTATAGCAAGGACGTTACATACAGCGAAACGTGATGCCACAGACCATATCTTTGGTCTATGCGTGCTATAATGCCTTCAGCTCTTTCTCTGTAAGAATAAGTATACGAATAAGGAAATATACGAATAAATATATATAGCAATAAAAAAGAAATTTCTTTTAATACATCTCTTTAAAAAAATCGATTTGAAGTTTCGCGCATTACAAGTGATCGATCTGTGAAATTATTTGCCGGCCGCGGTGGCCGATGGGACTGAAGCGCTCCAGTCACGGTCTGCACGGCCACTACGGTCGGGGGTTCGAATCCTCCCTCGGACATGGATATTTGTGCCGTCCTACTTCGTAAGTAGTTCATAAGTAGTTTGTAAGATTAGGGACTGATGACCCCGCTGTTAAGTCCCATAAGCTTGACAAACATTTGAACATTTGTGACATTATTTCAGTCATTAAACGTCGCAGGAATCCATTTACAGCCCTAATGTTTTTCACATGGTCAATTAAACGTCGCTTACTCAAGGGTGGGCTACCCAAAACATCTCTACAATTACGCTCCAAACAATACTACAAATAACGTAGTTTACCAGAATGCCCTAAAAAGAAGTTAAAATGAAGTTGGACATTACTCTCACCATACGTGTTTAAATATTGCAACACAGGTTATAAGGAATAATGTATGTATTATTTATGGTAAATCATTAAGCACTTCACATAATTTTATTTCTTTATTTGAATATTGATTAAAAATGTTTGTTTCAAAAGAAGGTATTGTATTTCATTTGCCGGCCGCGGTGGCTGAGGCGCTCCAGTTACGGTCTGCACGGCCACTACGGTCGGGGGTTCGAATCCCCCCTCGGGCATGGATATTTGTGCCGACCTCAGTATTAGCTAGTTCTTAAGTGGTTTGTACGTTTAGGGATGATGACCCCGTAGTTAAGTCCCATAAGCTTAACAAACATTTGAACATTTTTTTTGTATTTCATATCATCCATCAAAACCAGACTCATAGCACACTACTGAAAGATAGCTTATCTATCATAATCAACCAACACGCGAGCGTAGTCGCGGGTTTAAGCTAGTTTACAAATAGATTTAGCACTTTACTCGCAATGTTACAAGGCTTCTGGTACCTAATTTTCTGCGGGATGAATTTGGACACCGCTTCGTTATGAAGACAGAAGACTCGCAGCGTGTACCAGCGTACATCCTGAGGCTACGTCGGGAAACACGAGGAAAGTTGAGAAGAACGGCGCCGGCGGTCTGAGGCCGCCATAATTCTAGAGTCGCGTTCTGCGGCCACCGGGAGCAAGAATGCCGCCATGTTCGCCCTGTTTTCCCCGCTAAAAGATGTGCATAACAACGCGAGCGTAAATTGCGTTAAGTCCGTGGCGCTGCCGGGGGGAGTGACAAGCCACCCGAGAGGATAATGCATTACCGCAAACTTGGTGTCTGTTTTCCGCGGCGTCTTCTGCGCCGTTCCTCGTTCTGCGTTGTGTATGCGGCTCAGCGACTCGAAAATACGAAGCGAGTTAAACATCCGTGTGTTGCGAGCTAGGATGCTTGCTATCAAATACCGGACTACTTCAGAAATTCACTATGGTCGAGGTGTATGACAGCGAAAATAGTAACAATTAAGTATAGCAGGTGATTATGGTATTAGTAAGTACAGTATAGCAGGTGATTATGGTATTAGTAAGTACAGTATAGCAGGTGATTATGGTATTAGTAAGTACAGTATAGCAGGTGATTACGGTATTAGTAAGTACAGAACAGGTACTAGGTCTCCAGCGTTACTCTGCTCATCAAATTTAAGTGCTGGGAGAAGGTTCATAGAACAACTCTCTACCATCAATCTACTATTCTGGAATAGGACGCAGGAAGAAAGAACACCTACAACTCTCCGTTCGACCTCAGAACTCTCCTATTTTATTTTTTTATGGTCTTTTCTCACTGTGTAGGCGGGAGTCAATAATACATTTTCCAAAACCGGAAGAGAAAGTAGGCGATCGAATTTTGATAAGTAGATCTCGTGGCAACGGAAAAAAAACTGCTGATTCCTGCTCCAGCTGCTTAGTATATGCAGGATGTTACAAAAAGATTCGGCAAAACTTTCAGGGATCATTCCTCACACACAAAGAAAGAAAATATGTTATGTGGACATGTTTCCGGGAACGCTTAATTTCCATGTTAGAGCTCATTTTAGTACGAATGAGGCTTCATTCTAACGAGATCAAATTGTAAATTTTCACAATCAAAATTTGTGGGCTGATGAGAATCCGCACGCATTTGTGCAATCACGTCATCAACAAAGATTTTCTGTGAATGTTTGGGCAGAAATTGTTGTTATGTCTTGATTGGGCCTCATGTCCTTCCACTTACGCTCACTGGAGTACGTTATCATGATTTCATACGGGATACTCTACCTGTGCTGCTAGAAGATGTGCCTTTGCAAGTACGACACAACATGTGGTTTATGCATGATGGAGCTCCTGCCCATTTCAGTCGACGTGTTCGTACGCTTCTCAATAACAGATTCGGTGACCGGTGGATTGGTAGAGGCGGACCAATTCCATGGCCTCCAGGCTCTCCTGACCTCAACCCTCTTGACTTTCATTTATGGGGGCATTTGAAAGCTCTTATCTACGCAACCCCGGTACCGGTGCAGAGACCGTGCTCGTGTAGTGGTCGGCTTTGATACAATACGCCATTCTCCAGGGCTGTATTAGCGCATCAGGGATTCCATGCGACGGAGGGTGGATGCATGTATCCTCGCTAACGGAGGACATTTTGAACATTTCCTGCAACAATGTGTTTGAAGTCACGCCGATACGTTCTGTTCCTGTGTGTTTCCATTCTATGATTAATTTGAGTTGAAGAGAAGTAATAAAATGAGCTCTAAAATGGAAATTAAGCGTTTCCGGACACATGTCCACATAACATATTTTCTTTCTTTGTGTGTGAGGAATGTTTCCTGAAAGTTTGGCCGTACCTTTTTGTAACACCCTGTATATCTGTTTCTAACTTGTATCGTGATCATAGAAAACGAGGTGCCGTTATTTGTACTCTTTCGATGTCCTCCCTCAATCCTAGCTTACTAGCATCCAATAACGCGTAATGGTACTCGAAAAGATGAGAGACAGTGTTCTGCTAATAGAACGCAGCCTTTGCGGTGGACGAGTTTCATTTTGCACGATGATTCTGTACGAGCTGCTCGGTGTAGAGAGCCACTTGTACCAGCTTTTCGAAGTCTTGTGAACGTCTTTATAACATACTTACAGTCTTCTAAATAAAATTGGTTTTTGGTTCACTCGTCTATTCACCTTCGTTTACGAGGTATGTAATTCTGAAATAAGGTAATTATTTCGCAAAGAGGATATCATCTTCATTTAATTAAGGGTGCAGGAGCTTGCCAAGGGGAAAAATAATGGCTGTGAGTTCCCTTTGCTGCCTAATTTCCTCGGTACTTGTATAACAAGGTCATTGTTCCTTTGGTTTAACTTTCTTTGCTTTCAGAAAACGGATCACAGATCTGATTTCACACGCGGCGGTATTTCCTATTACCGTTGACTTTATAAAGAAGCACTAAAATGCACATGTCGGCAGCAGCAATCTGAAAATGGCGTACATGTCTTCTCTTAAAGCAACAGCCGCACATTTTCGGAACTGCGAACTTAGCGCTGCCGCATATAGAAATAGAAACGGAATTATCTTTGTGTACGACCCTCGTATTAATATTTTTGTGGTGTTTTGCTTGCTGTTAGAAGTTGCAAACGTAAAAAAAAAAAAAAAAAAAAAAAAAAAAAAAAAAAAAAAAAAAAAAAAAAAATAATAATAATAATAATAATAATAATAAAAAAAAATATAGTGTACACTTGGAAATCACTTCTGTTTGAAGTAGCTGTAGAAGTCTAGAGATTTGCTTTTTATGAACAATCGATGGAAAAGGAGTTCTTCGTCTTACCATTAACCACCTAAAAATGATCCTGTCAGCAGCGGCGGACTAAGGGGGGGGGGGGGGGGGGGTTGTCGCACCGCCACGGGCCTCCGGTCTTGGGGGGCCTCCAAATTCTCGAAAGCAAGAAAGCTTGCTTTTTTTTAAGTTCTGCTGCGGCCTCCGAATCTCGAAAGCTACTTTCCTTAGACTGTCCCGTGCCTCTCGCCCTGGAGGGGCCTCCAACAGTTCTTTTTTCTAGTAATACACGTATTTCCAAGTGGACGGAGGGCCTCATTTCATTTCGCCGCACCGGGCCTTCCACAGCCTTAGTCCGCCACGGCCTGTCAGACCACAAAAAAAGGCAAATGTGATCCCGTTTTGTAGGGACAGGAAACTTGGGTACCACCTTCTTTAGTCCTCATTCAATCAGCAACGAAAATAATTCTGCTGTCCAAACATATTCGCGTTCTTTTAAAACTCAAGATGGAAAATCCTTCTACCGAGTGTCTCGTCGTAATAAAGTTTCATACCCTCCTCTCCCTACCAATGACTACATATATCTGTCTCCTACTCTTTGTCTCTCCGACTGCATCATCATCTCTATCTCTTGATCTTTCTTACCGGTATCTCTGCCACTTTTTCTGTCTCTCGCCCAATGTCTTCAGCCGAATCTTTTGGTCCACTTTAGGACCTTCTGATAGCACAAAATTTAATTTTCAAATGACGTTTTAACCGGACGTATGAAAGTTGAATCAATGGATATCTAGTGGAGAAAATTCTCTACAACTTTGTTCTCACAAGGTTTTTTTTTTTTATTTTATTTATTTATTTATTTTTTTTTTTTTTTTTCGTACCTCACGCAGTGACAAAAATATTCGCAAAAGTAACGGCGATTTGATTCAGCCTGTGTGTCTAACGTGATCCCACTTCTCAGGTCGCGTCGTTCTACCGATCGTCGCCAAATTTTACGGATGCATTTCTTGGCCGCCAGCGAACAGCTAGAGGACAGCACTGTGCCTCTTGTCGGCCATTATGGGAAGTATTGCAAAAATTTCAATTAGAATTGTTCCGAATTTAATATCGAGTAGAGTTTGGTTAATTTTTCAAATTCTGACACTGAATGTTGGTACACACGTCTGAACATAACTCTACCTTCATATTCTTTCGTAGTATGTGATTTAATGGAGGGTGGAAGATTAGCTTGAAGTTGATATTTGATGTATGGTGTAACGTAATTTTCCATAAAAATGAAATAAAGAATTTTTATACATTTCCTTTCCTACGTTCTGCTCCCCTCTGCTAAGTCAAACATATTTCGTACCTCCTCCTTATCGCTAATCAGAGCGGAGGATGGAATGACTAATTGTTCTCTGTGGTCATTCTTTTACGAGACGTAGTATGAGTCAGGCACGAATTGGATTTGCTTCGCGATCTTTATGTAAGTGTGTCTTCTTTAAGATATTTATTAAAAGACAATCATTTAAATTTACCCTATTCGTGTTATTATTTCAAAATATCCTCCCTCTGACTGGTAGCTTTCTCATTACAGTAGAATATATATAGGCCTAAATGATCGTAATTTTGAAAGTCAATTTTAACTCTATCATCAACCGCCATTACTCTGAAAATAATTTCAGTGACACATTTCTCGTATACCTTGCAATTATCTTAAAGCAACTTCCTAAAGTAAAAGATTTTTTTCATGGTTACGTTGGCTACTGTTTGAATACTGCGTTCAATAGTATTGATACTGTCATAACATGAGCATAAAAATTAACATGCCAGGATATGTCTGTATTGCGATATTTAATTGTGCCTTTTAATATTATCAAGAGATGAATTGACAAATATTATTTAAATGATTTATATGTGAATGTACGTAGATCCATTAGTATCGCACCTTTTATACCGTTGCCTTAACAAAATATTATTTTTCAAAATTTTAACCAAAATAATTGATTATTCTTGCCATATTTTCCGTAATATTAAAATTCTTCAGCTTCGAATAACATTTTTTCGGATCTCCAATAAGTGTAGGCTACGCGGTCACAGACAGAATTTTATTCTCCATCCGTTTCTTTAAAGCAACAAGCAGGTGATGTTATAATGGACAAATATATCGCAGTTCATACCTTTTAATAGAGAAATAAAGAAATCACGAATTATGATTAATAATCATGATTCATGTTTTTTTTATCTGGTTTCATTATTTCTGAACGCGCACCCCAAATATAGGAATTTTTGGCATACTTGAATTTCTTTGAATAGGTCTGTTGATGTTGTTGTGGTCTTCAGTCCGGAGACTGGTTTGATGCAAGCTCTCCACAATACCCTATCCTGAGTAAGCCTCTTCAACTCCACCTAAGAACGGCAACCTACATCTGTCTGAATCTGCTTACTGTATCCATCTTTTGGGCTTCCTCTGCGGTTTTTACCCCACACACTTCCCTCCAACGCTAAATTCACAATTCCTTGATATCTAACAATGCGTGCAACCAATCGATCCCTTCCTTTATTCAAGGTATACCAGAAATTACTTTTTCCCCCGATTCTGTTCAGTACCTCCTCGTTAGTTACGCGATCCACCCAACTAATCTTCAGCATTCTTCTGTAGCACAACATTTCTAAAGACTCTATCCTCTATAGTTGCTGGTAGAACTTCCGCGTTATAAGGCCGTGGTCCATAAAACTTTTCAGTTTCTCCTAACGTTTCGTCCAGAGCTGCGTCGGACATCTTCAGAGGTCTTCTTACTTGTGTTGAGTCTTGCCGACTCAAGACGGCAAGACTCAACGCAAGTAAGAAGACCTCTGAGGATGTCCAGCGGAGCTCTGGACGAAACGTTAGGTGAAACTGGAAAGTTTTATGGACCACGGCCATATAACCCGGAAGTTCTACCAGCAACTATGACATCCGGTCGTGAAAGCCTTCATTACTCTATCCTCTTCCTGTCCTCAATGTTTATCGTCCATGTTTCACTCCCATACAAGGCAACACTCCGCACAAATGCCTTCAGAAAGGACTTCCTTACGCTTAAATCAGTATTCAATTTTAAGTCTTCTGGTCCGGATTGTATACCCCTTATATTTCTATCTGATTATGCTGAAGCGATAGCTCCTTACTTAACAGCCATATACAACCATTCTCTCAAAGAAGGATCTGTACCAAAAGATTGGAAAGTTGCACAGGTCACACCGATATTCAAGAAAGGCAGTAGGAGTAACCCATTAAACAACAGGCCTATTTCATTGACTTCACTTTGCAGCAGAGTTTTGATACATATCCTTTATTCAAATATTATGAATTATCTCGAACAGAATGATCTATTGGCCCAAGGTCAACATGGATTTAGAAAATATCGTTCATGCGAAACACAACTAGCTCTTTATTCACACGAAGTGATGTGTGCTATCGACAAGGGTTCGCAAATTGATTCCGTATTCCTTGATTTTCAGAAGGCTTTTGACACCGTACCTCACAAACGGCTTTTAATCAAATTGCGTGGTTACGGTATAACGCCCCAAACTTGCGACTGGATAGGGGATTTCCTCTCAGAGAGGACACAGTTCGTAGTAATCGATGGTAAAGCATCGACTAAAACAGAGGTGATATCGGGCGTTCCACAGGGTAGTGTTATTGGTCCTCTGCTGTTCCTTATTTACATAAACGATTGAGGGGAAAATCTAAGTAGCACTCTTAGGTTGTTTGCAGATGACGCCGTCATTTACCGTCTAGCAAAATCATCTGAAGATCAAAACCAACTGCAGAACGATTTGAATAAGATATCTGTATAGTGTAAGAATTGGCAATTGACTCTAAATGCCGGCCGCGGTGGCCGAGGCGACTGAGGCGCTCCAGTCACGGTCTGCACGGCCACTACGGTCGGGGGTTCGAATCCCCCCTCGGGCATGGATATTTGTGCCGTCCTAGTTCGTAAGTAGTTCCTAAGTGGTGTGTAGGTTTAGGGACTGATGACCCCGTAGTTAAGTCCCATAGACTATACAAACATTTGAACATTTGAACATTTGACTCTAAATAATGAGAAGTGTGAAGTCGTCCACATGAGTACGAAACGAAATCTGTTAAACTTTGCATGATAAATCAATCAAATGTAAAGGCCGTAAACTCCACAAAATGCATAGGAATTACAATTACTTCTGACTTAAATTGGAAAGAACACGTAGTGTCGTGGGAAAGGCGAACCAGAGACTGCGTTTTATTGGCAGAACCCTTAAAAGATGCAACAGAACTACTAAAGAAACTGCGTACACTACGCTTGTCCGTCCTTTTATGGAATATTGCTGCCCAGTGTGGGATCCTTATCAGGTGAGTTTGACGAAGGACATCGAAAGAGTCCAAAGAAGGGCAGCTTGTTTCGTATTGTCGCGATACACGGGAGACAGCGTTACGGAAATGATACAGGATGTGGGATGGGAATCATTGCAACAAAGACGCTTATCGCTGCGGCGTGGGCTACTTACGAAACTACAATCGCCAACATTCTCCTCCTAATGCGAAAATATATTGTTGACTCCCACTTACATAGGTAGAAATGATCATCAGAATAAAATACGAGAAATCAGAGCCCGAACGGAAAGATTCAGGTGTTCATTCTTTCCGCGCGCTATTCGAGAATGGAATGGGAGATAAAATAGTATAACGGTGGTTCGATGAACTCTCTGCGAGGCACTTAAATGTGATTTGCAGAGTATCCCATGTAGATGTAGAAGAAATTTCTCTTTTTCAAGAACGCTTTTCTACTCATTGCCGTTCTGCATTTTATATCCTCTGTACTGCGACCATCATTTGTTATTTTACTGCCCAAGTAACGAAACTCATCTACCTCCTTTATTGTTTCGTTACCTAATCTAATTCCTTCAGTATCACCTGATTTTCTTAGACTGCACTCCATTACCCTAGTTTTGCTCTTGTTAATGTTCATCTTATATGCACCTTTCAGCACACTGTCCATTCCATTCAACTGCTCCTCCAGGTCCTTTGCTGTATCTGACAGTCACTATGTCGTCGGCAAAACGCAATGTTTTTAATTCTTCCTTTCCTTCACCGAATTTCTCCTTGCTTTCCTTTATAGCTTGCTCAATGTACAAATTGAACAACATTGGAGAATGGCCACAACCCTGTCTTACTCCGTTCCCAACCACTGCATCCCTTTCATGCTCTTCAACTCTCACAACCGCTGTCTGGTTTTTGTACAAGTTGTAAATAACCTTACGCTCCCTATAATTTACTCCTGCTTGCTTCAGAACTTGAAAGAGTTTATTGCAATCAACATAGTCAAAAGCCTTCTCTAAATCTACAAAAGCTAGAAGTGTAGGTTTGCCTTTTGTTAATCTATCATCTAGGATAAACCGTAAAGTGAGTATTGCCTCCCTAGTTCCTACATTTCTCCTGTACCCAAACTGATCTTCCCCAAGGTCGGCTTCTACCAGCTTTTCCATCCTTCTGTTTATAATTCGTGTTAATATTTTGCAACCATGACTTATTAAACTGTTGGTTCTGTAGTTTTCACATCTAACTGCACCTGCTTTCTTTGGAATGGGGATTATAACAAGTCTGAGAGTACTTCACCTGTCTCATACATCTTACACACCAGGTGAAACAATTTTGTCATGGCTGATTGTTACATTACGTAATGTAATTCCTTCAGCATCACCTGCTTTTCTTAGACTGCACCCCATTACCCTAGTTTTGCTCTTGTTAATGTTCATATTATATGCACCTTTGAGCACACTGTCCATTCCAGGTTCTTAGCTTTCTCTGATAGAATTACTATGTCGTCGAAGAAGGAATTAAAGTTCAGGGTGAAAAATTAATAACACTGCGCTTTGTCGACCACATAAAAGTGGCTATAAATTAAAAATCGCAGTTTCCTCTTTGATTGCGATAGACATCAAAGCCAGTGTTATCCATTCAGAACCTGACAGTCCCTTATTGGTACTGCTGCGTCATTTCCGGCATTCATTAAGAATGGATTTTCCTCCAACGGACAGTACCACGACGGCACTCTGCCAATGGCTGGTACACACGTAATGGCGAGATCCATCAGCTTTCCTCAGCGCGCACCCCGGACAGCGGATGTCTACCTCGGCGTTTATTGCGCGGCTGGGGTGGCCACCCCCCACCCTTCCGTGCCCCGGCCTGTTAGCGGGGGCGGCTGCGTGACCCGGCGGCGTTGCGCGCTATCTGTGGGCCACACGCGGCACTATCTCGCCGCTTAGGTGTCTGCGCCGCTAAGAGATTTGTTGTGCCGGTAAATAATTCCGGCTCGAGTCTCAGATCTATTTCAGGATTTGCGGGCGTATTTCTCCAGCTAAATCGGCTTTGATCGGCCTCTGTGCCGTCAGACGGGGACTCCTAATTTACGTCTCGCCGCGCGGCCCCGCTAAAGCGAAACTGCACGCCACCTAGTTCCTCAGCGGTTAATTAAACTCGTACTTCCAGTGTCTAACAAGGAGAGGGTCTGATCTGTGGTGACTGGTTGAGACTGCTTAGATAACGGCCACGGAAGTAAGCACCCTGCCTTCATCTTGGTAAGGGGGGGGGTTGGGGGGAACGACAATACCTTCTTCCGAGAGGCGGGTTTTCGCATGGTAACTTCCAAAGCTGTCCCAATTGGTCTGCGAATTTTCCACTTGCCTTTCTGTCGTCTATCAACTTATATATTATCCTCACTGTCAATAATCTCCCACAAATTAGTCCCTCTAAAGCACCTCGTCTCAAGAAGTCTCCCAGCCTTCTTCCTTTGTGTCATAACTTTTTGAAGTCTTCTCCTCTCACCAACCCTTCCCAACACTCTTTCGTTGCTCATTATTTCCATACAAGTTATCTTCTCCATTTTCCTCCACCTCTCAAATATTTCCAGCATTTTCTTCCTCTCATCCCGGAGTCAATCAATCTGCACCAGTTCAATCTTCCTGATGACTAAACCATAGACTTTGCGGTCGTCTTATTTACACTACTGGCCGTCAAAATTGCTACACCAAGAATAAATGCAGGTGATAAACGGGTATTCATTGGACAAATATATTACACTATAACTGACACGTGATTACATT
Source organism: Locusta migratoria (assembly GCA_026315105.1). Taxonomy (NCBI): domain Eukaryota; kingdom Metazoa; phylum Arthropoda; class Insecta; order Orthoptera; family Acrididae; genus Locusta; species Locusta migratoria. The sequence continues at coordinate 364,735,106 of CM048750.1, read as the reverse complement.
TCCACGCAATTTGGGTGCATAGATCCTGAGAAATCAGTACCCAGAACAACCACCTTTGGCCGTAATAAAGGCTTTGATACGCCTGGGCATTGAGTCAAGCAGAGCTTGGATGGCGTGTACAGGCACAGATGCCCATGCAGCTTCAACATGATACATAAAGAGTAGAGACTGGCGTATTATGACGAACCACGGATCAAGCTTATTCATTTGCGCTTTTAAACACTTGCACTGACTTTTTTGTCATTCCACTAACGGAGCGAAGTATTAGCACTGGTCCCCTAGTTAAGAGAGAATCTTAGGAACCAAAAACAGGCTGTTTCATTGCCTCATTTAGGCCAAATAAAATCTAAAATAATGTATAATACATATTGTTGAGATAAAAACAAATTTCATTCGTTTACAATCATGAAAATTAAAACGTAGCTCAACGCAGCAAACATCACACAACATTAATAATCAAAATAACACCAAACCTCCACAGTTTTTCGCAGTTAAAAATACAACAGTCGTGCGGCAACCGCCAGGTGGTTTAAGGTGCCGTGTCACGGATAGCTCGCTCACTCTCAAAGGTACTTAGAGTCCTCCATCGCGCAGGAGTGTCTAAATTGTCCTTGGAGTAAGTTGGTTTGACTATTTATTGGGCAATGTAGCTCTCAAAAAAAAAAAAAAAAAAAAAAAAAACAAAAACAAAAAAAAAAAAAAAAAAAAAAAAAAAACAATAGAGAGAGAGAGAGTTTGTAAAGCTTATGGGACTTAACCTCGGTGTCATCAGTCCCAAAACTTACAAATTACTTATGGCCTAACGTATACTAAAGACAAAACAAACATCCATGCCCGAGGGAGGATTCGAACCTCCGACGCGGGAGGCTGCGCGACCCATAACGTGGCGCTCCAGACCACTCGCCTACTACCGTGCGGCCGATTTTGTAAGAGTAAGCCTAGATGGCAAGTTATTATGGAAAAGTGTTAGCGAATTCTTATTTGGAGCATTGCAAATGATTGATGTTTAGGCTGGGAAGAGGATGCCTAGCAGACCACTATGGATTGAACAACCAATCAAAACGAAGAAGAAAACAGCACCTCCTATGCCAGTTATGGTCACTTGGCAGATTATCTACCAAAAGGAAAATGTTAGGAAAAATTTTAGGAAAATGCCTCCGTGACTACTTCACTGTAAAATGTGGAAATTGTTCGTTTGTTATGGGCTATTGTTTTCCGACATTTCACATGAAACAATGCACAGTACAATTTCCACAGCCACAGGAACTAAACCTAGTGTTTTTATTGTAGCACCCATGAGTCTCTTTTGGTTGGTATTACTTTCAGGCAAGTAGCTATATTTTTTTTAAAATCATGTAAAATTTTTCACATGTCCCTAATTTGGGCGTTCTATTCTATTCCACCAAAACGTACTCCTCTTTCTTTCCTAAGCATTTAGCAAGAATCTCCTCTAAAATGTTAGTTCAACAACAAAAGACAGAGGCTATGTCGCTGCTTGCTTCTGACAATATATTTACAATCCTTACTCTTATTTTCTTAGATTCTATATCATTCATATCTCCTTCCAGCCTACTTCTATAAACATATTCATCAGCTTGTTAAACTACTATGTCGAAATCTGTTTCAAAGTCAATAAAAGCAGCATGAATTTTGTGGCTTTCTCACTATATCTTTCCCCTATGTTAACACAGTAGCGTATCTACCTCCTTTAATGCGAGCTGATCCTCCCTCATCCATCTTCTCTTGAGCAATACTTTAGCTACATAATAAAGTGGTCTAATTGTCATACGGTTTCACTTTTTTTCTCAATTTCGAACATTATTGTTGAAAAAGGTACTCAGGCAATTCCCCTTTGTCGTAAATATCGTTACACAGATTAATATTTCCTCCATTCCCCTACTTCCTGCATTCTTCAACACTCTGGTTGTAGATAACGATTCCATATACCATACGATTCCTCATTTCCTTTCGTTTCTTTTATACTTCTGCTTCCAAAACAGTGTTCCCGACACACATTCCACCTCTTAGTTATTAATAAGCTTCCGTTATTAAATACCGATGACACACGTCCTGTTGAAAGTTGAGGTTATTTGTTTGTTTCATGTTCGATGCCGACGACACAGCACAACACCGTCCAAATCTTCTCCGCCGATAAAGTGAAATGAACCAGTTTACTCAAGGCCTGTTATTTGCTGAGGGTTCATATGTTACCGAATGTCATCGAAAGGATGATAACTTTAACGCTTGTAATGTTCTTTGCTGACAGCTGTGAAAAGAAAAATTATTTTAAGACTTTAATGAATTTGTGAAGATATTACTGAAATATTCCTTAGAATTCTTGAAGATCTATGTGAATTGTGGTCTTGAGATGCGGTTAATAAAATCAGTGTGATGTGACTTAACTGTTCAAAATTATAACGATTTTTATAACGATTGGTATCACAGTTCGAAATCTATGTAGTTGCTTTTTATGTTCAGAGACAGTTTCTACGTTGTGTCTGAATTATCGACAAGCTATAAAACCATTTCCTCGACTTGCGAATCTGCATGTTATGACAGGAAATATTTTACGGAAGAGGTTTACTGGACTTTTCGTTGTAATAGTGTTAGTCCACAGGTGAAGAAGACGCAGTTACGTGAAGTTTAATTTTTTGAGGAGAAAGATGAATGTTTTTCTGTTGGTAATAAATTGACTTTAAGTCCGACTATTTGAAAGGAGGTTTCTTTTCGAAAAAGATAAGTGTTCACGAAGTTGCTAAAATTTAAGAAATGGAAGTTATTTGGGCTGGTTCTATGTTCGTAACAAAAAGTATACATATCTTTTTAGAGATTTAAAAAGGAAGATTAAGGTTTAACGTCACCTCCACACAGTGGTAATCAGAGACGGATTGGAGAGTGTTGGCTTCATATAATTGGTTACACTGGTTCGGCAAATGAGCAGTAGAGAGTTACCTTCGATTGTTGATAGAAAGGGGTGCGGTACGGCAAGTTCGGAGCGTGGTTGTAGCGCAGATATGTCATAGGTTAAGTTTTGAACCGAAAAAGGTAGATATAGGATATTACTTGAAGATTGATGGATTATGATGACTGTTGTCAAATATATTACGAACGAAAATAATAAATTAATGAGCTATTCGCCTCCTTACCGGAGTAGCCGTTTGGTCCAAAGCACCTCGCTGTGGAGCGCGCAGTTGCTCGCCGTGGAGGTTCGAGCTCTCCCTGGGGCATGGTTACATTTAAGTAGTTTGTAAGCTACGGACTGACGACCACGCAGTTTGGTCCGATAGATTTACAAACATTTGAACATTTTTTCTATTCGCCTCCACTTCGCACGGGTAGCAGTATAGCCAGATGACTTCTGGAGAATGGATAGAAGAAAAGGGAAAAGGGAAAAAATTGTATTAATAATTAAAACAAGACAGTCTAGATGGCAAGTTGTTGCGTTTATTACTGACAACCGGTTTCGGTTGTGCAGAACCATCTTCAGGCCTTTGGCACCTTGTTGGAGGGCGGTGGCGGTTGCCGGAGCAAGCGTCCACGAACAAGGTGCCAAAGGCCTGAAGATGGTTCTGCACAACCGAAAACGGTTACCAGTAAAAAATGGAACAAGTTGCGATCTAGAATATCTTATTTCAATTATTAAAAAGTGTTCGGTACCGGTGCGAGGCGCCACAAGGGCGCAGCAGCGACCGGACGCTGGGCTGCAGGTAAGGGCGGCCGCTACCTGCTCCTGCCCGGCCCTCGCACAATGAAACGGCCGGCACTGAGCCGGTGGGGGGACTCGGCCGGTGACCGCCAACCTGTTCGGACGCATGTGTATCTGCCTCATAATGTAGCGATTCTCACAAATACAGTCCACTTCTACCAGACATGTACTTTTATTTCTAAACGCCTTTCCTTTGCAACGAATGATTGCATTCGTCTGGACTGTGGAAAGAGCGAGGCAGCGCAGAATGTACGCGCGTTTTGCGGCTGCCCACATTTGGTCCTCCGGGCGCGAATAGAACCATTCCGACGTTCGACTGTGCGTACCGCGAACTAAGAGTATCCGGTTTCGTGGCTTTGTTGGTTGATCTCTCAGATTAACATGAATTCGAGTGCCTAACAGTGACATATGTCCGTAGTAGAGCTGTCCACACTACAGAATACGCGCAAATCGTGTCGATCGTGTAGTGAAGTGCGTCTCAGCCAGCAGACGCCGTGAAGCAGCCCAGCCGTTCCCGCAGCACGCCGCCACACTCCAGCGAGCCGCGCCACCGCCGCCGACTCCTCCAGCAGCTGTGGTCCACTCTGCGCATCGCAAGGTACCGTCGCTCTGCTCTGCAAGCAGCCTGGCTCTCTTTCCTTAATCTTCTATCCTGTGCTCTAATATCCTGTCATGGATCCTGTCGAGTTAAGAAAAGAGCAGTCATCAAGTCACGAGTGACTAGAATTTCAACATTTCTCAATAACTTTCAGGACGGATCCAATGTCAATGACATTAGAGTAAGGCAGTCATTGCTAACCACAAGCAAAAATGAATATCACGAAATACAAACTCAGTTAGAAATTAACGATCTGGAAGAATCCCATGATGCTGACAGAGAATCATTTGAAGACTTGTGCTTAGATGTTGAATCTAAAATAACAACATTACTCGAGTCGAATGTTGTAGCACCTCCTCATTCGGCAACTTCATACAATGCACCTGAAATGAAGCTCCCTGCAATTTCATTGCCAACGTTTAATGGTAACGTTGCAGAGTTCATGCACTTCTTTGATACCTTTAAGGCACTAATTATTAGCAATGACGCCTTAACTGATGTCCAGCGTTATTATTACTTGTTGTCTTGTGTATCTGGTGAACCACGTAAGTTGATTGAAACTTTACCAGTTACAGAGAGCAACTTTAAAATCGCATGGGATCTGATTGTTAACAGATACAATAATCCAAAGTTAATTGTATATTTGCATGTTAAACAACTACTGAATCTGCCAAGCATCAAAACTGAATCAGCTAAGGACTTGCGTATGTTAATCATCCAGCTGATGACAAATTTGAACGCAATTGAGGTTCTGAAGGTCGGCATTCCACTGCATGAGGTGTTACTTTCACACTTTTTGTTGGATCACATTAGTGTGAATCTCAGGAAACAGTGGGAATCTAAAACAGTTAACACCACTTTTCCTCGTCTGAAAGATTTGGTGGCATTTCTGGAAAGCAGCTGTCAGACGTTAGAGCTCATTCATTCAGACAGAATTTTACAACACTCCCACCAGCCGGCCGCCAAGCGTACTAAAGCAGAAGGTTACAGTTTGCAACGAACCTTCCTCTCAACATCATCTAAGTGTGTATTTTGTGGCGCAGCTCACGAACTAAATAAGTGCCCCAAATTCAAAGAGAGCGATATTGTAAGCAGACTAGACTTTGTGAGCAGAAAAAAGCTTTGTTTTAACTGCCTGCGCACGGATCATAGGCAAAGGGAATGCCGTGCTGGGAGTTGCCGTATTTGTAAAAAGCGCCACAACACGTTATTGCACAAGGAACGAGCCAGTGGCAGAGGCAATAGAGAGCAAGAAACGTGTGTACCAGAACAACAGGCATACTGCGCCGTGAAGGGAAATCAGCAACTTACAGAAGTACTATTATCGACTGTCCTTGTAGACATTGCGGAAAATAAAGGGAAGGTACACCAATGCAGAGCACTGCTTGACAGTGCATCACAGATGAACTTCATATCTTCTAGCCTGGCAGATACGATGGGCCTACAGCTCAGTCGGCGTCCGATACCAATAAGTGGAATCAGTGATGTTCAAACGGTAGAATCGTCGCATGTTTGTGAGGTGAATATTTCCTCAAGAGTTGGTAACTACAGCACAAATGCCGTCTGCGCATTACTTCCACGTATAACAGGGACACTTCCATCAGCATCCTTTGAAATTTCCTCATGGCAGCTTCCTAGGCACCTAAAGCTAGCCGATCCAGCTTTCCATAAACCTGGTGAGGTTGATCTACTGCTTGGAGCATCGATCTTTTTTGACGCACTGAAGCCAAGCCAGCTGAAGAGGAAGAATCATCCAACATTGCAGAAGACATCGTTTGGCTGGATTGTTTCAGGCAAAATACCTCCTCTGTCTCTGAAGTCCAAGGCTCGAAATGTACTGTCATGCCTCACACGCACTATCACCTTAACACTCAGGTTGAACGGTTCTGTCAGGAAGAAGAAATGAATGTTTCTGTGCGAACGAAAGAAGAGCGTTTGTGTGAGGAGTATTTTGAAAGAACCATACAAAGAAATGCTAATGGTAGATACGTGGTGAAACTACCAATGAAAAACAACCACGCTGGACTGCGAGTATCGCAAGGGGATCATAGAGCTACTACATGGTCGAACGATCCCCAAGAAAAGCAGAGTGATCTCACTTCATCTGCTTTTAGACGAAGAACAGTTGTTAAAGGTGGGCGGCAGGTTGTAGCAGTCAAATGCTTCCTACAATCAAAGGCATCCCATGATTCTGGCTCCTAAGCATCATGTAACTAAGTAAACATTCATGGGCGAGCATCTACGTTTGTTGCATCCAGGATCATAACTCCTAGTAATCCTAGTAGAAAGTTTCTGACCAAGGTACAGGAAGCTCAGTCATCAGGCAAATGATTCACAAGTGTCTCCCTTGTTACCGATTAAAGGCTACTACTGCAACCCATCTTATGGGAAAACTACCTTCAGTTCGTGTATCAAAGTACCTTTCTTAATTGTGAGAATGACTATGGTGGCCCACAATACGGTGGAAAGAGATGTAAAACGAAGGCAAAGGTCTACATTGACTTGGTTGTTTGCATGGCAACAAATGCAGTACACATGGAGCTTGTCACTTATCTGTCCTCTCAAGCGTTCATTGCTGCTCTCCGAAGATTTATTTCACGACGAGGTGTCTGTGCAAACTTGTACAGTGACAATGGAAAGACGTTCGTGGGAGCAAGGAATGATCTGCATGAACTGCACAAATTGTTCAGCACTGTCATATGTAACACAAATCGAGAGCTGTGCATCACAAAATGGGATACAGTGGTATTTTATCCCTCCTCATGCGCCACATTTTGGTGGATTATAGGAAGCAGGTGTAAAATTCATAAAAACGCATCTAAGGAGAGTGGTGGGAAACCAAGTGCTAACGTTTGAAGAATTATAGACTCTTCTAACTCAAATGGAAGCGTGATTAAATTCTCGATCTATCTTCCTGATAATGCAGATGATTTTTCGTACCTTCCTCCTGGCCATTTCCTTATCGGTGAACCCTTGACAACAGTCCTAGAGCCAGGCTTGCTTCCGAAGCCATCATCCGGGCTGTCGAGACGGCAGCTCATCCAGCAGTGTAAGCAGCACGTGTGGAAAAGCTGGTCACGCGACAACTTGTCACAGCTGCAGCAGAGAACTAAATGGACGTCAGCGAAATACAGTCTGCAGCCGGGTACATTGGTTATCCTGAAGGAAGACAACTCGCCACCTCTCGTGTTGCGGTCTGGGGTCATTGTTTGCACTCACTCTGGTCCTGACGGTTTGGTGCAAGTGGTTTCAGTGCGCACAGCAACAGGAACCTATAAACGACCGTTGTCGAAGATTTGTGTTGTTCCACAGGAAACGTAGACTTTAGTGTTCATAACAATTCAAGAACTAATTGAACTTGTGTTTCTTTCGTGTACATCGGACCTGAGTTCCTCAGCCATTTATTTTGTTTTGTTTGTGTTATCTACCTTGTGCCTTTTGTGAATTGTGTATTAGTGTAATTTATACAAATTAGGTGGGCGGAATGTTCCGTACCGGTGCGAGGCGACACAAGGGCGCAGCAGCGACCGGACGCTGTGGCTGCAGGTAAGGGCGGCCGCTACCTGCTCCTGCCGGCCCTCGCACAATGAAACGGCCGGTGCAGGGCCGGTGGGGGGACTCGGCCGGTGACCGCCAACCTGTTCGGACGCATGTGTATCTGCCTCATAATGTAGCGATTCTCACAAATACAGTCCACTTCTACCAGACATGTACTTTTATTTCTAAACGCCTTTCCTTTGCAACGAATGATTGCATTCGTCTGGACTGTGGAAAGAGCGAGGCAGCGCAGAATGTACGCGCGTTTTGCGGCTGCCCACAAAAAAGTTTTAAAATCGCTGTTCTAAAAACATGCTTTCAAAAATTACTAAGGAAATTATATTTAAGACAAATGAGAGATAATATTATTTTAGTAATTCATTTTAATACCAGCCGATAAACAGTCCACTTTGATCAAAACAATTACGTGATCAGTTGAGATGTCTAGGTCCTGAAGTATTGTCACCAGGAGAATGAACTAAAATGGTTCGACGTCTTTCCGTCGGTTCTACGGATTGGAGACAAAATCATTACCTCAACCGAGATTGTGGTAATAATAGAAGGTTGCTGCAGACTGGGTTTTACTGACTTGTTTTTCCCCTACCAAACGAATTACACCAGCAGCTGGGTTCAGGTAGTGTAGTGAGTAGGCAGTGCAATGCAACAACAACGTGGCTTACCCAAAGCTATGGCACGGACAGCCATAGGATGGTTGGAAGCGGGACAGACACTGAGGGAGGTGGCTGCAACTATTGGAGTGTCCCAAAGTGTAATTTACAGGACATGGACGCCATTTCAGACAACAGGAATAGTTGAACGAAGGCAAGGCCAAGGTCGTCCACGGGTAGCAACAGCAAGAGATGGCAGTTATCTCCGACTAAAAGCCCGCCGAGACAGGAGGCTGAATGCGACTCAGTTGCAGTCAACGATCTTAAATGACAGAGTGGCTGACAAACGATTTACAGCGCTCTTTGCAGAAACCCGTGTAAACTTGGCCGCCATATTTTTGGTGGTCAGTACAACGAAGAGGGTTCTGTCAATCGCATGTTGTTGTTGAGTTTGCCGTATTTAATGTACATTGCATTCAGTATCTATACAATATTTGCTGCTGAAAAATGCCTAAAGTGTGTTCAGCACTTAAATGCACAAATCGAAATGATAAAACGACAAGTACTTCGTCCAAGAACACCAAATGTTTTGCTTTGTTTGATCTCAGTCTGTCTATACTAACTACACTGACTAATGGAACTTAGTTTCCCCAACAGTGAAGCTTTAGATGACCTATCCTAAAATTCCCTTGAAGAACACACCATAAAATTTTTTTATTTTGTACCTAGTTTTGACATATTTCTTCTTCAGTTGCTCTTGTGGTTGATGAAACCACTCTTTTGAGTGTCTACACCTTCTTTAAAAATATTTTCATTTGTTGTTGGCAGTACTTGATCGAGCATGGTTGACATATAACCAGTGCAAAGTGTGGAAGCAGTAGAAACCGCCAGAATGTTTTCACTTTTATATGTCGTCTGCAACAAATATGTACTTATTCCCCAGTGTGGGAATAACGGAAGTTATTAATGCTACTTTATTTCGGTGTAGAATGCTTTCGGAGCAGTTGACACAGGCGCATTTTTAATCCAGTATTGTATTGTCATTTTCGTCTTTGTACTCATATTTCACGTTACAAACGTTACTTGTTTCAGCATGTCAACGATTCCTTATTTGTTAACGATTCCTTATTTCGACGTGGAATGCTGTTGTGACAACTGACCCAGGTGTATTTTTAACGGCAATATTTTGTTCCCACTTTCTTCTTTGTACTTCAATTTGGTCCACTAATGTTCACAACCAAACCCTTTGACAGCAATTTTACAAGTTTGTATACTAAATATTTCTAGTAAACACAAGATAAAATGTATAATAGACTTTATGAAACCAGTTGATACATTTTACCCCCCAGGGATCTCACGGTTCTTTCGTGAGTACGTGTGTGTCGAGCACGGGGCCCCGAGCTAATGCAGTCTTCCTTCCTTCTTCACTTCCCGGACTGCATTTCCTTTCCCTCCTTCCCCTCCTTTCCTATTCTCTCTCCTTCTCCTCCCCACTAGGCGACTGATAACCTCAGTAGTTTAGTCTCTCTTCCCAACCAAACAACCTAACCTACAAATCCATGATCATGATTGTTTGTCATAACAATTACTGTTCACTGTATGTTCCACAGTTCGTTTAGACCATTTACTTGCATTAAAATCAACATAAATATTTTTACAGCAGCAAGTTAATTTTTATTACAAACCTCAACTCGAACTGTATTACTGAGAGGTTCGTGCTATTTTATTACCGCATTTTTAGAAAATATACTACTAGGCTCGTTAATTCGCAGTTTCGATAAAGTCTGACAGAACTTGATGCACATACGTATTCAACAGGCAATCTTTATTTAAACCGTGGAACTATAAATAGGTAAAATTCTCGATTGGGTGTGACATACCAGCTGGCAGCCGATACCCAAAAAATATGGTGGACGCCATTTCAGTTTCACTCAGACATGTTGGAGCTATCGCCACTCTGTGAAATTCAAGCTGTTTGGCTGTAACGCAGCATCCACGCAACAACAGGACGCGCAATATCAATACAAAGAGTCCGAAATCACCTTCGGGAATGTGGAGTCCATGCGCGGCGGCCAATGATCTGTGTCCCATTAAAACCAAGACACCGTCGTGGCGAATAATGTCGTGTTCTGTCCAAAGATGAGTCAAGATTTTGTGTTCAGCCGTACAATCATAGTTCACTCGTCCAGAGAAAACGTGGAAGAATCCTGCTTACGTGCAGGATGTCCAGTTGCCGATGCCATGGTCTTAAGATTGGAACATGCATGGGTCGTCGACTACGGTGGCCCGTCATTAGGAGTGTTTGGATGAGTCTCTGCCCCCATTAGTCTGACGTTAGTTCTTTCAAACTTTTTGCAGCCTGTGCTGCTTCATCAGTCAGCCCAGGCTATGACGTCAGGCTGTCTGTAATGTAGGGTGGCCGCCCAACTTGTCGCCGTCTCGTCGAGGCCTCACCTTGGTTTTGGTACTTCTTGACGACTTTAACGTCAACACTCCTGGAGCACCTGACAGTTTTCATAATGTTGCGGCCTTCACAGACCGCCCACTGTGAAATCAGAGAGTGCACCTTCCCCATTCTGAAGCACTTTTCAAGTTTCATCCTTGAAGAATGGATTGTATTATAGAATTTAAGGATTGGTGTCATATTTTTCGGGCCCCACCCTTCCTTCAGTTTAATCCCCCACTTGTTTTGCGTTGTCTGTTTATTTGTGTTTGCTGTTGGTTTTTTGAACTTCATCCCAAGTTTTTAAGGCTGTAGGTTATAGTGCACTACAGAGTGGCTGGCCCATCACTTTAACCCTTGCAATCAGCCAACCACAGTCAACTGCTTTGTTGCTTCAAGTCCCACAACTTTCTTTTGAACATCTATGTTCCTCTTCGTTTGTGTTTACTTGTAATGGTCGTGGTCTCTCTGTAGAAACCGAGCATTACCTGATATATTCAACGTTTTCCAAGCAATTATATTACGATCAGGAAAAGCTTCTGGTCCACCATAATCACAATTCTTACCCCACACAACAGTAATAGTCTACTAAGTACTACCACCATAAACATAAGGAACATGTACAGTAAACCGAAATCTCTGACTCTTAAAAACATTGGGACCTCCAACCTCCAATCAATTGCCGATGACTGTACAAACCAGCCAAACTAACTTCAAAAGCTGTCAAGCTCTTGTAAACAGGAACATATGTCCTAACGCAACGAGACTGACGCCGCCTAGTGAATAGACGTGACGGACAGTGTGAAAACAACTTGACGTGACGGTGCCGTGACATGACGTTGACGTGATGAAAAGTGTGAACTGGCCTTAAACAGTACGCAACTAAATGTTGACAGGTTATGAGTGACGATCTGTTATGTAGAAAGTCATAGTTTAATACTGGAATTGAGGAAACAACAACTTTAAAACCAAAGAAAACTTTGTAATGTATGTATTAGGCTACTTAGCGTGTTAAAATGTTGGGAAGTGAAACATGTCAAAACATCAACATCTGTTTTCACGCGATTATAAAGCGAAAATAAGAACACTTGAACCAATATTTAAAAGAGCATAAATACAACCTGTTTATTCATTACGATTTGTCTGCTGCCATTGTTAACACCGTCGTACGCAACTGATATTTTGTCCTTCATTAGCACTGAATGTTTAGTTTGAAATTGAAAGTATATGTTCATTTAAATCCTTTAAGAATGTAATTGGTTTACAGATCAAAATGATGTTCAAATAGCTAGTGAATGAGTCAAAACTAAAAAAATGTTCAAATGTTTGTAGATCTATCGGATCAAACTGCGTGGTCACCAGTCCGTAGCTTACAAACTACTTAAACCTATGTAAATTAACCTAAGGACAACACACACACACCCATGCCCCAGGGAGGACTCGAACCTCCACGGCGAGCAACCGCGCGCTCCGCAGGTATGTAAATTAACCTAAGGACAACACACACACACCCATGCCCCAGGGAGGACTCGAACCTCCACGGCGAGCAACCGCGCGCTCCGCAGCGAAACGCTTTAGACCGCTCGGAGTCAAAACTCATAATTCTACTTAAATGTCATCTGTGAAATTACTTTCGTAAATTGATGCTATCATTTTGCTTACAACCTATTTCTGAAATCAAATTTAAGGGTCGCCACTAGCTGTTTATTTATTGAATAAAAAAAAAGCTATAAAACACACACACACACACACACACACACACACACACACACACACATACTAACTGTATGCAGTGGCGGCATGCAAGCTTTTCATTTGTCAATAACAATAATTGGCAATTGAAATATTAATTTTTCCCTTGACCTACCTATCTTCACAAGAATTTTTCCTCCAAAATATTTCAGTCAACGGTGATTGAAATGAGGTAGGCACAAATTTCAATAAAAACTGTATTCACGTTTTAGATTTTTACAGCATGACCAAACCAACACGAATGTGACCATATGCGACACAAACACACACACACACACACATTATATATATATATATATATATATATATATATATATATATATATATATATATATAAGTCAATAAAATAGAATTAATATCAAAATGGATGACTTTACATAAAATAGAAACTGTTTAAGGTTGCTACACGAATATAAAGGTCTTGACTGGCTAAATCACGGGAGAGAAGTGTCAAAATCACGAAGTATAAAATCAACAAGTGAAATTTAACCCTAACTCTGATACCAGTCTATTCTGATCTACGAAAACGTCCCCTCTGCCACACGATAAACTCCCACCTAACTACTACCATTCAACTCCGCTTCCTCAGCAGGTGCGTTGGCGCAACCTTACCGTCTTTCTGTTGAACAGCGTTGGAGTTGGCGAAGACCAGCTGATGGCAGTGCAGTGTTGAAAGCAGCGATTCGAATGTGGATTGACACGAGTATAATAGGTTTTGTCGGTTAAGCCGACGACAATACTATAGTGGAGAAAAATACCTTTTCTCTCAAGAAACGCTAAAAATTCTGATTACGAGTGGTGTAGCTGACAGCGAACAAGCACTTCAGAATATTAAAAGTTTCAATTTATACTGCTGTAGCCACGCAGGACTAACACCTGACTGTGCAGGAAGCACACTGAACTAATTAAAAGTCCACGAACTAGATAGGAGAACAGCTGCAGCCAGCTGCACGATCCGGCCAGGTGCACGACCCAGCAGACCAGAGTCACTTCTCCCTACACCAAAATTTCACAACTCAAAATCTTCCTCTCAAGCCCCTCCCATCGGTGACGTCAAGCCAATCACAAATTTTGCTTAATGGGCAAACCAATGCAATACAATAACTGTTGTTCAACACTCCATGCTCCTCACCAAGGAGGTTAAAATAGGGGGAGATGGCGTTTCGTATGTTGTGTGTAGTGATTGGCTGAAGCCAGGAGGCGTGGCAGTCCGCCATCTTGGGGTGATCAAAACAAACGTTTCTCCATTAAAACTTCTGTATGTGATTTGCCCTCTATACATAAACCCGCCAAGTTCACATTCACATTTAAGTACGTATTTAGTTACAACATACTTTCGTCGAGAGAGCCACATAATCAGGCAGTTGGAAACTTAACATATGATGCGAAATTTTATTATTTAAGTATGACCTACATCTCGGCAGTAATAGCTGAAACTTTCAGTTTGCACTTAAAGCCACAGAATTGATAGTCATATCTGAGTAAGTACGAAAATACAGCACACTTTTGTAGACAAGTCCACCTTATCATAAAGTTAGCAAATTAATTTTTATGCGAAAATTCACTCTTTAAACATGGGCAACATCATGGCAGTAGGAGGTCACAGTACATTATTTTTACGATAATTTCACTACCAAAAATCAATGACTTCCATAATGTCAGCGGTTAAATAGTGCTTTTTAGTCCTAAGAACTAAAATACATATGAAAAATTTTACCTCCTTTAAAACACTGTCGTTTGCTCTGTCATTAAAGCCACTGACTTCACATGGATATTTGTACAGTATATACCAATAAACAAAATAGGCCTACATTTGTGGAGGAATATTTATAAGCATACAGGTAACTATTTGCTGAGTCGAAATTTTACTCATTATATACTGACTGCATTGCGTCAAAACATTCGATTATTATATGTCAATTAGCTGTATTACTTCATAGTACCAGAACTATCCGATCACTTATTGACCTAAGCTACAATTAACCTTTCCTACAAACACAAAAAACTTACACCTTACCTTCATACATCTTTTTTACATCTTCATAAAACATCTAAGTGATAGATAAGTTAGAATACATACCATGCTTGATTTTACGTCGCACAGCACCAAACATAATGTAGGTCTTGATACTTTTGCAAATGATATATCTAAGAGCAAGATTAAAACAGTAGATGATACAGGGCAACGACAACGAATATTGAATAGCGAAAAAAGGGTATGTTTACTTGTGAGCAGTATCAAAAGAGGCACAACTCCTCAAAATTTCTTTAGCTTCCTTTCCTAACTATAAAACACTCTACAGACGAAAAGCTTGAAAAAAGAAACCATTGGTAAATTTTCGAGTAGGCCTAAGTGTTCACTCTGTGTGAAGAGAAAAAGTTTAGTGTAACAACATATGATCGAAAAATTTGATGAAAGGTTTTTGTTTTATTCCAGAGGATGGTGAAGATTTCTAATAAATAGGTTCGTTTGACAGACAGACACCAGAAGCAGCTAAGGGAAAAGCAAATCAGAATACCACTGCCATAGCTATAAACAGTGCCTATTTACAATGTTGTAGGATTGATCTTTAAATAGATTTGTTGTCATTTTTATAGAAGAATTGAAGTCAGGTGTATTATGACTTGAGTAAACACTAATTATCAGCACAAGAAGCTGATTATGAGGACTGAAACTATAACTGTAACTAATACCGTAACTATATTTGGTAAGTGCATGGTACAGAATATTTAGCTTCTTTTGATGGCATAGGCTATCTATACCAGTATATTCCAGCAGAAAATTCCATGTTTAACAAAATGACTTGAAGTGTTGTGTGTGGAGTTATATTTACGAGTTGGTTACTTTTTGTGATTCCAATATACCCTTCAGTAATGGAGAGAATTTATTAACCTAGTTGTTATGGGCCACTTGTAGCAAACCATCTATCAATTGGAGGTGAGGTTTACCTCAACAAGGTGACCACATATCTAAATACCTACAAGTTTCTCCTCCCCAAACTAATACCTTCTCTAAATCTTGGTCTTCCCTACTGCCTAATCAATGTAAAGATTAAAGACGAGAGAGGCTAAGAACCCTGTCTCATTCCCTTTGCAATGACTACTTTCCTGTCACAGTTGTCAACTATTATTATGTTCTGCTTGTTTTATAACAGTTCAACTTTATCTACAATTCATAACAAATACTTTAGTCAGAATCCACTCCCCGGAAATCTTTTACAGTTTAAAATTTGAAACACCTGTCTTATCTTTATATAACCAATGTGAAAACTTCCAGGTCTTTTCCATGCATACAACCTTTTTATGATTATTTATGTTGATTCTGAAGCACCTGTCTTACCTTTAAATAACCAGTCAGAAACCTTTCAGTGTCTCCAAGTCTTTTCCATGCATACAACCTTTTATGATTCTTAATGACATGTTAGCTATGTTTTAATTCTGTTATGTGCAAAATTGTTCCATATGAGTATATAAGTATATGGTATAAGGGTGAACAGAAAAATAAATAAATAAAATGCATTTTACTTTTATTACATGCTCTTTTTAAAACAGCAGATCCCATAGCTAAGTAAATGTTTTACAGGAAATATTTACAGGCAAAAATAATTTATAGGAAGGATATAGAAGCAGCCATAAAGAACTTAATCTATCATGGTGTATATCTGACCTTTCTGAAATTTGCACAGACAATCCCAGCAAGTGTGTTATAAATCTAGATCACTGCAAACCCACATTCATGTGTTTAGTAGTGATGACAATATGGTTTCCGCTGTCTAGTGACTGTTAAGGAAAACCAAGAATCATTCAATAAAAACTGATACAATTAACAAAGAACTGAATACAGACATTTCAAGCGGTTAACACTCCAAAACGTGTGACATTTTACGAGCAGTGATTATTACAAAGTTCATCCTACTAATTACTGAAATACAGTCCTTGGAACAGGTAAAATTTTGAGAAACAATATCACACAATTTATGCCAAAACCACGGTACACTTTTATTGGGCTCTTTGACAGTGAAACAGCAAACTGGACTGCTTAAACTGTGCATTGCTATATGAAATTAAAAAAAAAAAAAAAAAAAAAAAAAAAAAAAGCCGGCCGCGGTGGCCGAGGTGACTGAGGCGCTCCAGTCACGGTCAGCACGGCCACTACGGTCGGGGGTTCGAATCCCCCCTCGGGCATGGATATTTGTGCCGTCCTAGTTTGTAAGTAGTTCATAAGTTTAGGGACTGATGACCCCGTAGTTAAGTCCCATAAGCTTAACAAACATTTAAAAAAAAAATAAAAAAAATAAAAATAAAAAAAAAAACATGTTCTCACCTTGCACCACTGACAGTCTATCAAGTCATGACTGGTGAAAGAGGTAGCTATGATAATAATCCCTACAATCAATGATGAAATCTGTAAAAAGAAGTTTGAACAATGGGGAGCACACTTAAATGATCAAATTATTTACAACACAATATTCCAATACTTAGTTTCACAACATATTCATTTCACTTCACAAAGTTAACATGTAGCATAATTTTATCATAATTCAGAGAACAACTTGGAGTGGCAGTGTCATACTCAAAATGACACAATGGAAATTACAATACAACAATATATGAACAGTTCAAATAAGACAGCACATAAAAATTAAAACAGTTCACAAAAATTACACATCTTTGCGCATTTAAAAACAGTTTGAAAGAAATTTATTATTGATAAATGTTAATGTAAGCAACAAATGGCACTGAAGATTGATTTGATTAACAACTGCGATAAACTGATGTTATACAATGAGAAATATTTAATGGTGCTAACCACAAAACTTTTACAGTAGGTCCTATGTCAATTGTATTTTTGCAGTCTCATGGCAGTCACAAATGTTACTAATTGTACAATAATTTCTTGTTCTTCAGTATACACTACAAAACTGTAGCTAATTAAAATGGAGAACATGGCGAAATAAGGCAAGAAGTGTATAAAAAGGGGAGAAGAGGACTGGAGAAGAGAGAAGAAATTTGTAAAGAGGTGATGGTAGGAGAAAGTGGCAAATAAACAGGAAGAAAATAAATCAACAAAATGTGTGTTTACATAAAACAAAATATTCGTGGAATGCAACCCAGTTAGTCTTATCTACTTTTAACTCCAATAATATGTTATTGGCCTTGAAAAATAATTAGTTTTGTATATTGAGATCTAATTTTGTTCTTATGGGCAAAGTCATTTTGCATTCTTACACCATGGGCCATTCTCGATTGTAAGTATCTTCTAGCAATGGCTTTTAAAAGTAAAACCAGATGATTGTCCAGAGACAGTTGGTCTTTCATGTGAGCACTCAAGTTCAGGAATAATGGCTTATTTATGCACACACTCAGAACTTCATTTACCAGGACATCAATTGTATTCTTTGGACAAATATATTTGCCACCCTTATTGCCGTACCGGAAAACTTGCTCTGCAGTAATACACACTTCAACAACATCATCTGCAGGCATAATAAGTGCCCCACGGCTCTTTCTCTGTATCAGGGAGAAAGAGTGATGGTTACCACCACCTCTCAGAGCAATGACACAGATTTCACACTTAATTTTCTCCTCCAAATATTTAACTACAAACCCAGCTATGTATACTGCAACACACACAGAAACATGAGAGAGACTATCACTGCTTGGGATGTGGTCATGGTCATTGGTGTCATTATAGCCACACTCTGCTGAAAGCAGGCACTTCCTGTTTGTTGTTAAATTTATACACTCCACAAGTGTTAATGTGCTCGGGACAGTAAGGATAGGTACATAATCAAGTTCAGTACAGTTCCCTTTCTGAGAGTCTCTCAGCTCATGCTGTACCAGGATTTTTTTATAAGCTGACATAAAGTTCCTGGCAGTTGGATTATTATTCCATCCTCCACGAAACCTTATTATGCCAAACATAGCTTCTAAATGGTCTTGCGAGCTTTTGTACATTGGCATAAATTTAAGTACAGGTGTACATCCCTCACCTTGTATTAGTTTTGCATAAAGATGCTGTAAACTTGCAATACAAACTATAAATCCAATGAACCCTGTTCTTCTGTTTGACAGAATGACTAGTTCATTGGTAGCTTTCAATTTTAGGGTAAGCAAATACTGCCTTGCTTCAGTAAGGAAGTTGTTTACTTCTGCATAATTTGCAGCATTAATTGGTTTTTTCCATCCTCTTTGGGCCATGCTCCTTGAATTCAGTATATCAAAAAGGCGATTCATTATTCTTATAAATCTAACTGTAGCACTACAACCAAAAAAACTTGGTATACCTAGGGAAGATGCTACCTCTACAGCATCAGCAACTGAATCACTAAACAACTGAGTTGCTAATGACACTTTCATTTTGTTCTTCACCCAATTAATATGAGGTGTCCGTAATTTATATGCTAAATGGACACCCTCACTTTCCTGGAGTCTGTGTAAAGCTTCAATGTAGCTTCACGCAATAATACCACCATCACAATCAATCAGTTCTTTTTTGTCACCTCAAGTGTTTCGCACTAACTTTAGCATATGCGGGGGATCAAGGAAAAGGGACACAGAGTTGTGATTATCAGAAACAAAAGTTGTGCATAAATTTTATGTGTCAAGACAACAACCGAGAGACGAAGCCATGGCAATATTTGATGCAGCGCCATCACATGTCAAAGATACAACTTTGACACCTGAAGACTCTGCCAGAGCAATGCAGTTCCTTACTAAATTGGCCCTTTGGGCTCCACTCATCCATATCCAACAGGCAGTTTCCAGCTGCCATTTATGCCCACAAGCATAAAAACCACTGCATCTTTAGCAACTGGCAAACTATCCGATTCAACAATGGAACCTACGTCAACATAACCATAATATTTATTTCCATCAAATCCAATGTGCTACCTGATTGTCATGTCATCCATTAGAAGACTACACAGGAGAGGATACTCTGAACTGCTGGAGTCAACTTTTGTTTTCAATATACTAAATGCCTCACTTGTGAAGCCCGGTGCTGCATTCACAGTTTCATACCATTACATATTGTCCGAGGATGCGGCAAGCATGTATCAAATGTTGTCCTCACATAATTGTATGCTTTTGGCGAATAATAATTTAATGTTAAGGCAAACGACCTTAAGGTTGAGACATATTTTTTAGAAACAGGAGAACCGGTGTTCTTTGCAATTTGACGTGACAGTAACTGTTCACTCACTCCTGACACACTCTTCAAAACAGAAACACATTCATCATCTACATAATTCTTCTTCTGTAAGGACTTTATAACATTTGTCAAGTTAGCATTTCTCTTCTTTAGGCGACGGTTTGCTTGCTGAAGATCCTTTATCTTCTTCCGGTACTGTCTATTTGCTTCACATACAGTGTCCAATTTCCTCATGATTGGGGCAATAGGGTCAACATGTGGAGTGTCTGGATTCAGTGGAACTTCTTTTGGTAACACTAAAAACAAAGAGGTTCATAAAATTTAAAAGTTATCAACATGTTACATATTTTTGAATAAATTAAAATAATCAGAATTGAACAGCAAATTTTTAGCACCACCACTTTCAGGAGTAGTGGTTACGGAAAAGAAAAGAAATAAATGCCCCCCCCCCATGCCTGCATGACTAGCAGGTATATTGTACAGTATTCTTGTGACACTACCATACAAATTCAGTCATAAAAAGAGAGGAGAAAAATCCAATTCACTAGTTGTTTGACAGTCAGTGTAAAACTTACCCTCTTGGGAACTTGAAGACTGTTCCTCATGATTTTCACTTTGGTTTGCAGATACAATGACTTCCTGTCCTGATTTCTGCAAAACACGTCTCTCTTTTGTAACCTGAAACATTACAAACATTGCTCAAGAATGCAACAATATTCAAAATGCTTTAATAAAGTACTATGGTCTAAAACTGTAATAATTTTGAGATAGGCCTACAACAGAGTTAGGTGTGACAGCAAAAACAATTCACCATATGTTTGGAGGAGATGACCAATTCTCATAGGGACAGATCTGAAATTGCAACTACTGCAATATTACCACAAAATAAACAACTACTTGTATATACCTATTGTGAGCAACAAATCAAATTAGAATCAGCCAACACATAACAGGTTCCCGGCAGAATCTTTCACCACCTGACTTTTCTGAAGACATGAACAGCAATACAACTGCACATAAGATTAAATGGATTCTCATAAGAAATAAAACAAACCATGCTGAACAAAATTTGTACCATAGCCTGTGATCTAGGTTATTTAGAAAGGTGAAAATATGGATTTGAGTTGGCTTAGCCAATCGATGTAAATGCCACAAAGTACAGTTTGTGGTAACAGATTAGCCTGTAATTTAGCCAAATGATTACATTCACTACATGAAGTAGTCACAAAAAATGACATGATATATTACATGACAAGCACAAACACAAAATGTATACAAACACATTCTCAAGTAGGCCTACAGGTCAATTACATTTTAATTCGTTTCTTCAATTTCCTATGCATTCTCAAATGCCTTTGTAAACTACTCATCAATTTCGTATGCACATAGTGTATATACAGTGCAGAACACTATTCATTTACCTTCCCTAAGAAACTAAAAAAAGTCCAACACTATAGATACAGGGCTACACAAAACACACTGATCACTTATACACTAAAAAGGTCATACGTTTAAAACATTCAATGATTTCTTGCGAGTAGCATAATCAAACACTGGATTGTCTGAAACGTAAACAAACGGAAATAAGTCACGGATGGCTGATGTGAAACTAGAAATTCCAACAAGGACACGTAATAAAAATTATGTGGCATGCAAATAATCGTGCACTTAAAACACTACAAACATTTGTGAAACATTAGAGCAACTTACATTCTGCATATATGCGGGAAAGGACGAGAATATGCAAGGAACAGCGCCGTCTCTGATGCGAACACACGATTTCGACGTTCGATCTATGTCAGATTCCCTGAAATGGTCTGAACATATTCTGCTATATTCTGTTGGTTCATAGTCTTTTCGTCGCAATGCCTTGACCGATATGTTCTTCTTTGCCCTGTCCTTCGGAAACCTATGTACATAAAAACTTTAAGGTGGTGAATGAAATCACACTCCATATTTAAACCAGAAATATTGTTGTTTAGCTATTGCATTTACCTGTGAAAAGTAGCACTTGACTTCCCACTTCTGTTTGTGCACCCATAGGCAGCACAAGTAACCATTTTCTTCACAAAATAACGTTACTATTTCGGAAAATAACAGCAACATACACAACACAAACCACAATGTTTTGATCACCGTAAAATGGCGGACGACTGGCTTCACGTTTATTGCGTTAACCCTCCTACTACCAGAATTTTTTTATTACACTGAGTACCGTTGGGGTCAATATGACCCCAAGTAATTATCACGGGATATATTGGCAGTATTTAATTTATTTTAATGAACTAACACAAAAGCATACATTACTGATTGAAACCTGGTGAAGTAGATATATAAGCACTTACAGATCTTGTCTAAACACTTGATCTTATAGATCCTTACATGTAAAACAAAACATCTCTTTACATTTAAAACAAAGAATGTCTGAATGGTGTTTACAGACATAGGAAAAGCATCTCCTGGACGTTTCTGAATGTTTTCTATCCACTGAACGTTCGCACAGGTAGCACCGTCCACGTTTTACCCCCGTATCCACTTGTGCTGAAGGAGGAGGAGGACGAGGCAGAGAAGCTTTGCTGCGCTGACTTCTGTTTTTCTGTACTAGTCTTGTTCCCAGTTCCAGGAGAAATTCTCTTCTTTTGTAGTTGGTTTTTTTATTCCAGTCAGGATTTAAGTCCAACTAAATTATGAAAGCATTCAGGGCACTAATATCCAAAATATTATAAAATAATCACCATGGGCCATCTTCTTGTCATACGTTTTGTGGTTTAGGTTCTGACTAACTTGTTCATAGTGTCTACACCTGATTTTGTTGCATTATAGTCTAGGATTATAATAGGTTTCGCTGCTTTGCCGTCACCAATTTCCTCCCTGAAATGCATAGTACTCAGCAAATCTCCAACGTCTTCATCAGAATCTTCAGTTGATTCACTACTTCCAGAAATGACACCATCAATCTCTTCGTCGTCATCAGACGCTGTATCTCCTAATTCCTCTTCTTCATTCAAAATTGCTTGTATTTCAACACTACTCAGACGTTTTCTAGACATAATGTAGTTCTTTCACACGCTGCCACAAAACACTAGCAACAACTGAGGCAACACACAACAACTGCTGAGGAAAGAAACGACAACAATGGGTATAAATAAGAAGTGGAAAGTGTTAGTTTCATTGTTGCAGGTGTTTCCTATAACATCTGTTCAACGTAATATTCGCTGTTATGTTTTTATAATGTTACATTCAAGAAACAAAACAAAAAAAATTTACATTTGGGTCATGCTGACCCCAGTGGTACTCAGTGCGTAGTCCATGAATATGTTGTAAATGTAAAACTGAATAATATGTCATTGCATACAAGCAAGTTAGAGAGACAAAGTCATAAATTTTGAAAATAATCGCATTGAAAATAAGGGAGATATAGATTTCAAATGTGCTTATGGGGTCAGTGGTAGTAGGAGGGTTAAGGCATCTCCCCCTATTTTAACCTCCTTACTCCTCACCCACGAAAGTATCCCACGCTGCATTCTGCACGTAAGCCAGCATTTCTCAGAAATCCATAGAATTTGCGGATCATTGGAACGAATCTGCAGACGATGAAATGACTTTACTGCCGACCAGACGCCAGCGCCCCGTCGCGACAGCGCCGCTCTAACTTCTCCAGAAATCAACTCGCAATTTACGCAAACATTCGCAGATGGCCGCCCCCGCTGTTCCATAGCTCGGGCGCACGTGAATAAGAGAACGGGGCCAACTTTCACTGCCTCTGCTTATTGTACTCCAGTAACCCATTCTGGTGCGTCGTGACCTGAGAGCCTACACAGTACCGCGCTGTAGCGATAAAACAAACTTCCTGGACTCAGACGTGCCCAATCGCGGAACCACAAAAGTGCCGGTCTGATGGTGTTGCCAGCGCCTTCCGCCTCGGAAGACAATTATTCCATCGGCGATACTGACAATAATCAAAAATAGAGTCATACTCCCAGTGAACAGAAATTTGCCTCCCAAACTTCTACCCTCTGATAATTACAAGACAAATAAAAGGTATTGAATATAAACAAGATAATACTATTGATATCCTTATAGAATAAATCCAGACAATACTGTCAAAATAAAATGGAGAAAATAATTCTGAAATACGACGTCTACCTCTCAAAATGTATTTAATGATTATTGTGCCATTAAATCACAAACTAATTCAAATAAAAAGTTTGCTTCTGTCATTTCTGTTACGATATTGCAAAACTTATACCATATTCCGATTATAGAACACTCAATTGAAAAAAAAAAAAAATTAAGTCGTCATGAAACATTTGCAATTTACCGCTGAAACAAAGTATAATAATAAAATAAAGATTAAACTGGAAAGAACACGTAGATAATGTCGTGGGAAAGGCGAACAAGAAACCGCGTTTTATTGACAGAACCCTGAAAAAATGCAACAGAAGTACTAAAGAAGCTGCTTACACTACGGTTGATCATCCTTTTTTTGTAGTATTGCTGCCCATTGTGGGATCCTGATCAGGTGAGTTTGACGGAGGACATCGAAAGATTCCAAATAAGGGGAGCTCGTTTCGTATTGTCACGATACAGGGGAGACAGCGTCACGGAAATGATACAGGATCTGGGATGGGAGTCATTACAACAACGGCGCTTATCGCTGCAGCGTGGCTTACTTACGAAACTTCAGTCGCCAACATTCTCCTCTGAATGCGAAAATATATTGTTGACTGACTCCCACTTACAAAGGGATAAACGATCATCAGAATAAAATACGAGAAATCAGAGTTCGAGTTTCAGGTTTTCCTTCTTCCCGCGCACTATTCGAGAATGGAATGGGAGCTAGCGTAAAGGTGATTCGATGAACCCTCTGCCAGGCACATAAATGTGATTTGCAGAGTATTCCAATTAGATGTAGATTGATAGGACACATTTGCGTGTAATCTGTGGAATCGCCTACTACAGCATGAAATCGTCTGACGAAAATAGGTTAACTTTCGATGTTAGCAGACGATCTTTCCGTAAAATTTTCTTCTCGTGGAAGCTTGAAGTGACGGTTCAATGACGGACAGTGTGAATGTCGGTATTAGAAATAGATTTGGAATGTTCTGAATCAATGTAACGTGACGTGACGAACTGTGTGAATTGGCGTTTACTGGATGTCACGAACACGGTGGCTGCCACCTACCCACTCCTCGTTTTAAACGTTCCAATTGTTCTGTCACTCTACACATCTAGTGTACGCAGTGGCGTAACTAGGACTTGGCTTTGGTGGAGGATAGATCTGCTTGACGAGCAAAATTTTAGTCAGTTTCCAGACAGACTACCATCTACCACTCCCGTTGAAAGCTTATGGTAAAACACCCCAAGTTTCCAATCTTTACCTTTACCAGATTGCTGTTATAAGATTTCTTTCGTTTTTTTTTTTCTTTCTGTTTTTCAGTTCTGGGGGGGGGGGGTTCTATCCCCCTCTCCCCCCCCCTTTAGTTACGCCACTGAGTGTACGTGTGTCTAACCAGCAGTCATTTCCTAGATGGGTTTATATCGATAGTATGTAGGTGGTCTCATTGTTCTGCGTCATCAGTGTACACATAAATGAGAAACAGATCAAATCACATGAAACTCCTACTAATTACTGATCTCTACTGCTTACGCAGTTTACGCTGCAGAGTACCCCGGCTTCTGTTGGGTGCCGCACGCACGCGGGCAAACCAACATGGCGCGTCCGGCGCATTTTTCAGGCAGTTTCCCGCCCGCGACACCGCGCCATCGCGATATTTCTGGCCGCCCTGTCGTAAATAATGGCGGACGGACAAAAAACTGGCGCGACGCCGAAGGTGTGTCCCGTGACGGATGAGCCAGTGCCCGCTCGCTCTCTCGCTTCCTTCCTGTTTGTTGCCTTGCCGCCGCCGCCGCCGCCACCGCAAATAAAAAGCGAATCCGGAGCGCCGCCCTCGACGCTAAAAGTTCGCCTGACGTACGGCCGCGAAGCGAGTTATGAGCGCAATTATGATTTCATAATACAGCGGGATAACCGGGCGCTGTCTCATTTTTAAACCTCGCGCTTTTATTTGTCCGGATAACGACTCGTCCGACACTAAAAGCCATGAATTGTTGCGTGAATTTTCGCGTGTAACAGACCCGCTTGCTTGTTCCGGAGTTATTTATAGTTTCATTTGTCGCTAGCGCGGTAAAGTCAGTAGTATCATCTCGGACCGCAAGCAATGGTGTGAACAAATTAACGTCGCTGGATGAACTAGGCATTCGGTTAACACAGAATTACTTCGGTGTGTCTGGGAATTCAGTGCAATTCATTAATTTACTAATTCGTAAAACAGCGTGCTTGTTAAACCCATCACGAAGGAGATCCTTTAGAAACATGAACAGACAAACGTTACACATTAACGACACCGCTGAACTTTAATTACGCGATAAATCAGTCAAACCTTAAGGTCGTATATTCTACCAAATACCTAGGAGTTACAATTACGAACAACTTTGACTGGAGAGAACACACAGAAAATATTGTGGGGAAGGCGATCCAAAGGTTACGTTTCATTGGCAGAACGCTTAGAAGATGCACCAGCTCCACTACAGAGACTGCCTACATCACACTTGTGCGTCCTCAAATCAAATGTTCAAATGTTTGTAAGGCTTATGGGACTTAACTACGGGGTCATCAGTCCCTAAACTTACAAACTACTTATGAACTAACTAAGACTAAGGACGGCACAAATATCCATGCCCGAGGGGGGATTCGAACCCCCGACCGTAGTGGCCGTGCAGACCGTGACTGGAGCGCCTCAGTCCCCTCGGCCACCGCGGCCGGCTGTGCGTCCTCTCCTGGAGTACTGTTGCCCCTTGTGGGACCCTCATCAGATGGGACTGACGGAAGATATTGACAAGGTTCAGAGAAGGGCAGCTCGTTTTTTTTTTATCACGTTACGGGGGGGGGGAGGAGGGAAGCGTCACGGAAATGTTGCAAGAATTGGGGTGGAAATCATTAAAATAAAGACGTTATTCACTGCGGCATGATCTGTTTGCGAAGTTTCAATCATCGACTTTTACTTCTGAATGTGAAAATATTTTGCTAGCACCCACCTACTTAGGGAGACATGACCATCCCAAAAAAATAAGAGAAATCAGATCGAAAACGGAACGATTTAGGTGTTCTTTCTTCCCGCGCGCTATTAGAGAATGGAACGGTAGAGAAAAGTTATGAAGGTGGTAAATGAACCCTCTGCCAGGCACTTGAATGTGATTTGCAGAGTATCTATGTAGATATAGATGTAGACACGTAGGTCATGGAATATTTTTGTAATACAGTGTCTGGTATTATCGCGGAAAAAACCTTTTGACAGTAATCCTCGTCGCTTGTTCTGTATTGCGAGGCACAAACAATTGTCTCGTAGTAACCATTTGCATTGATTTTTTCGCCTCGTTGTAAGAAATCGATCAGCAAAATGCCTTTTGTATCCGAAAAACGATGCACATGACTTTTCGAGGCGTCAAGATTTGCTTAGGCGTAACTTTCGCTGGGGATTGTAACACCTCGTTTGTATTTCAGATATTTTTAATTATTTAGGTACCAGTAGTCAACTTTCGTAATGGGAAAGAATTCAAACTAATGTGAGAATTAATTCAACAGTAGGTCAAAGTGATTACGGGAGTACCAGCATGGAGGGCGAATAAGATTGTAGTTATTTGTTCCGTGGGGTCATATAAAAGCAAAATTTCCGCATTGTTAAAGTCAGTTTCATGTTTTAGCTGAATAAATCGATGAAATGTGTGTGATATGCGTTACTGCACTTTATTAATGGACTTTGTACGAAAGATTTAGTACCGCGTAATAGTTTTGCGATTGGTACTAACAGTATCGAAATCAGTCATTACGGTCGATACTTAATATCAGTCGAATGATTGTGTGCTGGTTTAGGCGTGGATTTGACTTGATAATTATAGAAACTACATTTTGGGACTTGATGGAACTTATCTTGGATATTAGGAACATTTCATTCATATCATTATATTCAAAAGGGACAATATATTCGAAGAATCTAGAAAAGTTACTTGTGTGTACGTTAATTTATTTACATAATATTATTTTTGACTGAACGAACTAACGCGTGTAAACACTCGATCGGACTGTCTCCACAGGAATTTGACATGCAGTAATATTAAGTGCAGTACTTTAAAGTTTACGAACTACATAATATTATTCCAGAGCGTGAAATGTAATCAGAAATTTTTAATTATGCAGATCTCGCCGTTTTATGTACTGTTTGATGGATGTTAGAGTTTTGCTCGGCCACGCGCTTGTTTTCTCTGCATATAATTTATATAGTAAATTACGGATATATTACTATTTAAATCCAAACCAGATTACTAAAAGAGGGAACAGTTAATTTCGATTCCGAGGAAGCGCTTGTTTTGGTATTCCTGCCAATGGAAGTATTAATTTAAAAAAATGAACATTAAAAGCCGGGCATATCACGCTTCTTACATTGGTTTATGTGTGGTTTAACAAGAGAATTCATTCAAGAAGAATGCCACAGGATGCAGTGTGCCTCCATTACAGTGATTGCCGTTTTGTTTCAGGAGAGTCGTGCGATACCCAAGTTTCATCCCCCGTGACTATCCAAGAAAGAAAACCATCGCCTTCTTCATTGTAGCGTGACAAAAAGTGAAGCGCACTGCACATCCGTTGTTTTTGTGTTATTCAATAAGAATTATGGATACCCAACGTGAGGAACGTTGTCGAAATTTCTGTTTTTCAGTAACATATTCAAGAATTAGTGATCGTGGGATTTGCGGAACTTCCACAGCAAAGGCGCTAAGTTTACACTTACGGTTGTGCTTCATCTCCTCTTCAGTTGTGTGAACCAATTCACCAGTAACCACAGACGGGCGTCCACTTCGTTATTCATCTTGCACTTGATCACGTCCTTCATGGAACAGTATGATCGATCACGCAGTGAAGGCTTTCACGACCAGCTGAAATAATTGCTGTTGAATCTTGGTCCTGGTCGAAGAAACATATCTTCTCCCGACGTTTCGACCAGAGCTGCGCTGGACATCCTCAGAGGTGCTACTGGTAGCGGTGAGTCTTGCCGACTGACGAGTCGGGCGTCGGAGAGCGGTATAAATACTGTCCAAAAGGGGGCGTGGTCAGAGATAAGCCTTGTCAAAGATAAAACATAACTTTCGATAGTCGATGGTCAAAGATAAAACCGTAACTACCTACTCTGAAGAGCCACAGTCCATATGTCATTAAGTTTCATTGCTTCTTCCTTTCTATTAAAATTATCCCCATGTTTGTATATTTCGATTGCTTCTCTGTACAGTCGTGGATAATAGTTCGTCGATGTAGATAAAATTTCCGTTTCGGAAACACCATGATTTCCTGTCTGGAAAACATGTTCTGCTACAGCTGATTTCTCAATTCTACCCAGTCGGCAAAGACTTTTGTGTTCTTTCAGTCTTGTATTCACACTCCTTTTTGTAGTACCACTATACACTTTTCCGCAAGAACACGAAATTTTGTACACTCCACTGCATGCTAGAGGAGGGCGTTTGTCCTTTACAGATCGGAGTGCCTGACTTATCTTTTTTTTGGTTTAAAAACCGGTCTGATATCGTGTTTACGTAAAATCTTTCCTATCTGATCCGTAACTGTTTTAATGAAGGTGAGAGAAACGGTGTTCTTCCACCGTTGTGTTTTGTTGATGTCTTCTTATTTACCTTTCCTTGGTCGCAGAATCCTATTTACTTCTTTCCGAGTATATCCATTTTCTCAAAAGCCTGCATCATATGCTGTAACTCGGCATCTAGGTGTTCTGGCGTACAAATTAGTTTAGCTTTGTCAATAAGACTTTTAATGACCCCCCCTCTTTTGCTGAGGATGATGGTTGGAATCCTTGTGCAGGTATCTGTCTGTATGTGTGACTTTCCGGAAAACCTTGTGCTTCAAACTTCCATCAGTCTGTCGCATAACTGAAACATCCAAGAAAGATATTTCATTGTCATTTTCCATCTCCAGAGTATTTATACCGTTCTCCGACGCCCGACTCGTCAGTCGGCAAGACTCACCGCTACCAGTAGCACCTCTGAGAATGTCCAGCGCAGCTCTGGACGAAACGTCAGGAGCAGATATGTTTCTTCGACCACGACCACATAACCCGGAAGATTCAACAGCAATTAGTATGATCCATCTTCTAAGCGTTGTATCACTCATAGCATTTTGTCCTTAAACCTCGCAGATTTGCAGATGAATTTCCTTTCTTTGCATTTAACTTTACATGTAACTTTAAAAGAATCTGCAGTTCCAAAATTTCGTAAAGTTAGACCAGTGCCTATCGCAATGTGTGATGCAGTTGCCGAAGAACTTAAACGTTGGCAAGATAGTGGGGTGATTTCTCCTGTTTCTGCGAGTCAGTGGGGCTCGACTATAGTAATTATACCCAAGCCGTCAGGAAAACTTCGTCTATGTGCGGACTTCAAATCAACAGTGAACAGTCAAACAATCGTAGACACTTATCCCCTGCCCAGACCTGACGAAGTAATGGACAAATTAGGACAGTCTCGCTTCTTTTCTAAGATTGATTTAGCTGAGGCCTACTTGCTAATTCCGCTTGATGACGAGTCAAAAAAAGTTTTTCGTCATTAATACTCACATGGGCCTTTTTCAATTTCAACGCCTACCCTTTGGCAGTTCTTCCGCCCCCGCTATTTTTCAGTGCTTTTTGGAACAGCTGACAGTTTCTGTACCGTGTTGCTCGAACTATTTAGATGACATTGTGGTATCCGGACGTACAGTTGAAGATCATTTAGCAAACCTGGAGTGCCTTTTCAAAGTGTTGACTGCAGCAGGTCTACGTTGTAATAAAGCAAAGTGTTCGTTTTTTTTTTTCAAACTGAAATAGAGTACCTAGGCCATGTGATTAATGCCCAAGTAATCCATCCCTTACAGTCACATCTTAGAGCAATCAAAGACTTGCCTCCTCCTAAGAATGTGCACGAATTGCAAGCAGTAATGGGGAAGCTTAACTATTATTTCAGATTCAATGCCTCTCAGACTGCAGCTCCACTGCATCGCTTACGTAGGAAGAATGTTCCTTATGTATGGTCTAAAGAGTGTCAGGTTGCCTTTGACAAACTAAAGTCTGCACTACTCAGTGATGCATGTTTGATCCCTTTGATCCACAGAAGCCTGTAGTGTTAGCAGTTGATGCCTCGTCGTACGGTGTGGGTGCAATTTTGTCGCATCGTATTGGATGTCACGATCGACCTATTTCCTTTGCGTCCAAGCTTCTGACGCCAACGCAACAGAATTAGTCAGATACAAAAGGAGGCCTTAGCAATAATTTACGGCGTCACAGTTTCATCATTATCTCTATGGCAGAAAATTCTATTTGTTGACAGACCACAAGCCTCTCACGTCGTTGTTCTCACCCACAAAACCAATTCCGCCACGAACGGCACAAAAGCTTCAGAGATGGTCCTTGATATTGTCAAATTATCAGTATGAGATTTGGTACAGATCTACCACTAAACACGCCAACGCGGACACTCTTTCCCGACTTCCGGTTGGCCAGGATGTATCGTTTGATACTTCAGAAATGGCATGTTGTCAGATAAACTCCAGAGATGCTTCCGCTGTCGTAGATTTCCCTTTGAACTCTCGTCGGGTTGCACAGGAAACAGCTGCGGATGCAGACCTAAGTGTGGTAGCACGTTTTGTTCGCTCTGGGTGGCCTGCCAGAGCCAAAGACATTCAACGGCCTCTGGTTCGACGTTATTTTGCACAACGTCAGGCCTTATCTTTAAGTCAGGGTGGTCTGTTGTTACATACGGACAACGACCAAACAAGAGTGATTGTTCCTCGTTCCCTGCAACGAGAAGTCTTACGCCTCCTGCATCAAGGACATTGGGGTATTGTTAGGACAAAGCAATTGGCCAGACGTCATTGTACCTGGGTTGGTATGGACGCTCAGATAGAGAGCATGACGTCACAGTGTACTGTTTGTGCGGAGTACCAGGCGCCTCAGACTGGCCATGCCCCAAGGGACCATGGCAACGTTTACATATTGACTTTGCCGGACCTTTCTGGAATACGCGCTGGTTAATTGTTGTAGACGCTTTCAGCAAGTTTCCTTTTGTGATTGCCATGAACTCAACGACGGCTTCTAGTACAATCAGTGCCTTAACATCAGTGTTTTGCATCGAAGGTTTGCCTGAAACTATAGTCAGTGACAATGGACCTCAGTTTGTTAGTGCGGAATTTCAACAGTTTTGTCGTGTGAATGGCATTCAGCATATCACCACCGCACCTTTTCACCCTCAGTCCAATGGTGAAGCAGTCCCATATGGAAAAGATGAAAGGTCAGCACTCCAGGCAGCAAGCTCTTCAGATTTTCCTGTCTACGTATCGGTGCATGCCAAGTGACGGCCCATCTCCTGCCGAGCTGCTACACGGCCGCCGTCACCGCACTCTCCTTCACCTGCTGCAGCTTCCCACGCACCGAGTCGGTTCGTATGGCGCTACGCGTTTTCAGGTTTCGACGCCGGTGCTGTACAGGGTGTTTGCGGGCAACAAGACAAGATGGACGCCGGGCACCATTCAGCGCGAGCTTGGTCGCAATATGTATGTTGTACGTTCTTCCACAGGGTCGGAGCTGCGGCGCCACGCAAACCAATTGCGCTTGTACAGGCCGCGCGGTCCTGTCTCCGGTTTCTTGATTCCAGACCCAGTTCACCGCCAGGGAGCACAGCCACATCGTTCGTCCCCGGCCTACGAGATCCCTATGGACGTCGACGCACCTCCGACGCAGTCGTCGCCGCCGCTGTCGCCGCCGCAGATGACAGCGTCACCGAGAGGGACTCCGGGACCGTGCGGGCCCCCCCAGCTTGGGCCACGCACCTCAGAAGAAGATGACCTGCTCCCTCTGGGCGGGGGTGTGCGCCCTTCCCCAGGTTTCGGCGGGTTTCCTGGAGGATCGCAAGGCGGATGCCGGGGCGCGGGCGGCGTCTCGATCCCAGCCTCAGCTACGACGCCCGTCCCACCAGTAACGCCCCCGCCCAGGCCCTCCTCCCAGTGCCGTCGCCGTGGCCCTCAGCCCTACGCCACGACGGCGCGGCGTTTTGGGGGGGGGGGGGGGGGGAGGGATGTGGTGTCGCACAAGTACAAAGTGCGCGCCACCTACTTTCGCCGCGCGCCGCCATGCACGCACGGCGCGGCGTTCTTACGACGACAGCCACGAGCGCCCTCTGCTGCAACTCCGCTCGTGGCCACCACTGAACGACATCGTGCACTTGGGACTGAGATAGGAACCAGTAAAGACCTTCGGAATCAGATAGGCACCAGTGAAGACTTGGCTATCAGTTAGGTACTAGGCAGGACTCTAGCTCAACTATGTATCAACATTCTGCAGTACTATGTAAAAGTTAAGTATTGTATAAATTCTGTGCAATATATATCTCGTTCTAATTTACTCTAGTGTTTCTAGTTTCTGGCTGCTCCCCTCCGTACCTGCACCAGCGTGCTATCTTTATTCCTGTGTCGGTCTCATTCCACTCGGCCACCGACACCTACGACGGAACGAGACACAAAAGCGGCGATGAAGCTGGGACACATAACATGTATACCAGGATAGCCTCAGAACAAAAAGTGCAAGACTGTTCCATAGCACTGTTGTGATTTTGATCAACACAAACTTATTTTTCTTAACAAAAGAACTACAATGGGCAGTACAGCGCACTACACTAATTTTAAAACAAAATCCTTCTGCCACTAGTCAGGAGGAGTAAACCACCAATAATGAAGTCTAACGATCAGGAGGCACTGTTTACAGTACAGTCACAGTCACAGGTCGAATATCCACATGGTGATGGTAATGGTCCGGAGCGACGTACTGGCGTATATGTTCCTAGGTGGAGATCTTCTTCTTCTTCTTCTTCTTCTTCTTCTTCTTGGAGAGAGTACTACACACAGCCGCAGGTAGCCGCTGGTGGTCTAACTGGTCGGGCTTATATAGCCAGTTCGGATCGGTCTGGAAACTTCCCTCTTGCATCAGGCGACCTATGGTAAACAAAGTTAAGAGATAGGAAGTGTTGTTGTTGTGGTGGCTGCTACTTATTATTTACTTGATCGGAACTATTGGCCTCGGTGTCTGCCGGGGTAGATTATGCAGACCCGCTCTTTTTCGGTGTTTGCCGGGTTGCGTGTAGCCAGCCTGACGAAACAGTGCCCAAACTTACAAGATCCCTCAGGCAAGAACAGCAGAAGCGGAAAATATGTCGTGCATTGCTATCTGGCACAGAAAACAGACAGAATATCAAAATTTCCGAACTACATGGACAACCAAAAATACACAAAAATGAGATGCCTATGTGCCCCTCAACAGACATAATTTGTAGTAAAAGAAAAAAAAATCAAAATTATAATACACAATAAAACAGTCAATAACAATAACTAATAAAGCAGAAACACTAATATCCACAAAACACTAAACGTACGTCTTTTGGCATTACTAGTTTATAGAAGAATACACCCCATTCGGATCTAGGTAGGGACTGCTCTGGATGATATTGTCATCAAGAAAAACGAAACAGGCATTCTATGGATCAGAGTGTGGAATGTTCTAACCCTTAATCGGGTGGTTAAATTGAAAAGAGAAATGGATAGATTAAAGATAGATGTGGTAGGGATCAGCGAACTTCAGTGATAGGATGCACAGTGTTTATGGTCAAGTGAGTACAGTGTTATAAATATAAAATCAGTTGGTGGTAACATAGTAAATAATCTGATAATGAATCAGAAAGTAGGAATGCATGTAAGTTACTATGAAGAGCATAGTGAACACATTATCATAGGAAAGATAGACACGAAGTCAACACCGAACATAGTAGTACATGATTCTTGAGTTTCTCCCGGCGTATTTGATAATCAAAACACCCACGGGTGTTCAGAAATGTTTGTTAAGCTTATGGGACTTAACTACGGGGTCATCAGTCCCTAAACTTACAAACTACTTATGAACTACTTACGAACTAGGACGGCACAAATATCCATGCCCGAGGTGGGATTCGAATCCCCGACCGTAGTGCCCACGGGTGTACTGCAAGTCTATAGTGTCCAACGGGCACTATAGACCGGCAGTACACCAGTGGATATTTTGATAGTAATACATGTTTATAATACAATCTAGGTAAGCCGATGATGAGGAGACTGAAGAAATGTATGAGGAGATAAAAGAAATTTTTCAGTCAGTTATGGGAGACGAAAAGTTTATTGTGATGAGTAATGGACTTTGTTGCTAGGAAAGGGAAGGAAACGTAGCAGGTGCATATGGACTGGGGAAAAGCAATGAAAGAGGATATCGTCTAGTAGAATTTTGTGCAGAGAACAATTTAATTGTAACAAACACTTGCTGTAATTATCATGAAAAATGTTGAATACATGGAAATCACCTGGCTACACTGGTAGGTTGTCGACTGACTTTAGAATGGTAAGAATGATTTGTAAACCAGGTTTTATACTATAATGCGTATCCAGGGAACAGATACAAATTCTGATGGTTATGAACTGTAGATTAAAACTTAAGAAACTACAAAAACCGTAGAAAATTAGATAAATGGAACATGGAGGAACTGAAGGAACGCCGGTCGCGGTGGCCGAGGGGACTGAGGCGCTCCAGTCACGGTCTGCACGGTCGCTACGGTCGGGGGTTCGAATCCCCCCTCGGGCATGGATATTTGTGCCGTCCTAGTTCGTAAGTAGTTCATAAGTACTTTGTAAGTTTAGGGACTGATGAACCCGTAGTCCCATGGACTTTACAAACATTTCAACAGTTTGTACTGAAGGAACCGGAAGTGGTTCAGGGTTTGAGAGGAAGCATTATGCAAGCATTGGCGAAACTGGTGAAAGTAATACAGTAGAAGAACAGTAGCTGTGAGTTATAGAGAGGGCTGATGAGGATGATATAGGCCTAACAGAAATCCGTGGATGACAGAAGAGATACTGAACTTAACTGATGAGAGAAGAAAATATAAAAATATAGCAAGTCAGTATAGAAGGCTGAAAAACGAGGTTTACAGGAAGTCCAGACTTGCAAAGCGGGGGTGGCTTGAGGAAAAAATGCAAGGGCGTAGAGGAATGTATAACTAGGAGAAAGATAGATACCACCTACAAGAAAATAAAAGAGACATGTGTAGATAAGAAAACCAGCAGCATGAATATCAAGTACTAAATCTGAAAATGGAACGAATACGTAGAGGACCTGTACAAAGGGTATGTACTTCGACTTAGAACATATATTAACGACAGGCAAAACTGCCTTTATTGCATTTGTAGATGTGGAGAAAACATTCGACATTGTTGACTGGAATACACTCTTTTAAATTCTGTAGGTATCAGTGGTAAGGGATAGGGAGCGAAGAGTTATATATTTCACTTGTACAGAAACAGCAGTTACTAGACTAGACCGCAGTTACTCGAGTCAAAGACCATAAAAAGGGACGCAGTAGTTGGGTAGGAAGTAAGTTGGGGTTGTTGGCCGTCCCCAATGTTGCTCAATCTTTAGATTTAACAAGCTGTGAAGGAGAAATTTGGAAGAAATTAAATTTCAGGGAAAAGAAATAAAAATTTTGCAGTTGTTATTTTGGTAGTAAAATAAATTCTGATGGCCGTAGAAAAGAAGATATAAAATGCAGAATGACTATGAGAAGAAAAACGTTTCTGGAGACGCGAAATTTGTTAACATCCAGTATTAATTAAATGTTACGAAGTCCTATTTAAAAGTATTTGTCTGGGTTGTAGCATTGTATGAGAGTGAAACGTGGACGATAAGGAATTCTGGCAAGGACATAATAGAAGCTTTTGAAATGTGATGGTACAGAGTTATGGTGAAGATGATATAGGTAGACCGCGCAAGTAATGTGGAGATGCTCAACAGAACTGGGAAGAGAAAAGGTGTTTCTGGCGTATCCTGATTAAAGGAAGGGATAGGTTGGTGGGACACATCAAGGAATCGTCAACTTAGCATTAGAAGGAAGTGTGTGGGTAAAAATCCTAGAGAGAGATGGAGAGACGAATACAAAGGGCAGATTCAAAGGGATGTAGGTTGCCTTTCTTATTAGCAGGTGAAGAGGCTTGCACAAGACAGGGTAGCATGGAGGTGCGTCAAACCACTCTGTGGACTGAAGACCACAACAACAACACCCCCAGAAAACAACCACCATTAAGAAATTTGCTAAAATATAGCAGATTAAAATCAAGCTACTAAAACTGGTATTACAACAAAATTACATTTAACTGAAAATGACATTTATACATAATGGATAGAGTCGCGTGGGATGCATTACTGCAAGAACCTTAGCTGACGTCTTCTTCACACATTAGAACAAAAATTCTAAACAGATATGTAGGAAATGCCGTATTACTACAAGTTTATAGAATGAAGGCTTTCACGGCAGGTGTCGTCATTACTTAAAGCTTCCGGGCTGAGACGCCGTGGTCCATACATAAAACTTTCCCCTGACGTTTCGCCCTCGTCTGCGGAAGGCATCCTCGGAGGTAAAGCGGCGTACTGCCTTCCGCAGACGAGGGCGAAACGTCAGAGGAAAGTTTTATGTATGGACCACGGCATCTCAGCCCGGAAGCTTTAAGTAATACTTCAAGATTGTTTTCCAGACCTGAAACTCAACAATTAAACATGACACTGAATGAAATACACACGAAAATAGAATTCACACTGGAATCGAAAATCGGTGTGAACAAGTGTGAAATAATGTGTTGTCTGTTGAACTAGGAATTCGAGTGTTTCGAGCCCTCCTTCAGGCATGGGTGTGAATGAGTGTTGACCTCAGTTAAAGTTAGTTTTATTTGTTTGTAAGACTAAAGACCGGTTACCAGAGTAGTTTGGTTCCTTAGAGCTAGTCCTTATGACGTCATATGTGTGCCAAAGCACTGATCCTTTCCAAATACTTTAAGCGGAATATTATGGAACTATGTAATTTCTCGTGATTATAGTAGTAAAGACGCAATGAATTAGTTTCGCATGTGCCATGAAATGGTTTTTCATGCATTTCATTGTTTCTGATCTTCTGTGTAGTACAAAGATACAATTATGAAAGTACATGCAGAGCTAAACGTGGATAGTGTCGACAAAATATTGCACGAATACAATTAGTAGTGTAGCGGTAATAAATGGAACTGTCAATTATAATGGTTTACTGTGTGAATGGCTGAAAGTAAGGAGTCAGAAATTTCTTTCCAATTATAATTTAGCAGAGGGTATCGACGATAAAATGTCTCTTTAAGCTTTGGTAATTTCTGTAAAGATTGTTGTAGGCGTGTCTTATTGTCCATGACGTTTTATTTCGTGAACGATGTGTCGTAACATTGTACAGTTCCGAATGCAGATTCAGTGTGTATGTACAGTGGGTGACAGAATTCGCGAGACCCCTCGCCTGATCGCTATACACAACCGCAAAGTTCTGCTGCTTGGTGGGAAGTATACACAGCTAGGCAACACGATCGTACATACTGTCGATTACCCATCTGACACGAAATCTGAGAGGAAAATTGTTATCTTCCAGTATCGCAGCCAGTTGTAACAACACGCGTGCTTTCTATGCGACGTGAAGGCGACTTCGAAAACTGATTTTAGAAACTGCTTTGCGTATTAGCCATAGCGTTTTAAGCTGTTCGCGACCGACAAATTCCTTTCCACATTTCTTTTCTTATAGTTTCAATGAACAAAGACAGCAATTAGAATGGAGATGCTGCAGTCCGTGAACATTTTCGGACGTTACTGCCACATTCAAATGGAAAAATTTCATGCCTATCATAGAATTAATTCAATTACATGAATGGACTTTGTTATGAAGCTAAGTGTTACATCATGGTGCATCATGTTCCGAGTATCGCTGACGGTTTCCGCCCACCGCCTCGGTTGCGCTATAAAGACGACAACCGTTTGGTGCCGTAGATCACTGAAGGTATTTCCGAGAGTGAAGGTATCGTGTCATTTCCACTGGTTCTCTTTCGGTTGATGTTGCAACTAAGATATCAGCACAAATTTAACAAACATAAGCCAGCTGTGTCACCACAAATTACAGTTCTCCTCAGATGTTTGGTATTTTTCCATACTCCTTGTCTTATTGAAATGCCTAATAGTAAGCATTCGACAACATATTGGGCTATTATAATACCAGATACGATTATGTCAAATGAATGTGCAGAGAAGCAAACAAATGATAAAGATAAGCTTATTTATCTCGCCAAATGGCCAACTACTGATCAACGAGCGACAGTTCGATTACTGACTCTTTCGCATTTTTCTTCTATTTTGAAATATGGCTCATTATGTTTCTCACGTAACAATAACAAACACACATGATAATTGCCGCGGTGGAGTAGCCGAGCGGTCTAAAGAGCCTCGTTTTTGCTCGCGGTTGCTCGCCGTGGGGGTTCGAGTCCTCCCTGGGGCACGGGTGTGTGTGTTTGTCCTTAGGTTAGTTTACCTAGGTTTAAGCAGTTTGTAAGCTACGGACTGATGACCACGCAGTTTGGTCCGATAGATTTACAGACATTTGAACATTTGAACACATGATAATTGAGTAACAATCTGTATCGCAATCATTGTGAGGAAATTATTATTTCGTAACCATGAAAATTTATTGATAATACTATATGAAACATTGTGTTGCATCAAATGAATTTCTTTAAACTATCGTATCCAACACATAATTGTATTTTTATTCCGTTTCTTTCAATAACGACGCAAAAGCTACGTTTTTCGTGCAAGCACCATTAGGATTATTAAATCGCTGTGACATTCAAATCCGTAGTCGTTTAATATAATCCTGTTTCAATCCAGACAGTAGTACGACAACAAGAATTCCGAATACTGCTGAGCTCTGTGTTCGCCACTTGGCTTCCCCAGAGGTTAGAAAGATCTTTTGGTGTGTGTTGGTCACTGGCGAGTATCGAAGACGATATGTTTCGCATACTAATCAAAAATATAAACCCGCCAAACCACCCGCACCTAGTAATACATCATGCAGGAAATAGACGTCTTAACAATCACCTTAGAATGAAGTCGGTCATCTATTCAAAGAAGCAGGCATTAATTTGATAATGCAAACAGCAAAAACAAGTAGATTGAATAATTTGTAAAATCTCAAACCTAAGAGTCGACTTTTGGCGATTCTCCATCGTAGCAATGAGAGGAGTGAAAGATTCTAAAGCTAATTCCTTGGTTTTAGAAGCCGCAGCCGTTTATTCTGTACTAGGACAGCATTACACACAGGTGGGTTTCAGTTACTGTGCAGAATACAAAACCACGGTTTTTCGTCAAAAGCGTGCGTAGTTTCCTGCCACTTATGAATAGGTAGTAGACCTATGTTTCTGCAGTGATTCGGTAAACGGCTATAGTATGTGTGCGTAGTTTCCTGCCACTTATGAATAGGTAGTAGACCAATGTTCCTGCAGAGATTCGATAAACGGCTATGCTATAGTATGTGTGGGTGGCGCCGGCATAAATG
Organism: Locusta migratoria; assembly: GCA_026315105.1. Lineage (NCBI taxonomy): Eukaryota > Metazoa > Arthropoda > Insecta > Orthoptera > Acrididae > Locusta > Locusta migratoria. The sequence goes on along the minus strand of CM048750.1, from coordinate 364,694,765 downwards.
CGCAGATGCGTAACACGAGGTCCTAGGATCGATCTGACATCCGCAGCACTTTTATTTTTAATTATTCACTCATTTTCACGAGTTTCAATCCGTATTTTTCACACACGTAACTTTTCTGCTCTGTAACAACTTTGGTAGCGAATATAGTATCAAAACGTTTTAACTCTTCATTCAGCCAGTTGATATGATAACAAAGAGAAGTTTTGAATGAATGAACGAAATAGACAGTCTATTTGCGTCAGATGTTCTGAGCAGATTGACACTGCCACCAGAAAAATGCAACAGATCGTGTGAGTCATAGCATAAGTTTTTCCACAGACAGATAATAAACGTTGGTTTCAGGGCACATATCGTATGGATTTATAAATATCAAACAATGTAGTAGTCACAATTTATTAGCTGAAATAAGTGCATACTGGAAAACGTTGCCTTTATGTGGGTTCAAAACTTGACAAGCACATACCAAGAGTGTAATAGCTACAACGACAATCTCCGAATGCGATTGTCTTGACAAAGGCTAATAGTATCCCCTTATTCGTTTGCGTGTTGAAAGTCTCAACACTAGGGATCGCTGGATGGGTCTCACCTACTTGGCCCAATCTGTGCGAGAAGAAACACGAATATGAACCTTTTAAATTCCTACAATATCTCCCCTGTGTAGGCCATAGGAAAAGAGAAAACTCACGCCAAATGATCCAACTACAGATAGGTGCAATATCAGCTAATATTGAGGTTCACCATTACTGATGACGGTGTTTTCGGTGTTGCGAAGTAGCTAAACGATTGGGTTTTTAATGAAACAGCACGGGTTTGAATCCCGTCCCTTCCAAAATACTTTTCTTATATTAACCCTTTTAGTTTTAATTTTCAATTATAATAATTTCAATGCATAGTATATATATTTGGTTTCGTTATAACTAATTTAATTAATATATCTTATTTCATCATTTAATTTTCATAATTCGATGAAGTATTAAATGAAAATAATATTTCAAAAATTGTAGCACGTATTTATATGCCGAAGTTATATTACATTCCTTAGTGTGTTCATCGTCAAAGAAAATCTCCACACTATGCAGACTTTACCAAAGTATTTTAAGCGAGAAATTTTGTCCGAAATATACTTCGGTGCAAAGCATAATTTGTTCAAGTTTTAAGTAAATAACTTTTCACTGTTGAGTTTTGTGCATACCAAGTGTATTGATGGGAATTGTGGCACTGAACTGATGCTGTAGGATTGAATGTGTTTTAATTGAGACACCTCTTAAAATCAACGTTCGTGGCACACTGAAACGTTTAAGAAAATTTAAATTTCATAAATAAAAGGTTTACATTGCGAGGGGTAATATGAAATGAACAAAAATGTAAGGAGTGCCGCGGAATCGAACCTTGACTTCCAACTTTGCACTCCAACCACTTGTCCACTACGCTAGGCACACTCCTCAAGGAAGTTAAAGCAGCTTATATAACACCTATTTTTCTGTGAGAAATTTTCGTCACCGTATTCGCTTTCCCTGTAGCCAACTCGGACGGGATATTTTGGGAATTTGAAAGGTTTGTCAACTTCCTTCTCGCAGGGTTTCAACAAAATCTTTGAAAACCATGCCGCAATCTACTCTTTCAGTCATAAACATTCTACAGCATAAACTGAAAGACAGAATCGTTGAGGAAATGTGTGCCCCCCCCCCCCACCTCAATCCTTGTGGGTTAAAATTCTAGGAGTAGGAACATCCGCATCCATCATCCACGAACTGAGACGCGATATTTTTGTGAAATTCAGTGTCCTGTTACTGCGACAGTCGTAAAAATTGTGGAAATAAAGTTTATGAAGTAGTTTCTGTTAATATTTATAAAGAAACTTTACGCTGTAGCTACGAATGCCTGTTCTACGAAACAGCAACGAATCTAAATCATTAATACGAACGTGTTTCTGACGGCATTTTGACTCGTGAGTGTTCTATAGTTCAAAGGCACATGCAGTATGAGTAATTTTGCAAAAATTTGTAATAAAAAGTGAGGGAGACGTAGGTCGACCACGCTACTAAACACCCACATGCAAGGTATTGGTATTCTGGGGTGTTCATTCTACTATCAGTCGCTGTTTTATGTCCTCTGACTTTATTGAAAGCAGTGCGGTTTTCTTAATAAATGAAGCATGTCATGTTACCAAAAAGAAGGTGGTCTTAATTTTGTCACCCTGATTTCTTTAATGAACAATATCATATTAACAACATACCTAACGCAAGAATCATTTATGAAACGTCTGAGACCAACTGAAAAACAGTTGGTAAGATTTAGCTGTGGTAGATTTTCGTGTAAGGAAAGCCACCTGTGTGTAATGCTGTCCTAGTACAGAATAAACGGCTGCGGCTTCTAAAACCAAGGAATTAGCTTTAGAATCTTTCACTCCTCTAATTGCTACGATGGAGAATCGCCAAAAGTCGACTCTTAGGTTTGAGATTTTACAAATTATTCAATCTACTTGTTTTTGCTGTTTGCATTATCAAATTAATGCCTGCTTCTTTGAATAGATGACCGACTTCATTCTAAGGTGATTGTTAAGACGTCTATTTCCTGCATGATGTATTACTAGGTGCGGGTGGTTTGGCGGGTTTATATTTTTGATTAGTATGCGAAACATATCGTCTTCGATACTCGCCAGTGACCAACTCACACCAAAAGATCTTTCTAACCTCTGGGGAAGCCGAGTGGTGAACACAGAGCTCGGCAGTATTCGGAATTGTTGTTGTCGTACTACTGTCTGGATTGATACAGGATTATATTAAACGACTACGGATTTGAATGTCACAGCGATTTAATATTCCTAATGGTGCTTGCACGAAAACCGTAGCTTTTGCGTCGTTATTGAAAGAAACGGAATAAAAATACAATTATGTGTTGGATACGATAGTTTAAAGAAATTCATTTGATGCAACACAATGTTTCATATAGTATTATCAATAAATTTTCATGGTTACGGAATAATAATTTCCTCACAATGATTGCGCGAGCAAAAACGAGGCTCTTTAGACCGCTCGGCTACTCCACCGCGGCAATTATCATGTGTGTTTGTTATTGTTACGTGAGAAACATAATGAGCCATATTTCAAAATAGAAGAAAAATGCGAAAGAGTCAGTAATCGAACTGTCGCTCGTTGATCAGTAGTTGGCCATTTGGCGAGATAAATAAGCTTATCTTTATCATTTGTTTGCTTCTCTGCACATTCATTTGACATAATCGTATCTGGTATTATAATAGCCCAATATGTTGTCGAATGCTTACTATTAGGCATTTCAATAAGACAAGGAGTATGGAAAAATACCAAACATCTGAGGAGAACTGTAATTTGTGGTGACACAGCTGGCTTATGTTTGTTAAATTTGTGCTGATATCTTAGTTGCAACATCAACCGAAAGAGAACCAGTGGAAATGACACGATACCTTCACTCTCGGAAATACCTTCAGTGATCTACGGCACCAAACGGTTGTCGTCTTTATAGCGCAACCGAGGCGGTGGGCGGAAACCGTCAGCGATACTCGGAACATGATGCACCATGATGTAACACTTAGCTTCATAACAAAGTCCATTCATGTAATTGAATTAATTCTATGATAGGCATGAAATTTTTCCATTTGAATGTGGCAGTAACGTCCGAAAATGTTCACGGACTGCAGCATCTCCATTCTAATTGCTGTCTTTGTTCATTGAAACTATAAGAAAAGAAATGTGGAAAGGAATTTGTCGGTCGCGAACAGCTTAAAACGCTATGGCTAATACGCAAAGCAGTTTCTAAAATCAGTTTTCGAAGTCGCCTTCACGTCGCATAGAAAGCACGCGTTTTGTTACAACTGGCTGCGATACTGGAAGATAACAATTTTCCTCTCAGATTTCGTGTCAGATGGGTAATCAACAGCAGGGCCGGCGCAAGGCACGTGCGAAACGTGCGGTCGCACGGGGCGGCACTTTCCGAGGGGCGGCAAATTTGCCGCCCCCTTTTTTATTTATTTTTTTATTTATTTATTTATTTATTTTTTTAGGTCGAACCCAACATTCATGCCCAAGAGGGGATTAGAAACCAAACCTCACAGCGAGCGGCTTCGGGAACTGTGGCATGGCGCCTCGACTACCTGCCGGCCGCCCCTGTTGAACAAGGGGAGGGAGGAGGGCTAATTTCTTCCTCTCCAGTGAGGCAGCACCGTCGTGTTTACGCCGGAGGAAATTGAGGAGGAAGCAGCTGGACCGCTGCCGACCTGTTACGCGCCGTGCGTTTACTCATATCTAATCTTGAAGAATACGACATCTAATTTATCTAATTTGGAGATTCGAATGCAATGTTAGATACTGCGGTTACATGTTAAGCCTAAAGCAATTTTGCTAAGCCCTTCAATGGCAGTTTCAGAGTGTTTCATTCTTCCCGCATTATGGAAAGAAATTATTGAACATTACTACAGTCAAACATGTCCGACACCTAAAATGGTTAGAAGAATGCCGCGCGGATTATCCGCGCGTACTGGAGTGCCGTGTTGTGATGCGCGCGGCCGTCTGCCGTCGGGGGTTCGAATCCCCCCTCGGGCATGGATATTTGTGCCGTCCTTAGTTGTAGGTAGTTCATAAGTAGTTTGTAAGTTTAGGGACTGATGACCCCGCAGTTAAGTCCCACACGCTTTACAAACATTTGAGCATTTGATTTGCTAGCAGTATTCACAATGGGTAAATACGCTGTGAGTAGTTACAATGGATAAAGACATTGGTAGTAAACATGGCGTATGTTGGGTTTCGACGTATTTTTTTTAATTTTTTGCTATCCGTTTCTGGGTGATAGTTGGACGCTTTTGGTTTTTGAGCCATGAAACACCTTTCTCCGCCTGCATGAACAACAATTAAACTCTGACCGGGCCGGACGCGGTGGACGAGGGGACTAAGGCGCTCCAGTCACGGTCTGCACGGTCAGTACGGTCGGGGGTTCGAATCCCCCCTCGGGCATGGATATTTGTGCCGTCCTTAGTGTTAGCTAGTTCATAAGTAGTTTGTAAGTTTAGGGACTGATGACCCCGTGGTTAAGTCCCATAAGCTATACAAACATTTGAACTTTTTTGAAATTCTGACCGGCACTTTTGTTTAACAATACTACTCACACACTATCACATTGCCAATATTTATTTACTGTTAATCCATATTTCATCTAAGTATACTACTGGTCGCTTTGATTCTGACGAAAACCTCAGAAAGTATGGTCTTTTAGCAACAATGCCCTCTCGTCCGCACAAAACAAAACTATAATTTCGGCACCTTCTAAAACAAATATCCATAGACAGAACATCGCTTCTAAGGGTTTCCTTGCTAGCTTTGTAGCTCATTTCTGTTTGAAAAAAGTTGTGCAGTTTTCGCAAAGTTCGTATTTCTTTCCATTCGTAATGCCGTAGAAATTGCTGCCTGATAATACATGTCTCCATATCATCAGTCACATAATTACTGTGAGCTTCTTGCTTCTTTCGCTAGTTTAACCGTAGCCTCGCTGTAGTTCGTCACGTGACCTAGTTTCTGGCACTGCCTCGTCACCACTTCGCTTTTCCAGGCAGTACGTATTGTTGCGTTCTCTACAATGAAAACTGCGGAATTCGTTTCGGTAGTTGGGCGAGGGAGTCAAGATTGGTCAGAAGCACTTTCATTGCGTTTCGTAAGAACAGATGAATTGGTGTGTCCGAATTTCTTGCAACTTGGAATGTAATAGGTTAGTGCTTTTCAATAACGTACAATTATTAGTTTCTCCATCACTAGATGGTTGCTGTTGCCGCAACTGTGGTTCAAATTTAATGAAAGTCCAGCTCCAGTTGCATTCATTGGTACTTTATTTAAGCCCACACTACCGGTTTCAGCCTCTATGTTAGGCCATTTTCAAGTGTGACAGACCTGCATGTAATGTGTAGCAATAAGTTTACAAAAATTACATGGTACAAGATAGAATGTTACATATGTTAAAAAAGTCCAAGGAAGACACGCTTAACGAGCAATGCACTTTAAAGAATTGTAATTTCTTAGATATCTGCCGCCAAGTAATTGACAAAATGTTTTAGAAATGCTCCGCAAGTTCGTGGCTGTTTTTGGAAAATATACTACTGTTTGTAAACAGCACAATGTAAGCAATCAACGACGCGTCCAAACAGCTCTGGAGCCCGCACCAGCGTTCCTGGTTCAAATTTCGCTCGCTAGAGGCCGCCCCTCAACTATCGGCGTGGACGCCTCGTTTGTTGCAATCATTTTACAATTTACTTCCTAAGAATATTTGTACCTTGTTTGAACAATACATCCAACTTCAATGTAAACTAAATTCAATACAATTGGCCTTAAGCTAAATTATTATACTTCCTGTATTAAAATTTTAAATTGACGACACGCCCACTTTTCACATAGCCTCATTGACCGCTACATGTTCCGTTTTTTATCCTAACTGACAATTGTAATATTTTATTATTGACCTTACATTTTATCAACAAATGTTTATAATTTTAAGCTTGCAATGATGTAATGTTTGTATCAGAGCACATCAGAACATGCCGATTATAATGTTTTGGAATGTTAACTATGACACGCCCACTTTTCTCATGTCGCCATTGGGCGCCAAAAGTTCTAAATTCTCTGAGTTCTATTGTTTCAATTACTTGACGTTCCTTTCTCTACGGCATAACGTAAGTTTCCTTCTGCTTCTGTACAGTACCTTTTAACATATGTAACAGTCTATCTTGTACCATGTAATTTTTGTAAACTTATTGTAAACTTTTGTACACATTATATGCAGGTCTGTCACACTTGAAAATGGCCTAACATAGAGGCCGAAACCGGTAGTGTGGGCTTAAATAAAGCACCAATAAATGCAACAGGAGCTGGACTTTCATTAAACGTACAATTAGTATTTCCAATGCATGTTACTCATAAGTTAGAATTTTTCTCCTTCAAGATTGCAGAGTAGGAAAATTTATTTTTCTTATGATCTGTTACTTCAAAAATTGGCAAGTCGGCAAATAAGCACGCGTCCTCCCAATAGCTAGAATGAAAAAGCGAAGAAAAGTGAAGTGACATGGAAATGACAAAATTGTTTCCCCTTATTCCAGAATCAGACACGAAATAACTGACACATGAAAATTACAACAGATGTTGAGTGTCAGTTCTTTGGAATGAACAAGCGCAGTGCAGTGAGTTAATATATTTCGACTAGCATTAGTACCCATCGATGCCCGGCTGTGTATTTATTGAATTATTATGTTACTCCATCTCCTTATTCTTCCTCTCTCCATTGTCTTCTGCCCCATTCTTTGACCGTTTCACCTGTGTCTGTAGAGAAATTCGGCCTGAAATTCAATTTCACGCGGCTCAATTCTTATGTCTTCATCTCCTGAACAGCGTACCCTACAATAATATAAGATTTCACTCACATTTGAACATTTTCGTAAATTCACAAGGATTATTAAAATTAGTTAGATTTCTTCAATCAGGTTTGACTCCATTTTTTAGCTTGTGCCCAGCCACTGTTTTGTACAAATCTGTAGAGAATGTCACCTATCAGTCGCAATGTTTTTTTTATTTATTTATTTATTTTTTTTCCAGATCTACATGGATTTCGGGCACAGTTTGGCTATTCTCAATGCTTTATGTTTACATCTATACCGTCATGCTGAACGTAACTGTCAACATGACGGTTTAGATGGAAGCACGTATTAAAAGCTTTGAGACTGGCCTCTCAGTGGCCGAAACCTAGAGGTAGGTCTGAAAAAAAAAGGTTGTTTTTGGGGGGCGGGGGGGGGGGCGGCAATTTAGCAGCTCGCACGGGGCGGCACTTGGGCTTGCGCCGGCCCTGATCAACAGTATGTACGATCGTGTTGCCTAGCTGTATATACTTCCCACCAAGCAGCAGAACTTTGCGGTTGTGTATAGCGATCAGGCGAGGGGTCTCGCGAAATCTGTCACCGACTGTACCTGTTAGATGTAACATATCTCTTGAATACAGTTAGTACAGTAGAAATAATAAATTGTGGGAGGATGTAGTTTCACAGGCTTTGATTTGGTCCATGGATATCTCTCTCTCTCTCACTCACTCACACTGACACACACACACACACACACATGCACAACCTTTCGTATGTACCGATTTTCGGTGTTCAGGACTTCTTATAGCTGGTGGTCTATCTAATGCCTTACAGCGTGAGCAAAAATTTCCTGTTTCTAAGTATAAAGATCTAAAGATTTAATTACTAAATACAGGTATGACCATTTGGTTTAATACATTAAGTGAAAAACAAGAGTTAGTTCCTAATTATGTAAAAACTTACTTTAACTTCAGTAATTGTAAAAAAAAAAAAAAAAAAAAAAAAAAGATCACACGTTTTTAGACGTATAGTTAGAAATCTTATTTCTACTCTTGTTAAAAAGTTGTATGCTACAAAATATGCTTTCAATAAAGAGGTATATTATTTGAATTTAGATCTCACAAAAATAATCACTTTTGAGAGAAGCAGTCATGCCTTTCATAAAAGAATTGTAAATAATACTAACATTACGTTTACGCAAAGTGAAACTGCTTTACATAACAAGAAGTTTAAAGTACAATCTCTTGACGAAACTGTCAGATAAAAATGTAATATACAATACGCTCGTAGATTTAAAAACTGGCCTTGATTTTCTGAAAATGGTAAGTTCAAGCCAGACCAGAATTCTGATTTAAAGTCGTTTATGAGGTGAACAACCACTTTTCTTCAATATATAAAAGCTTAGATTCAATGCTGATAGGATGTAAATAGAGTTTATTATAATTTCGCGACTGCCCATCATCAGATACACTGTGAAGGGGACATACAATAACAAGTACAAAAAAGGATATCTACATAAAAAGATGGATTACAGCACATTATACGGGAATAACAACATGGACGGTACAAACCTTCGGCATAGAAGAAAGGGACGTTGGCACAGTGAAAACAGTTACATGAATGAGCACATCAATGTGCTCGCGACAAAGCAAACACGCCTGCCATCAGATGGCGTGCTGTACGTGGTACTTAATACGATATTATTGAAAAGGAATAAATTAAAAAGGTTCAAATGCCGGATTTTTTTTTTTTTCAGAGTGACATATACAGCATAAAAGGCAGCTTAACCCACGCCATGAAATAAAATAATAACAATGCAATACATTTGAAAATCGAATCTACAATTAGTGTATATATTACATGATCAACTACATTGCAAAAGTTCATAACGTAGGGAAACAGCAGTAAATAAAATGTATATGATAATCACGACATAAAACCGAATAATAGTGTGCAAAATAAGCTCAGAGTGCCGGACTCACGTGTCGCGGATTGATAATTAGTACGGAAACAAGGAAAAATAAAAATAAAATATCCAAAGCATACAAAGTACATCCACAATAGTGGCTTATATATACAAATAATTATTGATTTAATACAAATTAAAATTGCAATTTTGTATTGCGGGGAAAATCAAATGCGAAATGTAATAAGCGAAATGTAATACCGTGGTGCAGGATAAAAGAATTACATAAAACAGCATAAAATAAATGATAAGTACAATTTGTCTTACGCAAAATAGCTACTTAAACGTTTCCATAAGTAAACGCTCGTTGATATGAAACCTCAGCCCCCTAAACAATTCAAGGTGCACAAGCCTAATCAGCCACGGTGGTTTAGCCGCGCGTACTGGAGCGCCGTGTCGCGGTGCGTACGGCAGTCCGCCGTGGGGGTTCGAATCCCCCCTCGGGCATGGATCCTTGTGTCGTCTTTAGTATAAGGTAGTTCATAAGTATAATTATTTCCTAACTCAATGCTGATTGGTTGGAAATTGGTTTAACTGATAACTTTATAACCGGTTTCGGGTGTTGCCCATCATCAGATACACTTCGGTATACAAATAATTATACATTAAAAATGGTTGCTCACCTCATAAACGGTTTTAAATCGTCTTTGGAGTTGATACGTAGTTTGTATGTTTAGGGACTGATGACCCCGTAGATATGTCCCTTACGCTTTACAAACATTTGAACATCTGAACAAGCCTAATCGTCCAGTTGGGCCAGTTTCGTAAAGCATCAACAGTGCTTTCCACTATTTAGCGAGATTTCTGCACGAAACCCTGAGAAAATCCTTCGCTTTTCAGAATAATTATTTAATCTCCAATAGTCACGCATTACTACATAAAAGATTTAGAATGCAGACCAGATACCACCCTAGTTTCAATGATATCAATAATCTTTACACAGCCGCGGTGGAGCAGCCGAGCGGTCTAAAGCGTCTCGCTGCGGAGCGCGCGGTTGCTCACCGTGGAGGTTCGAGTCCTCCTTGGGGCATGGGTGTGTGTGTTGTCCTTAGGTTAGTTTACCTAGGTGTAAGTAGTTTGTAAGCTACGGACTGATGACCACGCAGTTTGGTCCGATAGATTTACAAACATTTGAACATTTTGAATCTTTACACAAACGTTCACATAAATGAAACGCTTAGAAATGTAGGAAATAATTTATACCATTTCAAAAATGAACTTTCAGATGAGCGGATCACTGACTTTAAGAACGTAATCAATGTCAAAATGAAGAAAAATTGGCCCATAGTTTCTCAGGTAAATTGTTAGGCATTCTCTTCTGTTTTAGATATGTCGATGACATTTTAGGACCTACCAACGGTACTGACCACGTTTTCAATCTCTTCAATGAACTTCACGAGAACTTTCACTTGTGAACTCGAGAATGTGGCTCGTGAACTGAACTTTCTCAGCTTCACGTTAACAGTAGAAGGAAATAAAATTTCTTTCAACATCCATCGTAAAGAAACGTATTCTGATCATATTGTACCTGCTTCTTCCATCCACCCTCAACGTCATAAAAACGATTTCTTTCAGCCTGCTAGTCCCAGAGCTATTTCCATTCCACTCTCGAAAGAAAAATTCCAGAACGGAATAAATTTGAAACATAAATAAATAAAATAAATAAACATAGTTAATAACGATTACGAACCTGCCATAGTTGACCACATCTCTAGAAAGAAAACTGTTCATAGAGCCACTAGGCCCTATCCTCAACGTGTCTGACCAAATGAAAAAATGTTCTCCATTTCTTTTACGGGGACAGTCTCCTATCAGGTACAATGGCTTCTTCGTAACGAACACAGCTACAACGTCGCCTTTTCTACAAATAACAATTTGGAAAAAATTACAATTCAAAATCAATCTGTTCTCCTTTGAATGATTATGGCATCTATAAGGCTGTCATACTTCCTCTTCTTACTATATTGGACAGATAGGACATACATTTAAAGTCAGATACAGATCATTTAGAACAAATGGCACTAGCTCCCAAAATTCATCTTTTGTTGACCACCTTCTAATTACAGGTCACGCAGGCAAAGCCATTGACCATCTCAATATTTTGCTCACTGAGAAGAAAGGCCACAGATTCGATGTTTTCGAGGAATTCCGTGAACCTTTTTCTCGTAATAACGGTATTATTCTGAACGTTTTGATCGAGCAACTACAACACCGTAATAGGAGCTTCTTCACCGGTAATATACCGTTACTCGTTGTTTTGATTTCCTCTCGTGCAGTGTCCCAAATATTTCTTCTAGGTCGAAAAAAAATTCCTGATTTTTGTATCTTCAAACTAACGCTTCAGCCATTTGTCTGATTTATTTATACAAAATACTGTTGTTTATGACATTTGTCTCTCAAAACTGCCATTGTAAAGTAGACTGTTTATAATTAAGGCTACTCGATGGCTCCACTGATGTAATGTTCACTTGCCCGCAGTTCTATCACAGACACGCCGGTCTGATGCGCGTTGTGGGATCCCCATCAAATGGGGTTTCGGAGGATATAGAGAAAGTTCAGAGAAGGGCAGCTAGTTTAGAATTACGGCGATATGGGGTAGTGTGTGACACGGAAACAGAGCACGAGTTAGGGGTGAAAATCACTGAAAGAAAGGCGTTGTTCGTTGCGGCGAGATGTGTTTGCGAAATTTCTTTCACCAACTTATTCTTCCGATTGCGAACACTTTTTTTTTACCGCCCACCTACATGGCGAGACAAGATCACCATAATAAAACCACAGAAATCAGACCGAAAACGGGAAAATTTGGGTGTTCCTTTTTCCCGTGCGCTAATACAGAACGGAATGGGCCCCAGTTTTGGTGTTCGCCGCTAGTCTTACTTCAAAAATAAAGTAAATAAGAAAAGGAATTTGTGTTATTTACAGAGGTACGAGACATTTGTTCATCTGAAATCACAGGAGCCGGCCACGGTGGCCGAGGGGACTGAGGCGCTCCAGTCACGGTCTGCACGGCCACTACGGTTGGGGGTTCGAATTCCCCCTCGCTCATGGACATTTCTGCCGTCCTTAGTGTTAGCTAGTTTATAAGTAGTTTGTAAGTTTAGGGACTGATGACCCTGTAGTTAAGTCCCATAAGCTATACAAACATTTATTTTAATTTTTTTTTAATTCTTTTTTTTTTTATCACAGGAAACACAAACTTTCACCGACATGCAGGAACACACTTCACAAGGACCGACTTCTTTCAGGAATGAAGGTCACGCAGCAGACAAAGAAGCAACGGCAGGGTGACTCAGAGACTTCCCCCATAGCTGAGGATGATGTATAGAATTCCTTACGATGTTTCGATTGCTTATAAATAATTACGTCTGCAAAAAATATATAAGAGCAAATTTATTAATCAATAAACAACAAATGAGTTTGGAAAACACTGTTTCCTTTTTGAAAACATTGAACTGGTATAATGTTTTAACATATAAATATGTCTAGTTCCAAAAAAATTATACACATTATTGTATAATGTGACCGGTTTCGATCTTATACTAAGATCATTCTAAGACCGATTTGTCTCAAGTTGGCGCTGACACAAATGGGTCTGATGATGGTCTTAGTATAAGATCGAAACCGGTCACCTCATGATAAAATAAAGTGTAGAAATTTTTCGGAAACTAGACTGATATTTTCATATTAATACCAAAGTTTTTTGAACCGGATAAGCAAAGACGATAGATGCTGGGGAAAGATCAGTTCGGATTCAGAGGAAATGTAGGAACATGGGAGGGAATACTCACCTTACGACTTATCTTAGTATGCAGGATGTTGTAAAAAGGTACGGCCAGACTTTCAGGAAACATTTCTCACACACAAAGAAAGAAAATATGTTATGTGGACATGTGCCCGCAAACGCTTGATTTCCATGTTAGAGCTCATTTTAGTATTTCTCTTTAAATGTAAATTGAAGTAATTCGTGCAGACAATTGTCAAAATACCTAATTGTTTCTTTAGTAGGCCTATGTACTGTACTTCGTCGATTCAACCGGCAGTTGGCCCAATTGAAGGAAGGTAATGTTGACTTCCGTGTTTGTGTTGACATGCGACTCATTGCTCTACAGTACTAGCAACAGGCACATCAGTACGTAGCATCAACTGATTAGTGTTCATCACGAACGTGGTTCTGCAGTCAGTGCAATGTTTACAAATGTGGAGTTGGCAGACACCCATTTGATGTATGAATTAGCACGGGACAATAGCCGTGGCGCGGTACGTTTGTATCGAGACAGATTTCCAGAACGAAGGTGTCCCGACGGGAAGACGTTCGAAGCAATTGATCGGCGTCTTAGGGAGCACGGAACATTCCAGCCTATGACTCGCGACTGGGGAAGACCTAGAACGACACCTGCAATGGACGAGGCAATTTTTCGTGCAGTTGACGATAACCTTAAAGTCAGCGTCAGAGAAGTTGCTGCTGTAAAAGGTAACGTTGACAACGTCACTGTATGGAGAGTGGTACGGGAGAACCAGTTGTTCCCGTACCAGGTACAGCGTGTGCAGGCACTATCAGCAGCTGATTGGCCTCCGCGGGTACACTTCTGCGAATGGTTCATCCAACAATGTGTCACTCCTCATTTCAGTATAAATGTTGTATTTAAGGATGAGGCTTCATTTCAACGTGATCAAATTGTAAACTTTCACGGTGAATATGTGTAGGCTGACGAGAATCCGCGCGCAATTGTGCAATCACGTCATCAACACAGATTTTCTGTGTACGTTTGGGCAGGAATTGTTGGTGATGTCTTGATTGGCCTCATGTTCTTCCACCTACGCTCACTGGAGTACGTTATGATTTCATACGGGATACTCTACCTGTGCTGCTAGAACATGTGCCTATACAAGAGTACGACACAACATGTGGTTCATGCACGATGGAGCTCCTGCACATTTCAGTCGACGTGTTCGTACGCTTCTCAACAACAGATTCGGTGACCGATGGATTGCTAGAGGCGGACCAATTCCCTGGCCTCCACGCTCTCCTGACCTCAACCCTCTTTACTTTCATTTATGGGGGCATTTGAAAACTCTTGTCTACGCAACCGCGGTACCAAATGAAGAGACTCTTCGTGCTCGTATTGTGGACGGCTATGATACAATAAGCCATTCTCCAGGGCTGCATCAGTGCATCAGGGATTCCATGCGACGGAGGGTGGATGCATGTATCCTCGCTAACGGAGGTCATTTTTAACATTTCCTGTAACAAAGTGTTTGAAGTCATCCTGGTACATTCTGTTGCCGTGTGTTTTCATTACATGATTAATGTGATTTGATGAGAAGGAATAAAATAAGCTCCAACATGGAAATTAAGCATTTCCGGACACATGTCTACATATTTTCTTTCTTTGTGTGTGAGGAATGTTTCCTGAAAGTTTGGCCGTACCTTTTTGTAACACCCTGTATAGATTAAGGAAAGGCAAACCTACATTTCTAACTTTTGTAGATATGGAGAAAGCTTTTGACAATGTTGACTAGAATATGCTCTTTGAAATTCTGATTTCAGTAGGTAACGGAAGCTGTTACTAGAGTTGAAGGGCACGAAATGGACGCAGTGGTTGGTAAGGGAGTAAGACTGGGCTGCAACCTTTGTCCAATGTTATTTGTACAATAATCAAGCTGTGAAAGAAACCAAAGAGAAATTTGAAGAATGTGTGAATGTGTTCAAGGGTGAATAAATAAAAACATTGCAATTTGTTGATGACATTGTAATTTTCTGATAGACGGCAAAGGACCAAGAAAAGCAACTGAACGGAATAGACAGTTTGTTGAAAGGAGCGTATAAGATGAACATTAACAAGAGCAAAACAAGGGTAATGGTGTGCAGTCTTAGAAAATCAGGCGATGCTGAGGGAATTAGATTAGATAATGAAAAAGTAGAGATGGTAATTGAATTTGTTACTTTGGTAATGTGTGTGTGTGACGGTCGCAGTACAGAAGATATATAGCGAAGAATGGCAATGGGAAGAAAAGCATTTTTGAAAAAGAGAAACTTCATAACAATGAATAGTAATTTAAGTGCAAGGTAATCCTTTCTGAAGGCATTTCTGTGGAGTGTTGTCTTGCATGGGAGTGAAACTGGGATAATAAATAATTTAAACAGGAAGAGGATAGAGACGTTTGGAATGGGGCGCTACAGAAGTATGATCACGTAACTAATGAAGAGGTACTGAACAGAATTGTGGAGAAAAGGAATTTTTGGCATACCTTGACTAAAAAAAAAGGGTCGATTGGTAGAACACATTCGTCGATATCAAGGAATCGTAAATTTAATATTGCAGGGAAGTGTGTAAGGCAAAAATGATAGAGGGAGCCTAAGAGACCAATACAGTAAGTAGATTCAGATGGCTGTGAGTTGCTGTTCTGTTGAGGAGATCAAGAGCTGCATCAAACCAGTCTCTGGACTGAAGGAAGACGGGTTTTATTGTCGAATTCAGTAAACACGACTTATCTGAGTTAATCGTTAAAATCTTTGTAGCAAAATTGCTGATGACCATTGTAATTAGTTTCTCCGTTATAAAGTGTTGATTATGGAAAATTCAGTTATTACAACAACAAAAAAGTTTACAAAGTTTTGTTAAGCTTATGGGACTTAACTGAGGGGTCATCAGTACCTAAACCTACAAACTAATTATAACCTAACTTATACTACAGACAACACATACATCCACGCCTGAGGGGATTCCAGCCCCCTCAGCCCCCCAGTGGCAAACTGAGGGGGCTGAGGCGGGGGGGAGGGGGGGACCGCCCCGGGCCTCTGGCCTTGGGGGGAGGGGCTCAAAATACCTGGAAAGGCTTTATTTTTATTTTTATTTTATTTTATTTTTTTTTATTTTTTTACGCGCTTGGCGTCTCGTTCTGCTGGGATCTCCAAATCTCTAAAGCTATATTTTCAGACTGTCCCACGTCTCTCGTCCTGGAAGGGACCTCCATTTCTTCTTTATAGTAATACCTGTATTTCCAAGTGGACGGGAGAGGGTAGGGGTGGGGTGGGTCTCCTTTCGTTTCGCCGCTGCTCCGGGCCTCCAACAGCCTTAGTCCGCCACTAGAGCCCCCGATGGGGAACGGCCTCGTGCATCGGAGCACAGCGGCTTAATGCGCTCGGCCACTCCGCCGCGGCCATTTATTATCATCCGGCATGATCGTTAATTCCTCAAGAATGTTGCTGTAACATCTTGATCATCAGCCTGCAGTGGCTTGAAGATATTGAATCGTAAAATACATCGATAAAGGCAACTGTTTGCATATTTATACGAAAATAAAAATCAAAGTAAACCATGTTGCTTCTTGAAAAAGAAGTAATTTTATCCCCCTGTTTTAAAGCAGAAGCATGAATGAAAAAACCTTGATGCAGACACGAATTTAGGAAGAATTGCCTTCAGAAACTGAGTGACCAGTGGGAGGTAATAGGTCCAGCAGTGAGACGGAAAATCGCTTACAAATGTCGCTCTGCCGGTCGGCCGGTCGCAGTGAGAGAGGTTTCCGGCGACAGATGTAGCCGAGTGAGTGGCGGGCGCGCCGCTGCGGAAGATGAGGGCGCTGATGTCGGCCATCAGTCGCCGCCGGTGGCCGGGGGTTCCCCGGGGAGCCGGCGACTCCAGCGCCTCTGGCGGCGAGGCGGGCGAGGCGAGGCGGGGGGGCCGGCGGCGGCCGGGCCGGGCCGTACATACATATGTATGACAGGGCGGCCGGCGCGGATTTGCTGGCAATTCTCGATATGGCCGAGGCGAGGGCGGCCAGATGGGCCGAGTTACAGCGGCCAGTGGCCAGTGGCCAGACGCCGCCTCAGGCGCAAAGTGTCCGACGGCGAGAGCCAGCGAGGCCGCCGTGTCCAGCAGGCAGCGACTGACCGCCGTCCCTGGCACGGCGTTCTCCGCCGGGTAGCAGTTACCCGAATGGTCTATCAGAACAATTGTGTGATTGGGTTGAGGAATTCCTAGATAACAGAAAGCAGCAGGTCGTTCTCAATGGAGAGAAGTCTTTCGAAGTAGGAGTTATGTCAGGTGTGCCACAGGGGAGTGTCGTCGGTCCGTTGCTGTTCACTATATATATAAATGACCTTGCGGATAACATCGGAAGTTCGCTGAGGCTTTTTGCGGATGATGCGGTAGTAAATAGAGAGGTTGTAACAATGGAAAACTGTTCTGAGATGCAAGAGGATCTGCATAGAATTGACGCATGGTGCGATTAAATTTCAATGTAGACAAGTGTAATGTGCTGCGAATACACAGAAAGAAAGATCCTTTATCATTTAGCTACACTATAGCAGTCAGCAACTGGAAGCAGTTAATTCCATTAATTTTCTGGGAGTAGGCATTAGGAGGGATTTAAAATGGAACGACCATATAAAATCAATCGTCGGTAAAGCAGATGCCAAAGTTAGATTCATTGGAAGAATACTAAGGAAGTGCAGTGGGAAAACAAAGGAAGTAGGTTACAGTATACTTGTTCGCCCACAGCTTGAATACTGCTCACCGGTGTGGGATCCGTACCAGGTCGGATTGATAGAGGAGGTAGAGAAGATCCAACGGAGAGCAGCGCGCTTCGTTACAGGATCATTTGGTAATCGTTAAAGCGTTACGGAGATAATCGATAAACTCCAGTGGAAGACTCTGCAGGAGAGACGCTCTGTCGCTCGGTACGGTCTTTTGTCGAAGTTTCGAGAACATACCTTTACCGAGGAGTGTAGCAATATATACGTATATCTCGCGAAGAGACAGTGAGGATAAAATCAGAGAGATTAGAGACCACACAGGGGCATACCGACAATCCTTCTTTCCGCGAAGAATACGTGACTGGAATTGGAGGGAAAATCGATAGTGGTACTCAAGGCACCCTCCGCCACACACCGTCAGGTGGCTTGTGGAGTACGGTTGTAGATGTAGATGTAGAATTTAAGCCGCCCTCTCACGAGACGTGTGAAAGCACGTGGACTAGGAAGTGGTGACGTCGCTGCATGGAATTCCACGTCCCAATGAAGGATCTGGCCTGTCAGGTTTTTTGCTTTGTGGAGTGTAACGTAGTTTTCACGTGATAAGCAGAGCTTTTGATCCGACATATTACGAACGGATCTGCGAATTTCTTGCCTTCTTTCAGTGTATCGTACGATCTATGAACATAATCTTTTATTAAAGCGTCAGATATTTGAGAAACTTTTGAAAACGCACCATCTTAGATATGATTTATTACAATTAAATTACCGGCAACTACAGGTTCACAGCCTTAAAGCCTATCGTCAGTGGCGGCGCGTCGTATGTGTTCACTGGTTCAGTGAACTCCGGTAAAAAGCTCATCGTGAAAAAAAAAAGTATTTTTCAAACGAATACAATTCGTCTCGGTCTTCTCTCAGCTTAATTAATGAAATCTTCTCGGGTTTACAAGCCGCGTCATGTGGTTCACTGCCCACGAGCTTTCGAAAGAGAACTCCTCTGCCATTGTCAAGTGGATGACTGTCATTTCGCGGCCGCTGCCGTGCTTATATATCCGCGCCGCCGCCAGTGACGTCACTGGTGCCCAGTTCCGTGACCATATAAGGCAATGTTTTGGTCGCGCGTACGCCGCGCCGCTTCAACTCCGCCAACTACGGGATCCCAAGCCATACTGAGCTGCAAACCGCCGTCTTTATTGATATTTGTATGTCTACTGCCTCGTTTATTACGCTGATCCAGAAGCTGTTGGTCCGTTTAATAATAGATGTCTCGTCGAAAGCAATTCGGTGTCCGTTTTCCAACGCATGTTCCACCACAGCTGATTTTTCGGGATAGCGTAAATCGAATAAAACCGCTCGTGTTCTATGCGTCGCTGTTCAATAGTGCGAACAGTCTGTCCGACATAAAACTGCCAACACTCACACGAAATTTTATAAATGCCTGGTGTTCTGAGACCTACATCATCTTTCACAGGCTTCATTAGTTGTCGGATCTTTGCTGGAGGCCTGAAGATTATGTCAATTTTATGTCTCTTCAGAAACCGGCTAATTTTCCCTGTTGTGGAGCCACAAAACGGCAAAAATGCGGTCTTCTTGACTTCTTCTTCAGATGTCTTCTGATATCGTGCCTTAAGTGAAACTGCTTGAGATGTTTGTTTCTTGCTGTACCCGTTATCCTTGAAAACTTTGCGTAAGTGGCTAAGCTCGTTTGACAGGTTATCAGCATCTGACCCGGTTACGACTCTATGTACTAAGGTCTCCAGAACAGATGGTTTCTGTGCTGGTTGATGGTAGCTGGTGGCGTGCAAATACCGGTCCGTGTGAGTGGGCTTGCGGTAAACGCTGTGACCCAGACTTCCATCGGGCTTACGACGGACAAGAACGTCCAGGAATGGCAGGGAACGTCCTTCTCTACTTCCAGCGTGACTTTAATGTGGCCATGGATACAGTTGATGTGCTCCAGGAACTCTTCTAGTTTTTTCTGTCCATGAGACCAGATGACGAAGGTATCGTCGACCTAACGATACAAGCAGCTAGGCTTTACAGGAGCCGTGTCCAAGGCAATTTCTCCATGAAGAGGTGGGCTACAACTGGAGCTAAAGGGCTTCCCATCTCAACGCCGTCTGTCTGGTTAAAATAATCTCCACCATATAAGAAATATGATGACGTCAGGGTGTGCTTACATAAATCCACGGTCGTGGCGTCAAACAACTGGGCCAGTAAGTCAATAGAGGCTGTGATGGGAACACACGTGAAAAGGAAGACCACATCGAAGCTAACCATAATATCAGATGATTTTATATGCTAATTCAAAGAATTTTTATCGCATGAGAAACGTTTTACGTCGTGGAGCCCACAGTATACGAGTCATAGCGCGGCCGTTTAATGTAGGCCGCAGTGGTCACAGATTTACAATGCGCATGTGCGGCTGAGGTTCAAATTCTCTTCTCAACCCCCTGGAGGCAGCATATGTGAATTCCCGCGGCAGGGAGGGGCGAGGGAAAACGCCGCTTTTAATATTGCCGTACGAGCTGATGCGACGCCAGCTCCTGGCTACTCGAACTCTGGAGGTTACGCACGAA
Organism: Locusta migratoria; assembly: GCA_026315105.1. NCBI lineage: Eukaryota > Metazoa > Arthropoda > Insecta > Orthoptera > Acrididae > Locusta > Locusta migratoria. The sequence continues at coordinate 364,674,384 of CM048750.1, read as the reverse complement.
TGGTCCGAAGCAGACAACGGTGCTGCGGCCGTCTGCCGTCGGGGGTTCGATTCCCCCAGCGCGCATAGGTGTTTGTGTTGTCCATAGTTTAGTTTACCTTAAGAAGTTTGTAAGCTAGGGACTAATAACCATGCTGTTGAGTCCCATTGATTTACAAACATTTGAACAATGGTTCTATTGCGCATGCCCAAGTCTTTCCTGAAGACAACATCTGCCCTTCATTTTGGCGCATTGAAGATTAATCAATAACACACATTGTTTGATAACATGTCTTATAACTATCAATTGCATCAACTGTAAAAGCCTAAAGGAGATCCGATCATGAACAATAATGAATATGATGACGTCAGGGTGTGCTTACATAAATCCACGGTCGTGGCGTCAAAAAACTGGGCCAGTAAGTCAATAGAGGCTGTGATGGGAACACACGTGAAAAGGAAGACCACATCGAAGCTAACCATAATATCAGATCATTTTATATGCTAATTCAAAGAATTTTTATCGCATGAGAAACGTTTTACGTCGTGGAGCCCACAGTATACGAGTCATAGCGCGGCCGTTTAATGTAGGCCGCAGTGGTCACAGATTTACAATGCGCATGCGCGGCTGAGGTTCAAATTCTCTTCTCAATCCCCTGGAGGCAGCATATGTGAACTCCCGCGGCAGGGAGGGGTGAGGGAAAACGCCGCTTTTAATATTGCCGTACGAGCTGATTGCGACGCCAGCTCCTGGCTACTCGAACTATGGATGTTACGCACGAATGGTCCGAAGCAGACAATGGTGCTGCGGCCGTCTGCCGTCAGGGGTTCGATTCCCCCAGCGGGTATAGGTGTTTGTGTTGTCCATAGTTTAGTTTACCTTAAGAAGTTTGTAAGCTAGGGACTAATAACCATGCTGTTGTGTCCCATAGATTTACAAACATTTGAACAATGGTTCTATTGCGCATGCACAAGTCTTTCCTGAAGACAACATCTGCCCTTCATTTTGGCGCATTGAAGATTAATCAATAACACACATTGTTTGATAACATGTCTTATAACTATCAATTGCATCAACTGTAAAAGCCTACAGAAGATCCGATCATGAACAATAATGAATATGATGACGTCAGGGTGTGCTTACATAAATCCACGGTCGTGGCGTCAAAAAACTGGGCCAGTAAGTCAATAGAGGCTGTGATGGGAACACACGTGAAAAGGAAGACCACATCGAAGCTAACCATAATATCAGATCATTTTCTATGCTAATTCAAAGAATTTTTATCGCATGAGAAAAGTTTTACGTCGTGGAGCCCACAGTATACGAGTCATAGCGCGGCCGTTTAATGTAGGCCGCAGTGGTCACAGATTTAAAATGCGCATGCGCGGCTGAGGTTCAAATTCTCTTCTCAACCCCCTGGAGGCAGCATATGTGAACTCCCGCGGCAGGGAGGGGCGAGGGAAAACGCCGCTTTTAATATTGCCGTACGAACTGATCGCGACGCCATCTCCTGGCTACTCGAACTCTGGAGGTTACGCACGAATGATCCAAAGCAGACAACGGTGCTGCGGCCGTCTGCCGTCGGTGGTTCGATTCCCCCAGCGGGCATAGGTGTTTGTGTTGTCCATAGTTTAGTTTACCTTAAGAAGTTTGTAAGCTAGGGACTAATAACCATGCTGTTGAGTCCCATAGATTTACAAATATTTGAACAATGGTTCTATTGCGCATGCCCAAGTCTTTCCTGAAGACAACATCTGCCCTTCATTTTAGCGCATTGAAGATTAATCAATAACATACATTGTTTGATAACATGTCTTATAACTATCAATTGCATCAACTGTAAAAGCCTACAGAAGATCCGATCATGAACAATAATGAATATGATGACGTCAGGGTGTGCTTACATAAATCCACGGTCGTGGCGTCAAAAAACTGGGCCAGTAAGTCAATAGAGGCTGTGATGGGAACACACGTGAAAAGGAAGACCACATCGAAGCTAACCATAATATCAGATCATTTTATATGCTAATTCAAAGAATTTTTATCGCATGAGAAACGTTTTACGTCGTGGAGCCCACAGTATACGAGTCATAGCGCGGCCGTTTAATGTAGGCCGCAGTGGTCACAGATTTACAATGCGCATGCGCGGCTGAGGTTCAAATTCTCTTCTCAACCCCCTGGAGGCAGCATATGTGAACTCCCGCGGCACGGAGGGGCGAGGGAAAACGCCGCTTTTAATATTGCCATACGAGCTGATCGCGACGCCAGCTCCTGGCTATTCGAACTCTGGAGGTTACGCACGAATGGTCCGAAGCAGACAACGGTGCTGCGGCCGTCTGCCGTCGGAGGTTCGATTCCCCCAGCCGGCATAGGTGTTTGTGTTGTCCATAGTTTAGTTTACCTTAAGAAGTTTGTAAGCTAGGGACTAATAACCATGCTGTTGAGTCCCATAGATTTACAAACATTTGAACAATGGTTCTATTGCGCATGCCCAAGTCTTTACTGAAGACAACATCTGCCCTTCATTTTGGCGCATTGAAGATTAATCAATAACACACATTGTTTGATAACATGTCTTATAACTATCAATTGCATCATCTGTAAAAGCCTACAGAAGATCCGATCATGAACAATAATGAATATGATGACGTCAGGGTGTGCTTACATAAATCCACGGTCGTGGCGTCAAAAAACTGGGCCAGTAAGTCAATAGAGGCTGAGATGGGAACACACGTGAAAAGGAAGACCACATCGAAGCTAACCATAATATCAGATCATTTTATATGCTAATTCAAAGAACTTTTTCGCATGAGAAAAGTTTTACGTCGTGGAGCCCACAGTATACGAGTCATAGCGCGGCCGTTTAATGTAGGCCGCAGTGGTCACAGATTTACAATGCGCATGTGCGGCTGAGGTTCAAATTCTCTTCTCAACCCCCTGGAGGCAGCATATGTGAATTCCCGCGGCAGGGAGGGGCGAGGGAAAACGCCGCTTTTAATATTGCCGTACGAGCTGATGCGACGCCAGCTCCTGGCTACTCGAACTCTGGAGGTTACGCACGAATGATCCAAAGCAGACAACGGTGCTGCGGCCGTCTGTCGTCACGGCTTCGATTCCCCCAGTGGGCATAGGTGTTTGTGTTGTCCATAGTTTAGTTTACCTTAAGAAGTTTGTAAGCTAGGGACTAATAACCATGCTGTTGAGTCCCATAGATTTACAAACATTTGAACAATGGTTCTATTGCGCATGCCCAAGTCTTTCCTGAAGACAACATCTGCCCTTCATTTTGGCGCATTGAAGATTAATCAATAACATACATTGTTTGATAACATGTCTTATAACTATCAAATTCATCAACTGTAAAAGCCTACAGAAGATCCGATCATGAACAATAATGAATATGATGACGTCAGGGTGTGCTTACATAAATCCACGGTCGTGGCGTCAAAAAACTGGGCCAGTAAGTCAATAGAGGCTGTGATGGGAACACACGTGAAAAGGAAGACCACATCGAAGCTAACCATAATATCAGATCATTTTATATGCTAATTCAAAGAATTTTTATCGCATGAGAAACGTTTTACGTCGTGGAGCCCACAGTATACGAGTCATAGCGCGGCCGTTTAATGTAGGCCGCAGTGGTCACAGATTTACAATGCCCATGCGCGGCTAAGGTTCAAATTCTCTTCTCAACCCCCTGGAGGCAGCATATGTGAACTCCCACGGCAGGGAGGGGTGAGGGAAAACGCCGCTTTTAATATTGCCGTACGAACTGATCGCGACGCCAGCTCCAGGCTACTCGAACTCTGGAGGTTACGCACGAATGGTCCGAAGCAGACAACGGTGCTGCGGCCGTCTGCCGTCGGTGGTTCGATTCCCCCAGCGGGCATAGGTGTTTGTGTTGTCCATAGTTTAGTTTACCTTAAGAAGTTTGTAAGCTAGGGACTAATAACCATGCTGTTGAGTCCCATAGATTTACAAACATTTGAACAATGGTTCTATTGCGCATGCCCAAGTCTTTCCGAAGACAACATCTGCCCTTCATTTTGGCGTATTGAAGATTAATCAATAACACACATTGTTTGATAACATGTCTTATAACTATCAATTGCATCAACTGTAAAAGCCTACAGAATATCCGATCAAGGATAATAATGAATATGATGACGTCAGGGTGTGCTTACATAAATCCACGGTCGTGGCGTCAAAAAACTGGGCCAGTAAGTCAATAGAGGCTGAGATGGGAACACACGTGAAAAGAAAGACCACATCGAAGCTAACAATAATATCAGATCATTTTATATGCTAATTCAAAGAATTTTTTCGCATGAGAAACGTTTTACGTCGTGGAGCCCACAGTATACGAGTCATAGCGCGGCCGTTTAATGTAGGCCGCAGTGGTCACAGATTTACAATGCGCATGCGCGGCTGAGGTTCAAATTCTCTTCTCAACCCCCTGGAGGCAGCATATGTGAACTCCCGCGGCAGGGAGGGGTGAGGGAAAACGCCGCTTTTAATATTGCCGTACGAGCTGAATGCGACGCCAGCTCCTGGCTACTCGAACTCTGGAGGTTACGCACGAATGGTCCGTAGCAGACAACGGTGCTGCGGCCGTCTGCTGTCGGGGCTTCGATTCCCCCAGCGGGCATAGGTGTTTGTGTTGTCCATAGTTTAGTTAACCTTAAGAAGTTTGTAAGCTAGGGACTAATAACCATGCTGTTGAGTACCATAGATTTACAAACATTTGAACAATGGTTCTATTGCGCATGCCTAAGTCTTTCCTGAAGACAACATCTGCCCTTCATTTTGGCGCATTGAAGATTAATCATTAACACACGTTGTTTGATAACATGTCTTATAACTATCAATTGCATCAACTGTAAAAGCCTACAGAAGATCCGATCATGAACAATAATGAATATGATGACGTCAGGGTGTGCTTACATAAATCCACGGTCGTGGCGTCAAAAAACTGGGCCAGTAAGTCAATAGAGGCTGTGATGGGAACACACGTGAAAAGGAAGACCACATCGAAGCTAACCATAATATCAGATCATTTTATATGCTAATTCAAAGAATTTTTATCGCATGAGAAACGGTTTACGTCGTGGAGCCCACAGTATACGAGTCATAGCACGGCCGTTTAATGTAGGCCGCAGTGGTCACAGATTTACAATGCGCATGCGCGGCTGAGGTTCAAATTCTCTTCTCAACCCCCTGGAGGCAGCATATGTGAACTCCCGCGGCAGGGAGGGGTGAGGGAAAACGCCGCTTTTAATATTGCCGTACGAGCTGATCGCGACGCCAGCTCCTGGCTACTCGAACTCTGGAGGTTACGCACGAATGGTCCGAAGCAGACAACGGTGCTGTGGCCGTCTGCCGTCGGTGGTTCGATTCCCCCAGCGGGCATAGGTGTTTGTGTTGTCCATAGTTTAGTTTACCTTAAGAAGTTTGTAAGCTAGGGACTAATAACCATGCTGTTGAGTCCCATAGATTTACAAACATTTGAACAATGGTTCTATTGCGCATGCCCAAGTCTTTCCTGAAGACAACATCTGCCCTTCATTTTGGCGCATTGAAGATTAATCAATAACACACATTGTTTGATAACATGTCTTATAACTATCAATTGCATCAACTGTAAAAGCCTACAGAAGATCCGATCATGAACAATAATGAATATGATGACGTCCGGGTGTGCTTACATAAATCCACGGTCGTGGCATCAAAAAACTGGGCCAGTAAGTCAATAGAGGCTGTGATGGGAACACACGTGAAAAGGAAGACCACATCGAAGCTAACCATAATATCAGATCATTTTATATGCTAATTCAAAGAATTTTTATCGCATGAGAAACGTTTTACGTCGTGGAGCCCACAGTATACGAGTAATGGCGCGGCCGTTTAATGTAGGCCGCAGTGGTCACAGATTTACAATGCCCATGCACGGCTAAGGTTCAAATTCTCTTCTCAACCCCCTGGAGGCAGCATATGTGAACTCCCGCGGCAGGGAGGGTGAGGGAAAACGCCGCTTTTAATATTGCCGTACAAGCTGATCGCGACGCCAGCTCCTGGCTACTCGAACTCTGGAGGTTACGCACGAATGGTCCGAAGCAGACAACGGTGCTGCGGCCGTCTGCCGTCGGGGGTTCGATTCCCCCAGTGGGCATAGGTGTTTGTGTTGTCCATAGTTTAGTTTACCTTAGGAAGTTTGTAAGCTAGGGACTAATAACCATGCTGTTGAGTCCCATAGATTTACAAACATTTGAACAATGGTTCTATTGCGCATGCCCAAGTCTTTCCTGAAGACAACATCTGCCCTTCATTTTGGCGCATTGAAGATTAATCAATAACACACATTGTTTGATAACATGTCTTATAACTATCAATTGCATCAACTGTAAAAGCCTACAGAAGATCCGATCATGAACAATAATGAATATGATGACGTCAGGGTGTGCTTACATAAATCCACGGTCGTGGCGTCAAAAAACTGGGCCAGTAAGTCAATAGAGGCTGTGATGGGAACACACGTGAAAAGGAAGACCACATCGAAGCTAACCATAATATCAGATCATTTTATATGCTAATTCAAAGAATTTTTATCGCATGAGAAACGTTTTACGTCGTGGAGCCCACAGTATACGAGTCATAGCGCGTCGTTTAATGTAGGCCGCAGTGGTCACAGATTTACAATGCGCATGCGCGGCTGAGGTTCAAATTCTCTTCTCAACCCCCTGGAGGCAGCATATGTGAACTCCCGCGGCAGGGAGGGGTGAGGGAAAACGCCGCTTTTAATATTGCCGTACGAGCTGATCGCGACGCCAGCTCCTGGCTACTCGAACTCTGGAGGTTACGCACGAATGGTCCGAAGCAGACAACGGTGCTGTGGCCGTCTGCCGTCGGTGGTTCGATTCCCCCAGCGGGCATAGGTGTTTGTGTTGTCCATAGTTTAGTTTACCTTAAGAAGTTTGTAAGCTAGGGACTAATAACCATGCTGTTGAGTCCCATAGATTTACAAACATTTGAGCAATGGTTCTATTGCGCATGCCCAAGTCTTTCCTGAAGACAACATCTGCCCTTCATTTTGGCGCATTGAAGATTAATCAATAACACACATTGTTTGATAACATGTCTTATAACTATCAATTGCATCAACTGTAAAAGCCTACAGAAGATCCGCTCATGAACAATAATGAATATGATGACGTCAGGGTGTGCTTACATAAATCCACGGTCGTGGCGTCAAAAAACTGGGCCAGTAAGTCAATAGAGGCTGTGATGGGAACACACGTGAAAAGGAAGACCACATCGAAGCTAACCATAATATCAGATCATTTTATATGCTAATTCAAAGAATTTTTATCGCATGAGAAACGTTTTACGTCGTGGAGCCCACAGTATACGAGTCATAGCGCGGCCGTTTAATGTAGGCCGCAGTGGTCACAGATTTACAATGCGCATGCGCGGCTGAGGTCCAAATTCTCTTCTCAACCCCCTGGAGGCAGCATATGTGAACTCCCGCGGCAGGGAGGAGTGAGGGAAAACGACTCTTTTAATATTGCCGTACGAGCTGATCGCAATGCCAGCTCCTGGCTACTCGAACTCTGGAGGTTACGCACGAATGGTCCGAAGCAGACAACGGTGCTGTGGCCGTCTGCCGTCGGTGGTTCGATTCCCCCAGCGGGCATAGGTGTTTGTGTTGTCCATAGTTTAGTTTACCTTAAGACGTTTGTAAGCTAGGGACTAATAACCATGCTTTTGAGTCCCATAGATTTACAAACATTTGAACATTGGTTCTATTGCGCATGCCCAAGTCTTTCCTGAAGACAACATCTGCCCTTCATTTTGGCGCATTGAAGATTAATCAATAACACATATTGTTTGATAACATGTCTTATAACTATCAATTGCATCAACTGTAAAAGCCTACAGAAGATCCTATCATGAACAATAATGAATATGATGACATCAGGTTGTGCTTACATAAATCCATGGTCGTGTCGTCAAAAAACTGGGCCAGTAAGTCAATAGAGGCTGTGATGGGAACACACGTGAAAAGGAAGACCACATCGAAGCTAACCATAATATCAGATCATTTTATATGCTAATTCAAAGAATTTTTATCGCATGAGAAACGTTTTACGTCGTGGAGCCCACAGTATACGAGTCATAGCGCGGCCGTTTAATGTAGGCCGCAGTGGTCACAGATTTACAATGCCCATGCGCGGCTGAGGTTCAAATTCTCTTCTCAACCCCCTGGAGGCAGCATATGTGAACTCCCGCGGCAGGGAGGGGTGAGGGAAAACGCCGCTTTTAATATTGCCGTACGAGCTGATCGCGACGCCATCTCCTGGCTACTCGAACTCTGGAGGTTACGCATGAATGGTCCGAAGCAGACAACGGTGCTGCGGCCGTCTGCCGTCAGGGGTTCGATTCCCCCAGCGGGCATAGGTGTTCGTGTTGTCCATAGTTTAGTTTACCTTAAGAAGTTTGTAAGCTAGGGACTAATAACCATGCTGTTGAGTCCCATAGATTTACAAACATTTGAACAATGGTTCTATTGCGCATGCCCAAGTCTTTCCTGAAGACAACATCTGCCCTTCATTTTGGCGCATTGAAGATTAACCAATAACACACATTGTTTGATAACATGTCTTATAACTATCAATTGCATCAACTGTAAAAGCCTACAGAAGATCCGATCATGAACAATAATGAATATGATGATGTCAGGGTGTGCTTACATCAATCCACGGTCGTGGCATCAAAAAACTGGGCCAGTAAGTCAATAGAGGCTGTGATGGGAACACACGTGAAAAGGAAGACCACATCGAAGCTAACCATAATATCAGATCATTTTATATGCTAATTCAAAGAATTTTTATCGCATGAGAAACGTTTTACGTCGTGGAGCCCACAGTATACGAGTCATAGCGCGGCCGTTTAATGTAGGCCGCAGTGGTCACAGATTTACAATGCGCATGCGCGGCTGAGGTTCAAATTCTCTTCTCAACCCCCTGGAGGCAGCATATGTGAACTCCCGCGGCAGGGAGGGGTGAGGGAAAACGCCTCTTTTAATATTGCCGTACGAGCTAATCGCGACGCCAGCTCCTGGCTACTCGAACTCTGGAGGTTACGCACGAATGATCCAAAGCAGACAACGGTGCTGCGGCCGTCTGCCGTCACGGCTTCGATTCCCCCAGCGGGCATAGGTGTTTGTGTTGTCCATAGTTTAGTTTACCTTAAGAAGTTTGTAAGCTAGGGACTAATAACAATGCTGTTGAGTCCCATAGATTTACAAACATTTGAACAATGGTTCTATTGTGCATGGCCAAGTCTATCCTGAAGACAACATCTGCCCTTCATTTTAGCGCATTGAAGATTAATCAATAACACACATTGTTTGATAACATGTCTTATAACTATCAATTGCATCAACTGTAAAAGCCTACAGAAGATCCAATCATGAACAATAATGAATATGATGACGTCAGGGTGTGCTTACATAAATCCACGGTCGTGGAGTCAAAAAACTGGGCCAGTAAGTCAATAGAGGCTGTGATGGGAACACACGTGAAAAGGAAGACCACATCTAAGCTAACCATAATATTAGATCATTTTATATGCTAATTCAAAGAATTTTTATCGCATGAGAAACGTTTTACGTCGGGGAGCCCACAGTATACGAGTCATAGCGCGGCCGTTTAATGTAGGCCGCAGTGGTCACAGATTTACAATGCGCATGCGCGGCTGAGGTTCAAATTCTCTTCTCAACCCCCTGGAGGCAGCATATGTGAACTCCCGCGGCAGGGAGGGGTGAGGGAAAACGCCGCTTTTAATATTGCCGTAAGAGCTGATCGCGATGCCAGCTCCTGGCTACTCGAACTCTGGAGGTTACACACGAATGGTCCGAAGCAGACAACGGTGCTGCGGCCGTCTGCCGTCGGGGGTTCGATTCCCCCAGCGGGCATAGGTGTTTGTGTTGTCCATAGTTTAGTTTACCTTAAGAAGTTTGTAAGCTAGGGACTAATAACCATGCTGTTGAGTCCCAAGATTTACAAACATGTGATCAATGGTTCTATTGCGCATGCCCAAGTCTTACCTGAAGACAACATCTTCCCTTCATTTTGGCGCATTGAAGATTAATCAATAACACATATTGTTTGATAACATGTCTTATAACTATCAATTGCATCAACTGTAAAAGCCTACAGAAGATCCGATCATGAACAATAATGAATATGATGATGTCAGGGTGTGCTTACATAAATCCACGGTCGTGGCGTCAAAAAACTGGGCCAGTAAGTCAATAGAGGCTGTGATGGGAACACACGTGAAAAGGAAGACCACATCTAAGCTAACCATAATATCAGATCATTTTATATGCTAATTCAAAGAATTTTTATCGCATGAGAAACGTTTTACGTCGTGGAGCCCACAGTATACGAGTCATAGTGCGGCCGTTTAATGTAGGGCGCAGTGGTCATAGATTTACAATGCGCATGCGCGGCTGAGGTTCAAATTCTCTTCTCAACCCCCTGGAGGCAGCATATGTGAACTCCCGCGGCAGGGAGGGGTGAGGGAAAACGCCGCTTTTAATATTGCCGTACGAGCTGATCTCGACGCCAGCTCCCGGCTACTCGTACTCTGGAGGTTACGCACGAATGGTCCGAAGCAGACAACGGTGATGCGGCCGTCTGCCGTCGGGGGTTCGATTCCCCCAGTGGGCATAGGTGTTTGTGTTGTCCATAGTTTAGTTTACCGTAAGAAGTTTGTAAGCTAGGGAATAATAACCATGCTGTTGAGTACCATAGATTTACAAACATTTGAACAATGGTTCTATTGCGCATGCCCAAGTCTTTCCTGAAGACAACATCTGCCCTTCATTTTGGCGCATTGAAGATTAATCAATAACACACATTGTTTGATAACATGTCTTATAACTATCAATTGCATCAACTGTAAAAGCCTACAGAAGATCCGATCATGAACAATAATGAATATGATGACGTCAGTGTGTGCTTACATAAATCCACGGTCGTGGCGTCAAAAAACTGGGCCAGTAAGTCAATAGAGGCTGTGATGGGAACACACGCGAAAAGGAAGACCACATCGAAGCTAACCATAATATCAGATCATTTTATATGCTAATTCAAAGAATTTTTATCGCATGAGAAACGTTTTACGTCGTGGAGCCCACAGTATACGAGTCATAGTGCGGCCGTTTAATGTAGGCCGCAGTGGTCACAGATTTACAATGCGCATGTGCGGCTGTGGTTCAAATTCTCTTCTCAACCCCCTGGAGGCAGCATATGTGAACTCCTGCGGCAGGGAAGGGTGAGGGAAAACGCCGCTTTTAATATTGCCGTACGAGCTGATCGTGACGCCAGCTCCTGTCTACTCGAACTCTGGAGGTTACGCACGGATGGTCCGAAGGAGACAACGGTGCTGCGGCCGTCTGCCGTCGGGGGTTCGATTCCCCCAGCGGGCAAAGTTGTTTGTGTCGTCCATAGTTTAGTTTACCTTAAGAAGTTTGTAAGCTAGGGACTAATAACCATGCTGTTGAGTCCCATAGATTTACAAACATTTGAACAATGGTTCTATTGCGCATGCCCAAGTCTTTCCTGAAGACAACATCTTCCCTTTATTTTGGCGCATTGAAGATTAATCAATAACACACATTGTTTGATAACATGTCTTATAACTATCAATTGCATCAACTGTAAAAGCCTACAGAAGATCCGATCATGAACAATAATGAATATGATGACGTCAGGGTGTGCTTACATAAATCCACGGTCGTGGCGTCAAAAAACTGGGCCAGTAAGTCAATAGAGGCTGTGATGGGAACACACGTGAAAAGGAAGACCACATCGAAGCTAACCATAATATCAGATCATTTTATATGCTAATTCAAAGAATTTTTATCGCATGAGAAACGTTTTACGTCGTGGAGCCCACAGTATACGAGTCATAGCGCGGCCGTTTAATGTAGGCCGCAGTGGTCACAGATTTACAATGCCCATGCGCGGCTGAGGTTCAAATTCTCTTCCCAACCCCCTGGAGGCAGCATATGTGAACTCCCGCGGCAGGGAGGGGTGAGGGAAAACGCCGCTTTTAATATTGCCGTACGAGCTGATCGCGACGCCATCTCCTGGCTACTCGAACTCTGGAGGTTACGCATGAATGGTCCGAAGCAGACAACGGTGCTGCGGCCGTCTGCCGTCAGGGGTTCGATTCCCCCAGCAGGCATAGGTGTTCGTGTTGTCCTTAGTTTAGTTTACCTTAAGAAGTTTGTAAGCTAGGGACTAATAACCATGCTGTTGAGTCCCATAGATTTACAAACATTTGAACAATGGTTCTATTGCGCATTCCCAAGTCTTTCCTGAAGACAACATCTGCCCTTCATTTTGGCGCATTGAAGATTAACCAATAACACACATTGTTTGATAACATGTCTTATAACTATCAATTGCATCAACTGTAAAAGCCTACAGAAGATCCGATCATGAACAACAATGAATATGATGATGTCAGGGTGTGCTTACATAAATCCACGGTCGTGGCGTCAAAAAACTGGGCCATTAAGTCAATAGAGGCTGTGATGGGAACACCCGTGAAAAGGAAGACCACATCTAAGCTTACCATAATATCAGATCATTTTATATGCTAATTCAAAGAATTTTTATCGCATGAGAAACGTTTTACGTCGTGGAGCCCACAGTATACGAGTCATAGCGCGGCCGTTTAATGTAGGCCGCAGTGGTCATAGATTTACAATGCGCATGCGCGGCTGAGGTTCAAATTCTCTTCTCAACCCCCTGGAGGCAGCATATGTGAACTCCCGCGGCACGGAGGGGCGAGGGAAAACGCCGCTTTTAATATTGCCGTACGAGCTGATCGTGACGCCAGCTCCTGGCTACTCGAACTCTGGAGGTTACGCACGGATGGTCCGAAGGAGACAACGGTGCTGCGGCCGTCTGCCGTTGGGGGTTCGATTCCCCCAGCGGGCAAAGTTGTTTGTGTTGTCCATAGTTTAGTTTACCTTAAGAAGTTTGTAAGCTAGGGACTAATAACCATGCTGTTGAGTCCCATAGATTTACAAACATTTGAACAATGGTTCTATTGCGCATGCCCAAGTCTTTCCTGAAGACAACATCTTCCCTTTATTTTGGCGCATTGAAGATTAATCAATAACACACATTGTTTGATGACATGTCTTATAACTATCAATTGCATCAACTGTAAAAGCCTACAGAAGATCCGATCATGAACAATAATGAATATGATGACGTCAGGGTGTGCTTACATAAATCCACGGTCGTGGCGTCAAAAAACTGGGACAGTAAGTCAATAGAGGCTGTGATGGGAACACACGTGAAAAGGAAGACCACATCGAAGCTAACCATAATATCAGATCATTTTATATGCTAATTCAAAGAATTTTTATCGCATGAGAAACGTTTTACGTCGTGGAGCCCACAGTATACGAGTCATAGCGCGGCCGTTTAATGTAGGCCGCAGTGGTCACAGATTTACAATGCGCATGCGCGGCTGAGGTTGAAATTCTCTTCTCAACCCCCTGGAGGCAGCATATGTGAACTCCCGCGGCAGGGAGGGGTGAGGGAAAACGCCGCTTTTAATATTGCCGTACGAGCTGATCGCGACGCCAGCTCCTGGCTACTCGAACTCTGGAGGTTACGCACGAATGGTCCGAAGCAGACAACGGTGCTGCGGCCGTCTGCCGTCGGGGGTTCGATTCCCCCAGCGGGCATAGGTATTTGTGTTGTCCATAGTTTAGTTTACCTTAAGAAGTTTGTAAGCTAGGGACTAATAACCATGCTGTTGAGTCCCATAGATTTACAAACATTTGAACAATGGTTCTATTGCGCATGCCCAAGTCTTTCCTGAAGACAACATCTGCCCTTCATTTTGGCGCATTGAAGATTAATCAATAACACACATTGTTTGATAACATGTCTTATAACTATCAATTGCATCAACTGTAAAAGCCTACAGAAGATCCGATCATGAACAATAATGAATATGATGACGTCAGGGTGTGCTTACATAAATCCACGGTCGTGGCGTCAAAAAACTGGGACAGTAAGTCAATAGAGGCTGTGATGGGAACACACGTGAAAAGGAAGACCACATCGAAGCTAACCATAATATCAGATCATTTTATATGCTAATTCAAAGAATTTTTATCGCATGAGAAACGTTTTACGTCGTGGAGCCCACAGTATACGAGTCATAGCGCGGCCGTTTAATGTAGGCTGCAGTGGTCACAGATTTACAATGCGCATGCGCGGCTGAGGTTGAAATTCTCTTCTCAACCCCCTGGAGGCAGCATATGTGAACTCCCGCGGCAGGGAGGGGTGAGGGAAAACGCCGCTTTTAATATTGCCGTACGAGCTGATCGCGACGCCAGCTCCTGGCTACTCGAACTCTGGAGGTTACGCACGAATGGTCCGAAGCAGACAACGGTGCTGCGGCCGTCTGCCGTCGGGGGTTCGATTCCCCCAGCGGGCATAGGTGTTTGTGTTGTCCATAGTTTAGTTTACCTTAAGAAGTTTGTAAGCTAGGGACTAATAACCATGCTGTTGAGTCCCATAGATTTACAAACATTTGAACAATGGTTCTATTGCGCATGCCCAAGTCTTTCCTGAAGACAACATCTGCCCTTCATTTTGGCGCATTGAAGATTAATCAATAACACACATTGTTTGATAACATGTCTTATAACTATCAATTGCATCAACTGTAAAAGCCTACAGAAGATCCGATCATGAACAATAATGAAGTCAGAAATCTTCACCTAGCAAGAATATCCATGTGTTTAGCGATGTAGAAGATTGCTTGCAAAATCCACTCTTGTTTTTAACAGATACAAGAACAACAATGACTGCTGTATTGTTAGTTTCCACAGATCGTTGGACGTTTTTGCGAATGTACCGCGATTCTGAGGCTAAATGACATTTGCGCTCTTCTTTGTAACAAATATATAACTGTGGGGTAGAGCAGCCTTTGCGCTTGCGTAAGGTCACTGATAGCTCTTAGCATGTGTGTTACAAGGAGTGGGCATCTTGGTGAACATGGGATACCTGAGTTGCGGACTGGTAAGCGCCGACAGTCCTCTGTTGCTCTGAGATTTAGGTATGCGTGACATGGGGAATGGGGTTATTAACTTCGTGGAACCCGTGATCACTAGCTGGGTCCTGCTAAAGGCTACCAGTCCATCGTCAGCAAATGCTCTGGGCATATGGGTCACGGGGCATGGGGGTCATGGCTTGAGCATCCAGGTTACGAGGATGGCAAAAACCTATATATATAAAGAATCTTTTAGTGCCATAGTATACTGCATGATCATGTGATGCAAGTCTGTTGAGGTAAAAAAGTATCTTTTGGGCAACCTCTGTGGATACTGCTTCACCTTGAAACACGTCCACATAACGTGTTCCATTTAATTGACTCCCCATGTTGACGAGCTTCAGACATTTATTTTGAGTGTAGCAAGATACTCCACTTGCAATATGCGGGATAACAGGCATTATATATTGATTTTGTAGTAGAGTCTATGGGACTTAACTACGGGGTCATCAGTCCTATATATTGATTTAGTTCTATCTGTATGTAAAATTGTAAGTGTCTATGTTGTACATGAGGCCCCAAATATCTATTAGTGTGTACTGTGATGTGCTTCCACTGGCCCTGGCTTCCACAGAATGAATGAAAATTTGTATGTAAGAGACTTTAGGAAGTGTTAGGTGCGCCTCGTCTGTTTTGTGTCGTTATTTCTTTCAAACTCTGGGTGTTGAATGTCTCTGGGCAAGAAGTAGGTTTGCCAACTGCTGAGCAGAACCCAGTCTTAGCCAAGATTCCTAATGTAAACTCCTTGGCTGGAGAACGGTGACGCTCTCTGGGCTCCCCTCCACTACCCCTCCTCGGTAATGGCTAGGCAGCGGTCAAGAGAGCTATTCATTCGCTTCTTGGTTCCTGGTGGGATAAGTACCTCTGGGTTTGGTTCTGCTGTGGCCTTGTGGCTCGACTTAGTTCAGGCTCCATAGTCGTTCTTATGCCTTTTCGCGAGTTTAATTCCAGGAGTAGCAGATACACTATGTGTAGTAGTGAGATTTTGCTTATTTCGCACTGGATTGGTAATTTTATGTCAGTTTTGCTGAAATCTGATTCCAAGGCTATGATGGTGTTTTGTTAGCATAGTTCTTGCACTTTATAACATTTAAATCATTTCTTCGCCTGTTTAAATATGTTCAGTGTCTTTCGCGTTCTTATCGTAGTTGAATTCTAATATTTTCGGGGACTCGCGGTGCCTATACTGTTTGTATTATGTCGACAGAACACGTGGACGATAACAGACTAAGCCTTCAGCTTCTCCATCATTCAGTGCACATGAGTGGTTAATAATTGTATAGCTAATTTGCTAATGTGTTTCCTAGTGAGTGTGGCGTGATAATTTTCCCCAAAAATGGTCCATTCAGTGTACTTGTCGGCACACATGTGCGCAGATTGGCGTGTTCCCTGTAGTGGTTATTACCATTAAATAGATCTTTCTCCTCTTTGTAGAAAGAACCGTTGCACGACGTCTATCGTGTTTTTAATCTTCATGAAATAGAATTATTTCATTTCTCTGAATTTTTGTGACTGAACTCTGCATTGTGCTGTAGCAATCTGTAACCTTGCTTATCTAATAGATATCATTCCTCTCATCAGAAAGAATGGTTACACGATATATTTCGCGATCTTATTCTCTTCGAAATTGATTTTGTTACCATTTTGCATAGTTTGTGCTGTATTGATCTAACAACTTTAACAACCTTAATCTTCTCCCTGTGCTAAACTAATGCCAGAGCGACCGTTTTTAGATATTATTTAATGAAATCTTGATTTAATGTATAGTTAGAAGTTCTAGGAAAACTAACTGTACACTGCACTTTGTGGACTTAAACCAAGTGCGTTTGTTTCTGATAGTTTATCATGAGACTAAGCCACTAGCTTGACACGTTATGGAAGCGAAGTAGTATTTCACTGTGCGCGAGTGAACCTTCGATCTGCAGTCTCCACATTGCTTGGCTGTCGTCTGCAATTCCTTGCCCCCCCCCCTCTATGAAACGTGATCGTAATTAACCTGTACTGAATTTTGCAGGTGGGCAATTTTAGGACCATGTAATAGTGGATATTTTGAATATTTTGTAAGGTGTGTTTTTTATTGTAAATTAAAAAAATGGTTTTCCGCCTTTGTTGTTCTTGTTTTGAACAATAAATTAATAAATTAATTATAATCCTTTTGTGCTAATTTAAAGTCTCCCCTCATCATTTATTATGAATTAATGTGGGGCAATTTGTTCATGTATCTTATGTCTCTGCTCCCTTCTGGAGTAGAGAATATTTTCGTTTCCGTTGCCAACATTTATTTTTGATTTAGATCCGTGACTGGGGATCATTATATAATTGTGAGCAGTTTCCTCTAAAGATTACTGGTAAAGGTAGAACTGTTTGCTAAACTTATAGAATCAGAGTTTTGCTTAAGGAAACTGTATACTTCCGCCGCTGTGTGAATATCGACGTAATGAGATTTTGTGAGTAAGCAGTCAATTGTTAATTTCACAAACACGGCTAGTTAACAGTCAAGAGCACAGCGGGCGAGTTTCAACCTCAGTTATGCAAGACATACCCAGCCAAGAAGGGCTCTTCCTATGTGGCATTTCATTTGCCCAACTGCTTGTGGGACGGACCATTTGAAGTTTCCTAACATTGATGGGATGAGTGTTCCATCTGTGAGTAATCGAAACGGAATGAGGGAGATAGTCCTCCTAATCCTCCGATTGCTTACAGTAACAAGACAGTCAGTTATTAACAATGACGTCTTTGTTGTGTGAAACGGAATATTTTTCTACATTAATAAGGGTTTAGAAGGACTGCAGAATGGTTCCTTGTTGGTTGAGGCCAACAGATCAAAGTCGGTGGATCTTCTAGTGTAATCGAAATAACTGGGTGACTATGGCATAATTGTTCACATTCCCATCTCTGCCAACTCTAGGAAAGATGCGGTCGCATGCAGCGATATTATGGACTTAGACACCACAGAACTGAAAGACGAATGGGTGTCACAAGGTATAGTGGATATGAACAAAGGATCGCCGGCCGCGGTGGCCGAGGGGACTGAGGCGCTTCAGTAACGGTCTGCACGGACACTACGGTCGGGGGTTCGAATCCCCCCTCGGGCATGGATATTTGTGCCGTCCTTAGGATTAGCTAGTTCATAAGTAGTTTGTAAGTTTAGGGACAGATGACCGCGTAGTTAAGTCCCATAAGCTCTACAAACATTTGAACATTTGATTTTGAACAAAGGATCCGAAGGAACAAGGTTATAAAAACAGCAACATTCTTTGTTTCCTTCAACATTGCTGTTTCCTTAGACTTAAAGTCGAATCCTATGCCAGGTGTTTCGGTAATACCACCGAAAGTTATGGACGTCAACCAAGCAAGCTGTGGCAAAGCAGTCCATAAATCCAGGGCTGACTGCCAGTATTGAGTATTTTATATCAAATTTTCTGGGAGCTGTCCAGTCTGACGTCAACTTTACGCACTTGTTACGGCGGACCGGAAAATACAGGAAATAAAGGTAACGAAGTGGATTCCCTACGTGAACACTAAATATTATACGAGTCAACCAAGCCTTCTGTGCCCATCACTGCCTAGGCTTCATTGGTCGAGAAAGCCATTTTTAAAGTTTTCAATGCGGACCTTGCCCGTATTCACCACCAGTACTTCTACTTGCACCTGTACATGGCAAAGTCCGACTTGCAAAACATGGTTATACAAGTGGCTCCAACTGAAGAAGCGATTGTACAGAAACCTCTGGGAAAGTATTCTCTCATAGTGCTTCCCGAAAGTAGAGTACTCGCCAAATTCTCATTTCCTCGTCTTTTAAAACGAAGGAAGTGGTCACAATATCAACGTCAGATCGAAACTCTCAATGTATTTAGGACTCGTTTGGAGAAATGTCAACATATATTAAAGGATATGCCTTTCTGTGTGTCTCCACAAGCGACACATTTTAAACACACCTGTAGTTAGAGGCTATCACCTCCACAGTAAAGACGGCCTTACTCGTGATAGGGTACAAGGTGGTATATCAGTATTAGTAAGGGACATATACCCCCTCACATGTGACCAGATTCACTACGCTACAGCCGCGGTGGAGTGGGCTTAGCTTTCTATGAGCCGCCTAGATACGGAGCGCGCGCTTCCTCGCTGTCGGAGCTTCGAGTCCTCCCTGAGACATGAGTGTTTGTGGTGTCCTTAGCGTAAGTTGCTTGAAGTAGTTTGTAAGACTAGCACGTCGAAAGTAATCTCCTAGCACACCTAACTGGAGGACTACCTCGTCCATTTCTGCACGCAGTGCACTAGGGTAGCTAACTACAGGGACGAATGGCGGAGAATGTGAAACAGTCCTCTGATGCCTTATTGCTGAACTTGGGTCAGGCTACTCATTTTTGCACTGATAAACGTTTTAATTTGCTTTATATTCCCTTTATTATAGTTATTCAGGGCTGTCGAGGCTTTCACAACGTAAGGTTGCGAGGAGAGCTGCGTGATATTAGACTTAAGATCACAACAACAACACAGAATAGCTACGGGGAGAAAAACTGGAGTGGCCCAGAGAGAAAGAGAGGGGAGGAAGAGTTGGAAGACTGAAGCGACGGAAGAAATGTACAGAGATAGATAGATGGAAGAGGAAGAGGAGGGGGAGAGGACAGAGAGAGGGGATGGGAAGTTGATGGACACAATGCAGCAGTCTCGAGGGTTCAAGCGAAAGAACACTCAAAAATTTTGAAAATTTGTGGATTATACAATATTTGATTTCTCAAGAAAACGTTTTCCTAACGTCCTTTTATTCTTCATAGCCACCGCAACAAAATCCAGAGTATTGATTTGATGGACATTTTCTCTCGGTGCGCCTTTCTTTCCAAGAATGTTTTCATTTACCTTTCCATTCATTTCATACCAGACTGAGGTTAAGCGAGATCTTGGCCGTCTTTAGTTAATTTATGCAATAGTGCAATTGAGTTTGTTATGGTCGTGGAAATTTCCATTATAGCTGACGTCATGGAACTAGGCCATCATAAAAGCTCCATGGACTGTACAGTTGTTATACGTTTAGCCCTCGCCATAGGTTAGCTCGAGATATCATATCACATCCTCAGCCAGTGAAAGTAGCCAATCATGAAAGGAAACTTTCAGTTTGTGTTAGACAATGACATGTAGAACTCCCGTCCCCAGGATTTGAGAATTTGAGGGCGTGATCGCACTTCTACATCTACATGTACATAGGTACTGTGCAAATCACATTTAAGTGCCTGCCGGATGGTTCATTAATTACCTTTCTCTATCGTTCCAGTCTCTAATAGCGCTCGGGAAGAAAGAACACCTAAATACTTCCGTTTTCGATCTGATTTCCCTTATTTTACTGGGATAGTCATGGCTCCCTAAGTAGGTGGGTGCTGTCAAAATATTTTCACATTCAGAAGTAAAAGTCGGTGATTGAAATTCGCAAACATATCTCGCCGCAACGAATAAACCAATCTTTTAATGATTTCCACGTCAAGTCGTGCAAAATTTCCGTGACGCTTCCCCCCTGTCATGTGATAAAACGAGCTGCCCTTCTACGAACCTTTTCAATGTTTTCCGTCAGTTCCATCTGCTGAGGGTCCCACACTCAGTAACAGTATTACAGGAGAGGACGCACAAGTGTGATGTAGGCAGTCTCTTTGATGGAGCTGCTGCATCTTCGAAGCGTTCTGCCAATGAAACGTAACATTTCGTTCGCCTTCCCCTCAATATTTTCTGTGTGTTCTCTCCAGTCTAAGTTGTTCGTAATTGTAACTCCTAGGTATTTGGTAGAATTTATGACCTTAAGGTTTGACAGATTTATCGTGTGATTGAAGCGGATTTCTTTTAGTGGTCATGTGTATTACTTCACACCTTTCATTATTTAGTGTTAATTGGCAATATTAGGTCCTCTAAAAATTGCAGAGTTTTGGAAATTTAGAAGTAACAATGAAATTTACTAGAACATAGAAAGAAATGAGAAAACGAACACATTTACAGATTGGAAGACAACGGACTTCAAGTACCTTTGGGAAAAGAAATCAACCACCAGCTGGATTCAACAAGACAACAAAGACCTGGTAAGGAACAACATAGGTTGAAGAGGATTAATCTCAAGGAAGATTTTAAGTAGAAGGTCTGGTAAATTGAAGGATTTGAAGAGAGTAAGGAAAAGAAAAGAGGCACTAAGTGGACTGAAGACAGGAAAATGAAGCACAGTGAAGGAATGGAAGAAAATGAAAGTACAAGTTAGGAGGAAGATTTGAAATTGTAAAATGGTCCTTAGAAGGCCCGAACGCAAGATGAAGAAGAACTATTCGGTTGGAATCTTGTAGTACCTAGTTAATGTCGCTGACCTTAGTTTGTTCGCATAATTTTTGGTGTCCTCCTTATAACATTGGTTCAGTAAATCACTGGATGAGTCCAGTACTATAGACACCCGTATTTGACCACTGCCAGCCATTCAAAACCCCGTTGTGTAATCGTGAGGACTTTCCTCTCTCAGAGCCCATCACGTAGGCCCCGCGGCATGGCGTCTCGTTCCCCTGGGGGGCGGTTTGAGAACCGCGGCAGATGAGCGTCTTCCGGCGCGTGTTTGGAGAGATGGCCCGAGTCGAGATCGCCGATAAACGCCCCCCCCCCCCCATGTCCCCACGGGGCTAGGGGCTGGGGGCGGAGGATCGCGAGTCTGCTCCCGCTAGGAGGGAGACGTATTGTCTCCAGGAGACGTGTGCCATCAAGGACAGGGGAGGGGAGTCGTCGAGGAGCTGGAGTCTCGACGAGGGGTGCCCGCGTCACCCCAGCCGCCACCGGGTAAACGGACGACCACTCCCAAGCTGCCGACGCCTCCGCTCTGGTGACGATTTTTCAGTGACGATCCATTAGCCGCGTGTCAGCGACTTCTCATCAGTGTCGCACGACTGAAGGGTCTCACTTCGTAGGCAGGGGAAGAGGGGGTCCACAAGATATGCGGTTGTCTTTTGCGGATCGATGTCTGAGTCTCCTCAAAGACGAGTCCTGTTTCTCTCTGTTCTCTCTGTTCGCGTTTTATTTATTTATTTATTCTTATTACATTGGAGGCGTATTTTGTGTCTGGCTGGATCGGCGCAAGGCACGTGCGAAACGTGCGTTGGCAAGGGGCGGCACATGAGCGGGGCGACAAAGCAGTGACGGGTCTGCTGGTGGACAAGACGAAGGAGAAGCCGAGGGGAACTTTCTGAGGACTACATTCTCTGTTTTGATTCAAATGTTCAAATGTTTGTAGAGTCTATGGGACTTAACTACGGGGTCATCAGTCCTAAACTTACAAACTACTTTTGAACTACCTACAACTAAGGACGGCACAAATATCCATGCCCGAGTGGGGATTCGAACCACCGACCGTAGTGGCCGTGCAGACCGTGACTGAAGCACCTCAGTCCCCTCGGCCACCGCGGCCGGCCTCTGTTTTGAGAGTAGCCACTATGGTCGCTAAGTATGAAAGCTAATTTTTTTCGGTTCTATGCCTTTGCTTTTACAAGAACCATTCACCCATTCAAATGTTCAAATGTTTGTATAGTCCCTAAACTTACGAACTACTTATCAACTACTTACGAACTAGGACGGCACAAATTCCATGCCCGAGGGGGGATTCGAACACCCGACCGTAGTGGCCATGCAGACCGTGACTGGAGCGCCTTAGTCCCTTCGGCCACCGCGGCCGGCATTCACCCATTGTTGCGTTCCTTACGAATCCATATATAAATGAATTGCTATTCGTTAGTCTAGCTGAAACTCGAGAACGGCTGAACTGATTTGGCTAATTTTAGTCTTCAAATATTCGTGTAATTCCAGGGAATGTTTAAACGGTAATAAAATATGGAAACGTTGTCCGGAAAAGAGGAAAATCGGGAAAAATTGAAACAGCTTTTTCCAGTGAGATATCAATACCGTTCGTCCAATTGCAATAAAATTTTTTGCATTTCATGTTAAAAGCAAGAGGAAGGTTCGAATCAAATAAAAATTTATATATGTCGCCCGGAAAGTAGGAAAATTTAGGGGAAAAAAACAGAAAGCGATTTGTTTCTATGAATAAACGACAATTGCTACATGGTAAGGCCATCACTTGAGTACGGGTTGACAGGACAAGGATTGCATGAACTAAATTTTTCGGAAAATCTACCGAAAAATTGGAAAATTTGAGAAAAACTGAAAGTGAGTTTTTCAATGTGTTTTTGATTGAATTCAGCTCTATAACATACTATTTGCACGATAGAAAGGGGTAATTCTTATTTTGTTTTGTTCATTATGGCCTTGGAAAACTTTTCAGTTAAAAAAAATAAAGACAGTTAAAAAGCAAAGTCACAAAATTCGAACCAAGTTCCTTGTTCAATGTACTCAACACTATACTCATTGTATTCAACACTAAGTTGAACACCGTTCACACGATTGCGATAAAATTTTAATCATTTGACGTTCAACGAAAGATGAACGTTCTTATGAACTAAACATTTCGGAAAGTTACCCGGAAATCTGAAAAAATAGCGAGAAACTAAAAGAGATTTTTCAATGGTATATCAATATAATTCTCTGATTGCGATAAAACTTTGCATATTTGTCTTTCAAAGCAATAGTAACTTTAAAGCTACTGTGTCTAAAGTACATATGATTTAAATTAATATGCTTTATATTAAGCGGTATGTGATACGAAGTTCACCGGGTCATCTAGTGAAAAATATAGAAGTCGTATTGGCAGTTGGCCGATGGAGTAAAGATCTATCACGCAGTTTTCTTGCTTTTCCTAATCTTCGTATAAGAGGCGCGTCACAATTTCTTGTAGCTCACGACTATAGGCGAAATACTTTCCGAGAAATATAGGGTTGGCGTTCAGAAATGATGGTCAATTGGCACAAAGTATAAGGCACAGACCAACCACGGAAAAATGTACAATGTACAGAAAGTGCGGGATATATAAGATTAAATGCACTATCTGTGATAAATATAGGACAAACTGAGCGTAAATATGATGTCCGATAGAAAGAGCATTGTAGTATCAGCAATCGTACAGCATTTGGAGCGCATGCTAAAGACAAAACCAGCAGGTTAGCACTAACGACGAACAGATCGAAGTGCTGCACAGGGCACCGAAAAGTTTCCATTTAAGTGTGGTTGAAGAGCTTGAAGTATATGCACACAAGCAATAAGACCCGGACAAATGAGCAAACAGATTTCGTGCATTAAATTTTTTTTTGAAATATTTAAAGACATTTTGTAGCCTTGCCTGAAATGGAACGCGCTGCCAAACACCAACTACGGCGCCCTCAGCACACTGGCGGCGGTGATTGGGACACGGCGAGGCGGAGGAGACCTCGGCGACGCTACTGCTGCCTAACACACGGAAGATTCATCCGAAAAAAAAAAAAAAAAAAAAAAAAAAAAAAAAAAAAAAAAAAAAAAATTGAGATATTTTTATAAATTATTACTATTTTTACTTAAAATATTTTCAATGTGTATTCAAAACCCAGTGTTATTTATATTCTAAGCCCTCTTATAGTTTGACAGCTAATGTAGCCCAATACTAATTGGTATATTATACGATGACTGCTATTTTACACTTGACTTTAGAAATAATTTTGTATGTAAGTCAATAGTCACTTATTCAGAGTAACTTTAACGAAAATGTGTCCACCAATTAGATGAATGGAAATACATTATACAACTATCACTGTAAATACAAATCTACAAACCATAAGACGCATTTTCGTCTCGAATATGTTAAAGACATTAATGATAAATATGAAGCACTGAATTAAAATTTGTGATGTGAGGGAAATCTTGGTTTGACTAGTCCGAGGCGCCTTAACCGCTAGTGATGCGGTTGTCTAGCTGTAAGACGTCTGCCTAATAAGCATGGAGGTCCGGGTTCGATTTACAGTCCTATCACAAATTTTAATTCAATGCTTCAGATTTATCATTATATAAAGCCTCAGGAGGCTACTGTAATGTAGTAACGACTCAGAACACTCTTTCATCGCGTGACAGTTTGTAACAACATAAAATTGGTATGTTTTTCATAATTTTCTTTCCATTAACGTTTTGGATTTTATATGTTGTAAAAAGTAGTTTAAAATCAATTGTAACATTTGTTAACAGATCTGAAGATGGGCAGCTGCCTAGAAACCGGCGATGTTATAGAAAATAAAAGTCATCTACACACGGATATTATTGATGTAATAGGAAAGCGATTTTAATGTCTGTACAATTACTGTAGGGTATTCACGGTGCGAGGAAGTTAGACTTTGTCTTCTTTAAGGCTGAAGACTGGAAAATGTTCTTCTATCATTAGAAAAGTTGGTACTGTGGCAAATAAGGATGCGTCGCCCCAGCTACTAGAATGTCAAGTAAAAGGATGAAAGGGCAGTGGAGACTAGGCTGTTAGCACTTACTACGAGCTAATTCATGATGACAATCGTCCAATTGTGTATTCTTTGTAATGAGGGACAGCGGAGCAGCGCGTTAATATTTACCTATTTACTTTCCATTACCTTCTTAATTTCGGCATTGTAAAGCAACAAGTTATGAAAATTGAAAATAATGTCATCCCATTTGCTTGCAATCACGAAAAATCCTCTCCTTATATAGCTTACTACAAATCATATAGTTTCTGCTACGCTCTACATCTAGAACGGCGAATTCAGATACACGTGATGAAAATTTACGAAGTTTGAGCGTCAGGCCCTCTCATAGGGATGTAATTTTCCGTACCGCTATCTTCGTCGTTGTATGAAGAGTTTAAGAATTATCGTATGAATGAGTAAGTTCAACTAAAAAGAGGGATATGATACCTATATTAGATATTCTGGACTGCAGAAATCAGGTTTCAAGAGCGAACAATCTAGAATACAGTATGTTGAAAAGACAAGCCCAGGCGGCACCAATGTGTCATTCCCTGTTCTCAGACGCACCCCCGGCCCACCCTCACACCCTGTTCATCTTCTGCCCTCCTCACCTTACTGTGCGTAACATCCCCCGTCCCCGTCCACTCCACTCTCTGCGTCTGACTGAATGTTCAAAAGCGTATCATGTACAAATTAAAACTACGTCGATCAAGCACTTTTCCAGATATGTAATAACTACTCTTCCTTGATATGCAGGGTATTCGGAAATTTCCATTACAGACTTCGAGTACTTGTCCAGGGCAATGAATACAAAGTCTCATAATTTGATAAGAAGTGCAGGTTCAGAAAGTCATCTACTGATGCTGTGAGCATATATTTACTTTTGAGACTGTGAAACACATCTATTCTTCTGCAAGTTCTTTACTTTTCATATTTCAGAAGGGCGTAATATGGACCAAAACGAGAGAAAAATGTCTAGTAAACATGGGCTTTAAATGCGTACTTAGAGCTTTGAGGAAGGTATATTCGGGTGTCTATTGTTTACAAGTTAGTCTCTTTTGCTGGTCAAGTGCTCATAGCCGGCCGCGGTGGCCGAGCCTTCTGCGGCGCGTCAGTCACAGTCTGCACGGCCACTGCGGTCGGGGGTTCGAATTCCCCCTCGGGCATGGATATTTGTGCCGTTCTTAGTAGAAGGTAGTTGGTAAGTATTTGTAAGTTTAGGGACTGATGACCCCGTAGTTAAGTCCCATAAGCTATACAAACATTTGAAGTGCTCATAGTCTTCAAGTATTCCTCGTTGACAGGGCCGTATGTAGGCAGGTGCAACTTGTGCAGCTGCACAGGGCGGCAAAATACTGCCATCGTTTTTTAATGTTATTTTAATTTTAATTGAACCGTCATTATTCAGCGTTTCAATTATAGCAATAAAACTTAAAACTCAGGTTTTTGTGTTGACAGCGGTGCCGTATCCATAAAAGTTTTTATTTTTATTTTTTCGTTTGAATCCAAAATACCAGGGGGGTTAAAATAAATTACAGCATAGGGGTGTCGCATATCCTAAATACGGCCCTGATTGTAGAGTCAATGTTTTCTCTATCTCTTTCTCTCTCTCTCTCTCTCTCTCTCTCTCTCTGTCTCTCTCTCTCTCTCTCTCTCTCTCTCTCTCTATTTTTTTTTTCTTTTTCCTTGCAGTACAAGAGATTTTTTCACATTGAAAAAGATAACGAAATAGTGTTACTGGATGACCTAAGTTTCTTATTAAAATATTTACTCACTCTCCTGCACGAATTCTCGAAATTTTTAATGCGAATTTCCGATAATTCTTTATATTTCAAAATTATTCAGCCCACGTTTATCAGAGTGTGTTGTAAAATTTGTAATAAATTGGTCAAGAACTTTTCGAGATTTTTTTTATTATTTACATATTATGCATACATATACAGGAGGAGGAAGGAGGAAAGCTTAGGGCTTAACGTCCCCTCTACAGCTTGGTCATTATAGACGGAGCTAACGCTCAGAATTTTGTTTAAGGATGAGAGAAGGAAATCGGCCATGCCCTTTGAAAGAAAGAGTCCCGGTATTTTCCTATGGTTATTTAGGGAAATCACGGAAAACCTAAATCTGGATGGCCGGAGGTGGATTTTTGAACCACCGACCTGCCGAATGCCAGTCCAGTGCGTTACCACTGCTCCATCTCGCTCGAGCCTACGTATACATATACATATTTATGCCTTGTGTATACCTGTATTTATTTAAACGTATTTATTTAAAGAAAACATGTGGCACTAGAACTGTAGTACAAAGACGGACTGATTTGAACATTACACGAGTTTTTTTTTTCCTTTCTTTCTTTGACGAGGGGGTGGCAATTTTGCAAATCGCACGGGGTGGCAGTTAGGCTTGTGCGGTCCCTGGTGCCTGAAATCCGAATGCGTATGAATTACAACAGGTTCATGAAGGCTACACTCTATTTAAAAAAAAACTTGAAAGACTAGCAATAGGATCTTCGTATTCACAGACCATGTTGATTGGTATTGGTACTGGAAGTCTGTAATGGAAATTTTCGAATACCCAGCATAAGAAGGAAGAGTAGTAACTACAAATCTGGAAAAGTGCTTGATCGACTTAGTTCTAATTACATGATACTCTCTTGAACATTCAGTCAGATGCAGAGAGAGGGGGGGGGGGGTGTTACGCACAGTGCGGCAAGAAGGACAGGAGGTGAACAGGCGAGGGATGGGGGTTGCGTCTGAGAAGAGGGGCTGACACATTGGTGCTTCCTGAGCTTGTCCTTTCAACGTACTCTATTCTAGATTGTTTGCACTGGAAATCTTGATTTGTGCAGCCCAAAATCTAATATCTAATATGGGTATCATATCCTTCTTTTTAATTGCACTTATTCATACGATATTTCTTAATTCCTCATACGACGACGAAGATATCGTTACGGAAAATTACATCCCGATGAGAGGGTCTGGCTTCGTGCGTCATTGAGGCTCAAACTTCCTAAATTTTAATCACGTGCATCTGAATTCGCCGTTCCAGATGTAGATCATAGAAGAAACTATACGATTTGCAGTAAGATGTATAAGGAGAGAATTTTTCGTGATTGCAAGCGAATGGGAATATCTTATTTTCAGTTTTCATAACTTGTTGCTTTATAATGCTGAAATTAAGAAGGTAATGGAAAGTAAATAGGTAAATATTAACGCGCTGAAGAAATTATCAGCCACCTCGCTTCAGCCCGTGTCATGCTGCCTAGGAGGTGAAGTCGCCGCCATGGACACTGTGACGGTACTGACAAGTATAAGGTGAGAATATACGGCTGTGGTATAAGAATCCAAGTTCCAAATTTCATCTGTCGTGGGTGGTATTGGCTGACAGTGCTAAACGTATCATTTCACCATGTCCGCCGACAAATCTGCTGATCTACAGGTCAAGGCCAAAGGTATGACATCCTGTGATGCCAATGAGCCACATGTTCGTGCAGAACCATGCATTGTCATTCTGAAAAATGGCGTCTGACTTGTAGCGCAAAACGTTTAAGGCTGTCATTCACACAGGGCAAATTGGTCATGTTAGACTGCCCTGGATCCTCGGAAACTTAGATTTTTATGGTTTCATCCGACAGCAGCTCACAACATTGTGCCTTGAACTGGAGGTTATATGTTTTCCGAAAGCAGTCATTCTGATAACGCTCCATCCCCACCCCCGCTCCTGACAAAAGCCGCTCTACATGGCAAGTGACTGGATTTGATTAGATTGTACTTATTCCATAGATTACGAATACGACACATAGAAATGATGTGGATCGTGTCAGGTTAATAAAATGTGTCTTTACAAATATTACATGACAGAAATTTTTTTAATTTTTTAAAATTTGTTTTCCAGATTTACTAATTTATATCTAAAAATTCATCTAATGAGTGGAAGGAGTTGCCATTCAGAAATATTTTTAATTTATTTTAAATGCTATTTGGCTATCTGTCAGACTTTTGATACTATTTGGTCAGTAACCAAGGACTTTTGTGGCAGAATAATTCACTTTCTGTGCCAAAGCTAGATTCAACCTTGAATAGTGAAGATCATTCTTTCCCCTAGTGTTGTAGTCATGTACACAGCTATTGATTTTGAATTCGGTCGGATTGGTAATAACAAATTTCATAAGTGAACATTTATACTGTGAAGATCCCTAGCTCTTTTAAATAAATGTCTGCAGGATGATCTTGGGTGCGCTCCAGCAAGCTTTTGTGCAAAGAAAACTGTTTTACTCGGTGATGAATTACCCCAGAATATGATGCCATACGAAAGCATAGAACGAAACTAGGCATAGTAAGCTAATTTACCGAGATATATATCACAAAAATTTGCAATAACCAATAATAGCGCGAGTGGCTGAACTAAAACGGTCCAGCAGATTTCAATTTTTTTTTTTTTTTTTTTTTTTTTTTCAGTTTAACGCCTCATAAATGCATACACCTAAAACTTTTGAATATTCTATCTTGGCTACAGATTTCTGATCAAAGACTATATTTTTTAATGGCATAGGTTTGTCATGTTTGGAGGCGATCTTTTAATAAATATATTGAAGATAGCTTTTTATTGTTTAAAATTGACTATCCGGTGACTGTCATCTGACAAAACAAAACAACGCAATTCAACGCTTACGTGGCGATTGCCGGAACTACAAACGATTACACTACCAAAGATGAGACAACTTCGTCCATTAGTTTGCAAGTTATGGACTTCTTATGGACTTTTAAACAAGTCCACTGAATGTGTGCTCGTGTTCCATTTTTGAGTTATTCATTAACCTAAAGTGTTTCTGAACCATTAATATTGTCTTTTAGTGTGTTAATTATTTTTATTCTGTTTATTAATGATCAATGCCCCTTGTTTATATATGTTTCCACCCGTGTCATTGAACTTGTGTATTCATGTGAAAGTAGAAGGTTGCTTTTAATATTGACTGACTGCCGCACAATGGCTTACAGTCGTCGCCTCGCGCTTTATGGCCTCGTGTATAATTAAGAACGCATGGCTTCGTTTGTCGTCTGTGCTGGCGTCTTGTGGGTGGCCAGAGAAAGGCTTACGTGGCAAGATGGCGAGGTGGCCGAGTTCTTAGTGTGGTGCCAACCTAATCTTGGACGAAAGAGGTACCAAGAGACCTCTCTGGGGGCCGATGAAGAGGGTTATCTTACTTAGGTAGAGAGGGTTGGTAGACACTATGCTCTGAAAGCGCTCTGTATTGGTTTTTAGCGCGCTCTACATCCGTTGTGTGGTGAGAAGGTTTTGGCGTGGCCTTAGAGCTTCACTCTTGCTGTGACCGTGGAAGTACTTCGTCGAATTATGCTGAGGGGATGGCATGCTGTTGGAACTTTGCTTTCTTTGTGATCAGGCAGTCTTGGTTTATCAGTGATAGTTTTCTTGAGTAATTCTTTCGCTATGCCAGTCGAAGTGTCTCTTAATTTCCAGAACTCGAGTAATTCTGTGTAAATTTAGTATTTGCGTTTCCATTCTGGTGATGATATTGTGTCAAGTTTTTCTCAAGTTAGAATACTCGTGTGTGGCCTTCAGCCTTTGTGTAAACTTAGTATGTTTTAATATCCTTGTGGTTTTCTTAACTATTGTTTTCGGTCTGTATCCATGAGTGTACTGAATATTTCTCAGATTTTCTAGTTTGATTCATGTCTTGTCTGACCGATTGCACCATATGCTTTCGTAACGGTCATTACATTGGCCTTCAGTCATGATTTTGTTAATACTAGCTTTCTTCTATATGAATTCTCGCATGTGCTTTACATTCTTATTCTAAATTAATTTCTTTTTGTAAATTCTATTTGCCATGGTCACACACCACATGGTACTTACGAATAGGATGTCGCTGCCTCCCCAAACCTGAGTTCGTTTTGTGTATAGTGATTATTAAATTTGTACTTCAAGACACACGCCATTTCGTCAAAACGCCGCCGAAGCTTCGATTGTCGCTGCTATGAACCGTTACTGCATGGGTAATGTACCGTGAGCAGTATGCGCGTGTCTGGCTTTGAATGAATGAATCTGCTTTCATCTATCCTTTGTGTGTTTGCAATTTTCCTCCCACGTTAGCTCCATATTTATAAAGGGCAGAAACAATTTTATTACAGGCAGTAACTTAATGATATAATTCACTATTGTACTAGGTGTGTGCTTAATTTGGTCTTCCCACATTTATTTGCTTGTCCATTTTATTGACTAGATGATGATTTAAAGTATTAAACCTCTGCTATATAATTTCATGCTCCCCATCCCATGTTTAATTATCTATTTATTTAGTTTTTAACATTAATTTTGTCTTCGTTAAAACGTTGGCTGCTGCCTTAAGGAGTGAGCAGTTAGATAAATTTCCATTGCGCAAGTACTGTAGTCACTCGTAAAGTAATTTGGAGTAGCAGTGAGCGTTTTAACTTTCATTTGCGGATCTAAACAGCCAGAGAGATTGCTTAAATAATTTAACAGGATACTTTCTACCTTTAAACGGCAGATACGTTTTTGGGCCCCTCTGTACATTAAAATTAAATAGAATAGCAATATAAACTTATTGTGATTCCACAGCAAGCATATTATGGTAGAACATATATATATATATATATATATAAATTCCTGTTCGTTAGTCTCGCTAAAACTCGAGAACGGCTGAACCGATTTGAATCATTTTGGTCTTGAAATATTCGTGTAAGTCCAGGTAAGGTTTAAACGGTGATAAAATATGGTGAAAGTTGTCCGGGAAAGAGGAAAATCGGGTAAAACTGAAAAAGCTTTTTCCAGAGAGCTATCAATACTGTTCGTCCAATTGCGCGATAAAATTTTGTACATTTCATGTTCAAAGCAAAGGAAGGTCAGCATTTAAAAAAAAAAAAATTAAAAAGAAAAATTAAAGTAACGAAAATTGGGAAAGTCGTCCGGAAAGTAGGAAAACGTAGGAAAAATCGAAAGCTATTTTTTCTATGAATAAAAGTCAATTGCCACATGGTTGTAAGAGCATCACTTAAGTACGGCTTGACGGAGAGAGGTTGACATGTTGGAGAGAGGTAATCCTTTTTCTTGTTTTGTACATTATTTGTCTTGGTAAAGTTTTCAGTAGAAAAAAAGGAACAGTTAAAAAGGAAAGTTGCAAAATTCGAACAAAGTGCTCTTTTCAGCATGTTTTTAAATGTACTCAACACTATGAGTTGAGAACCGTTCATCCGATTGCGATAAGATTTTGATCGTTTGACGTTCAACGAAAGACGAACGTTCTTATGAATTAAAATCACGGGAAAGTCACCCGGAAAATTTGAAAATTCGCGAGAAACTAAAAGAGCTTTTTTCAATGGGATATCAACATCATTCTCTGATTCCGATAAAATTTTGCATATTTTACGTTCAAAGCAACAGTAAAGTTGTTATGAAATAAAAATTTGGGAAGGTTTCGGGAAAATGGAAAATTCAGAAAAAAATAGAAAGAGAATTTTCTGTGGAATATCAGGACCATTTATCTGATTGCGATAAAATTTTGCACATTCGTCGTTCAAAGCGAGAGGAAGGTTTCAGTGTAGTAAAAGTTTGGTATAGTTAGCCAGAAAACAGGAAAATTTGTGGAAAACTGAAAGAGCTCTTTTCTTTGGGATATAAATATCGTTCGTACGATAGCGATAAAATTTTAGAAATTTGACGTTCAAGTGTAGATACATATTAGCAATTGCGAATTATCGCCGCGTCGACTAGTCTTTAATGATAATTGGACGGTCTTACGCCAGAGTGAATCAACTACAAAATTCACGATTTGAGATAATCGAGTTTTAAGTTCCTGACACTACTGTAAATCGGATTATTTACTTTGGGATTCAAATTGCAGTAAATTACATTCATTATACCTATTTCTCAATATTTATTACTTTTTCAAACATGACGCACAAATAATTAATTACAGATATTTTTTATTGTTGTTCATAAACAGAATTTGGGACAAATTTTTAAAGTTATTTGTTTGCTTACAGAACTGTCTTAATACTAGCCTTTTACAAGTTTAAGTAATCACATCTTCAAAATATGTTGATTTTTAAACGT
This sequence comes from Locusta migratoria, assembly GCA_026315105.1. Taxonomy (NCBI): domain Eukaryota; kingdom Metazoa; phylum Arthropoda; class Insecta; order Orthoptera; family Acrididae; genus Locusta; species Locusta migratoria. Next base: position 364,640,803 of record CM048750.1, on the reverse strand, counting down.
TTCAAACAAATAGTAATTTATTTATATGCATTGCATATTATTTCGAAGTATTCCTTAAACATGGTCTTACACTTCATCCGCATAGTGATCTTCACTAGAGTCTCCTTTGCTTCTTGGCTGCTGCTTGGTAAACTGTTATAAAATGGATGGTATATTGGAGGAATTAGACAAAATATGGATTTCAGGTCTTTTAGCTTTTGAGCACTCAATGGATTTCCTGCTGGGTGTTTCAATTTTAGAACTATGTTCTGAAGTTCAGTTACTCGGCCTCTAATTCTTTTTGTGAAACTGACCTGGTGAAATTCCATTTCCTCATTGTGAGTATATTTGAATTTACATACCGTCACTACTTGAAATATCTGATGAGGGCAAATAATCATCACTTGAACGACTTTCTACATCCACATTACTTTTATTGAGCACATCTGGCACGAAGTTAACATGTTGGGAACCCATTTTGACAAGTGGCTTAGTTCACTTTGCTCAATGAAGTGTTTGTCAAATGTTCAGGCACCAGTAGTGCCAACATTTGTGGGCTACAATGCCTGGAACAGTACGTCACTTTGGCATGTGAAAGATTCGAGTATCGATTATATCAAAGATGTTAAAAACAGAATTTCGTGAAATTTGTATTTGGTTCACTGTGGCGTAAGGCCGTCCAATTACGGCTGGTTTTAACAGAGTCAACCATTCGAATACTGGTGTTACAAAAAACTGATGCGACCACTCGAGGGTGTTTGACATTTTCGCTGTATAATGTTGCAGCCTGGCTATTAATTTTTGAGATTAACAAATTTACAGAAGGAAGAGGTTTGAAGTTAGAAGCTATGAAAGATCCCAATCACAAAATTTCCAAAAAAAATTGGAAAAATTATTAAATGCATTTAAATGAAATGGCAAGCTAATTAACAGTGGAGTGTTGTGCAGGCAGAACATTACAAAAAGAATCGACGAGCGGTTACCTTTAACAAAAGATCCATCGGTGGTTGAAATTTGGCTGTAAAGGAAATTTTAATGATATGATAACCGCCCGCCGAACAGTGGATGGCAGTTCGTCAATATCAAACTACGACTCGTGTAGCAAACCGTAAAGTAAGATAAGTGACATGATATAAATCGGATAGGAATATTACGTAAGTCAAACACATCGGACTTCTAAAAATTCACAAGAAAATCGACTGCAGATACCATGCCGGTAAATGATAATATAATGGAACAAATTTTGAAACATGAGTGGCAGGCTACACGAAATATCACCATTCAATATTAACTAAAAAAAACTATGCCATCCATTGTTGCGGTGATTGAACAAGGCTGAAAAAGACATTATGGGCGGAGGGAGGATAAGGCAAAATTATTAATAAAAATTCATAAGTGCGAATTTAAGTGAGAGGTGGGGTTTATTTATAAATTTGAGATAGGCACACAGCACATATATTTACCTGAATGTACATAACAGCGGCCACATAAAAATAATAAAGTACAGATCCCGTCTGCAAGATGCTATCGCTGCGAAGTACAAAGCAAAAGTACCTTCTGTCTTTTATATAAAAAAAAAAAATAAAAATAAAAAATTGACAGTTATGTTCTTGAATTATTACTCTGGTATTCACAAACAAAATTAGAGGCCGAGTAACTGAACTTCAGAACATAGTTCTAAAATTGAAACACCCTGCACGAAATCCATTGAGTGCTCAAAAGCTAAAAGACCTTAAATCCATATTTTGTCTAATTCCTCCAATATACCATCCATTTTATAACAGTTTACCAAGCAGCAGCCAAGAAGCAAAGGAGACTCTAGTGAAGATCACTATGTGGATGAAGTGTAAGACCACGTTTAAGGAATACTTCAAAATAATATGTAATGTATGTAAATAAATTACTATTTGTTTGAAACGTTTAAAAATCAACATATTTTGAAGATGTGATTACTTAAACTTGTAAAAGGCTAGTATTAAGACAGTTCTGTAAGCAAACAATTAACTTTAAAAAATTGTACCAAATTCTGTTTATGAACAACAATAAAAATATCTGTAATTAATTATTTGTGCTTCATGTTTGAAAAAGTAATAAATATTGAGAAATAGGTATAATGAATGTAATTTACTGCAATTTGAATCCCAAAGTAAATAATCCGATTTACAGTAGTGTCAGGAACTTAAAACTCGATTATCTCAAATCGTGAATTTTGTAGTTGATTCACTCTGGCGTAAGACCGTCCAATTATCATTAAAGACTAGTCGACGCGGCGATAATTCGCAATTGCTAATATGTATCTACACTTGAACGTCAAATTTCTAAAATTTTATCGCTATCGTACGAACGATATTTATATCCCAAAGAAAAGAGCTCTTTCAGTTTTCCACAAATTTTCCTGTTTTCTGGCTAACTATACCAAACTTTTACTACACTGAAACCTTCCTCTCGCTTTGAACGACGAATGTGCAAAATTTTATCGCAATCAGATAAATGGTCCTGATATTCCACAGAAAATTCTCTTTCTATTTTTTTCTGAATTTTCCATTTTTCCCGAAACCTTCCCAAATTTTTATTTCATAACAACTTTATCGGAATCAGACGAATGATGTTGATATACCATTGAAAAAAGCTCTTTCAGTTTCTCACGAATTTTCAAATTTTCCAGGTGACTTTCCCGATTTTTTACATGCCGAAATAATATAAAAATACAAAATGTTCTCTGATGATATCGGGGAAAGGAAACCGTGTCATTATAGCTGGACACTCCGAACTAGCAAGGGTATAACCGTGGAAATAGCAACATGACACGACCTCTTTCAGTTAAGACGAGACGGTAGGACTTAAAGCAGATTACTTCGGCTATGCCCTGCTCAGTATGTCACTGGCGGAAGTTGCGAGACGACGCCTGCTGATACCAGAGGAAGCAAAACGCCGCTCCTACACAAAGGCCGCCGCCTCTTCCGGCAGTGTCGGGGACCCGAGACGGCGCCTCTTTCGGCGCCGAAGCTCCTCTCCTCTTTAGTGGGCGAATTAGCCCCCCCTCCCCTCCCCCCCACCCTCCCCCTGCGAGTGTCGCCCATAATTCCCTGACTCCTGCCCCCGCTTCAGCACCGCGCTCTTAATGTCGCCCCTACGTCTAGCCGCGTCGCCCCCGCACCCCGCGCATCTAAATCTCCTCCCCGTTTCCCCCTCTCTTCCTTCACGCCCTCCTGCAACAACGCCGCCGCCCCTCCCACGCTCTCTCCTCTCTCTCGCTCTCTCACTCTCTCAACAATTCCTGCTCTCCGCCTCCTCGAGCGAAAACTCTTATTAATTCCGAGGCGCGCCGACGGTCACCAGCGACGCTGCCGGCCTGAGAACTGCTACCGACTACAGTCGGTGACGTCACGGGCGAGAATAATAAGATCGCTGACGACGATGCCGTACCGTTCCGGCCTGTGAGGAATTGTGCTGTTTAACGGCGACGGGTCGGAGGAGGAGGGGTGGGATTAAGCACAGATAGAGCCGCTTCCTCCCTTGGCGTAAACGGGAGTTTCAGGGAGGGGGGGGGGAAGGGTGGCTAACAGAAATTTTAGAACGGGCCGTCACTCTCGGAGAGTACTCGACATTAAGTGAATGAAGGCTGGCAAAGAGAAGTTGACAGAGCCCAGAGTGAACTCTTTGCTCTGCGATGAGGCACTGCTCCCAGACAAACTCTGAGAACGAGAAAGTGCGAAATGAACGGCAGAATAATTGTAAAAATTTTTATTACTGTCCCAATACAGGAATTTTGTACGGGGTGTACACATGGACTAGTAGAAAAAAAATTCCCTTTTTTTTACCGTATTTCTTGGGTAAACAAAAAATATTTTCTGGATGAAAACACTTTTTTCGGAGTGAAATATAATTGTTCCTCGATGAAATGCGCTTTTTCTGTTATACTTGCCTTGGAACAGTTAAACTAATCAGTTCTTTAAAAGGTTAATGTGTTATACACCGTAGAACGACGTCCTAATGTTAAAACACACAATGTCGGCGTATATCTTTTTTGATTAACTAGACACAATGTGTATAGACTTGACCGCAAATTTATTAAAAGTGATGACTGATTCCAACTCTTTTCTGATATAATACAATGTGTGAAAAGTTAAAATATTAAATCATCTCTAATGAATGTTTGTCTGTATGTCTTCTATGTATTCATAAACCATTCATTCGATTGCAATGCAACTTTGGTGAACTGTTCACCGTACGGCCACGAAGGTTCCCGACCCAAAAACAAACGAGCACGATACATAGCTCAGGAGATATGACGTCACAAATAATGAGAGGCCAACGCGAGAGAATACCCAGATTTAAGCGTCAATTATTGGAAAATGGGAGTAGTTAGGGACCAGCAACAAAATTTTCATGTAATTTAGGACGTTTATGAAGCGTTGTGTAACTAATCCTCCTCCCCCCCCATCCTACACACACACACACACACACACAAAACACAGTTTCGCGGTAGATGCCGTAAAACTGAAGCATGAGACATGACCCTGTATCAAATGAAGCTAGCATTGCAGATTTGCATGTTACTATTTATTTTTGGCAGGTATGTTGTTTATAGTTAGAAAATGTCAGCTATGAAAGTATTTTGTGATAGGTGCATGGCGGAGCATACGTTTCCTACAGACTCACGAAATTCAAAAAATGTTCAAATGTTTGTAAAGCTTATGGGACTTAACTACGGGGTCATCAGTCCCTAAACTTACAAACTACTTATGAACTACTTACGAACTAGGATGGCACAAATATCCATGCCCGAGGGGGGATTCGAACCCCCGACCGTAGTGGCCGTGCTGACCGTGACTGGAGCGCCTCAGTCACCTCGGCCACCGCGGTCGGCCTCACGAAATTTACAGTTTCATTCCGATCTGCACAAAATTTCGCACGCTTCACCTTCAAAACAAGACGAAGGTCACCGCCTACCTTAAGTTTCATACGGTGCATGGGGTAAGGTACTTTGCAACATAAAAGTGGATCCCTGAATATCTTGGTGACGCCACAATTTGAGAACGGCTCGACTGATTTTATAGATCCTCCTCTCTTTTTTTTTTTTTTTTTTTTTTTTTTTTTTTTTTTTTTTTTTTCTTTTTTTCTTTTTGGTCACAACAAGGGTTGTATGATATAAAACTGGAATATTTGAGAACAATAAAGTGCTTTTTCGAATGAGACCCTGCATTCCTATTACACAGAAATCTAAATTTTTGTTACGGCATTAATGAAATTTTGCACACTCTTCCTTAAAAACAACATAAATATCAGTGTCCGTACAAACTTTCCTTTCGGTGCATGGTGGAGGGTACTTAAGGAATATTAAACATAGTTTTTCTTCAATCTTTATGAATTTTTGCACACATGACCTGTAAACCAAGAGGAAGCGCACTCGGTACATAAGCGTTTTTATGGTACGTGACAGAGGGTACCTTGCAGAAAACTTTGCCGAGAAAGGAAAAGGTGGAAACGAACACAGATTTGGGAGAGAAAGAGGTGGATGTAGAGAGAGTGTGGAAGCGATGTGGACTACGAGAGTGTAGGGTGAATAAACACCCGGCCAACGCTGATTTTTCAGCTAGTTACCTAATGAACCAAACCAGTTTACGTGTTTGTCAATAGTTTTATCTGCCCACAGCAGTACAACCCTCCAGTCATCAAATTACAACTTATAAATGCCAATAGATGCGGTGCAACATTTGAAGAAAACCACATTGGTTGTTGCACATATATGACACATATTGTGTAAAACATTTTGTACAAACAGTACCTAAAATCAGGCATTGTTTAAAATTCAGTGACAGTGTGTTGCACATGAAACACATGGTATTTAAAATTACGTTTTTGAATTATAGTTCCATAAACTGCTGTAGATAAGTGAGGCACATGGTGGCTAATGTCATACTGAAGCACAGCTAACAAGTTACTTATCATATGCTACATAGTTGTATGATACATGTCAGGCGGCGTTAATATACAAGACGTCGTATTTTTCAGAATACACGTTACATCAAATATCTGACAGAGGCGATCATTTACATTGATATACAGTTGCACATTTTCGGTTTTTATACATTAAGTTTTTACAAAATTATAATATTGAGGGAAATTAGATTAATAACAAGATTTTTCTAAATATGTGACAAAGTATTTTACAATGATACCTAAAAAATTATACTATCATAAACATTACATATGTTTACCAATTCAACAGTATTTGTACAAAACAAAAAACTACCATTATATAAAACGTATTTATTCTAATACACATTAAAAAGTTAAATGAACAAAGAATAAATAATATGGAATCGATTCTGGAAACTGTGAGAATAATAGTTGTACATACTAATCGCTGATGAATATCAATCGATATACTCATAAATTAGAAAAAAACTATAGCCAGACAAAAAGCTTAAAAATGCAGATGCACACTTACTACAATTCATGACAATCGTCAGTAGAAACATAAAAAAGGTTTATACATAAGTTGTTAAAAGTCTACTAGATAGAAAGAAATGACTAATATGATGTCAAATACCTTCTTCGAGATTCGTAGATGATGTAATGACGTAACATTCATGGGAAGTAAGAAAGGACAATCACGTGTCAGGTGCAAACAACCGCTGAGAATACTGTATTTTACTTCTAATTCGTAAATGAAATTAGCGTATATTTCAGTTTTTTCATGATGATACAGATGTTGTAATTTATGAGAACGTCATTTTGTAGAATACGATATACGTTTATGTTGTTAGTTCGTAGCGCAATACAACAGATTCAAATATATTTTACTGTTTTCTTCCATTATATCATGATTTTTGAGTAAGTTGTTATTCATGAAACGAATAAAACAACAAAAGTATACCAACAACAGATAATTATTTACGGACTCCTGATTGGCTGTTTTCACTTCCCACATTTTCTTACGGATAATTATAATTTTTGTCATCGTTGTTGCATAATTTGTAATCTACCGATAAAGAACTAAAATACGATAAACTAACCTTGAAGATTAGTCCTTTTTAGCGTTTGTTACCCTTTAAGATATATCAAAACGTAAATGCACCTGTAAAATTTTTAATAATGGCGTAAATGAATGCTCTTCAGAACCCTAAATTTCTCTAAGTGAATGGTCCCTAAAGTATTGTTTTGAATGGATGTTAAGAACTTCGTCATTTAAGAAAATCAAAACACAATCTCACTATTATCGTTATTCATATTGCGTAAAATACAGTTTACGTTGAAAGTATAGCTTCTCCACTATAGGCAATTTTTACCTGCGAACTGCTAGAAACGTAAACAGAGGAAGCATTACTCTCATCGACAAATGGTTAACGACCTTCTCATAAATTACAACATCTGTATCATCATGAAAAAACTGAAATACACGCTAATTTCACTTACTAACATGAACGATGCAGCTAGTTTGTTATTGTTTATAAGATACGGAACAAAACCAAATAGTATGTATCACAGCCATGTAGCTGTATCCCGCACATGTTTGGTTGAACGAAATACACAGAATCGTTGTTCACTGAGCTGGTATTCAAGTGCAGCTACAAAACGTGGGCGAGGGAGGGAGGTCGCGTCACACATTTAATTAATTTTCAGGCACTTCAGATGCGATTTCAACATTGAAGCTTTAATTACGTTTTGTCCATCAGTTGTAGTAACATGTAAAAAATAAATCTAAAATTGACATTTTTGGTCAGTTTCATCAACGTCCCCTCTTAAACACTTTTCTTTCTTTCTGTTCGTCGGGTAAATCAATGCTGTGCGGTGGTCTGTTTATGGTAGGTTTAGTTTGCTCGAGGAGGCTCAGTTATCATTTATTTTTTTAATTATTATTATTATTATTATTATTATTATTATTACAGAGAGTGTTGAGCACTCTGACCGAGCGCGCTGAGCCACCGCTCCCGGAAACCACTGAGCTACCACAGCCTAACGGAAAATGCGGCTATACGGACTGTCTTAAGTCACGTCTCCCTCTATAACGGCTAGTTTAATTCTGCCTCATTGTTACATTGTGAAGGCTCTCGAATTTTGTACTAGCACATCAGCAGTGAAAGTGAAGGGAAACATCCCGACTTTACTTCAGCCAGAGGTGATACAAATATCAACAGTAATTCATTTCCCTGAGACATATACGGTGAAACCTCGATATATCGAACCTCGTTACATCGAAGACCTATCTATATCGAATATTTTCTTCCTTCCCTTCCCTTAAAAGCCCAAATCCTTGATTTTTCGAATAAAAACCCTTCATTATATAGAATCTTTTAAAGGGATAGAGAATGGCAGATTTTCCTCCGTATATCGTAGTTGGGTGAGGAAAATCTCTTTATATCTGAGTCACATCTATATATCGAAGTATTTTTTGTGCTACCTCTCTATATTGAAGTGCGTGCTAATAGGGTAGTTCCAGTACCTTTCCTCCCTGCCTCTATGAATCGCTGAGTTGTGGTTTTTTTTCTGTTCCATAGGACCCAATTGAGCAGTGAGACTCCATGGTCATGGAACAAGTCAATACATTAATTGTTACACAAGAATGGTAATAGAAAATTTTTAAGTAGTCCTTTGCACACGACAATCTTAAGACAAAGTGAAAAGAATCAATAAAGAAAAAAAAATGAATTAGCTTAATTGTTTAACTTTTCTAGGAGTTCCTCGACAGAATAAAAGGAGTGAACCATGAGGTAACTCTTCAATTTAGATTTGAAAGTGTGTGGATTAGTGCTAAGATTCTTTAGTTCTTGTGGCAGCTTATTGAATATGAATGCCGCAGAATACTGCACCCCTTTCTGCACAAGTGTTAAGGTGGTGTGATGAAAATGTAGATTCGACTTGTCTCTAGTATTCACCGAGTGAAAGCTACTAACTCGTGGGAATAAGCTGATATTATTAACAACAAACGACATTAAAGAAAAAACGTATTGTGACGCCAGAGTCAAAATTCCCAGACTACTGAAAAGGGGTCGACGACTTACACCAGATATTGCTCTAACCGCCCGTTTTCGAGCCAGAAATATCCCTTTTGCATCTGGAGAGTTACCCCAAAAAACAATGCCGTACGTCATAAGTGAGTAAAAGTAAGCGTAATAGACTACTTTTCGTGTTGAAAAATCACTTATCTCAGATATTGTTCTAATGGTAAATATAGCAGAATTTAGTTTTGGAACAAGATCCTGAACATGGGCTTTCCATGACAGCTTACTGTCTATATGAACACCTAGAAATTTGAACTGTTCAGTCTCACTTATCACATGGCCGTTATGTGTAATCAGAATGTCAGTCTGCAGTTCCCACCACTTCTGTGCACGTGTGATTTTGCCCAGTGTTTGTTTTGATTCAGTGTGAGCTGCAAGTCTCAGTCACAGGGTCTAAGCTAAAATATCTGTCAATTGTTGAAAAGCGAAAGTTAATTGATGAAGTGAGACCATGAGTTTGCGGTTTTGGCAAGCACACTGTCAACAGTAATAAAGAACGGGGACCGCGTGATAACCGCAAATGAAGGGACATATCGGAAACGACAACGAAAGGATGAGTTTACAGATGTAGAAGAGTGTTTAGTGCAGTGGTTCAGATAACAGAGGATTAATACTGAGAACACTGGTGGACGTATTTTGAAAAGGCAGATTATTTTGCAGCACCGTTGGGATACGACACGTTTCCTGCAAATAATGGGCAGCTTGGAAATTTCAGAAAAAAGACATGGCATTATTTTCAGAAATATGAATGGGAATAGCGCCACTATAAATAACAAAATTTGTGATGAGTGGAAGTTAAAATTGCAGAGTATTCTTCACATTAAGTACAGTAATAAAAAATGGAGAATTTTATCTATAACACCTCGTTATATCGAATCCTCGACATATCGAATTAATGTTGTCTTCCCCAAAGAGGTTTTCTCATTATATGAAAGATTTAGGAAACAATCTGAGTAGCTCCATTAGAATGTTCGTCGATGATGCTGTCACTTATCGGTTAGTAAAGTCACTAAAAGATCAAAAGGAACTGCAAAATGATTTAGATATCTTCAGGGTGCAAAAATGGCAGTTGACCCTTAATAATAATAAGTGTGAGGTCACCCATATGACCACTAAAATAAATTCGTTAAACTTCAGATACACAAATCAGTCAAAACTACAGGCTATAAATTCAACTAAATACCCAGGAATAACAATTACAAACAACTGAAACGGGAAAGAACACCTAGAAGAAAACTTAGAAGTTGCAACAGTTCTACTGCCTACTCCACCCTTGTGCGAGCTATTTTGGAGTACTGTTGCGCATTATGGGATCCCCACCAAGTGGGACTGCCAGACGATTTAGAGAAAGTACAGAGAAATGCAGGTACTATCGCGATATAGGGGAGAGTGTGACACGGAAATGATGCACGAATTTAGGTGGAAATCATTAAAGCAAATGCGTTATTCGTTGCGACGAGATCTATTTCCGAAATTTCTTCCGAATGTGAACATACCGTATTCGACGGCATGTAAGATGCACCGGCGTATAAGACGCAACCAACTCTTAAGATTTCCTTTTCTTTTTTTTTCTTTGTTTCTTGACAGTTTACGCTTATTAAAACGTATATTTCGTCTATCTCTGTTTACAGAGAACGTCATAAAGGCTTACGACATTGACACCTAGGTGGCTCTGCTTTCGACCACTCCGATCACACGCCAAGCCGAGTATCAGTTCGCGAACTTCACGCGACGAGTAGGGGGTTTTCATGTTAAAAATGACGCGTTTTGAGAATTTATTGTGAAGTCCAAAAATTTATGTAAGTATTTTCGTGATTTTCCATAAACTGTGAGAATGATGGATGGTTTGCGTGTGTCTATTAAATGTCGACCACTGTACGTAACAAGAGCTTTGTTTTCGCAGTAAAATTAGTAAAAGAGTTCCGTGTGAACTACTGGTTACTCCCTCCTATAAAGCCTTGTTTCCTGGGCCAAACTGAGAACAGACTCGTTTCAAATTACTTCAATAACAGAAAGTTAATATTACAGTGGTCAATATACATTGCAGTTAACACGTTATTACACAGACATTAATAAGTAAGCAACTACATTTAAAGTTATCGTAGAAAGGTGGCTGAGAAAACATTCATGGCGCAACGGAATTTACACTTAAAAATTGCATCTGAGATAGTTCTCAGCACTTGTGAAGAACAATATTAAATAAAAGAGGGAAGGTGCTCCAAAACTACAATTTATAGGCAACTTACGGATAATGCTAAACATAAACTTATTTATTCAGATAGAAAACAAGCAAAATGGGGAAACAATATCATTAACACAATAAAAATTCATCTCTTACATGGATGAATACGTACGGTGCCCAGCCTGAATTATACATGATTTAACGCTACTGGGGGAGGGGCGAAGGAGGAGTGACAAACAATACTCATTCTCTCACACACACGCTATGCCACAGCGAAACTCAAAACTCACCAAAAACAGCGTGCTGAGACGAGGCGGAAGCAGGCGCCGCTATCGTAGGCAAAATTCAGCAAGTCGGAGGTAGCACAAAACATAATATACAAACACTTTGAAGCTGGCTCTGGTCTGTCGTGCCTGTTTTGAGATGGTACGTGTGTATAGCCAAGTTAAATTACACCTGAATTGGACCGCGAGCAAACACACTAACGGCGACACACGGTTAAGTTACGAAAACGCCCCCCACTGAAGGTGAAGTGGCTAAAAATCCGATTCATTATACAAAATCACGGTCAATTCTTAAATTGCAGTCTCTCAGCAATCGATCTAGGTATTGGTCTTATATGAGAAGTGTCGTGAACTCAGGCGACCGGAAGTCGGAACTCGGACCCACGTGGTTATGAAAACCGATAAAATTGAATAAATTCAGATTTCCAAAAATAAAGATAATTAACTACGGCATGCAACCCACAGAAATGCTTAGAATTATATAAGTAAGCGAATGAAATACAGCTACACGCGATAGGGGGCGATTACAGAGACGGATGATGTCCAGTCTCACAAAAACCACAAAAGTGAAATAATTTCAAAGTTGGAAAAATAAAAATTAAGAATTACAGCATGCAATCCATAGAAAAGTTTAGCATTACATAAGGAAGCTATTGAAGGAGGTTGTACAAGGCTCACAGATAATTACTGCGTACTACCAGATGGAGAAATACAGCAAATTTAAAATAGGCGGGGAGAGAAGATCGCGAAATATTCATGGAAATCAAAAGGATACCCGAATAGTTACGTGCCTGATGGGCATGGAACAAACAATAGTGGAAGCTGAAGGCTTTGTTCTATGAACCAACCACTTGTAACACATATCACTCACGGAAGGAAACGATGAGAAGAATTTTACATGAACTGTATAAAATAAACATATCACCTATTAGAAATCGAGCCCCACAAAGCTAGAAAGTATTTACAGAGTTAATACCAAGCCTTTATCAAACTGCAACTAGAATCACACACACTGCGTTTGTCTATTGAAAATTACTGAATTGGGAAACGAGAACACATTTCCGCACACAATGGGAGAAAATATTCCAAAAAATGATTCTAAGTTCACGAATCTAACTTAAACGTGCTAGTCAATAAAACGCTACCATCTCCAGAAACAAGAGCAGACCCAATCTTACCTCACCAAACACCCCGGAAAGAATGAATCGCTGTGTGGCCACCGGGCCGCGGGAAAACGACCAGAAGCCGGAAAATCCACGAAAACCACGGTGGTGGGGACGGACAGCGAGACTCGCGCTAAAGATTGCTCGCTGACTGAACTATAGCCAAAGGGTGTAGAGACCTGTTTGGTAGTATCAGCAGCTATCGATACTGAGCCAGAGAGAACGATGCAAAGCGAGCAATCACTCTTCACATTCAGACAGCCATAGATCCTCGCACCCTCTTAAAACAACTGCACATTCTCACAGGGACAGTGGCGTAGCGGAGAAGCCGTACTTATGCCACATTAATTAATGTAATAATAAAATATTAACATAACAAAATAAGAAAAACCTAGCAATATTAACTAATATTCTAAGACACGAAATAAAAATGGTATTCCTCAAGCCTTGAAAAGAGTGGGGTTCAAAATGATAATCTAGCGATATTAAATAAATTATAACTTTACAGACACTATACAAAAGTATATGGAAGACGACACACGGTCGTCTTTCAGTATTGGTCGCCGCACTGTATGGGGCACAGCATGTTATAACCTCAAAAATACAACTTTGAGACTCAGAAGTTGTGCAAATATAACAAAAAATACTTGTGTACATATTTGCACTTGATAATTCTCAAATATCGTCAAGAGAAACATGGGCAAATACGTGAGCAGTGTTTCATTATTCAAATAATGACACCCTTACAAGATTGCTGAAAAAAGCGATAACGATGAAAGCCTCTACTTCCTATGAAGTTACGGTTACTCTTGGAACTAAAAATAGTTAAAAATTAAGAAAACCTTTACCACATAATAAAGCTCCTGACGGTTATTTTGGAGCATATTATGTACATATATCAAATAAAAACTACGAAAATGTAAGAGAAACTCAAAGCAAAATTTCCTGCTTAAGACATTATTTTCACACTTAAAACACTATTTCCCGCATTTTACACCTTTCTTTTTTAAATCTCTTGAAAGAAATCGCCGGCCGCGGTGGCCGAGGGGACTGAGGCTCTACAGTCACGGTCTGCACAGCCACTATGGTCGGGGGTTCGAATCCCCCTCGGGCATGGATATTTGTGCCGTCCTTAGAATTAGTTAGTTCACATATAGTTTGTAAGTTTAGGGACTGATAACCCAGTAGTTAAGTCCCATAAGCTATACAAACATTTGAACATTTGGAAGAAATCGAAGTTGTAGGTACCTACTTAAACTGGCAACCGGCATAAAAGGCGCATCCAGGTTTTGGACCGATTTTTTTCGGAAAAAAGTGCATCTTATACGCTGTCAAATACGGTATTTTGTTAGCACCCTTCTACGAAAGAAGACTTGATCATCAAAATGAAATAAGAGAAAGCACCCACCTACGAAGGAAGACATGATCAGCAAAATAAAATAAGAGAAATCAGATCGAAAACGGAAAGAATGTAACTGTAGAGAAACATCATAAAAGCGGTTCGATGAACCCTCTGCCATGCACTTCAATGTGACTTGCAGAGTATCTATGTAGATGTAGATATAATGTGGCAATATTGGAGAGCATTGGCAATTTGTTACTTGTTCCATAGATCATATATACGACAATTCGTAATGACGTGGAACGTGTCAGTTTATTACATGTTTTCTATACATGACCATCAATATTTTAAGGATTTTTTTACTTTTTTATTGTTTTTTATTTATTTATTTTCTGTTTTTTTTATTTTATCTAAAAATTCATCTACATTGTAGAAGGAGTTGCCATGCAGAAATTCCTTAAATTTATTTTTAAATACTAGTTGGCTATCTGTCAGACTTGATGCTACTTGGTAAGTGACCGAAGACTTTTGTGGCAGCATAATTCACTCCTTTCTGTACCAAAGTTAGATATAACCTTGAGTAGTGAATATCACCCATTATCTTAGTGTTGCAGCTATGCATACTGCTATTACTTTTGAATTGCGTCGGATTGTTAATAACTAATTTCGTGAGTGAATGTATATATTGTGAAGGTACAGTTAAGGTTCATACATCCCTAAATAAATGTCTGCAGGATGACCTTGGGTGGGATCCAGCAGTTATACTGACTACAGGTATTTGTGCAATGAATACTTGTTTACTCAATATTGAATTGCACCAGAATATGATCCCATATGAAAGCAGTGAATGAAAATAGCCATAGTAAGCTAATTTACTGAGATGTACATCACCAAATTTTGCAATGACCCTGATAGCATAAGTAGCTGAACTCAAACGTTTCAGGAGATTTCCACTATGTGTCTTCCAATTCAATCGCTCGTTAATGCAAACACCTAAAAATTTTGAATATTTTTACCTTATCTACAGATTTATGTTCAAAGTCTAAATTTAATAATGGTCTCATGCCATTTACTGTATGAAACTGTATACTGGGTTTTATCAAAGTTTAATGAGAGTCCATTTGTAGAGAACCACTTAATAACTATCTGAAAGATATCATTTAGAATTTCATCAGTTAATTCCTGTTTGTCAGGTGTGATAGATATACTTGTATCATCAGCAAAAAGTACAAGCTTATTATCTTCGTGAATGTAAAATGGCAAGTCGTTAATATATATTAAGAACAGCAAAGCACCCAAGATTGAACCTTGTGGGACCCCATAACTCCACAGTCAGACGAAATAATTGTTTCATGTGTGTCATGTGACCTGCTTATTTGCAGATGTAAACCATTTGTGCACTGTCCCACAGCTTATCTAGAAGAGTCCCATGACTTACACAACCAAAATCCTTTGAGAGATCACAAAGAATCCCCATTGGTGATGTCCGGTTATTCAAAGCATTTAATATTTCATCAGTGAAGCTATATATATAGCATTTTCAGTTGAAAAGCTTTTTTGAAAACTAAAGTGACATTGACACTGAGGCATAATTAAAGTATATGGTGGGGGAAGACGTGGTTTGCCACGGTGGAGTAGCCGAGCGGTCTAAAGCGTCTCGCTGCGGAGCGCGCGGTTGCTCGCCGTGGAGGTTCGAGTCCTCCCTGGGGCATGGGTGTGTGTGTTTGTCCTTAGGTTAGTTTACCTAGGTTTAAGTAGTTTGTAAGCTACGGACTGATGACCACGCAGTTTGGTTCGATAAATTTACAAACATTTGACCATTTTGAAGACGTGGTTGACGACAGTCCGTGTAGCCGCATTATTCTTCAGGCTGTGGTGGGACAGCAATCAGAGGGCTCGATGCTCTCTGTAAGAAAAAAACTGAGTAAAAATAAATAAATAAATAAATAAATAAATAAATGCCGACGCGGTGGTTCAGCGCGCACGGTCAGAGAACTCAATACTCTCCGTAAGAAAAAAGACTGAGCCAAAAACTTAACGAAAAACCCTGAAGACGCGCGAACAAACGACTGCAAAGAATAGACCAATCTGAATAACATAAAAAATAAATGGTTCAATTTCTGTCATATTAAGCATGAGGTCCCGCGTTCCAATACTGGCTGTAGCACAAATTTTTATTCAATGCCTCGTCTTGCGGTGAATATCTGATACAGGGAAATGAATCATAGTTGATATTCTTCCAAGAATTATTCCTGAAACAGTGCATGTTGTACATCGAATGATTACAAAAAGAGATCAGTAGCTTCAGCGGTATTGAGGTACAGGACGATGACACATGATGAAACAACCAATTTAGTACGTGGAGTAGTTTCAAGATGGCTATGCAGGCGCTACCCCAGGCATCCAATAGAGCACACAGATGTCGAATGCGGTCTTAGGATACGTAACTCCTCGCCTGCTTGACATGATGACGTAGGGATCACGAAGCGCTGGTGTCGGTTGCTTTCCGATCATAGTCCACACCTGCTCTGTTGGAAATAAGTGCATAGATTGCGCTGCCCACGAAAGTTGCCGCTCATATTTCACAATACTTTGAGTTTCACGCGCAATTTTGTGGACGAATATTACGTGTTGTCATAAAAAATCACCTTCCTGTTGCAAAAAAGAGAAAATAACTAGACAACTCGTGGAGATAACGTGTTAAAATTGCTGATGATAAACAGCCTGACCGTCAGCGTATATCAGGAAGTCAGCGATCACAGAGCCTTTACGCCGTCAATGAATATATCTTTAAATAGAAATATCAAAAATGGTTGGCTGATCTTATTGAGCAAAAACGAAAAGGATCAAGTATTTGACTGCTGAACCGCCGTGCTGCGCTGCGCGCGACCGTTCGCCATCGGAGGTTCGAGTTCTCCCCTCGGGCGTGGGTGTTTGTGTTGCCCTAAGGCTAGTTTACCTTAGTTTGTAAGCTACGGACTATTACCAAGCAGTTGAGTCCGATAGATTTACAAATACGTGAGATTTTTTTTTGCTCTAACACTGTGTTCAGCAACTGTGACCGACGTTCAAGGGTACTGTGTGGCATGGCAAGTAATATTATGAGATCAGGCCTGATTCCATGGTGGAACTTGTGCTCACCGCGGTATGTGACAAGTGGAGGAAACTCTTACGCAAACAACGAGAGTTTCACCGCAAATATAAACGTAGTCAAAAATTTTCAGACAAGCGTTCAACAACTTTGTGTAACGACTTGGCAGGAAATCCCAAAGAAATTATGATTCTACGTCAAATCGGTAAACGGGTCGAAATCAGATATACAGACACTCTGTAAGCATACACAAAAGGCAGTAATACCAGATGCCTTTTTCCAAAGCTGTTTCACAAAGGAAGAATGCACTGTAGTACCTCCTATAAACAATCGCATGAATAACAAAATATCTGATATTGAAGTAAATGTCAGAGGAATAAAAAAGTTATTGAAATAGCTCAACGCAAGAAGGGCCGCTGAACCTCATTGGATACAACTCTGTTTTACACGAAGTAAGCTAACGAACTTGCCCCATTTCTCTAAGTGTTCCTAAGGATTGGAAGAGGGCGCAGGTCGTTCCCGTCTTCAGAAAGGGTCGTCGATCACATGCGCAAAACTACAGTCCTGTATCCCTGACACCGGTACGTTGAAAAATTTTGGAAAACATTTCATTTTCGAAAATTATGTCAATTCCGGTGACTGAAAACTCCTTTGTAGGGATCATCATGGTTTCCGAAAGCAACAATGAGTGTGAAACACAAGTCGCACTATTCATCCACGACATCCAGAAGGCAGTTGATACAGGGCCCCAGGTGCACGCTGTGCTTTTTGCCTTCCGCAAATTGTTTAATACCGTTCCGCACTGACGCCTGATGATATCAGATCATCTTTGTGACTGGATGAGGCGTTTCTAGCTAACAGAACACAGAATGTCATTCTCAACTGGTAGAACTCTTAAGACGTTAAAGTGAACTCAGGCGTGACACAGGGGGAGTGTTATAGGATCGTTACGTTTCACAGTATATATAAATGAACTCATAGATAACATCGGAAGTTCAATTACTTTTTTCTTTGTGGCTGGATCTGTAGCTTATTGGGAAGTCACAACAATGAAAAAGGATAGCGAAATTCAGGAGGATCTGATGCGTATTGACGCATAGTGTAGAAAATGATAGTTGAGCCTCAACATAAACAAGTGTAATGTGCTGCTTTTAAATTGAAACAAAGATACAGATTTTACTCCACAGCGGAGTATGCATGGATATGATGCTTCCTGCAGATTATAAGTGTGTTACAGAACCGGGATTCGAACCTGGGACCTTTTCCTTTCGCGGGCATGCGCTCTAATCGACTGAGCTATCCATGGACGGCTGCGGTCCGTCCTGAGAAGTTTACTTTTGCCATTACCTCGCCTCCTACTTTCCAAACTTCACACGAGTTCTCCTGCGAACCTTGCAGGACTTCCGGGCGAAAGGATATGGTTAGAGTGCTTGCCCGCGAAAGGAAAAGTTCCCAGGTTCGATTACCGGTTCTGCCACACAATTATAATATGCCAGGAAATTTTCAGGAAGAAAGAGTCTTTATTACATAAATATGCATTAGCAGGACACACACTCAACAGTTACTGACGTGATATGAAATGGAAAGACCTTATAAAATCAGTCGTGGTTCAGGCTGATGCCAGACTGAGATTATCTGGAGGAGTCCGTCAACAAAAGAAGTGGGTTGCAAAACTCTCATTCGGTCGTGGCTTGAGCATTGTTTATTAGTGTTCGATCCGTACCAGGTAGGGTTAATAGAAGACCTCTGTAAGACCGCTGAAACTTTGCACTTGACGTTTAGAAATAACAAGTGCAGAGCAAGAAGCGCTAGGCGCTAGTCACTAGGAACGATCCAATCACAGCACGATACAGACTTCCAGTGATCACGTGACATGACGTCAACGTTCCCGCGTTGCCGGCTTTCTTCGGTTCTACCGAAAACAAAGTTGTGTATCGTGTTTATCGCGTGTTTGTTGTGTGTGCTTGTTTTGTATCCCATCCTTATCGCCACTTTTGTGTCCCAGCCTCGTCGCCGCTTTTGTGTCTCGTTTCCGTCGTAGGTGTAGGTGGCCGAGTAGAAAGACCGACACAGGAATAAAGGATGCACGCTTGTGCAGGTAGGAGGTGACCAGCCAGTGGGACAGCAGAAACTAGAAACACTAGAGCAAATTAGAACGAGATATATGTTTCTTAGAGACTTAGTAATACTTAACTTTTACATAGCTCTGTACTGCAGAATGCTGATACGTAGTTGAGCTAGAGGCCTGCCTAGTGCCTATCCGATAGCCAAGTCTTCACTGATGCCTATCTGATTCCGGTGTTAGCTGGTTCCTATCCCAGACCCAAGTGATCGATGACGTTCACTGGCGGCCACGAGCGGGATAGCAGCAGAGGGCGCTCGTGGCTGACGCCGTAAGAATGCCGCGCCGTGTGTGCATGGCGGCGCGCGGCGAAAGTAGGTGGCGCGCACTTTAGACTTGTGCGACACCACACTTTTTTCGCTGGGATTTGTTTTACTGTGAGTGGTTTAACATGACTTTCCGAGTTGAAGTAATTGGATAATGTCACCGAAAAGACGTTTGTCTAGTGACGTTTTCTGAGTAAGTTATCAATTTCGTATGAATAAAAACTTCGAAGCTTATGCTCTGAGCAGGAAGTTCATTCTCGCTTCAAGCGATCGGAAAAAAGTTTTGGTGCAGTGGTTACAAGAAAGAAATATTGCTGCAGATATGTCAATGTCAAAACTTCTTTTATCATCGCCCGTGAAACAAAATAAGCCTATTACACCCACATATGCAGCAGACAATCACAATGGAGCAGAGTCACAATGAAATAAATCTGCCCCCATTTCATTGCCGTTTTAACCCTATAAAAATGGTATGGAGTGACGTGAAGAGCCGAGGAGACTAAGGCGCTCCAGTCACGGTCTGCACGGCCACTACGGTCGGGGGTTCGTATCCCCCCTCGGGCATGGATATTTGTGCCGTCCTAGTTCGTAAGTAGTTCATATGTAGTTTGTAAGTTTAGGTACTGATGACCCCATAGTTAAGTCCCATAGACTATACAAACATTTGAACATTTGATTTTGACGTGAAGAATTACTTAAGGAACAATAAGTCTTTCACAATAACAGAGGTGGAAAAGCTGTTGCATGAAGCTGTTGCCAATATGGATGCTGCACCTTGGAAACAAAAGGGTCGAGCACGTTGGAAAAACTGATTCGTGCAGCGCAAACAATGGAAGGAATCATCAGTAATCATGAACGGTTAATGATTTGTCTTGGTGATGACGATTTTGGCAGTGACGACAACAGTGAAGATGTGGAGCTGGTTGTAATTGTACCATTGTCGCCGTAAATTGGTGAGTGAAAAGCATTCTGATTATAAAACGTAAAAAGAGAAGTTACGATCTTGGTTATCGTTTATTTCGTATCTGTCGTGATCCAGTACTTATTTTCTATATTGCTTTGCTCCGTTATTGAAAGCGTGTGCATTGTTGTGCTCTGGTCTTCATTAATACGCCGTTAATTAATTGCTGCTCAAGAACGAATTATTATATGCACTTTTATTGCTCAATAGCTTACATTTACGAGATGCAGCTGAAAACCGTTTCGTCTGCCGTGTGTATAGAGGCTAGTGTTGCAACGTCGCTAAAGCAGTGTAGCCAACTTAACTCGCCGTAACGTGAAACGTCAAGTGCAATGTTTCAGCGGCCCGGGTGTAGTAAGCGCGAAAGCACCACGGAGGTGACCACGAAACTCCAGTGGCAGGCGTTGCAATAGAGGACTGTACCGCCGTACGTCCTTCTGCCTACATTCCAGACCAAAGGTTTCACGAAGAGTCAACCAATATATTGCTTCCTCGTACGTATATCTCGCAAAGCGGCCACAAGGGTGACATCAGAGAGATTAGGGCCCACCCAGTGGCATATGGGCAGTCATATTTCTCTCGAACCATAGACGACTGGAATGGGAGGAAGTGGCAGTGGGACGCAAAATATCCCCCGCCACGCACCGTTATGTGGCGTGTAGAGTATGAATGTAGATGAAGACTTACAACATGCTGCACGCACAGAGCGCTATACTGCGCTCGCCGAAACCAGAGACGGACTGTAAACACAGCGAGGCGCGTGACCAGGGGTGGACATCTACATTTACATACATACTCCGCAATTCACCGTAAGGTGCGTGGCGGAGGGTACACTGTACCACTACTAGGCATTTCCTTTCCTATTTCACTCCCAAATGGAACGAGGGTTAAAAGAATGCCTATATGCCTCCTTATCTTGTCTTTGTGATCTTTACGCAAAGTGTAAATAGGCGGCAGCCAGATCGTATTACACTCAGCTTCAAATTCCGGCCCTCTAAATTTACTTAACAGAAATTCACGAAAGGACGTCGTCTTTCTTCCAGCGATCCCCAATTGAGTTGCCGGAGCATTTCCGTGACACTCGCGCATTGGTCGAACCTACCGGTAACAAATCTAGCTGCTCGCCTCTGAACCGCCTCTATGTCTTCCTTTAAACTGATCTGCTGCGGGTCACAAACACTTGAGCAACACTCGAGACGTGGTCGTACAAGCGTTTTATACGCGGTCTCCTTTACAGGTGAAGTACATCTTCCCAAAATTCTCCCAATAAACTGAAGTCGGCTGTCCGCCTTACTCACAACTGTCCTTACATGTTCGTTCCATTTCATATAGTTCTGCAATGTTAAGCCTAGATATTTAAACGACGCGACAGTATCAAGGAGCTCACTACTAATGCTGTGTTCGAACATTATAGGATTGTTTTTTTCTACTCATGCGCATCACCTTACATTTTTCTACATTGAGAGCTAGCTGCCATTCTTCGCACCAACTAGAAATTTTGTCTAAGTCATCCTGCATGCTATTACAGTCAGTTACAGACGACACCCTTCCATACACCACAGTAACATCAGCAAACAGCCGCAAATTACAACTTACTCTGTCCATCAGATCATTTATATAGATAGAAAATAATAGCTCAACGTCGCCGTATCCGTTTCAGGTGTAAAGCGCGCGCGCGCGCGCGCGCGGGCGTGTGTGTGTGTGTGTGTGTGTGTGTGTGTTATGACGAGTGATTTTAGAGGCTGGTTAGAAATTTCCTCTTAAAGGACCAGTTGCCGAATAGCAGCATATGTATTAAGCTTCATATTCTATCTCTTTTTCTCGTCAGTATTGCGCAAGTGTAAACTCATTATGTCATCTTACTTTTTGAAACCACGTAAGAAGCGATCAAAGAAGAAATCATTAAGTTATTAACCCTTAGCACCCCAGGTAATTTTCCTGTCACACTCTGTCCCAGGTGCGGTCTGCCAGACCGCAATTTTTAAATAATCATAAATAGTTCTTATTGTTATTTACGTGAACTAATTCAATTTATTACGCAAAAGGCTACTAATGTCTACATAAACTCTGTAAAAGGAATACATTTTAAAATTAATTTTATGAAATATATATACTCAAACGTAAAACTGCAGAAACTGGATTTTACATTACATTATTTTATTAACACTGTAAAAAGTCGAATACTATGGCCTTTAAATTTTACTTTGTGCCATATTTTTATTGTTTACTGTGCACGCAATGGTAAAAACATAAAAAACTCTCAAAAAATCAGAAAAATAAAAATTTCACTACTGCTTTGTTGGTAACTTTTTGTCTTTTCAAATGTTTTCTCTGTACTCGAAGCAAATTTTAGTAGAACACTCAAGACAGATAGGCTTCTTGCAACAAAAGCAAACATAACATGCCTTTCTCTTCTGTTTTGGGTCACAGATGGAGCATGTCCTACGTTTTTCCAATCGCTCTCTAACTACTTGTAGTCTTGTTTCTGCGACTCCTAACACACGGTGAATTGATGCACGAAGTTCACGTGGAATGTGAGAAATTTTAGAAGTACGCCAAACCGGTTTTTCGGTATAACACATCTGAAAATATCATGTCCAGTACCATCTGTGGCATAAGTGATTGATAATCTTCTCTGTTGGATTTGAAAACAGCTGAGTAAAATAGTTTTTAGTTCATCTGAATCTGTTTCATGCCAAACATTTGGTTCATTTTCAGGCCTTTCTTTGTTTATTTTTACACTAGTTCACTTGACTATAATATTCAAAATATCGTCAGTCATCAGCAGATTCCAAATAATGAGTGGATCTGGATTGTTACCTACTTTAGCAGGTGGTCGTACAGTCGGCAAACGAATGATATTATGCTGAAGCACACGAGAGTTCCTCAAAAGTGGCTTCTTGGAGAATTCTTAGCTGATGATACTGTCTCCATATGTCTGTCTTCATCATTTCGATTACTTGTTTCACTCGAGGAATCCACAGGTGGCAATACAATTTCTTCTTCGCTTTCACACTGATCTGAGTCTGAATTACGTTTACTTTGATTCTCGCAGTCACTGTCTGATTCCACATCACTTCGTAAAGGGTCATCAAACCATTTCAAAACAGTATCCTCAAAATGAGGGTCTGTAAAACGCACAGAAGAGGAAGATTTCGGTGCTGAATCCATAACGTAAAGGCCCAGGTGCGGGCTCTGAGGCCGCTGGCATAAAAGAAGATGTAATAATATTGCTCCGACTCGCGTTAACGTGGCTACTGACAGTGGAAAACAGTGCAGGTGTTGGAAGCAACGATTACGCAACGCTGTGTTATCCTACCCCACCCCTGTCCATTAACAATTGACTAACAATAAGCGCTTGCGGTCTGTGAGACCGCACCTGGGACGTTAAGAGTCAATGTGTATAAAACTGGAGCTGTTGTTTCCAGAACAATAAATAACAGATATTGTAATAAAAGCAGCTGCATCTGGGGGTGTTGTTCGTTCCTCAGTTTATCATATGGTAATTGATTACAAGGCCAGACACTCTTTGCAGTCTCCAAAAACACATCACGACAGAAGCTTGCAGAAAGTGTTGATGACTTTCACAAAAACATCATACGAACATGATCTGTTGTTTTATTGACATAGTACCTATTGTCGTAAACGAAAATGCACATTTGGGAAATTTTTAGAGATTCTATGAATTATTAAAAGATATGAATTTTGAATATCTGTGGCGTTTAATATCACTGCTATATAGCAAAACACACAACCGCTTTACACGTGTTACAGAGGTTTTAATTCCAAATTTTTTAACTTATCCCACAACAGCCGTAAAGTTTATGTTCTTTTATTTAACGACTGGTTTCGGTAGTACATTAATACCATCTTCATGTCCTATACAAATTAAGTTGCAAATCAGTGTTGTATGCATAACACCATGCTGTACCTATGGCATACAAAATATAAAGACGAATTAATGTAATGACGAAATCAGACGTTAAATAGAACATAAACTTTACGGCTGTTCGTGGAGAAGTTAATAATTTGTAATTAAAAGTCTAACAGCCGCAGTGGCTATTCCATTACTACGTGGGACCACATAGCTTGATACATGGGTAGCGACACTGAGCAAGCGACCGTTTTTGTCCACCCTTGGTCACGCGCCCTGGTCTGTTAACAATCTGTCTCTCGTTTCGGTGAATCGTTACCCCCCCCCCCCGCTCTATCCCCTCAGACAAAATCAAATGTTTGTAAATCTATCGGACCAAACTGCGTGGTCTTACAAACTACCTAAACTAAGGTAAACTAACCTAAGGACAACACACACACCCATGCCCTAGGGAGGACTCGAACCACCGACGGCGAGCAACCGCGCGCTCCGCAGCGAGGCGCCTTAGACCGCTCGGCTACTCCACCGCGTCCCCCCCCCCCAGACACACCAAATGTAATCGAAAATAGTGTGTCTAGGACAAAAGCGTTCTACAAGACAGCGTTCCCTAGGTTTATGTCATATGCACAATCTTTTGCGAACAGGAAAATACCTGCTTCTTCGCTGAAGACCATGGCCCGCCCAGCGAGCACAGAATAACATAGAGAGGCCTTGCAGTGACAGTGAAATGAAGCCGGCAGAGAGCGCGACACCCAACCAACATGGCGGCCGAGCGCCAGCCGGCCACTGCTGCCAACTCAGGGTAGTTCACTGAGTTCGCTGTTTGTTAATTCCTTTTTCATATATTTTAAGGCGTTCCTCTTTGACAATCTATTTTTGCCATAAATAATTACAAATTTCAGCTAGGGATAGCGAATCATATTATTATATAGAATAGAAGCACATTTTTCCTCTGTCTGTCCCTTTAACCTTTTATAGCTCGAGGAGTACCGAACGTATCGTCATGCGGTTTCTTTTAATTTCTTCTTTCGAATCCTGGGATAATATTAGGCTACATTTAATTTCAATACGAATATGTGAAAGAAAACTAAAATAAGAATCATAATGTAGAATCTTTTACGGTTTCTGCACTTTAGTGAACTCTGGAGCCTGAACTATAAGAGCTAGGCCAGTGTACATCGTATAAACTTGCAGAACTCACAAACAAGTACAAGAAAAGACATTTATCATTTTTCATTTCTAAAGTGCTGGCACCAGGCGGCTTCAGACTACAGATATAAAAGTTGGACATATGATGTCGCGGTCTTTTTTTTATTATTATTATTTTATTTTATTTTAATCGTCGTAAGTTCTATAATTCTATAGTATGTACTTTGGCGCAGGTCTCATAGTTTGCGCTACAAAGGTCACGAAAGTGCGTAAATGGTTAACCATTCTACGTTATTATTCTTATTTCAATTATAAAAAAAATGTTCAAATGTTTGTATAACTTATGGGACTTAACTACGTGGTCATCAGTCCCTGAACATAGAAACTACTTATGAACTTGCCAACACTAAGGACGGCACAAATATCCATGCCCTAGGGGGGATTCGAAGCCCCGACCGTAGTGGCCGTGCAACCCCGTGACTGGCGCGCGTCAGTCTCCTCGGTCACCGCTGCCGGCTTTCAATTATCTCGCATTTTCGTTTTGGCATTTAATATAGCCTACGTTGAACCCAAGATTATACCAAAGAAATTGAAGAAATCGCATCACGATACGTTCTGTAGTCCTCGAGTTAAAGTAGTTTAAAGATTACCCGTACAAAGCCGGAGCGGCTCAGCTAGATAATAATGAAATACATAAAAAGTGTTGAGTCATAATTATTGGATACTGAAAATCGTGTCCCAAATTACAAATGTTTATTAATATTGATCACAAGGTACAAGGTGAGTGGGCAACAGAACTGTGCTCGCTGGTGGACAAGATAGCTGAAATAACGAATAGAATTTGAAAAGTTCCACCGATCTGATGTATCCAAATTTGTGAGAAAACCAGGGCAGCTACAAAAAAAGTTGTCAAATAAAAAGAAAAGTTCATTTCATTATCTCCACCTTTCTTCTGACGAAAATTTCCTGACCAGAAAACAAAAAAAGTGGCAGGCGACTAGCTTTTTCAAGCCCACAATTTTTATTTCATATAAAAGTAATAATTTCAATTATTATTTTTATACAACCACAATACGTAATTTAGTTGCCTGTGTACGTGAAAAATTTGGACCACGGTGGAGCGGTCGAGCACATTAAAGCGCCGTTTTTCGATGAGCGATGCCGTTCCCCGTCGGGGGTTCGAATCTCCCCCTCGTGTATGGATGTTTATGGCGCCTTTAGTATAAGGTAGTTCATAAGTAGTTTTAGGGACTCATGACCCCGCAGTTAAGTCCCATAAGCTTAACAAATATTTGAACCTTTTTTGTAAAATTTAATAATTTTTTTCCTATCCGAAGGGTTTCGCCGTCTGAGGTTCCAGTCCCCAGTTCAGCACGGGTGTTTGTTTTTTCCATAGGTTTCTTTACCTTAGTTTAACTAGTTTGTAAGCTACGGACTAATAACCATGCTGTTGAGTCCGATAGATTTACTAACATTTGAACATTTTCTGCGGTCCACGAGGTACCACCAGGCCGGCCACAATCCGTAACACGATGCCTTAAACCACGCGGCCACTTCCGTGCAGCAAAAAATTTCCTGAAGCTGTCAGTTAGGTATATGTCTATTGCCTGTA
Source organism: Locusta migratoria (assembly GCA_026315105.1). Classification (NCBI taxonomy): domain Eukaryota; kingdom Metazoa; phylum Arthropoda; class Insecta; order Orthoptera; family Acrididae; genus Locusta; species Locusta migratoria. The sequence goes on along the minus strand of CM048750.1, from coordinate 364,613,770 downwards.
ATCGAACTTGGAGTAGCGTAAGGTTAACAGAATTGTAACATGGCTGGCTCATGGCCATAGGTATTAAGAAATTTCATAGCTAGTACATCACGTCAAAGGTGGACTGGGTGGAAAAAAGTGACATATGGTGTAACATATCGCATTCCCATGAGAAATTGCGCCAATACTACCTAGACGTATTCTGATTGGCTGTCCAACTTGTTTGTGTTAGATGCCCTCTATGATTTTTTTAGGTATAAATATTAGGTAAACGATTGTGTATAACGTGATTTTGCGTACTGAATGTGTTCACATGAGGCTTTAGTATGATATGCTTTGTTTATGTAAATATGCTCTAGTCTTAAGAAACAACTGAATGTAGATAATTTCGAAAGTGATGGTGCGCGAGACCAGCACTGGCCATTTGCAAGCAGTCCAGCACAGACGGCTCTGGCGTTAAGACCTAACATAGTCGCACTCTTAAAATAGCATGTTAGGCAGTTCAGTCTTTACATTAGTGATTAATGTAATTAGATATCAAGTGTACGAAAATCATGGACAGTGTTACATATGTCGCTCGTTGTTTCACGAAATAACAAATAAAGATTATGAAACAACTGGCATTACACATGAGCCTAGTCACCAGTTTTAAAAGTTTCACAACGCTTCAAGATAGGAGCATCGACGACCTGTGTACTGCTTCTGCGTGGGAACAACAACGGAACAGAAAGGATGCCGGTAGTTCTAGGCCCTACGTAATTAAATATTGCAACATTGGCACGTATGTGGTTGTAACACCGCCAAGGGAAAGGGTCGAAGACAGAGATAGAGAGAGAAACAAAGAGAGAGAGAGAGAGAGAGAGAGAGAGAGAACCTGCATCGACGCCAACTCACGTTTCTCTTTCATCCTTTTTCTACGACCTCGCCGTAGAATGCAATAAATCTACATCACGAATCGTATACCTGATGACGAATCATATTCGCATTCATTAGTACATTTGTGGTATTTAATTTGACAATCGTAGACGTCACAGTTTCCGATCCTTCAGACATGCACGCACTTATGAAGGACATTTGCTTGTTTCAGTCAGTAAACACTGACACTGAAATTGGTATTTCCATCACAAGTAGTGATCCACAACGTTAAAAGTTGAGGATGAACATGGTTTAAGTAAATCATGTGATAAGATAGACATGACTTACGCCTGAGTGTATTTTCTGCCTCAGCAATATCGCAACTGAATGAGAATTTACGGTTCTGACACGAGACCGGGACAGACTGCGTATATTGCATGTAAACTAGCTCTCCTAGCTGCTGCCGATGACTCGGGCAGGGTAATACGGGCGCCTGTTTGACTCAGCTGAGATGTAAAGCCGGTTTACGAGACGCCATAAGTAGAGTGTGGGGGCCTCACTCACGGGCAGAGACAGAGACAAGGCTACGGGAGTAAAAGTGAGCCTCGCGTTATTCGCCCGCCTTTTATTGCCTCGGCTGGCGGAAGATGAGCGACTCGCAGACGCCATTTTCAAAGTTATTGGCTCCTTCTGCGTCAACTGCAGGCGCCTTCTGCTCCTCGAGGTGCTGGAATATTGTCCTGGGCCGCGTCTAAGCTCCCTGACGCGGGAAGCGGCCGCTTATACCGCTGTTTACACGCGATTGTTCAGCAGTGTGAGATATTACGTGAGCTAAATCAAAAACCCTAGGAGACGTTGTTAATACTCGGAGATACAGGCTTAGATGAAGAACGGAAGAAGGGTACATTGGTATAAGACATGAAATACAATTAAAGAGCACATGTTCGGATGTTGCTTACTGAAACCCCTAGACACCTGTTGAAGGTCGAAGGCGTAGGTAAATCGACAGGGGCGGGGGCAAGCTTCGTTGCCTCCACCCCTCACAAGGCACTGACCACTGCTGGAAAAGTCCGGAAGGAAGGGAGGAAGCTTGGACTTTAACGTCACGTCGACAGCGTGGTCATTTGAGACGGAGCTGACGCTCGGAATGTTTGGGTGAGGATGTGGAAGGATATCGGCCGTGCCCTTTGCAAACTAACCATCCCGGCATTTGCCTAAAGTCATTTAAGTAATCAGGGAAAACCTAAATCTGGATGGCCGGAGGTGGATTTGAATCACCATCCTTCCGAATGTGTTACCACTGCGCCACCTCGCTCGGTGAAAAGTCTGGATCCTCATATCTTAATCTTGGACCATCTCTGTCTGAATTGAAGAGTATGGACCATGTGATAAGAGTGACAACACATATGTGCAGTAATTTTTCAAAACGCGATTAGTCTATAAATAATAATTTTTACAGGAGGAGTAGAAAACTATCATTAGACAAAGTTGTGCAGTAAATTAGGATTTGTGTGTGATAATTTACTAAGCTTCAATAAGTTAAAATAATGGAATCAGTGAGACAAATCTCACTCTTTAAATAAAAGGCAGTATTGCCAATTTAATTTTTGAAATCTATGGACTTTTCTTGTTTTGCACCAACCGGAAGGACATAATCTGTTTTGAAACAAATTTAAAAAAATAAAAAGCAAGATTCCAGTCTTTGTCTTTTATTTACACCAATAAGACACAACACAAATGAAACAGGAACAAGTGCCCTGTCCTGCTGTAGCTTGTTTAAGTGCCTGTAAATTTTCTTACTATTTCTGATTAGATGCGATACAGGGATGCTATAGGATTTGAATCTTCAATCTTTGTGTCCACGAGGAGATTCAAGTCAAATTTTGCACCTGATTTAAACGGTTAAAAATATCGTTTTGAATGAAAACAAGACCATAGCTCGATGTATCACACATTGCAGAGTAGAAATTCGCTTCAAACTAATTTTTGTCCGCGAGTGAACTTATCGCGTTTTAAAACGTCACTCCTCATATCTGTGTATATAGAGTCGATGGAAAACTGATCGTGGCAACAAAGAAAGCTTACAACGATCGCCCAGAAAGAGAACTTTCAACAATTTTGAATACAATACTCTGATGAAATAGTCATTTACACATGAGAAGTGTGTAATTTAAAACACTGCTTTTCTATATTATTATATCTGTTAATGTTCTATAGCATTAATAGCTATTACCCCAAAAACCACGGCGTTCAATTAGCCTCAACATATTGTGGACGTATAGCCAGTCTATAAAATTTAATTTTTTTTGGATTATCTGTACGGTAGCAGGGGAGAGTTGTACTTGTTTTGAGCAGTAAGCGGTGACAGTCTGTGCGAGAGGTTTGGTGATTAGAGATGTAATTTTCATTTGAGATAAATGGAAAATATAATATCATACAAACGCGGAAGATGGTCAGGAGAATGGGACATGGTCATGATAATCATTTTTAACGAAAGGCAATTTTTATTTCTGAAGAAGAGGATGAATTAATAACCTTTTCTTTTTTTTGCTGCTTCGCATAGCTTGGTAAAATCTTGGTTCCACAGAATTTCGGCACAGAAAATATTCGTAAATTAATTAATATGAAAAAACCAGCCAAATTTGCAGGGATTATACCTTATATCAGATCATCACAGAACGATTTGTCTCAGCATAAACGTGAGAGACATCGGTATGATGATGAACTGATATAAAATAGAAACTGATTACTGAAAGGGAATAATTCCCGCAAACTCGACTGATTTTTGTCATATTAACACGTTTTATCCGTTCACTGTTTTTAAAAAAGGCAAAAATGTTTTCCAAACTCATTAACTTGCAAATTACTTGTTTGAGGGGATTATTTCTTCTGATCTACAGTAGTCCATTCCTTTCTCTGATTTCGTTCTTTCGATGTCGTCGGTTAATGAATGTTGAGCGCGAATTTCAAATTCCTTTAACATTATCCGTGTGTTTTGCTTATGGAAAAAATAGAGAAGGGACATGAGATTCATATCTGATTAACAATGTATCTTCGAGTCTATTTCAAGCCATTATAATGCCGCGGTGGAGTAGCCGACCGGTCTAAAGCGTCTCGCTGCGGAGCGCGCGTTTGCTCGCCGTGGAGGTTCGAGTCCTCCCTGGGGCATGGGTGTGTGTGTTTGTCCTTAGGTTAGTTTACCTAGGTTTAAGTAGTTTGTAAGCTACGGACTGATGACCACGCAGTTTGGTCCGATAGTTTTACAAATTTTTGAACATTTTTCAAGCCATTATGATTTTATAGTTAGAAAAAAAGGTAATGTATTTTATTCACATTCCACAACGGCGATCAAGTAATTTTAATTTGCGGCAGAGCTCCTTTCCAGTCATAAATATTTTTTTGTGTGTGCCTATATCGATTGATTTGAAAATTTCATAGCATGTGGTCGAGAACTTTAAGAGAGCGATCGTTTTAAAAACTCTGATATCTCCGAAAATTCTTCACAGATTGCACTGTCATGATGTTGCCTTCGTTTTTGAATGTTGTAGTATCCATTGTATTGTTTGATATTTCGTAAAACATAGAAACCACTAATACCATTTTTAGATGTAGAGCTATGGTAAAACCGAAAATTCGATCAGTATCCAGTGTTTCCTTAGAGTAATTTTATTATTTTTCCATGTCTTACATTATAACAGCTCACAGCTGGAGACAGTATACAACCCGCATAAAAGATGATTTTTTTCAGTGCTTTGCGCCAGTAACATGCCCTTGGCCGCGATAAAACATTTAATTGTTATAACTGGCAACCTTGATTACAACTGACTATGGAAATGCCTTAGTTGACCGATCTCTGACAATAGCGTCTATTAGATTCCTATAAAACGTATAGCATTTGGCCTTCGAAACGAGTAGGCGTGTTGTAAGATTTCGTATGGTGGATACTGAAGGGTGCTCCAGAATTCACTGTTGGAGCCACAAAATTTGACAGATATATTAATTTATTATATGGAGGGAATGGAGTGATGAACACAGAAATGGGGATGACAGTGGCAGGTGGATGGTCAGGTGGCTGTGAAAGGGGAGGAGGCGGGGGAGGAGGAGGCACAGGTAATAGGGGAGAAGTCGAGGTCTTCACTGTGTTAAGAGTGTCGTAACAGCATTGGGTCAATCCCGACAACCAAACAACCCGAAAAAATGTAGTCAGCGCGACTGCCTGTTAAGCAGTAGGATTCGGGTTAGTATCCCCCACGGCACAAATTACAAATTTCGACATTCATTTAATTCAATTCCCAGTGACAGGTATTGTTGTAAATTTGTTCGTATCGTGTTGATAATCCTAATAATTATGTTATTAATATTAATTTTACTATTATCATGTCGCACACTACATTTAATGTGATATTTATATCCAGAGAAACGTGTGATGCCAAGTGTAGCAATTTACTGTGATAATTCAATTGTCTTGAACACAATTGACCTTTATTAAAGCCTTACACGTTACATTCGTCATTATCAAATGCTTTAAAAAGATGGAGGTATTAATATTCCTTCCAACATTTCGCTAAAACATAAAAAAATATGTAACAATAACTGTACACTCACCAAAACTGTTTTAAAATATTCCCCCTGAAAACAATTTGTGTCATAGTGATATACAAAAAATAGTGTTTAAAATTCATCCCAGAACATGTCTATAGAAAGGTCAAGCGCATCCTGATGTCTTCTTGAATGTCTTGTGACTATGTGAAAATCCGCAAGATGGCGATACTCTCTCTCTCTCTCTCTCTCTCTCTCTCTCTCTCTCTCTCTCTCGCTCTCTCTCTCTCTCTCTTACACACACACACACACACACAGACACACACATACACACACTCTATATATCTATATATAATTTTAAATAACAGAGTGCTGTACAAAAATGTTTTGTGTTACAATATACAATTTTACATGAGTGCTATACAAAACCTGTAATGTTACACTGTAGTGTTATATCTTTCACATGGCGGATAGAATTAAGTAAAACAATGCTGAGAAACACCGTAATCACAGTCTCAAGCTAGGTGAGGGAAAATAGATTGTTGAAGGGGTGGAAGGTGAGAGGGAGGGGGGGAGTGGAGCATACCTGCAAAGGTGTGAGGAAAGAGCAACCACAAAATACTACACAGCCTACTAAGATCACACGTCGGTGGTTCCTATAACACACGAAATTGCATTGTGCTTCTCATTTGTAACAAAGTTACAAGAATAATTGGAATTACATAAACTGATAACAGTCGGGTTATAGGGGTGGATGCAGAAGGCAGAGGGATTAAGAGTGCAGTTTATAGAGGATAAAATGAAAACATTAAATTACGCTGTTGTCTTAGTAAGTGCAGTACATTATATTAAAGTACTTATAATTTATATAAATTGATTAATATTTGTAGGAGGAGCTGGGTTAGAAAGTACTGTGTGTAGTTTCAGTTTAAGGAGTAGTGCTGTGTGGATGATGTCCTTGGTATGACATCTGACAGTAGTTAATGTCTCCTCGATTCAACTTCCATAAAAGCATAGCACATGTCAGCTCTCTATTATATATCATCAGATTTAAAAAGTTTGAGAAAGACAAACATTGATCAGAGCCATTCAATTCAATCCTCTCAAAAATATTATTTTGAGTTAAAATAGTAGTATAACATAAAAAGGTCAATAACTGGGCAGCATCTACAGTATGACACGTAAGATTACACTGTGTTTTCAGTTTTTCATACAATGATTTCACACCACATATGCAGGGATTCTCATTACTGTTACCGTTTTCAGGGGTTAGGTGTGATAAGTGGGTGCAGTGGTGGAGGAGGATGGAGCATAAAGGGATTTATGAGTGGGGGACAATTAAAGTGATTAAAGTATAAGTACTATGCTTGGCCACAGGTGCTTGTGGTACAGCAAATTACAGTGTATGAACCTCATTGTAAACTGGAAGAAACACCATAATAAATTATCTGCATTATTGGAGACATGATAACCAAGAAGAGCTGATCGTAGTATTATGTCTGACAGCGTAACAACACTGTAGATAATGGCTTCCATGAAATATTGTTACTCAGTGGTTCAGAACTAACAATTTTCTTTACAAATGTATTATCTCTTTTTTTTATTGAAGTATTGCAGTGTTCATAAAGAAACATATTATCACTGATTTCGAAAGATGGCGTGGAGAGGTAAGGGAGAGGTAGTTCATGGACATGAAACTATACAGGCTATAAAATAAAGTTTGGTGGCACTCTGACTTAGTTATGCAGTTTTTGTAGAGCACTCAGTTACTTAAAATTGTATAAAATGTTGGAAACATTGTTCTCCACGTAGTCACTGGACCTTCAAGCAGACGTCAGAATGCACTTGACGTTTCTACAGAGATGTTCTGAGGTGAATTTTAAACATTGTTTTATACATGACATATGTCTACGACACAAATTGTTTTAAGGGGGAATTTTTTAAGGCAGCTTCGATGAGTTCACGTTTATTGTTCCTTGTTGTTTATGTGTTAACAAAATGTTGGATGGAATATTTACTCCACCGCGGTGGACTAGCCGAGCAGTCTAAAGCACCTCGCTGCGGAGCGCGCGGTTGCTCGCCGTGGAGGCTCGAGTCCTCCCTGGGGCATGGGTGTGTGTTGTCCTTAGGTTAGTTTACCTAGGTTTAAGTAGTTTGTAAGCTACGGAGTGATGACCACGCAGTTTGGTCCGATAGATTTACAAACATTTGAACATTTGGAATATTAATTTCCTTTTATAGCCCCTCATAACAACGTATGTCGAAACGCGTAAGGCTTTAATAACGTTAAATTATTTCCCAGTGGCCACCACTTCTCCCAAAAGTCTCATGCAGACAGCAAGTTTTATTCTGATAATTATATACTGCCAGTATGCCCTATACGATTTTGAAACGAATTTGGAATCAATACCAAGTGCGAATGCACAAGCCACTTGCTGATGGAAATTATAGAGTTCATGTAACTTCTACACTGATGAAGAGCCTTCAGTGACTTGAATAACTCCTAATAGTAGGTGGTTGCATACTTATATCTAAAGAAATCGCCCATTTTACACTACCATCGCAGTCCGTAATCGAAGATCGACGTTTTGATATAGTTTATTTTCAACGTCCTGTCAAAGTTCTCTAAGAAGTAGCAGTAGCCTGCATCACGTTTTACACTGGCCGCCTCTGTTAGCCCAGCACACACAAGGTCCCCCAGGTGCAGTACCTAATTTCATGCCACGTGGCTCCATTACCATACACAGAGTGCCGTTATGTATTTTTTTTTTTTTTTTTTTTTTTTTTTTTTTTTTTTTTTACTGCACTGTTACGAAGCGTATCGTTAGTGTTTACATAATGCAGATAACTCCCAGCTCTCTGCTTACACGTTGCGCGGTAATCTGTTTCTGCGATGATTGTATAAACTGCATTTATATCAGCTTTTCGGATGGCGTATTACGATAAACGTTCTTAAACTACAAATAAGAAACTCTGTTTCATCTGCTCGAGACTTGATACCCTACAAAAACGTGTGTGTGCTAACCGTCTATCTCGCATGTCACAAATTAAATAGAAAAGATAGATAATAGAATCCTGGCCATTAAAATTGCTACACCTCGAAGATAACGTGCGACAGACGCGAAATTTAACCGACAAGAAGAAGATGCAGTGATATACAAATTATTAGTTTTTCAGAGTATTCACGCAAAGTTGGCGTCGGTGGGGACACTTACAACGTGCTGGCCTGAGGAAAGTTTCCAACCGATTTTTCATACACAAACAGCAGTTGATCGGCGTTGCCTGTTGAAATATTGTTGTAAGGATATAATAGACTAGTGGACATTAAAATTGCGACACCAAGAAGAAATGCAGATGATAAACGGGTATTCATTGGACAAATATATTAAACTGGAACTAACATGTGATTACATTTTCACGCAATTTGGGTGCATAAGTCCTGAGTACCCACAACAAGACATCTGGCCGTAATAACGGCCTTGATACGCCTGGGCATTGAGCTTGGATGGCGTGTCAGGTACAGATGCCCATGCAGCTTCAACACGATACCCCAGTTCATCAAGAGTAGTGAGTGGCATATTCTAACGAACCAGTTGCACGGCCACCATTGATCAGACGTTTTCAGTTGGTGAGAGATCTGGAGAATGTGCTGGCCAGGGCAGCAGTCGAACGTTTTCCGTGTCCAGAAAGGCTCGTACAGGACCTGCAACTTGCGGTCGTGCATTATGCTGCTGAAATGTAGGGCTTCGCAGGGATCGAATGATGGGTAGAGCCACAGGTCGCAACACATCTGAAATGTAATGGCCACTGTTCAAAGTGCCGTCGATGCAAACAAGAGGTGACCGAGACGTGTAACCAATGACACCCCATACCTTCTCGCTGGGTGATAACTCAGTATGGCGATGACGAATACACGATTCCAATGTGCGTTCACCGCTATGTCGCCAAACACGGATGCTACGAAAAACTGGCGTTTTGCCTTTCGTACATTCAGGTTCGTCGTTGCGTACAGAATCGCAGGCGCTCCTGTCTGTGATGCAGCGTCAAGGGTAACCACAGCCATGGTCTCCGAGCTGATAGTCCTTGGTACTGCAAACGTCGTCAAACTGTTCATGCAGATGATTGTTGTCTTGCAAATGTTCCCATCTGTTGACTCAGGGATCGAGATGTGGATGCACGATCCGTTACAGCCATGCGAATAAGATGCCTGTCATTTCCACTGCTAGTTATACGAGGCCGCTGGGATCCACCACGGCGTTCCGTATTGCCCTCCTGAACCCACCGATTCCATATTCTAGTAACAGCCATCGGAATGCAGCAAGTCGCGATACGATAAAGCGCAATCGCCATAGGCTACAAACCGACCTTTATCAAAGTCGGAAACGGTACGCAATTCATCTTCTTACATGAGGCATCACCAGCCATCGCTGGTCAACTGTTGTTTTTGTATGAGAAATCGGTTTGAAACTTTCCTCGTGTCAGCAAGTTGCAGGTGTCGCCAACGGCACCAACTTGTGTGAATTCTCTGGAAAGCTAATCATTTGCATATCACAGCATCTTCTTCCTGTCGGTTACATTTCGCGTCTGTAGCACATCATCGTGGTGTAACAATTTTAATGGCCAGGAGTGTATCACGAAATGTGAGGTTGAAGATGCGCAGATTAGTGAATTCAGAGCGGCTACCTGCTGGTGGCTGCTATCTCTCAGTTTTCCGCGCTCGCGCAGGCAGGCAGGAAGGAAAGTCGTAAATACGCCGCGCCGCGCCGCGCCGTGCCACCTCGTCCACGCTGATACGCGCCTGGGTGCGAGTCCCGGGAGGTACGCGCTGACAAACGCACACCGCTTCCGCCGCCAGCATTGTCTGCGCAGAAAGAGCGCGGTAACTCTGCAGCAACTGAGCCGCAGGTTACTGCCTCTGGGAGTGACGCGAAGTGCGAAACTGAGGCTCCTAACTGTCAAGTATCTCAATGAATCAACAGAATGACCTACTCACCTAAGGAGAACATGGATTTGGAAAATATCGCTCGTGTGAAACATAATCCAGATTTAGAATTACAAACAGAGGCCAGAATGAAGCGACGCCTTCCTGTTCGTTAACTCTACGATGATTACGAGTTCTAACAACAAATGGCATGTTACAAGAGTAATACGATTTACCCATATCCTTATTATACACTTAAAACACTTGAAATGTCCGATAAGCAATCACATCTCTATTATTAAAACTCTCAAGTCCACCTTGCGCCTTTAAAGTATCACCGTTACCACGAACAATTGCAACTGTAATACAACCATTACCATGGCTCGGAGCATTGTCAGCTCTAGTAACAGTAAACTGGAGAACAACACCGCAAAACACACTAGGTCCTTGCAGAAACACCTGTGCCCCTACATTATTAGTCGTATTCTTAATGTCTATATTATCAATAGCCTTAAACACTGTAGGACGAGAACTCCTCATCCTCCGCCTACGAACCATAATGAACGTCTATCCGATCCAGAAAGACCGCGAGAAAGCTCCTAACGGCCCTTTTAAACCTAGCGCGCCACGCCCTATTACGTCATCCAACGGCTGGCGCGCATGACCTTCAACGGGACTTAAACTCTGAACGGAGCGCGGCGCAGAACTGTTATCCCGTACGCGTCATTGAAATAAAGAAGTATTTTTAGTTACAATAACTCGTGATGTACAGTTTTATTTTAAGATAAGGACACACAGCAAAAAAGAAACCTATTGGGTCACGGGCAGTGACCCATCCCAAGTCATCCCAGTAACTGATAACTGATTCATCAACAACAAATGGAGAAATCGTGGGGGGGTACCAGCAATGGGGGGAGTCACGACTCCCCTAATCATGTGTAACTATCTTTGATAAGCGGATTGCGTCAGCCGCCCGCCGCCGCTATATAAGTGCGCCGGGCCGTACGCGTGCTACTAGAGCTGAAGTAGATAATGACGGAGTATTGAAGCAACTTAAATCACTTAACAAGAACAGGTCTTCTGGTCAGGACTGTATACCCATTAGGTTCCTATCTGATTATGATGGAGCGAGAGCCCCTTACTTAACAGCCATATACAGCCGCTCTCTCAAAGAAGGATATGTACCAAAAGATTGGAAACTTTCACAAGTCAAACCTATATTAAAGAAAGGCAGTAGTAGTAATCCACTAAACTACAGGCCTATTTCATCGACGGCAATTTGCAATAGGGTTTTGCAACATACCTTGTTTTCAAATATTATGAATTATCTCGAACAGAATGATCTATTGCCCAAAGGTCAACATGGATTTAGAAAATATCGTTTGTGTGAAACACAGCTATTTCCTTACTCACACGAAGTGATTGCTGTCGACAAGGGATCTCGAATTGATTCCTTCTTTCTTTATTTCCAGAAAGTATTAGACACCACACCTCATAAACGGCTTTTAAGCAAATTTTGTGGTTATGGTATATCACCCCAAATTTGCTACTGGAAGGGGATTTGCTGTCAAAGAGGACACAGTTTGTACTAATCGATAGTAAGGCATCGAATAAAACAGAGGTGAAATCGGACGTTCCACTGGGTAATGTTATTGGGTGTCTGCTGTTCCTTATCTTCATAAACGATTTGGGAGAAAATCTGAGCAGCTCCTTCAGGTTGTTTTGCAGATGACGCCGTGATTTACCTTCTAGTAAAGTTATCTGAGCATCCAAACCAACTACAGAACGAATAACATATCAGCATGGTGTAAAATTGGCGATTGACTCTGAATAATGAGAAGTCTGAAGACGTCACATAAAAACGAAAAGAAATCCGTTAAACTTTATTTACAAGATGAATCAACCAAATGTGAAGACCCTAAACTTCACCAATTACCTAGGAATTACTATAACATCCGACTTAAACTGGAAACAACACGTATATCATGTCGTGGGAAAGGCGAACATGAGAGTGCATTTCATTGGCAGAACCTTTAAAAGATGTAACAGAACTACTAAAGAGACTGTGAACACTACGCTTGTCCGAACTCATTTGGAGTATTGCTGCCCAAGTGAATTTGACGGAAGCCATCGAAAAAGTCCAAAGAAGGGTCGCCGGTTTTGTATTATCATGATACAGTGGAGACACCGTCATGAAAATGATACAGAATCTGGGATGGGAATCACTACAACAACGGCGTTTATCGCTGCGTCGTGGTCTACTTATGAAACACCAATCGCCAACATTTTCCTCGGAATGAGAAAATATATTTTTGACTCCCACCTACATAAGTAGAAATGATCATCAGAAATACGAGAAATCAGAGTTCGAACGAAGAGATTCAGATGTTCGTTCTGCTCGCGCTATTTCCCAGAACGGAATGGTTGTTGAATAGTATAAAGGTAGTATATAGTATGAACCCTCTGCAGGCACTCAAATATAATTTGCAGAGTATCCCAAGGAGATGTAGAAGTACTAGATGTAGAACCTACCACATCACTCAACTGAATAGGCCGTTGATTCCTTCAAAAGTCATTTGGCCCTCTTTAGGTTACGGTAGTAACAATGAAAGTGGGCCTTTGCGAACGCCTTTTGACAGCTCGAAATTTAAATAAAAATAACGGCTTCACCGTTCATCGGACACAAAAATTGAATAAACGTGAAACTTCCTGGCAGATTAAAATTGTGTGCCGGAAACGGGACTCGAACCTGGGACCTTTGCCTTTCGCGGGCAAGCGCTCTACCACTGAGCTACACACAATTTTAATCTGCCAGGAAGTTTCATAACAGCGCACACTCCGCTGCAGAGTGAAAGTTTCATTTTTGAATAAAAGTGTTTGTAAAAGAGAAAATTCTCTACAACTTTCCTGTCTTATACTTTTTTCTCATCTCGAATCGTTTTAGAGAAATTTACAAAAGTAAAGTGTTGCCACTTCATCCGGTCGGTACCATATTTTACAGACGTTATTGATGGCTTCCAGCGACCAGAACCTCCATTTTTTTTTAAATTATTTCGAACTAAAAATAGGCCACTAACACTAAAAAAGGATCGTTTGTGATGACCTTTTGACAACAGAACATTTGACTGAAAATAATGCCTTAATCGTTCATCTGAGACGAAAATTGAAGAAACTTACTTCTAGACGATTCTCAACAACTTTGCTCTATGATGTTATTTCCGTAACTCGCATCGTTTCAAAGATATTTGCAAAAATAACGGAGAATTGGCACTCTCACTTGATTTCACGTAAACCAGCACAGGCAAAGAAAGTAAACTTGAGAAAGAGAACAAAGAACCACGCCAAAACAGGCGATGATATTTTAACAGAAAAGATAAGCAAAATATGGGAGAGATATTAAAATAAAAGAGGTAAAAAGGTGGAAGTTCATAAACGTGTATGTTTGTCAAAGCTAAACTGATATATCTTATAATTTTGGCTGCTTGTTAAAATACGTTCCAAAGGAATATTAGGTATTGAGTTTATAGATATTATAGCAGTAGGAGAGTCGTAACTGTATCGTCTGATAGGCTGGATCATACGTGGTCACTAACTTACCCTGTTGAAATAGTTTGACTAATACATGCATAAGAATTGCCAAATGCGAAATTAAGAAGGTCTGGATTAAGTTTCTTAACATTTAGTATTTAGAGTATACAATATTTGTTAAATACCAATAGAAAGTCCACTATATAAATGAGAAATATCTGATAGATAAACAAAGCTTGCCTTCGGCATGAATTTTAACCATCAAGAGAAAGGCAAGTAACATTTAAAGTTTAAGAAAAGGCTGTACTTTAAGTACATCAAATAACTTCACAAGGAGAGATAAGAACTAACTTAGCATAACGTGGTCAATGGGCAGACATTATCAGGTACAGGAATAATGAATTCAAAGAGAAAGACAATTAAAATGAAGAACTAGCACGAATGAACAACAGACAATAAACAGGATATCAAGGGGCCATTTCTTAAATAACTTGCTTGAACGGTAAGATTCAAATAATTAAATATTAATAAGAAAAAATTAACAATTTCAATTTTTAATTTTTTTTAAAGCGAGAAAGATTGCAGATAAAAGACTGAAGGACGCAGTAAAAAAGGCAACAACGGCAGTTTACAATTCAAATTATACATTCGGCAACTATCCATAGAAGAGAAGCCATAGCAGTAGCACCTCACACTTTAAGAAAATACCCAAGTAGGTGCTGCACAAACAGGGCTCACAGACCCACGGCCCCGCAATCAAGTTAACAGTTTAGCTGAGCAATGACTATATAGCACAAATGGCAAGGTTTAGTCACAGTCCAACTGCAACAAGTAGAATGACAACACAGTACAAAACAGTGGACATCAGAAACCTGGAACTACAGACCCTCAAACTCACTTTGATCTCATTCCAAAGATTAAGGAACCACTATATGGTAGACCGTTTGCAACACGAGAGGTCATTGCTAATGCTGTGCTAATGCGGCCGACTGTAGACATGGTACGGCAAATTCTGAGGCAGATGGTACTCACCGCCTCCCACGTCGTTGGCGGCGAGTGGGGACAGCACCAGGAGACTACTATGAGGTTCTGTAGGTCCGAGTTTGTCGAGTCAACTGTTCGTGGCCTGTGTTGTCTACATCTACATCTACATCAACACTGCGCAAGCCACCCGATGGTGTGTGGCGAAGGGTACTTTGAGTACCGCTATGGGTTCTCCCTCCTATTCCAGTCACGTATTGATCGCGGAAAGAAATATTGTCGGTATGCCTCTGTCTGGGCTCTATTCTCTCTGATTTTATCTTCATAATCACTTTGCGAGATATACGTAGGTGAGAACAATATCCTGCAAGACTCCTCGGTAAACGTATGTTCTCGAAACTTCGACAAAAGCCCGTACCGAGCGATAGAGCGTCTGTCCTGCGGAGTCTTCCACTGGAGTTTATCGATCATCTCCGTAACGCTTTCACGATTACCAAATGATCCTGTAACGAAGCTCGCTGGTATCTGTTGAACCTTCTCTACTTCCTCTATCAACCCCACCTGGTACGGATCGCACATCGGTGAGCAGTATTCAAGCTGTGGGCGAAAAAGTAAACTGTAACATATTTCCTTTGTTTTCGGACTGCATTTCCGTAGGATTCTTCCAATGAGTCTAAGTTTGACATTTGCTTTACTGGCGAATGATTTTATATGGTCGTTCCATTTTAAATTACTCCTAATGCCTACCCTCAGATGATTTATGGAATTATCTGCTTCCAGATGCTGACCTGCTTATAGTGTAGCAAAATGATAAAGGGTCTTTCTGTGTACTCGCAGCACAATAAACTTGTCTACATTGAGATTCAATTGCCATTCCCTGCACCATGCGTCAATTCAATGCACATCCTCCTGCAATTCAATACAATTTTCCATTGTTACAACCTCTCTATATACTACAGCATCATCCGCAAAAAGCCTCAGTGAACTTCCGATGTTATCCGCAAGGTCATTTATATATATCGTGAACAGCAACGGACCCACGACACTCCCCTGTGGCACACCTGACATAACTCCTACTTCGGAAGTCTTCTCTCCATTGAGAATGACCTGCTGCTTTCTGTTATCTAGAAATTCCTCAGTCCAATCACACAATTGGTCTGATAGACCATATGCTCTTACTTTGTTCATTAAACGTTTGTGGGGAACTGTGTCATACGCCTTGTGGAAGTCGAGAAACACAGCAACTACCTGAGAACCCGTGTCTATGGCCCTCTGAGTCTCGTGGACGAATAGCGCGAGCGGCGTTTCACACGATCGCCTTTTTCGAAACCCATGCTGATTCCTACAGAGCAGATTCCTAGCCTCGAGAAATGTCATTATATTCGAACATAATACACGTTCCAAAACTCTACAACTGACCGACGTCAGAGCTATATGCCTATAGTTCTGCACACATGTTCGACGTTCCTTCTTGCAAACGCTCTTCTAGAGACCTAGAGTACACCACTGCAAGAAGGGGGGCAAGTTCCTTCACGTAGTCTGTGTAAAATCTAACTGGTATCCCATCAGGTCCTGCGGCCTTTCTCTTTTGGCGATTTTGTTTTTCTATCCCTATGTCAATTATTTCGATATCTCCCATTTTGTAATCCGAGCGGCAATCTAGAGAAGGAACTACAGTGCAATATTCCTCTTTGAAACAGCTTTGGAAAAAGACATTTAGTAGTTCTGCCTTTACAGTGTCATCCTCTGTTTCAATACCATTTTCGTCCCAGAGTGTCTGGACATTTTGTTTTCATCGACTAACGCTTTGTCATTCTTTGTACCGTGACAGCCATATTGCCGTATATGCTACCATCATAAATATGTCTGTTACGGAATTTGAGTGGTATTCATTGTCGACAGATGTAGTTAACACCTTGTTCTTTAATCTGTATATGTCACACCTGGACAGTTATTTGCAAAGAAAAAAATAATAAATATTTGCCATGATTTTTGCCCCAAACCTCGTTAAAATGATGATTTATTATTAGGCATTCTGTACATTAAGAAATTAGTAGCTTCTTTATTCATGTTACAGTAAGAATTTACAGAAAAACATGTAATGTGAAAATTAATAATTGATGTTTTTTGCTAGTAAACACCTTGTATTACAATACTCTTTCATCAACTGTTGTGTTGTTAATTAACAGCTGAGTACAGTGTCGTGATATATTTCATTTCGTTTAACCTCTCATACCCCATTTTTTAAATTTTTCATTACCAAAATGTCGAGATAAACATTGTATCACGCTGACGTAAGAAATATTACAATTTTTACATTGTTTAATTGCTTGAAAAAGAAATATTCGAGTGCTGCATCGAATATCCTCAGTCTGCCGCTTGGTAATAGAAATACTAGGTTTCAAAACGACATTTACCATTTGGTAACAGTATCATTTTCAGGAACTGTTTTAAAAAAGTGCCGATCTGAAGTAATACCAAACTACGGCCGTTAATAATTGCTTTTAACGCAAGTGGTGCGCTGTTTCTTCCCATCTGTAATCTCATTCCATTCACACCGTCATCCTCGAATGCAGTCAGACTTTTTTTTGCGACTTATACTCGTATCACACAGCCAAAGAGAAAGATTGCAAGTAAAGAATGCTGTGAAAATAGTAGGACTCTTTCATACAGCTATTCAACCGTGCTGCCTGGTGACGAATTTTGTCTTTCGTGTTGCGTGGTTCAGTATTCATGGCGTCATATATCCATAACAGTACGAGTAAGTTCTTCACTCATACAATATTGCTGTAACATTAAGTAGTATATGTCAACTATCTGAGAAATGTGTTCCTCATGGATGTGCAGTAAAGACGTAATAAATCAACCTCCTCCCTGTGATGCTACAGTTTTTCACGCCTCTAGGTGTTATGACGCCATATCTTCTGAACTACGTGTCGTAAAACGGTATAATTTTACAGGCAGATTCAGTGGTGTATGTGACTACAGCTTGCAAATTTGTCATGAATACAGTTCAACGTCTCTAAGATTACGCTGTCGAAAGGACTTTAATAATTCGTCCTTCCTTTTAAGTTCGTAGTATTATCTACAAGAAGAAATGTCTCTCAACAAAGTTTAAACACTACTATTCAGCCATTAAACGGGAAGCAACTTGTGCTAGTGAAACACAATTCGAGATGAATACCAAATCAACACAGATAAAGTACAGAGCCCCAATGGAACAGCCAAGCGGTCTGATGCGCCTTGTTACTGGCAGAGGTTCGAGCCCTCCCTCGGACATGTCCTAGCGTAAATTAAAGTAGCATCTGGATCGCTGAATCTAGCGGTTTGGCCCCTTGGTTCAACAAACTTTGGAATTATTTAAACAAACTACAGATGGCAGACAGAAGAATCCTTAAAATTATCATAAATAAATAAACGCCAAGTATGCGCTATTCCATTTGAAGTCGGACGAATATAAAAGAAGGTAACTGTTATTAATTTGTTCCTTAAATGATTATTTTTCGAGTTAAAATTTAGTGAAGATAGCGTTATTTTCCAAACGCTAAACTTTTGTGCTGTTTATCTCACGAATCTCATACTGGATTTAAGAGAACTATGGATATTTTGAAACGCAATATCTGTATTTCATGTAGGTATATAACAATAACATGATAACAATTAATTCATTGTTCGAAAATCTTCTTTATTCATTAAAAAATGCAGTTTTCATACGAATTGAACTTACACTTTCTGGATACATTTTATTATTTCTACAACTCTCTATTCAAGATAGCATAAATCTGTTTACTATTGATAGCATAAATCTGTTTACTATTAATGCTTTAAATCAATGTTGTACAACACAGCATATAATTTGTTTCATTTAAGGAAGGATTTTATAGAGAACACCACAAAAAATGCTAGGTTTCAATATCTCCGATGTCAAATGAAACGTCCCATACGTGGACAATGGCGATAACTATCAAGTGATTTTCTATATCAGGAAACTGACAAAGAGGAAAAGGTGGATTGCTTTCTTCTGACATATATAAAGACTACCAGATACCAGACTCTGATACAACTATTCACCTCTTTTTGGTAAGCTAAAACGAAGAAAAACGTGGTCAAAGAAATCCAATACGATTTATAAGAGTTAGGCTTGATAATGCAACAAACTGAAGGCAGAGAAGAGAAGAGGATCCCCAGGAAGCGCGACAAAACATACACTGAAACCATTTTCTCACAAAAAAATCAGAATTAGGAAATAATGTAACCGTATTGACCAGAATTGAACGTTACTGAAGCCTTATGTGTGACACATGTCAGTTTAGCAGTATATGGTAAAACATAATTCTTTGTAAATGTGACATAACCTATAATAAAGATGCATGGAGCACATATAAATGTATTTAAGTATAAATATGGTAAACAGTTAATATATTGCAGAGTTGTCACATTACAGACTGCTAGCAGGATGATATACACCACGTCGTAATCGTAAAGTAAAAACATAGTGGTGAAGTATTAAGCTAAAATTGGTGTATAAATAATATGTGGTCTTGAAAAGGTAAAATTTATAGATACTAAGGCACTAATAAGAACATCTCCAGACCCTGAAAGTAGAGTAAAGTATGACTAGTACAGGGTAGTCATGAAAGTATTAGATACATAACAGGGGATCGCATGGTGATGGTGTAATATAAATTATATTTATTCATTGTGATTGAGAAGTATATTAGATTGGATTTGGGCTTCCAGTCATGGTGAATAATCTAATACAATCGTATCAATTAATGCATACTATCACGTGTCTAACTTTCCGACTTTGATAAAGGTCGGATTGTAGCCTATCGCGATTGAGGTTTATCGTATCGCGACATTGCTGCTCCCGTCGGTCGCGATCCAATGATTGTAAGCAGAATATTGAATCGGTGGGTTCAGGAGGGCAATACGGAACGACGTGCTGGATCCCAACGGCCTCGTATCACTAGCAGTGGAGGCATCCGCATGGCTGTAACGGATGGTGCAGCGACGACTCGATCCCTGAGTCAACAGATGGGGACGATTGCGAGACAACAACTATCTGCACCAACAGTTCGTGGCGTTTACAACAGCATAAACTATCAGCTCGGAGACCATGGCAGCGGTTACCCTTGACACTGCATCACAGACAGGGGCGTCTGGAATGGTGTAAGCAACGACGAACCTGGGTGAACGAATAGAAAAATATTTTTTCGGATGAATCCAGGTTCTGTGTTTGGCGACATCGCACATTGGAAGCGTGTATTTGTAATTAACATTTACAGCGATGTTCTTCATGGAACACCTTTGTATGTAAGGAAAAATACTAGAGTGCATTGTGCTGTTTTCTAGTACTGCTAACCTTGTAGTGGAGTGAGAAGCGTGCACGTGCGTAGTGTGTTGAGATGGAGCGGATGAGCGGCCGTTGGGGTCGTAATAAAGGCTGTGTGTACGTGGGGGGGGGGGGGGGGGGGGGACGTGTTCTCTCGAAGAGCATTCTAAACAGACACCACTTGCAAAATCTTTGATATCTCGCCATCTGGTCCACATTCAAAAGCTTTTTACGTAGCTTTACGCGGTAAAATGGACGTACGAGTAAAATAGCCCCGGATACACAGAGTGTACATACAAACCAAGAACTTTCAATTGTTTATTACACAAGAATCAAACATTTTGCAGATGTCTTACATATGTTAGTTTGAAGAGAAACTCTGAAAGCTGTTTTTCATGAGCATCGCCACAGCGTAGTTTGGTAGTTAGTCGGTAGTCCGCGCTAGTTGCAAACATGGCTAATGCAGGTGCTATACCGGTAACTGAGCTGCCCCTGTCGACAGGCAACACTCACGGCACAGTGGTGTACCGGGAAACACACTCATGAGGCTGCAACGTGTCCAAGTAGGAACATCCAGTGACAGTGCTCGCAGCGAACAAAGGAATGGCCCCTACAGTTTTAGACGTGACAAGCTAAAATAACATTCACCTTTGGGGAATCACGTTCAAATTCAGTGCATACGTGTGTGTCATGCAGTGAAGGCTTTCACGACCGGCTGAAATAATTACTGTTGAATCTTCCGACTTATGTGGCCGTGGTCGAAGAAACGTATCTGCTCCTGACGTTTCGTCTAGTGCAGCTCTGGACGAAACGTCAGGAGCAGATACGTTTCTTCGACCACGACCACATAACCCGGCATATTCAACAGCAATTATTCGTGTGTGTGATTTGTACTGCAGATCCAACAATTATGCCTGTTCATTTTCCCATTAGTGTGAAATGTGACTTGTTTCCTAAAACTTAAGCTATCAGCAATGTCATTCCGATCCTCATTGAATTGCTGCAACTGCGAACAAAATTCAAAACACTTGTCTTCGTCATTGAGCTTCTGCACTAGCTCTAATATGAATGTTTATACTGACAGCTTCCGTCGCAGGACTTTCCAAACCGTCACTGCAGCCATTTCGAGTTCACGGGATCCTCGACGCACCGATTTCTGTGGACTCCTTTTGAATGTCTCTCGTACGCTCAGCACATTTTCACTCACACTAGACCCAAAGCAACCCGTCGGAACGAATTTGTCGTTCCATTGGTAAATTGCCTTCCTTGTCGGTGGCTTCTTACCGTACTTAATTCTAGACATCTGTTGAACAGCTGTAGCGCATCTTAACTCATGTTTGGGACTATCGACAAAATACCAAACTAAGCTGTAGCGGTATACATGAAAAAAAAAAAAAAAAAAAAAAAAAAAAAAAAAAAAAAAAAAAAAAAAACCAGCTATGTAGGTTTGTCTTCAAAATGACATATGGATGATATCTTTGCAATGTTTGCAATTTTTGTTCTTGTGCAATAAATAATTGAAAGTGGTCCCACACTTTATGTAGCTACAGCCTGTACTTAAATTTAAGTTAACTTCCATTGCTTTTACGTTTTTTAACCCAGATAGCGCTGACGTCCTTCCAGAAGGACGAGAACGTCAGCTTACATTTTTATTCTTCTCTGTAAGAATTCGTTCACAGCATTATATTTTATTTCTTTGAATCGCCTGCTCCCATTGCAGATCAATTTCAGCTCTATTGACCATTGGAAACTAGTTGGATACAGCTGCAAACTTGATGTTCATACACAAGATACTGAAGACTTCCTCGTAGTTGGATTTATATTTCTTGAACTTTCTTCAATTTTTGAGACATTTATATGTGTATATTTCATCTTAAATGTTGTTTTAATAATAATAATTCGTCAGATTAAAATTATAAAACATTCATTTTGACGTCGTTCCAGAAAGAAGGGCAGTATTGCCATTGCGTGATTGTGAAACGAATCACGTATCACGACCTTGTGCAGTTATATGCAGGTAATTAATAGCTTCTGAGAAAAAATTAAACAAAAAATAATTCTGCGCTATCTGGGTTAATAATGCCTTATGGTTGCCAAAATATATTTAAATTATTCGCCTCATTATTTATATTTACGTTAAGCTTCCTGTTGGATTCTTCGTATAATATCAAATACATGATCATGATATGATTAAGGAATTAAGTTTATTCACAACAGTATTTAGTAATATAGCTAGAACGTTATACTGCAAGAATAAGTATTGACCAAAATTTATGTGTCATAGGCTTGTCAGTTGCAATTCACGTACGTTTTATAATACATTGTTCACTATTTGGTGAGTTATTCTGTAGAGAGAGTTGAGGTAACGTGTGTTTTTGCAGATAATGGAGCGCACAAGATATCAAAGATTTTTTATTTATTTATTTTTTTTATTTTATTTTAAAACAGTCTGGAGCGCATATTTGTTGTTTACGATCAACTAGTTTGACCACAAAAATTTTTTCAAAATATATTCAAGATCCTTCCCTCCTTCCACTTTCCGAACAGCCTCTCACCAGCTCGCCAGCTCTATCCTAGCTCAAGGCACTAACCGCTTGCACGCTTCACTATACTACTCGGTTAGTAATACTAGAAAACTATGCAACATACCCTAGTATTTTTGCCTTACAAATAAAAGTATCCAATATTGAGCTCCATGAAACACATCGCTGAAATATGTTAATTGCTTCCATTAGATTTTTTCTAAGAATAATATTTATCTCGGCTCCAGAAAGTGGTAGAACAACATTATTTTAAAACTTTAAGAATGGCTGCGTTTCTTTATAAATTGAAACGGTAGTAATACAGACTTCGGTCGCAGAGATAAAATTTATTTTACCAAGTTACGGCAACTACTAATCGTGCCTTTATCAGAGATTACTAAAAATTGTATAACAAAATTTAAAATCACTTTTAAGCGATACAGTTTAAGTGACATATGTTTAAAAAAGAAGTATTATACTGTCCAGTAAGGGCAGCTCACATGGGTGAATGACGTATTTTGCCAAATTTCGCTATCTTGGTTAGAGTTTCATGAAGAAGAAACTAATTAAATTTTAGTATTTGGCATGAAGTCACCATTGAGGTATGGTCCCATTTTGAGATTTCGTTATTAAACAATGCTATAAGGGACTCTTTACAAACATGTGGCCTTTTTATTTGTAAAACGTACCTAATAGCATTGTTAAATAAAGAAATATTTAAAATTTAATTTCCTATGCAATCATATCTTTTGTCAGGTAATAATTTTTGCACTCACTTTTTCCTAATGCTTGGACCAGAATTCCTGGCGGAAATACGAGCTGCTGACGACGAGACTGAATGGGTATCAGATTTTAGAATTTATTTATTTATTTACGGTACGTGCAATGCAAAACTTAAATAACAATCAGTCGCAGCCATTAGATGCAACTCTCAAAAATTCTCGGGAAAACCAACTTTGTAATTATGCAACTGCAATTGAGTACCATTAATTAAAACAATTGCAGCATCTATCGGTGAAGCTCATGTGACAGCGTTCTGCATTAGCAACCAGAGAGCCTGTGGTTCGAATACTTACTTTTTTCGTTATTGAATTCAGTTATACAAAACATTTTGGGATTTCTAATTCCACGTGTTGTATCAGATTTTTGTTCATGTGTATGTAGACCAGCTTCAAACCTCGAGACGTAAAACGGTGGTTGAGCTGCTTGGAAATCCATTAGTAGCTGTGGAGATGACTTTCCAAACAGTGTCATAGTTCTTCAAGAACTGAACAATGTAAGACTACCGTTAACTAATAGTGAAGCCAATACTGTAAAAAAATGTTAATTTGATTCAAAACATCATCATAACAATCTTCTATCAAGTATAGAAAATTAAGAATAAACAAAATTACGCCCCTTTTTGTAAAAATTATCATTAGATATTAAAATTGTGTAAGTATTCGAACACAAAGCAAGGAAAAATAAAATAAAATAAAGCTACACAGGCAGATGGTTCGATGTGATTACACGTACTTGCAAAACTTCAAAGTCGATTTCCTCGAGAATTTTTTGAGAGTTACGACGAATGGCTTTGGCTGATTATTATTTGAGTTCTCAACTTCGCGTATCATAAATATCAAATAATTTTAAAATCGGACCGAACGAGGTGGCGCAGTGGTACCACACTGGACGCGCATTCGGGAGGATGGTGGTTCGAATCCACCTCCGGCCATACTGATTTAGGTCTTCCGTGATTTTCCTAAATCACTTCAAGCAAATGCCGGGATGGCTCCGTTCAAAAGGGGACTGCCCATTTCCTTCCCCGTCCTTTCCCAAAACTCCGACCTCTATCTCCGTCTCTAATGACCAAGCTGTCGATCGGACGATGAGCCCTAAGCTTCCTTCCCCCCTCTCAAATCCGATTGTCATGTGGTCTCCTTGCCGGCCGGGGCGGCCGAGGGGACTGAGGCGCTCCAGTCACGGTCTGCACGGCCACTACGCTCGGGGGTTCTAATCCCCCCTCGGGCATGGATATTTGTACCGTCCTTAGCGTTAGCTAGTTCATAAGTAGTTTGTAAGTTTAGGGACTGATGGCACCGTAGTTAAGTCCCATAAGCTCTACAAACATTTGATTTGGTCTCCTTGTGAGACTCAAAAACACCACTTAGAATTTATCTCTTCAGCTAATGAGGTTTGAAGAGGTGATTGTTTACCTTGTTGCTCAGTATGAACAGTAAGTAAGAGTAGGAGTGTGAGCTGGAGAGAAGTGACAGGTCTGCAGCCGGCAGACAGCAGGTAGCGCCTGGAGTTAGGCATGCCGCGCGCCGCGGCCGTAGCTCCGCTGGCTTTAGTGCGGCGCGGCAGGCAGAGGAGGCGCGCATATTTTGGGCGGCCACTTGCGGCCTGTCGCAATGTGGCCTCAGATTTATAGAAGCCACCGCCAGCCCGGCACAGCTCTCTGGAATATTCCAGACCGGCAAGGCGGGCAGCCTCCGAACTCCGAAGCGCATCGCACGCCACTCTGCCGGTGACTGCGGCAAACACGATTACTTATCACCGCTGCTTCCATGTATATCTAGGTACTCGTGTTGCTGTGGCTTGCTTCAGATTAAAAGGTAAACAAAGAAAGACCTATAACCACATCAAATACTGACTAACCGATTCCACAGACCAAATGTGAGGAGAGGGGCTAGTGTAATTGGTTAATACAAACCATTAAAAATGCTCGAAAGTATGTTTTTAACACAAACCTACATTTTTTAAATGGAACCCCGTCAGTGCCGTTTGTTGAATCGTAAAACGTTAATTACATCCGGAGATATTGTAACCTAAAGTTGATGCTTGAAACCTCCGAAGTTCACTTGCGTGTTGTAACAAACACGGGCCACGGTCTGGGAGCAGCATCTACAGGGACATGGTACTTAAGTGTAGTTGCAAAAAAATTGACGACCGTGTTTACGAGTGTGGCTGTAGTGCACTGTTGTGGTTTCCTCTAGCTGTCGCAGTGTCCGCATGTAGCGCTTGCTGCTATTGTTATTCTGCATTCGTCTTAGCACGCAGACTAACTGTAGTACACTGTGTTACCAGACGTCTGTGATGGTGTAGTGTTGTAGGAACTGTGACCATGGTGTATTCGAACTCTCAAAAGGCGGAGATGATACTCATCTACGGCGAGTGTCGACAAAATGCAGCTGTAGCCTGCAGGGTGTATGCAGAACGGTACCCGGACAGAGAGCATTTCAAAACATCTACCGCCAACTGTATGCAACAGGTATGGTCGTAGAACGCAAACGGGTCCGTAACACTCCCGTCATAGGAAAAGCGGGTGCAGTTGGTGTGTTAGCTGCTGTTGCCGTGAACCCACGGAGGAGTAGACGGGAAATTGCGAGAGCCGGTGGACTGAGTCAAAGTAGTTCCATGCGGATACTGCATCGTCACCGCTTTCACCCATTTCATGTATCGCTACATGAGCAATTACATGGTGATGACTTTAATCATCGAGTATAATTCTGTCAATGGGCATTAACGGAGAATGGGTTGCAGTTCTACCCGTTTATCGATGAACAAACCACGGGGCAGTGAATCTACGGAACATGCATTACTGGTCCGTGGACAATCCTCGCTGGCTCCGACAGGTAGAGCGACAGCGACCGCGGACTGTAATTATATGGTGCGGAATCATTGGCGACCACCTCATTGGTCCTCACTTCATTGCAGGGGCCGAAACAGCTGCAACATACATCGCGTTTCTAAAGAATGTTCTGCCAACGTTGCTAGAAAATGTCCCACTGGAAACGCGTCGACGTATGTGGTAACAGCATGATGGTGCACCTCCACATTCCGCAATTAACACTAGGCTGACCCTTGACAGGATGTTCGACGGGCTTTTCTTAGGACGTGGAGGACGCATTCCATTTAAAAAAACGTAGGTTTGTGTTAAAAACATACTTGCGTGCATTTTTTTATGGTTTGTATTAACCAATTACACTAGCCCCTCTCCTCACGTTCGGTCTGTGGAATCGGTTCGTCAGTATTTGATGTGGTTTACGAAATATATCCAGCGGTAATGTTAGGTGACTCACCCTGTATACATATATAGTTACACTTCGTGGTCCCCTTTTCTATAACCTTGTTTCCACCCCCCCCCCTCTCTGTCCATATATTCCACCCTCTTATATCTGTTAATCCCCTCCTCCCTCGTCTCCGTCTCCCCATTTCACCGCCTCCACCCAATCCTCCTTCCCCCGCCCTCTCCCCCTCTTTCTGTCCATCTGCACCTCATCCCTCTTAATCTCTTCATCATCTTCTCCCCGTTCATATTCTCCTCTACTACGGCAATTTCCTCCCCTGGTCTGTCTCCCCTTAAACCCTCTGTAACTTAATAGTCTTGAATCTTTCAAATTCGTTAATTGATGGCTGTTTTATTTATTTACGAGGGTTACATCTTCAATAGTGGCAACTATTCATTCACAACCGATACGAAAGCGTTACAGGTTTGCATGAACAGTAAAACGCCCACTTTATTGTTTCCCTTGTTTTATTTTACACGATCTAAAGATTGTATTAGTGAATATTGAAAGTGATCGAGAAAGAATGACCTGAAGTTTTACCAAATTGTTAGACTGTTGTAAAAATGTCTGTGTTATATGACGGCCTATTCTAATTTTACATCGCACAGTTTCTCATGAAATTTTTATAAGTCACTGCCCTTATTGATATAACTTTAACATTTCTAAGAGCCTTATGTTCATAGATATTTCGTTGTTATTTAGTGTAGTATCACAGACAGAAGATGATGAACATATGCACAAGAGCGTAAATCTGCATTTTAACCATCGGGCGGTAGCGCCAATTATCATAACTTCAGCAGCAAATGTTCAAATGTTTGTTAAGCTTATGGGACTTAACTACGGGGTCACCAGTCCCTAAACATACAAACTACTTATGAACTACTTACGAACTAGGACGGCACAAATATCCATGCCCGAGGGGGATTCGAACCTCCGACCGTAGTGGCCGTGCAGACCGTGACTGGCGCGCCTCAATCACCTCGGCCACCGCGGCCGGCACTTCAGCAGCAGCACGGTGTAGATTTGCTACCACGGTGTATTCCGTCTGACAAACCTAGTACATAGGTACTAAGTAACCGTAATGACAAAAATGGTGCAAAGTACAGGTACAAACATCACAATTGTTAATATCTGAATCAGAATATCAATTACCTTCGATGCATAAATATTCGGAAAGTGGACAATAATCATGTATAATAGACCCAGCAGTACTATCATTTCCTCTTTCGTTACTTCTCCCTTGTTCCTGTCTGTTGAGTAACTACTGTCAGCTTTTTTCTGTGTTATGTTGAACTTAGTACACATAAGTACCTCATCAATCATATTCTCACCTATCATGAATGAGAGAGCTTGCGTCTCTGACCTCTCGCCCCTTGCGTTCCCTTTTGAATCAGGGTAGATTTTTACGATATTCTTTTTCAGTGATTTGGAGTGCTGATTTTATGGCGTTTTACTCCTCAGAGTTGTGCCGTCTTCAGTATCAGATTCATTGCGTCTGAAATCTTATTCGGGATCGGAACTAGGATTTACATTTGGATAATAGTGTCCTGGTCATGATCTGATGAGGAATCTAGATAAAAGTCACAAAGAGCTTCATTACTTGACGATTTAAGTCTACTTCCTCATCTCTTAGACCCATAACATATCAACGAGACCTGATGATTAAATTATGTAGTAGAATAACACTCATTTTCGCATTGTGTAAGGCTTAAAAATGGTTAAAAATGAGATTGACGGAAACTGCAGCGTGGATAATCAGGAGACACTAGAGGACAATTTATCGACAGTTAAACATCTATTTACGAAATAAATTTAAATTTTTGAGCATTCTAATATGTAGGGTAAAATTTACACGATAAGTATTTACTAGCAACTGCCACAAATCCATTCGCAAGGAAAACTAGACGTAACACAAAAAAATTCAAACCTACTTACATGACAGGCAGCGCGGTGCAAATCTGCCACCATAACAAAACTATTTTTGGGTGGACACAGCCGTGCACTAGAAACTCAGAACCTTCACTGACATTGGTAAGGCTTGATTTGATTTGATTTGATTTTCTCAGGGAAGCAAAACAGTCTTGGCCCAACCCGCCACTGCCTGCACCGAAACTAAGATTATTGTGCGGTATCGCTCCCTGTATATCTAGTAAAGCCAACCAGTGCCCTTGAACAGTGCAAGGAGTCCCATTACCAGTTCTTTATTAGACACAATTTCTTCGGGTCAGGTCGTCCCAAATGTTCTGTGCCTTTTACTCTCCAATGCAATGCATTCGAAGATTAGATGTGAAGCAGTTTCATCACCGTCATCACAGATCCGACATTTAGGGTCCTCTTCTGTTATTCCCATTGTATGTAGGTGTTTGAAATTCTCATGGCATGTCAGCAATCCAACCATGAGTCTAATCTCTCCTGTTCAGGCCCAGGATTGCAGAGCTTCTTTTAAAACATGGCTTTGGCATCATTACCTTGCCATGTTTTTGTTGACAGTCTTTGGTCCAATATTCTACGTGCTGTCTTCTGAGCCAGTTATATAGCTCCAATTTGATCATTGCCTTGGTGATTGTCAGGACAGGTTCCAGTCCAATAAATGGAATCTCTGCCCCCATCATGGCTAATCTGTATACATGTCCGTTGCCACTGATCCCCGAGTGACCAGGGACCCACAATAGGTTTACTCTATTGCTTTCCCCTAGCTCCACCAGAACCCTGTGACATTCTGAAACAATTTTAGACCTTGTTGCAGGAGCTGCCAGTGATCTCAGGGCTGCCTGGCTGTCTGAATAGATATAGATGCTACGATCTTTGTAGCACCTACGCAATATCTGCTCCACACACACCCTGATGGCAGTGATTTCTGCCTGGAATACTGAGGCCAGTTTCCCTAGAGAGATGACGCCCTCCAGTCTTGGCTGCACCCCGTATACCCCGGCCCCAACGCCTCGGTCTGATTTTGACCCGTCAGTGAACCAGACAATATCCCCCGTACGGTGTCGAACTATTTTCTCCTACTGCTCCCTTCTTCCAATTGTTATATTGAAAGGCTTGTTGAAGCAGTATGGCATTATAATACAGTCGGCTGGCATTTCCCCAACCTTTCCTATATTTACCTCACTCACTATTTTAGTGTGTGATTCTGGATATCCCAAAGAGTTCCAGTTGTTGCCTGTTTTGAGTCTGCATGCACCAGCCGCTGCCTCCATCTTGGCCCAAACGTGTAATGGGGGCATATCCAGCATCGTTTCCATCCCAGCAGTTGGTGTGCTGCTAATTCCGCGTGTTATGGCTAAGCAGGCTAATCTCTGCACCTTACCAAGCTCCTTAGCAGCAACCTGCTGTTCTACCTTCTTTCACCACACGACCGTCCCATAGGTGATCCTGGGTCTAATCACTGTGGTGTATACTCAGTGAATACCCTTGGGAAAAGGCCCCAATTTTTGCCACAATCCCTGCTGGTACTTACTAGAGTACCTTTTGCCTTGGAGCAAATATTCCTAATGTGAGGAGTCCATGTCAGTTTCTGATCTAAGGTAACCCCTAGATATTTCACTGTCCACAGGTAGCGCTTCATTGAAAACCTTTAGAATCCAACTTGGATATGCTTCTTTGTGAATGGTACAACAACCGTCTTCTTAGGACTAACCCCCAGATCCTGTTTTATGCACCAGTCTTGCACAATGTCCAACGCACTATGTGCCATATTATTTACCGTGTCAGCAAATTTGCCAAGTATTACTATGACAAGGCATGGGTTTAATTCTCCAATGAGATCATTCACCACTAGATTCCACAATAAAGTGGAAAGAACTCCGTGTTGCAGGCAACCCCTAGTGGTGTTGATTACCATTTTTTCATTCATCATGGTAGTCTCTACCTTTCTTCAACTGAGCATGGCCCTAGTCCACCTACATATAGTGGTCCCTAGGTCATGCACCTCTGCTGCACTAACCATGGAATCGAAGGTCGTGTTGCTAAAAGCCCCCTCGATGTTCAGGAAGAGACAGAGGGCTATTTTCTGAAAGTGTAAAGCTTTCTCCACAATTTCCCTCGTGATACATTCCTCACGTTGCTGCCATCCTGATGGTCACCAGGTGCCTGGAACAAAAATCCATCATTGGTATGAAAGGGATTCCATTTGTAACATATATGCATGTTCTTTGCATGTTTTTTAGATTTCTAGCATAAATCAGCTTACCTCCAGTACCACCGAGGGCCGATACACCCCCTTTGTATAAATAGGGTTCTTGTATCAGTGCCACGTCCACCTCCTGTCTCCCCAGGCGACGGCTCAGGGCAGCAGTGGCCCCTTTACTGTGATGCAGGTTTATCTGCAGCACTTCCAGTCCCCATCTTGCTGCCATTATTGCCTTTAAGGTCTTTGATTACCCTGACGGCTACCTGCGAGAACCCTAAAAACATTTTGAGTCCTTGCTCTCGCAATGCCTCCAGGGACTTCTCTCCAACCTCCACCACCAGGGTTCGTCCTTCCGGAACGACCTTTTGGTTAATTACCCTCCAATCCTCTGTCGAGACTTTTGGGTTCTGGACCCTTATTTTCTCGAACAGAGTCTTTGGAGAAACAACCCTAATCATCTTTGGTACCCATATTGATACCTTTGCGGTCTTCAGGAGTTAGGCTGCTGTCTTGACCAGCATCTTCGCATCCTCTCATGGGGATATCATGGGCACCTTGTCCTTAAGCCATTCTGCTGAGTGCTCTCCCTCGCAGACAAAAATGAGGGCTCCGCGATCTAGATAGACCCTCCTGAATTTGGGTCCTGGACCGGCGTCCCCCCCCCCCCCCCACCAATCTCTTCAAAGAGGGCCATCTGCACGAGCTCCTCTTGCTGCGAGGTGATGCTCACCAGTGGGTATCCTTCTTGGACAACCGCCATTCTAAAGACAGAGACTGCAGTACTATAGGTCTGTTTCCCTATTTCCTGCCTCAGCCCTTTAGGATCACGCCTGTCCAGAGAGGAGGGAGCCTTAGATTCCTCCCTAACCCTCTTGCCACCTGTATTTGACGTCGAGGGTGTCTGTGTATCCCCTTCGACCTAAGGCAGTTTCTTTTTGGAGGTCTTGGCCCTTTTGCTTCCCTCCACTTATGTTTAGGAAGCCATTCTTTTCCTTCCTTTTGCATCTGTTCCTTGAGAAGTTTCCTCCTCTGAACCCCAGTCAAGGCCATAATCCTAATCTGGCGCAACTTCTCTGTTACAGTTCCCACTTCTTGCTTAGGTCTAGACCCTGATTCAGTAAGGCTTCATTGAGTAATAGCTAAAGCGGATATACGGCATCTCCGTTATTGCGACAACAGCGATCATTTAAAGAAAAGTGGTTGCATATTTTCACCAGCGCTGCCGCTCGAGGGTTAAGAGAGCTAAAGCAGGAATTTCACTCATTTGGTAAACAGAGTGATCCAGAACCTGATGCCGCCGACAACTGTCACTGGAGCGCATTGTGATCGCGAGTAGCTCATGTGCACAAGCCACGCCATGTCCGAGCGTTCTGGCGCAAGTGACACGGTACGACGGTACGATGGCAGCACACGTTCAGCCACAGGCTTCGTGTGACGACGGCTTTGGTAATACACCCTTCTACAGACATACGTTTCTGCTCAAAACTGTTCAAATGTTTGTAAGTCTATCGGACTCAACTTCTGGATTATTAGTCCGTAGCTTACAAAGTACTTAAACTAAATGAAACTAGCGTAAGGCCAAAACAAACGCCCATGCCCGATGGGGGACTCGAACGCCCGACGACGAACGGCCGCGCGCACCACAGCGCGGCGCCCAAGTGCGCGCGGCTAAGCCACTGCGGCGCATTTCAGCTCTACCCACTCCTGCTTAGTCACTTTGCATTTCCTGTCAATGTCATTTTTAGTCGTCTATACTCCACTTTACCTGCTCCATTTACTGCTTCTTTTTTTATTTTCTCCTTTCACCAATGAAATTCAGGACTTTTTGCGATATCCAAGGTTTTTTTTTTTTTTTTTTTTTTTTTTTTTTTTTTTTTTTTTTTTTTTTTTTTTTTATATATCTTCCCTTTCTATCTACATGTCCCTCTTCTTCGTTCACTATTTCATCTCTCAAAACTAACCATTCGTCTTCTACTTTCTTATTTTCCCCAGTTTCTGACAATAGTTGCCTAAAAGCTCCGTCTGAAACTCTCAAGAACTTCAGATTCCGTCAATTTATCCAGGTCCCAACTCCTTATTTCCCTACCTATCTGCCGTTTTTTTAAATTTCAGTCTACAGTTCATAACGAATAAGATATGGTCAGCCTCTAACAATTTAAACCTGTTTCTTAAATCTATTTTATCATTGTAAAATCTATCTGGCGCTTTTCTGTGTTTCCTGGTCTTTTCCACGTATACAGCCGTCTTTCAAGGTTATTAAATCAAGTACTTGTTATAATTATTTTATATTCCGTGCAAGATTCTAATAGGCAGCTTCCTCCGTCATTCCTTTTCCCCAGTCCACATTCGGTTACTATTTTTCTTCCCTTCCTTTGCCTATTACCGACTTCCAGTCCCTCATCACAGTTAAATTTTCCTCTCCCAAAACTGTCTGAATTATTTTCTTCACATCCTTGTTCAATTCTTTATCTCCACATAATCGGCAGAGCTAATTGTCATATAAACTTATACTTCCGTGGTTAGTATCTATCTTGACTATGACAATTCGATGACTGTGCTGTTCATAGTAGTTTACTAGCATTCCTAACTTATTAATTATTAGATGTACTACTGTAATACCTCCAACTGATTTTGTATTTATAAACCCGTACTCAAGTGATCAGAAATCATGTTCACCTTTCTACCGAACAACTAATTCCCACTATATCCATTTCCCTTTTTAAAGTTTTTAACCTCCCTACCAGATTAAGGGGTCTAACATTCCACGCTCCAGTCCGTAGAATGCCAACGTTGTTTGTCCTGATGACGACATTAGCTAATGTTTCATTGCAACTGCTGCCCGTCTTGATGATCGACACGTTTGTGGTTACTCCTACGTACGGCTATCTGTATCTTTGAGATTCGCAAGTCACACCACCTCGGCAATATCTATTGATCTTGGGGGTAGGAGGTTATACTGCAGCTACAGTTCGGGGTAAAAACGTAAACATTGCTCAACCAAACTGACCAAAAGGTTGGTTTTTGTACATTTAGTGTGCTCGATGCTGGTCATTATTCGCTTTTTAATCATTTATTCATGTTTGGTTACCGAGTAAATTATAATGTATTCGTACCAAAATGAGTAATTGTGGGTATGGCCATTTCTGTACTTCCTAACCAGTGGAGACTGTGGAAAATCGTATTTTATA
Source organism: Locusta migratoria (assembly GCA_026315105.1). Classification (NCBI taxonomy): domain Eukaryota; kingdom Metazoa; phylum Arthropoda; class Insecta; order Orthoptera; family Acrididae; genus Locusta; species Locusta migratoria. The sequence goes on along the minus strand of CM048750.1, from coordinate 364,579,735 downwards.
CTTTTTAGATGACATTCTCCAACTACTATTTTTAAAATTTTTCCGATACTTCATGCGTAAATGCGTCCCAGTGATTCAAATTTGCCATACTGCAGCACAAATCCACAAATATCGGCTTATAGTCATGTTTTGCATCGTACGCTTCAAATATCTAAACAACTAACTATAGCAAGTGACTCAGATTTTAGATGTATACGTTTTCAAAGCCTTTATCCGTTATTAATATAAACCTGAAACACATCTGGGTAAGAAAAGTACGACTTACGCTGGGTCAAGCCCTTCATCTCCTCTGAAACAACGTGTTATTATAGTTTTCGGTGAAAAAATTTTGACTTTTGCACATCTTAATCTTGATTATCTTCGATCGATGATAGTTTGAATTTTCTATTTCGTTATTCCTCACAGTTACTGCGCAGCATTGAGTAAAGAATTGCACAAAATTGTAAAGACCTTGCTGACTTAAGAACACATTGCATGGACTGGGGTATGATTAACCTTTGCTTATATTTAGCGAATGACATTCAGCGGAGATATCGGAATTTTATTTAAAATTGAGAAAGCAGCAGTATTTCATTGTGTCCCCCAGATACTGGTTTCATATGCACCAGACGATGCCGAACGACGTGTCCACTTCGCAAGTTGACTTGGCGTCCGTTGCGAAATACTTATCATTCCATTTTAAGAAAAGTATTCAGCGGAAATATTTGATGTGAAGCATCTTACAGTCTAATATCTTCTTTTGATAACTGACTGAATCTCTGAAACTTCCTGGCAGATTGAAAGCATGTGCCAGACCGGAAATCCCTTTAGTGGGCAAGGCTAAGGTCCCGGTGCTGCAGCACATAATCTGCAAGGCAAAAAAAAAAAAAAAAAAAAAAAAAATAAAATAAAAAAATAAATAAAAAATAAAAAAAAATATAGAGGAGTCGGTGTGAATGAAATCGCAAGAGATATTAGTGAAGACCACTCATAATTACGGAGACTGTACCCCCTGACTTGCAACCTTTAAAAAACGTGTTCCAGTGAACGGCTTACTAGTCGGGATAAATCATCTACATGGTATATGCACACAGGACATAATCTTGATTGACCAGGCAGACAGCAGTTTGTGAGAAACAGACAGTGTCAGTGAAAAGGAACTGGACAGTTCAAATGTTTGTACAGCTTATGGGACTTAACTATACGGGGTCATCAGTCCTTAAACTTACAAACTACTTATGAACTAGCTTATACTAACGACGACACAAACATCCATGCCCGAGGGGGGATTCGAACCCCCGACCGCAGCGGCCGTGCATACCGTTACTGGCGCACGCCGCAGACCTCTCGGCCACTGCGGCCAGCGAACTGGACAGTAGAAGAGGCGGAGAAAAGGCAAGTGGTCAATGAAGATCGGAAGAAATAGATATCGCGATTATGTTCAGATGACATATGTTTTGGCGAGGGACGTGATATGAAGACTGAAGCAACTGGTCCCCACTTTCCTATCTTAGTATAACTTTTTTTTCAACAATCGGAATTTGCTTTTTTTGTGCCCCGAAGGGAGCACTTTTCAACTGGTGTGTAAATGAACTTGTGGATGAAATTGCATGTTCAATGAGGCTTTTCGCAGATGATGCCGTAACATAACAGGAAATCGCAGCTCTGGGAAATTGTAGCGTAATGCAGGCGGATCTGCGGCAGATACAGGGAGAGGCAGTTCACCGTAGCATAAATAACCGATCTATAGAGATAGAAATATGTTTGTAATGGAATTAATGTATAACTATATAATTTCAGGACAATTCATAAAAAAAAGCAAAGCAGTAAGCATAAGGATCGATATGAGATGTTAAGACCACATAAAATTAACCGTGATTGAGGCAATTTCCAGTCTGAGATTCTTTGGAAGAATTTCTGGGAAGAGTAGTCCATCGACAAATGTAGTAGCTTCCAAACGTTGGACTAATATTTGAATATTTCTACTCATTTTTGGAGCCGTATCCTGTTCTGTTTCATTTAGTAAGCGGGAAAGTGTCGTGCGGGTGACCAGGAAACTGCAGTGGCAGTCGCTGCAAAACAGACATATATGAGAGATATTCCAAATGTAAGGTCCGGTTAAAACAAAATCATCCAAAGTCAAACTCGATTCCAAAGCAATTGTTTTATTGACATCCCTTCCGTCTTTCTCTATATTTCTATGTAATCTCCACACTTAGACATTTTTCTTGTCGCTCCACGCGTTTTTGAATGCCTAAGTCGTAGAAATCGACCGCCTGCGAAGATAACCAAACAGCTTGTTTCAGTTCATCATCTGTGTCGAAGCGAACATTGTTCTACTGACATTCGAGAAATCCACTTGTAAGCTTGAAATAGTAAATCGTCACAATATTTTATCTCTAAGACTAGAACAAGGGACTGATAACCGTCGCTGTTTAGTCCCTGCTAAAAACTAACAACAACAACAAGTAAATCGTCGACCGTCACGAATTTTGTCGTCAACCGCATGAACCAACTCGTCTGAAATCGCGGATGGTCGGCCGGAGCATGGTGCATCGTGCACACGCGCACTTTACTGTCACTCATTATATTAGGATCGTACACTTCAGTAATCTCCCGATGGATTTCTGATGCTGAGATGTTTCTTGAGACAAAAACCGAATCACTGCCCTTACTTCAAAATCGGTGTGTTGTTTGATTGTCTTAAACATTGTGAACTGACACTATCAATAACACATAGTAACAGTAGGAACAATACTGGCGGCGTTTAATGTACAAGGTATGCCAGTAGTCGGCGCGCACGGGTGTTTTGTCCTTGGCGCCGTTTTGAAATATTTACGGCAAATCGGACCTTACTTTAGGAATGACTCTCGTACCATTACGTACAAGCTTTTGTAAATCTTACGATAGAGTAAATTTCCGCATATTTCTTGATATGACCACGAAGATAAAATCAGTGACGTTAGAGGTCATACGAGTCTTTTTTTCCCGGGAACCATACGCCACTTTAGGCAGGGAGAGGAGGAGATGGCAGTGGAGTAGAAAGTACCCTCCGCCACTTACTGTGATGTTTGTTGTTGACTACCCATTCAGGGTGCTTAAGTTGTGCTACATGGATGAGGAAGCACGATGGGACTGGAAGTACTATACAATCCACCATACTTCCCAGACTTAGGTCCTTGTGATTTTGATTTGATTCCGAAGATGAAGAAACCACTCCCTGGCATTCACTTCAGAACTTTTCAAGAGATTCGATAGGTAGTAGACAACTCCATTCGCACCGTCAATAGAACACGCTCTGCTAACGGTATAGTACGTCTCCCACATCGCTGGCAACGGGTAATTATTATGTTTGTACCAAGGGAACAGACGTTGGCGGTGATCCGCAGCAGAGAAAAATATTCATGTATATGCTTCACAAATCGCGAAATTCCCCTACATCTGCTGCTCCTGTGAGATGGACAAACGATCTGCAACACATGAAAATTTGTGACGGACCGGGACTCGAACCCGTGTCGCCCGCTTTTCGCGAGCGGTCGCCTTAACCATTCGACCACCCGTGCACGCTCCCCAGCCAGACCCAAACTTCCATATGTTGCAGTTGCCTCTTTCCCTCACATGCTCGCATACGTTATTGTGTGAGTCCCGCAAGAGGCACAATTCCACCACTGAAGCTTGTCAGGCGTTAATGTTTATTATTATGTCTGTTCCAAGGGAAGATTCGTTGGCGGTGATCCGCAGCAGAGATAAATATACGTGTATATGCTTCGCAAATCGCGAAATTTCCCGACGGTGCTGCTCCTGTGAGATGGACAAATGATCTGCAAAACAGGAAAATCTGTGCCTGACCGGGACTCGAGCCCGGGTCTCCCGCTTTTCGCGAGCGGTCATTAACTACTCGGCCACCCGTGAACGCTCCCCGGCCACACCCAAACTTCCATGTTGCCTCTTTCCCTCAAATTCTCGCACACGTTATAGCGTGAGTCGAGGCATTCGGCGGCTAAGACAGCTGTACAAACAACGTAACATGTGGAAGTCGAAATGATCAAATGCTTGTAATTCTATCGGACTAAACTGCGTGGTCATCAGTCCGTAGCATACAAACTACTAAAGCCTAGGTAAACTAAACTAAGGACAACACACACACCCATGCCCCAGGATGGACTCGAACCTCCACGGCGAGCAACCGCGCGCTCCTCAGCGAGACGCTTAAGACCGCTCGACTAATCCACCGCGGAATCGTCGAAGTGCTCAAGAAGAGCTGGGCAGGCCATATAGCCAGAATGAGAGAAGGTAGATTACCGAGAACGGCATTCAGCAGAAAAAATAGCTGTATCGAAAGGAAGAGGCAGACCCAGAAATAGGTGGCGAGATAACATGCGAGGAGACACAGACAGGATAAACAGCGACATCAACTGGACGCACGGCGCACTCGACAGAAAATTGTGGTAGAGGCTCATAGAGCAGGCGTATGGTCGCTAAGGTCCTTACCACGTATAAAGTAAAAAAGTATATTCATACCTACATACCAGTATCGAATAATGTATGTATGTAGGGCAGTCCTTCTTGCATAAAAATACCTCGAAAAAAAGACAGTAATGTTTTTGTTTAGATCATTGCGACCCTAACATGTGCTAAATTACAATTAAAATAAAAGTTAATTAAAAAAACGTGAAACCAATCCCGAGGAGTTGGAGGGGGTGAATAACCTGACCAGGCCTCGAATGCCTCGAGAGGGAGGGACACAATTATACCACCGTAAGCTGGTGACCACATTTAAGGACAGTAACAGGTATAAACGTGTTAATGCTTTTATATCAAATGTGAATAAATACGCGTACTTGGCACTATTGAAGTTCCAACCTTCGTATGTGGGATGTGTGGCAATGGGCCCTTCAGAAGAGATGTCCCCTTGTTCTGTTACTGATTTTATGTAGAAGCCTGCAGAATGCATGGTATTAATTACTCGATGCCAGGTAGTGTTGTGGCAATTATGTGTGCTCGCAGGCGCGCTGCACGATACTCTTGAGGGAAGTATGGGGAAGCACCGACACGATGAGTGGACAATTACAGAGTGCTTCAGCAAGGCCGCGCCTGCGTGACGTCAGCAGACGACAGGTGTGGTCTAGACGGCAGCGCGCGGCCAGGTGCTTGCGGCCGTGCAGAGTGGCCGTTCCTCCCGCCCCCACAGCCGCCCCCGCGCTTTATCGCCGCTGTGTCTGCAGACTTGCGCCGTAACTCGGCGCGTCAAACGGCCCTGAGCCGGCGCCGCCGTTGCCGCGCACTATAACGGCCGCCGCTAAGCCACAGTGGCCGCGGGGATCCTCGGGGATCCACCAGTAGTCCCTTGTCGTCCGTTACAAGTTTGCCCACAATCTGCCGCGCCTCCTCCCCATCCTTTCACTGGCAGTGGCGGAGTTAAGGCCGGTTTACACATAAGGTAATGTGCTCCGACTGTGCTCCTAATGTGTCATCCACTTGCCAGGCTAAACACCACAACGTACAGACTACCTACACAAACACTACGTACATACCACATAGCCCTCTTCGAGTCAGTAATCTGCTTCGCGGCCAGTTCATGGGCACAGCGTCTGGCACTACAGACCAACATTGCCACTGTTAGGAGAGGACAATGAAGTGTCCTATTAAGGCTAACTGGAGCCTTCAACACTACCTCAGACGAAGCACTCTGCGTGGTACTGGGGATACCACCAATAGACCTTACCATACGACTAAGAGCTGCTATGTACCGGCTGAAGGCGGGGAATTACGACAAGATCCACGAACTTGTTGGACAAGAGATAACAGAACGGAGGCAACTAATTAAATGGAGGATGGACAAATGGCAAAGGGAATGGGAAAACTGCGGGAAAGGAAGACGGGTCTATGACTTTTTCCCGAATATAAGGGAACGTCTTCGAATGGGTCATACCAATCCTAGCCGGGGTATGATCCACTTCCTATCGGGACACGGCCCCTACCCCCCACACGTGTGGGTCTCAGTGACAATCCATGCTGTTCGTGTGGAGAAATTGGGACCCCAGAACACACTGTCACACACTGTCAGCTCTACAAAACACACACTCACACTATGTTTGACACGACTAAAGACCTAAACGAACTAATACGAGTTAAGAACGGATGGGACATAATGAACAGGCTGACGGACGAAGTCTCACTACGAAAAAAAAGACGAGTACGCACAGAACGTAAGACGTAATGCAACACGAAACGCCCACAACAGAAGACAAAACACTTATGATAAATCTGACACTGAAAGCACAAACAGTACAAAATACACCACAGTCAAACCTTAAGGTCGTAATTTCTACCAAATACCTAGGAGTTACAATTACGAACAACTTTGACTGGAGAGAATACATAGAAAATATTGTGGGGAAGGCGAACCAAAGGTTACGTTTCATCGGCAGAACGCTTCGAAGATGCACCAGCTCCACCAAAGAGACTGCCTACATCACACTTGTGCGTCCTCTCCTGGAGTACTGTTGCCCCTTGTGGGACCCTCACCAGGTGGGATTGACGGAAGACATTGAGAAGGTTCAGAGAAGGGCAGCTCGTTTTGTTCTATCACGTTACGGGGGGGGGGGGGGGGGAAGCGTCACGGAAATGTTGCACGAATTGGGGTGGATATCATTAAAAGAAAGACGTTATTCATTGCGGCGTGATCTGTTTGCGAAGTTTCAATCACCGACTTGTACTTATGAATGTGAAATTATTTTTCTAGCACCCACCTACTTAGGGAGACATGACCATCCCAATAAAATAAGAGAAATCAGATCGAAAACGGAACGATTTAGGTGTTCTTTCTTCCCGCGCGCTATTAGAGAATGGAACGGTAGAGAAAAGTTATGAAAGTGGTTAATGAACCCTCTGCCAGGCACTTAAATGTGATTTGCAGAGTATCTATGTAGATGAAGATGACAGCCCCGACACAGATGACGATATAAACACATGCGAAATGTAACCTACAGATATAGCCAATCGTAAGAGTCTCAAAATGAGAAAACTCCAGAATGGCAGGGCTCGAAGTAAATTCCGAGGCCTCCCACTCTGGACTTTCCTCTCTTATTCTTCAGACTGTCACTCAAACCAATCTTTCCTATCTTCTATTATTCTCTTCTTAAAATAATTGATGTTTTTAAGTTGCCTTTCCATTTTCCTTATGATAAGTTTTTACGCTTTTCTTTGTATTTTTTATCTAATTACTGTAAATGTATAAAGAAAATAATGTATCATAGTCGCATAAATGTGTCACATAGTTTTTGTAATCACGACCAGCTATATACCCAAAGGCAGCTGGTCCGCAACAAGGGTAAATAAATGAACAAAAATGTCATCCAGCATGGGATCGCGTCTGAACTTGTTCCATTCAATTTACATGGGCGCCAAGTGCGTCATTTCCACATAGCGTGCTGTGTTGCTAACGTGTCCGGGCCGTGCTCCTGTCGTGCTGTGTGCTGTCCGTCGGGAGAGCGGTTCCACGACAGGCGACAGGTGCGCAGTGGGAGCACAGTACAGTACGCCTACGTCATGTCGAAACGACGTCACGGAGCCGCGATGGTACGTCACCAGTGGGCGCTCGCTCTTTGTTCGGCTCTTTCCGGCTTTGCCCGAACTGCGCTCTCTCTCTCGAAAGCACGTGTGCTGTCTTACCTCACACTATTTATTTTTTTATTTTTTTTCCTTTATTGTTTTTTAAGTCCAGCTGTAGAAACAGCTGGCAGGCTGGCAGCAGCTGCGGTGGCTGCTCTTCAGCCATGTGACATACAAAAATTTGACAAATAAGAGATAAATATAAAAAGAGGAACAGAATTGCGGAATGTTAAAATAATTTACACGCTGAGTTTTCGACAGACTAAAACGCACATGGATAAAACGGGATAAACATATTTCAGGGAACGATGAAACAGACGAGGAGTAAAAAAAAACACACATAGTCAGTAAAAACAGGTGGCCACGGTGACGAGTTAAAAGTACATTGCAGAGACACTAAGTTCACACATGAAGACATTGGACGGCGTACAGAATAAAACATGGGGACGGCGATTATGGAGGCACTGAGTAAAACACACGACACTGGAGGCACTTGCACTGAACACGTAGATAAAAAGTCGAGACGCCCCCGCAGGGGGGTGGGGGGGTGGGACAGGGACGGGGGAAGTGCGGGGGAGGGGGAGAAGGGGAGGGAAGAGAGCGTAAGGAGGGAAGGATTGACGAGACTCTGGGCATGGGAGAGGGGTAGCCAAGCGGGCGGGAAGGAAAAGGGACGCGAGAGAGGGGAGGGGCGCTGATGCTACGGAGAAGGGACCAAAGTTGATAGGAGGGGTAGATATCGGGACGAAGTTCGGTATCCGGTAGAGGAAGGGTGCGGAAATTGCCCTGGGAGAGGATACGGAGCGTATGGAGGAGAAGGCCGGGAGGAACGGTTTGGCGGAGGCGTGGTAGAGGCCCGGGATTTGTAAGAATAGGGTAGACCAGAGGGTTTTGGGACTCTATTTTGCGGGATGTGTAAAGGAGTCGGAGATGTTCAAGGTGTTGTAGGAGAGGAGGGAAGGGGATGAGGTCATAGAGGATCCGCGTGGGGGAAGGGAGTCTGATACGGTATGCGAGGCGGAGGGCGTGGCGTTCTAGGATCTGGAGGGACTTGTAGATAGTGGGAGGGGCTGATATCCAGGCGGGGTGGAAAGAACAAAGGACGGGGCGCATGATTGATTTGTAGGTGTGCCTCACACTAGGCTCGGCGTGTCTTTTATACACATGGGCCGCGCTGGAGTTGCCGAGTGGTCTAAGGCCTGAGAGCAACGGGCGTAAAGCGGAGCGTGAAGCGTGGCGTACAGCAGGCAACACAAACCCATCAGACGCTATGGAGGCGTCCTGGCGATGAGCGTTGTGCGCGGCACTTGCAGCGGTCGACAGCAGCGGCGAGCGGAGCGTGGTCGCCCACCGCAAACATGCTTGTGTTTCTCGAGCGGGCGGTGAGCGTGCAGTGGGCGGAGAGACATGTCCTATGACGAAATTATCTCTGCGGTGCAAGAAAGGCCAGAAATTTGGCAATCTAGTTACACTCAGTATAAAAATAGGTCAGTTGGGAAGAAAATATGGAGTTAAATAGCAACGAAGCTGAATACTGATGTTAAGTAACAGAAGAAGAAGACTGATGGACAGTCGCGACCCATGACTCACTCATTACCTACCAGGAAAAGAAAGAGAAACGCAAATGCTTTGAGAGAGGACATGCTGGTGTTAGAAAAGCAGAAATTATAACTGATGCAGAAGAGACAATGTTAAGCAAGATTATTTGCTTCCGATGAGTATTCTGCCTGCGATGAAGAAGTTTTCTGACCTACAGAAACTCCGTTTTCGGGGAAAGTTCAATGATTGGTTGTTTCAAGCAATGACTGAAAATAAGACTCGTTTTCCGAATCCCCCAGGAAAATATCAAAATCAACTAAGTACTTGTTAAATAATACTTCACAAGCAACTCACATTAGGCTACCTGTTATAGTCGCCTTTAAATTACGAGAGTCAAATGTAATTTTTCAAGTAACATGATGCTAACTTCAGATGTTTGTAAAGCTTATGAGACTTAACTGCGGGGCCATCAGTCCCTAAACTTACAAACTACTTATGAAGTACATTATACTAAAGATGTTACAAATATCCATGCCCGTGGGGGGATTCGAACCCCCGATGGGGAACGGCCTCGCACATCGTAGCATAGCTCCTCAATGCGCTTGCTCATTCCGCCGCCGCCAGGATCTGATCGTAAAGTATCATACAGTCATACAGTGTACTAAACACTGCAAACAATTGCCTCTCTAGAATGAAACTTTCACTCTGCAGCGGAGTGTGCGCTGATATGAAACTTCCTGGCAGATTAAAATTGTGTGCCGGAACCGGGACTCGAACCTAGGACCTTTGCCTTTCGCGGGCAAGTGCTCTACCACTTTTTTTTTTTTTTTTTTTTTTTTAGAGCCGCCATCCCCTGTCCGAAATGATAGTACGCTGCCTCTGCTGCGTGGCCCACAATACATCGGAAACATTAATTTGGCATACGAAACGACAATCGTAACGTTTTCATGAGACTGAAAAATGAAGGGGGCACCCAGGATTGAACCGGGGACCTCTCGATCTGCAGTCGAATGCTCTACGACTTTTTTTTTTCCTTCTTTCTTGTAATGGAATTAATTCTCTTCTTACATAACGTTGGTCACCCATAACAAAAGTTTAATAAAAACAAATAATCCCTTCTTGGTTGGATTCAGAACTGAAAGTTTTTCTTATGAGTGCTGTATTCCACAGCTTAATTGCGTCGTCTCCTTCTTTTTCCATTTAAAAATGTAACACATGAAACGTAACAGTACCTTGTTCGGTTGGAAACATAAATATAAATTTTTACCAAACGAAATAAATAAGTAAAAAATTAAAAAAAAAAATATTAATAAAAAAAGATCCTTCTTTTCAATCTCTGCTCACCGACGATTTCAGAGTTCGTCTTCGCGACAGTTACAATGGAGTGTTTCCATGTACTGTTTTGTCCGTTCCTATGTTCGTTTTCATTATTTTTTTAATTACTATTCTTATTTCATCTTCTCTAACTCTGAACGCGTTAGTTGTCGCGAGATCAGTCTAGAAGGGGACACAAATGAAATGTCTCTTTACAAAACTATGACTTTTTCTAAAATTATTTTTTTTAATAAAAAAAATAAACTTCTGAGTACCTGTTCTTTGTTTGATCATGATCGTATTTGTTCATTAAATAATTGTAGATTTATTTATTTTCAAATCAATTTCAGTCACACTTTCAAGATATCAGTGTGAATAGAGGAGTTCACATGATGGTCCTTTTGAGGAAATTTGCATAATGTTTATTGTAATTATTCATCTGGAGCAATGTGTGATGTTGGGTCGCGATATAAGTCCATAAGTCACCTTCGCTCTTCTCCTTGTTTGATAATATGTAAAACACCGTGTGCCCCTTCAACCAGTTCACGGCGTTTTTCTTCGTGTTAGGGTATAGTGCTTCATCCGGGTGTAAGAGATTTGTTGGAGTTATTGTGTGGGGCGATGTTCGTTGGATAATTGCTAAAATCCTTCTTACTGACTGCCATATATTGTTAGCATTGCCGCAGACAAATTGGTGTTCATCAGTATCGTTGATTTTACAGGCAGTACACAAAGCGGAATCTGCCAGATGGATGGCGTGGAGTTTTGAGTTCGTCGGGATTTTTCTATTAACGGCATAGTACCACTGTGCCTTCACGTGAGTTGGCAACTGCGGGTGATGGAGGTTTCTCCATATGTTTTGCCAATTGAAGTGACGATACTTTTGTTCTATGATGTTTTCGCTGTGGTTGTTCATGAAAGTTTTGTAAATTTCTTTCACTCTGATCAAATCATTTTCTGGCAGACACATTCGGATATAACTATATTCTATCAAGAAATGTTTCAGGTGGAAAAGTTCGTTGGGAATGTGGTGAACATCGATTGGAGCGTCGTGGTTGGGCGGCGCTATTTCATTCAGTAAGAATTTTACTACGCTATTCCATGATGTCGTCCACTGCTTGTACGTTTTGCTGGTGTACAGTGCCTGTGCCTTGTTATATACGTTTATAAGATTTAGGCCACCGTTGTCGGTTGGTAACGTCAATGTTTCATATTGTATTTTAAATATATGGCCACGGTTGACAAAGTGACCAAAGGCAGCCAAAATTCTGTTGGCGACATCTCGTGGCATTGGCAAGACCTGTGCTACGTAATTTATTTTAGATGTTAAATAAATATTTATCAATGCCACTCTCTGCAGTTCATCCAGTTTTCTGAGATTGTGTTGTTGTATGCTGGCCCGGATGGTGTTCAGTATCCTCCTGTAATTTTTTGCAATTGTGTGCCGGATGTTTCGCGTATATTCTATTCCAAGGCATTTTATACTGTCCGTCTCCTTAATCTGTCCTTGGATGGGCGCTCCTAATCCGCGTCCGATGTTCATTACTGCAGATTTTTTTCTGTTCAGCTTTGCGCCGGATGCGAGCTCGTATGTTTGTATTATTTCTAGTGCCTTTTTGATCTCATTGCTATCTCTGACCAGAAACATGACGTCATCAGCATATGCCCTAATGACAACTTTCTGGCCATTCGTTACTATGCCTTGAAGATTTTGACTTAAGCTTAAAAGTAACGGCTCAATGGCTATCGCAAACAAGGACATAGAGAGAGGACACCCTTGTCTCACTGAACTGTTTATTATAATTGGTCTGCTGGGTTGACCGTTAACCATGATTTTCGATGTAGAGTGGTTTAAGTAGTTCTTTATAATTGCGATATAACGCTGTGGAAAATTCATAGCGCACATAACATGGAAGAGGTAATCATGGCTAACTCTATCAAATGCTTTCTCGAAATCTAAGGAGACCATGGCGCATTTAATTTTACAGACTTCAGCAATTGAAATAATGTCTCTATAGTCGGTCACTGTGTGGTGGATGGATCGCTCTTTTCCAACGCTCGATTGATAATCCCCAGTGACATTGTTCAGGATTGATTTTAACCTCTCATTGATGATGCGTGAAAATATTTTATAATCGCAATTTAGTAAAGTGAGAGGTCTGAAATTTGATACTGATTTCCCTGCAGGAGTTTTCGGGATGAGAACTATTGTTCCTTCTCGGAATTCACTCGGTATATTAGTGTTTGGATTCATCAGTTCTTGACAAATACATATTAGTTTAGATATCATCTGTCTCCTAAAAGTGTGAGAGAGTTCAGCCGGAATCCCGTCGGGTCCAGGAGATTTATTTTTCGGGCTTCTTATGATTGCATTTTCAACCTCTTCCTCTGTTATTTCTGTTAACAAAGCGGCTGCTTCCTCTTGGTCGAGCTTCCGGGTGAGTCCTGTTGTAAGTTCATTGTGCGCTGTTACATCCGTTGTTGCATTGTTTAAGAGCTCGACGAAGTAGTTTTGTATTTCGGTCTTGATGCCACTTTGCTGCGTCAATACTCGGCCATCCGCGGTTATTATTTCAGTTATTATTTTCCTCCGCTGTTCCTTTCTTTCATTGATAACATGGTATATTGATGTATTTTCTCCACGTACATCATTTTGGAGTCTTGATCGTATTTTGCAACCGTCAAGTTGTTTCCGTCGTAAAGCTATGAGCTTAGCTTGAATTCTTTTTATCTCCAGGTGTTTGTTAATTATAGGTGTATCAGTTATTTCAGTTATTATTTTCCTCCGCTGTTCCTTTCTTTCATTGATAACATGGTATATTGATGTATTTTCTCCACGTACATCATTTTGGAGTCTTGATCGTATTTTGCAACCGTCAAGTTGTTTCCGTCGTAAAGCTATGAGCTTAGCTTGAATTCTTTTTATCTGCAGGTGTTTGTTAATTATAGGTGTATCGGATCTGTACAAATCTCGGAGGACTTTAAAGTAGAATTCGGTCGTCTGCTTCTGCCAGGCCATCTTTTCCCGTGAGTAATTTATTAGCGCTCTTCTTATCGTCGGTTTGGCACATTTCAACCACCATGTGAGTGCCGAAGGATAGGATGGAAATCGCTTCACGCATTCGTTCCACACATTTTGGAATACTTCATGACATTCAGGGTCATTCAGATGTTCTGTATTAAGTTTCCACAATCCTCGACCCCTGTATGTTTGTTGCCTTGTTAAGTTAACGGTACATATGTACGCTATGTGGTCCGAAAAGATGGTGGGCCACAACTCTGTGTGCAGAACATGCTGTTTCAGGTTGGCTGAAACGTAAATCCTGTCAATACGGCTGGCAGAGTGATTTGTAATGTAAGTGAACCCTGGTAATGCACCGTTTTTGTGCTCCCAAGTGTCAGTTAAGATTAATTGTTTAATAATAGCGTCAAGTTCGACACAGTAGTTAAAATTTTAGGTCTGATCTTTAGCCGACAGGACACAATTATAGTCACCGCCAAAAATTCTCTGATCATATCGGCCGCAGAATAGGGGAACCATATCCTCCTTAAAAAATACAGCTCTTCCCCTCCTGTTGCTTGTACCAGAGGGTGCGTAGATATTTATTAATCTAGTGTTGTTGACGGTGGCGCCTATACCCCTTGCATTTGGCAGTTTCTCCACATCTTTTACAATTACGCCTTCCTTAATTAAAATTGCCGTGCCGAGTTCATGGTCGTGCCCTGAATTTACAATTGCATTATAACCTATTGTTGCATCAAGTGTAATATCTGTTACTTCTTGTAACATAGCAATATCGATGTCGGCAGCGTATAACATGTCCTGTAAGGTCTTTAGTTTTAAATGACTACGAATCTTATTGATATTTATCGTCGCAATTCTGTACGATTGTAACGCAATTGTGAGATGTAGACTGACTTTATATATTAGATGTTATAACATGCGCATGACGCCTTATATTATTGTTGCACCGGTCGTGGATGCGATAGCCCTTTCATTTTCTCTCCCATTAGTGCGGAGGACGAGTCCTTTTTGGATTTGTAGCTTCTTTCATATCTTCATCTTTGGGATAGTCCACTTCATCTGCCCAGTTTCTTCCTTCATTGCGATGGTGCATTTCTTTTTCGGGACCAAGACTAGGTGGGATCTTATTCTGTAGTTGTTGCTTTGCAGGGTGTTCCATTTCCACATCCTGTTGGGTTATCATTTCTACATTTTTCAGATTTTCATTGGCCGCTGAATTTGTCGTCTGTTTGCTACGCTCCGAAATTTCAGGTGCTTTTTCACTTAATTTGCGAGCAATTTCTTGCGCTTTTTCACGTGTTGACTGAGCTTTTTGTTTGGCGTCGGGAGGAGCTACACGCCGTTTCTTATGTTTTTTAAGAGAGGATCGAGATTCCTGACTAACCTCAGTCTCTGAAGTCGTGCTAAGGTCTTGTGCTGCACTATCGTCTTTGTCTCTGCGTACTCCTCTTCCGGACTTATCTTCTGGGTTTGTTTCACGTTCTTCTTTAGTGGCTGTTTCTGTTTTGTCGGAGTCGGTGACAGTCGGTTTTTCCGCGGCACCAACATCCATTGCTAGTGACAGACCGTCTACATGTACGTCATCGTTTTCACCCACTGCGGCGCTCGACGTGGTGGCCGTATTAACGCGGAGGGCCGTGGCGTAAGTCACTGGCAGTGACGTCATCGTCATAGCAGCGACTGGTTCCCCTGCCGGCAGCTGCGTCACTCTACGTTGTACGCACTCCGACCTAACATGACCTGACTGCCCACATCCTGAGCAAGTACGTGGCTGACCATCGTATATGACAATAGCTCTATATCCGCATACGTAAATATACGACGGGATATGTTTCTGTAGTTCTAGTTTCACTTGTCGAACACCGTTTAATACTGGAAAAGTTTGAAACGTTGTCCACTTTTCCGCAGTATTACTAATAATTCTCCCGTATGGTTTGAGGACTGAATTAATCTGCTCCGCAGTTATTTCAAATGGGAGTTCAAATATGCGAACTGTTCTAATGCCAAAACCGGCGTAATCAATTTGTACATCGCCAACATTGCCGTCGCAGTGATTGAATTTAAGGTGTCCTCGACAACTTCAATTACTGAACTGATCATTTTAACATAGACCGTGCTACTAACGATCGATAAATGGATCCCTATTATTTCATTCACATTAAGTTTAAATACATCTCTTAAGAAAGCTTCTACTTCAAAAGCTCTAGGTCGGACGAACTGTTCATTAAACATGAACTTCAAGGTGTCTTTTCTTAAAGGTTGATTCATCTTTATGATCTATACATGTTGGAATATAACTACGATATGCGCTGCGAGAGCGTCCAACTCACCACACAGTGTCAACACACGGCCGGCCGCAGCGAGGACGTAAACACGAACCACACAGCTCGCCCGCCGAAAGCAGACTGACGCGGTGAGCGTGCACTGGGCGGAGAGACATGTCCTATGACGAAATTATCTCTGCGGTGCAAGAAAGACCAGAAATTTGGCAATCTAGTTACACTCAGTATAAAAATAGGTCAGTTGGGAAGAAAATATGGAGTTAAATAGCAACGAAGCTGAATACTGATGTTAAGTAACAGAAGAAGAAGACTGATGGACAGTCGCGACCCATGACTCACTCATTACCTACCAGGAAAAGAAAGAGAAACGCAAATGCTTTGAGAGAGGACATGCTGGTGTTAGAAAAGCAGAAATTATAACTGATGCAGAAGAGACAATGTGAAGCAAGATTATTTGCTTCCGATGCGTATTCTGCCTGCGATGAAGAAGTTTTCTGACCTACAGAAACTCCGTTTTCGGGGAAAGTTCAATGATTGGTTGTTTCAAGCAATGACTGAAAATAAGACTCGTTTTCCGAATCCCCCAGGACAATATTAAAATCAACTAAATACTTGTTAAATAATACTTCACAAGCAACTCACATTAGGCTACCTGTTATAGTCGCCTTTAAATTACGAGAGTCAAATGTAATTTTTCAAGTAATATGATGCTAACTTCAGATGTTTGTAAAGCTTATGGGACTTAACTGCGGGGCCATCAGTCCCTAAACTTACAAACTACTTATGAAGTACATTATACTAAAGATGTTACAAATATCCATGCCCGTGGGGGGATTCGAACCCCCGATGGGGAACGGCCTCGCACATCGTAGCATAGCTCCTCAATGCGCTTGCTCATTCCGCCGCCGCCAGGATCTGATCGTAAACTCTCATACAGCGTACTGAACACTCCAAACAAATCTCTCTGTTTCACTAGAAAATTGGACCTTTCTTTAAACTGAATAAATCGACTTTTAAAAAAGTATTTTCTTCCAATAAGAAACCAGTCAACACTGCATCCGACTCCATTGTTTGACCTCTGCCGAACGCAAAACGCTCTGTTGTCAGTCAGCTGGCTGTGGCCTGCCGCGTCAGCTGGGTTGTGACGTCATGAGCGTGCTGCCCGCTCTCCGCCACGCCGCAGTCAGGCCGTGTGTGGCCCGCTGTACGCCCCGCATCACGCTCCTCTTTACGCCCCGCTGCACTCAGGCCACAGCCTAAGGCGCCTCACTGCGGAGCGCGAGGTTGCTCGCCGTCGGAGGTTCGAGTCCTCCCTGGGGCATGGGTGTGTGTGTGTGTTTCGTCCTTAGGTTAGTTTACCTAGGTTTAAGTAATTTGTTGGCTACGGACTGATGTCAACGCAGATTGGTTCGATAGATTTACAAACCTATGAACATTTTTTTTTTTTTTTTTTTTTTTTACTTTTTCAGCAGCATCCAGAACTATACCATATTTCACATAAAGATTACGACAATACTCTTGTCAAAGACAATATATGGAGAGGCATCGGTGGGAAACTTAATAAATCCAGTAATTATATGAGAAGGTCGGTTTGCGGGAGCGGTCGGTAGTTGGTTGGTGATGTTAACCAAGGATAGTCAGTTTAGGTTCCATTTGTTTTAATTCAGATATATTTATTTGATATTACAATCAGAGGCTGAAGGCCCAACAAGACGGTTCAGATAAGTGATGCAAGGCAGAAGGCCAACTTGAGAGAACCAATATTTTGATAGTGGATAAGGCTCGAAATTTAGTTAAAGGCAACTCTTTAAAATGCAATAAAAGACACAATTAGCCCAACAATTTAAGCGAAAGTGGAAAGATTTAGTTACAAGCAACGATTGTAAATACAATAAAATTACAAATGACCCCGGTAATTTAAATGACGACAGCTCAGCTTATCAAAATCACACTAAAGTGAGGCTCCAAAACTTAAGTGAACACAGCCCTTTAAAAGTAAAATTACCAAAAAGCACTAAAGAAGAGCACAAAAATTTAAATAAAGTCTGAGTTTAACTGGTAGCGGTAAACTGTGCTCAATGGTATCAATAGGCAGAAGACGAATTAAACAACACACAATAAAATTCACAAATGAGCCTTGCAATTTAAATGGAAACAGCTCAGCTTACTTATCGAAATCGCACTAAAGTTGGGTTCAAAATTTAAGTGAACACAGCGTTTTAAAAGTACAGTTACCAAAACACATTAAAGACGAGCTCAAAATTTAAGTACAGTATGAGTTTTACTTTAAATGGTAGCAGTAACCTGTGCTCAATGATATCGATAGGCAGAAGGCCAATAAAACAACACAAAATAAAATTTACAAATGAGCCCTTCAGTTTAAATGACAGCAGTTCATCTTGATTACAGGAAAATCACAGTGAGGTGGGGGAGCTGGCTACTCGTTAATTTAATGCAACCACACAGGTAAAACACATGAGCTGACTCAAAACAGGAAGGAGAGGAATAAGGTGCCCAACGGTCAACGAGAACTACAGCTCTGGCACGAAGGGGCTTACACAAATTGATAGAATGCCAAATTACTAGTGCGGGGTGGCTATGCCTCGCGGAAGGAAAGTTTCAGCAAGGGGAAGATAGAAAAAAGAAAAACAAAGCTATACAACTACCGCCCGTGGAGATGCGAGCTAGCAGAGGGGCAAAAACTAGATACATTATCCTTTACGTTAACCAATCTAATAAATATAGACTACTTGCTACTCAGAACAAAGAGAAAAATATAATTCAATTGAACCGAACTAAAAGTGCGGTTTAAAATGAATAAACAACCAACGACGTAGACACAGGCAACGACGGCCCCTGGGGTACGACCACCGATCCTGACAAATTAATACACACAAATTTGCGGAGCAGGACTGTATCAGTCACTTATTTATTTAATGAAATAAATGGCAATTTGCGATGTTATGGCTTCACTGTATTCGGTTTAAATGGAATACCAAACTGTGGCGAATGAAAATTCGAACTCGGGATCTGCTGCTTACTAGGCAGACGCGTTGACCACTACGCCACCGAGGACACAGTGACCAGCCCGACTGCAGAGGACTCTTCCCTGCACGTCTCCCACCACACCCAATCACCATTCGCCACGCTATATCTTTCCTATACCACAGCCTATTTGTTCTGTAATGCTCGCAGCCGCAATACTGTATTCCCGCATCAAGGAGAACAGACCTTGAGGTATCGAGACACAATTAATTGTCGTCAGGAGCCCAGCCTCGGCTTGTATACAATTACATATATTTTTGACGAATTACAGCGTTCAAATGAATGAAATAAATCGCAATTTGAGATGTTATGGCGTCACTGTATTCGGTTTAGATGGAATACCAAACTGTGGCGAAAGAAAATTTGTGCCCGGCCGGGATTCGAACCCGGGATCTCCTGCTTACTAGGCAGTTTGGTATTCCATCTAAACCGAATACAGTGATGCCATAACATCGCAAATTGCCATCTATTTCATTCATTTGAAAGCTGTAATTCGTCAAAAATATATATAAAATTATTTATTTCTTACTCCACGACAAGTGCAGGCACCCTCGGGATGGTGTAGTAGGAGGGTGTCAACCAACGGCCGGAAACATTTGATACATCCCAGATGAAAAGCGGCTGGAACGACGCGAGGCACAGCCGGGTCTGAGTGCGGAGTACTCCAGCAGTTGTTGACAGCTGCGACGCTTGGCGAGGGACGACGCGGTGTCGCACGGCCGCTAGGAACGCGACCACACAGCCGGGAGACGAGGTAAACAGCCCGTGCTGAGGTGCTGTTATCACCTGACAGCAAGGCCTCTCCGGACCAACCTCTTCAGCTCATGGCATGCATGGCTCCCCACGATGCACACGCCGGACCCGGCCACAAAAGGTCCCTTAATGAAAATAACTCGACCCTGGCGATGCCATGCATCGTATCAAAACCGTTTGCCTGAACCTGTCTCGGCGCGCCACCGTAGCGCCACACGCAGCAAGAAAAACACCAATCAGAAGTCAATCGACGCGCGATAGATCAAACAACGCCACGAGCGGTGCACGCACAGAGAGCTCGATGGTACTTGCGACAGTAATTAAATCAAGGACAGTGTCAATCGAAGAAACAGGAGCCGGGACGGCTCAGTATAGGTTTTGTTTTCCTTTCCGTATTACCTTTTGTTGTAGTTGTTAAAGAAAAAAGCGATAATTTCATATTCAGCTCTAATTTTGCTTACTTGTAGGTGATGAATGTAGAAGAAAATGGGCGCTATTGAGCTATCTGCCCTTGACAGGTCCGGTCGATCAGTGATGTTCTTCTGGTCCCCGGGCCATGTCGGTATTCCGGGCAACGAACGTGTTGATGTGCTGGCCAAGCAGGCTGTTGAAGCGCCTGTTTTAGAGATCAGCCTCCCGGATGCTGATCTGCGGACGGTGCTGCGACGTAGAGTGCGTGAGCTCTGGGCCACCGAGTGGCGTAGCCTGGCAACAGCCATGAAACTCAGGGCTATCAAGGAGACGACGACTGTGTGGCGTTCTTCTATGCGGGCCTGCCGCGGGGACTCCGTAGTCCTGTGCCGGCTCCGCATTGGTCATACGTGGCTAACTCACGACCATCTCCTTCGTGGCGAGGAACCGCCTGTGTGTCGCTGTGGCGCCCGCCTGACGGTGCCGCACATCTTAGTAGAATGCCCTGTTTTAGCCCCTCTGCGGCGGAGTTTTAATTTTCCTGCACTTTTATCCCATGTTTTAAGTGACGATGCCAAAACGGCTGATACTGTTTTAAGTTTTATTCTGGACAGTGGTTTTTACCCTTCCATGTAAAGCTTTTCTTCATTGTCTGTGTCCGTCCTGTCATGACCTCCGATTGGAGGTTTCCCTTTGTTTCCGTGTGGCTGACTTTTCCTATTTTTAGTCTCACGGTCGGTCAGCCACAGACGTCGGCTTTTACATTTTATTTCTTGTCGTTGTTCGGTTATACTGTGTGATTGTCATTGTTTTTGTTGCCTCTTGCCGACTTGTCCTATAACTGACTCGCGGGATATTCCTCCCCCCTAGTTGTTCTCCACTCAGGCTCTTTTACGCGTTAACGCCTTTTGTTGTGATGCCTAACGATGGAATGGGGGACTGATGACCTCCGTAGTTTTGTCCCCCTAAAACATCCAAACAACAACAACAATGCTACTGAGATCGTATTTTATTCCAGCTCTTACTAGACGCAAAACCATATCTGACCAGGCTGCAAAGAAGATAAAGAAATGGAGAATGAAAGATGAAATGCAGTTTCTAATTCCGTTTCTTCAAAGCCATGAGACTTTTACCAACATTCATAGTTCCATAGATGTTTATGATGGAGAAGAAAACGATGATATATTTAAGTTCACCCTCGGTGGTTCGCAGTACTCCCTCTCTGGCAAGTTATACGTCATTAAAGCGTGCTGGCCACATAAACAGAAGGCTAGGGTCGTCGATCTCACATGGTAGCGCTGATAACAATCTGGAAACTGCACTGACCGATTATGTAAGAGCCAGGAGTGAGCCCAAGAAACCGCCCCAAGTGCCACAAAAAAAAAAAAAGTTCAAATGTTTGTATAGCTTATGGGACTTAACTACGGGGTCATCAGTCCCTAAGCTTAGAAAATACTAGCTAAGACTAGCTAAGACTAAGGACGGCACAAATATCCATGCCCGAGGGGGGATTTGAACCCCCGACCGTACTGGCCGTGCAGACCGTGACTGGAGCGCCTCAGTCTCCTCGGCCACCGCGGCCGGCCAAGTGCCACAGAAGAAAAAAAATAATGATTTTTTTAATACAAAGATGTCGTTTTCCGATCTCAACACTTCCGGAATAAAGAAGGAGATATTCAGCATTATTAATACAAAAGAAATTACGATGTTAAAGAACCGAGAAAAAGGAAATGACAATAGCCACTTGTCCCAAAGTTTTCCGTTTCCCTTGAACCATTCATATGAAGGAGGTCCAACAGATTCAGTAGCTGGCTTATAAGAGCAGCAAAATTATGACAGTTACTCTGTAAGTCATCCAAAATAATGATTGTAATAAAGATTTTTTTATTTTAACTATGTAAAAAATCCCGAGAGCCACAACAACCTCCTCGTCTATTTGCTCCATTGCGACTGAGCACAGTAGACACAAGGTTAACTATGTGTGAATGCACGTAACACGACACGGCTGGAGCATAGTGAGGACACTGTGAGATTACCGCCCATTAGAAATACTGGTAATTAATAGCATTTGTAATTAAACAGTATGAAGTTCACTGCAAACATTGACCATGCCAATGCACCAAATGTCAGACAATTGTAATCTTAATAATTATGGTAGCAATGTATGTACGAAGTTGGGTGACAACATTTATAGTTAGGCCATAGGTAGAAATTCTCCACGTTGAGATTTCCTGTGTGCTTGTAGCTGAGGGGAGGCGGCGAGCAGGCCGACGTTGGTGGCTTGTTCCAGCTTAGGATTTTCCAGGTTCGTTTCCGGTGAGGGGAGAGAGGGACAATGGCGAGTGACAGGCGCAGTGCGGTGCACAGCGTGAAATAAAATATTCTAATACTACTTACATTTGAAGTAATACGATGCAGATAGGAACCTTTAAGGCCCTCGTTAAAAAATAGCCTGTTGACAAATAAACAATAAATTAGCTGATATAGTCACATCTGGCGTAATATGTTTAATTGACAATGAAAAGTAATAAATTACCAATAAATACAAGACAGTTACACAACTAGCATGGCAATGTTTATTTATAAAAATAATATATTAACTATTTCTCATTTTATTTTCAATTAAGCTTGTGTATTTTATCTTGAAGTATTCAGTTGAATGACTTATCTGTGATATAAGAAATTGCACGATTATAATAAATAGTACAAAGGATGTTTATAGCAATATAGAAACCTAAGAAGACATTTGTTTAATGTGTAGTGTAATTATTTTGATTTTAAGTAAAGTTTTAGAAATGTATTGGCTGAGCGCTGTACGTTGGCAAATCGGTTACAACAGCTTACATGGGGAAGTTGATGACGTAGGGGAAAAAACCCCGGCAGTTGAGTTTTGGCGCGCGCGCGCACGAGGGCAGGAAGGGAGGACTCCAGACCACGTGGTGTGGCTGGCCTGGTGGCGTCGCCCTGCCTCAGTCGGCATGTCGATCTCGAGGTGGTGACTTGAGATTTGTCTGTGGCAATCGCCACGTGTGGTTGCTCGTCGTAGACTGCACCAATTTAAATCGAGTGCCACTGTGTGTTTGTGAATATTTAGCCGGTGGAACAAGGTGTGCATCGCATTGAATTAAAGTGACTGTGATTTGTTAATGTAACACGTGTCGTCGCATAGGCATGAACATAAACGGTGTTTGAGACAGCCACGTGGTGTGAAAACAATTTGCGACAAATATTCATTTTGTCTAGGGGCTCACGAGCTATAACTTTATTTGATAAATGTGCCGATGTGCAGACGTATCAGCCACAGGGTTTTAATATGGTGCAATAAACAACATAAAGTGAACTTTCACGTGTTTACAAAAATAGTAGTTAGTACACCCTTTCCTCACATGAACTTATTTTATTATGAATTTTTTTGTTAATCATATGCAGGGAAGGAAAGCTGCGAACGTGTGATATCATCCCCTAGAAAACGAGTCAAACAGTAGCAGTCACAGTTCCAGTGTTTTTACATGTTTAGGAATATAGTTCCCAGTTGGTGGTTGAGAGTTTTAAAAATTAATCTTTTCCTATTTAATCTCTCTCTTCGTTCTTCACCCTCGCAACATGGTGCCCTATGTGGAAAACAACCCTCACACCACCGTCCTCCACCGCCCACGCTGGTGCTGCACACCTATTTATACGGTGGGGTGCCTCCCCTGCCCCCAAGTTATTTTTTAAAAGATACATGCAACAGAAAATTTGTTCCAAGGCCTCCGGAACACTGTTGCTGGGTGTATACATGGTAAATGGAAGGTCGGGCATCCCCAGACGGGGGGTAACCTCAGACATTTCAATTTCTAAGACACCTAGCACGTTTCGTCTCTCCTGTTAAACTTCATTGGCAGTTTTCGCCCATAATAAGAGTTTATGATCTTGCTGAAGCTCTCAAAATCCCTCATAGATTTAATGAAGAGAATGGTCATCTCCATAAAAAAATGTGTAGAAGAGCGACAGAAAAGTAAATGCAATAAAAATTGACGAGCCTAAAAACAAAAAAGGTAAGCCACTAAACAAACGTTCATGGCAAAGACAAATACTCACAGCCCTTCCGAAAAAGGATCAAGGAAAAGGGAAGGAATGCATCACATTCGGAGAAACCTTCCAAGAATGGATTAAGTGCTACGACTGCAAGGACGGGCCACATGAAAATAGTGTTTATCTTTCCGATATTTATTACTATTGTGATGTTTGGAAGGCGAAGAAACAACTGCGTTACCACTGAATGTTGTGTCCAGGACTACCCTCCAAATTTTGTAGTGCCAACAGTGCCGTTAGACCACCGCATCACTAACGGTTAAGGTGCCTCGGAATAGTTTAAGTACGACTTCCTTCCAAGTCGCAAACTTTCTTAGGTGCTATTTCGCTGCATAGAGAGCCTTTGGCAGTAGTGGCAATCATCTCTGGAGCACAGAAGCTGAATTAAAGTTTGTAACGTGGAGGGAAGTTGTACTTCGACTATTCCGAGGCGCCTTAAACGCTAGTGGTGCGGTGGTCTTCAACTGCGAGACGTCTACCTAGTAAGCACGGATGTCCGGGTTCGATTCCCGGGCGCATCACAAATTTTAATTCATTGCTTCACCATTATCATTAACGTTTTTAAGGTAGTTCATAAAAATTATTATGTATACTTAGTTCTACATTATTTAGTTATAACAAACACCTGGTTTAAGAATCACAAAAGAAGGTTGTATACGTGGAAGAGACCAGGAGACACCGGGAGAAACCAGATAGATTTCATAATGGTAAGACATAGATTTCGGAACCAGGTTTTAAACTGTAAGACATACCCAGGGGCAAATGTAGACTCTGACCATAACTTGTTGGTTATTAACTGTAGGCTGAAACTGAAGAAACTACAAAAAGGTAGAAAATAAGGAGATGGGACCTGGAGAAATTGAAGGAACCTGAAGTTCTTAAAAAATTCAAAGGGAGCTTGAGGCAACAATTGACAGAAACGGGGGAAAATAAAACAGTAGAGGAGGAATGGATAGCATTGAGAGACGAAATAGTGAAGGCAGCTAGGACAAAATAGGTAGGAAGGCAAGACCTACAAAAAATCCTTGGATATCACAGGAGATACTAAATTTAATCGATGAAAGGAGAAAATATAAAAATGCAGTAAATGAAACAGGCAAAATGGAGTACAGACGATTAAGAAATGAGATTGACGGGAAGTGCAAAATGGCTAAGCAGGAGTGGCTAGAAGGCAAATGCAAGGATGTAGAAGAATGTATAAATAGGGGAAAAATAGATACAGCCTACAGGAAAATAAAAGAAACATTTGGAGATAAGAAAAACAGCTCTGTGAATATCAAGGACACTGAAGGAAAACCAGTTCTCAGCAAAGAAGGGAAAGCTGAAAGGGGGAAAGAGAACATAGAGAGGCTCTATGAAGGAAATGAACTTGGCGGCAATTTGTAGAAAGGGGAGATGAGGATGAAATAGCAGATACTATACTGAGAGATGAATTTGACAGAGCACTTAAAGACCTACGTCGAAACAAAGCCCTTGGAGTAGATGACATTCCCTCAGAGCTACTGAAGACTCTGGGAGAACCAGCCATGACAAAATTGTTTCACGTGGTGTGTAAGATGTATGAGACAGGCGAAGTACCCTCAGACTTTAAGAAAAATGTTATAATCCCCATTCCAAAGAAAGCAGGTGCAGATAGGTGTGAAAACTGCAGAACCATCAGTTTAATAAGTCATGGTTGCAATATATTAACACGAATTATCTACAGAAGGATGGAAAAGCTGGTAGAAGCCGACCTCGGGGAAGATCAGTTTGGGTTCAGGAGAAATGTAGGAACTCGGGAGGCAATACTCACTTTACGGATTATCCTAGGAGATAGATTAAGAAAAGGCAAACCTACATTTCTAGCTTTTGTAGATTTGGAGAAGGCTTTTGACAATGTTGATTGGAATAAACTCTTTCAAGTTCTGAAGCAAGCAGGAGTAAAATATAGGGAGCGTAATGTTATTTACAAGTTGTACAAAAACCCACCATCGAAACAAATGCTCAAGCATGCAAGTCTAAAGGCAGACCATCAAGGACAGAGCATCAAGACTCCAGGTATGACAGAATAGACCACTGGGTGATTGGCCAAGACAAACAAATTCGCTGCAGGCCCTGCCACACAAAAACCACAAGGTGTGTAAAATGTGGCGTTGGTTTGCATGTAAAATGTTTTATGACATACAAAGTGACTGCTTAAATGTGTGTTTGATCTATTGTTAACTACAATTAACTTTGGAAAGTCATAAATTACTCTGAGAGTGTCACAAATAACAGAACATTAATATGTGGTGAAGTGACTACTTATATGACTGACGTCCTACATATAGGACACCCTGTTAATCAGATAGTAATTAATTTTCAAGCTTGAAAATAGTTTTGGTAGATTACATGAGTCCTATAAAACAGATTTCTGTAAGAAATAATTAAAACATTACCAAAAAATAATTCAGTCTTATCGGGGTTATGTGGGGATGAAGAGGCTTGCTCAGGATATGGTATTGTGAAGAGCTGCATCAAACCAGTCTCCGGACTGAAGACCACAACAACAACTTAGTTCTTAGTGATATGACTAACGAAGACACTGACTTCATTTTAGGGTGGAAATAAAGACAGACAAATTGTTTATTGATGTTTTATTAGCAAATCATTTATGTGTCCGTGGCTACCCGACCTTTCCCTATTCAATCTGAAGGAACTGAGATGCCAATATATATATATTTATTCTATTACAACCAGTTTCGACATTCCACTATGCCATCTACAGGTCCCTACATCGGAGCATGATATCCAAAAGTAGGGATACTAAAACTGGATACGTGGACTTCGTCTCTTAGTTGGAAACAACAACAGCAACTGCCTATTCATTGTCTCGCCCGAGTGCCCGAACGTGGTAATATCTCCTGGCTTAACACACTATGGTGGCGTCCTCTCGATTACCGATGAGAAGCGGTCATCTGTGTATTGGTATGCTGTGAACAGCGGCGTACCCAACGTGCGGGTTAATCTTAAAAAGCACGTGCCGACGTTAAGGAAGACATGGAAGCAGTTCAGAAGCGAGCAGATAGGTTCGTTACTGGTAGGTTCGATCAATGCGCGAGTGTAACAAAAATGCTCTGGGAACTCAAATGGGAATCGCTGAAGGAAACACGACTTCCTAATCGAGAAATTCTGTTGAGGAAAGTTAGACGGTCGAATTTGAAGCTGAATGTAAGACGACCTTCCTGTAGCCTACATTTCGTCTAAAGATCATAAGAGAAATTAGGGCTCGTACAGATGTGTATAAACATTTATTTTTTCCCTCGTTCTATTTGGGAATGGAATAGGAAAGGAAATGTGGTACAGTGTACTCTCGCCACGCTCTTTACGGTGGATTGCGGAGTATGTATGTTTATGTAGATGTAATTGAACATTGCCGGATTACGCGCCCAAGTTCAGTACTCGGGGCAACCGCTGACATGCGTCTTTCGTCATTCGACAGACCACCTGCAAGCGAAATGCTCGAAGAGGCGGTCCGCGCAGCTGCCGAGAAAGAACCACACGGACACCAGCGGATGCATGATACCGCTCCTGAGATAGTCGCGGGGACGGTATCACAACCTCGCACCTCGGGATTGCCGCAGCCATCTGCAAACGAGACGATCCTGATTGAATCCGAACCAGTAGCGACATCACCGGCAGTGCCTTCTGCTGTTGACGCATCTGAGGAGGTTTAAATGGTGATTGCCATTGCTGACAACGTGATCCCTGATGACTGTCAGTCACACCCGTCGTGGAAGAGGTGCCTGATGACGTTGCTGGCCAACAGCAGGTAGAAAAGTAGATGCTCCCAGCGGGCAAGCCTGAGGACGCGACCCAGGGCGCTCAGAAATCCATTAATCCGTAGCAATTCTTGAAGGGACCGACGAGGAATCGGGCAGCTCTGTTGTAAGCGACATGGGTGAATTGGAGCTGCAGAGCTTACAGGGCTCCCCTCCCCCCTCCCCACCCAGACATCCTAGACGGCACCGACAATGCTCGAAGACAATTTAAAAATTTGGAACGGTGCAAGTCCACCTTTTGAATTTTTACCACCATTATGTATAGAGTTGCTGGGGCTGTGTTGATTTTAACCATCAGCATTAATGCCATCACATCCCTTTCAAAGGTATTAGTTCTAACTTCCTACATAATGAGTGCTCATTACGACATTATTTTATTTCAAGTTGTTGATGCTTCTTTTAACAAACATTCCTGGCTATAAGGCCATTTATAACATTTTCCGAATCACAGCCATCAGACTATTACCGAATGGACGCGCTATCGCCTGCACGATCAGAGGCCTCGAGATCGTGAATGCCCACACCCCCTTTTCCGAAGGCGACGGAAGATGAGAACATTCGTCCTTTTACCTTCATGACATAAGCCTTTTTAATAGCTGCAAAACCCACAGTGACTGGCAGGTATTGTGTTATGTCAGCAGCGCATCAACGTCTGAGGCCCGTCAGGTGTGGGAACTACAATTATTGGCAGTCAAAGACCTCCATGATACGGGCCCCACTTCCATCCCACCCATAACTGTAATACCGGGCTAGCCGTATAGATCGAATATACATCCACTTGCCACTGACAACCCAGATGTACAGTGTTGCAGTCGTGTCCGCTGCTTTCAGCGACCGTTGCGGATACGTATGTGAGCTGCAGCTACGCGATAGAGCTGAGACACCTACTTTCTGCCAATGGAAATGTACCGTATCCCACCTGAGAGATGAGACACTTCGTACAGAGATCTTGAGTACGTGGCAACACTGCCTGGAGAAACAGGCCAGGTACAACTCGGTCCTCCAGTGATGGGTGAGTGTTGCGAAATCACAGCTGCATCCGGATGTACAGCGATTCTGCTGGGAAGAGGAATACTGGACGAGATGTACACTGGCCTTTTATCAGCAATGGGTCATTGATACGGCTCGTAGACCCAATGGCCCCAATGAAAACTTGAGGATGCGCTTCAACCATATCGAGTCCAATGTGCTCGCCGAGAGCAGGCCAGGGATATCTTGCACGTAGCTGATGCCCGAGCCGCTTAGGGGTCTAGGACACTTCTGCACACTACCTTAAGCGGAAATAGAGGCAGGCCCAGACCAAACGTGTGGAGGTCATTGAAACAGCAGCTGGAGCATACATAGCAGGATGGCACGACGTACTCACCTAGCAACAAGAATACTATTTTGACTTGTTGAAGAAGATGTGAATGACATCCAAGATCTACTGCACGATCTGCCATTAGTATCACTGGCAATGTTTGTGATGCACTGGTTGTGTCCCTGTCCCTTCTTGAGGTACAGGAGGCACTAAAAAGAAGTCCACATGTGAAATCTCCCGTATTAGATGGGCTCCCATCAGAGTTTTATTTATTTATTTTTTCTAGGACTTCCTCAGTATCAAAAGGAAGGAAGCTTGGAGTTTAACGTCCCATCGAGTGTGGTCATTAGAGACGGAGCTTATGCTCGGAGTGTTTGGGTAAGGATGTGGAACGAAATCGGCCGTACCCTTTCAAAGGAACCATCCCAGCATTTGCCTTGAGTGATTTAGGGAAATCACCGAAAACTTAAGTCTGGATGGCCGGAGGTGGATTTGAACCACCATCCTTCCGAATGCGAGTCCAGTGTCTTACCACTGCGCCACCTCGGTCGGTTCCTCAGTATCAAACTTACCTGCATGTCAAATGAGGTTTTAGCAGTACGATGGTTCCCCCCAAATTACTGGAAGTTGGTTGGTTGAATTATTGTTTTATGTGGTCAAAATTGCAGAAGTCATCAGTCCCCATTCCATCACTGGGCAGTACAAGAAAAAGAAAGGAAAAAATCCAGAGTTTAACATTGCATACACGGAAAATATCCCACTGAGTCTGTGGAAGGACCATGTAGGCGACAGAGATAACACGAAATGGGACAATCGCCCAGAACACTGAACAAAGAAAAGAAATGGAACAACAAAGCTGATGTCTGTGGTTGACCCACTGTAACACTCAAAAGAGGTAGGGCCAACCATGCAGAACACACGGAAACGTCCAATTGGAACACACATGACAAAAGGAACATAGGTAATGGCCTGAAGGGAAGCTTCTCAGAGAACAGTATAAAAAACACCACAGGAATAAAACTTAAAACTAAATCAGCCGTTTTAGCATCGTCATGTAAAATATCTTATAAAATCGCAGGAAAAGGCTACTATAATAGGGCAGTTTAACAAGATGTGGCCTGCAGTCATGTGGGAGCCACAGTGACACTGGTGTGGCTCCTCACCAAGAAGGAGATGGCCAAGTGTGTGCCACGTACGGTCAATTCAGAGCCAGCACAGGGCAAAGAGTCCCGGCATGTGGCCTGCATGGAAGAATGCTATACAGCATTGGTCTACTTCACACCTCGAGCTTTATTGGGTATGGTCCAGGTATGCCACTCATTATTCCAAAGCTTAGAGACCCTATGATGCATCACAGTCTGGAGATCAGAAGGTGTTCGGTCAATATCCAACACAGACTCATGGATAGCCTGGTTAGCAATGATATTGGCATGTTCATTGCCCAGGATACCAACGTGACCTGGATACCAAACACGAACCAAGCCGGTCAATGGCAGAAAGCGTCTCCTGTATGGCTAACACCAGAGAATAATGAGGTTAGGACTGGTCCAGAGCTCGAAGGCTGCTCAGGGAGTCACTGCAGATAAGGAAAGACTCATCTGAGAAGGACATGCTGGAGAGTTCGGTAAATTGCCGCCAGCTCTCCATTATAAAAACTGAAGCCATCTGGCAAGACGTACTGTTCACCCTATGGTCGCCATGGAAGTATGCCAAGCCAACGTGGTCCTTAAGCATTGAACCATCCATGAAGACCAGGTAATATTCGGGGAATGCAGCAATGACAGCAAGGAACTGACATCAAATAGCCTCAGGGGGAACTGAGTCTTTGGGTCTGTGGGTGAAGTTCAGCCAAGTATGTGGCTTTGGCTTGCATGGGACGTTACAGAGATGGAAGAGGAAAACACTGAAGTTCCAATGTAAGGGTTCGGATGTGGAAGGCGATCATATGATCTAACCTGGGTCTTCATTGTTGG
The DNA here is from genome assembly GCA_026315105.1 of Locusta migratoria. Classification (NCBI taxonomy): domain Eukaryota; kingdom Metazoa; phylum Arthropoda; class Insecta; order Orthoptera; family Acrididae; genus Locusta; species Locusta migratoria. Next base: position 364,548,626 of record CM048750.1, on the reverse strand, counting down.
AGAAGAACGAACACATCAGATAAAAGCAGACGATGGTTCAAGTGGCCTGGCAAACTATGCAGTTGTTGTTGGTGGACCCGCAAAGGTGGAACCCCCAACCCCCACAATTAGACTTTTAACAGGAATTGTACAGAAGGCTCCTGTTGCGAGTCAAATCCCACAGTACTGAATGCGGTTCAACAACCGCAATGCTGAAGGTGATGCAGAACTGTAGGCAAGGCACCCAAAAACAAGACACAACTGAACTAGGACTATGTAGAGCCGCAACAGTGTGGAGCATTCAGCACCCCAGGTCGTAATGCCCAGGTAGTGGAGAACATTAAGATGCCGCCAGCACTTCTGTTTCAGCCCAAGAAAATGGGGAAGCGATGCCAGCCGGGACTCAAAGAGTTGTGGTAGACAAAGTTCTGCCTGGGGGTGAACCGTCTGATGACAAAAGTGCATGACACTTGTCTTGGTCGAAAGAAAACTGGAAGCCGTGTGCAGTAGCCCAGGACTGCCCGTTAGAAATTGCTTCCTATAATCTTCATGCGGCAACTTGGGTGCTGGTGGAACTAAATAGATACAGAAGTCGAAGACAGAGAGGGAAGGGGATACCGATGACCCAACGGCTAAGCCGTTAATGGTCATTAAAACAATGGAACGCTGAAAACAGACCCCTGAGGAACCCCATTCTCCTGTACATGAGAGGTGCTGTGAGAGGCATCAACTAGAACACAAAAGATACGGACAGCTAAAAAATTTTGTATAAAAATCGGGAGTGGGCCCCAGATACCCCACTCATATAATGTCCTGATTATGTGATGTCTCCATGTTGTATCGTAGGCCTTTTGCAAATCAAAAAATTCCCAAATGACGCCCTTGGGTAAGGGAGGACCCCAAGTAAACGAGGTTATGTGCTGTGGAGAGGCATTGACAGGAACCGCCTTGGCATCCAGCCAGTACGCCTCTAGTCTCAGGGAGCTGCACAGCCGCCAACTCATGATATAACGGTTTGCAAGGAAATCGCACATTTTTTTATGGTTTAAGCGCCACTAAGATGATGCTTTCTCATCACTACGACGGCAATGTACCATCGTTTCAGATGCGATTAAACATGGATGAAATGTGTCATTTAAACTCCACTGACAGGTGTTTAGGCATCTGGCCCAGGGGCAGTGTCGAGGCTGACTGTGAAGTCAATGAGGAGTTCCCGTTCACTGAATGCAGCATACTAAAATTCCATATGGCGGGTCGAGAAGAACAGTCGCTTCCAGCTTTCTCTGGGCACGAAGAGATAGTGGGTAATTCATAGATGTAGAACTCTGAACGTAGTGCTCATCAAGATGTTCAGCAATTGCATCTGGGTCTGCACTAACTTCTCAATTCATAGAAATTCCAAGCACACCTGAAGCATAGATCTGATTTTCACCCGAGTCTGGGATGGTAAGGTACATGTTTCAATAGTAGACACATACTGTTCTCAACACTCTTGCTTAAGACTCTTAATTAAAAGACTGACTCAGGCATGGAGCCAGTTAAAAGCAATTCGGATCTCGAAGGATGGGACTCTCTTATGACGCTGGAGTGCTCAGCTCAGACAACCAAAGCACTGTCCTCCGCTTGGAGGGGGAACTAGAGGAGCTAGGAATGGCACATCGAATAGCAGAAATAATGGCCGCCGTGAGACTTTTGGACACCACTTCTATGGTTGGAGGGCCGGCTGTTGCAGCAGTAGTAAACATGTTCCAATCAGCCTTATTAAGGGCATATGTCTTACCGTGCCTGGAAAATTAAGATTTGATAATGACTTTTTAACGAGTCGAATCATCAATCTAAAATCAATGTATATAAGCAGGGTACTGAGGCTGAGATAGTGAATGGAATATTGCGAAATGGTCACTACTACATAAGTCGTCTCCAGTGGACAGACGGTAAAAGGCCAGGGCTACCTACTGAGAGAAAACATCTTTGGCAAAGCTGTTATCAATTACGAAAAAAATATAAAAGTTTTCTTTAACGTTTTAACGGAAAAAGCTGCATAATACCTGACAGCTAAAAACCGTATACAACAACTAAATACGTGTATATTTCCATATAGTTTATGCAACAGTTACGCCAGATGTCAACGTATAACGTCCAAACATCGTAGACGCGCTTGAGAATGACAAACTGTCGAAACAGCTGTAGCACTATTAGATAAATCCGGAACTTTATTGCAATGTCTTTCTACGACATATATGATGCTGTAGGCCCAACAATTAGGAAAAGAATGAGAGTCATAAGAATTATTAAGGGACTTTCTGAACAAACTTCCGGGGGACTGAGGCTGAGATAGTGAATGGAATATTGGGAAGTGGTCACTACTACACAAGTCGTCTCCAGTGGACAGACGGTAAAAGGCCAGGGCTACCTACTGAGAGATCGATGGCAGAGTAAGTGCCATGAGCCACAATGAACTGTGTGGGAGCATCAGTATTTAAAATGCAGAGGTCGAGCTGAGTTAGTGGAGTCTCGACATCTCTGCCACAACCAGTTATGGGCGTTGAAATCAGCCAAAAGTACGAAAGGTGGGGGGAGCTAAGAGATCAGTGCAGCCATGTTGGTATACCATCGGAGAGCAGATAGCCACTGCAAATGGAGTCTATTCTAGTCTTTACTCTGACCGCCACAGCTTCCATAGGCGTTTGGAGGGAATAGGTTCACTGTAGATAGAGGTGAGGACAAAAGTACATACTCCACCTGACACCCTTCAATAATTTGTGTAATTCCTATAATAACCCCGATTGCCAGGTCAGGCTGGGGATCCCATCAGGTGAAGCCAGGTTTCCTGTAAGACAAAGCATAGTACAGGTGAAGCATTGAACAGTTGTCATGACTCAGATAAATGGGATTGGGGAAGGGGAGGTAGGGACCGCTTTAATACCACTGGAGAATGCGATTTTTGCTGACTTGATAGGCCATTGTATAAAGGATAAACGACATTATTCCATAGCTTCACCACCATCTGCTGCTGCTGATTAAATACCTACAGAATCAAGGACCATTAGTTCTGGAGAGTCAGCAAGATCCTCGGCGATGCAGGGATCTCCATCTCATCTGGGAAGGCTTCTCTCCAGTGGCTTTGGCACCTAATAAGGACTGGGAAGACCTGCAACCAGCAGCATTGGGGTCCACCAGCCGTTGGCTGGGATACTCCATGACATTCGTAGAAGCCTCAGAAGGGAGTGTCGCAAAGATCTCCTTCCAAGCAAGCGGAGCTGGGGAAGCATGCTGCTTGGAATAACGGCTCCCAACCTTTTAAGGCCCACAGCACTTTCATTGCTATCGTCACCAGACTGGCTGGCGACGACATAAAGTCGCATATGAAGTTGGAACTGGGAGGAGCCATTCATATATTTTCCTTGCCTTGGTGTATGTCAGTCTAATTTTCAAAAATATCCGCTCTTTGCAGTAGAGTGCGATGAACAGGGTGGATTGTGCTGCCCACAGTTGATGCAATTGGTTGGGGAACTACACGGGGCGTCCAGATGTGATGGACGACCGCATTCCCTACAAGTGGGGATGACTTATGCCCAAACTTCCAACATTTGAAGTATTGCATAGAGGGGGGGGGCTTAAATCATACAGGTATATCATAAGTTTGACCTCGGGCACTGTCCTCAGAAGCGAAGATGAAAGCACCAGTGGCAACCCTACGATCCTTCGGACCCCTATACATGCGCCGGACGAAGTGGACACCCTGTCACTCTACGTTGGCATGTAGCTCGTCATCAGAATGTAAAAGAAGGTCTCTGGGATAAATAAGGCCCTGGATCATGTTCAGTGATTTGTGGGGTTTTAAGGTCATTTCTCACCGGCGTAGCGTATCTCGAGCTACGTCTTCGGAAAGACGTCGCAGACGTAGCTTGTACTGTAGTCAAATGGGGCATTTCAGACCGACGTAGCTGTCGTCGCGTCCAGCCGGAATACATACAGTAATAATCTCCAGCTACACCTATTCAGGACAAATAGCGTCGCTGCGTATCTCGGCTGGCGCATGCGCATTACACTGCTCCACAAACCACGTGATCTGAACTGGAGAGCTCTACTACTGCTGTTTGTGTGTTTACTGTTGACAATGTCTGCATTAACTGACCAGGTGCGAAAGTATCCAGTGCTGTGGGTCTATTCTAAAATGGAATACAGAGATGCTAACTTGTGTTACTTAGCTTGGTAAGAAATTTAGCAAGGTACCTTTAACGAAGCTAGGCCACTCCACTGCGATGATTTTTTTCTCGCAGGCGCTGTTACGCTCTGATCTTATTTAAAGGCAATACAGTCTGCAGCCTCACCGATATTACGAGAGTAACTCGGGCGTCCGATCCTTGATTGTCGTGAGTGCATTCGTGTTCTCTCGATAATCCATTTTTAGTCCGGGGCAAGTCCCGGAGATAAATTAAATTGGCAGCCTCACCGGGCATATTTACGATGAAAATCACTCCTTTCGCTTCGGTGTTAGTTGTCGTGATACATATCTCCTTTTCCTGCTTTGCTTTCGACGTGCATGCTTGATAACGCGTGGGGCCTAGGACATCCCCAACTGGGCCCGTCACGGCGCTGTTGCACTTACGATCTTCGTCAAGTATTTCTTGACGTAGTTTTGCGCCGCAAAATGTGAAGTCCAAGGTCCCTGTTCCTTTAGCTCACATCATCATTTGGTTGTCTGCCGTACGGCAGGATTAGACTGCATAGCCCTCCATGCTTCTCTGTCTTTGGCGACCATCTTCGCTCTTTGGTACCCTCCTAGTGGCTTGCTGACGTCATCCAGCATCTGGTACCTTCTTCTGCCTCTCCCCTCTCTTTCATGGAACGCAACCCTCAATTGCCTCTACCAGAAGGCAATCTCGTCTTAAACTGTAGCCTAGCCAGTTTAGTTTCCTGTTCTTTATCGTCAGCAACATCCTCCGTTCCTCTCCAACTGTATTCAGTACTTCTTCATTTTTGACTTTATCGATCCAGCTGATCTTCTCCATCCTACGCCATATCCACATTTCACAAGCTTCAATTTTCTTCTCATCTTGCTTTCTCAATGTCCACGTTTCTGGTTCATATATATAAGGCCATAATAAGTATAAAAATTTATTTTAGTCCAGTATTATAGGTGTAAGAAAGACGGCCATATTAAGTCCCTATTACGATTGCACAACTTTCTTTTCCTTGTTACGGTTAGATTTTTACGTTCGTATTCTCCCGAATTTTACTTACTCCAACCTTATACTGACAGGCTACGTTTCTATTTTGAAATTACGTGGAAGAAATTTTTACCGTAGAGAAATAGCTACCCGTTCTTCAGGAGGTATTGATTTTCCATAATTTGTATCCTGTTTTTGTAATGTCGCTGCTGATAAGTGATAAAACTTCATTGAACTGTTCTGCATTAAGCCTGAAATAAGTTTTAAACTCTTCATCGTCAAGCTGTAAATCTTGCATTAGGTGGTGGTATTCGTCATACGCTGTTCTTCTAACATTTATCGGATGAATCCAATTCGATATATTTGACACTGAATACAACAACAGTTCATCATCACTATCGCTATCTGAACTACTGTTCACGGCACACTGAAGTTGATATCTGACTCATACCACCGCACATTGAACGCCATTTCTGGTACTAGCCACAAACAGTATTGAAGTCAGCACACCATATCAACAACTGAACAAATACGAAGCTGGAGTAGAAAACATAGCTCTCGGTTGAAGGGTACGTATCTCTAGTCAGGACACGCGCTACGTCTGCGACGTCTTCCCGAAGATGTATTTCGAGATACGCTACGCCTGTATACTTACAGGAACACCCAGCTTGTCGCAAGCAAGCAATGATTTCAATTGAGCGGATGATGGAGCTTCAGTCAGTAGTAAACGGCTCCTCATCTTTGACGTGCCCGAGACTTCACCATACTTATCCTGGAGATGTTCGACGAAGAAAAGAGACTCTGTCGTCAGGAACGTATCCCCGTTTGTTCTGATACATACAAGAAATACCTTTAACTCGATGTTCCTCCTGTGACGTACCAAGGGAACAGAGTGATCGGGGGTCATATTTCGCTGCACTGAAATTTGCTCTTCCTTAGAGACGCCATTGGTGTAGTTAACAGCTCGTTTCGTCTTGGTCCCACGAGCAGCTGCGGAAATAAAAGCCCCTCCAAGCATAGTCCCGCTTGCCTGGGTAAGCCTAATACAACTGAGATGCGGCAGGTTGCTCAGAGGTTGCCGCATAGCGGATGTTCAACCTGAACAGCGATATATCTCCTCAGCACATAGGAAAACTTGAGATTGAGTTTCGTTTTTTACAGAGGTTCGTAACGTCCTCGCGACCTGGGCGATTATGCCAAAATCCCTGGGCTCTGAAAAGTACAAAGTTTCACAGTTTCGTCATAGAGTGGTCGCTAAAGCACGCACAGAGCTAACGATGTGGAGGACTATTGGACTGCTTGCGCGATAGAGTTCCCAGATCACTATCCCAGGTTCGCCAAGCCCATACTCAGTAATTTAATACTGAGGGATTACAGGAGGGTCTAATCGTATTGATCCCTAAAATTAGTGGTAGGTGTAGGACTCAAGACCTTCGCCCCATCACCCTCATGAACACAGCAACCACTCCAGAAGCTGTGCGTTGGATTCTTTTGTGTCCTAGCCTCGTCGCCGCTTTTGTGTCTTGTTTCCGTCGTAGGTGTCGGTGGCCGAGTAGAAAGAGACCGTCACAGGAATAAAGGATGCACGCTTGTGCAGGTACGAAGGTGAGCAGCCAGTGGGACAGCAGAAACTAGAAACACTAGAATAAATTAGAACGAGATATATATTTCATAGAGACTTAGTAATACTTAATTTTTACATAGTTCTTGACTGCAGAATGTTGATACATAGATTAGATAGGGGCCTGCCTACTGATGATTCCTAGTGCCTATCCGATAGCCATGTCTTAACTGATACCTACCTGATTCCCAAGTGTTAACTGGTTACTGTCTCAGTCCCAAGTGGCCAATGCAGCAGTCGTGGCCACGAGCGGAGTTGTAGCAGAGGGCGCTCGTGGCTGACGTCGTAAGAACGCCGCGCCGTGCTAGCATGGCGGCGCGCGGCGTAAGTACGTGGCGCGCACTTCATACTTGTACGACACCACAGATTCAAGGACTGGAAATGGAGACCCATGCCCGAGAGAGGACTTGAACATCAGGCGGCGAGCAACCGCGAATTCCGCTGCAAGGCGACTTTAACAAAGCTCTGCCACTCCACCGCAGTGATTTTTTTTCTCGCAGGCGCCTTTACGCCGTGGTCTTATTTAATGGCAATACAATCTGTAGCTGGCCAGATATATATGTAATTGCATACTCCTTTCGTTTTTGCCGAGCTAATCTGTATCAGTTTACTATAGTTACTTGGTTGTCCGTTTATGGTTGTCGCGATTATATATCATAATCTCCTGTTCTGTTTTCGACGGCATGCTTGATAGCGGGATTGGGACCTAGGTCGTCCTAAACAGTGCACGTCACGGTACTCTCACACTTAAGAACTTGGTGAAGGATGTGTTGACGTGCATTCTGCACCGCATAATGTGAAGTCAAAGGTCCCTCTTCCTTTAACCCACATGAAATCTTGCAATTGCCAAGTTTCTCCCGTGCGATCCACTGTGATCAACATTGTTAACCCTGTACCTTAGAGTAAACCTTTCTTAATTTTCATGTTGGTATTGGTATCATTTTTTCTTTGAAATCAGTGCACTTGTAATTTTAATTTTCTCTCGCCTGAGGCGTGTGATTTGAACTGTTGAACTTTCCTTAAATTTGTTAATATCTAATGTTGAAATGAAAGCCTTATATGGCGTAACATTATATTGGCATAATCTATGGTACTGCTGTGAGGAATGTTATAATGTTATTCATTTATAAATTTAATGATGTTTGTTAATAAATACCTCACATTTTTAAAGCAACCAACTAAGGACGTATATTGATGGGCCAAACTTCAGTGTGGTTTTTCCTAAATAAATCCTGACCCTGCAGTGAGGGTTTCATTGCGGCAGCGTTCATAGCGTAATTCGACTAGCGTAGTACAATGACGTACTGCAGGAATACGCACCAGCTCGTGTCGCATTCGTCTGCTAATGAGCTGCCATTTCGAGTGTGACAGTGATATGAAGCGGTGGAGTGCACAGCATCGAGCCTTCGTTGTTGAAAATTATGTCGACAATAATTGTTATTGTTCCCCAGGGTCTATTTCGGCAACATTTCAACTTGGCGCATTAAGGGAAATTTCCAGATGGACTTACCATTCTTAAGTGAGTACGAGCATTTCGAACAACAGCTTCTGTTTGCAATGGCAAACAGGGAAGAAGTTAGATAACTCAAATTTAAAATGTTTGTATAGCTTATGGTACTTAACTACTACGGGGTCATCAGTCCCTAAACTTGCAAACTACTTACGAACTATCTAACACTAAGGACAGCACAAATATCCAAGCGCGAGGGGGGATTCGAACCCCCGACCGTGACTGGAGCGCCTCAGTCCCCTCGGCCACAGCGGCCGGCGTGTGATAACTCTGTGGACACCAGAAGCCGTGAAAAATTTTGTGCTGCAATATTGCGTAGCCCAAAAAGATCTGTTCATCGTCACGTGCAAACCGTACACATGTCCGGTCGCTCATTCAGGAGAATATTGCACGAAGATCTCCACTTTCACCCATATTAGCTGTTGATTATTTAGGAAATTAGGCCTCGCGATTGGGTTTCACGCGAAACATTATGCTTAACCATGCGTGCTCTCTTTCGCTAAAATCCTGATGACAGATGATGCTCATTTCGAGTTATGTGGTTCAGTGAAAAAGCAGAATATGCGCTACTGGAGTGATGTAAATAGGCATGAACTGCAATCAAGCCCTTGCACAGTTGTCGTGTGGCAGTGTGGTGTGGAATTGCTCCCTTTGAGGATGACGGCTGCGAAGCTGTAACTGTGACCAGTAAGCGCTACCTAAAGATGGTGCAAGACTTCGTCCTTCCTCAATTATGTGTGGTGGTCGATGTGGATGTGGAACAACTATGGTTTCAACAAGACGTTGCGACTTCGCATACAGCCAGAATTTGCATGGATTTCATAAGACAGACATTTCCCGGTAATGTTCTGTTTTGGTGACATTTCCTTCCCGCCTCGCTCACCTACCTTTCAATGTGCAGACTTTTTCCTTTGAGGCTACCAGAAGAAAGAAGTGTTCCGAACATGATGCAATAGTGAACAAAACTGCAGTCAACCAGTTTAATAAAAATGGTTTATATGTTAAAACTTCCCAACAGTTTTCAACGTTACTCAGTTGCAAATCGCACATTGATAAAACTGACAGTGAGAGATTCATTTCTGTTTCGTTTTTAGGCAGTGTATCATACAGATTACAACGTCATTGACGAAGTGGTATGAATGCAAGGTAACTTTTTCTACTAACAACAATTTAAAGAAAAACCTTGTCCATACACTGAAGACCTTTGTAGATCCTTTTTCCAATTCTGATATTTACAACATAATATGTAACAACAACAGGAAAAGCGACCAAGTTGCGGTATAAAGAACATCTACTAGGGAGGACAGGACGCAATGTGCATAATTCGACCTTTGCCCAGCATTTGCTCGAAGCCGATCATGTTCCTAGATCGTTGGAAGATACTGTGATTTTGCATAGGAGGCCAAGGGAAGGAAACTAGATTTATGGGAAGAATATCAAATTTTCAAACACCTCATCATCAACGATGGCAATATGCTTAATGACCAACTGCAACTTGCAAGTAGACATTACCTAGAAGGTTTCAAACCAATACTGTTTGTTAATGCAATACTTGTTTCTGCATGGTGTTTATTGTCCTCAGAATTCTGTTAGTGCATTTGTTTATATTTTTCTAATGTGTGTGGAATGATATTTAATCCCTCTCCCCTTCGACAGGCTATGTGCTGTTTATTCTCAGTTTGTGTTTTTGTACCATTTGTCTGGCCGCTGTATATATTCTAACATTTCTGTCTTTAATTTTTTTGTGTATGCACGCATGTATATTGTGCCGTGCATATGACCCAGTTACAGACTTCATTGCATGTTAAGTCTCACCTAATTTCCCATGTTTCTTTACCTTATCTGTTTTCTGTCAGTGTTAGGCCTACAAGCACATAGATTTCTTCCCTCCGAATTCTTTCACGTCCGCAACTGTGCACACGCCCATCAGCCACCTAGTGCGGGCCCATGTCACTAGTGTTCCTACGCATCTACCAGTACGCAGTGCTCACTCGACCTGTGTGTGGCCGTGCTCTACAATTTTATGTTGCAGACACTAGTTTTAACATTTTCATTTTATTCCATGACGGAGTCAGCCAGATTTGGCCACTTGATTTTATTAACAACTATATTAATGTGACCTAATGTAAATTCATTCTCATCCAATACTGTAATTTTAATTTCTTAATTATTCCAGAAACCTTTATGTATTTTACTTATATCCATACGATTGGTCCATTATATTTTGTTAGGAAAATCTTCTGAAGAAGGCAAAATTACTTTTCCCGAAACCTGGGTCGAGCTTTAGTTATACAAACCAATTTTATGGAACTGGTTGGCCGAAATTTTGTTCACTATTGGATCGTTTTCCACAGTTGCTGAACTGCGGCCAAGTTTAAAATATTAAAATTTTGTTCCGAACATGTTGAGCTACCATTCCTAAGTTAAAGGGTCCCATCAAAACTACCGTCGGCAAAGTCATAGAGAAAACGTTACGCCGAGTTATGGAAAGCTTCCAACGCCTTCTAGATGAGTGTGTTGTCCAGAGGACAATATGACAGGAGTCATATTGGTAATCCACGCATTGGATAATTACTTACATATTAATAAAGGGCATACCTTTAACTATTAACTGACATACGAGGTAATAAATAAAATACAGTGCTAATGCTACTGTGTGGATAAGACGGTAGATCATATCCACGAATAGCACCAGGAACGGAGTACACTGCTTATCTTGACTTCTTGTGCCTTGCCTAGAAGGTCATGTACAAAGTCTGATTGTGTCAGGAAGGCCTCTCATCCATGGAAGTTTCCAGACGTTCGGGCGTAAACCAAAGAGAAGGAGGTACAGACATACAGAAACTGTAGAAGAGTTTTCCCTCCCCCTTCTCACCCCCCCTCTCTCTCTCTGATTGCCCAAAGCCGGCCGCAGTGGCTGAGCGGTCTGCGGCGCGCCAGTCACAGTCTTCATAGCCGCTACGGTCTAGGGTTCAAATCCCTCCTCGGGCATGGATGTTTCTGTCGTGTTTAGTAAAAGGTAGTTCATAAGTAGTTCGTAAGTTTAGGGACTGATGACCCCGCAGTTAAGTCCCTTAAGTTTAACAAACATTTGAAGATTTTTGATTCCCAAAGCCTAGCAAGGCATCTTGTAACTGCGACTGACACAATTCACCTCACAGGGACTCTGAGAAAAACGGCACCAGGGTAAATGATGAGTTTCCTGCTGTACTTAATCAGTTGTATGACGCGCAGCTTCACTCCAGACGATCACGGTGAGGTCCAGCTGCGACACGTGGAAACCACGCGGCGTGGTACACGTGGACACAACAGCATGCTGAATGGACTGGTCAGAATAGCCATTAAGGGCTAACCATAGATGAGATCGCTTCAACCAGACAATCGTAGGAGACGATTTTCGAGGCTGCCTGCTCAGAATGAACGTCTTAATCACACCGTCCAGCGAAAGGAGCAAGATGGTCGCTCCCTGGTGGTTAGGGTTCCTTTAGATGGGGCCCACCATATGCGAATGATGATGGTACAAGGCAATGAAACGGCTATGCGGCACAGAGATAAGATCCTCCGAAGTACAGTGCAATCAAATCGGCAGCATTCCGATGAGGGATTCAACGTAACTTGTTATCTGCACGGCCGACAGTGTTATTGACGTCGTACATCAACATTTTAATAATAAGAATTATATTATCTCAACGCTGTATATTCTTAATTCGTATTAGTTACACTATAAGCTTATTTCGACTTAAAAGTCATCTTCAGGTGTTATGCCTGCAATATATAAGTTTTCATAATATTTAGTACCATGCTGACTACTTGTTTTATACAGAGGTAAAAGAAATGCTATGTACCACATTCTGTTATGCTGTACATTTCAATATTATTGTGACGTGATATATTTTATTATTATTTTTTCTTCTTTATATATAGGGTGTTCCAGCTATCTAGTCCACCCAAAATATCTCTGGAACGATAACAGCTATTGGAAAACGACTTTCACCGGTATCAATGTACGGCTGGGGCCCATGAATGTACACATTTGGAAGTAGTTTTCCAATAGCTGTTATTGTTCCAGAGATATTTTGGGTGGACAAGATAGCTGGGAGACCCTGTATAATATTAATATCACGTAACTTATAATATTGTGCTGCCATGCAAGATCTTTGTCTAGTTACGGATTTTGACATTTATTTAACAGTTGTACAGCGATGTAACATGTTTACATTACTTGCACAGAGAATATATGTCTATGAGTGTTAAGAGATAGATTATATGATTGCTTTGTGAGTTTGGTGTCGGTTCTGTGCATTTGAGGCAAAGCTTCTCAGTGCAAGTAATGCAATCATATTACATCTCTGTAGAACTGTCAAATAAATGTCAAAATCCGTAACTTGATAAAGTTCTTGCATGCCAGCACAAGATTATAAGTTACGTGATATTATAAAAGAAGACAAAATAATAATAAAATATATCAGGTCACAATAATATTGAAACTGCATAACACAACTGAATATGGTATGTAGCATTTCTTTTACCCCTGTATAAAATAAGTAGGCAGCATAGTACAAAATATTATGAAAACTTATGTATGGCAGGCATAATACCTGAAGATTACTTTTAAGTCGAAATAAGCTTATAGTGTAGCTAATACGAATTAAGAATATACAGTGTTGAAGTTATATAATTGTTATTATTAAAGTGTTGATGTACGGATTCAACGTAGATTAGATCAGTTCGCTCCACAGATCTGTGTTGAGGAAGCTCTCGTGGATGTGCAACATGCCATTTTTTTCTTTTCTTTTACAAGTTGATAATACACTAATACTACAACAGAAACATACATTTCTTACAAGCTGATAATATAATAATACTAATAGTATAATAGTATAACTACAGATACATAAATTATGTGGTTCTATTTAAAAATTCGTCAGTGAAGTAGAAGGAGCGGCATCTAGAAACTCATTCAGGCTCCTCTTAAAATGATCTTTTTTCGTAGATATTTTTTATGGTTGCTGGTAAATTATTACAAATATGTGTTCCTGAGAAGTGCACCTCTTTTTCAACTAAAGAAGTGCTTTTAAGTCCATATATAGATCATTTTTGTTCTTAGTGTTGTATGTATGAACTGCACTGTTTCTTCGAAAAAAATGATATATATTATTTATGACAAATTTCAATGAGGAATAAATATACTGAGAGGCAGTAGTTAGTATACCCAGTTCTTTGAAGAGGCTTCAAAGTATGTCTTTTTTTTATTTTTTATTTTTATGTCTCCTATGTCTGATACCACTCGAATTGCAAACAAAGATTTGTTAAGTCCTTTCTGCAGTTCTGTGGTGCGTTCCTCCGTACTGAAGTTATTATCAAGCTGTAATCCCATGAATTTAACACTGTCAAGCTTTTCATTGTTTATGCATATGCTGGATGGAAATCTCTTCCATGTTCTGAAATGCATGTAGTGAGCCTTCTCAAAGTTTAATGTAAATGAATTGGTTTTAAACCATTATTAATGTTCATGAAAATGTCATTAGCAGACTTCTCTAGAACCATGCTCAACATGCTATTTATTGCAATACTTGTTTGCTCTGCAGAGAAAACTAACTCTGCTTCTGGCAGTGCAAGTGATGAGAGGTTATTAATGTACACGATACAAAGCAATGGACCAAAGATGGATCCTTGTGGAACACCACAAGTAATTTCATTCCAATCTGATGATGACTGATGGGTTAATTCACTAGCCCCTTGTGCTGACATCCTTTGTTTTCTGTTGGTGAGGTATGATTTCAACTATTTTATAGCAATTCCTGTGACAGCATAGAATTCTAATTTACTTACAATGATTTTACGGTTCTCACAATCAAATGCCTTCGACAAGTCACGGAAAATATCTGCTGCTTGTATTTATTATCTAATGAATTAAGTTCATCCTCACTTTATGTGTATATAGATATACCGATAAGCTCATCCTCACTTTATGTGTATATAGATATACCGATATCGGAACCTTTAAGATATCCAAACTGTGTTCTACAGAATACTTCATTTTAGGTTAGGTGATTTAGAAGCTACTTGTCCATTACCTATTTTAGGATTTTTGAAACTTCCGGTCAAAATGTAACCGGTCTCTAGTTTTATGGTAATGGACGACCATTCTTGCGCTCATCGTGCTCCCACGGAGGAATACATTCAAAAGGGCTGTATTTGGACGAGAGAACCCACCAACCAATCTTAGAGTTCAGCGCCGAATCGCAGTTGAAAACTGGAAAAATTTGCACCAATAGTCGCTTGATGATCTAGTACAGTGTTTTTTGAACCTTATCGAATCTCCGATCCCCATCCGAGTAAAAATATTCTGGCAACCCTTTCGAATTGAAAATCATCTTTCTTTTGTTATAGCTTTCTCTTAAATTGTTGGTTGAAGTGCCTTTTTGTATTTTTCGGAATGGAAGATATTATCATAGTTTTACATGATTTTCGACAGAAAAATATATTCTGCTTAACAAACGTTTCGCAATTGAGGCAAACTGAGAAGCTAATTATACTCATTAAGGGGTCCAACTATATAGACAGTTTGTAAAAAGTAGATTTCTTTCCGAATTTTTAGAATTACTTATTGTTTGATGTTCTCTTACTTATCAATTAGTTCCTGAAAAAAATATTCAGGCTTTGCGCTTATTATTTATTTTCAATTCAGAATGAATGCTGACAAGGAACTATAACATTAACTAAACTCTTAACTATAACTGACAACTATAACATTAAATAATATTTGCTTAGGCATTCGTTGTTGTATTACTGACCCCCTGGTTATTTTGTGGTGCAAATACCTTCTCCTGAGATGGCAAACGGGGTCGCGACTCACAAGTACTTACTTTCCGTGTCCGGAACTAGACTTTTAAGTTCCAAAAATTAGCAGCCGATATAGCTTTGTCGTTAGCCACCCGTAAGTCTTCCATTGTACAGGCCTTTTCTAAGTATGGACAGATAAGCAGGTATTGAGCATCCTGTACCGAACCACACATATCTCATTCTCTTTTAGGAAGCTCCATCGCTTCAAGTTTGTCCATCACTTTAACATTTCTACCCTCATACGGTTCAGGGTTTTCCAGAATGTGTATGGCAGGTCTCCACCAGGCGCCAGTTCTTCTTTTGCTGCTTTATGGGGGCTTCTCAGATAGATAGGTAGATTTCCCACCTTGCAATACGGTTCTCTGCGGCCGACCCTTCCAGGGCTCGGATACGTAACAGGAAACTCTTCATCTTTTTTTCTTTTCTTTTTTTTTTTTTTTTTTTTTTTTTTTTTTTTTTTTTTTTTTTTCCAACATCGGCAGCGATGTCACGTCGTATATTGGGCGGTGCGATCCCGAAAATTGAGTACATCTTGTGTACTGGTGTTGGTTTCAAGCATCCAGTCACAATCCGTGCCATTTAATTCACTGCGACTTTTCTCGCGTGTGCTGGAGCGGCGTATTCTGTAGCTGACACACTGAACGCAAGGGCTGAGGTTCTGACGTTATTTTGGGTTTGCATCCCAATATCCGTTAGTTACTTCCCCTATGATGTTGTTTCTCATTGAGACTTTCTCCCTTGTGGCATTGCAATGATGTTTATAGGTCAGTGTGCGCTCCAGTGTGACACCAAGATATTTGGGGCGTTCGACAATACTCGAGCTGTTCACCTCTCCATTCCCTATTTGCCTCCGCGTTCTCTAAATGGAAAGCACAGACCTGCGTCTTGGAAGGGTTCGGCCGTTGGTGGTTTGCCTCATAATACTGGGAGAGGAATTCCAAGATACTGGATAATTTCTCCTCTACATCCAGAAAATTAGTACCTTGGGCTACACTGCTGCGTCATCGGCATACAAAAATTGGCGCGTGGTGTTCGGCACCAGTTGATCATTTGTGTATATATTATACAGAGCTGGGCCGAGGACGCTTCCCTGAGGCAGGCCATTCTTCAGAATTCTCCGCCTTTTTTATTATTATTATTATTTTACCCAGGAGACACAAAATCTCCAATCAGCGATGTCAGATGATAGTCTAACAACATCATATACTTTCCAGAGAAGCCACCTATGGTTTACTGTATCATATGCAGTTGAAAGGTCTATGAATCCCACTTCCGTGATCTCTTTCTTGTCAAACCCGTCGTCGATATGTTGGGTCACGTTCATGACGGCCGCAGCACGACGTGCCTGGTCGGAAACCTGCCTGCATTGAGATGATCTGTTGTCCTAAGGCGTTCCAAGATCTTAAAACAGTGACTCAAAAGAGACACAAGTCGGAAGTTTCTTGAATCATCAGAGTCCTTTCCTGGTTTCAGAAGTGCAACCACGCCTCATCTTTTGAATGTGGAGCCTTTCTACGCATGCATTCATCAGATCTAACAGCCATTGTAGGGTATTACTGTCAAAGTTTTTAATTTACTCGACTCTCAGTTCACCGATAACAGGAGCTCTGTTCATCTTCAGGCTGGAAATAGCTGGAATGTGACATTGTAAATGGCGCCTTGAGGTGATGATTTTCCTCTGCCAGAGCACGCTTTAACGGTTCGTTGTATTTTATGCCGTGGGTTTTGCCATTCAGGAGGTGCCCACTTGGTCTGCAGTAACGTTAGTAAATTTATCGTTTGACTTCGTGGAATCACCCTTGAGGTTGTTTGGTAGTTTACAAGTCATCCTGCGGTTCACTTTCATGTTCAGGTTATCCACAAGGTCACACCATTTGGCTCTGCAGTTCTCTGCAATGACTGACATGAGTTCATCACCTGCTAAAAGAGTCTCATCATCGAATGGGTCATTATCGAAGAGCTTCTGATATATTTTCAGTAATGTCTTTGCATCTTCAGACAGTCCATCGATAAACTGTGTTCTGCATCTTCGCGGTATTGTCTTCCTAGACACATTCTTAACTGGACTGACAAAAGAGTCATACATCTCAGGTTGTGGAGGGATTTTTGTTATTTCTGAGTCAATAAACTATCTGAATTTCTTCCAGTTGGCCTTTTTAGTTAAATATTAATAACTGTACTGACCGTACAAACTATGTGCCGATGTTGCGTATGAGAAATTGGGTCCCCAATCGGTTTTTCACACTGAGCTGCGACTTACTTGCTGATAAAGAAGTTATCTGGGTTGTATCCTTTTCTTCTAACTGCCACTGTTAAAGGAGCTTGGCAGTTTCGGGTCCTGTATGAGTAGTAGGTCTTGTACCTCAGCCCAGGTCTCTAGTTTCGATCCACCGCTGTTGGTTTTTTATAACTCCATGCTGTGCTCTGACAGTTTAAATCGCCCAATATAAAATTAATGTCTTGGTAACTGAAGTTACCATGGTCAGGGAGAGTCAGTGAAGACAAAAGTAGATTCTGGAGGTTTATACACAGAGGTAACGCTATACTGCTGAGTTGGAAAAGTTAATATTTCAACATCTACCCTGTCAGTCAGTGATGCAGAAGTGGCGTTAATTCCTGGGCTCTCGAAAATGGCACTACTGAACTGTTTCTGTGATCTCTCCAGG
Source organism: Locusta migratoria (assembly GCA_026315105.1). Lineage (NCBI taxonomy): Eukaryota > Metazoa > Arthropoda > Insecta > Orthoptera > Acrididae > Locusta > Locusta migratoria. The sequence continues at coordinate 364,530,830 of CM048750.1, read as the reverse complement.
ACCATCTTCATTCCATCTATTTCGGGTGTTGATCTTGTAATGCCCCGATGGGTTTCTTGAATCAGGAGGAAGTCACATTAGTATTATTTACACGTCAGGTTAAAAAACAGTGATTTAGTGGTCAGTGTGCTGTGATGAATACGGGCATGCACCAATGACAAAGGACGTGTTACCGGGTACTTGCGGTACTGCTGCTGTATGCTGCTGCTGTATGCTGTATGCGCACAAATTTCCCGAATATCTAGATTATTATCTTACAACCTATCAAAAGATTTTTTCCATGACTAATAAAGAGGGCTGAATGCTTATTTTATATGTCTATTCCACTTTTCGTTTGTGGTAGAAGTCCTCCCTAGATGACGAGGGTTTGTGCTAATACGTATCCCTCCCCTTTCATTTGCAGGAGGTTCCTTTGTTCTGCGGTAATCGCCACAGGGCTGATATGGACTGTTATTTATCTTTACTACCCAAAATATCTCTGGAACAACAGCAGCTATTGTGAAACAATTTTCACCGGTATAACTTTAAGGCAGGGGCTCTTGAATATAAATACTTTAAAACAATCTTAAAGGAAAGCACATTCGTTTATTTGTTTATTTTTACTTTTTTGACGTTTGGAAGCGGCCAGCGCACGTCCTGAGCAGCATGGGGTTCCAGCCTGAGTCTCAGGGCGTGTCCAGAATCGCACGATGCCCGCGCGGGTTTTATTTACTTGAGTTTCATCGTAACTAGTCCAGCCGCGCGGTAGCCGCATTTCAACCGCGGCGCTACTCCTGTTGAATCCTATAGGAGCGTTCAGTATCGTTGCAGGCACCATGCGGTTCGGACGTGTCAGAGTGTAATGATACTTTTAGCTGGTGTTGTCTTCTAGATTAAAGTTAAGTGCCGTTACTGAAATTTAACAAACTGTGAAATATTGCAATGAATATTAATTTTGAAAAGATGGAGACACTGAGAAAAACATGAAAGATACCGCCATCAGTATTTAGCGGCAATAGTAGTCAGAATAAAGACAACACCAGAAAGCATTATAACAAAAGAAACTGGCTGAATCCGTTTTTTACCTGGCAGGATAATACAGATTGGATTGGAATCATCACACTGGAGTCGAACCTGTATGGAATAATAAATTTCTTCTTTACTGTAAACTGATGCTTCGTTGCATAAGCTTCGAATACTAAAGTTCCATGACCGTGTTTAATTCCAGTTACAATTATTATTTAAAATTGCAAAATTATCGGACTTCGTTAAAAGAACAGAAGAATTGCTACAGGCATTAAAACAAAATTCTCCACAAAACGTACGTAAGTGAAATTCGCATCTGGAATGTCTTTCCAAAATCGCGAAGAAATTTACAACAATGACCAAGCATCATTTTACGAATTATGCTGGAAACAAAGATTTAAAAAAAATAATAATGAAAAATGGGAAAACAATTTTTTAATACTAAATATTAATTTCAGTTGAACTGTGGTATTTATTACAATTAACAAATTAGATGCTCACACTTACATAGTCAATGTGGAGAGACCAAAAGAGAGACGTTCAACAATAAGAAGACGAAAGACAACGAGCGATTCCGTCTTCTCTCCAGTTCGTTAAAAAAATTGAAAGTCTCTTATGAATCAAAATAATCAGAGATTTACTGGCGGAGAGAACGGATGCTTGCGAGAAGCGTCGCAGATATAATTTTAATTAAAACGTATTAACTGTAATGCTACAAGAGCCACGAGCTTGCATTGGATCGTTTCAACACTGAATTATTTATTCATGAAGTGGAGAAACGACATGCATTATGGGACCTTCAGAGCGATGAATATTCTAATGAAACTGCCAAAAACCAAGGTTGATAAGAGTTGTGGATATATTTGGAAATGATGACGAGACGTTGGGAAAAAATATTTTTGGCAAGTACCTGTTTATTGAACAAAAATGAATGTACATAGAATCATTTTTTTCTCTCAAGTGTGTTTCAGAATTTGAAATAACTTCCCTGACTACTTGAAGTAGCTCGTAAAAATAATTTATTGACTTTTCAAACAGTCACAGATTTTTTCACCATACATTCTTCAACTGGGGTACAACGTAACGATCTGGCCATGTACGAGCCGGCCACTTAGTATAGGATGCACCCAGTACTGCCTTTCTCTTACTCTCGCTATCTTTCTTTTAAACAACCAGAAAACACAATATTTCTTCTTCGACTTCAATTTTAACGCTTTTAATTCCCGCTACACACTGCGAACGACAACCGCTTACTAACCCTGGCCGGATGTTGCCTGTCTGGAAACACATGCCGTCATTTTGCGGTTCAAACCGCGCGGTTTAAGGCACGCGATTCCCGCACGTGTGAACGTGGCCTCAGAACGTGCGCTAGGCGCGCGTTTAGCGTTATTCGTCAACTTCACTTCGCAACAGCTCGGCATGTAATGGGCGTATAGCAATGTAATCAACGGCATTATTCATGTGATCAATCGTGCTGTAGATTACTGATGAAATAATACAGGGTGCCCATTTATAAACACATTTGTTTTTGAAACTTCCTGGCAGATTAAATTTGTGTGCCGGAACCGGGACGCGAACCTGCAACCTTTGCCTTTCGCGGGCAAGCGCACTACCGCACTAATCTGCCAGGAAGTTTCATATCAGCGCACACTCCGCTGCAGAGTGAAAGTTTCATTCTGGAAACATCCCTTAGGCTGTGGCTAAGCCATGTCTCCACCATATCCTTTCTTCCAGGAGTGCTAGTCTTGCAAGTTTCGCAGGAGAACTTCTCTGAAGTTTGGAAAGTAGGAGGCGAGGTACTGGCGGAAGTGAAGTTGTAAGGCGGCATGGTCCGTCGTGTCGGGATAGCACAGTCGCTAGTGCGCTTGCCCGCGAAAGGCAAAGGTCCCAGGTTCGAGTCCCGGTTCCGGCACACAATTTTAATCTGCCAGGAAGTTTCATACCAGGGCACACTCCGCTGCAGAGTGAAAGTTTCATTCTGGAAACATCCCTTAGGCTGTGGCTAAGCCATGTCTCCACCATATCCTTTCTTCCAGGAGTGCTAGTCTTGCAAGTTTTCGCAGGAGAACTTCTGTGAAGTTTGGAAAGTAGGAGGCGAGGTACTGGCTGTTACTCTGTGCTGAAGTAAAGTTGTGAGGCGGCATCGTGAGTCGTGCCGGATAGCACAGTCGGTAGTGCGCTTGCTCGCGAAAGGCAAGGGTCCCAGGTTCGAGTCCCGGTTCCGGCACACAATTTTAATCTGCCAGGAAGTTTCATATCAGCGCACACTCCGCTACAGAGTTAAAGTTTCATTCTGAAAACCTTTGTTTTTGTTGAAGAAACGTTTATGCTATCGGTTTAGAATGTTTCAGGATATTTACATTCCTGAGCCCCTGCCTTACATTGATGCCGGTGAAAGTCGTTTTACAATGGCTGTTGTTCCTCAGCGGTCGCGCCATTGAGTGGCCAATACAGCCTCGGCAGTGCCTCGTCACCATCGCTCACCATGACACCGTTTCGTCCGCCCTCCACCACCAGCACACTGTGTGACTGTCGCAACGGCGTACATTGTTTTATCGTTTCAACGAGAACGTGAACGTTAGGCACAGCTCAGAAAGTTTTAAACATCCGACGTGAACGCTGGGGAGTGGCTAAACTGCAGACGTGTTTTAAAAAATTTTAAGCACCAGAGGATACGTCTATAGGACTCTAAACCGGTTGTCCATTTTAAATGAAAGCTACTTGCAGTCAAAGCGGACCTAAACTCACCACAGCCAAAGCCTTGTAGACAAACAAAAATTACACGAAGCGAAATGTAGCGTGAGGAGGGCTATGCGAGAGGCAGTCAACGAATTCGGAAGTAATGTTCTGTGTACTGACTTGGCTGAAAATCCGAAGAAATTTTGGTCTTATGTCAAAGCGGTAGGTGGATCAAAACAAAATGTCCAGACACTCTGTGACAAGAATGGTCTTGAAACGGAGGATAACAGTCTAAAGGCGGAATTACTACTGTCTTTTCCCAAAGCTGTTTCACAGAGGAAGATTGCGCTGTAGTTCCTTCTCTAGATTGTCACACACATGACAAAATGGCAGATCTCGAAATAATACAGAGACGGACAGAAAAACAAAATCGCTTAAAAGAGGAAAGGCCCCACAATCTGATGGGATACCAGTTCGATTTTACACAGAGTACGCGAAGGAACTTGCACCCCCCCCCCCCCCCCGCCCTTCAGGCAGTGGTGTACCGTATGTCTCTAGAAGAGCATAGCGTTCCGAAAGATTGGAAAATGGCGCAGGTTAACCCGTTTTCAAGAAGGGACGTAGAACAGATGTGCAGAACTATATGTCTATATCTCTAACGTGGGTCAGTTGTAGAGTTTTGGAAGATGTATTATGTTCGAGTATGACATGTGCTATGTAGGAATCAGCATGGGTTTTGAAAAAGGCGATCGTGTGAAACCCTGCTCGCGCTATTCGTCCACGAGACTCAGAGGGCTATAGACACGGGTTCGCAGGTAGATGCTGTGTTTCTTGACTTCCACAAGACTTTTGATACAGTTCTCAAGAGACGTTTAATGAACAAAGTAAGAGCATATGGTCTATCAGACTAATTGTGTGATTGGATTGAGGAGTTCCTAGATAACAGAATGCAGAATGCTGGTTTTCTCTATGGAGAGAAGTCTTTTGAAGTAAGAGACGTTTCTCAAGAGACGTTTAATGAACGAAGTAAGAGCATATGGTCTATCAGACTAATTGTGTGATTTGATTGAGGAGTTCCTAGATAACAGAATGCAGAATGCTGTCTTTCTCTATGGAGACAAGTCTTCTGAAGTAAGAGTGATGTCAGGTGTGCCACAGGGGGTCGTTGCGGGTCCGCTGCTGTTCACGATGTCTATAAGTGACCTTGTGGGTAACATCGGAAGTTCACTGAGGCTTTTTGTGGATGAGGTTGTAATATATAGAGAATTGTATTGAAATGCAGGAGGATCTGCGTCGAATTGAATTATGGTCAGGGAATGGAAATTAAATCTCATTGTAGACAAGTGTAATGTGCTGCGAATACATAGAAAGAAAGATCCTTTATCATTTAGCAACACTATAGCAGGTGAGCAACTGGAAGCAGTTAATTCCATAAATTATCTGCGAGTAGGCATTAGGAGGGATTTAAAATAGAACGACCAATCGTCGGTAAGGCAGATGCCAGACTTAGATTCATTGGAAGAATACTAAGAAAATGCAGTTCGAAAACAAAGAAAGTAGGTTACAGTACACTCGTTTACCTACTCCTTGAATACTGCTCACCGGTGTAGGATCCGTACCAGGTGGGTTGATAAAGGAAGTAGAGGAGCAACGCGTCTCGTTACAGGATCATTTGGTAATCGTGAAAGCGTTGCGGAGATGATCGATAAACTCCAGTGGAAGACTCTGCAGGAGAGACGCTGTGTCGCTTGGTACGGGCTTTTGTCAAAGTTTCGAGAACTTATCTTTACTCAGGAGTCTAGCAGTATATTGTTCCGTACTACGTATATCTCGCGAAGAGATCTTGAGGATAAAATCAGAGAGATTTGAGCCCATACAGAGGCATACCGACAATCTTTCTTTCCGCGAACGGTCCGTGATTGGAATAGCAGTTACAACCGATAGTGGTACTCAAGGTATCGTCCGCCACACACCGTCGGGTGACTTGTGGAGTATAAATCTACATCTGCATAGGATACTCTGCAAATCATATTTAAGTGCCCGGCAAAGGATTTATCGAACCACTTTTATATATTTATCACCCATTCCATTCTCGAATAGCGCGCGGGAAGAAAGATCACTTCAATCTCTCTCTTAGAGCTCTGATTTCTCGTATTTTATTCTGATGGTCATTTCTACCTATGTTAGTGGGAGTCAACAATGTATTTTGGCATTCGGTGGAGAATGTTGGCGATTGAAATTTCCTAAGTAGCCCACGTCGCAGCGATAAGCGCCGTTGTTGTAATGATTCCCATCCCAGATCCTGTGTCATTTCCGTAACGCTGTCTCCCCTGTATCGTGACAATGCGAAACGAGCTGCTCGTATTTGGGCTCTTTCGACGTCCTTCGTCAAACCCAGCTGATAAGGATCCCACACTTGACAGCAATACTCCAGAAAAGGACGGACAAGCGTAGTGTATGCAGTTTCTTTAGTAGTTCTCTTGCATCTTTTAAGGGTTCTGCCACTAAAACACAGTCTCTGGTACGCCTTTCTCAGGACATTATCTACGTGTTCATTACAGTTTAAATATGAAGTGATAGTAATTCCTAGGTATTTTGTGGAGTTCACGGCCTTCACTTTTGACTGATGTACCTTGTAAGCAAAGTTTAACGGATTTCTTTTCGTACTCATGTGGACGACTTCACACTTCTCATTATTTAGAGTCAATTGCCAATTTTTACATCTTAGTGATATCTTATTTAGATCGTTCTGCAGTTGGTTTTGATCTTCAGATTACTTTACTAGACAGTAAATGACGGTGTCATCCGCAAACAACCTAATAGAGCTGCTCAGATTTTCTCCCAAATCGTTTATGTAAATTAGGAACAGCAGAGGACCATTGACACTACCCTGTGGGACGCCCTATATTACCTCTGCTTTAGTCGATGCCTTACTATTTATTACTACAAACTGTGTCCTCTCTGAGAGGAAATCACCTATCCAATTGCAAATTTAGGGCGATATACCATAACCACGTAATTTTAATTAAAAGACGGTTGTGAGGTACAGTGTCAAAAGCCTTCTGGAAATCAAGCAATGGATGTAGATGTGAAGATTTGCCTGCGAATGCCCGCATTTCAAGATAACAAATTTGGGATGGTCAAGATAAATGGGACACCCTGTATAAAACGCGTTTGTGTGTGACTGAATTCCTTGATTCTGAAGAAATTGCACCTCTCGAACACATCGACCCTTTTTAAAGGTCTATCAAGACGACAGAATAGACGTGGGCACTGTGAGGTATGCCATGGCTGCACAATGTGACTGCATGTTGGTATCTGCAGCCTGAACCGGTATGTCAGTAGAAGTGTTAATGAGGGGCGGCGATGAGCACTTTGTGCGGAGAGCAGGCGTCCGGTGCCTGGTGGCCAGTCGTCGGTCTCCTCCGCTAATGACGGGGCGCACAGTGGCAACCAGCGCGAGTCTGCTGCTGCCAGGCGGCTGGAGAGTCAAGCTGTCTGCGGGGGCGCAGACACGGCGGGCTGGCCAGACGCCAGCAGCCAGCCAGCGCAGAGCCTGCCCTGCCAAGCCACTTCACGACTTGCTTTGCAGCCACTCTACACTCTCAGTCCATCTGTAGGTACTGTCTACACTCATCAACTCCTCTCGGACTGGTAATAGACTCTTGGTCATTAAAATTCCTACACCATAACGTTGACGTGCTACAGACGCGAAATTTAACCGACAGGTAGAAGATGCTGTGATGTGCAAACGATTAGCATTTCAGACCATTCACATAAGGTTAGCGCCGGTGACGACACCTACAACGTGCGGACACGAGGAAAGTTTCCAAGCGATTTCTCATACACAAACAGTAGTTGACCGGCGTTGCCTGGTGGAACGTTGTTGTGATGCCTCGTGTAAGGAGGAGAAATGCGTACCGTCACGTTTCCGACTTTGATAAGGGTCGGATTGTAGCTTATCGAGTTACGGTGTATCGTATGGCGACGTCGCTGCTCGCGTTGGTCGCGATCCAATGACTGTTAGCACAATATGGAATCGGTGGGTTGAGGAGGGCACTGCGGAACGCCATGCTGGATCACAACGGCCTCGTATCCTTAGCAGTCGAGATGACAAGCATCTTCTCCGCATGGTGGTAACGGATCGTGCAGCCACATCTCGATCCCTGGGTCAACAGATGGGGACGTTTCCCAGACGACAACCATCTGCACGAACACTTCGGCGACGTTTGTAGCAGCATGTACTATCAGCTCGAAGACCATGGCTGCGGTTACCCTTGATGCTGCATCACAGACAGGAGCGCCTGCGATGGTGTACGCAACGACGAAACTGGCTGCACGAATGGAAAACATCATTTTTTCGAATGAATCAAGGATCTTTCTACAGCATCATGATGTTTGGCGACATCGCGCTGAAGGGTGTGTTCGTCATCGTCATACTGGCGTATTACCCGGCGTGATGGTATGGGATACACGTCTCGGTCACCTCTTGTCGCATCGACGGCACTTTGAACAGTGGCCGTTACATTTCAGAAGTGTTACAACCCTTCATTAGATCTCTGCGAAACCCTACATTTCAGCAGAATAATGCACGACCGCATGATGCAGGTCCTGTACGGGCCTTTCTGGATACAGAAAATGTTTGACTGCTGCCCTGGCCAACAATTTCTCCAGATCTCTCACCAATTGAAAAAGTTTGGAAAATGGTGGTCGAGCAACTGTCTCGTCACAGTACCCCAGTCACTACTCATAATGAAATGTGGTATCGTGTTGAAGCTGCATGGGCATCTGTACCTGTACACGGCATCCAAGCTCTGTTTGACTCAATGCCAATGCGTATCAAGGTCGTTATTACGGCCAGAGGTGGTTGTTCTGGGTACTGATTTCTCAGCATCTATGCACCGAAATTGAGTGAAAATGTAAACACATGTCACTTCTAGTATAATGAATTTGTTCAATGAGTACCCGTTTATCATCTGCATTTCTTCTTTGTGTAGCAATTTTAATGGCCACTTGTGTACATCTTATCCACATAGATACTCTGCAAATCGCCAGCCGCGGTGGCCGAGGGGACCGAGGCGTTCCAGTCACGGTCTGCACGGCCACTACGCTCGGGGGTTCGAATCCCCTCTCGGGCATGGATATTTGTGCCGTCCTTAGTATAAGGTAGTAGATAAGTAGTTTGTAAGTTTAGGGACTGATGACCCCATAGTTAAGTACCATAAGCTTAACAAACATTTCAACATTTCAACTCTGCAAATCGCAATTAGGAGGATGGCAGAGAATTCATCGAACCAGTTTTACGATAGCTCTCCCTAGTTTCTAATAGCTAGCGGGAAAAGAAACCCTTAAATCTTTCTGTTTTCGATCTGATTTCTTTTTTATATTATGATGGTTATGTCTCACTATGTAAGTGGGTGATAACAATATATGTTAACATACTGAAGAGGAATTGGTGATGGATATTTCGCATATAGGTCTTGCCGCAACAAGTAATGCCTTCCTTTTAATTTTTTCTACCCCAAATTGTGCATCATTTCCCTGACACTCTCTCCTCTATACAGCGATAATACAAAGCGAGGTGCCCTTCTCTGAATTTTCTCTAGATCGTCTGTCAGTCCCACCTGGTATGGATCCCACAATGCGCAGCCATACTCCAAAATAGGACGCACAAGTGTACCACAGGCAGTTTCTTTAGTAGAACTACTGCGTCTTCTAAGATTTCTGTCAATGAAACGTAGCCTTTGGTTCGCCTTCTCTACAATACTTTACTATGTGTTTTTCCAATTTAAGTTGTTCGTAATTATCACTCTTAGGTATTTAGTTGAATTTTGGCCTCTAGGTATGACTTTTTTATTGTGTAACTGAAGTTTAACGTATTTCTTTTAGTGATCTCGCAGTTATCATCTTTAAGGGTTAGTTGCCAATTTTTGCACCATGTAGATATCTTATCTAGAGCTTTTTGCAGTTGCTTTAGATCTTCTGGAGACTTTTCTAACCGATAAATGACAACATCATTCGCGAGCAGCTACTTAGATTGTCTCCTAAACCGTTTATAAATATAAGGAAGAATAGGGGCCCCATAACACTTCCCAGAGAAATGCGAGATATTTCTCTTCTACTCGATGATTTACCGCCAATTACAACGACAGGAAATCACGAATCCAGTCGAACAGCTGTGGCGATATTCCCTAAGCACACAATTTGATTAGAAGACGCCTGTGAGGTACAATGTCAAAAGCCTTTCGGAAATCTAGAAATACGGATTCTGTTTCTCATCCCTTATCGGTAGCACTCATCACATCATGTGCACAAAGAGCTAGCTGTGTTTCACAAGAACGGTACTTTCTAAATCCGTGTTGACTATGGGACAATACGTCATTCTCTCCGCGGTAGTTCATAATATTTCAGGAAAGTATATGTTCTAAAATCCAGCTGCACAACCGACGTCAATGATATAGGCCTATAATTCTGCGAATCCCTGTTATTATCTTCCTTTAATATTGGAGTGACCTGTGGGACCTTCCAGTCTTTGGGTACGCAATGTTCGCTAAGCGAGCGGTTGTATATGATAGGTATGGGACTATTGCCTCAGCATACTCTGAAAGGAACCTAATTGGTATACAGTCAGGACCGTGAGAATTACTTTTGTTAAGTGTTTTAAGTTATTTTAATACTCCATGGATATTTACTTCTAAATTACGTAAGGTGGAAGCTGTTCTTGATAGGAATTCCGGAGTATTTGCTTTGTCTTCTCTAGTGAACGAACTTCGGAAAGCTGTGTTTAGTAATTCTGCTTTACCAGAACTGTCATCAGTAGCATCATCATTTATATCGTGTAATGAAGGTGTTGTTTGAGATTTCCCGCTGGTAAACTTTACATATGGCCAGAATTTCTTCGGATACTCTACCAAATTACGTGACAGGGTTTCATTGTTGTACCTATTGTAAGCTTCTCTTATTGAATTTAGAGCTAAATGTCTAGTTTCACTATAAGAGTACGTCATGAGGATTGTTTTGTGCGCTTAAATTTTGCACGCTTTCTTCTTTGCTCTTGTAACTTCCTGTTTTTATTTTTTACATTTTATTTATTTATTTATTTCGTTGCACATATGATTATCTGAGGGGGAGAGGCGGGCCGTATGAGGGCTTGAATGACCTTTTCAGCCTCTTTAGGTTACAAGATTATGTTTGAATTTATATTTATTTTATTTGTAACATAGTGCAAAATTTATTTATTTATCATTTACGATGAAATTGGGTACTAATGTTATAATTATACTAAATTGTTATATTAGGAAATACTACAGGAGGGATAACAATTTTTAATTTGGATTGTTGATTTTTGGTAAAGGACTTTTGTAGTAGATTCACTATCTTCTTTTCGGAGATTTCCACGGGATTCTTCTCTTCGTGTGTGATGTCGTCTGGGGGTTGCCATATTCGGAGATTCCTGGGTGTCGGATTAGCCAGTTGTCCGGTCTCCAGTATGACGGGTGTACCCGCCAATACGGCTGCATGCAGATGTTGCCCGGCACCCATTTACCTGCCTCACGATCCCTTTCGAAACGCGCTCTCTTCTCTTTGTACCATGCTTCCGATATGTTGTCATGGTCCAATACTTCAGTGGTCATGACCACTTAGTCTAGCACCTTCACAGACCTCTTTCCTTGGCTGCTCGTTGACTCCTCAGCATTCCTCCTCTGGGAAGTTGGTAGTGTTGCCCGCTATTTCTGGGTTCCGAGCGTCTTCACTCCTTGCTGCTGCTCTGTTTGAGTCTTCTGACTGGTTCGAAATTCTTTCGGGACCTCTGTCTGGGTCGGCGTGGAGGTCCTTCTTATCGTGGGTGTTTGTTTGATCTTACCTGTGTACCACGACAGGTCAACCCCCTTTTTGGTATGAATCTGTCAATTGTTTGTCGATATTATTTCTTCGAATGTAAGCCACATCTCATCTACACTCATATTCTTAGTTTCGAATTATTTGTTGCTAGGAGGTCAAGTATGTTCTCACAATCATTTACTATTCTAGTGGGTTCGTGAATTAATTGCCCGAGTTACTTTTCGGAGAATACCTTCAGTTTCGATGTTTTATGTTTGCCTCCAGTTTTCAACTTGTATTTTTGCCAACATATCGAGCATTAATTAAAGCAGTTACCAATTAAAATTTCATGCTTTGGGTACGTTTTTGAAATTTGATCCAGGCTTTCTTTGAACATTTCTGCAATAGATTCGTCCGAGTCAGGCGGTCGATAAAAAGAACCAGTTATTAATTTATTTTTGTTGTCCGTTGTAACCTCTACCTATACCAACTCACAGGAGCAATCTAATTCAGTTTCGCTACAGTATAAACCGCCTGTGACAGCAATAAATACGCCACCACCTATTTTATTCACTCTATCTTTTCTGAATACCATTTGCCACATTGTAAAAATTTCAGCTGGACTTATCTTCAGTTTTAGGCCAGCATTTGGAACCTATAATGATTTGAGATTCAGTACCTTCTATTAGTGCCTGGAGCTCCGGTACTTCCCCACACAGCTATGACAATTTACAACTGTTACGCCAATCGATTATAGATCTGTCTTTGTCATATCTTTGACCTTTATCCTTAGAAATTTAGACCCCTTCTGTCAGTGGCGGCTGGTGACCAGAAAATATGGTAGTGCACTTTTTCACCAATAAAAAGTTCGGCCTCTCCATTGTGGCAGCTCAACGCATTCGGTAAAAAATGCTATTAAGTCAAGATATCATAGATGTATATGGATCAGAAACAATCACTCGAACGCAGACACAATATCTACGGCATATAAAAAACAACTGTCTGTGAAATTGTCATACTTGGAATCGGTCTATCTAGCGGCTTGATTTATAATTTCTCGTCAAACCTGCGTAAATTGAAGGGTTCAGAAAGCAAGGAAATTACCTGATTCATTACTTCACCTGTTCCTTGAGACTCAAAATTAACTATAAAACACGCTAAACAACGGACACAACGCACAGTTACTTCGCTCGCAGCTACACGTGAACTGGTAAGATGGCGCGAAAAGCCCGCTTTTTTTAATGGGCGACGACTCCGGTTGTCTTCGGGAGAGTTCAGCCTCTGTTTCTGCGGCTGTCTGGGTGACTCGGCCGCGATGTGTATACACTCAAGGCGCCTATACGGAAACACTGTTGCCAAGCGTTGCCCCCGCACCCCGCACACCCCCTGAGACACCCAAGTCGGCGTTTGCAGGCCGGCTGCAAACCCAGCCGCTGTCGGCGAAGCTCGGTCCACTCGGGAGCGGTCGGTGCGTAACAGCCCGGGCGTTTCGAAAGAGATAAATGGAGTGCTACTTCTCCCATTTCATAGAATCTCTAACAGTAAATGGAGTTTAACCGTAGAACGGTCGGGCTGGGTCTGTGAGACCCACTAGTTCCTATTTCAATGAATTTATATGCTTATAGTCGCTGATCTGACTCGAGCGCTCTGCTAGCTTCCTGAAACATGCAAGAGAAAGCGTTACCATCATGAATAAGGTTTTAAATTGTTTAGACAATGTTCGGCAGTTCTCCAAAAATCTGGAGGGTCTGTCAGACCCAGCCCGACCGTTTACGTTATTGATTTCTACCAGTGTGGGACTATTTTTATTTGGTGTCTCTTCCAGTTTCAAATTATTTTGTGAACTATTTCTGATGTCATTAATTTAAAATATAAAATTTCAAGAGAAAATGTTTCATACTGTGAAATTTGCAACATTTAATACGATGATGATAATGAAATTGACGATTCTGACGCGGATCCCGACTTCGAAATAAACAGTGATCATGATAGCAATAGTGAAATAAGTGGGGATGAAGGGGAAGATGCTATAAGTGAAAGGACAGCAAAACCAAATACTTATGCAAATTTTGCAAGATGTAGTTGTGCTTGGTGCATGCAGAAATGGTTTGTGTCGTCTGTTACGAAAGTGATGATTTTAGAGGACGATATCACACAAACTATTCATTGTATGCATAATTTTGATTTATATAACAAAAATTCAACAAGTCTGCTTCTCAGTTCAACAAATTATTCTCATTTATATTTGTATTTCAATCCAATTTACTTGTACTTCCAGTGTGGTTACATTTATTACTATTAAGAAGTATATTTTCTATTTTTTTAATTCATTTTTTAATTATTTTATTTTACAGCAATTGTGAAATTCAGAACGTTGAAATAATGTCCCTACAGCATTTGGTAGAACCTAAACAATATAAAAACTCGTTATTTGATGTAAATACGCTTTTTTTCACTTGTCATAAGCGTTTTAGTTTTTGGGTCCCACAGACCCAGCCCGACCGTTTCTGGAACTATTTTTCGGCCGACCGTTCTAGGGTTAAAAATATTGTTATTCCTGGGGGTAGCGCAAACCTGCAAACGTATGCAGGAGCCGCACATATGACACTGAGCGAATTTAATCAATTAGTTGCAGGCAGAAATCACTACGTATGATGATACAAAGATACAGAACCGTCTTGAAACAGATGGAGATAAGAAAATGCAAACATCCTTTCTCACAAAGTAGTTTATGCGTGCTACAACACAAAAGGTATATTATAAACCAGTTCCACCCCTCTTCGTAACTTGTCCAATAGGGCAGAGAGTCGGGGACGATCTGGTGAGCAGCTTCCACGGTTGCCATGAGGCATGCGCGTCGTGTGTGATGCATGATGCTGCGGGCCGTGCCATTTAGAGAAAATTATGTACGCAACCTGGCGCAAACGCGGGACTGATGGCTACCCTGGCCCCTAACCAGCGTGATGTACTGCCGTAACGCAACCACCGACTTAAGTAATTAGCAGCGCTAACCTCCAGGTCACAGTGGCGGACATGCATCGTCAAATCTGGCTGATGAATGCTTTTACGTAAGGCACTGCATATAAACACCCAAGGATCGGTAGGCTGATATTGTTAATATTAAGATATACATGTGGCGTCTGTTCCGAAAGAACAGACGTCACTTCTGATCCTGCAATTGTTATTATTTAATATTCACAGAATATATGACATCAACTGCGATTGGGCAAAGCTGAAAATGGGTACCCAGCCGGGATTCGAACCCGGGCCTCCTGCTTTCTAGGCAGTTGCGCTGACCCCTACACCACTTTTTTTTTTTTTTTTTTTTTTTTTTCAGCGGAGTGTGCGCTGATATGAAACTTCCTGGCAGATTAAAATTGTGTGGCGGAACCGAGACTCGAACCTGGGACCTTTGCCTTTCGCGGGCAAGCGCTCTACCGACTTTTTTTTTTTTTTTTTTTTTTTTTTTTATTTAAAGACGGCACAAATATCCATGCCCGAGGGGGGATTCGAACCCCCGACCGTAGTGGCCATGCAGACCGTGACTTTTTTTTTTTTTTTTTTTTTTCTCAATTTGTAGTCCGGCACTCCACCACTGTGCAACCTTTTTATTTTTATTTTTTTTTATTTTTTTCATTTGAACATTTTTTTTCCTTCTTTGGCGAGCTTCACAACTGTAATGCAAAAAAAAAAAAAAAAAAAAAAAAAGCGTGTCTCTTCTTTTTGTTTTTAAAATTATCGTTCACTTTATACTTTCTTCATCAGTGTATACGTTAAAACATTTGCATCCCTTTGTCAATTCTAGTTTTCTTGTTGCTGGGTAGTTCTTTCGTGAATTACTCTTTTGTCTGGTTAGCTTGTTGGCGTACAGTATAAGGAGTTCCTTCAACCTGTGCTCTGCATTATAATATTGAATTCTAACAGAGTTTAAAATACTTCTGTTATATCAATCTAATTCCTTCACGTATAAATTCGAATGGAGTTGAAAACAGCCTTTGTTGAGATTCCCAGCAGGGTTGTTTACTCCGATGGGAGCAATTTAGGGATTTTTCTTTGTGTTATTTAACCAACACCTGTCCTTTCAAATACAACTTTCAACATATTCGCGTATTGCTTTTTGTGATTACTGTATTTTTTTAATGTGTTGTATTCACATAACATGTATGCCTTAAATTCTATTGTGTTGTCAGTGCCTAAGTTGTTAATCACGTAGCTGACATATTTGCCAAGTAGCCAGTGAATTGCATTGTTTTTTGTTACTGGGTAGTACAGAGTTTGGGGCCTGTAAATTATGTCAGGAGATATATATTCAGCAGACGATCTTGAAAGAAGTGCTATCCTGCTTTTGATCCACTTCCAGTTTTCGATGTGGCCACCACAAGCAAATCTATGTTGTAGCGTATCTGCTAGTTTGCATTTAGAACAGAGATGAGTTGCACTTATACCAATGGCATACAATCTTTCATTGGTGCTGATAATGTTATTCACGACCTTGTACCAGGCGGATTTTACATCACTTGACAGGCACTGAAGACTGATGTTTTTTCACACAACCTCCCATCTGACACTGGGATGTTTCATTGTTAATTTATTCGTTCCCTCATTTTCCATTCTTTCGCGTATAATGTCTCTTGCAGTCACATTTTGAGAGTTAATAATAACATCACTAAGGTAACTGGCGTCTACATAGAATATTCTAATATGTCGCAATCGTGGATTTATTTCTTTTATGTCAACAGGTGGCTGCAGACTTTGGGGTTTCACACATTCGAATATCATACTAGTGATGCTAGTTGGGTGATTTCTAATAATATCAAAAGTTCTTTTTAGAAACAAAGCTGAAGCCTTATTTCTTATGTCAATGAGACCGAGACCTCCATTTTTAGGTTGTAACACAACAGTTTTGGTGTCAACCCTGAATATTTCTCCTTTCCATAAAAAATTTGTGGCAAGTGACATGATCTTCCTGGTTATCATTATTGGAGCCGGAAAAACCTGTGCTATGAAATAGGCTTTTGAGAAGATGCAGGTGTTTATGAAGATTGTCCTTTGAATTTGATTCATGCTGCGAAGTGAATTCCCAATGATAGATCCTCGAATTTTCTTTAAAGCATCCCTCCAGTTTTCTGCACACATTTTCATCGGGCAGGTTGTTAAGGTCGTGCCTAGAGCTTTGTGTGTTGTTACTTGTTTCGCCCATTGTATCTTTAAGTGAGCAAGGCCTCGTAGATCTAAAAACTTACTTTTGTTGGCATTTATAATAGTGCCAGATGCCAGACCGTAATTCCTAACAATCCTTTCCAACTTAGTCAAATCTTCTTTGTTTCTTATTATTACGCCCACATCGTCAGCATATGCTCTTATCACCATTTTATGTCCGGATAATGTCATACCTGTAAGACTGGTGTGAACATGCTGTAGAAATGGTTCTATAGATGCGATGAATAGGTTCATTGAAAGCGGACTTCCTTGAGGGACTCCTCGCATAATTTTCAGTTGCTTGGTGAGTTGTCCATTGACTGCTATCTTTGCATTTATACCCAATGCAATGTTCCTAATCATGTTTATGTAGCGGGGAAGGAAACCCAATTTCTTCATAGTTTCAAGGAGGTATCTATGGTTGACACAGTCAAAGGCTTTATAAAAATCAAGGAATAGAAGTGCACACTTAATATTTGTAACAGCCGTCAAAGCTATTATGTCCCTGTATTCGGAAATTGTTTGAAAAATTGTTCGGTTTGCAACACAGGACTGATGTGGACTTATGACTTTCGTGGCAACGGGAAGCAGTCTGCTATTTATGATTCTACAGATGATTTTATAATCGGAGTTTAGTAAGGAAATAGGACGGAAGTTGTTCAAGTTTTTCTTTCCCGTGGTTTTTGGTATTAGAACAATTTTGCATTCCTTGAATTCTGCTGGAACAGTCTTGCCGTCAAGAATTTCGTTAGCGATGAGTGTCATCTTGTCGCCGATAATATTCCAAAATCGTTTGTAAAATTCTAGTGGCAGGCCATCTGGACCAGGAGACTTTTTTAAAGGCGAGTTGCATATTATTTTAAACACATCGTCTTTACTAACTGGTGAGAGAAGCTCGTCGTTTTCCTCATTTGACACACGCGGCCCAATAATTTTGGTAAATTCATCGAGGGTCTCTTCATGGATCTCTTTCTCAGAATATAAATCTGCATAGTATCTGAAAACCTCATTGACGATCTCTTGTTGCGTTGTGAGTTTTAAACCGTTCTCTGTTTGTATTTCCTCGATAAAATTTGTCCTCCTGTTTCGAGCGTGTCGTGTTAGGTGGTACAATGATGTGCTTTCATTTTCAGAAACAGATTTATCTTTTGATTTTATTTTTAAACCCTCCATTTGCTTCTTTTTTAGGGATAGTAATTTTGCTTTTATTTTTCTTATATCTTCAATGCGAGGAGATGACTCACTAGCCCGTTCATAAAGTTCTCTTAATATTGTATAATAATATTCCATGGTGTGCTTTAACTCCCTATGTCTACGTGCACTGAATTGCATGCAGACCTTCCTCAGTTTGGGTTTTGCTCGTGTAGTCCACCAATCTAACGCTGTTGAATGTCGTTCTATCGATCTTAAACAAAGTTCCCACGCTGCTAGGATTTCTTCTTCCATGTCTTGTTCACTTAACCGGGAGATGTTTAACGTCCATTGGTTTTTAAAACGACGTGTTGGTTGCGTGGGAAGATTTACACAGGCAAGAATAGAACTGTGGTCACTAAAGTATACAGGTATACTTTCGACCTTCAATATGGAGTGTTCGAAATTCACGGATACATAGACCCGATCGATCCTACTTTTTGAAGTGCCTGTTACGTATGTAAAGTCGACAGCAGTTGGATGTAGGACTTCCCACGCATCTTTGAGTTTTAGGTCCTTTATTAAATGCTGTAGTTCAGCTGAGTAGTTAAAATTAGGGATTTGGTCTTTGCGGTTTAAGACACAATTGAAATCCCCACCAAAAACGAGGCTGCTGGGATTCTTCCGTAACAAATAAATAATTTCTTCTTTAAAAAACGTGGCTCTCTCTGATCTGTGTGTGTTTCCTGACGGGGCATAAGCATTAATAAAGGTGACATCGAAAATTTCTAGAGATATTGCCCTTCCTGATTCCAGTCTTTCGATGTTTTTAACTGGTATTCCCTCACGTATTAAAAATGCTGTTCCTATGTTTGTTATGGAACATACGTTTAAAATTTCTACAAATCCTGGAACTTTTAGATCGGTAGTCCAGACTTCTTGCAGTAACGCGATGTCAGTTCCGGATTCATATAAAAATTCTTTAAGTGAGGCTAATTTTAATTCGGATGTAATTTTATTAATATTTATAGAGGCAATGGTGTATGCTTGCATCCCGTTGTCTACTATTACCAGTAGTTAACTAGTATGATTCTGTTGACACTAGAAAGTCTTTGGTATACATTTGCAGTAAAATACAAGTGATCTATCTGTCTTTTAACTGTGGTACTAAACACCGACATTTTCACGTATCATTACTAATGTGGGGCCGGGCGACTCTGATTTCTCTGTTTTGATCAGCTTCATGAACTATAGCTGATATTTGGCTTTACGTCTTTTTTCCCCGGTTTTGTTTTCCCTGTGTTGCGTGGAACGGGAGAGTTCGGCAGCAGCTTTTTCTTACGACGTGTTACGTCTTGAGCTCCCGAGGTAGTTATTGTACCGCCGCTAGTCGGTGTTGTTGTTAACACTTGGCTTGGGCACGTTGCTGGTTGTTCGGTGGCCGCTTTGTCCTGCCCGCCTCCTGCCGCAACCGGCTGTGGCTCTTGGCTTGGAGGCTCTTGTTTACCGCTGACTTGGCCGGCTTGCTCGTGCTGCTCGCTCTGAGGCGGAAGTTGCGCTTCCAGCGCGGCGGCATCGAGCGGTATTATTATATCTGGCTCCACCACTATTTCTTCTGTATCGTCCCGGGGCTCCTCATTATCGACTAACACCTCAGGATCGACTTGCATGCTACTTTCTTCTGCTGCTTCGTCATCACCCGAAGGTCTCGGTTTGCGGAATACATGGGCCTTACGAGATGATTCTTCATCAGAAAGGTCATCGCTTTGTTCCAGAGGTCTCTTCTTATTTTGTACTTCACAGTCAGGAGGAACAGATTCAGGACCGGATCGGACTTTCAGAGGTGGAAAATCGTTTTTCTCTGTGGAATTGATATCCGGAATATCGGTGTTAGCCTGATCTACTACTGGTTCCACAGTGTTATCTGCTGGTAATAGATCATTGAGGGTCAGTTTTCGTCGTTGTGATAAGTTACTTTTTAGTACAAACACACGACGGGGACAGTCTTGCCGAAAGTGACCCGATTCATTACATACATGGCAAGTAGGCGTTTGTCCAGTATAAATAACATGTGCCTTGTAGCCCTCTACAGTAATATGAGACGGAATGTTGGTTTTCACTTCCATCTCGACAGACCTTATTCCATTAAAACATTGCAGCTTATATTGCGGGCCCCATCTTTCATTAATGATTTCCTTAACCTCCCCAAATTTTGACAGAGCATCCTTGATTTTATCATTGTCAATTTCAATAGGTAAGTTTAACACACGAACAGTCCGATATGCAGCATCGGCTCGTCTTATTGAAACCAGACTTTTAGTACCGTCTCTATGCACAAATTCTACTTTTTTGCCAAACTTGCTACATATGTTATCTACATATACCGAGTTCAAAAACTTTACAAACACACAGTAATTATCTGAATCAAGCTGGGTGGTATGAACAGAATCATTTTCGATGCCGATTACCTCAAAGAGCCAGTCGTGAACCTCGAGGGCTGTCGGTTGAACTCGCCGGGTCTCCTTTTCAAACGAAAATACCAGATTATTCTTCCTGAGAGATGCAGACATGTTGTGCAGTTGCGGGAGGACTTCGGTCAAGACCGAAAATCCGTACGACGACGATGAAATCGGCGACGACAGAGACGATCAGTCACAAAAACGAATAAACGGCAGAAGGGTATCACACAAAACCGTAAACGAAAGACACAAACAAGTAGCGCTGGCGTAAACACTGGCGTAGCGGAGCGGCAGCGGACACTTCCGATCGCGGCGACAGCTAGAGCCAGACTACCGCCACTGGGGACACAGTGATCACCGCACCTGCAAGGACTACCTAAGCATGTATCCCGTCAGATACAAATCCCAGCTTCGCCCTGTCCACAGTACTCAAACTCGTAGTTATGAAACCAATCGCAGTGGATGTCATATATTCTGTGAATATTAAATAATAACAACTGCAGGATCAGAAGTGACGTCTGTTCTTTCGGAACAGACGCCACATCTATATATATAATATGCCGGTGACGGGCAATGATCCTATCGTTAGTGGGGAGGGGTGGGCAAGTTTGAAGCCCTTATTCTTACGGGAATTAGTTTCATAACTACGACTTTGAGTACTGTGGGCAGGGCGAAGCTGGAAATTTGTATCTGACTGTAGGCGTGCTTAGGTAGTCCTTGCAGGTGCGGTGATCACTGTGCCCCTAGTGGTGTAGGGGTCAGCGCAACTGCCTAGAAAGCAGGAGGCACGGGTTCGAATCCCGGATGGGTACCGATTTTCAGCTTTGCCAAATCGCAATTGATGTCAAATATTCTGTGAATATTAATATTAAGGCTTCTTTACAGTCTTTATCTAATCTTTACAGTAACCATTCTTGCACCTTGTAGTTATGACCGTTATTTCGTAACATTATTGGCATAAAATAAACGGGAGTGAATAAGGGGAAATTTTTCATAAGAACTTTACATCAATATTAAAAAAAGGGAAATAATCCCACTTTTTATTGACAGAGTCCCATATGCCTCTCAAATACGTGATTCTGCCTTCGTGCGAGGTAGGCACCACCCTCTTTCTCTTCACCACACAGAGATGAAAAAAAAAACACACAATTTCGAAGACAGATATATCAGTTCAGTGCCATTTTCAAACACTCCTGATCATGTTACAGATACTAGAAGTAGGAAGTGGAATCTTAACAATCTACGTTTTTGTTCTGCACTACAAAAAATGTATATCCTCCTTTGCAGAATACCGTTAATCCGAAAGTTCTTGACCGATTGCATTGAAATTTAGTCCCAGTGTTGCATTGTAAGAGATGAATGTTTTTAGATACCTATTTCCTTAATATACGGTCCATAACCAAGTGAAAGATACCGAGCAGCACCGTGGTTCGGAACCCACGTTAAACTGTAGGTCCCCCTATAACTGGCTGGGTAAGTCAGTTCGAAGGTCGGAGGAAGGCAACGGCATACCACCTCCAAACAGGACCATGCCTATAAAGTACAGTGGTGTTCAAACCAATCTTTGGATTGTTGACTACCTATCGATACACAACCCGTATATATAACTTCCTGAGACATTTTTGTAAAATAATTGCCAATAGTGAATTTTATATTAATAACTATATTAGATGATGTTTAAAAATAAATACAGATAGTTTTGTAATTGGGGCATCCGCTCCAGAGAAAATACATTTTCATAAATGAATTTATCAATTATTTTAAATAGATGATTTTTTTAAAAAGGGAAAACTACTATGTAAAAATAGCTTCAAGGATTGTCAGTCTTTAAAATAGATAAATTCTGGTGCCCGCATCAGCTGTTTTTATTAAGATTACCCCTTATATATACACTACCGATTTTACATCATTAAAGACGCATCTCCAGGTGTATAATTTATTTATATCGAAATTCCTTACTGAGTCCCGACGTTAGAATTGCTTTCCTCTGTCATCTGATTAAAATTTACTTAAAAGATCTGGATATATTCCAACAGATGTCATCAATCAAAATTAAAACCAGGGGCGTTAGACTCTGGGGCAAATGGGAGCTTATTTTGAATACCGCATTGTCCAAAAACCCGTAGATCGGCAGTGGAGAGGAATAAATTAGAGGCAGTAAAACGAACTCTTGAATCATAGTCACCGGGATGTGGCACACTAATGGAGGCGTAGATAAGCCGTACTGTGAAGCGGCGAAGTGAAATACGTATAGAAAGAGCCGCGTATTCGATACAAACACAGTGACAAAATTCCAAAGCATTCCGTCTAGAGTATTACGAGAATTGCGGTTAGGAACATCAACATTTTCTACACTGCTCAAAAAATCAGTTGAAATATCTAGGTTTTGAAGTACTGTCATCGGCAGAAAGAGGTAAAATCGTTCGGCGTATTTGTGTCGGTTCTACGGAGTGGAGACAAGAACAATATTACGGCAACGGTAATAACATGAATTTGATGCAGAATTGGTCTTGCGTTTGCACTACCAAACTAATCATACGATCAGTTGGGTTCAGATAGGGTAGGGAGCAGGTAGTGCAACAGCAACATCACATGGCAGTGAAAGCCGTAGGAAGGTGGGAAGCGGGACAAACACAGATGGGGGCGGTTGCGGGCATTAGAGTGTCCTAAAGGGTAATTTCCAGAACCCGGACGCGATTTCAGTCAACAGGAACCATTAAAAGAAGGAAAGCCCCAGGTCGTCCACGGGTGACATCAGCAAGAGATGACCGTTATCTCCAGTTAATAGCTCGTCGAGACAGGAGGCTGAATGCAGCTCAGCTGCAACGCACCTGCCGCGACGGAGTGGTCGAGCGTGGAAAGGCGCCTAGCTGTGGAGAGCACCGCTCCTCGCCGTCGGAGGTGCGAGCCCTAACTCGGAATTGGTGTACTATTGTCAGAAAAAGTTCGTTTTAAGTAGTTTGTAAGCCTATGGACTGATAACCAAGAGCCATACATTTACAAACATTTGAACAATTTTTGCAACGCACCCTCCAGCAGCAACATGATGCGCAATATCAATGCAAATAGTCCGAAATCGCCTACGTATATGTTGCCCTGACGCGCGGAGACTTATGGCGGGTGTCCCATTATAAACACCAGCCGGCCGCGGTGGCTGAAGGGACTGCGATGCGTCAATCACGGTGTACACGACCACTACGGTCG
This sequence comes from Locusta migratoria, assembly GCA_026315105.1. NCBI lineage: Eukaryota > Metazoa > Arthropoda > Insecta > Orthoptera > Acrididae > Locusta > Locusta migratoria. The sequence goes on along the minus strand of CM048750.1, from coordinate 364,507,332 downwards.
GGGGTTCGAATCCCCCCTCGGGCATGGATATTTGTGCCGTCCTTAGTGTTAGCTAGTTCATAAGTAGTTTGTAAGTTTAGGGACTGATGGTCCCGTAGTTAAGTCCCATAAGCTAAACAAACATTAGATTAGATAAAAACACGATACCGTTTAGCCCCAGAAACTTGGTGGAAGAACATCAGGATTCAAGTAATAACGTATGGCAACCGATTGTTTTGACAGATGACTCCAGATTTTGTGTGCAGCCGGACAATCGTCGTTCCCTCTTCTGGAGAACTTGGAACAATTCAGATTATGTGCACGAAACATCACAATAAAATGGTCATGGACGAATGGTGTGGACAGGACGTACGGACGTCTATGTCATTCAGAACGGAGCTGTAACTGCCCATAGGTATAGAAATGAGATGCTTTTCTCTTATGCCCTACGCTGGTGCCATAGGAGATGGGTTCCTTCTGGTAGACGATAACGCTCGTCCCCACAGAGCGGCACAGGTGGACAACATGCTTGAAGCTGAGGTAATTGAAGGATGAAGTGGCCAGCTTGCTCACTGGACTTAAACCCCATGGAGCATGTCCGTGATGCACTTGGCAGACACAGTGCAGCCAGAACAGAAACTCCCACAACGGTTTCAGAACTACGTTTTTCACTCGTGGAGGAATGGGCAAACATCCCTCAATAGCTTATTAATAACCACATACCATGGCCCTCACAAGGGTAGGGCTGGCTGGGCCCATGGCCCGGTGCTGAAGGGGGCCCGAACCCAGCCCTAAATGATTCAATTTTTTTTCTACTGAAATTGAAAACAAAGAAGAAAAAACATGTTGCATATTTTTCATCCAACGAAATTATAGATGATTCTACAGGCATTGTAGTAGATATTTATGATGAACCACTTACGATTACTTCGATTGATGCTCTTAGTTGTTGACATTGGTTGGTATTGTATGTACGTATTAACTAAAGTGACCAATCTATTGTGCACCCTCTTTTAGAGTGTTCTACTTCAAATCGATTCGGCCCCTCATAGAGTTTCTCTGCATTTTCGGCATGTTCCCTTGTAATACTGTGTATGAAATAAAACCAACTGTGTTCTCTGTGTTGTTTCAATATTCGACAACAATGTCATACATTCCAGCAGTGATTGTGGTAGGGCAGCTGGAGATGGCAGTGATGTATGGCTGAGTTATGCCTGAGTGATTGATTGTGTGAGTGAGTGGGATCTTTTCTGACAAAGGTCATGGCCAAAAATTTACTAATTCTATGAATGTGAACATGAGTTTGTTGGCAGCTCATCAATCGTCTTTATCGTGAGTTGCTAGCAATCCCCATATTATTAACATTCCAATTAGGATTTTACATTGTTAAAAATCAATAAAAGTACATATGATGGTTACACTGAATTATCTTTCACAATGGCGCCGTATAAGCAATAAAACTGTTTGGGGCCAATTTGGCCCCAGAGGTTCTTGTATGTAGTAGCGTCCATGTGATCCTTCTAGTATTAAATGCCAAATAGTCTAGATAGCAGCTGTAAATACATGATATAATTAGTTCCTTTGCCCAATTTACTCTGGTTGGATTCGTTCTCAAGTCACGCCGTTGGCGCAGCAGTTTGTCGTTACTTCTGGCGTGGCTCGAAAAGGAATCGATGGATCAGGTTTCGGTGTAATGTAGTGACAGATTTTTTTTCTTTTCGCCAATTTCCTGCGAAAATGATATTTTCAGGGAGTGCAGCAATTCCGCCTCATATCCCCCCCCCCCTCACACATATTCACCAAATTCCTTTTAAAGTAATTCAAAAGTATGAAGTTGTTTCTTAGAGATTTGTATCGAATAACATTTAATATTGTCTCTGTACATCAGCGCTTTTAGTTCAGTTTATGTTGTAATTTTTTCCAAGTTAGAATATACATAATTGCCTGCTTGTCCCTCCCCCACTCCTCCGTCGCCAAAACCAAATTATGATTACTGGCTATTGCCATTGTAAATGAAGTCTCAGTTTTAAGTAAAGTAATTTTATAAATGAAGAACCTTGCCGCATCAAATTTTACCTTGTTATACCAAATTAAAGTACATTCTCAACTGAGCATGATTAAGATATTAACTTGCAATTACCAACTAATGCACACAACAGTAAAAAAAAGACATGGGGAGGGCCCGTCTCTGATTCTGGATCCAGGGCCCGCAGTCCAATGTGGGGGCCATGCCTCACACTATCCATGTTACGCAGGTGTAAAACTTTACCGGCCGGCCTAGGTGATCACATGCCATTTTAGAGGGCAACAAGAACGACATTCTCACTATAATGCCTCGCTCTAAGTACAAGTCATAGAAATCCAAAGTAAAAAGCTGAGACAGCAAAGTATCATGTATCTCATAGCAATTGCAATTATAATCAATATTTGAATAAAATACGTGACCCTAAGAGTTTTGTGTAGGATATCTCAGCGGATCTCGTAATAGTTTTGAGCAGTCAATACACCAACGCAGTGGTTGTGTTGTCTCAGTATGCTAATTGGGCGGAAGACGCGATTGGTTACGTCCCTAAACAGTTGACAACAACGAAAAGGTGCTATTCGACAACGGAAAAACAGTTGCTTGAAATAAGGTATCAAGTATTTTAAGTGTTAAGTATATATTTTAAGTATATAAGGGACCGTTCCAGGCGTCCAGTCCGCTAGGCGTTGTGCTTGTCGGAGGTGATCCATAAACCGGGAAACGGACATTCTAATGCTTTTGTTCTCAGCAGGAAGCTAACACTGTTATTAGCAATGGGTAGAGACGCGGTGGAGTTGCACAGTTGCAGGCAAGGGATCAAGCATGTACGAAGTACGCCTTGTAGAAGCAATTTTGATTGCAAGACGAGGTTTTATGTCACAAAATCAGGCTTGCTCCAAGGACAGTGGTTCCCGCACATCTCAGGGAAGAGTTGATGCGAGAGGCACACGATCATGCTCTGTCAGGACTTGGTGGCCACAGAGCAACGGAGAGAAGCGTGGCAGAAAGATTTTGGTGGCAACGAGGAAGCGAGGCGTGGTCCAGTGTGTGCGAATAGGCATTGAGTGCGCCCAACGAGCAGGCTTGTGTCGACAGAAAGTTCCTTTCCAGAAGTCTATATCTTGTAAAAATGATCAATGGATGTCGCAAATTCTAGAAGTGACAAGATCTTTGTATTTCTTCGTATGAATTTTAACTCGTGAAACGTACAGAGCCTTCAAGGTAAATAAGGTGTATGGACGCGAACCTTAGGCTTTCTCATGTGATAAGATTTGAAATCTTCGGTGTCATAGATAGAACACTTGTGTAGCACAGTACGAGGACCTCTCTTCTGAAACCTGAGCCAAGGAAATTTTATGATCCCTACTACAGACTTGTAGAACTTAATTTTGGTCCTCGTCTGCATCATGAAGAGGGTCTGATATAGATATTCTGAATGAAAAGGCTTAATGAATCTATGGTCTAGAAAACTCCAAATATTGTTATCGCAAATATGCCTCCTTGTACTAAAGTAAACAGGTAAGAGACAGCGTTCTGTATGGAAATGGAAGCGGAAAGCATGTGTAGTTTTCAGTGTATTGCGGAGTAATTACGGAGTCTCCTCAGTCCTGGGACATTTTTATCCGAAAAGGCCTCAAGAATTAAAAAAAAATTACAAAAAAAAGTCCCTTTCCTCTTATATTCTACTAGAACTCATGTTTCCTATAGGGGACATCAAGACACTAGGTACCAAAACAGTCAGTGTGGGGTGTGATATTTAACATGCCGGTTAGTTAATAAACTTTCATTTATTTGTGTTAATGACAGTATAAGCTGATTTTACACTAACTAGTTCTGTGGAAATGTGAGTGTCCATGTAGCCAGCAATCAGCCTTCCATTGTGTCTAGCACTGCTACAGGGTGAACAAGTGGCAAGCTAGCGTAACTTTTTCAGTTCAAACATGTGCTGACAACTTACGTTTATGTGTTGAGATGCCTGACACTGTGAAAAACATTTCAATAATGTCACCAGATTTTTTTTGTGTCCACTACAGATGATGCAGGGACTGAGACGGATAGATGTAGATGTACGTTTTGTCTTTGTTGTGTACAAAGAAAGTTTTCTTTTTAATGCAGTAAGAAATTAATTGAGTCTTCATCGAGTAAATAGTCACTGATCTCGTGTTCATTCACTGATTGAAAGTGTTCCTCAAAACAATCACTGTAAAACAGACCCCTACAAATTTCTATAATACAATTTACTTGCGAATGTCTCCCACAACCGAACGTACAGGTGGATTGTATCTGTCTTCCTCCAAACAGATGCGTGGAGTGATGAAGTAGCTTTTAGAAAACTCGTCGAATAGCAGCACCTGTCAATGAATCTACTTATATCCCTGAACCACTAAATAGAATGGGATCTCTTGTTCCAGTTGCATGCACTAATTCCATTTTTGGCCCACTTTAGGTTCCGGTAGTAACACTAAAAGTGGGCCTTTGCGATCGTCTTTTGACAGTTCGAAATTTAAATGAAAATAACGGCTTAACCAAACATCTGAAACGAAAAATTAATAACCGATTGTCTGGAGGAGAAAATTCTCTCCAACTTTGCTCTCTTATGTTTTTTTCATATCTCGTATCGTTCAGAGATATTTGCAAAAATGACGGCGATTTTGGGATGTCTGTCTGTCTGTCTGTCCGTAACGTGTTCCCTGTTTTTAAGACGAACCGTTCAACCGATCGGCACCAAATTTTACAGACATAATTGTAGGCCCCCATAGACCATAACCTCTTTTTCAAATTTTTCGGACAGAAAATACGGTAGTAATACAAAAAAAGCTGTTTGTAATGTAATTTTAATTGCAAATAAACCGTTCATCTGATGCGAAAATTGAATAAATGAATTTGTAGAGAAGAAAATTCTCTACAACTTTGTTCCCTTAAGTTTTTTTCATATCTCGTGTCGTTTGAGAGATATTTGCCAAAAATAACGTAGTTTTGAAACCCTCCACTGAATTAACGAAAACCAGCCGTTCGCAGATGTCACGTGACATTCCTCGCCCAGAACTCTCTGTGGCATATGCCATCTTGCGTTGCGTATTTGATGATTTTCTTATTGTAACTTACACGTTGTCATTTCAAAGCAATGGCGCACTGAAGAATTAACAAAAACACGTCGTTCTTTCGTACGATAAATGATAATCTAGTGTCTACAAATGCCATATTAGCATCAGTTAACAACGACTATCAATAGTATGAGATTAAAGAACTCACTAATTGTCAGCTGTAGCGTAGTGGATAATGCGTTGGAGTCTGACAGTGAAGGGCAGTGGTTCGAAACTCGCCACTACCTATTTTTTTCCTAAAATGGTTTCAGACACTCTTATTAATTAATTTTTCATTATTTAGATTATTATTTTGGTCCAAAATGTTTGCAAAAACTTGTTATTGTTGTTATGGTCTTCATTCCGGAGACTGGTTTGCTGCAGCTCTCAACCCTACTCTATCCTGAGCAAGCCTTTTCATCTCCTCATAAGAATGGCAACCCACATCCACTTGAATCTGCTTACTATACGCGTATCTTGGTCTCCCTATGCGATTTTTACCCCACACATTTCCCTCCAATGCTAAATTTACGATTCCTTGATGTCTAAGAATGTGTCCTACCAAGCGATCCCTTCTTTTAGTCAGGGTATGCCATAAATTCCTTTTCTCACCAATTCTGTTCAGTACCTCTTCATTAGTTATGCGATCTACCGCGATCTACCCACCTAATCTTCAGCATTCTTCTGTAGCACCACATTTCAAAAGCCTCTATTCTCTTCCTGTCCGCACTGCTTATCGTTCATGTTTCACTCCCGTACAAGGCAACACTCCACACAAATGCCTTCAGAAAAGACTTCCTTACCCTTAATATTCGATGTTAGCAAATTTCTCTTTGTCAAAAATGCTTTTCTTCCCATTGCCATTCTGCATTTTATATCCTCTGTACTGCCACCATCGCATGTTATTTTACTACCCAAGTAACAAAGCTCATCTACCACCTTCATTGTTTCGTTACCTAATCTAATTCCTTCAGCATCGCCTGATTTTCTAAGACCGCATTCCACTATTTTTGTTTTGTTCTTGTTAATGTTCATTTTATACGCTCTCTTCAACACACTGTCCATTCCATTCAACTGTTCTTCCTTGTCCTTTGCTGTCTCTGACAGAATTACAATGTCATCAGCAAAACGCAGTGTTTTTATTTCTTCCCCCTGAACTTTAATCTCTATTCCAAATTTTTCCTTTGTTTCCTTCACCGCCTGCTCAATGTACAAATAGAATAACATCGGAGATAAAACTACAAATCTAACGTGCGCCTTAAAACACGCCAGTGCGATTTTTTTTTTCAAATGTTCAAATTTTTGTGTAGTCTATGGGACTTAACTATGGGGTCATCAGTCCCTAAACTTACAAACTACTTATGAACTACTTACGAACTAGGACGGCACAAATATCCATGCCCGAGGGGGGATTCGAACCCCCGACCGTAGTGGCCGAGCAGACCGTGACTGGAGCGCCTTAGTCTCCTCGGCCACCGTTTTTTTGTTTTTGTTTTTTTATTTCTTTTTCAGAATTGATACTAACACACTTTGCTTGTAAGTGTAAAAGCTGTGTGTGTGTGTTGTGGATGTTGAACCTATCGTTAAAGCAGACAAGAAATTGTTCATTAACACAGCAATTTGGTTTAATTATGGCCCTGATATTGATGTATATACTATTAAATAAGAAACAGTGCATTAAACTGATTATGTGCGCAACGGATATTTTAAACACAACACAACTGTGGCAAGTCACCATTTGAAACAGACACTGGCTATACTCAAAATTTTGACTGCGAGAAAGATATTAAAAAACCACAAACCACTTTCTTAATGCTTGACTGCGAGAATTTTATGCTGATCAGTTTCTGATTATTGAAATTTAGTATCATAGTCAATTAACTATCATTTACTATGGCACCAATAACGAAATCTGTTTAACAATATTATCAAAATCAATACTGCACTTTAAATCCACTAATAACTAATTATCAAGTGAAGGAAGTAGGTTAATCTTCTAACTACGTAAATGAAACAGGAATGAAAGGTCAACTTTGTTACTTATTATAAATAATCAGCATTACATTACCTGCATAATACAACTTCTTCCTAATGACATCAAATGCAATTACCTTCATTCCAGCGGCGTTACAATACAATATAATATATATTCCAAATACAATCAAATCGACTTGCTGGCACAGCAGCCTCTGCTTTACATCGGAGCCATACACACAACTCAACCGCTCTCTAAGCGAGCCGAACCACAAGTGCTTCTCTCTCTCAGCGCGAGCAACAATGCCACAGAATAGGGAGCATACAGAAGGGAAAGCTGGGGTCGGCGCCTTTGATCTGTATGTTACCAAGCGTTGCGCTCGACGCCATATTGAAAAGCAGTAAACGTGGAACTATAGCCACTTAGTACTTTGGCTGGAAATGGACTTTTTACGAACTGCAGTTGATCTTTTATGGAAGGAAACGGCTTTTCTTTATGCTCTCACCTATCTTGCGCCCTGTTCTTTCCCCTAATTGTAATCCAACGAAAAAAAAGTAGGTCTAAATTTTAATACAACTACGAAAATGTACGATGGAATCAATGATCGTTTTATTTGGTACTTATCTCTAGAAAGATCCCAAATAACGTGAAGCTATGTTTGGGAAATTAGTTATAAACAAGAAAAATAATTTACAACTGCCAAGTTTTATTTGACACGAATAAATTTGCACAAAATATTGAGTCAGACTTAGCAGTACAACAATGAAATGTATTTTTCACGAGCTACAGAGTAAATGTTATTGAAGCTCGTTTCACTCGCAGCAAAATTAATAGTGTACCTGCTCTATGGTTGACAGGTTCTTGTATATACCTTTGTATATACCTACAGAGTAAATGTTATTGAAGCTCGTTTCACTCGCAGCAAAATTAATAGTGTACCTGCTCTATGGTTGACAGGTTCTTGTATATACCTTAGTCCATTCAGAAAAAAAATAATTTTCGTTTTATTTGTAGTTGTCAGGAAGAAATATTTATTGATCATCTGAGTTGCTGTCATTACCATTGGTGCCAACATAACGACTGCAGCCGGGCGAGAAGCATCGTGCAATTTAACCGGCTACTTTCAATAATTATGCACACATTGCTCTTATTCGAAACTGATAACATTTAACTTTTACTACACATATAGCGACGTTAACTTAGCGCTCAGCATCTTTTGGGAAAGTGAAGAAACTTATATCCTTATTTGTATTCGAATTATTGCGGCGATTAGGTGCTGAACACCATCGGCCGTCTTTTCTTTTATTGCAGCTCATAATAAAAACGGAACAGCTCCAACTACCGACAAACAGTTCTTTCATTTCACTGCACTGTACCAAATACTTGTTTATGTTTATGCGATTCAGGCAGTTAAAATACACAATTAACAAACAAAGACGGCGCATTAGCACGCTACAGAGTAGGGAGTGATCACGCATTTACTGCTTTTCAAGATGGCCGATTCCGCGCATGCGCACTAAATTTTGGACGACAGACTGCAGCGGGAGTTTCCTTCCTCTATATTCCTTATTCTGTGACAATGCTATGCAATACATGATCTTTGCCAAAGACGAAACTTCACAGAGTTAAGTACACATATCGATACCCACAGTAGAAGCGATATTAGACATTTTCTTGCAAGCAAGTTACTCGACACAAAACAGGAGGTACAATATTAGACATTTTCTTACAAAAATAATTTTATGGACACGTTTCAAGTGCCTCAATTGTGAAACTACTTTGCAGCGGAGACAAACCAAATAATACAAAGTAAGAGCCAGTGAGAAGCAGTTGGTGGTAAGCAGTTTACGCCGCGCCGTGCATCCCCCGCTACCAGTGCTCCACTGGCTTTAATGGCGGCCGTGTTTCAGCGGCGCCTGCGCCAGCCAGACAGCAGGTGTTTCTTCCTCCTGGAGACGGGCCCCCTCACTGCCCGGCACAGCAGGGCCTGCCGCTGACGCCCAGAATTGGCACTTTTACTGCCAGCCGTAAAAATAAAACGCACCGTAAACCGCGTTAGCGCCGTCTGAGCGCTGTATGAGCGCGCCAGATAAAGACCCAAATCTATTTGCGGCGGCCGTCCCCCTGGGAGACGCCGAGGATATCGCACGGATATATACCGCCGGGGTGTCGGCACCTTGCCCCAGGTGTGTCGGAAGATTAGCGCGCAAAGATTAGCGCCATTAGCGACAACCCACGACACCTGCCACACACTCTGCAGCTTCATAGAGTGGCAGCCCTGGAGAGGCTGCTTCACTCTGCCCAGAGAGTCGTCCGACTCCTTGAGTGTGTTTTGAGTGGGACGCATGAGCTTAAAATCCGTTAAAAGTTTCCAGATTTACGTAGTAAAATAATATTATATGTCTGCAATTTTGTGCATGGCTGTGATTCAACGACTGTTACAATACAATTAAACTTTTAAGGGGCAGCCCTCAGTCTCAAAGTACGAATATAATCGTCACCACGTTGCAATGCCGCTAGGGGCACCTTCTTCAGACGAAGATGCATATGTTAAAACTACATGTCAAGATCTAAAATAATACAAAAAATATATGACGTAATCAGATATACCTAAAACGGCGGAGCAGTCACTAGGGGCTGCAATGTCTCCGCTGCTGAATAAGGTGCCCATAGCGGCATTGAAACCTGGTTATGATTATATTCGTACTTTGAGACTGAGGGCTGCTCCTTAAAAGTTTAATTATATGTAGGCCTATATTAAAACAATAATAGTGATTTGTATTGAGGTGCGTTGGGAAAAGAAAGAAAGTTAATGGTTTAACTTCTCGCCAATCGCGTGGTCCATGGACCATTCGCTTGGATTTTTGAACAAGAATGGGGAAGAAATCAGCTGAGCCTTTTCAAAGGAATAATTCCGGCATTTGCGGGGAGGGACTCAAGGAAATCGCGGGAAAACAAAGTGATGATAGCTGAAGGTGGATTTGAAATAGGAGTCCAGCTTACTCTGTACGGTACTTGTTGAAGCGTCTCCATTTCCTTTCGTTGAAGTGATCTGGATTTTATGTTCTTTCTGGCACCTCTCATACCTCTATCATCTCTACTTGGAACCTGGGGCGATGGTGATCAGTTGAGTGTGCTAACTTTCAGTTCCACAGTGATACATGACAGATTTCAATTAATACATGACAATGTTATACCCTAGTATCAGCTTTTAAATACAGATATAATAATCTTATTATGTATTTAAGAAATTATAAGTTGTGTAGTTTGTATTCCTGTATTCTCTCTTTTTCCGTCTGCTAGTGTGAGCATGTGACCTACTGTGTGTGTGTGTGTGTGTGTGTGTGTGTGTGTGTGTGTGTGTGTGTGTACAAGTTACGTATGAAATGTTTGGTAAACAAATTCAGATGCTTGTAAGGCTTATGGGACTTAACTGTGGGGGTCATCAGTCACTAAACTTACAAACTACTTATGAACTAGCTTATACTGAAGACAACACAAACATCAATTCCCGAGGGGGGGCTCGAACCCCGGACGGGGAACAGCCTCGCGCATCTTATCATAGCCTTCAATGCGCTCGGCCGCTCCGCCGCGTCTTGCTAAATGGTCCCATGATTTAAAACCACGGATACACATTAAGAGACGTGTCAAGAACCCTCACCTATCGTGCAAAGCACTGCAGTGAAGTGACCCAGCTAACATGTTAGTTTGTGAACTAGTGTCACAGTAACATGGGGCAATTGAGCACCAGTGTTACCATCAAGTACTCCTATTTTCGTTTTCGATCTGATTTCTCTTATTTCATCATGTTGGTAATGTCCCCTAATGTAGGTAGGCGCTAACACATTACTCAAAAATATCTCGCCGCATCGAATAACGCCTTTCCTTTAATGATTTCCACTCCAAATGCTGCATCATATCCTTAACATTCTCTTTCTTATATCGTCAAATATAAAACGAACTATCCTCTGAACTTTCTCTATATCTTCCGACACTCCCACTTGGTGGGGATACCACAATACGCAGCAGGGCGCACAAGTGTAGTGCATGCAGTTTCTTTAGAACAAATGTTGCTTCTTCTAAGTGTTCTGCCGATGAAACATCGCGTTTAGTTTGCCTTCCCTACAAATTTCCAATGTGTTATTTTCAATTCAAGTTATTCATGATACTGTGTATTTAATCGACATCCATTTTCTTGTGGAACAGCGAAGTATGAGTCTTCTCTGCGTTGCGTCAATCTGTGGCACTTCCAGAAGACACGATTCGATAGCTGCAACTTCCAGAAGGAGCGGGCGTGCGCTGGAAGAATTTATTACGTAGTCGAGACAGGTCTGATTCAGAGTCTGTGCTCAGAAATAGGGTTTTTGCATGATGGAGTGCTGCATGAATCACTTGAATGTTACTGTCAGTGGTCAGGCGAGTTCAAATAAGCCAAAAAGGGCTCTCCGCGGCTCATCTTCTTCGCGGTCTGTTCTTACCTATCCTGTATTACTGACAATCCAACCTGGACAACCGTTATCGCACCTAGCTGCCTGAAGGATTATACGACCACTCACAAATAGTGTATAATGTTTGGCATAGGGACGTTTGAGGTCAGTCAGAATGTCGTGTACGAACGACACAATAGTTACCCAGACCACGCACGAAAGCCTGGAAATCCAGGTTGTAGTTCCGTTGTCGAACAAATTTTCATACGTCACCATTTAATTGTAGGTCAAAAAGCTTTTTTATACCAACAGCCGTAAAGTCTGATTGAATTTTAATATGCTAATCCGGTAGTGTTCAGGCCAAACCAATGACTCCAATCGTGTTATACATGTTACAGAGACAGTTCAGTTACTTTCAGATGAGCGAAAGGCACACAAATGAATGACGAGAAACAAATTCCGGTGAAATACGGCCTCAGTGCTAACTTACGCAGGGTGTCCCACTTAAGTTCTTCTTACCGGAAATATCACTGGAAGTACAATAGATATCGAAAAACTATTTTTAAGCTCTTTAACTTACGGCAGAAGCTTATGAGAGTAAGTATTATGAGACAGCCTGCACCGTAAACAAATATAATACTCAACACAGACTTATGTTTTTTTTTTTTTTTTTTTTTTTTTTTTTTTTTTTTTCCCAATAGATATCTTCTTATATATTCAAAGAGTCTGCGAAAACTGAAGTCATTCGGCAAGATCAAACTAACCGGCCCGATTTCCTTGTTGTTTCATGCGAAACGTATTCATCTGCAAATTAGTCATCAAGTATTAAAATTAACATAACTCTCGGCTTCCTTTTTCTATACTCAAACGCGATTTCCCTCTGTGCATTTCTTATGCCGATCTCCTTGCTGTAAATTAAAGTCAGTCAATCAGGCGGTTCTATCCAACCGATTTCCCTAATTTTTGCTTTAAACGAAAGGTATTCATATGCAGATATGTCATCAAGTTTCAGAATTATAGGTCCATCCTTTATTTTTATTCATACGCGGTATCCACCTGTCTTTGCATTGAATATTTCAATCGGTTTGTTTTACGATATCTTCGGTTCTAATTAAAGTACGCAGTTCCTTTTGATCTAACGACACTCAGCGAATCAAGCTCTTTCATTTGCGCTTTTGATCACTTTTATTGATTGATTCTGAAGAAAGCTATGCGTTAACATTGAACTTTACGTCTACTTTTCCGCAACGTTTTTTTTCATTCCACTAACGGTGCGAAGTATTCGCACGGGTCCCATAGTCGTCTATTATTTGTAACGCAAACAGCATGAAAACTCACAGTATAATGGAGTTTGTTCCATTGCAAAAAGTCGATTATATCCGGAGCAAATGCCATGGAAAGTTGACATTTGAAATACATTAAGACAGCAAGTAGCCTGTCCTAAGACTTAAGCGAGACTAAAGAAAATTCGAGGTAGCGGTATCAAGGCGGGCGTGGACGATCGCAGGATGAGGAGATGAATGTCTGACCCACACCACACGTGCTTGCGTGCATGTGTGTGTGTGGCCAACAGAGACTGAGACTGCTGCTGCTGCTGCAAAAAAAAAAAAAAAAAAAAAAAAAAAAAAAAAAACAGCAGTAGTTTCTGATGTTGGGTAGAGGTCCAATATGCGTGTGTGTGGTGGTAGAATACCTAAATAAGCTCATATGACTATCTAATTATTGACAGGAATCGTGTGGTCTTTGATCACTCATCATGAACTTGACAGTGGGAAAATTACTAGTGACTCATCTGGCTTCTAGATTTAGTGAGAGGGAAGTGATGTTATCTACATAGCTTGGTCAAGGTTAAAAAAAATTACTCATAACCGTAGTACCTTGGGAATAGAAAAATTACTTGCGACTCATCTGGTTTATATAAAGGGGCTTATATATTTAATGAGATCAGGGAGGACAGAAGAAGGAACTCATTATCATGAAAAATGACACACTGCCACATTGTACTCCTACTTGTGTGCTGCTCTATTTTGATTTCTGTTTATTTCTAATTTTCGAAATTGTCATTTTTTTTGTAACATGAATCACTTTCTCACAGTGTGAAATAGTAAGGATTCGCTGAGATTTCCTCAGCTCTTTCTTGTGTTATACATAAATTGTCTTACATGTGAATGTAAATCATTTAAATGGACGAATAATCCTTTCGCGATTTTATTTCTTTTTTCTTATTTCTGGTCTGCTTTGATAACGTCGATCCTCGCGTCGTGGTGAATTGCCCATTTCGAGTACATTATCTTAGCTGAATATCTATCAACTTCTGTGATATCTGTATACGTTCCACGTAGTGTATGATCTGTCTCAGGCTCAATAGGCATATGCTGGCACTAGATAAAGTCGCTCAGGGTTTGTATCTCTCCTTCGTTTGATTCACTCTCAATGACGAGCGAGTGTGTGTGATTAATTGTTTCCTACTCCGCATTACCCACTGCCACACCTGTTAGCATAGAGACCTAGGCACTGGAATTACTTTTATTTAAGAACATAAATGTCATTTTATTATAGAATGCTTTGTAAATATAATTATGATCAACTGAGTTGCAATTATTGTCCTTGTTAAACCCCAAGCTTCCTGAAAGTGGCTCACTCATGAATCTTTCTTAATAATCGTTGTTTCTTTTTAGAAATTAATGGCGCATTTGGTGTAAGTGTAAGTCACTGGCTCAGATTTCAATATTAGGTTTTATGTTTGCACTTTCCCTAGATAAACGGGTATTGCGCTTTACCTCTTTGATTGGTAGAATGTTCGGGAAATTGAGCAAGGGTCATTTTCTGTGTTGGGTACAACTGTATGTTTGTTGTTGTTGTGGTTTTGAGTCCACAGGCTGATTTGATTCAATTCTCCAAGCTATCCTGTCATGTGCAAGTTTCTTCATCTGAGAATAATTTCGGTAACCTATATCCTTTATAATCTGCTTGCTGTATTCGTCCCTCGGTCTCCGTCTACGATTTTTACCCACGTTCCTCTGACGCTACGTTGACACTGTCCATTCCATTCACTCGCTCTTCCAGATCCTTTGAAGTTTCTGACAGAATTACTATATCATCAGCAAACCACAAATTTTTATTACTTCTCCCTGAACTTTAATTCCCTCTCCAAATTTCTCCTTACATTCCTTCACTGCTTGCTCAATGTAAGAAAACAAAATTGCGGAAAGGCTACAATCCTGTCTCACTCTCTTCCCAACCTCTGCGTCCCTTTCTTGCCCTTCGACTCTAATAACCGCTGTATGATTTTTGTATAGGTTGAATATAGCTCTTCGCTCCCTTTATTTTACCCCTGTTACCTTCAGAATTTGAAAGAGTTTATTCCAGTCGACAGTGGCAAAAGCTTCCTCCAAATCTAAATCTACAAATGCTAAAAATGTTTGTTTGTCTTTCCTTAGCCTATCTTCTAAGATAAGACGTAAAGTGGGTATTGCCTCCCGTGATCCTACATTTCTCCTAAATCCAAATTGATTTGGCTCAAGTTTGGATTCCACAAGTTTTTCCATTCGTCTGTAAATAATTCGTGTTAGTATTTTGCAACTATGACTTATTGAACTGATAGTTCTGTAATTTTCACATTTTTCTGCACTTTCTTTCATTGGAATTGGAATTATTATATTCTTCTTGACGTTTGACTGTCTCATACATCTTGCATGCTAGCTGAAACAATTTCTGCATGACTGACACTCCTAACGATGATAGCAGTTCAGACGGAACATCATCTACTCCAGGGGCCTTATTTCTACTCAAATCTTTTAGTGCTCCGTCAAATTCTCCTGTCTCGTCTTCCTCTACTTCGTCTTCCATTTCTAGAATACTGTCTTCTACTTTATTTCCTTTGTTCAGACCCTCTATATATTACTTCGACATTTAAGCTTTCTCCTATTTGCTTAGTACTGGTTTTCCGTCTGAGTTCTTGATATTCATATAGCCGCTGTTCTTGGCTGTAAATACCTGTTTTATTTTCCTGTAGGCGGTACCTATCTTTCCCCTGGTTATATATTCTTCTATAGTTTTGCATTTGTCCTCTAGCCACTCCTGCTCTGGCAGTCTGCACTTCCTGTCAATCTCATTTTTCAGACGTTTGTACCCCCTTTTGCCTGCTTCACTTGATGTTTTTTCATATTTTCTCCTTTTATCAATTAAGTCCAGTTTATCCTTTGTTATCCAGGGATTTCTATTAGGCCTTATCCTTCTGCCTATATGACCCTATGCTGCTTTCACTACCCTATCTCTCAGAGCTACCCTTTCTTCTTCTACTGTATTACTTTCCCACGTTTCAGTCAATCCTTGCCTAATGCTCCCTCTGAAACCCTCAAACACCTCTGATTCCTTCTATTTGTCCAGGATCCATCTCATAACTTTTCTACATTTCTGCAGTCTCATAAGTTTTAATCTATAGTTAATTACCAATACGTTATTGTCAGAGTCTATATCTGACCCTGGGTATGTCTTACAGTTTAAAAACTGGTTCCTAAATCTATTTCTTACCAGCCGATCCGTAGAATGGCAGTGTTGTCTCTCCTGATGACCACATCCTCTCGAATAGTCCTCGGCCGGAGATTCGTATCTCCGGAATATTGTTCTCGATGGATGGATGGATGTTTAAGGGGGACCAAACTGCAACGGTCATCAGTCCCTCGAGTGGATGCCATCATCGTGTATTCATACAGTAGAGCTGCATGTCCTCGGAAAAGGTAAAGGCTATAGTTTCCCCTTGCTTTCATCCGTTCGCATTAACTGCATGGCAAAGCCATGTCAGCTGATGTGTTACAAGGCCAGCTCAGTCAATCATCCAGACTGTTGCCCCTGTAACTACTGAAAAGGCTGCTGCCCCTCTTCAGGAACCACACGTTAGTGTGGCCTCTCCACACATACCCCTCCGCTGAGGTTGCACCTACCGAACAGCTATTTGCATTGGTGAGGCACGCAAGCCACCCCACCTCGGCAATGTCTGTGGTTCATGTGGGTGAAATGTATGATTATCATTTAGTACATTTCTAACTTGTGTTCTGCAAGTATTTATAAGCACCTTGTTACCAGATTGGTATAAAAATTCCATATGGCACCTCATCCCGAACCCGCAAGATTTTCTTTAGAAAATTGTGCTAATTATCATTAACTTTTATACGTAAATTTGTTTATTGATAATAACTTTACAATACGAAACAAAGAGTGTAGTGAAGAAGGCCTCCAGTAAGCAATGCAACATGTGAACAGTTGTGGCACGAGATGCTGTCGAGCCTCTGATGCATACAGGAGGCTATGTGGTAATTTTAAACGAAGATTGTAGAAGAATAACGACAGAACAGTTAAATGCGAACTCAGAGTGAGTAGCTTAAAAAAACGTTCTGAAAGAAACAACATAGCAAATCAACCAATTCAATTTGGAAGTAGCAATCAGTCTAATGTAAACATTGCAGCTGAAATACGTACATTGCCCCGATACGGTTCTGCAGCTACCTGAAAAAGTGAAGAAGAAGGTAAACAAGGTGTTGAAAAGCAAGAAGAAAATGAACATCTTGGAGAAAATACTCGTCAGCAGAGCACACAGCAAAGGAAAATCGACAGTTGAACATAGTGACCGTGTTCAAAGCAAAATAAGCTTCTACGATGCAAATGGACCGCTAGTGGAGTGGATCCAGTGTATTATTTGTAAAAAAAAAATGGCTTTATAAAATGGAAAAATATCTGTAACGACTGTGCTGTAACACAGTAAATCCTACCCTTGGTAGGGACGGGAATTACAATAAGTCCTTGAAACAACATCGTCCGAATGCTCGGTACCACCTTTGGCATCGGTCTTTTTATTGTCTGACGCGTCTAAGTCGATATCTACCATGTTACTCTGCAAATTACACTGAAGTTCTGCCAAAAGGTTCATCGAACCTCTTTCATACTGTTACGTACCATCCCATACTGGAATGGCACCCAGGAAGAAAGAACATGTACTTCTCTCCGTTCGAGCTCCGATCTGTCTTGCACTTTTATGTGAGAATTTTTCCCTATGTAAGTGGGAGTCAGGAACACATTTCCACATTCCGTGGAGAAAGACTTCGATAGAAATTTTTAGATTCTGATGATCAAGTAATTCTCATACAAGATTTGTTTCATAAAATTCGGGATTATTAACGGATCTGTACAAATTATCGTTACAAATAATAACAATAACTATAACAATAGTAACTTTTCTGAAGAAGGAAATAATTATTTTGTTGGTTTATACCTAATTACGTACAGTTTACGGCAATTAAGTTATACATTAATAAAAAAAACGTATGTCTATGACTACGTTTATTTTCCTGTTCAGGTTCGGTAGCTTCTTCAACGTTTACTCTCTCTAGAACTTCTTCATACCAGCCTCTTCCTGTATCGGAAAGAAACCACAACTGGTCTTGAATGTCCCGCAACTCTCCTGTTGCTACAGTTAACCTCTCTATTAATGACAAAAACGAAATATCTTCAGGGAGTCCTGGAGATATCTTAATAAACAGAAAGAGTATACAAATATTACAAACTTATTTTGAAGCAAATATTGTGCCATCATTGCCAAAGTGCATCCTCACAAATAATTGCAAATGGAAACAAAATTTCCCTTGTGTATTCGACGAGAAGTATTCCATTAAACACTTTTCGAATCTTTAATGAGCCCACTCCCGTCAATGACTTGAAATGGCTTTAGTTTGTCCTGCATTGTTTAAGGGCCATTCATTTCTGGTTACTGGAGTAAGACTGCAGGTCCTTAGGGCAGCTCGAAATTTAAATGAAAATAACGGCTTAACCGTTCATCTGACACGAAAATAGAATAAACCAATTTGTAGGGGAGACAATTCTCTGCGACTTTAGTATTTTTTTCATATCTCGCGCCGTTTCAGAGATATTTGCAAAAATAACGGCAATTTGACGGTGTCTGTGACTGTAACGTGTTCCCCCTTATTAAGTCGCGCCGTGGGATCGTAATAGTTGGCCGCCAGCAACCAGAACCAACCTTTTTCAAATACTTCGGACAAAAAATTGGCCTTTTGTGGTAGCCTTTTGACAGAAGGAAATTTAACTTAAATAACGCCTTAACCAATCATTTGAGACGAAAATTGAATAAACGTATTTGTAGAGGAGAAAATTCGCAAAAACTTTACAACTTTGGCGTGGTTGCTATGGACGCTTTTAATGTGGTTTCAATTATCTTTTCTGTTCTTCAGATATGACATTATTCATGTTACTTTGTTTTGCGCTAAAATAAAGACTTAATATTCTGTTTCAAACCATGACTACGTATTCTATTACAGGTAAGTTAACAAATGGAATATGTGTGGTAATACTGAATTCCACAGAACTCTAGTACTTAATCTGTATACGAAGTTACTACTGTCATTTCTTGATTTACAACAGTCATTATAACAATAGATCCTGAGTTTATGTATATGTGATAAAGAAGCCTATACTTGCAATTCGTTGGTATTTGTTTCATAGTATGTTCACAAAGTAAAATCAATGTACGTTTCAGATAAAGCGCTGTTACATTTGAACAGCTCGGTATATTGAAGAACGTACTGTAGTTGTATTCAAGTAACAAGAGTGTGCGGAAACTTTGTAGAAAGCAAGATTTTAAAAAATTCGATATTGGTGGGTTTCGACCTACCGTGCAACACGTTCGAACATCACAAACTAAAAGCGGCCCATTACGCTACGACGCACAGCAGGGAGTGTAATCTGTAATTTTCGTACTATTGATTGCGCGTATTATTCCGTAATATGGCATTTTTCGACATTTCATTATAATTCATTGTACTAAGAAGGAGGTGTTTCTTATAATTGTCAGTGGGCCACAGCTTTCAAATGAAAACGCTTGAGATATAATATGAAAATCATCAAATACAGAAAGCAAGATGAGGTATGCAAGAGATAGTTTCGGGCAAGGTTTCGGGGAAGGATTTCACGTGACTAATTTCCGACCGCCAAATGTACACTACGTTCCTGGCAACACAGGTGATAATATTTTAATGGAAAAAAATAATGAAAATTTTGGAGAGATATTAAAATAATATTGTAAAGTGGCAAAAGTGAAAAACAATGTTGTTCGTCAAGGCTAAACTCATATATCGAATAATTTTGGCTGTTTTTTTTTATTTCTTTTTTTTTTTTTTTGTTTTTTTTTTTTTTTCAAATATGGTTAGAGAGAATATTACGTGTTGTGCGCATGGATATTATCAAATTGTAGAGTCTGTAACACTACCTGCCCATTAATGTTGGGGATCGTGTAACATCAACATTTATTTCGTAAATAAATAAATTAATTTCTAATGGGATTAAAATTTGGAAAAAAATTCTGTGAAATTCACTGAAATATTCTGAATAGAACGAGCGAATGAAAGAGATAATTAGACTGCAAGTAATTCTGACAGATACCATGAAAGTGCTTCGGCAGGTAGGTATAAAACAAAGGACGAGCTCACCTTTACCGACGTCTGCAACTGCATTGAGCACATAATAAAGCCTTGCTGAAAGAAAGTGTCATTGTAATTCAAGGTAATCTCGTCCTAGAGTGAACTCGGAGCAATTAAGATTGGTATTCCGTGCAGACGCCGTGTATGAATTTTCTAGAACTTTCGTTATAAGAATCGTTGCCAAATGCAACCACACATAAAATAAATTATCGGACCTCGCACATATGCAAAATACTGACAACATGATTGCAGGTTCTAGGAGGCACAAACTGAATGGAAATGTACTGATTAAATAATAACTCCAAGAAATTATTTTCGTCTACACGAAATCCAAGTCGCCATAATGGCGCCGAGTCACTGCAAGATTAGATGCTTGCGTTAGCGGCGCCAAGGCTATCATATAGGGCTGTGAATGAAAAGATTACAGTTAATGCAGTAAATCAAGTTTAAAGTGCATTTGTTAAACGAATATGACTGAACATCATACTCACATTCTCTTAAAAGAAATAAAGAAAAATCGTTCAGGGGACTAATAGCGTCCGATTGAAACAAAAGCTGGATATCGATAGAATAGTGCCGTCGCTCACGCCGCAGAAAAAAGAAAGTCGACGTCAAGGTTATTCTTTAGTGTGACGGAGAATGACGTACTCTCGAATAAAAAAAAAAAAAAAAAAAAAAAAAAAAAAAAAAAAAAAAAAAATCTTTGCCCTTCGGATTCACTGTATTACTATAAGTCGTAATCGTATCATTCTTAACTTTTACTTCTTATATTTTTATTATTTTTTCCGAAATGTTTGCAAAAATCATAAAAATTCAGGGAAATTTAAAGCGGTCTGTAAAACATTGCAGTGCGATTTCTCTATAGCTTTCCCACTGTTTCTTCTGTTCTTTTTCTCTGCAGTCAT
This sequence comes from Locusta migratoria, assembly GCA_026315105.1. NCBI lineage: Eukaryota > Metazoa > Arthropoda > Insecta > Orthoptera > Acrididae > Locusta > Locusta migratoria. The sequence continues at coordinate 364,486,454 of CM048750.1, read as the reverse complement.
TTTCCAATTAAAAAATGTTTGTAAATCTATTGGACCAAACGGCATGGTGATCGGTCCGTAGCTTACAAACTACTTAAACTAAGACAAACTAACCTAAGGACAACACACAAACCCATGCCCCAGGGAGGACTCGAACCTCTGACAGCGAGCAAACGCGCGCTCCGCAACGAGGCGCCTTAGACCGTTCTGCTCATTTTTCAATTCATTACCATCCACTTTTCGCCCGCAACACACAATTCACAGTCGACGCACGTTAAGCTCCGTATAAACGTGTGTCTTCATAAGATGAGCGCTTAGCCTACACGAAAGATAACAAAATTTACAGGAATATAGAACAGTTGAAGGACACTGTGCATCAGATGCGCCACTGTTTCACGACAACCACTTGCCCTCGGAGTGGTAAAGTGCCTCTAGCTTTCCTGCTATCCGTAGGCTGTGCACGTTGTTGGTGCTGGGACAGCGATAGAGACCCATGCTGACGCGTCTTCAGATGGGACCAGAGGAGATTGTGTGTGTGTGTGGGGGGGAAAAGCCGCGCGATTAGAAGCTGCAGCCGGGGTCCTGACAGGTGGCTCAGGGGGTGGGAGGAGGAGGGGGAGGGGGTGGCGGGAAACCAATTAACTGGCGGCCAACTTTCAATTTGCTGGCGGCCGGCGCGTAAGCTGGGCAACTTCCAAAAACCCGCGGTGGCGGCGGCGGAGCGAGCCAGCACACTGCTGCTGACAGAGAGAGATAGAGAGACAACTCCCAGAGTGGTGCTACAGCACACTCTCTTGTCCGGAGAGCGTCTGGCCGCTTTGTTGTGTTAAGTGAGGAGACAATGCTCCCAGGTGTGAGAGCGAGGAAACGTGCCCACAGCACAGCGATCTAGCTGACCCGACAAGCTTTTCTCCGAGACAGAGAATCCGAAGATCTATCTAACCAGTGGAATATCTACAAAATGTTGATAAGGCGTGCAACCTGAAAAAACACACACACACACTTACACACATAAAGTTTACAGTAAGGGGTCCACTACTCAGGAACACACATTTTCAATAATTTACCATCAAATATAAAAAATTTAGCTAGAAATAAAGATCAGTTCAAGACGAGCCTATTGTATCTATATTCATACTATATTAATGTTATTATATTATCAGCTCCAAAATAAAAAAAAAAATTAAAAAATGTATGTATTTGTATTTATATTATTTGAATTATCTATTATTCAGCTTGTAAATTTTGTTTCTTCATATGTTCCACATCCACGAGGATCCCCTAATCTAATCTAATCTAATCTCGATAATCTTTTAACACTAGAAGTACCGGAATTTTCTGTACCCCTTTTAGTACCATGTGGGCCATTTTTACCCACAATAGAAAACTACAGTTTTATTTAATTTGGATGGTGTTACGTGTTTCTACATGTTTACATTACATTCAAGAATACTCTAATGTACAAAAAAAAATATTATTTGTTCTCTAAAATGGATACTACACAATCAAAAGTGAATTTTTAGAAAGAAATGTTATTTTAATTTTATGTTAATCCAAGTAATGCCAAAATGCCGCTTTACTTTATAGATGTTAAAAACTGTTTATTAATATAGCAATAGGCCTATTTCGGCACTGTAGCCATCATCAGGCTATTTCCATATGGCATCGTGGAGGTATAATTTATTATAATAACTGCATATAATTGCATTATAAATGCTCTTTAGATGGTGTATATATTATTTTATGCTTATCAGGTATTAATTGATAACTGCTATTCTGTCAGTTTTATCTAAAGAGCAATTATATGCAGTTATTATAATAAATTATACCTCCACGATGCCATATGGAAATAGCCTGATGATCGCCACAGTGCTGAAATAGGCCTATTGCTATTCTAATAAACAGTTTTTAACATCTATAAAGAAAAGCAGCGTTTTGGCATTACTTAGATTAACAATATGTCCTTAAAAACATACACAATGCTGCAGGCCCAAATGGAATGAAATTAATTTTATGTATTTCAAAGTTCTACACTCTTCCATCAAACATCATTCAAACAAGTAATCCAAACAATTTTACATTGTTTACCCCTATAGAAAGATTAAAAAAGGGTCAAAACATACAATTTATGCGACCAGTAACAGTATTTTTACCTTTACTGTCATGTAAGGTAAATGAAGAGTGTTTGCGAAAGTGTCTAAATGCAACATGATTGCTTATTGCAATCAAGGGACAAAAATATAAGAGTAAAAAATTTCCGTCTATAATTTTTACTCTTTGGTAATATTTAGGAACAAATAGTTGATAGTATTTTCTAAACTGGGGTGGACTCACAGTTCAGTCATTCGACAAGAATTTTGGCTTCGCAGCTTTTGCACAGATACTTGTTGGAGTTGAAACATAACTTAGCTGTTTCTTTCTCCTATTGTTGTTTATAGGAAACATGATTTTGACAATGCCTTCTATATCCACATAACCATTTCCTGTGCCAATTGCTTGCAAGGGGACATTGGCTCCTTTCCTCAGTAAGAAGGGTGGGGAGAGGGAGGGGGGAGCATCTGCTATTCTGAGAATAAATTCTCGCCGTCAAGTTTCATTACATGTACATAACTTAAAAACTGTGTGAGCATTGATAATTGCACAGTGATTAATGTTGTAAGAGACATGTACAGGTCAGCCAGCTTGGACACTGCATGTCTTTCCGTTTGACCAACTTCACCAATTCCACCTTTGGATTCAATATAAAACTGTACAGTTCCTGGGGGTTTCTTCTCAGTATTGTCATTGACGTGACATCCACTATGCACATTGTAATGCTGTATTCGTATGGAAATGGGTGTTGCGTATTAAAGTTAAGGTTGGGGACCACAAATGAAATTTTACCAGGTAGTGAAATATTTCTATATGAGATTACTAAGCAATTTTGACAAGGAAGGGACAGTTTAAACAAAATTATTGGATTCCGCCATTAAATGGTAGTGGTCGTAATTTCGGTAGCAAATACAACACCAGAAAGCAACATTACAGAAGAAGTCGGCGGAATCTAAATTTTACCTTATTGAGAGCTGGTACAAACATTTCGGTCATATTCTGTAGTAATTCTACCTGAGATGACTGGAATATTACTTCGATTAATTGATGCTGGGATTGTGCATTTCGTTTACTATTGTTCTGTGACCGTGTTGAAAATTAATCATGATAGTCGCCAAAAACTGCAAAATTATCGGACTTCATAAACATCGCAAAGATTTTCTTCAGGCATTAAAATGTAATGAACCATTCATAGACACTAAATAAATAAAAGTTACACAGAGAATGTTTTAGTACAATCGCGAAACAAATCGCAACAATACCCGAGCATCACTTTATGAAGTACTGGATCTGCTGAAAATAAATAACTTTAAAATTAGTGAGAATGGAGAAGGGATTGTAAGTAAGTAAGATATTTCAAATTAACTGTGGGGGTTTAATGAAATTAATAAAAAAAACTAAGCTCACACTTACGATAATTACCCCAAATCCTGGGACACGTCCTAGCACATGAAGGAGAAGAAAGAAAGTGACGAACAGTTCCGCTCTCTCCCTTCAGCTTGTTGCACAAAAATTGAACGTGACAAATGCCATAAGTTTATCGATACGCTGGCAGAGAGAGGCAGAAGTCAGCGACAAGCATCGCACAAGTTATTTAAAAAAAAAATCATTAATGTATTACTACAACATTACTCAGAATAAGAATACCCATAAATCCGACACCTCAAGAATAGAATCAGAAAAGACGTGCAGCAAACTACGTGCTTACTTGTTCAAAAACTTAGGTAGAATAGTACATTTCAAATGTGTTTATTTCCCTCAACAGTTACAATATATTTGTTTAATTACATGTTTCGATCACTTAGATTATCTTCAGATCCAAAAAACGAAACTAAAATAAAAATGTACAACTTGACAAACTTACGAAGGGTTAATTGAACAATAGTTAATTTATACATAAATGGAGACATTTTTATTTACCTTATAGTTGCTTCCGCAACTCGTCTGGCTGAGTACTAATTGGTACTAAGTTTTACAATTTGATGTAAGCACTTTAAATTTGGTTCCAGGTGGTGGTGGGGAGGGAAAGGGCAGGTGGGGGGATTGGAGGGGATGATTTGAGTTCTAGTAAGCTAGTGTCTTATACTGAAAAACTGTTTGTTAAATAAATATTTTCCTAACAGTGGTGTTCTTGAATATATCCAAACATAAAAATCATAAAACTCTATGTGCGTGCTTTTCTGTGCCTAAATGCTCTCCAAATGCTGTTTTATTATTGGGGAGAGAGCAATGCTCTTTAAAACGTCTTTCGAACGTTCTGCCTGCCTGATCACTTTTTTGGAACAAGTAATACACATTTACAAGTGCTACATAGGCGACCAAAAGGACGCCTCCTAACGACACTGGAAGAAATAGAAATATTGACACACCGGCTTCTAGAACGTGGAAGCACACTCAATAAGCAGAATGATATTAATAGCAGGGAATTCTTTAATAACTTTGAAGGCCTTTTGCAGCCTTCGTCCTGGACGCAGCGCGCCTTGGAGCGGCGGCCCCACTTCACTTTCCGGTGGCTGGCGGCGGCAGCGCGTCGGCCCGGACACCGCCCTAGCAGCAGATCGGCGTGCAGACTGGCTTCCCAACGTACAAGAGAAACTGCGTGCCTCACAACGCCGCCAAGTAGCGACAGAAACCATTAACGCCGATATACCGTATGCATGTTTTAATTATCTTACCATATTTTTATACAGTTTTATGTTTTTATATTTTTAGGAAAATATTTATATAACAAACAATTGTTCAGTATAAGAGCCTAGCTTATTAGGGCTCATATTATCCCCTCCAATTCCACCCCCCCCACCTCTCTTTCCCCCCACCACCACCTGGGACAAAATTATAAGTGTCTACATCAAATTTTAAAAGTCAGTACCAATCAGTACTCAGCCAGACGAGGTGCGGACGCATCTTTACGGTAAATAAAACTCACTCCATTTATGTATAATTTAACTATTGTTCAATTAACCTTTAGTAAGTTTATGAAATTGTACATTTTTATTTTAGTTTTGATTTTTAGATCTGAAGATGATCCTAGTGATCGAAATATGTAATTAAACAAATACATTGAACTGGTGCCGGAAATAAACACATTTAAAAACACAATGCAACTGTGAACACTCTCCAGTCGATCATGTCGACTATAATAAGAATGGTACATGTTTTCATTGTGCAAGAGGTAAATCACAGTGAGATTTTCAGATTCTAATTGCCGATTATCTGATACATCTGAATAACTTGTGTCAGAAGTTTCCACTAGAACAAAAATCTTCGCCGTCCTCTGCAATCGTCTCACTCCGGAATCGTCACTGAACCGTCGATGGTACAGAATCTCGGCATTCGTGAGAACGCACCGCCTTGCGATCGTAACTTCAATGCCGAAAACTAGTCACAATAAATTAAAAGCTCAGGTCGCTGTCATCCGGAATGACTGAGCCCACTCGGATTAACCAAAGGAAAAGACACACAGATAGGAAACTTTTGTAAGGACAACGCGCCTGACTACTGCTGTCATGTCATAGAACTATTCGCAGTCCCTCAGACAGAGGTGTGGTTATTCTGTGATTCCCACTGCCAATTCATAGGTCTGCATGTCGCCAGTCCACAGAAAACCGAAAGCCGCACTGACATACGACTTTACTCGACCTCCAAAGTTTTTTATTTTTTATTTCTTGTTATTTGGCCTCATCTGTCATAATATACTGCAACATCTAGTGAATAACGTCGAACACGACCAGAAATAATTACTCGTCTAAAAGCTGGCGTTGCTGATATCGGATTGTGTTAAATTTTGTATGGATCAAAAATGACCCACCTGGTACTACCGGTAAAACAAGTAAATTTTTCATACTTCTAGGTGGCCTAGAGGGATGAGATTTTGGTTGGGTATACAACTCTGTAAATGATTAAAAGTCACTACAGGATTTGGTCCTACAATGGTGATGGACAGGGCTCTCGAAACACGGTACTTCTATTGTTAACCCTCAGAACACCAAGGAGGGGGGGGGGGGGGGAGAGTGTATAGTACTATATGCACTGTTGCAACTAGTCAGGTACTTAACATTTTTGTTTTGAAAGACATACTTTCACTATAGTCGACATTATCGACTTACTAGGGTCACCAATATGTAAAACTGATTATTATATCGTTAACCAAGAGCGATGAATCATTTTTTTTCCTTTATTTCTTTTTTTTTTTTTTTTCCTTTGTCACATGTTTCAACGCTTTTACATCGTCTTCACAATCTGGTACCCTTCTACGGATTGCGAACGATGCTGACAGAATCTGAAGATGATCGAAGAAGATTTAAACATGTAAATGGAATATATATATATATATATATATATATATATATATATATATATATATATATATATATATATATATATATATATATATATATATATATATTATAAACTCTAGGCTGACGATGTAATATAACAATTAGTTTAAAAAAATATATTTATTGCTGCTGTTTTGTTGAAAACCGACGATTAAGAAAAATGCAACCTACCACATATATTTATTCTATTTGTTTATAAAACAGCGTCGTTTCCGGTTAAAAAGCTGACGATTGACTATCGGGCGGCTGTTAACGTCTAGATGCAATTTTTAGTCATCTTGAAAGGAGTACGCAAAATAATGTTCACTTAATTTTTGCCTGTCATACAGCCTTGAGCATGTTTTGTTACAAAAATCTCAGTTATAATTCTGTAGAATACAAATTTAAGTAATATTTTGTGCCATTTCACTAATCGATATAACATTCTGTACTTATTTTCATATCTTAGCTGTAAACCAAAGACTTTGTTTTATCTTTGGAGTGTGTCTTGCTCTCGCAGTTGTTGCGTTTGAGGAGTCGGTGTGTGACCTTCTTGCAGGACAGTCGACGTCTGATTATGGTAGAGTTGAGTCGATGAGTAGTCGTGGAACTGTCGGGTTAGTCTGTCTGTGTGTTTGAGTCGAAGAGTAAAAATTCAGTTTCGAAGAGTCGCAGCCAAGTCATCAGATTGAAATTTTTGTATGGAAATTAATTTGTCTCAAATAAGGTAAACTTGTACTTTTCTATTGTTATGTATGGTAGCCTGTATTTGAACTATTGTAATTGGTGTTCGTCTTTTTGCTAATGAATACTGTTTAGTGCAGCTTGCATTTATCATTTAACTCTGAGTCATTTTACCAGTTCCTCGTTCCTTTCACCAATTTGAATTGCTATCCGTTCTGATCATTGTTTCTTACGATAGTATTGCATAATTATTGTGTTTGTAAATTAATGTGCTAATTAGAACAGTTCAGTGTAGGGATTTTGTCATGATAAATTGGTCTATTAATGAGAGCAGGAAGTAGTTTCTTCATAAATCCAGTAATGTTCATAGTTAGAGATTTTGTCAGTCTTAATGAAAGTTCAGATTATTAAGTCAGTTAATGTTAGCAACAGTTAAAGTGATTTGTCTTATCAGAAAAGAAGTAGATCACGTAAAGAGATGAGAAATATTTGCAGAGAGTAAGACTTGTTACCATTACCAGATTTGTAGGGCATTTTTTATTACATTGAATCAGTATGGTAATGGTTGTTCAGATGGGCACATTATCAAGTGCAGTGATTTTTCGTATCTAATTAATATCCAATATCATTGTTTGACATCCTGTTTATTGAAGTAACAAAATTATCACTGTCAGTCTACTTCCGCCTCCCGCGGAGTCCGGACGCATTTACTGCTGCGCTCTGTGCGGTCGCGCTTTGTTTACGTTTCACGGACGAGTGTGTTGCTACGTACTTATTCTTCCGTGCGTTTGTATACTCGTATCTGCCTTTTCGGGGAGAAACGTTCACGTGCAGAGTAGTGCGCGCCGGAATTGTGTGTGTTGTCTCAACCACACGTTCGTGGTAGCAGTACTACTCAGTGTATCTTCGAAATGACCGACCCACCTAATACGGGTCAGGTCATCCAGTCCGCCATAGAAATATGTAATCAACCTGCAGCGACGGCTCTCCCGCTGCCGGTGATGTCCGACAATCCTGCTGACGTACAGCAGAGTCAACTACCAACACAGGACCTACAATATGCACAACAACAAGGGCCACAGCAGCAACAAGAACTGCAGCTTCTACACCACCAACACCTACAATTCCAGCAGCAACTGGCCCAGCAGCAACAGCTTCAGCTACTGCAGCTGCAACAACGGCAACACCAGCAATTCCTCCAGCAACAACATCAACAACATGAGTTACAACAGATTAGTCAGCACCTCAGCTATTCCTGCGACCCCTCCAGTATATTACCTAGTGGCGATACAGCTGCACAACAGCAGCAAGAAAGTGGTCCCCATAGCAAACGACTGTGTGTCGATTCTCCTTCAGTCACGGACTGTGAAATGAACCAGGTACCTGTTTCTCACGCGTCTTCTACCGACGGCACCGGACAGGCAAACACAGAACGCACGCCGGTACAGACATCTGCTTCTCCTGCCACCGTTACTCGACCGAGTATCAATAACCGATACAATCGGACAGATGCAGGCCCATACATTGTCTTCGTGGAGAGCTTAGATAAAAACGTTGGCAAACTCCATCCCATGTCAGTGGGCAAGCTATTGTATTCCTACAGCTCTCACCTCAAGCACGATATTGTTGACATTAGTTCCTCAGGCAAGAACAGAGTTAAGATAGAACTGAAAACTGCTGCAGCTGCTAATAACTTAATAAATGTCCCTGCTTTCAAAGATCATAAGTTCGATGTTTACATCCCTAACTTTTTACTCCATACGTATGGCATTATCCATGACGTAGAGACCAGCCTAACGGACAAAGAGATAATAGATGCCATGGAAAGTGTTTATCCTGTAACAAGTATAAAACGATACACGAAGAAACATCCTTCCAATCCTGAGCTCACAGTACCCATTCCAGTCTGCATGGTGGTGTTTCGCTCTCAGACATTACCCTCTCATGTTGCTATTCTGGGGGCACGCTGCCCAGTGGTACCGTACGTCGCCCCAGTCATTCAGTGCACAAATTGCTGGCGTTTTCATCATCGGGCGAACCAGTGTCGAAGCAATACTCGTTGCAGCAGATGCGGCGGTCAGCACCAAGTTGATTCGTGCCCTGCGACGATTCCGACCTGTTTAAATTGCTCTGGACAGCACCCTGTCACTGAGAGGTCATGCCCCATTTTTCTCCACCAGCAGAGCTACAACGTGCAAGGGCGTACACCACGTCAGGAAGGGCACTCAGTGGGCCGCACCCCACATATTCCGCGGCCGTACGGAAGCTCCCTAGCCCTCAGAGTTCTGCGGACTTCCCACCCCTACCTCCAAGGCATTTACAGCAACCGCAAGTCGCTGTACAAGAGCGTTCTACGGGGCCACAAATGCCGCCATTGGCGCCCCAGCTGCGTTCACCCCCTAAGGACGAAAGCTATCAACGGAATTATGTTCCCATAGCAGACAGAGCGGGTGTCAGCTCCGTCATGAGCGGCACGGGGAAAAAACAAACTTCCAGACCCGTCTGGCGTCAGGGATTTTCAGATGTTAGTCACGAATATTCTATCTCCCAACATCTACCACAGGCCCCTTTACCACCCAACCCGTATCCTCCTCAGAACGGACAACAAGCAGTGCCACCACGTAACAATAGTGAATACATCGTAGAGAAAATTATCTGGTTTATCCTTCACCTCATAGAAGACGCGAAAACAATGCCACCTGGAACTTTACAGATACAGCCTATTCGCCAACTATTAACGACTCTCCTTACTTCTAACAACAATGGCGGAATTTAAAATACTGCAGTGGAATGCGCGATCTGCGATTGCCAACAAGGGTGTACTTCAACGTGAACTTTGGATGCGGAAGATAGCAGTGGCCGCCATCTCTGAGACATGGTTTCAACCAGATACCATCGTACGCTTCCAAGGATACCACGTTTACCGCCAAGACAGAGATGATGGTCGAGGAGGAGTCGCCCTCTTTATCAATAATATGCTGCATCACACCCCTGTTCTGATTTCTCATGACGATATTGAAAGCTTTCAAGCGATAGCAGTAAACTTCTCATCTCCAATTGGTCGAATAACTATTGTGGCTCTCTACAGCCGACCACGGTCATACATTACCATTGAAGAGTGGTACGCTCTGGTACAACAGTTGGAACCTCCATTTCTGTTCTGCGGGGATTTAATGCACACAACCGATTGTGGGGGTGTGCATATAACGATAGGCTGGGTGATGGCATTCTTGATATTATCGACGAGTTCAATCTTATCATCTTCAATGATGGATCCCCTACGTTACTTCCATTACCCGGACAGAGACCATCAGCCGTCGATTTGACTTTGTGTTCAGCGTCTGTTTCTTCATTCTTTACATGGTCTGTACTTTCATATCCTATGGGTTCCAACCATTATGCTATTCTGCTCTCTTCACCAACCTCGTCACCGAACACGGTCTGTCGGCCGTCTCGCAAATGGAATGTCAGGAGGGCAGATTGGTCTCGGTATGGTGCCATCATGGATACACAACTTTCGTCGTTCCCCACCGAGTTGTCACCGCAAACAAGGTACGCTCATTATAGGAATTGCATCAACCTAGCAGCATCGCAGTCAATCCCACAGATGAGGGTGGTAACTGGCAGTAGACGTCTGCCGGTTGCCTGGTGGAACCAAAAGTGCTCGCGTCGAGTGGCGCAAAGGAGACTGGCATGTAGCCGTTTTAAACGGGAAACCACATGGGAAAACTACCTCGCCTACAAACGTATAGATGCGACTGCCAAACGCTTTCTCAAGACTTGTAAAAAAGAACATTGGAAGAAATTTTGTGAACAGTTATTCCTGCATACTCCTGTCGGAAGGATTTGGTCGAAAGTTAACTCACTCAAACGAAAACCAATGCCTCCCAAGCGGTTACAGACCTGGATAGACGAGTTTGCCGACATTGTAGCACCTCTTTCGGCCATGCCAGAACCCATTGATCCCACCACAAATATCGCCGTTGAAGATCTTCAAGATGATCTCACCTCACCGTTCTCCCTCGCTGAACTCAACAGTGCGCTGCCGCCCTCGACCGATACGTCGCCCGGGCATGACCAGATACATTACTCCATGATACGCAATTTGTCTGATGATGCAAAACTTATTCTTTTGAATATCTTTAATGACATCTTGAGAGAGGGGTCTGTTCCAACCGACTGGATCACTCAGGTATTGGTTCCTATATTGAAACCTGGAAAAGACCCTGGTCAGGCAACGTCGTATCGCCCCATTGCATTGTCGTCATGTGTGTGCAAGACCTTTGAACGTCTCCTCAAGGTCCGGTTAGAATGGTGGTTAGAGCATCACGATCTGTTCCCACGGACACAATACGGTTTTCGCAAGGGGAAGAGCACTTACGATAATATAACATCTCTTGCTATGGACATCGAAAAAACATTCCTGACAAATGGGTATTTGACGGCTCTTTTTCTTGATTTTTCGAGGGCTTATGACAATGTTTTGATACATAAACTTATAAATAAATTACAACTTTTGCATCTCCCGCTAAAGGTGTTAAGAATTATATACAAATTACTTTGTTGCCGCACTGTTTATATCCGTGACCAGGACAATGTGTTACATGGCCCACGAATCGTTTCCCGTGGCCTCCCGCAAGGTGCGATATTAATCCCCTTGCTATACGCCTTGTATGTTGCCGACTTAGACTTTATCTTTCATCCTACTGTCAAAGTTCTACAGTACGCGGACGACGTTTGTATATACGCCCACTCGTCGTGCTTTTGGGTGACTAACATATGGCTTACTACTGCATGTGAAAAACTGGCTGAATGGGAGTTAGAACACGGACTCACGCTGTCGCCTGAAAAATCTACTGTGCTGATATTCACGAGGAAACGACAGAATTATTTCTCTCCAGACCTTCAGCTCGGTCCATACAAACTGCCTGTTCGGTCATATGCTAAGTTCCTTGGTGTTTACTTCGACAGCAAACTGACGTGGACGCGCCATGTTGAATATCTCTTGGACAAAGTGGACACTACTGCAAATATCCTGCGTATAAGCATACGCAGGATATTTGCAGTAGTGTGCCAGAGTTTGGTGGGGAGCCGATCCGACGGTACTCCTTACTCTTTATAAGGTCTTGATCCGCTCCGTTTTGGATTATGGCAGTATCGTCTACGCTTCTGCAGCGCAATCGACCCTGCGCAAATTTGATGCCCTCCAGTACAGAATGCTTCGTCTTGTTCTCGGGGCTATGAAGTCAACACCCACCAACGCCTTGCTCGTGGAAGCGTCTGAAATGCCGTTAACTATACGTCGACAGATGCTGTCCGATATTTTCCTCCTCAGCCGAGCGTCAATATGTGATAGTGCCTCTCTCAAAACGGTACACCAATTTTAGAACATAACAGAAATGCATCACAGAAGAGGCATGACCCGAGTTCCTTTACTGGTTCGCAGCTACGAGAAATGGAGACATCTCTTCCCACTCATCATACAGGACACCAAACTTCCTTGTTTCCGTTATTCTTAACATCTGTTTTTCAACCCAGTCCCGGTGACACATTTGCCATCAGACTACACAACGGGGACCAACATCACTCTCGACGTGGAAGTTTCTTCTCCGCAACTGGCCACAGCGTGCTCACATCTATACTGACGGCTCTAAAACTGAAGCAGGGGTGGGATACGCCTTCTTTTGCCCCTCTAACGGCACCTACCAAATGTTTGCGCTTCCGCCTGCGTCATCTATTTACACGGCAGAGTTACTAGCCATCAGGGAGGCCATTTATTACGGCGCACGAACATTTAACTCTATATTTATCCTCACCGACTCTCAAAGCGTGCTGAAAAAATTACAACATCCGACGTTTGACAAACGAACGAATAGATATATGTTGGACGTCTTGGAGGCCATAACAAATACACAGACAGTGGGCATAGACATCCACTTACTTTGGATTAAAGGACATCAAGGTATACCCCATAACGAAACAGTAGACCGCCTCGCCAAGAGAAGTATTACGGAAGGACAACAACGCCCCACGCCGATTCCATATACAGACTTACGAACGACGATTCGGAAAGCTGCCTATCGCACTTGGGACCACGAATGGCACCTCTCTCATGTGTTTAAGGGAGGACACCTGGCAGCTATACAATCAAATGTCTCCTCACGACCGTGGTTTTCATCGATGATGCTTAGTAGACGTCATGCAACGTCTATCATTCGGATGAGACTGGGGCATGGATGTTACCCTGCCCACCTACACCGTTTGAAAATCATCGCTTCTCGGCATTGCGACAAAGATGTAACGGCAGTGGCGGATTTCAACCACATCATACTGGCATGCACCAAGTACACGGCCGCACAAAGTGTATTCTACCGAACGCTGGTCGCGAGGGGTTACCCCCTCCCCACAAGTGTCACCGTCCTCCTTCATGGATTCGACAAGCTTAAGTACACTTTACTGAAGGACTACCTCAAATTCTCTGGCATACAGCTCTAATTTTAGAGCTAGTGTGTTTACCTTGAACATGAACAGCGGGAAACTGCATAAGTGATTTTATATTATATTTTGACTTTTATTTGTCTTTGCACCTCTCATTTAGTCCTATGCTTTCTGCACTTTTATTGTATTACAAATATCTGTCGTACTGTTAAATATGTATTGTTTAATGTCTTTACATGTTATTTTTCTACTTTTATTCTAAGGCTATATGGTGTAACATACTTATTAATATTGTGCTGTACATTGTAAGAATCTCAATTCTATTGTAATGTTGTCAATGTAATAACCGCTGGCTGTATGGTCACTGTCACCAAAAGCCATAATAAAGAATTAAAAAAAAAAAAAAAAAAAAAAATTATCACTGTGGTAGCACGCTCTTTTTGATGGCTCTCGCAGTCTAATTGTGCATGTATAGTCTGGTTACTGGTATATGGTGCACGCTAACAGATCTGAACTTTTCATTTGCTCACATTGTCTCTCACACACGATGTTAATGTGTACACCAATTACGAGTTTTAATTACTGTCAACTTATTAAGTACTATACAATTTCAAGTGTTATCCGTTGCGCGTCAAACAATACCACCTTTACGTAAGACCATTGCATTCCATGTCAGTTGCAATTTATTCTAACACGGCAAAAGAAGGTACTGAGTCCCATTGCTAAGTCAAATTATTTTGTAGCCAATACCACAACAGAATATTCATTTGTGAATTTTAGCGGGGACGGTCTCTTAACACAATCAGTGACACACTCGCCCCACACACATACTACCTTTTGCATGTATTCAAAAACACACACACAACTTTTAATCTGCAGTTTGATTATGTTCATAATTTCTTCCTTGTGGCAAAACGTTATTGGATATGCGGTGTTCTACAACACCAAAGATGTTAGTAATGACTTATTTGAACGTGAATTTGACTAATGACGATGGTACGTATTATGAATAAAGAAATAACACCAAGAATTCAATCGTAGAAAACTGTTTAAATATGTTTCATAGTTATTAGTCACTAGTACTTTCAGTCGCCGTTTTGTGTACTAGAGCACCTAATATCCAAGAACCTTTCGCCACAAGGTAAAGTTATGACCACAACTAAAATGTAGATCTCAAAAAATGTATGTAGACGTGAACAGCCGTCTGATGATGAACTTCTAGATTTTAAACCAGTAACGGCGCTATTTTGTAAATAAATAGCATAATTGTATATTGTTGGCTGTTGTTTTGTTGATCGGAAAAATGGTCCTGTATATTTATAGTTTCCTGTTTTTAGTACACTCTACCTAAAAACGGCTCTAAATTCCGGGGTTTGAAACAGAAACAACACATTCATAGTGAGCTACGCATCACTGAAACTCCACGACTTTAATGGGGATCATCCATCTCATAGCAGGAGCTGATTGTGAAACCACACCAACTTGTTAATGTTCTAAAACAGTCGCATGTAATTGAATTGTTGCAAAAACGTTTGTAGAGTGATAGATTTGTGGATACAGGAACTAGGCCTTACGACTGAAATCTTATATATTAAAAGAATCTACGAAAACTAAAGTCAGTCGGCCAGACCAAACTGTCCCTCCAATTTCCTCCATTTTTAATTTAAACGAAAGGTATGTCATGAAGTATAGGAATTTACATAAATCTCGCCTTCCTTTTTCTATACTCAAATGCGATTTCCTTCTGTACGTTTCTTTTGGGGATGTCCTTGCTGCAAAGTGAAGTCAGTCGGTCAGGCCGTTCTATCCGAACGATTTCCTTCATTTTTGCTTTAAACGAAAGGTATTCATTCGCAGATTTGTCTCAAAGTATCAGAATTAACCTAAATCTCTCAATTTTTTATTTTTATTCAAACACTGTATCCTCCTGTCCTTGCATTGAATATTTTAATCGGTTTAATTTACTATATCTTCGGTTCTAATTAAAGTACGCAGTTCTTTTGGACATAACAACACTCAATGGATCAAGCTCTTTCATTTTTTCATTTAAACAGTTGCATTGATTTGGTCCCAACGTTTTTTGTCATTCCACTAACGGCGCGAAGTATTCGCACGGTTCCTCGCGTTAGAAATTAAGTATTCAAATATTTGTAAATGTAAGGGACTTAACGACGTTGGTTCAAATGTTTGTACACCTATCGGACCAAATTGCGTAGTCATCAGTCCGTAGCTTACAAACTACTTAAACCTAGGTAAACTAACCTAAGGACAAAGTCACACACCCATGCCCCAGGGAGGACTCGAACCTCCACGGCGAGCAACCGCAAGCTCCACAGCGAGACGCTTTAGACCGCTCGGCTACTCCACAGCGGCTAACGACATTGGTCAATAGCCCCTAAGCTTACAAACTACTTCAACTAACTTAAAATACGCTAAAGACAACACAAACACCCATGCCGGAGGGAGGACTCGAATCACCGACGGAGAGCACCTGCGCGCTCTGCTGCAAGGCGCTCGACCTCTCCACCGCGGCTTGGAATTATTATTCAGTAGGGTAGCGTTCTTCTCAGGTTTCCTCAGAGGTGAAGCTCGTAAGTAACGATCATGAATAGACATCGGATTTTTACGTCGTAAAAGGAGCGATTTGTGCTCCTAAAATAGGCACTTTCATTACCTCATTTAGGCCAAACAAAATCTAAAATATGTCCGCAATGGAATTTATTTGACAAAACAAACATAAAGTAAAATACGTAGTGTTGACTTATGAACAAATGTTTAGTCACTTAACAACATTAATGACCAAACTGACAACAAACCTTTATATTTTTCGAAAATAAAAATACTATGTAGATCAGAAGCCATATGTTAAAAACATGTAATAGGCATACTCAGTTTAATAAATGCTGTGTAAACCATTGCAGACCGCAATTGGCATGACAGTAAATAACTGAAACCTTTTGTTCGTTTTTTTCAGAGAAAAGCCACGATATGCCCAGAATGAACTTTCTACACCCACGTATACGACGGGGCGAACTTCACATTCGCTTAATTTAGGACAGGAATGCAGCATTCAGTGAAACTGAATTTTTGTCAAAGGTCTTCCCTGCCGGTGTTGTCTGGTAAACCTGTTGAATTTTTTTCATGTACGTGTCCTCCAACTTCACCTGGCCCTTCAATAGTTTCCTTTTTCGCTTTCTCCACATAAGCAATACGCTAGTGAAAGGTCTACCAGAGCCTTGTAATTCGGAAATAACTAACGCCATAAATATTCAGTTGGCTGTAAAGTAAACCAAGTTCCGATGAACTGGTGGATTTTTTACAATTTGTGTTGCATCTTTCAAAGCCAGAAGCACTTTATTTTCATGTTCGCCACTTGAATAAAAGAAGGCAACCCAGTGTTGCAAATTTTGTCTTTATTTGCTCTTTAGCCTTGGGGCTTTGCTCTAACAAAACATATATCTGGATGGCGTTCTGCATCTAACTTGTGAACAGTCACTTTTCTAATGCACCGTAGTTTCATCTACAGAAAAATATATGCAAGACTCCGCAATACCTTCTCGGATTCTTCGCATTGCGTCCGTGTAACATGAGCCCACATGGTGTTTCTTGTTGTTGTGGTCTTCAGTCCGCAGACTGGCTTGATGCAGCTCTCCACTCTACCCTGTCCTGTGCAAGTCTCTTCATCTGAGAATACAATCTTTTGAATCTGTTTACTGTATTCGTTCCTCGGTCTCCCTCTACGACTTTTACCCCACACGCTTCCTTCTAATGCTGCGTGGACAATTCCTTGATGTCCCAGAATCTCTCCAACCAATCTATACCTTCTCTTAGTCGGAATATGCCGGAAACTCATTTTCTCCCCGATTCTGTTCAGCACCTACTCATTAGTTACGTGATCTACCCATCTAATTTTCATCATTCCTCTGTAGCACCACATTTCAAAATCCACTATCATATTTTTGTCTGAAATCCTTATCGGCCACGTTTCACTCCCATACAATACTACACTCCAGACAAATGCTTTCAGAAAGGACTTCCTAACATATTGGATGTCAAAAAGTTTCGCTTTTTCTGAAACGCTTTTCTTCCCATAGCCAATCTGCGTTTTATATCTTCTCTACTTCGTACAATAGAAGTTATTTTGCTACCAAATAATAAAACTCAACTACTACATTTATTGCCTCATTACCTAATCTAATTCCTTCAGCATCGCCTGATTTTCTGACATTGCATACCATTACCCTCATTTCACTATTGTTAATGTTCATCTTATATCTTTCTTTCAATACACTGTCCATCCATTCAATTGCTCTTCTAGATACTTTGCAGTCTCTGACAAAATTACTATCTCATCGGCATGAACTTTAATCCCCTCTCCAAATTTCCAGTTTAATTAACACAAGTTGCAAAACATTTTAACGTCCCTACGTCTTGTTATAAACATGTGTCGATGTTGAGGTTTCCGAGACTGCTTGTAAAATGGCTGCAATCTGTCATTAGTTCAAGAATTAATTTCTAAGCAACCATATCGGTAGCATTTCAATGAAGGATTGGTCTTAATGGACGAAAATTCCCGCGCTGATCGTGCACTTGTTGTTAGTGCGTTCCTCCATGATAACGACTTCGACAAGATTAGAACGGCCAACATTTTCTCCAACTATCAACCGTATCAAACATCCCTGGGATACATTGAAGAGGGCTCCTATGGACCAGACGACCCACAAACCAATCTGGAAGATCTACACAGAATTGCCACTGAAGAATGGGACAATATGGACCAACAGTCCCTTGATGATTTAGTGGACGGTATGCTACGACGAATACAGGCGTGAATTAATGCCAGAGGCGTATCCAGAAATCCGGAACAGAAGAATTGAAAATCTATAGGGTTGTTGTTGTTGTGGCCTTCAGTCCGGAGAGTGGATGGATGGAGCTCTCCTCCCTCATCTACCGCGAGCAATAATAACGGCAACCCACATCCATTTGAATCTGTTTACTTTATTCGTCTATTGGTCTCCCTCTGTAATTTCTGCCCCACATAATTCCCTCCAATGCTAAATTTACGATTCCTTGATATATAAGAATGTGTTCTACCAATTTATCCCTTCTTCATGTCAAGAGGTGCCATGTATTCCATTTCTGCCCAATTCAGTTCAGTACCTCCTTTTTTGTTAAGCGATCTGCCAACCTAATCGTCAGCATTCTTCTGTAGCAACACATTTCAAAAGCCTCTATCCTCTTGCTTGCTCTCTGAACTATTTATCGTCGACATTTCACTCCCGTACAAGGCACTGTCCACAGAAATGCTACATTAATATTCCATATCAACAAATATCTCTTTTTCAAAAATGGCCTTCAGCTTTATATCCTCCCTACTGCGACCATCA
The DNA here is from genome assembly GCA_026315105.1 of Locusta migratoria. Lineage (NCBI taxonomy): Eukaryota > Metazoa > Arthropoda > Insecta > Orthoptera > Acrididae > Locusta > Locusta migratoria. Next base: position 364,467,559 of record CM048750.1, on the reverse strand, counting down.
TATGTTATTTTACTGTACAAAAAACAAAACTAATCTACCATCTTCATTGTTTCGTTAACTAACCTAATCCATTCAGCATCGCATGATTTTCTTAGATAGCATTCCATTACCGTTGTTTTACTGTAGTTAATGTCCGTCTTATAACCTCTTTTCAAATCGGTGTCCATTCCGTTCAATTTTTCTTCCAGGTCCTTTGCTGTCTCTGACAGAATTACATTGTTATCGCCGAAAAGTGATTTTTATTACTGTTATTTCTTTGCCCTGTACTTTAATTCCTTGTCCAAATTACTTTGTTTCACTGCTTGCTCGAAGAACAAACTGATAAGATACGAGGAGGACTACAGCCCTGTCTTACTCCCTTCGCAACCAATGCTTCCCTTTCATGTCCTTAAACTAACTGCTGTCTGGTTTTCGTACAAGTTGTATAGCACCTTCCGTTCCCTATATTTTACCCCTGTTGATTTCAAATTTTTAAAGAGTGTATTCCATTCCACAGTGTCAAAACCTTTATTCAAATCTACAAAAGCTAGAAATTTAAGACTGTGTTTCTTCTAGTAGAACGTCTCAGTTACTGTTTTCATGAGGCAGAAATGTGTGCCTGGGTAGCGCAGTACTAGAGTGCCAGTTATGAATACAAATGTCGTAGGTTCGACCCCGCCACGTCCTAGAATTTTTATCTGTCACTATCCACTTATTTCAGTTATTTCACTTATTTATCTGCCACTTATTTCACCTTCTGATGTGAAAAATATCGAATAGTTCGGAATCCGGGCTCAATTGTAGGTCTCCTTATAACTGACTGGGTAAGTCAGTTCGGAGGTCGGAGGAAGGCAACGGCATACCACCCCGAAACACTACTATCTCCAGTAACGCAACTCCAATCTTCGGATTGTTGACTGCTTTACCTTTTCCTGAGCAATAAAGAAAATTTACACGTTTTCTAAAGATAAAAATAACAGTCTAGTTCGCAAAATTTGACTTTTTTTACCTTAGAAATAAATTGTCAAATTTTGCGAACTAGACTGTTATTTTATCTTTATATAATTATAAGTTCGCTGTTCTTTACAAACAAGGAAACTGTGTTTTCCAAAATGATTTATACTTTTTCTGTATCTCTATTCCACTTCTATGCAAAGGGTCACGAACCCTTACAACACATTTTTTATGTGTTTCTTTTACTCAAGTGACATTCTCTGACATCCCACGCTCTTCAGATCGATCAGTTTTGCTGCTCCTGTTTCTCTACCTGCAGTGCACTAATCCTTTTTTTGTCGTGGCAAACTCTCTGGACGTCTGGTGCTCAAATCGGCAGTACACTAAGCGCACACTTTCCCTCAGACACTGTACGATTACCGAAACGTTGGCAGTCGTGCAACTGCCTCGTTTGTCGCATCGCGGGAGGCAGACTCGCTCCTCCACAACCCCCGTACCCACGGCCGCCGCCGGAGGAGATCCATCCCGACTCCTCGGTGTGCACCGGGCTATAAGAACTGCAACTGCGAGCCATCGATTCCAGCGCTCCCGCCGGCGGTGAAATCACTGGGACTGCTTAATCAGTGCAGCCATTAGATGCTAATCCGAAACTCTCGAGTTCACCGGAGAGAGTGAGGGCGGGAATGGGGTGGGGGGAGGCAGAGGGTGTGCGGGGTGGGGGGAGCTCCTGTGCTGACGCCGGTCTGAGGAGGCCGGGCCGGGCCGGGGGAGTCGGCAACGCAACACCAGCGAAAATCAGTTTTCCGATATCTGTAATTCAGGCTATTAGTTCCGGCGCGATACGCAGCGGCGGCGCTTTTTGCCTCTCGGGCGGTCGGCGGTCGGCGGTCGGCGGTCCCTGGCCGAGCAGGAGTAGTATGAGTAGGAGTAGTAGGAGTAGGAGGAGGCGAGTGCATCCTGCAAAGTGGCTGGCCGCGCGGGCCTCTGCGAGCGCAGCAGTTCTTGCTGCCTGCCGTCAACCACCGATCAGGGTTTGGGGTCTGATTATCTCACATAGCCGACACTAAGAGGAACTCTCTCTTTAAAATTGGTTCCATTCCGACGTTGAGGAAGTTACATGTGCTCCAGATCTGCAGTAAAGGGAAGAGGCTCGACCTTTTGGAAGAGATCGAATTTGTCAAACATTCCACTTCGGGGAACGATCGATTGCTGAGTAAAACCCAAGTTTTCTATGACATTTTAATAACGGCCATACTATCCAACGAATACTATATTTTCTGAGGGCGAAAATACCCAGTGCTTACTCATCATGTACATGATTAACTCGAACACTAACTTTTCTGTATCTTCTGGATGCTTACTGCGATTGGTTGGGTTAGGAGGTGGTCCGTGACTAGTAAGGATTGTGGATAAGGTCTGCAAATGAAAGAAGTGATCAGAAGAAGATGCTCGATCTTTTGGAATACATCGAATTTGTCAAACATTCCACTTCGGGGAACGATCGATTGCTGAGTAAAAACAAAGTTTTCTATGACATTTTGATAGCGGCCATACTATCCAACGAATTGTATATTTTGCGGGGACGAAAATACCCAGTGCTTACCCATCATGTAGATGATTAACTCGAACACTGACCTTTCTGTATCTTCTGGATGCTTACTGCGATTGGTTGGTTTGGTAGATGGGCCGTGGCTATTAAGGATTCTAGATAAGGCCAGCAACTGAAAGAAGTGATTACTTCACATATACTTTTATTACAAAGGAAAGAATACTCAACTTTCATATTGTGCTTCTGGTATTACACACTTGCTTCCTAGCTATAAAACAGTTCTGCAACAGTTCTACATCAGTTGTACAAGTCTGATTTTATATCTTTATTAGTTTAATAATAGTATTCAGAGTTTTCATTAGTTTGGACTTGTAAATTTTATAGAAGCCAAGAAGCTGGCTGGCAGTACTCAAGCTATTCTTCCTATTTATTGCTTTACATATATATTTTATTATAGAATTCGGCAATTACAGATCGCTTAGAATTTAAGGTAATGGTGCTATCTTTTCGCCTCATCTTTCAAGAACTCCTTCATGCGTTGGGTAATGGCATGCTCCTGTTTGAAAACATCCTCCTTGATTGCAGTTCTTGTTGTTGTGTGGGAAATTTTTCAGAATTGATATATAACCAGGAAATTTCCCTCTCTTGTATGGTGTCTTCTGTGACGTTATTCCCCAAACCCCTTTCTGGCTCCTCCAGAAATCCAGTGATACTCTTCACTTTGGAAATGAAATTGAAAATTTTTCTTCTTAAGCCTATTGTCATTCATTCAGCAACTATGACCGTAAGACTAATCTCTTCTCCATTATATTGACTGTGATAGTTTTTGTTTTTCTGTATAAATCTTCATTTCTTCTCTTCGTCCAGTAGTTATCTTTGTTCTTTTGTGATCCTAAAATTTTTCTGAGTATTTACATTTCTACTTTTTCTAGTTCTTCATTTCCCCTTATGTACTGAGTGTCTGGCGTTGAAAATTCCAACTCTAGAGAGACACATCTGTATAACTTTAGAGAAAAACCTCTGTATAGAAAGTTACGAACTTTCAACAAACGTAATTATTTTCAACTTGGCGCTGTTTAGTCAAAGCATGTGGTTTTTTTCTGGCAAGCGACACAAGCCATATATATACTCTGTGTCAGAATGAACACTTTAAATCAGTTGTATAAGGTTTCAACTTTTTTCTGAGATTGTTTACGATCTGCTTGTTTACTGGTCTGGCAAAATCGGAATAAAGTCGAAACCAGTAATTGAATTTTGATAGTAAAAAGTATATGGCAAAAGTATACCCAGTTTAATAAAAGCACTTTTAGGAGAAAGCGATTGATCTATCCTTGGGCAGACCTAATAATATTAGTGGCATAATAACAGTTACTGCAGCAGAGGTCTGACAAACGTAGTATCCCTCACTAGTGGATTTCTGCCCTCTTCTCAGTGTTGTCATCAAACCACAGTCTGTCTTCGATTATGTTTTAGACTTGATGAGGTTAAAGAATCAGCTCTTCAATGAATAAACTTCTTCCCTGGATCATCATTGTCTTAATGAAACTGCTGTTAAAGCACACAATCATACCAACGGTTATTTAGGGTCGGTTCATCCATCTCTCGTTAATCTTCTCGTTAGTACACGAGAAGATGCCTTTAACGTCCAGTTAAATGTGCTCCTTAAGTGCATTGCGTTTGTCATTGCCAGATACGCCTCTCGTTTGCTAACCTGGAGAAAACGAGAAGGTAAGATATATTTCGACTAGGTTGGCAATAGAAACAAATAAAATGCCATTTTAATAAACAGCTGTTTCACTTATTTTACTATCAAGGAAGATGTTAGCAGATAGTTGTTAATTGGCGTTATGGAGAACAAACGTGAAAGAAGCTCGAATTTTATAAGAAGTTAGTGCGAGTGTGTTGTGTCCTCAGTATAGAAATATTAGGGTGCACTGGAATGTAAAAAAGAAACGGACGCTACGACATGGAAGGAGAAGTAAAAAGGGATAAAGTCGGATGTCCGACACCAGTCGTCGGCTTTGAACAATGACGTCATTCGTTGTCCAGAGACGTTACCGTCACGATACTTTTGATACCAGGATCGCATTATAATAAATAATTGAATATATTAATTATCGTTGAGTCACAGGCATAATGTATGTCTGTGGTTGAAGTATACAAATGTGTATACAACTCGAATTGAATGAAAGTGAGATTACGTAACATTATAAGCGTTAAAGAACGACAACGAATATTAGATAACAAATGAAATATGCAGCGAAATTATAGAAATGTGACAAGAGAATAACTATCTGAGCGGTATAAAAAGTATCTAAGTAAAATTGGAGATTTTGGCCGGAAAAATGCTAAATCGGGACATATAAAAATGTTAAAAAAATAAATTCTCATATTTACAACACGTTGTAATTAATATTAATATTCATAAACCTTAACGGGACTACCGCGAGAAATTGGGGGTTTAGAGTGGGAACATAATAAATTGGAACAAAATAAAACGCTAAAACATATTTCAGATAAGATTATTTGGTATCGGTAACTAGACTTGACCTATATAGCTCAAGTCTAGATATCGATACCAGATTTTCATATTTTGTCATATATCCACCTACACGCAATATCTATACGTGAAAGAAAAATAAGAAGGGTTGGTATCGCTATCTAGACTTAACCTATATAGATAAAGTCTAGTTATCGATACCAGCCCTTCATATTTTGTGGTATACCAGTACTTATTAGGTATCGGTATCTGAAATTGACCCATATAGGTCAAGTCCAGGTACCGATAGCAGCCCTAAATATTTTCTAGTTGACCAGTATTTACTAGATAACGGTATCTAAGCTTCACCTATATAAGTAAAGTCTATTTTTATTTCAAATATAGATCGTAAATATCGGTGTCTAGACTTGACCTATATTGGAATACATGTGAAAAAATTCGGATAGCTGGTATCGGGAACTAAAGTATCCGTATGTACGCATTTAGTACGTGTCGATATCTGCACATGCCCTATAAAATTAGGTCTAGTTACCAGTACCAAATCCTCGCACTTTTGTTTCACTTATATAAGCCGCTCACAATGAAGCCCAGATCAGTTAAATTTTACTTACAAACGTGGCAACGAAAGTTGTTAATGTTGGCAATCATGTAACTTCCCCATTAGACAATCGCGTACAAATGAAATGTTTTGTTAGGAAATCGTCATTTTACGAGAATAGATGCGCATTTTATGATAATAACAATGATGTCTAAATACATTTATTCTTTACAAAAAATCAAACTCGCAGTATACTAACGGACATATCATATTGGAATTAAAAATATAGTTCGATTTTTCTAACGGAAATGAAATTACTATAGAAGGACTAAACGACAAAAAGCTATAAATAATTTAGCAATTATGAAAATTTAAAAAAATCCGTAACACTACATATAAAAAATATCAAAATCCATGTAACATAGCCATAAAACAATTTACGCTCAAGTAACAAATGACGAAAATTTAATTCATTCCATGCGTTTAATAATCATTATATGGTTATTGTTTATGTACAAGGATCATAAAAATGAGAGAAAGGATGTGTTTATAACTTTTAATTGTCACTCAAAACATTGCAGATAAGAAACAAGAACAGAAAACGAATTAAAAACATTTGAATTAATAAAAATTGAATGAAGTTCAGAGATATAATTTACATAGCTTAACACTCGGGTCCGCCACACACTCCCTCCGCCCTCCGCAGTGACAGCGTCCATGTATTTTCGAGGGAAGCTGACCTGTCGACCTGATCTGGTGACCCGTGGAGAAGGTGCATTGGGTTGATTGCTGTCTGTTGTCTTCTGAAGGTTGATAGTTTTTTGGATGGAAGGTGACGGAATGTCCGGAGTGGTTTCTCTTGATGTGTCGTCCATGTTATTCGATGAATAGTCTTTCAGAAGAAAGGCAGGTTTCAATCTGTCAATCCTAATAGTTTGTTTTCCTGTTGGCATCTTTACCTCAAAGTGCTTGTCACTGCGAGACAAGACTGGATATGGCCCGTCATATGTTGGCTGAAGCGGTGTTCGGATAGCATCATGTCGCACAAAAACAAACTTGCTTGTCGTCAGTTGAGGGTGAATAAAGATCTCTTTGTGGGCGTGATGTTCTGTTGGAACTGGTCTTAGGCTTCTCATCTGTTCCTTCAATTTAAAGACAAAGGTTGGGATGTCAGTTACTAATTTCTGTTCATTGAGAAATGCCCCTGGTAGCCTAATTGCTGAACCATAAGTCATTTCCACTGGTGAGGTATTGACTTGCGGAATTATGTAGGAGCGAAGTCCTAACAAGACCAGAGGAAGCTTCGAAACCCAATCATCTGACATTTGTGCTTTTAAAGCAGATTTTAACTGACGGTGCCAGCGTTCAATTTTTCCATTTGCTGCAGGATGATATGCTGTAGTTTTAATGTGGACAATGCCCAGTGTGCTTGTGAGACATTTGAAAAGTTGACTCTCAAATTGCCTTCCGCGATCAGTAGTTATGATTTGAGGCACACCAAAACGAGATATCCATGTTGAGATGATGGCAAATGAAACTGTTTCCGCTGTGATGTCAGCTAATAGAACTGCTTCTGGCCATCGAGAGAAACGATCAATGATTGTTAGTAAATAGCGATATCCCTGTGATGGAGGTAGGGGTCCAACAATATCTATGTTAATGTGACTGAATCTTGCTGTCGTTGGTGGATAATGTCCCACTGCACTATTGGTGTGTCGCCAGACTTTACTTCTTTGGCAAGGAATACATGTTGAAGTCCAGGTCTTCACGTCCTTTTTTAGTGATGGCCAAATCAAGTGTTTTCTCACTAAATTAATGCTTGCTTGGACACCAGGATGAGCTAGACTGTGTAGTGAGTTGAAAATTGCCTGTCGTAGTTGTTGGGGTACGTATGGGCGAATCATATCTCCAGACATGTCACAAACAAGTTCTCTACCATTTGGCAACATTATTGTTTGAAGTGCAAGAGATGTCGTATTCTTAATGTGTGGAAGCTCTTCGTCACATTGTTGGCTTTCTGCAATTTGTTCCAAGGTAACAGTTGGAGGTATAGTAATTGAAGCAATTCGTGAACAGGCGTCAGCTGCGATGTTCTCCTTCCACGTAGTGTAACGTATGTCTGTGGTGAACTGTCCAATGAAACTAATGTGTCGGATCTGACGTGGAGAAGCTTTGTCTGGACGTTTCTTGAACATGAAGGTGAGTGGCTTGTGGTCGGTGTAAATCGGAAAATCTCGTCCTTCAAGCATGTACTGAAAGTGCTTCACGGCTGAGTAGGCAGCGAGGAGTTCTCTGTCATAGGTTGAGTAATTCCTTTCTGCTTTTGATAGTTTCTTGGAGAAGAATGCTAATGGTTGCAGATTATTGTCTCTAATTTGTTGTAAAGATGCACCAATAGCATAATCTGAGGCGTCAACCATTAAAATTAAAGGTAAACTTGAAGATGGATGAGCCAAAAGTGCTGAATCAACCAAGCTATTTTTCAGGTCATTAAAGGCTTGTCGAAGATTTTCTGTCCAATTAATTTTCCTCTTATCATTTTTCTTCGTCCCATGGAGTAGGTTCAAAAGATCTGCTTGTTTACCGGCTGAATTTGGTAGTGCTCTTCGGTAAAAATTAATGAGGCCAAGAAATCGGCGTAGTTCTCTTATAGTTGTAGGTAGCGGATAGTCAATAATTGTTTGTACTCGCTCTGGTAGTGGTCTGATTCCTTCTGCAGCTACCATATATTCCAGAAAAGGTACTTCTGTTGAACTGAAAATGCATTTATTCAGATTGATTCTGATGTTGAACTTACTGAGGCGTTCGAAAAGCAATTGCAGGTGCTTCTTGTGCTCTTCTTCATGTTGTGATGCTACTAGAATGTCATCTATATAACAGTACACAAAATCGAGGTCTCTCAGTATATTGTCGATATATCTTTGAAAAGTTTGAGCCGCGTTTCGGAGTCCAAATGGAAGTCGTAAAAATTCAAACAAACCAAATGGAGTTATCACTGCTGTCTTAGGTACATCGTCTGGATGTACAGGGATGTGATGGTAAGCTCTGACCAGATCTATCTTTGAAAATATTTGTTTTCCATGCAGTTGACTGTTAAAATCTTGAAGGTTAGGAATAGGATATCTGTCAGGTTTGGTGATGTTGTTGAGAGCACGGTAATCTCCGCAAGGCCTCCAGGATCCGTCTTTCTTGGGAACTAAATGGAGGGGACTTGGCCAGGCGCTCTTTGACGGCTGGCAGATTTTCATATTCATCATTTGTTGGAACTCTGCTTTAGCTGCCTTGAGTTTATGTGGTGGTAGTCGTCGTGCCTTTGCTGCTACAGGATGTCCTTCTGTGACAATCGTATGAAAAACAGTGGTCTCTGGACTGTCAAAATGGATGTTTTCATGAAGCAATCTGGGAAATTTCTTGAGAATGTCAGCATGTTTTTGATCTGGAGGCATTAAATAAACTGTTTCTATGCCCGAGACTTTAATCAGTGTGCCATTTGTTGCTGCTGACGTTAATGGGTCGATTAGACGTCTGTTCTTGAGATCTACTAAAAGATTGTAATGATGAATGAAGTCGGCTCCGATAATCGGCGATTGCACATCTCCAATTACGAAATTCCACGTGAAACTGCGCCGTAAACCCAAATTGAGTACTAATAGACGCTCTCCGTAAATATTAATACCAGTGCCGTTTGCCGCATAAAGTTTACGATCTGTTTTTCTTCGGCGGTCACTATCCGAAGGCGGAATCACAGAAATGTCAGCTCCGGTGTCGACTAGGTAACGTCTTCCGCTACTTCTGTCTGTGAGAAATAGGCGGCGTGAAAAATTGCTCCGATCACTTGCCGCCGCTAATGTGGAGCGTTTGAGTTTGACTGCTTGTTGGAATTTTGAGCGGGAGGTGGTTGGTACGAGCATGGGCTCTGGCATTTCTTTGCCCTGTGGTGATATTTAAAGTGATACCAACATAGCGCGCCATTAGGATTAAAACGCTGGAATGAGCGTGACCTGTCTCGTGATCTACTTCGTGAGGAACGAGATGAACGTGAGCTGCTTCTTGAACGTGACTGTGTTTTCAATTCATTGACAGTCAGCGTTAATTCGGCGATTTGCTTTTCTAGTCTTGAGATTTATTTTACTGGTTGAAATACTGGATGATGCCTGCAATGTTTGAGCACAAATATTTGATCCTGGGTGTGAAAATTCAACAATCTTGTCAGCCATTGTGGCTATGGTATCAAGATCGTCTCTACTTGTAGCTAGTATAGAACGTGCGGTAACAGGAAGCCGCTGCATAAATATAGTTTTCAAAAAATCGTCCTTGACTTGTATACCAGCTAAAGTTCGCATCTCACGTAACAGCTGAGTTGGCTTCTTATCACCTAATTCCAGTTCTGTTAATAATTTTGTTACTTTTCTATTTTCTGACTCTTCAAATTCCTGAATTAATCTTGTTTTAAGCTCTGTGAATGGAGTGATAGATAATGGTCGAGTTAAAAAGTCGGAAATTAATTCCACAACATCCGCGTCTAATGATGCCACAACATTATTAAATTTCGTGGTTTCGTTAGTGATACCGAACGTGGTAAACTGAGCTTCAATTTGAAGAAACCATACCTTTATGTTTTTCTTCCAGATGGGCGGAATCTTCACTGAAACACGAGCAATACCCGCTTCGTCCCATGCTGATGTAGGCCGTGAATTTGCGTCGTTGCCGTTGTCGGTCATTTTTGCACTTCACAAATTAAAAATGCGTTCCGCTCCGTATTAATCACGTTGGGATCACCAATATGGTTATTGTTTATGTACAAGGCTCATAAAAATGAGAGAAAGGATGTGTTTATAACTTTTAATTGTCACTCAAAACATTGCAGATAAGAAACAAGAACAGAAAACGAATTAAAAACATTTGAATTAATAAAAATTGAATGAAGTTCAGAGATATAATTTACATAGCTTAACACTCGGGTCCGCCACAATTATACCACATATTTTAAAACTGTAAGAAATCATATATTAAACAGGGGATTTTATTATAAAAAATTCACGAAATAATGACTTATACGTACATTCTCATGGAAGTATTATCTGTGGAACAGATTTATCAGCGAAAATATGAATAATGAAGTAATAAGTGACGTCCTTGGTCAAAGCCGACGGGTGTATCGGAGACTAGACTTGACCCGAAAAAAGCAACATGATCGCGTGTGGCAAATTATCCAGTGCTTTGCACGGAAAGTGTAGGACAGTAAAAATGCTTATGGCTTAGTACGACAACGTGCCAAGTGCGTAGTATCTTAGTTCAAGCTTGCACATGGGCAAAAGTATACTGTTCCTCTAGATCGGAGGAAGGAATCACATTTTAGGCCTCACACTAGGCGCAACAAGCATAAGTAAATACTGGGTAAAATTTTACGACGAGTCTCGCCGTGCTCCAGTGCTTATATTGGCAACAGATAAACAATGAAGTGTAGAAAAAATAATAATAATAAGAATTTTCGTTTTAATTGAAGTTGTCACGAAAAAACATTTATTGGTCTTCTAGAGTTGCCGTCATTACCATTGGTGCTAATATAACCACTGCAGCCCGGCGTGAAGCGTGGTACAATTTAACCAAATACAGAATCAATAAGCTTGCAGGCTCAAATAATGTATTCTGTTTTCTATTATGACAGATAACTTACAAAATACGTAACTATTTGTTGGACTCCTGAAATGGTCGTGGAGTTTTTCATGTAGCGTTTCCAAAATGAAATACCGTAACCAATTCTTCATCATCTCAGCATTCAAATTGATTTGGGCGAACATAAAAACGTCTAGATCGCATTACAGGAGCAATGACCTCTAGATCGTCTAAAATATTGACATCGTCTTCATTGTCAACCAAATATCTTATTCTAACCATTTTCATCATACCGATTCTCACTGAACTGGTCTTTACCAATAAGTTTGTATTTTGAAATCGCCACAATAATTTTAAGATTATGTTGCGTATCTGCTATATATCAAACTCATCTGCTAGCTACTGACATGGATGGGGCGAGAAATAAGACGATAAAATTTTTCAATGGAGCTGCTTCCCACACTAGTTTTTCATACATGTAGTGCTTGAGTTATTTTGTTGGATAAATCGGTATTTTAGCGCTTTGGAATCCTGCCATTTTCTTACATATTCTAATTTAACTAGTCGTTAGCAGTGTAACGAGCAGAATTTTACTCGTTAACTTAACGGCCAGTTTGAGGTCTTTTAACGACTGGTTAACTCATAACGAAACATTGACAAACGCAGTTCTCTGCTAACGACAAGTTAAAATCTTAACCGGAACTTAACGAGACATTGACAAACCGGCCCTTAGTATAGTAAATGTGTCGTTAGTGTAACTACAGCGTACCAGTTAACAAGTTATGAGCATAAATTGGAGTAAACAAATTGCTTTAACGCTTAATAGAAACCTAATGAGTTATTTTTTATTTTTTATTTTTATTTTATTTATTTATTTTTTCTATACTGGCCCGCAGCATATAAAAGGCCAAAATATGACATATCTTTATACATAAATCCAAGTTTGCTGCTAACAATATTTATTCAGCTTGTGCAACTTGACTCCACTACAAGCTTGTTTCGGCTTTTGCCATTTTCAAGTGGACCTGGTGATGTATAATAAAATAATTACCTACGATTACAATCTACAGTTTTTTATAAAAAAAATTAAAAATTATTTCATTACAAATTCACTTACGTTTACGTTTTACTGACGTCTATAAAGCATTTTAGAGTAAGTGTATTTATGGGACAAGATGGTAAGATCACGTTTTATCTCATTATTTTTTATATTTGACAGATACAGACACTGTTGACGCTTTATGTTTACAGTAAAATATATCTGTGCCAGTCAGAGGGTGTACTCATGTGTTCATGTGTCGTGGATAATACAATAGCAGAGATACATCGTTTCTTTTTCTTGTGTGAAATTTTTATTCGTTTTTCTTTTCCAAAATTTCAATAAAGTTCTCTAAATAATATTTATCCTTTAAATCTGTTTGTTCGTTAAGAATATCAAATGGGTATTTTTTCGTGTGTGTGAAAATTTCTAGTTGTTGCAGAATATTTAGAATATGGCCTTTAGGAACTGTGTGTAGAATTTTTAAAACAGTTTCGATGTTTTCAGCAGCGTGATTTTGGCGTTTTTAGGTGTAAGTAAAAAAGTTCGACTGGTTGCTTTCACAGTCTCTTGTGTTTTCCTTAAATCGAATTTTAAAGTTTCTTCTTGTTTGCCCTACATAAAATTCAATGCAATCATTACACGAAATTTTGTAAACACCAGGGTAGGAATAAATGTCGGTTTTCGTCTTTCCTGATCTTAATTTTGAAGTTGGTGTATTGTTTGTGCGAAATACTAGTTTTATGCTCGTTTTCTTACATATTTCCTTAATTTTGTTCGATATGTTGCCTAGATATGTTGTTGGTACATATGTTGGTCTTCTTGTAACTTTGTCTTCTTTTCCTATTGTTATTTCTTTGTGTATGTGACTTGTTTTAGGTTTCATCTGTTGTTCATATAATTTGAGTACCATTTTTTGGTTGAAATTATTTTTTTGAGCTGTGTATTGTAGTGTTGTAAGTTCAGTAAGTATTTCATTTACTTCCAGATTAATGATTCTATTGATCATTGATTTGAAAAATGTGTATTTCTGAGATTTTGGTTGACAAGAATTTTGATTTATGATGTTATCTGTAGAGTGTGGGTTCCTATAAATTTCAAATCTATGGCGGTTGTTATTATTACTTATAGTCAAGTCTAAAAATGTATAGATTTGTTTTTCCCTTTCTCTAGTGTAAATTTTTTTTTGTGGATGTAAGGTGTTCAATTTCCGGTGTATTTTTATAATGTCATTGTCATCTCCATTTATTAGTAGAAGTGTGTCATCTACGTAACGTTGATAATATACAGTTTTTGTAAGTAAGGGCCAATTTGAGTTGAAAAACTTTTCTTGTAGTGTGTTAATGAATATATCTGCAATAGTACCTGCAATATAGTTTCCCATTGCTACCCCATCCGCTTGTGTGTAGATTTTGTTATTAAATTCAAAATAATTTTGAGATGATGTGAGCTGCAGTAGATCTATGAGTACACCCTCTGACTGGCACAGATATATTTTACTATAAACATAAAGCATCAACAGAGTAAACAGTGTCTATGTCTGTCAAATATAAAAAGTAATGAGGTAAAATGTGACCTTACCATCTTGTCACAAAAAGACACTTACTCTAATATGCTTTATGGACGTCAGTCAAACGTAAACGTAAGTGAATTTGTAATGAAATAATTTTTTTAAAATTTTATTATAAAAGACTGTACATTGTAAACGTAGGTAATTATTCTATTATACATCACCAGGTCCACATGAAAATGGCAAAAGCCGAAACAAGCTTGTAGTGGAGTCAAGTTGCACAAGCTGAATAAATATTGTTAGCAGCAAACTTGGATTTATATATAACTACTGAGTTCCATATCAAATATGTCGCCGCCATGAATTGCATATAGAAACGTCCTGTAGAATAAGAAACGGTGCACCGTCAAACAATTAAATCTAATAATTATAGCGCGCACGGCTATGCCATGTATTAATATGTTCGTAAATGACGGATGCGAATTCTTCAGGTGCCAATATCTCGGATTCTGTTGATCGCAGAATTAAGGGGTAAAGTGTTCTGGATGGCGCTTGAACTGGTGATCATACCTGCATATATTACAAGATCGGAAATACTGTAGGAAAGCTACATTAAAGCGTCAAAATTTTAAATATTACACCTCCTGGAGCCGACACTGAGTACATTTGGTTGCAGGCAGCTTCATCCCCATAGTGTTGTTTAAATAACAACATATTCGCCTTTTTGTGCTCCGACAGAAGCTTTTTTATCTGTTTTTTAACTCCATTGAACCGTCCTATGAAAGAGGTTTGTATGTACATAAAACGCGATACTGGGTGTATGTATATGTTCTATGAACGAAAGTACATTGAAGACTACATAGAGATACAACTGCCAACAGAACCTGAAACCTAAAAATTATACAAGTATTTGTGTTGGGAAATTCTAAAAATGGAATGAGTTGCAATACGGTTCCCAGAAATATAATTATGGATAACGCAATTTGACGGTAATAATAAAACAAAAATCAATTTCATCGATCCAACGACTGTTTGAGTAACATGACATTACCAGCTATATTTCGCAGACGAAGCCATTTCCACATGCTCTAGCCTCCTAAAGTGAATGTGAGACTTCTTCGTATTTTGATGTAGGCCACAGGAGGAAAAAAAAACCGGGGAGGGGGGAATTTATTGAAATGGACTATACCGAGACTTGACGATATTTTTCAGTTTATACCCATTGGGACTATTGGATGATCGCGGAGAAACCCGTAATTTGTTACTGACAAAACTTTAAACTTCCGGGCTAAGATTCCGTGGTCCATGAGTAAAACTTCTCCCTGACGTTTCGCCTTCGAATACGGAAGGCATCCACTGCTTCACCTCCGAGAACGCCTTCCGCAGTCAAAGAGGAAACGTCAGGGGAAAATTTTACCATTGACCACGGCATCTTTGTCCGGAAGTTTCAAGTTATAACAACTTCTGCCGTGAAATCCTTCACTGCATCATCAATTATCCATTGATTTCTTTTGTAATTTTCACTGTAAAGAACTTTATCTCCCTACCGAAGATAATACTACACTAATAAAACATAAACGATAGTATAATCTTAAAATAAAACTTTTGTAAGGTAATTGCACGTTTGATAACAAAAAATTATGAAATCAGCTATTTTCGTCCTGCTATAGCACAAATGTGAGTCTATCCTGTTTCCGATTAGCTATTAGCAAACAATTAGCCAATTTATGCTTCTTACCATATAAGAATCGCTGCGGCTCTTCGCTGGTACATAAGAAACGAAAGAAAAAAAGTTGTGGTCTCTACAATTAATTCCTTAGTTACACCATTCGAAAATGGACGTGATAGGGTTGCTACCCCATTTTTTGAACTTATTCATATAACTTGGAGAAACTATTTAGGCTCATTAATGTTCAAGCAGTTTTTTCAAAACATTTTTCCATGTAATATTGGCTCTCTCATAACGAGCAACCATGAATAACTTTTTTTTATCTAAATCAGGAGTTTATAAAATCAGGTGTTCTGAATGTTCAGTCAAATATATCAGCCAAATAAGGAACCTTCAATAATATGATTAAAGAACATCCACTGACAAATAAAGGTTAGTTAAACAAATTCTCCTCTATTGCCCAGCATCTTAAATCTTCAGGCCATCAACCTCCAACCTTAGAAAACTTTTAAATCCTTCAGGTGGCTAGTAAAGTCCACAAATTACATTTTTTTGAAGAATTGGAAATATCTGAACACTTCAAACCTACTGAATGGAATTTTTTCGACATAATCATCGGCATCTTTCAGTAGCGCTGCCCTCATGTCAAATTTGGTTCAGTTAGGTAAACTGCAGCTGTTAGTCACACACCCTACCGCGCTATCAATGAGACTTTCATGCAGCTTCGCGCGCGCTGGGCTGTTCAACTGCAGCATGGTTAGCGTGTGGTTTCAGCGGTGTAAACAGACAGCATTTGTGGCCAGGGAAAGCGTTCTGCCTTGTAACATGTCTTCGTATTTTTGTCGTTACTGTATGGTTGCAGGCTATCTACTTTGATATGCAATTGAACAAAACAAGAAAAGGCATGTTTTATTTAATCTGGAAATTCAGTATGCCAAGCAATTTAATATTATTATTCTTTTATACAAATTATCTGATTAATGGTTATGATAATTGGGTCGCCACCATGTTTTGCTAAACGTAGAAAAGTTTTGATCTACCTGACCAGTGGCATACACCATACCAGGATTAAGACTCGATTAGTTACTCTAGTTGCCCTACTTCTATCACAGATATTTCTTTTCTCGCCTTTGATATTATAAGCAAAAATTCATATTTCCTCCTAAATACTCACTGGAGTTGTTAAATGATGATATTCCATAAGTGTGATAAATTCAGATTATATTTCAAAATTCAAAGTTATAACCTAACAATTTACATTACTAAGTGATCAAGAGTCACAATATTGCCGCGAGAAACCACGAACACCAACTGCCGCCATGGCGCCGGGGATAGCGTCACGGACTGCGGTGCAGAAGGTCGCCGGTTCAATCCCGCCCACCGCCAAAAATTTATTTCTTTGTAATTCACAATTCCAGAAGGTTCTACATCTTTCTTATGTTCACTTGTAAATTCTACTTGTTTCTTATGTTAACTGTTCTTCTAATTTCTGGTAAATTCTGTTGTATATAAATAGCAGAGCACTCTGTCTGAGAGGCAGTCAGTGCTGCGTGTATGCTGAGTTCGTAATAAACGTGCTTCAGTATAAGTGCTGTGTTTAGTTGCCTTCGAAGTCAAGCCTGTTTCGATTTCAACGCGACAATATAATGTTCATGAAGGGGACTGATGAACTGTGTAATTTTGTCCCCCTTAATCACAATAACCAACCAAACCAATAACATAAAAAATTGAAATAAACTTTCTTATAACTTTAAAACAAATGAAACCCGAAACCCGCGTTGGGTGATATCTGTGACGAGCTTCTTAGGCATTTCTGTTGGCCTCACAGTACCAGGAAATGTCTACTCTCTCTCTCTCTCTCTCTCTCTCTCTCTCTCTCTCTCTCTCTCTCTCTCTCTATCTCTCTCTCTGTGTGTGTGTGTGTGTGTAATCGTTAACATCGGCGAACAATTGCGTAGTGCTAGCTACAGTCTGAATCATTGAAATACAACAAACTGTCTGGCCGCGGACTGGTTGCATGATCATAATTTGTGTTTCATTAGATTGTAGGAGATATCACGAGATAGCATTAACAGAAACATGGAAAAAATGTACTCTAACTTTCATGATCTCATATGTATTTGTTAGAGATATAACCGTTTTTCAACAATTTCCACTTTTTTAGTTTTTCCTATGACTGTGTCATCCATCATGAAACGAAAAAAAAACTTTTATACAAATGTTACATATTTATGCACAGAGAATCGAAATAACAGTTTAATTACCCATTGCTCATCCATTTTGAAGCAGTAGCACTAAGAACTGTCAAAGTACACTGCACACTATTGAATAAATGACAGCAATACAGCTGTTGTGAAACGTAACAAAGAGACAAACACGCTCTTTGTTGCTTTACACTGATGCGGAGATCGCGAAGAGCGAGTCGTGTCCGTTCGGCACATTTCGGAAGCGCTCGTGCTTGTAAGGACAGTTGTGAGTAAGGCAGACAGCCGACTTCGGTTTATTGGGAGAATTTTGGGAAGATGTACTTCACCTGTAAAGGAGACCGCGTATAAAACGCTTGTACGACCACGTCTTGAGTATTGCTCAAATATTTGGGACCCGCAGCAGATCGGTTTGAAGGAAGACATAGAGGCGGTTCAGAGGCGAGCATCTAGATTTGTTACCGGTGCGTTCGACCAATGCGCGACTGTCACGGAAATGCTCCGGCAACTCAATTGGGGTCGCTAGAAGAAAGACGACGTTCTTTTCGTGAATTTCTGTTAAGTAAATTTAGAGGGCCGGAATTTGAAGCTGAGTGTAGTACGATCTTGCTGCCGCCTACTTACATTTCGCGTGAAGATCACAAAGACAAGATAAGAGAAATTAGGGCTCGTACGGAGGCATATAGGCATTCTTTTTTTCCTCGTTCAATTTGGGAGTGGAATAGGAAAGGAAATGCCCAGTAGTGCTACAGTGTACCCTCCGCCACGCACCTTGCGGTGAACTGCGGAGTATGTATGTAGATGTGGATGTATTCCCAAGCCTTGGCGCGCTGTTGGCCGCACTACCCCACCCCTCCCTGCCCTTCTGTGAGGGATGCGGCACTGAGCGTTCGAATCTCTGTTCTCCCATTGTTAGAATAAAGCGAATTCTATTTCCATTTTTGTTGATATTGGTTCTTTATTTCTGGTGTGCTTTAGATATGGGCTTCGATGATAGCTTTGATAGCCCACAATATACGCCACTGTCAGGAATGCTACATTGAAATCTTAATGCAGGATATTTTGATTTAATGTCTCACTGATATTCATTCCTATGTAATTAGCAGAAAAGCCTGCGTTGCCTAGGTACATGTTTATTTATTCCTTTGTTAGTTCATCTAGTTCGTACGGCTCTGTCCGTTGCTTCCTGCTTAACTCTGTCCATTTTGCCCGTATTTACAGTGAATTTCAGCCTGTAGGGTCGTTTTCACGTACCTCAATATTTATGATGTAATTTCTCCTGAAGAATGTAGGACACACTAATGTAATTTTCCAGGGTCGTAGATTTCTGAGAATAGAGCTAGTAGTAAAGACGCTGAAGAATAAAAAGGATTTGCGCGAGGCCGGCCGCGGTGGCCGAGGAGACTAAGGCGCTCCAGTCACGGTCTGCACGGCCACTACGGTCGGGGGTTCGAATCCCCCCTCGGGCATGGGTATTTGTGCCGTCCTAGTTCGTAAGTAGTTCATAAGTAGTTTGTAAGTTTAGGGACTGATGACCCCGTAGTTAAGTCCCATAGACTATACAAACATTTGAACATTTGGGCGAGTCGAGGGGTTGGTGTTCCTCATGCCTCCCATTGTTTATGATGTCGTATCTCCTCGAGAATGTTGCGATAGTAGCTCTTACCCATACAGATATTGTTGCCTCATGGTAACCAATATGTGCAGCTAATGTGAGTTCAATGGTTTACAAGGAAATGTGCAACATTGTCACATATTGCAGCAGTTTACCACGCATCTCATTGTTTATCATGTAATATCTAGCGATCCTTACATTCACGGCGACCGTCCTCTTACTCTGAAGCTCGTTTTTGTTGTTGTTGAGAACGCCTCTTCATCTCATCATATGAACAGCAACCTACATCCATTTCAATCTCCTTACTGTGTTCGTATCGTCCTCTCCCTCTGCGCCTTTTACCCCACACAGACACAGTTTCTTCCATTGTTAAAGTCAGAATGTTTAGGAATGTGTCCTACCAATCTATCCCTTCTTTTAGTTATGCCAGAAATTCCTTTTCTCCGCCATTCTGTTTAGTACCTCCTCATTAGTTGCGCGATTTATCCATCTAATCTTCAGCATTCTTCTGTAGCAGCACATTTCCAAAGCCTCTATCCTGTTCCTGTGTGAACCAATTAACAACTATGTTTCACTCATGTACATGGCAACACTCTACAGAAATACCTTCAGAAAAAACTTTGTTACAAATGTTCAACAGTTTGTATAGCTAATGGGACTTAACTACAGGGTCATCAGTCCCTAAACTTACAAACTATTTATGAACTAGCTAACACTAACAACGGCACAAATATCAATGCCCGAGGGGGCATTCGAACCCCCGACCGTAGTCGCCTTGCACGACTGGCACGCCGCAGTCCCCTCGGCCATCGCAGCCGGCAAACTTTGTTACACTCAAATTAATATTCCGCAGTATCAAATTAATATCTTACAAAGACGATTTTTTTCAGATTTACTAATTTATATCTAAAAATTCAACTATAGTGTAGAAGGAGTTGCCATTGAGAAATTCTCTTTATTAATTTTTAATTGCTAGTTGGTTATCTCTCAGGCTTTTGATGCTGTTTGGTAGGTCACCAAAGACTTTTGTGGCAGCATAATTCACCCCTTTCTGTGCCAAAGCTAGATTTAACCTTGAATAGTGAAGATCATTCTTTCTCCTGGTGTTGTAGTTAT
This sequence comes from Locusta migratoria, assembly GCA_026315105.1. Taxonomy (NCBI): domain Eukaryota; kingdom Metazoa; phylum Arthropoda; class Insecta; order Orthoptera; family Acrididae; genus Locusta; species Locusta migratoria. Next base: position 364,447,270 of record CM048750.1, on the reverse strand, counting down.
GTACACCGCTATTGCTTTTGAATTCGGTGGGATTGGTAATAACAAATTTTGTAAATGAATATATATATATATATATATATATATATATATATATATATATATATATATATACACTGTGAAGCTACTGTGAAGATCCGTAGCTCTTTAAATAAGTGTCTGCATTATGATCTTGTATGGGCTCCAGCAGGGACGGCGCAAGCTCAAATGCCGCCCCGTGCGAGCTGCTAAATTGCCGCCCCCTCCCGTTTTAACACAAAAAGTTTGTGGAATTTTATTTAAACAAATATGTAGGAAGTGTCAGCAATCATTCGCAATTTTTGTTTCTACTTTTCAGATCTGCCTAGGTCTCGGCCACTTAGTGGCCAATCTGAAAGCTTTTAATATGCACTTACATTTAAACCGTCATGTCGACTGTTACGTTCATCATGACGGTATAGATGAAATCATAACTCAAAGCATTGAGAATAGCCACACTGCGTCCGAAATCTACGTAGATCCGGAAAATACAAACAAAAATTGCGACTGATTGGTGACAGATTTGTACAAAACAGTCGCTGGGCAACAGCTCAAAAATGGAGTCAAACCTGACAGAAGAAATCTAGCTAATTTTAATAAGGCTTGGGAATTTACAAAAATGTTCAAATGTTCTGTCTATGGATTACGTTTTAGAAGGTGTCAACATTTACGTTTTGTTTTGTGAGAACGAGAGGGCATTGTTGCTGTTTTCATCAGAATCAAAGCGACTAGTAGTTTACTTAGATGAAACATGGATTCACACGTATTATGCAGTACATAAATGTTGGCAAAGTGATAGTGTGCTAGTAGTATTGTCAAACAAAAGTGCCGGTCAGAGTTTAATTGTTGTTCATGCAGGCGGAGACAGGTGTTTCATGGCTCAAGAACCAAAACGTCCGACGATGATGATGATCGTGTGGCATTTATGACCGTTAGACCCCAACTGGGGTCTTGTTCAGCCTGCCTGGTGCAGGTCTCTTTATCTGACGCCACTTCGGCGACTTGCATGTCAATGATGATGGTATGATGATGAGGACGACACAACACCCAGTCCCCGAGCGGAGAAAATCTCCAACCCGACCGGGAATCGAACCCGGTCCCCCTGCGTGGCAACCAACCAATCTGTCCACTGGACTACGGAGGCGGAACGTCCGACTATCAGTTAGAAATGAATACCATAAAAATTTTCAAAAAAACGTCGAAACCCAACTTATGCCAGGCTTACTAAAAATGTCTTTATCTCTTGTAATTACTCGCAGCGTATTTACCCATTCGGAATACTTGTAGCCATTGTACATGTTGGACATGTTTGACTGTAGTAATGTTCAACCATTTATTTCCATAATGCAGGAAGAATAAAAAACTCGTAAACTGCCATTGAAGGGCTTAGCGAAATTGCTTCAGGCTTAACATGTAACAGCAGTATCGAACATTGCATTCGAATTTCTAAATTACATTTCGTTTTCTGCAAAATTAGTTGTGAGTAAACGCACGGCGCGTAACAGTCTGGCAGCGCTCCACTCATAAAGCTCTTTCTACATGGGAAGTGAGAGCTTACGAGATTACCCATGATGCACCGGTCATACCGGGCGCGTACAGTGTAGACTCGTCCACTTGCACAAGATGCACGCATACGATCGCTAGTAGACGGAATAGGATGGATCCTATTCTCAAACGTATGGAAGTGCTTCGCGCATGCGCAGACGACCGAATGGGGAACCCAGCTGACAAACGAAGCCAAGTCGTGAATTTGTATGAGTATGTGTACTTGTCTGCTGCTCAGAGGAACGTAGTTTTTCGACTCGTCGTATTTTACAAGGTGATACTATAGAGGAATTGCATTAAAATTTTCATATAACATGTGTACAATTTTTATTGCATACAGAGATGTAGCTGTTAATATGAAAGTCAAACAAACTTAGAGCAAATGTAAATCAAGACATTTTCACTGATTTTTCTGTCGATTCTTGGTAGTACATCACACTGATTTCAAAGTACAATTTTGTGTATGTTCTACACGTCCATTTCCACTTATTCGCCCGGTTTTCGGCTTACTAGGGAATATTCAGACATTAAAGTATGCCGAAAACCAGTTATTTAAATACGTCAATATGGTGATCTACAAAGAACCGACGAAAGAATGTCATGTGCTTTTAGTTTGTTGTACATACAAAGAGCTGAATCTCTGTACCCAATAAAAATTGAACACGAGTTATATGACTTTTTAACTGCAAATCGTCTTTATTACCATCTTCTAAAATATTTGCTATCTTTCCTAAACCATGCTGTAGTTAACGAATGACATATTTGCTGCCACAGTGGCGAGGAATATATCAGTCCTCTTCCCTCCCCTTGTTCTACAGGGGCGGCTGGCAGGTAGTCGAGGCGCCATGCCACAGTTCCCCGAAGCCGCTCCCTTCGAGGTTTGGTTTCGAATGAATGTTGAGTTTGTCAAGGAAAAAAAAGATAAAAATAAGAGGGGGTGGCAGATTTGCCGCCCTTCGGAAAATGCCGCCCCGTGCGGCCGCACGTTTCGCACGTGCCTTGCGCCGGCCCTGGGCTCCAGCAATTATTCTCATTAGACGTTTTTGTGCAATGAATACTTTTTTACTCAATGATGAATTACCCCAGAAAATGATGCCATACGAAACCAGAGAATGAAAATAGGCATAGTAAACTAATTTACTGAGATGTAAATTTCCAATTACCCTCAAACGTTTCAGCAGATCTTCAATGTGTTTTTTTCCAGTTCAAGCCCTCACCCATGCACACACCTAAAATTTTTGAATATTCTACCATTGCTATAGATTTCTGATCAAAGTCTTTATTTATTAATGGTGTCATTCCATTTACTGCACGGAACTGTATGTACTGTGTTTTATCAAAATTTAATGATAGTCCATTTGCTGAGAGCCACTTAATGATTTCCTGAAAGACGTCGTTTAGAATTTCTTCAGTTAGTTCTTGTCTGACAGGTGTGATAAATATACTTGTATCATCAGATACACCAGCACTGCATCTTCATGGATATAGAATGGCAAGTCATTAATATATATTAAGAACGGCAAAGGGCCTGAGACCGAACCTTGTGGCACCCCATTTTTGATTGTTCCCCAGTTTCAGGAATCAGCTGTTTTTTGCGTATTATGTGAATTACTTATGTCAGCGTTCTGCACTCTTCCTGTTAGGTATGATTTAAACCATTTGTACACTGTACACATTTTTCTTTTGTGTTGAAGATGCGTTGGTCATTGTCGCTCTATAGACCTTGTGGGTTTCCCCTCTTGGTGATGAGCGCCAGAATTTACTTTTTAGTATTTGACAGAGACGACTTAGTTAGGAACAAGGCATGTAACCTAGTAGTTTACTCCCCTTCAACTCCCAACAACAACAACAACAACAACAACAACAAAAGGATTGCATGAAACCAGTCTTTTGCTTGAAGACCATAACAGCGACATAAAATCGTAGGGACTGTGCAACAATCTTTGATGAGAAGACCTGTGCGCTGACGTTCCGCGTCGCTCAGAGTAGGTTGCTATCGCGTAGCTGACTGGCTGGTCGTTATGAGGCAGTGGGCTGTGCCCCATCGCCCAGCGAGGAAGGTACGCGATGTTGTGGCGTAAAGTCAGCGCCACAAGCCAGACGCACCGGAAAGATCGTAAAGAAGGCTAATCACACGTCGGCGCCGCGTCTCCTGGAGGAAGTAACCGAGAAGAGCGCCCTCTACAAGCAGCTTTATCTAGGCCGAGATGCGTCTGCAAGGGCACATCTGAACTCGGCTCTGAAGTAGGCAGTTACTATGAGAGACCGCAGCTAGCATCGTGCAAGAAGACACCGCCGCGATAGCAGACATACTTTGTAGAGGTTGAGTTTTTGGTGTAATTAATAGTAAGTAAAACGTATTACTAATCGGTATAGCTGTTTTAGCTGTCCACGCATCCAACACGATCTGAGCAGATCATTTCCTGAAAGATAGGACGGGAAGAACACAGCACGGGATCGCGAGCTACTCTGACGTGGCACGGCAGCGCGCAGGCCTTCCCTTCAGACGGTGTTGGCCTGAGCCACCAGCACAGTGTCGTAGAGTCGAGCAGTGAGCAGCTACCAGCCGCTAGAGATGAACTCGCCGCCGCCTTGGCAGACTCCCCCGCGCGCTGTGTAATTGTTTACCCCCGGTGGCGGCGGCGCCCCCACCCCACCGTGCCCCGGCCGCGCCTTGGCAGCGGCTGTAAGCGGCTCGCATTACTCAGCGCTAATGCGACAGCTTCCGGACACGGCGCCCAGATAAATGCTGCCGCCAGCGGCTGCAGAAAAAGCCAGCCTACTGCACCCCGCAGGCATCCTCGGCGCCGCATAAGCGCCATAACTCAGCAACAGCCGGCACGGCACCGCCACCGCCGCTCCGGCGTCTGCGGTCGCGCCGCAGGGCCGCAAAATCGTTACTCCCATCCGCCGACCTGTCCGCTGCAACTACTGCCGCCGTTCTGCTCCGGTACGCATTATCCACAGCGACTGGATCCAAATATTCTACTGGCCATTAAAATTGCCACATCAAGAAGAAATGCAGATGATAAACGGGTATTCATTGGACAAATATATTATTATTTTGGTGGGGTGTCTGTACTTTCGGACACATCCGAAAGAACAGACACCACACAAAAATAAGTATATAGACGGCGTCAGCTTCAATTACTTCACCGCAGATGCGGTCATACTTTCGACCTCGCACGGGAACCCGAAATGGCGAGTGAAAGGGGGCATGATAGGGTCGCTACAGCCATAGCGTGTGACATGTGGGAATTTGAGACGGCCAGGAGGCGAGCATGGGTGGCCAAGTGGTTAAGGTAATCGCTGGCCCAAAGCGGGAGACCCGGGTTCGATTCCCGGTCCGGCTCACGTTTTCACTTGTCGCCATTGATTCATTTCAATGCCCTAAGGCAGCCACTGTCAATCCTTTCCTTCCTGATCCTTCTTCCTTCCTCTCCTTTAACATTAATTTGCAAATATATTATACTAGAACTGACATGTGATAACATTGTCACGCAATTTCGGTATATAGATCCTGGGAAATCAGTACCCGGAACAACCACCTCTGGCCATTATAACGGCCTTGATACGCCTAGGAATTGAGTCAAACAGAGGTTGGATGGCGTCTACAGGTACAGATACCCATGCAGCTTCAACACGATACCACAGTTCATCAAGAGAACTGACTGGCGTGTTGAGACGAGCCAGTTGCTCGGCCACCATCGACCAGGTTTTCAATTGGTGAGAGGGGTAGAGAATCTGCTGGCCAGGGCAGCAGTCGAACATTTTCTGTGTCCAAAAACGCCCGCGCATGACCTGCTACATGCGGTCGTGCATTATCCTGCTGAAATGTAGGGTTTCGCAGGGATCGAATTAAGGGTAGAGCCACGATTCTTAACACATCTAAGTGTAACGGCCACTGTTCAAAGTGCCGTCGATGCGAACAAGAGGTGACCCCCAAACCATCACGCCGGGTGATACGCCACTATGGCGATGACGAATACACGCGTCCAATGCGCGTTCACCGCGACCATCATGATGCTGGAAACAGAAACTGGATTCATCCGAAATAATGACATTTTGCCATTGGTGCACACAGGTTCGTCGTTGCGTACACCATCGCAGGTACTCTCTGATGCAGCGTCAAGGGCGACCACAGCCATGGTCTCCGAGCTGATAGTCCATGCTGCTGCAAAGGTTGTCGAACTGTTCGCGCAGATGGTTATTGTCTTGCAAACGTTCCCATCTGTTGACTCAGGGATGGAGACGTGGCTGCACGATCCGTTATAGCCATGCGGATGAGATGCCTGTCATCTCGAGTGCTAGTGATGCGAGGCCATTGGGATCCAGCACAGCGTTCCATATTGCCCTCCTGAACCCACCGATTCCATATTCTGCTAACAGTCATTCGATCGCGACCAACGCAAGCAGCAATGTCTCGATACTCTAAACCGCAATCGCGATAGACTACAATCCGACCTCTATCAAAGTTGGAAACGTGATGGTACGCATTTCTCCTCCTTACACGAGGCATCGCAACGTTTCACCAGGCAACGCCGGTCAATTGCTGTTTTTTGTATGAGAAATCGGTTGGAAACTTTCCTCGTGGCAGCACGTTGTAGATGTCCGCCACCAGTGTCAATACTGTGTGAATCCTCTGAATAGATAAGCATTTGCATATCACAGCATCTTCTTCCTATCTGTTAAAGTTTGCGTCTGTAGCACGTCATCTTCGTGATGTAGCGATTTTAATGGTCAGGACTGTAGTACATTCTACGTCCATTACACGGAATAACAGTATGCGCCCTTCGAATCACTACTCAGCTCTATAGCTACCAAGTGGACACACATAATCAACCACAAACAAATCGTCTCAATAAAGATAGTCTCTATCAGTCACACTGGAATGACGTTCCATAACGCCCTATCAGGTCCGACGGACATACTACTATGCGCTCTTCGAAGCAATATTCCGGTAGCTCTGCAGCTATACTGAAGAGCTAAAGAAACTGTTACACGCACTTAATATCGCTAGGGCCACTGCGAACACGCAGAAATTTTGCAACTCGACGCAGCATTGAGTCGACTATAGTTGGCATCACGTACGAAGACGGCCCATTTCTCAGTCGTTCTGCGCATTCCCCTCCATTACTGCACTGGCAGCGAAAAATATTCATTCCCTAGACGTGTGGCTGGCGGCGAGTTACGCAGTGTTTTTACTGCAGACTCCCAGACTCGGCCTTACCTCATCCCTTCCACGCTTACCCCATCGCTTCGGCTCTATGTGTGGAAGTGCCTTCTTACACAATATCAATTATAGTACCTGAAATAGTGCTGAAGGGAACTGACAGCATGCATGCTTACTGGCTAACCATAAATCTGTATGATTAGAGGGATGGAGTTCTGTTCCTAATAGCACGTTGCAAGACATCCCCGATCTGCTCAATAATCTTCATGTCTGAGGAATTTAAAAAAGCATATAAAATTCTATTAACGCTTTCCTGAGTGAGAATCTCCAGCCTTTCCATACCAACAATGTGAGTATAGTTCACATAACGTTTACATTGAGAGAAATAATACCGACAACCATTTATACCAAACAAATTAATAAAAGAGGGGACTTACCCATCGTGGTAGACAAACAGGTTAGATCATCCTTGTAAATGCAAAGATAAAAGCATGCCAAATTTAAATATACACAAAGTCCCTAAACTGACAGTTTTTTTCAGAACCTAGAAATTTAGCTCAATCTTCATTGCGAGAAGCTTACAATCGTTACCCCAACGAAAGCGTGGCACGTTATTTGATAGAGAATCTTAAGTTATTTTTATCGTATTTCAAGCTTACTAGCGGTAAATCACAATCAGTACCTTCACTACACGATAGGTATGGTGATGCTGCTGATAACAGTTTTGCTAAAGTAGAATTGCTAAATAGTTTTCTGAAATTCCTTCACCTCAAAAGACAAAGTAAATACTCCCAATTTCAAATAAAGGACAGCAGCCAGAATCCATAATTTAGAAGTTGATATCGCTAGAGTATTAAATCAAATTAAATCACTTAATAAAAGTAACTCTCCCGGTACCAATTGTATGAATTAGTTTCCATACAGATTATACTGATGCAACATCCCCATACCTAGCTATCATAAACAACTGCTCGCTCAGTGAAAGATCTGTACCCAACGACTGAAAAGTTTCACAGGCCACTCCAATGATCAAGAAAGGCAACATGAACGATCCGCAGTGTTACAGGCCCATATCAATTACGTCTAATTGCAGGATGATTTTAAAAGATATACTTTCCTCAAATATTATGAAATACCGCGAACAGAATGACCTATTGACACATAATCTATCTGCACCAAGTATCGTTCTGGTCAAACACAGTCAGCTCCTTATTCACATTATGGATCGAGTGCTATCAAAAACGGATGTCAAATAGATTCCACATTGCTAGATTTCAGGAAGCTTTTCACACTGTACGTCACAAGCATCTTCTAATCAAATCGCGCGCTTATGGACTATCGTCACAGATGTCGCAATTGGCTTCGTGAAATCCTATCAGAAATGACACAGTATGTTGCAAATGACGAAATACATGAAGTAGAACAGAATTGATATCTGGCGTTCTATAGGGAAGTGTAATAGGGCCTCAACTGTGCCTTATGTTTATAAACGATTTAGGAGACAATCTGAGTAGCTCTCTTTGACTGTTGCTGATGATGCTGTCAATTATCGGTTAGTAAAGTCACCAAAAGATCAAAAGCGGCTGAAACATGATTTACATAAGACAATTTCAAGGTCCGAAACTCGGCAATTGACCTTAAATAATGGAAAGGGTTAAGTCATCCATATAACCACTAAAAGAAACCATTAAACTTCACTTACACGATAAATAAGTGAAAATGTACAGGCGGTAAATTCAAATAAATACATAGGAATAACAATTACAAATAATTGAAATTGGAAAGAACTGTAGAAAATATTGTAGGAGAGCGAACCAGACTACGTTTCATTGGCAGAACACTTAGAAGATGCAATAATTCTGCTAAAAAAACTGCCTGCACTACACTAGTGCGTTCCATTTTGGAGTACTGCTGAGCATTGTGGGATGCACACAAGTTGGGATTGAGGGACGATTTAGAGAAAATTCAGAGAAGGGCAGCTCGTTTTGTATAATCGCGATATAGGGGAGACAGTATCACAGGAATGATGCATTAGTTAGGGATGAAATCATTAAAGAATGGCGTTATTCGTCGCGGCGAGATCTATTTGTGAAATTTCTTTCACCAACTTTCTCTTCCTAATGCGGATATATGTTGTTAGCGCCCACTTTCATGGGGAGAGATTTACAGAATAATAAAAGAAGAGAAACTGAAATATACATGTTTTCTTTTACCCGTGAGTTATTACAGAATGGATCTGTAGAGAAATATCATAAAAGCTGTACTTGCAGTTTATTTATGTGGATGTGTAAATCCGTTTATTCCATTTTCGTGTCAGATTAACGACTAAGACGTTTCTTGCAATGACATCCCGAGCTTGTAGCTACAATACTAAAATGTAAGTGTAAATTTTATCCCTTTATACGATCATATCTTTTATTACAATCTATTTGTTTAAAAACTGCATCACTCATTGTATTAGCTTTATAAACTTTCACTCTCATGTCGAATACTTTTATACTCACAATTTAAAATTTCTGTAACCGACTTTTGTACGTTTTGTATACTTTACTGTAACATCAATGCACTTGTTTGCCCTCTATAGAGACCAGAAGAAGGGCACTCAAGCGCCCGAAACGGTCGCCAAAAATAAATAATCAAAAGCAAAAGCAGCTGCATTTTATGAATTAATGAAGTACCGCTATTGAAATTTAACAAACTTGGGAATATTGCAGTGAATAATAATTTTGAAGAGAGATACGATGAGTAAAGACATGAAAGATTCCGGCATCAGGATTTATCGTTAGTAGTGGTTAGCATAAACACAACACCAGATATAACAATTACAAAAGAAAATGGAAGAATTCCCTCTTTACTTGCTGGAAGAAATCAGGTTGTATTGCATCCATATCACTGTAGTCAAACCTACATGGAATGATTAGTTTTTTTTTTGTCTAACCAGATGCTTGATTACGTAGGCTTAGCATGCTAAAATTTCATGAACATATTTAATTCCAGTTACAATTAGTGGTTAAAACTGCAAAATTATCTGACTTCGTTTTATGGAAGGAAGAATTACTGCAGGCTTTGAAATAAAAATCAATACAAATTGTGCATTGGTGAAGGTCGCATCTTCCTACGTAATCGTGAAGCGATTCGTAACAACGGCCAAGCATCATTTTACGAATTGTGCGTCTTGCTGGAAACAAAGATTAAGAAATTAGTGAAACTGGGGAAAGGCATTTTGAATGAAATAATTATTTCAAACGAACTGAGGTATTTATTACAATTAATAAGTTATAAGCTCACACTTACATAGTCAATGTGGAGAGACCAAAGAGAAGATATCCCATCTATTCAACAGTAAGAAGACGAAAGACGAGCGATTCTGTTTTCCCTTCACCTTGGTCAAAAAAATTGAAAATCTCTTTTAAAACAAAATAATCAGAGATATACTGGCAGAGAGAACGGATGCTAGTGACAAGCGTCGCATATATAATTTTAAAATTAAAAAAATATTAAATGAAATGTTACATGGCTATTAGGGGTACTGGTGTATTTTTCAACCAGGAAGACAATTTCCGAATATCTAAGTTATTGGTTATTGTTGTGCAGCATATCAATTTCTTTTTTTATGAACATTGTAAACTGAAATAATATTTTTTGTATATATATTCTGTTTGTATATAAAGGATATTGAATTCTTAGAATCGTGGTGATGACACTTTTTTTTAATGTGTGTAATCTACAGCAGCTGCTTGTTCTAGTAGTAATTACCTTAGCTTTTTAAATTTTCCGGTCGGTTTAATTTGTTTACAACATAAAATATAAACTGTCTGTTATTCGTCAGTACACACTATGTCCATACACTGATATGAATTTAATAACAAATCAAATAGGAATAAACGTGTTTCTTGAGAAATTTTGAATTTAAAGCTTTCCAATAAATGAAGCCTAAAACCTAAATGTTTTAATTTCTACAGCTTTAATGACTTTTTAATATTAATTGATTTACTAATTAATGTAATTCTAAATGCACTTTGCTACAATAATTTCATAAGACGTATTTAAGAAAATGGTGAACATCTCATCGATATGTAATGTGGAGCTTAGGAGAGGTGCCTGTATAACTACAAACGTGTTGTAGAAAATGCATTTCATGTTGCACTTACTAATATTTGCAGTTATTCTCTGACATTTTGTTAAAAAAAATAGTCTGACATGGAAGTCATACGCTATTACGCTGCTGTTAACATGTAATAAAATTACTAACTAATCACGTGAAGTTACATTCGTATTTAGTTTACGCTTATACATTTGTTACTACGGCAATATTCTCGTCAAAATAATTTAAAACTATTCCGACGTGCGGAGAAGTCCCCCCTGTTGTGTATTTTATTATAATTTCCTGTTTCTTTTATGCCAAACGCATACTGCTGGTACTCATTTGCAACTGCTCCCATTATCACAAGACGTATAAGTTCGTTTTTAGAATGCTCAATGGAATGTTTTAGTTATAATCTCGTTAATGTTAATTTTAGTCTATTATCTTTTCTGAGTCTCACTGACCGCATTTCACTTTGTTTCTCAAATAACTGTTATTGACGTCAGCGCCAAACGAAATTCAAAAGTAATTAAATGGTTTTTAATGATAACTTTATTCACATTTTAACGCTGTAAATCGGATAAGAAATCTCACCACTAATCGAAGATAACAGTAAAACACAAACTTTCACTAAAGACTAAGATAGTAAAACCTAATACATCATAAATTTATCATTTGTTTATCTTCCTATAATTTGTAACACAAATCTTTACCCCAACTTCCTACAGTCTAGCATGCACAAGAAATTAACAAATAAAGACGATACCAACTTCATTGCATTTTATATGTTTACTATTTGACAAAGCGTCGAAAATATATAGTATTCTGAGGTGCTTACAGATAACAAAAATTTGCGGCTCAAAATAACATACGTGCATCTCAGAAAAAATAAAATTAAAACGAATATATTAAATACAACAATATAATGTCTCAAAAGCTAATAAGAGTCAGTTACAGCAAAACAACAACCCGTTTGAGTATTGTATGTACCGCACCTCCAATAAATAATTTTGTACATTGTATCTGTGCAATGCTAGGCTACATAACATTAAAGAAAAATAGGTTTTGGAGGAATAAGACACACAACAGTGACTCGTATATAAGTTATATTTCGTGAATCATTTAATATTAGCAGACATTATAGTGTTGTGGATTATCCTCAAATAATTACGTCAATCTAAAACATCAGCAACACCGTGGGAGTAAGATATAACAAATTTAAAGTATTGCAATGTAATGTTCTATTTACATGCCTACGAAAAAAAAATTTTGATTTAGGTTATTTACGTTATTCTACTGAACACTGTACTCGATACTCTGATTTCAAATCCCTACGTATTTGTTCAGCTGTACATCTCACACTGTTGCAGAAGCTGATCAGTCGTGGTACTATAATATCGTCATTACTGGGAAACACTGTACTGGGTACATCCCTTAGAGCAGATTCCCATGTTACAGCACCAGTTCCACTACTGTCTTCTTAGTTAACAAACACTGTTCTGTTCTCCGTGACGTCAGCAATCCCGAGTTCAGTGCGCCACCCAACCACATAATATTGGTCAGTTCACCAGCATGGAAACGCAAAAATCCCCGCCATGTTTGTAACAAAACCGTGCAGCCGCACGCTTGGCAATGCTTTGCTGTCTGCCTGACCTTAGACAAAACACGCGCTTCACGTTCGCTGTTATCGCCTGCTGTTGTGTCTTTCAAATTACACTATTTTCATCATTGTCGCGTGGCATTCAGTGCATATTAAGCATTGCTCACTGCAGTTACCGACTGCAATCCACTAAAACAGATACCGAATAATACACGCATATTTCCATCTCCGTCAGTTATAGGGTCACAGTTTCTTACGACTGTTTGGAAAGATGGAATGGCTTGACATTTTGTGACATATATGATGTGATATTTACCAGAGTTAACTGTTTCAGCTCCAACAGAACTGGGATGAAAATTTTCCTAATCGTCCTGTTCCAGATAGGTAATGTACCCCAGAAAAATGAAAACAGTAATTTCTTGCGTGACCTTACTGAATCATGACTTAAAGTACGGTACTTAAACTACTGGTAACTGTATCGAAGTCATCTGACCATTCAAATCATTTCTTGCGTTTCTTTTCCTCAATACGCACGGAAGAGTCGTTCCAGTTGACGTGTAATACGTTCAGAATTGTTCGATACGTGGCTATTTTATATTTTCATATGTTGACAATTCTTATTGCCGTAGTAAGTAATTCTAAAGATTTGAACGAAACTGCCGAGCTTTATCTGATAAAATGCACTACGGTTCTTATTCTCTTGCGTTTTGTACATGTACTTTTTATGTTGTTATTCCTGAGTGGATATATTAGACGAATATTGAAAACACAACAGCAATAATTTGTGTCAAGCTTTTTCTAGATGCTGTTAAAGGCCGATAAATGTTGAGACCGACTACTTCTATAGGTTTATGTGGTTTTATGCTATACATACAGCTTTTATAATGAGTGATAGATACCTAAGTCTTCTGACATCGCAAGACAGCAGAATTGATCCGATATTACAAGTGATAATGTGAAAAATTCACTATGTTTGAAATTGAAAGAGTATTTGACCTCTTCGTAGTCAGGATAATTTACTTACACATATTTTATATGTTCATCTCATCCACAATATGACTTTGTATGGATACCTACCGAACCCACAAATTATATGAATTCACAGTAGATTTCCTTTACAACACAACCTCAATTTGTAAATAACATTTAAGTGTCAATGGCTTCATCGCAAAACTTTCATCGTCATCCTATTTACCCTTGATATCACGCGGCACTTTTCTTATATGGCATTCACCTTCTACATCTAACATCTAATATATATATGCGCAGCCATACCGTTCAACCGATTGTGATCAAACGTTATCAATATACATCTTGCACTTTCGCGATGGTCATAGGCCCTATTAAGTGAATGTACGACAAATAGTTCATGAGGTATGACGTAATAAACAATGAAAAGCTCGGAAAAATGCTGCATCATGCGACGTCTGCTTCTAAATCACTCTACCGATTTCAACCAAATTTGGTACACTTATTCCTTCCATGATGTAACAATTGACGTAGGGGTAAGAACAGCTTACGATATATAGTTTAGGAGATATGACGTCATTAATAATTATATAGTTGAAAACCTGTGGCATCATGCGACATGCGAATAAGGACACTTTATTCATCGCAAAATCTTCATGACATTTTAAACACTTGACCTTCAAAACAAGTGGAAGGTCACTGCTACATAAAATTTTGGATGGAGTGTGACGGCTACTTTACAAATGGACTTTGTCAGATTCTACAGTTGTACTTCGATCCTTATGAAATTTTTAAATATGTTTGAACAATTCAGTTTATCAGTGCAGTATTAACATATTAAGATTGCCAAAAATCATTTAAATTAATTAACGTGGCTAAACTGTTAATTTTCAGATTTCGGCGAAGTTTCGAATGAAATGAAATTTCTGAAAATTCTAGCAGCTCTCTATGGAAGTTATCTAACATTTTGCAGGGTGAAAGTCATCAAAGAAACATTTAAAACATAAATATTGTTCACACCCTGTGAATTTTATGTAAGCAATTTAAAGTAAGATTTTTTTTTTAATGTGCTTCAGTGGAAAGCATACTTCGTTCAGATTTTTAAATGACGGTTCTTTGGCTATCAGCTCTGATGCATACCAAGCGTACCGAATCATTGGGTGAAATCCACCAACAGAAGGAACTTGTTATTACAAACGTATGGTTTTAATGCGAATTTGAAAATAAATCTAATTTTTGTTCGTATTTTACACACGACCATACCGTACATCCGATTGCGATAAAACCTTATCAACTCATTGCTTGCACTCGCGCGAGGTTTATAGGCATATTAAAATTAACTTCTTATGGTGCCTGACGGAGGGTGCTTTACAATTAGTCGCCGGACGCGGTGGCCGAGGGGACTGAAGTGCGCCAGTCACGGTCTACACGGCCACTACTGTCGGGCTTTCGAATCTCCCCTCGGGCATGGATATTTGTGCCGTCCTTAGTGTTAGCTAGTTCATAATTAGTTTGTAAGTTTAGGGACTGATGACCCCGTAGTTAAGTCTCATAAGCTATACAAACATTTGAACATTTGAACAACTAGTTAATTCGTTTCTTGAGCATTCATGACGAAATGTCTGGACGCATATGGATGAAATTGGAACAGATTTAGCTTATGACTCGATAATACATGGGTTACGTTTCGTCGCTGGCCGTATTGCGGAGGGTACCTTTCAATGGGTTAATAGGTTTACTGCTCCTTCAAACTGAAAGGAACGGTCAGATTTGAATGAAATTGGGCATGGAGATAGCTTATACGGTGAATTAACACATGAGCCACATTCAGCAAGCCACCGTAAGGTGCATGGCGGAGGGTACCTTACAGTGGTTTAACACGTTTGTTACTCTTCACGCTGAAACGGCTGGATGAAATTGAATAAAATGTGGACTGAAGTTAGATTACACACAGATTTAATAGATGGGCTACTTTTCGTAAGCCTCCATAGGTGCATGGTAGAGGGTACGTTACAACAAACATCCAAATTGCTTGACTGGTCACCATGAAAGTCCTGCAGATAGATGTATGATTTCATGAAGCCGATTTTTGAAATCTGCATGTGAGTGAATTTAGTATGTCGGAGAGTATGTTGCGACTTTGACACCATCTGACCAATCAACATGAAATTTGGCCCATATATGTATGTGGTCATATATAGCATGGAGGGGAGTACGTGGAGGGCGAGAAGGACAGAAAAAGGAGGGAGGCGACGGACAGAGAGAGGAGAGGAGAATAGCGAGAGAGGGGAGATGATGCCAGACAGGTGAAAGTAGATGAACGTGAAGCCGATTTTTGAAATCTGCATGTGAGTGAATTTAGTATGTCGGAGCGTATGTTGCGACTTTGACACCATCTGACCAATCAACATGAAATTTGGCCCATATATGTATGTGGTCATATATAGCATGGAGGGGAGTACGTGGAGGGCGAGAAGGACAGAAAAAGGAGGGAGGCGACGTACAGAGAGAGGAGAGGAGAATAGTGAGAGAGGGGAGATGATGCCAGACAGGTGAAAGTAGATGAACGGAGGGAGAGGGAGGAAGAAATGGACAGAGAAAGCGACCGGAGGAGATGGGGGTGGAGCTGGTGAAGAGAGGGGAGCCACTGTGGAGTAGCCGAGCGGTCTAAAGCGTCTCGCTCTGGAGCGCGCGGTTGCTCGCCGTGGAGGTTCGAGTACTCCATGGGGCATGGGGGTTTGTGTTGTCCTTAGGTTAGTTTACCTAGGTTTAAGTAGTTTGTAAGCTACGGACTGGTGACCACGCAGTTTGGTACGATAGATTTACAAACATTTTTGAACAGAGGGGAGATGAGGAAATAAACAAAGAGAGAAAGTTACAGGGGAGGGAAGGAGACGAACAGAGAGAGAAGAAAACAAGGTGGTGACAGAGAGAAAAGGAAAGGAGAGATATGCTAGTTGGAATAATTGACTACCCGGGCAACGCCGGGTTTTCACCTTGTGTTAAGTAAAATGAGGTCACGTGCCCTTTAGTCTGGGATCAGCAGTATAAACGGATTCTTGTCGAACTGACAGTCTGGAATGAGGATTTAGTCCTCGTTTTGCCTCTCAGCTAGGTAATGAATCTCAAAATAATGCTCCTTAACACCAACTACCAACGAAGTAGTCTGTTTTGAGTATCTTGTAAGCACGACTACACGTTTTCTGATCTGAAAAAGGCAAACTTTACGAAACTACTTACACTGGCAAGTGGTACTCTTTTCGTAACTATGAAATTCTACCCCAGTTAGTGAGCTCGTGATTTGGTGCGCCAGCGATTTCATGCCTAATGACACTGTTAATTACTATCGATACAATTCTTCCCCAAGAGAACAATCGCTTAAATCAAAACCCCGACGGACATTTCGTGTACGTCAGAGTAATGAAGTTTGCTTTAGAATTACAGATTTTAATTCGATCCCCCGACCGTAGCGGCCGTGCAGACTGGCGCGCTCAGATCGCTCGTCCACTGCTGCCGGCGAAAATATCTTCATTGAAATTATTGAAATTGTTGACCATTAGTACAACGAATTCTATGGAATGGTGCAAAACCAGTCACTTGATTTTCAAACTTATCCTAGCATTTTCTTATTGGGGTGCCACTAATGTCCTGTAACATTTGCAAAATGTCAGCATTAAAATATTTATACACAACTTCTCAAGCATGATATTTTCCTGGCCGCATGTGATCAAACTGTAATTGGAAAAGAGCGTCATGTTTTTAGATCAGATGAATAGGCAGGTTTTCTAGATTTTTTACTAATATCTGATGATGGAAAGCCGATGAATTACGCAGAAAGAATTAAAATCAATAGTCGAAATTTTAAAGATTAAATCGGTAATGTACAATATCAGTATAAGTTCATAGGCTTCCACGGCCGGTGTCATTTTGGAAATAGTTCTGGGTATTAGCCCGTGTCGTTTTTTAAACACTGAGCAAAGGAATTACTGATGTTCCGACCGCCAGTTAACTGCCCTGAAGAGACCGCAACACAGTGGTCAAAACGCCAGCAACTCCTTTGCTAAGTGTTTAAAAACTCCATAATTATTCTATTTACAATAGCAGTAGTTAATATCAAATTATAGTCACCTGTACACGAAGGAAATCAAATGTTTGTAATGTTTATGGGACTTAACTGCGGGGTTTTGTTTGTATAGTCTATGGAACTTAACTACAGGGTCATCAGTCCCTAAACTTACAATCTACTTATGAACTACTTACGAACTAGGACGGCACAAATATCCATGCCCGAGGGGGGATTCGAACCCCCGACCGTAGTGGCCTTAGTCCCCTCGGCCACCGCGGCCGGCTTAACTGTGGGGTCATCAGTCCCTAAACTTACAAACTACCTGATACTAAAGACTGCAAAAATATCCGTGCCCAAGAGGGATTCCAACCCGCGACGGGGAACGGTCTCGCACATCCACAGGCAAATATATACATACGGGAAACCTCCGTAAGGGCCCGGTCCTACGCTCCGGTGTGCGGGGAGGGAGGGTTTCCAGCAGTTCCGAAAGATGTCCCATGATGGCGCTGCGGTCAGAAGCAGCTCTTTTTTTAACTGGCCAGAGCAGGCGGCAAGTAGCGGCTGTCCCCACCACCACCTTCCCAGCACGCCAGACACAGCCGTGGCCTCGTGGCAGGCGGCACGAGCTCTCCCCTCAGCCTCCCCTCCACGCTACCCTCTGACATGCAAGAGGCACCTTAAGCCAGCGATCCGCCTGACACCTGCTAGCATCTTACGGAACTACGAGGGGAGCGTAGGACAGTGGTTTAGGGTGGGCTGCTTCTCTGTATATGTTACTCTGTGGCACATCGCAGCAGCCGGCCGCGGTGGCCGAGGGGACTGAGGCGCTCCAGTCACGGTCTGCACGGCCACTACGGTCGGGGGTTCGAATCCCCCTTCGGGCATGGATATTTGTGCCGTCCTTAGTATTAGTTAGTTCATAAGTAGTTTGTAAGTTTAGGGACTGATGACCCCGTAGTTAAGTCCCATAAGCTTAACAAACATTTGAACATCGCAGAATAGCGCTTCAGTGCGCTCGACCACTCCACCGCGGCATACACGAAAAATCACAGAAAGTCAAGTATTATAGCATTTTTTAAAACAGTTGAACGAACGTAAGCGTACACTATGTGGATCTCCAAGTGTCTGCATCATATGACGCACAATTATATATTTACCATTCTGTCTCCTTTTATGTAAACAAATTACAAATGTAAAACTAATCACTGTAACAGGTGAGTTGGCTGCCATAAAAGAATAAAATGGCAGATTTGAAAAAGTTTTATATCCACAAACATTATTTTGTTCCCGTTTGAAGATGACCGAGGACTAATCAAAATCAACACACTATTTTTTTAATTTTTTATTTAGACATTTCCATTTGGAAATTATGTCCACTTTCAGCTGATTCAGCGACGACGTGCAAATTGAATTTGACTTATGGAAGGTATTATGGCACTGTCAGGGAGCACTTCCAGGAATATTAAGTTACCGTGTATATCACAGTGAAAAGCACAATTCACGGTATAGTCTGCATATACTTGTAGTGTTTATATCGCGTTATGAGCGCCTTGTTGCACATGAATCGATGCTAATTATAAATATTCCCAATCTTCCGCCTCCCTTCTGAGTGTTTATTTATATTTTACTTTTATTTTTTTATTTGTTTTCTGTCTTGGTGCAGGCAGGATATAAATCTGCAGACTACCTTGGGTACCAATTAAAATATAATTGGCTTCGGACTCGGAGCAGTGTTTTCTGGCGTCCTCATTAACTTTAAGCTCCTGATTCTGCTCTGAAGCACTTGCTTTCCTGCCGTGCTATAGCGTAATCTCCACAGACAGTAAGTTTCTTCGTTACGTGCTAAGTTTTCCAGACTCTCTAATCCTCTCGCGTGACATTACGCAACAGAAATATCATTATCGCGATACCTCTGACACACACCTAATTAAAGCAACATAAGTATACCCAGAGTGAGGCAGGTTATATTTGACTTTCGAATAACACAGCAAGTGACACTCTGTCTCCATGTTGAAGAAAACTAGGACGAGATGACTACAGGCTAACATCGTAATCCTCACGAATATTAAAGATTTTCTTAAACCATAGTGGTAGAAAAACAAGTCCACAATAATATATAGGAACTGATA
The DNA here is from genome assembly GCA_026315105.1 of Locusta migratoria. Classification (NCBI taxonomy): domain Eukaryota; kingdom Metazoa; phylum Arthropoda; class Insecta; order Orthoptera; family Acrididae; genus Locusta; species Locusta migratoria. Next base: position 364,427,689 of record CM048750.1, on the reverse strand, counting down.
TTCAGAAGACATCACGTCTTTTATGTAAAGCACCGAAACTCTACAAACATAGTCCACCCCAACTGAAATGCAGCATTGATACAGAAAATGACAGAATGCTAAGTTTCCTGGTTCTCATAATAAAAAATGACGGCAATTAACATCAGGTTACCTGTAATCTGAAAACTCAGCGAAAGTATTGGCGCATTAATATTACCTCCCTTGCTTTTCATTTCACTGAATGTTTGTTTCGAGTTTTCTGTATGGTGAGTCAGTCCTACCGACAATCATTTCATTTTGGATTTCTACACATTTCATGTGCAGCCATTTGGCCTTGTCTTTCCTGAACTTTCTATTTACTACATTCTTATGTAACTGGTATTTCTAACTTCCCGAATTCCTCTGAATATTTTTGTAGTTCTTTCTTTGGTTGATCAGAAGGAGTATTCCTTCCGTTACCAATGCAATCTTCGCAGTTACTTTCAGCGAAACTATGTCTTTAGAGCATTGGTGATTTTTTTCGCAGACATGCCCATTCTTCTTCAATTGAAATCCCCAACCTGATATTCCCTCTCGCAGTTTCTATGACTTCAGCGAACTTAAAACGCATTTAATAGTTCCGCAGTACTTTGGTATGCTATTTCCTTCCACAATACAAAATGTTCAAATGTTTGTAGAGTCTATGGGACTTAACTATGGGGTCATCAGTCCCTAAACTTACAAACTACTTATGAACTACTTACAACTAAGGACAGCACAAATATCCATGCCCGAGGGGGGATTCGAACCCCCAACCCAAGTGGCCGTGCAGACCGTGACTGGAGCGCCTCAGTCTCTTCGGCCACCTCGGCCGGTCCACAATTAACCTTCAATATGCTCTTCAGATGTTTGTTAACCTATTGGACAAACCCACTGTCCTTATCAGTGCCTAAGCTTACAAACTACTTAAAATAACGCAACGACAACATACACACACACCCATTCCCGATGGAGGACTCGAACATCCGGCAAGGCGCAGCCGCGAGCTCCGCAGCAAGGCGCCTTAGAACGCACGATCATTGCACCGCGGCAGTATTAATGATTACTTAACTGTCATCCGAGTGTATGAGAGTATAGAGGCCCCTCGGTAAAATTTCCAATACAATAATTGATTTCTGAATCACCGTCTGACCATGATGAAATCAAGCTGGTACTTAAATATGTCTCCAGGTCTTTCCCAAATATGCCTTATCCTCTTGCAACACTGCAACAAAGTTTCCATATTACCATCTGATATTTATTACTGAATTGATGTAAAAATTTCTCCTCCCACCAAAGACATGATCTGCGCCAACCCTTCCTTCAATTCCACCTCCAGAATTTAATGCCCCAAGATTATTATATTTTCATTTCCTTTAAAATCCTGAATTGCTTTCTCTATATCCTCACATACTTTTTCTAACTCTTCATCCTGCCCTGGCGTTGGCGGGTAAACTTGATCAATTATTGTCGGTGTTGATTATATGGCGAAACTGATGAAAACAATCCTCTCATTCAATTGTTAAAACTATCTCACTTTCTGCTGTAATTTTCTATTCATAATGAATCATGCCTTCGTTATACAAATCGTCCATTGCTGTTGATAGTGATCTGGCCAGAAATCCTTTCCATTTCACTTCGATGAACCTACTATGCCTAGATTGAGCCTTCTCATTTCCCTTTTCGGATTTTCGAGTTTTCTTACTACGTTAAAAGTTCTCAGATTCCATGCTCCGACTCGGTGAATGTCGTCACTTATCCGGTATTTACTCTTTTTCTTATTGTCACCTCTCCTTGGCAGTCGCCTCTCATAGATCCGTATGGTAGTCTGTTCCCTGATTTTTTACCTATGGCTATTTTTTTCACTTATTGCTAAATTTTCTCAAGATACCCATTATATATCATATTCATATATATTTTCATATGTTTGTAATCCTATGGGACCAAAATTCGCTGGTCATCAGTCCTTTGTCTTACAAACTACTTAAACTAAATTAAACTAACCTAAGAACGACACGCACATCCATTCTCGAGTGAGGAATCGAACCTCCGACGCGGGAGGCCACGCGATCTGTAACGTGGCGTCCCAGACCGCTCGGTTACTCCCGCCCGGCGTTATACGTCTTTAATGCCGTTGTTGCCATTGTTTTTTGCATCCTCATTCCGTACATCAATGCGGATTCTGCCGCCATCGGGAAGGGGAGGAAGGGGGTAACAACTTTCCACCCCAAGGGCAAGATAGCGCTCTGAACCTCTATCTGCTCTTCAGCCATCTTTAGCGAGACCGTTGGCAGAAAGAGATTGACTTTTATTCCGGAAGTCATCGGTCGCCATTACTGAAAATGATTTTTATTTCCCACTAGCTGAAAACCCAGTGTCGCCCAGGCACTGTCTTACCGCAGTTTAAGTTAGTCCTTGATAATATTGATCTCGGGTATGCAGCCGGATACCGTCGTCAACCAGACACGATATTTCAACAGACCAACTGGCTGCCATCTTCAGGTGAGAGCGCAGAACACTAACTCGCCGGAAACTGATAAAGAACAAGAAACAGCAGCCCCTTTATACACTGCTGACGACCCACCGCGCGTGCGCGAAACCAAAGTAGAAGCCACCTAGGCGCAATAGAAACAGTAGCGCGCCGGTGGAGAAAAACGGCAAAAACGATGGGTCGAAAACAAGGCTAGTTTAAAGAAACAGCAGGTCGAAATGAAGACCGTTGTTGCTTGATGTCAGATAAAATCGGGTTCCAAGTTTTACTTAGTGGAAAACTCTTGTCCCTATTAATAATATTATCGGCCATACGAATTTCCATTGATTCTTTGAGTACACATTCCCAGTAGCGGGAAGCAGGAGCAATCAGTTTAGTTTCATCGTACAACATCTTGTGTCCCTCATTCAAACAATGTTCAGCAACAGCCGACTTTGGAGCAACCGAGTATGACGGTGGTGTTCCACACACCGATCCTGAACTGTGCGGATCGTTTGGCCAATGTAAGTTTTACCACAATAACAAGGAATACTATAAACACCGGGTTTCCTCAGTCCTAAATCATCTTTGACTGACCCAAGGAGGGCCCTAGTCTTAGGTGGGGGCATAAAAACACTTTTAATGTCGAATCTTCTTAAAATTCTTGAAATTTTCGAGGAAATATTCCCGACGAAAGGCAAAACGGCAATAGACTTGTAATTGTCTTCTAATGGTTCACCTTTTGGACCAAATTGAAATGCACGACAAATTTGTTGAGCAGTGTACCCATTCTGTTGAAAGACCACTTTGAGATGCTCCAGTTCTTCACCCAGATGTTCAGCATCAGAAATGGCGTACGATCTTTTTACTAAAGTACGCAATACCCCCATACGTTGGTGTGGCGGATGACAGCTCGTCGCATGGAGATAAAGATCGGTATGCGTTGGCTTGCGATACACTCCATGTCCTAAGGTCCCATCACTGTTCTTTTGAACCAAAACATCCAGAAAAGGTAGTTTCCCATCGTTCTCTACCTCCATCGTAAATTTAATATTGGGATGGAGACAATTAAAATGGTCTAAAAAATGATTTAAAGCATCCATACCATGGGGCCAAACCATAAAAATGTCATCGACGTATCTCCAAAAACAGGTAGGTTTAAGAAACGACGTCCTTAAAGCCATGTCTTCAAAGTCCTCCATAAAAAGGTTTGCGACTATTGGGGAAAGAGGACTCCCCATAGCCACACCGTCAGTTTGTTCAAAAAACGTATCATTAAAAAGGATATACGTCGAAGTCAGCACATGACGACATAACTTGACTGTTTCATCATCTAATATATTACTAATTAATAACAATGACACTTCAACAGGAACCCGGGTAAAAAGCGAAACAACGTCGAAACTGACAAGCAAGTCAGATGGACCAAGACAAACTGACTTCAGCCGCCGAATAAAATGTGACGAGTTCAATATGTGATGATCACACTTTCCAACGTGAGGAGCGAGAACAGAAGCTAAATATTTGGCCAAATTATAGGTAGGGGCACCCAAATTGCTCACAATAGGACGAAGGGGAATTCCATGCTTGTGAACCTTAGGTAGGCCATACAATCTCGGAGGGACAGCAGCTCCAGGGCGAAGTTTCTTAACAACATCCTCTGACAAGGAACTCTTCTTTAAGAGTAAAAGAGTCTTCCGTTTTATACGTTCAGTGGGATCATTACGTAACCTACGATAGGCTGAGTCATCCTATAAAAAGTTCATCTTGGACACATAGTCTCCACGTGATAGAAGAACCGTTGCGTTCCCTTTATCGGCCGGAAGGATAACCAAATCCTTATCCTCTCTCAAAGACCGGATGGCCGCCCTCTCACTACTAGAAATATTGCTTCTAGGAGGAGGTGCTCTGCGAAGTTTGTAGGCAACCTCTTGTCTAATTTCGTCGGCCTGATCTTCTGGAATACGAGACACCGCTTGCTCAATAGCACAAATAAATTCCGTAATAGGAACAACCTTGGGTGTGGGTGCAAAATTTAAACCTTTTTCCAAAACAGATAATGAAGCGTTGTCCATTTCTTTATCTGTAAGATTGACAACAACACGCCGACGGAAATCGTCACCAGAAATTGTTTGTTGAGTGCAAAGTCGCTCAAATTTTGAAAACTGTTTGCAAGCAGCACCCCTCTGTGCTGAGTCGGAAAAGGCCCAAGAAGCACTATCAACCCACTCCCATGACACGGCCGAAAGCCGAGATGAAATCTCAAGATGCAAAAAATATGTCTTTGGAAACAAAATCCAGTTGTCTACGAGTAAAACGAAGCCGTTCGCGTACTAGCGCAAGACTGGCACGCTTCTTAATCTTGTCTATTGCCTTTTTGCCTTTCGTCGGGAATATTTCCTCGAAAATTTCAAGAATTTTAAGAAGATTCGACATTAAAAGTGTTTTTATGCCCCCACCTAAGACTAGGGCCCTCCTTGGGTCAGTCAAAGATGATTTAGGACTGAGGAAACCCGGTGTTTATAGTATTCCTTGTTATTGTGGTAAAACTTACATTGGCCAAACGATCCGCACAGTTCAGGATCGGTGTGTGGAACACCACCGTCATACTCGGTTGCTCCAAAGTCGGCTGTTGCTGAACATTGTTTGAATGAGGGACACAAGATGTTGTACGATGAAACTAAACTGATTGCTCCTGCTTCCCGCTACTGGGAATGTGTACTCAAAGAATCAATGGAAATTCGTATGGCCGATAATATTATTAATAGGGACAAGAGTTTTCCACTAAGTAAAACTTGGAACCCGATTTTATCTGACATCAAGCAACAACGGTCTTCATTTCGACCTGCTGTTTCTTTAAACTAGCCTTGTTTTCGACCCATCGTTTTTGCCGTTTTTCTCCACCGGCGCGCTACTGTTTCTATTGCGCCTAGGTGGCTTCTACTTTGGTTTCGCGCACGCGCGGTGGGTCGTCAGCAGTGTATAAAGGGGCTGCTGTTTCTTGTTCTTTATCAGTTTCCGGCGAGTTAGTGTTCTGCGCTCTCACCTGAAGATGGCAGCCAGTTGGTCTGTTGAAATATCGTGTCTGGTTGACGACGGTATCCGGCTGCATACCCGAGATCAATATTATCAGTTACTACGCCGGGAAAGTCTACGCAACCACATTAAGTTAGTCCTTCTTCCCTTCTCCCTTTCTGTCCACTTTCAATCACTCTTTGTACTTCTTCTCCTCTCTCTCTTTTTCAGCTCCTCCTCCCATCTCTGTTAAACTCCCCCTCTTCCCTCACAAAATAAAAAAGAAAAAAAAATTAAAATAAAAAGAAAAAATAAATATATTGTTGAAAATTCCTAAGATAATCTTTTTCCATCACAGATATTGCTCACTGAATCCGACGTAAAATATATCGATTAATGGAAGTTATTTCACTGTCTTCCAGTTAAATAAATTATTTCTGAGTCCCTACACTGGGCCGGCCGCGGTGGCCGAGCTGTCTGCGGCGCGCCAGTCACGTTCACATGAAACATAAAAAACATTTCTTATAAGAGTGAAATAAACTTATTAAGACTCAACATTATTAAGAACAACATATATAAACATGTTCTTTTACCTGCGAAACTGAGCTGACGTAACGGTAGTAGCAGGGAATAATATTTCGTCCCACTACAACCCCCGACGGGGAACGGCCTCGCGCATCGTAACATAGCGCCTCAATGCGCTCGGCCGCTCCACCGCTCTGTGTAAAATTATATATCTGTATTTTATGGTGATCATTCAAGTGGTGTCTAAGTTTACTGCACCGTAAAAACCTTAGGTAGATGGTGACGTCCGTCTTATTTTGAAGGTTAAGTAGATATTTCCCAAAGCTCTTACATAAAGTACCCTCTTCCCTACACCACACTTTCTTTAGTGTCTCTGGTAGGTAGCGGTTTCTCGAGTGGCCCATGACTGACAAGGATGTGGACATAAGTCTGTAACTAAAAGAATTGATTAGTCCAGATGGATTTATTACACAATGAATTGCAGGTACATTTATTAGCAGAAGTGGATAGTCTTCGTAAAATAAGTTGTGAATACATTTAGTAGCAATTTTAAATGTCATCAATGATGCGGCAGTTTTCCACGCATCTTAGTGAACTTTGTGTCATACAGTGCATAAAATACGAACAAACATAAAACAAACATTTTTATGTATTTAATGTAAGCAGCGGCAGGGTTGAAACACGGGAATAGGAATATTTCGAATACGAACCGAAGACACTACCACTTTATTACTATTATTACCAGGTTTTTGTGTTTATTGAGCTAAATAACTCAGAAAAAAAATCAATGCTTTTAATAATGTAGCCATCTTACAGTTTCTGTGCCATACCTTCAGTACTCTCGCGGGAGAAGCTCTTGCATTATTGATCAAGCTGACCTCTGGGAGTATTCACAATGCGAGTAACTGAGGAGCCCAAATTTTGATTGAGGCGCCTGCGTAATTAAGTTCTTGAGAGGGACAGGGTTCCCAAAATAATTTAAATTGGTTGCGTTACTCCTGTTCCGTGCAAGGTTTTCGGGAGATTTCCCTCGGTTTTAGAGTGTTTTCCAGAACTGCTCCTTCCATTTATTTCCAATGGATTTACATTTGCCTCAGTATCAGCTTGACTTACTTATTTATGAATTTATTTTATTAAGCGATATTAAAACCTCCAGGCCCTCTGTTGCACCTAACCAATCTTACCAAGAGTTTTTAAGTTGTGGACGAGACACAATAATTTCACTGCTTTTAAGAGCCCTGAAGATATTTGTGGTCAACGGTGTACTTCTGACAAAGATCTGCACACCTGAGTAGAATCGCGGTGGTTCATGCAACTGCAAACTTCTGTGTCCATTGAGCGTCTTGTCTTACGGTGGGTTTGAGGTACACTGCTAACCTTCAAAAACGCAACACCAGGAAGGAACGGAGACAACACAAAAAGGATAATTGTGCAAAAACACGTAACTGACAATACAGGCCCATGGCATGAATAAGATGCTGAAACCAGTATTCAGTGTTGCCATTATTGCTGGCTACAATAGCACTGAATAAAAGAATCGCTGGGTGTGTTGTTGAGGTATTGCAGTTTACGTTGTTATATGCCAACCTTTCGACGATGCCTCCAGCAATTAAATCTTCACTACAGTAATCCATTCATGTATGAGTAAGCTGTTCAGAATATAGAATTTTGAACATGTGATCCTTTATATCCCATACACCAAACTACTATGTTAGGATTTTCATATGAATAACTGCTATCACAAATATGAATGTTTCCAATGTTTCACACTGACGACGATTGAAAACTATCCGTATTTACTGTCAGTGAACAGATGCCAATAGTTTTTGTTCGACTGCAGGTTTTGATCCACTCGATCACCTTCAGATACTGTAGTTGCGCCCGCAACTCGTATCGACTGCGTTATGAAAAGTACTGTAGTCCACATTACTTGTAGAGACGGGTTGCGAAGACAATTACAAAATTTGAAGATGGAACAAAACATGCAGTTGAACAAAAAGTATTCGCAACTGTTCACTGACAGTAAACGAAAACTGCCTCAAATTATACGGTGCCGTTACTGACTTTTTCAAGTCAGTGATGCAATTGTAAAAGACGTCGAGAACTATATGATTTGATACTATCAGTTAAGAAGATTCTTAAGCCATCTGATCACTCTATTTCTATGTAAAATGTTGTAAGCCTAAGGAAGAAAACTGCTGAGGTCATTGCTCCTTAGATCTATAAACTACTTAAACAAACTTAAAATTAAACTAAGGGCAACTCTCTCCCTCTCTCTCTCTCTCTCTCTCTCTCTCTCACACACACACACACACACACACACACACAAACGCGCACACATACGCCCAAGGGATGACTCGAATCTCCCACAGAGGGGCGGCTACTCGGTCTGTGACAAGGCGCCTCAGAACACGCGGCCATACCCGCGTGGCTCACTTATCATTTTTACATAATTATTGATTTGTAATGCATTTTACATATTTGTTAGATTATCGAATTTAATGTTCATTGAAATGAATTTCGGAACGTTGTAGATGGAGTTTGAAGTTCTGCAGTTTGAGGGAAGATGCCTCAACATTGAGTTATGCAAAGAGTAAATACCGTATTATAAAGCGTTGTTTGTTCTGTGCACAAAACATTATTGAAACATGTTTCTTCTAATACCAGAACTTCAAACTTTATTCTCGGACATATATCGGAAGATTATGTCAATGAACATTTGTCAAACATGTAAACCACATTACAAATAAATAATTATCGTCTAAAATTGATCAGATGGTCCAAGAACCTCTTGTAAATGAAAGCATGTTATTACGTAATATTTATGGACTCTTCCCACGGTTTTGATGCAACTTAGCCAGTGTATATTTGATCCACAATAATACTTATTCTGTTGTGAACTAGCTTTCGGCTTCTTAGGCCATCTTCAGAGAACTTAATACTGCAGATTATCCACATCACACCAGCTGCTGTGTTTCGAGTACAAAGATTTTACAAAGATTTTATAAAGATTTTACAATAGACTAAGCAGCCTTTAAATATTTTTATAAGTAGAGATGCCCAACCAATTAAAACACAGCTGTAACTAAGAAATAACTATACATTAATTTTCAACAAATAAGCTGAAACAAACAATGGCCCAGGGAGTATCCCAGTAAGAACAATTGTATATTAAATTAATTTATATATAGGAACAAAAGTAGGAGGGGAACAGGTGACTGAGGAAGACATAAAAATGAAATGTTGGTGGGGAACAATTACATATTTGGAGTATATGAATATGGAATAAAGGAGCATATTGAAGTGTATGGCCTATATTAAAATTCGCTGGTTTTTGCGAGAATGGTGTAACACAAGGAAGGAAAAACATTGGAATGTGGCTGAGAGACATTACACAATTTTAAGATTAAGATTGTTCCTAATAGCTGTTACTTTAATAATGGTGAGTACTGAAATTGGGTCTGATCATTGAGGATTATGTTTGGTGTCTGAACTTGGTGTGTGTTGATAGCGAGAATTTCAAGCACTGTTAGCTTTCTGTCTTTACTTGCTCTGTGGAGAACATCACATTTAATGTCAAGGGCATGACATACATTTAAGGCATGTTCTGCGAAGGTGGCATCTCTCTTGTTTGGTCTCCAACTCCTCTCGTGTTCAGCCAGTCTAGTGTTATAGCCTTACCTGATTGACCTAAATATACTTTGCCACGTAGTTATTTACAGTTTTGTTTTAATTGGTTGGTCATCTCTATTTATAAAATACTTAAAGACTACATAGTCTATGGGTGACAGTTATTTTGTGTGATGTGGATTATCTGCAATATTTAGTTGTCTGAAGATGCCCTAAGAAGCCGAAAGCTAGTTCACAACAAATTAAATATTATTGTGGAACAAATATACAGTGTATACAGTAAAAAAAATGTTCAAATGTTTGTTAAGCTTATGGGACTTAACTACGGGGTTATCAGTCCCTAAACTTACAAACTACTTATGAACTACTTACAAACTAGGACGGCACAAATCTCCATGCCCGAGGGGGGGTTCGAACCCCCGACCGTAGTGGCCGTGATGACCGTGACTGGAGTGCCTCAGTCACCTCGGCCACCGCTGCCGGCAATACAGTAATTTAACATGTTATTACGCTTATACGAGAGGGAGTTGGAAAATAAGTTTCCTTTGTCGGCTGTGGTCAGAGTTGCGTATGAAAGGAGATAAATAGAAGATAAGACACATCTTTATTTTTCTACATTACTTCCGAGTAGATTGAGACACTTAACATACCGCTTTATAAGCTCCGAAAAGCCTTTGATGAAAAAATCATGGCTCTGCATGCAGAAGAAGCGTTGAACGGCTTGTTTTACGCCAGCATTGCTTAGTAAGCGCCTTCCGCCGAGAGTCTTCTTCAATGCTGGAAACAGGTGGAAGTCACTTGCTGCGAGACCAGGACTGTATGGCGGATGGTGTAGGCGCTCCCAACCAAAAGTTGCGATATGGATTTGCGTTGCCGTCGCCGCGTGAGGTCTCGCATTGTTATCCAACAGCAGAACGCCAGATCTGAGAAGGCCAGGCCGCTTTTTGCGAATCACCTCTTTCAATTTCGACAGAGCGGCACAGTACCGCAACAAAACTCCTTGAGCGTCGCAGCCGACGATGAGCTTCTGGATGCTGTCGCGTCGTTCAAATATCCAGGCGTAACATTACAGAGCGATATGAAATGGAACGAGCATGTAAGGACAGTTGTGAGTAAGGCAGACAGCCGACTTCGGTTTATTGGGAGAATTTTGGGAAAATGTACTTCACCTGTAAAGGAGACCGCGTATAAAACGCTTGTACGACCACGTCTTGAGTATTGCTTAAGTATTTGGGACCCGCAGCAGATCGGTTTGAAGGAAGACATAGAGGCGGTTCAGAGGCGAGCAGCTAGATTTGTTACCGGTAGGTTCGACCAATGCGCGAGTGTCACGGAAATGCTCCGGCAACTCAATTGGGGATCGCTGGAAGAAAGACGACGTTCTTTTCGTGAATTTCTGTTAAGTAAATTTAGAGGGCCGGAATTTGAAGATGAGTGTAGTACGATCTTGCTGCCGCCTACTTACATTTCGCGTAAAGATCACAAAGACAAGATAAGAGAAATTAGGGCTCGTACGGATGCATATAGGCATTCTTTTTTTCCTCGTTCAATTTGGGAGACACCAGAATTATTTTCTACCTATCAATGAGCGGAGTAAACAAATGCATGAGTGACGCTACAAACTATACCCATTCCTGTGAAACCGGCCTAACTAGAGGCGCCCCTGACAAATTGGCAAGAACGAACAGGACATCACGCACCCTGCCCGGGTCGGAGAAAATTATGGCGCGGCGGACAGTAACTCACTGGCCGGCGCCAATGTATCACGCTAGCGAAAAAAACGTGGAACCGCTGCTGTCAGGCTATGACGCGAACGTGCAGCGCCCCGGCAGATAGCTGTTTAAGCGGTCGCGGGCAAAATATAGCCCGGCGCCCGCTCACACGTGTACACACACGCCGGCTTGTATACACGGCAGCGCGCAAATGGCGGACATTGTAGTCCGGGATAATGCCCGCGCCGCCGCGCCGGAAGAGTGACGCGGCAGGAAGCACAAACACTTGCTCTCGATAGACAGCGCCGCGCCGCGGACGCCAGATGAATTAGCCGAGCAGAGCCGAGCGGCGCAAACGCAGCGCAGACCGGCCACAGCCTGGCGACTGCGAATGCGCCGTGGCGGTCGCTGACGCCGCAGGTAGCGCACAATACGCGCGGCCACACGTTGTTAACGCGCGCACACGCAGGTGCCACGCAGTCGGCGGCCGGTGGGGGGAGAAACGCCTCTGTCAAACGCCGCACCCACGACTAACTCTATTGTGCACGTTTAGTACAGAGCAGACCACTGCGCACCTATACTCCGTCACAGACAAATATCTACAAACGGGAAACCTCCGTAAGGACCCGGTCACATGCTCAGGGGTGCGGGGCGGGGGGTGCTGAATCATTTTCGTAAGATGTACCATGATGGCGCTGCGATCAGAAGCAGCTCTTTAAACTGGCCAGAGCAGGCGGCAGGTAGCGGCTGTCCCCTCCACCAGCTCCCCTCAAACGCCAGCAAGCCGGACACAGCCGTGGCCTCGTGTCAGGCGGCACGAGCTCTCCCCTCAGCCTCCCCTCCACGCTGCCCTCGGACGTGCGAGAGGCGAGAGGCACCCTAAGCCAGCGATCCCTGCTAGCATCTCTCATCTGTCTAGATGACACCTGCTAGCATCTTACGGAACTACGAGGGGTGTGTAGGACAGTGGTTTAGAGGGGGCTGCTCCTCTGTATATGTTACTCTGTGCCGCTGTGCACCTATACTCCGTCACAGACAAATATATGCAGACGGGAAACCTTCGTAAGGGCCCGGTCACACGCTTAGGGATGCGGGACGGGGGGTTCTGAAGCTGTTCCATAAGATGTCCCACGATGGCACTGTGGTCAGAAGGAGCCTTTTAAACTGGCCAGAAGAGGCGGCAGATAGCGGCTGTGCCCACCACCCCTCCCCTCAAACGCCGGCACGCCGGACACAGCCATAGCCTCATGGCAGGCGGCAAGAGCTCTCCCCTCAGCCTCGCCTTCCTGCTACCTCTGACGTGCGAGAGGCACCCTAAGCCAGGGAACCGCCTGACACCTGCTAGGCCGGACCCCTAAACCACTGTCCTACACTCCCCTCGTAGTTCCCTAAGATGCTAGCAGGTGTCAGGTGGTTCCCTGGCTTAGTACCGGTAGACCACACTAGAGGTGCTTCTGAGGGTAGTGTGGAGGGGAGACTGAGGGGAGAGCTCGTGCCACCTACCACGAGGCCACGGCTGTGTCTTGCGTGCCGGCGTTTGATGGGAGGTGGCTCTGGCCAGTTTAAAGGGCTGCTTCTGACCGCAGCACCATCATTAGACATCTTACGGAACTGCAGAAAACCCCCGCCCCGCAACCCTGAGCGTGGTACCGGGCCCTTATGGAGGTTTCCCATCTGTATATATTTCTCTGTGGCCGGACACAGCCGTGGCCTCGTGGCAGGCGGCACCAGCTCTTCCCTCAGCCTCCCATCCACGCTACCCTCTGACGTGCGAGAGAACCGCCTGACACCTGCTAGCATCTTAAGGAACTACGTGGGGAGCATAAGACAGTGGTTTAGTGGGGCTTCTCCTTTGTATATGTTACACTGTGACTCCATTCACCGAAACGAGAGACAAACTGTCAACACACCAAGGCGCGTGACCAGGGGTGACAAGACGGGGACGCTCGGTCAGTGTCGCCTCATCCGTTTCAGGTGTAAGGTCGCTGTATGTTTTGTGACAGGACAGTGATTTTTGAAGCAATGCATATTGAAAATTCATTTCTTTCAATAATTTACAAAATTGCCCAAACCTTCATGTTCGTTTAGTACAGCAAGCAGTTGGTCACTTGTTAACCATTCGGAAATTATGCCTTTCAGCGTTCAGTCTGGAGCATAGTACCTCTAATAAAATTCCTCCATGATCCATTCAGTGCTAACACTGATGCCTGGTCTGATGTTATGCCTTTTACTTCAAAATCATTCTGCACCGAATCTAAGTACTTTCTTCTAGTTCTACCTCGACTTCTCTTACCCTCCGCTGCCAAGCTCATGAGTCTCTTCAGTAACCTTGGTTCTACCATGCGTGTAACATGACCCCACTATCTCAGTCTGTTCGCTCTAACTGCTTCATCTATGGTGTTCATACCCAGTTTTTCTTTAATTTCCTCATCATGGGCACCCTCCTGCCATTGTTCCCATCTATTAGTACCTGCAATCATTCTTGCTACTTTCATATCTGTAACCTCTACCTTATGAATAAGGTAACCTGTATCCACCCAACTTTCACTCCCATACAACAAAGTTGGTCGAAAGATAGAACGGAGCACCGCTAACTTAGTCTAGGTACTTACTTCCTTCTTACAGAAGAGAGTAGTTCTTAGCTGAGCATTCACTGCATTAGCTTTGCTGCACCTCGATTCCAGTTCTTTCACTATGTTGCCATCCTGTGAGAAAATACATCCCAGGTACTTGAAACTGTCTACCTGTTCTAATTTTGTTCCTCCTATTTGGCACTCAATCTGTTTAAATCTCTTTCCCACAGACATTACTTTCGCTTTGGAGATACTGATATTCATATCATAATCCTTGCACTTCTGTTCGAGCTCTGAAATATTGGTTTGCAACCTTTCAGTCGAATCGGCCATTACAACTAAGTCATCCGCATATGCAAGACTGCTTATTTTGTTTTCGCCTATTTTAATTCCCCCTGCCAGTCTACTGTTTTCAACATATGATCCATGAATAGTATGAACAACAGTGGTGACAGGTTACAGCCTTGTTTTACCCCTGAAACTACCTTGAACCATGAGCTTAATTTGCCATCTACTCTAACTGCTGCCTGACAGTCTACGTAAAGCCCTTTGATTGCCTGCAGAAGTTTGCCTCCTATACCATAATCTTGAAGAACTGACAGTAGCTTCCTCCTAGGAACACGGTCATAAGCCTTTTCCCGATCTATGAAACATAGGTATAATTCCCTGTTCCACTCATACCACTTTTCCATTACCTGCTGTGGGCTAAAGATCTGGCCCTGACAGCCTCTAAGAGGCCTAAACCCACACTGATTTACATCTATAAAAAAAATTAAAAAAAATCATGTACTTTTCTCCGCATCGCATTTGATTTAGTGTGTTGCTTGATACTGACGTGACGCATGATACACTGAGCAACGACCAACGCCAGTAGATGCCACTGTTTTCATAATAATATCCGTCACTGATTTCTGGACACAATAGGTTTGTTTTATGCACTCTAAGAATTTAAACGTCTCTGAAGAACTTTACTAATTTCTTGTTAGCTCGCTTCTTGGGTGGAATCAAAATAGAGTATGGCATGCCACATGGTAATGGTTGTGTGATATTTGGCACCATATCAGGGACTGCGCGGCCGCTCCAGCCGGAGGTTCGACTCCTCCATCTATCATGGGTGCGTGTGTTGTCCTTAGGTAAGCTTAAGTAGTTTCTAAGCGTATGGGATGATGACCACAGTAGTTTGGTACCACAGATCCACAAATTATGAATGCTGAATGTGATTACAAACTGTAATACTTACGCCACTCAGGAGACTTATGGCCTCGTAGTTTAGTTCCCTCTAAATTAAAACAACAACATACGCCACTATGAAGCAAGTGACCCTTCAAGATGAATGTTACAGTGAGCTTCGAATGTCACCGTCATATAACAACACACACACAGCGTCTTTACACCTGGAACGGATACGGCGACACTGAGCGAGCGCCACTGTTTTGTCCGACCCTGGTCACGCGCCACACAGTGTTTACATTCCGCCTCTCGTTTCGATGAACGCAGTATAATGTAGCTCCTGCACAGTTGGAGAGTTCAGTTGCACTGCCTCATACAACCCCTGACAACTAAGTTCGGTGAAGAGTCCCGTTCCATTACAGTACCTGATCTGCAGTTACACTATGACATCAAAAGCATCCGTACACCTGGTTGAAAACTGACTTACAAGTTCGTCAGGCCCTCCATCGGTAACGATTATACCTGGCGTCGTGTAAGAAAGGAGCTTCCACCAGTGTCTCCAGATTGGGTTTTCTTCCCCCATTTTGGGGGAAAACAATTGTGGGGACCTTTTGGGAAAACAAAAATCATGGGGAAATTGTTTGGGGGAAAAATTCTGTATTGGGGAAATTTGGCATTAAATTTTTATTTTCGGCAGTGGCAGTGTTGTGTGGTCATGCTGGCAACGAAATGTTCCATTTACGAGAGTAATTAATTTACTAAGCAAATAAGGGTAACTTAGATACAAGAACCTGTCAACCCCTTTTGCAGGGAAAGAATTAATTGCCGGCCGCGGTGGCCGAGAGGACTGAGGAGCTCCAGTCACGGTCTGCATGGCCACTACAGTCGGGGGTTCGAATCCCCCCTCGGGAATGGATATTTGTGCCGTCCTTAGTATTAGTTCATAAGTAGTTTGCACGTTTAGGGACTGATGACCCCGTAGTTAAGTCCCATAAGCTATACAAACATATGAACATTTTGAAAGAATTAATTATTTACTTGATGGTCAACACGAAAGATTATTCCCCACTTTATATTGCGTTTTTAAAGAGCGTTCAATGTTCGTTAAAAAATTAGCACACTACACTCTCACTGCAGTACGTAAGATTTCACTTGTATTTGATGGCAGAAGTATATCAACCACTGCAAAATGTTACGCCTAACTTTGCTAGCTAAGACTGGCATACTATGTAATCCCTACTACAAAGTTTTACTTATTGCTTATGGAGTAAACAGAGATGTGTATTTATATGATAGTAATGCAGTGATTTCTGCTACATTTGACAACTGGTTGTCATTACCCGAAACTAGTAAAACAATACATCACCTTCATTGTTGGTTCTTCACAAACAAGTAATTTACTACGAAGACAGCATCTGAGAGTTATTGAGGAAGTAGGCATCCAAAAATTATCATGCGAAGATACCGACCTGCATCTGAAGCCGAACCACAATTTTCTGATAAGTTAATAAATTTCTACATTTTCTACGTGCTTCACCTGATGCATACTAGACTGTCCCTGTCTTGTCTGAAGTAAAGCAACGAAGCTGGAATACATTACTTTAATTTTAATTTTAGAATTAGTACAGTTAGAGCGCAATTAGACCGTAAAAATTATTTAATACCTACTTATTGAGATCCTTGAGAAACGTGATGAAATATGTAAGCCTTGTTTCATTCCTAGTTTGATCTGTGGGTTTTTGTACCATAATATAAAAAGCATATGCAATAATATTAACATTGTTGCCATAAAATTAATAACTCTGTTTTATGTACTATAATTCTAATACATACGATAATTTTATGGCCCTGGACACATAGGTACACCCCTTGAAGTTGTCATTACTGACAATAAATGTTAATTTGAAGAAAATTGTAGTTTTAATATATTTGGGGAAAAGTTGCCAAAATAGTGTCATTTTGGGGAATTTTTTTGTCAGGTATGGGGAAAATTCGAAAACTCTGTCTGGAGATACTGGCTTTCGCGCATAGAGACGGAGCGGTAGGGGAAACTTAGAGGGGAGGAGCTATGGCCGAGCGCCAACACTGGAGAAACACTGCGTAACTGCCGCAGTGGAGTAGCCGAGCGGTCTAAGGCGCCTCTCTGCGGAGCGCGCAGTTGCTCGCCGTGGAGGTTCGAGTCCTCCCTGGGGCATTGGTGTGTGTGATGTCCTTAGGTTAGTTTACCTAGGTTTAAGTAGTTCGTAAGCTACGGACTGATGACCACGCAGTTTGGTCCGATATATTTACAAACATTTGAACATTTTCACAGCCTAACTCTCGGCCAGCCACGCGCCTACAGAATGAACATTATTGGCTCCCACTGCGGTAATGGAGGGGGATGGGCAGAACGGCTGAAAACTGGGCCGCCTTCGTAACTGACGCCGACTATAGTCTTGATGACAGCTTCCACTCTCTCAAACATACCGTAGTTACCGGCGTATAAGACGCACCCCACTATAAGACTTTTTTTAGGAAAAAAATCACACTTAATACGTCTATTGCAACATAATTTCAATACATTTGTTCACGTACAGCAAATATCTATGGCAATAGTTCGCATTCGGGAGCGCTCACTTTAGTTCGTACTTTTAGTTCGTCCGCTCCCAGTGACGGCTGAGCAGCGTGATCTGCGTATGCAGGTGGAGGGAAAAGTTCCCCCACCTAGCCGCTTCATGCGCTTGCTGCTTGAGCCGCTAACGATATCATGCAAACCAAAAGAAGCAGTTAGTGGATCATTTCCCGCGCTTAAGTTTAGAGTTATATTTATCTTGGAATTATGGAATTTATTAGTCAGATAATGTAGAGTTCAGAATACTTCAAAAAAGAAATTTTGTAGCACTGATGTAATCTAGAACGCAAACGCTCACCTCGAAATGGCTATCTTCAGCAGAAGACAAACACGTGATTTTTAATACCCTCTCGGTATTGCCCGTCGGTCTCCGGAAAAGAATACAACGAACTAAGAAGCGAGATACGTTTGGCATAATAGTTCGCGACCGGTAACACATGTTTTAGTTCGCGACCGATTGAACGTGTTTTAGTTCGCGACCGATCGCGCATATCTTAGTTCGCGACCGATCGCGCATATTTTACTTCGCGACCGATCGCGCATATCTTAGTTCGCGACCAATAGCTTTTCGTTCGCAGCTCAGCAGCGAAGTAGGTCGCTCTTTTTAGTTCGTCAGTTCTTTTTGGCTTTTGCTACCGCTACTAAAAGAGCTCTTTCTTTTGTTATGACAAATTTTTATATAAATGTCAGTGTTGCCCAAGCGCTTGCTATTACCCGTATTTTTGGGCAGTTAGACACCAAATACTTAAGGAAATAAACCAGTTATATACACGAATGGGTGATACAATGATATTCAACTACTGTGCATACATAGTACGAGTAGTATTTTATTTTTAAAATGGATTTCTTTGTATAATAGGTCATTGAAGGAACATTACTTATAAATCACATGATGCTACGAGCTGTCGCGTCCTCTCGCTGTTCCCCGCCAGTCTTCGGAAAAGCGTCGGACGAACTAAGAGGCGAGGGATCTGCGAACTAGTTCGCATAGTTCGCCCGTGGGAGCGCTCTTCCGAACTAGTTTGTTCGCGAACTACACAAGACTGTGTGGCAGAACCTTCAAGAAGTGATCATAAACTTTACGCCGTCAAGTTCCTTGACTTGCCCTTATTCATACGGATATTCGTCTATCACTGCCGGCCGCGGTGGCCGAGGGGACTGAGGCGCTTCAGTCACGGTCAGCACGGCCACTGCGGTCGGGGGTTCGAATCCACCCTCGGGCATGGATATTTGTGCCGTCCTTAGTATTAGTTAGTTCATAAGTAGTTTGTAGGTTTAGGGACTGATGACCCCGTAGTTAAGTCCCATAGACTTTACAAACATTTGAACATTTGTCTATCACTGTTTACAGTGCGCGCCGACTATGATGCGATGTTTGACGAGAGCGTCGTAAAGGCTTACGACATTGACACCTACGTGGCTTTGCTTACGACTGCTCCGATCAGAAGACATCGCGCCGAGTATCAGTTCGTGAACTTCGCGTGACGAGTAATTGGTTTTCATGTTTAAAATGACGCTTTTTGAGAATATACTGTGAAGCTCAAATATTTATGTAAGTATTCTTGTGATGTTCCATAGACTGTTTAGAATGATGCATGGTTTGCGTCTGTGTATTGGTCAGCGCACTGTATGAAGCACAGCACGCTATAACCTCAAAAATAAAACAACTGGGAGACGCAGAAGCTGTGCAAACATTGCAAAAATAGTTGTGTACATATTTGCACTTGATAATGCGAATAAATTCTCAAATATCGTGAGGCGAGACATGGACAAATACTTGAGCAGCGTTTCATTAATCAAATAATGATTGATGCCGTTACATGCTCGCCGAAAAAATCGATTACGATGAATGAAATTACGTCGAAAGTTTCTACTTCACTATGAAGTTATCAATTTCAGTTACGCTTGGCACTAAAATAGTACAACATTCAGAAAACCTTTACTACATAATAAAGATCCTTACTGGTAGTTTGGTGCATATTAAGCACATGTATCAAATACAAACTACGAAATTGTACGAGAGAAACTCAAAGCGAATTTTCCTGCTTAAAACATTATTTCCCGCATTTTATACCATATTTGGAAATCCCTTGAAAAGAAATCGAACTTGTGGGTAGGCTACCTACTTTAACTGGAAACCGGTGTATAAGATGCATTCAGTTTTTGGAGCAATTTTTGTAGGAAAAAAGTGCGTCTTATACGCCGGCAAATACGGTACATTGTCACGCACTGGAAAGTTCCTTGGGGAATGGCAGTCCATTCTTCACGGAGTGCTACACTGAAGAGTGGTATCGTTATACGTCGGCGTTCCAAAACATCCCAAAAATGTCGTATAGGATTCAAGTCAGGACTCTGTGCAGACCACTATATGACAGGGTTGTTACTGTCGTGTAACTATGTAAGGTCCCTGTAATCCCTAAATAAATCATTTTCTGGAATATTTCAGTTTGTATCGGCTACGTACTATGGTAAATTTCTCTGTTAATCTATATTAATTCTGGTTCATCTTCTTTCTTCTTTTACATATGAGTCACTATGGACTACGATTATTTCAACTGTTTCTCTTTTCCTTCATATTTCTTTCGTCATTTTCCGATGTTTGTCTCTTCTTTCTTCGGTTCACTTGACTCCAGTCTTTTTCTTTCGGTTTTTCCTGCAAACATTTGGCATCCTTTAATTTCTGTCTAGTGGCAGTGTTTCCTCAATATCTTGTTGGCTAATTTGGATCTCGTCCACGTCCCTTCCAACTTCTTTGCACCATGTATTATCCATTTTTAATTTACTGAAGTAACAGAACAGTCTTTTTGTCAGTCTGTTGTGGCCTATCCTTCGTATGTGAGCATAGAAAGCCATTCTTCTATTCTTAATTACGTCAGTGATTTTTTTCAGTATGTGTATAAATTTCACAATTATGACGCATTCTGTATTGTGTCTGCTCTTTAACTGGCCCCAAGATTTTTCTTCATATTTTTCTTTCATTAATTTGCAGTGATTCCATCATTGCCTTTTTGTTCAGAGTCAAACATTCTGCTGCATAGAGTGTTTCTGGACGAATTACTGTAGAGTAGTGAGCCAGTTTAGCATAGATGGATATCGACTTCTTATTATATACGTCCTTAGTGAGATACTATGCTGTTTTCATCTTACTAACTCTTGCTGTAATGGATTCTTTCTCTGAAATATCTTGTTCAATTACTTCTCCTAGATACCTTCTCTCAATTCTTCCGTATTTAGTTACCATTACGTTTAGTGCTGTGTTAATGTTTGTCATTAATTTGGTTTTCTAAAAGAATATTTGTACACCTGCTTTTTCAGCTTATTCTTTGAGCATTTCATTTATCTCATGGCTGTTTCTATTGAATCCGAAAAAAAAATAGCTAAGTCATCTGCAAATGCTAAAGAGTCTATTTGTAGGTCGTCCCTTCTGTAACATAATCTGACTCTCTCATTGATTTGGCTTCTTGTTAATGGCAATCTCCATTGCCTTATAACTTTTTTCCAGGCACAATGAAAGAAGAGTGGGGAGAGACCATCTCCCGGCCTCATTCCAGTTTTAATCTGAAACTTTCTGGATATTTCTCCTCTGAATTTCACTTTGGAAGTTAGTGTTTGTTACCGTTTGTTTAATTAGAGCTGTGGTTTTACAGTCTAATTATTGATATACTGTTTTTCATTGTGCATTGTACGAGAGTTATTTTGTACATATTTTACAGTAAATATAAACAATGTAGTGGATGTTGTGAACTGGCCACAGATATACGTTGCAAGTAGCGCAGTAATTTTTGGAAGTTCGACTGTAGACTGTGAGAGGGCAGTTAGTTGCGAGTTGCGACGAGTAGCGCAAGAGAGTCAGTAACGGTAATGAGAAACTGTTGGTGAAGGCAGTCGTCAAGTATGTGTTGTGGCTCGCCTTTATTGTAATGAACGATGATAATAACATTTTCTGTAATATTTTTTTCTACTTCATATTTCTTTCATAATATACAATATTTGACCTTAAATTTGTTTTCCGCGTTCAAGTTAATCAGTTTTGTTCTACCCTTCGAGAGTACATTCGACAGGGCCATAATTGGTCAATTCATTTGTTTCCCCTCTACCCGGACATTTCCGTTGCGTACATTAGTCTTATATATTAAAATAATTTACAAAAACTAAAGTCAGTCGGCCAGAGCAAACTACCCGACCGATTTGATTCAAAAAATGTCTATCGGACCAAACTGCGTGGTCATAAGTCGGTAGCTTACAAACTACTTAAACCTAGGTAAACTAACCTAAGGACAAACACACACACCCATGCCCCCAGGGAGGACTCGAACCTCGACGGTGAGCAACCGAGCGCTCCGCAGCGAGACGCTTTAGACCGCTCGGCTACTCCACCGCGGCGCCGATTTGATCATCGTTGTTTTAAACGAAAGGTATTGATCCACAGATTTGTCATCAAGTATGGAATTTACATAACTCTCGCCTTCCTTTTCCTTCTGTATATTTCGTACGGAGATGTCCTTGCTGTAAACTAATGCAATTTGGAATTCTTGTGTGATGGTCTGGATACATGGTTGCCTATTACAATGTATGACACCATAAACGACGATAATCCTTCAATATTGCTTTTTTAATCAAAATATATAAATTTATCACATATTGATTTTTTCCTATAATTAAATTAATGTATGTGAAGTAATGTTCTGTGGACGACTGTATATAGATATTTCTTTGCACACACAAACGCTTTAAACACAATGGAATATCTGTGAAATTTTTATTGGTGTATTTAAAAATGTGTTTTAATCTTATACTGATTGTGATGTAAATAATGTCGTGATTACTTTATCGTGACAGCCTCATAGAGCATCTCGCTTAGGGATTTTGTAAATATCAGTGTACTATAAAAGACTGTGGGAATAACTGAAGAACGGAAAGAACGTGCGTAAAAGGAAAAGGTGTAGAAAACGCGCCGAAAGCTTCTAGTTTAACGGAGTAGTGTCTGAGCCTTTGACGTGTTAACAGCGTGCAGCGGAGACAGTGTTGTCAAGGCCAATACTGCAGGCGTTCATGGAAACGGCCTCGGACACTACGAACGCTGCATCTTGAGGACAATGGCGTAGATTTTGATGGCTTAGTTGTTTAGAATTTTCGACGCTAAGAAGACTGTAAAAGCTACAGCACTGTATGAGCCAGCATTTGTACGACTGCAATACGGCGAACCACGCACCTACTCCTCTCTGCGAACCCAGACAATGCAAACTTTATTAATTTTCTAACTGAAGCCTGAGACTCCCACTCGTGTTCATTATGAATACCAACGTAATTTCATTGTAACCCATCATTTCGTAAGTCACTGACCTATGTAGGGTCTCAACCATATAAGTGTAAAAGATTAGCAGAGTGTCCTAAACGTTTGGTGATTTATATTATTCATAATCGTGTTCTAAACAAGTTTCCTAGAAGTCTAGATAGACGTTTACATGATCTGATTTTGATGCAAATTACAAAACCGGACGATAGCTAGAATGTGCGACTTTTCATAATAATCTTGCTATATAAAGTATTCAAACACTCTGTTACTTTTGCAACTTAGTTAGTTTGCACATTGCGATTTTTACTGCTTACTGATGCAAACGAAAGTTTAGTCGATTTAAAACGGAAAGGGAACAATTTATTTTGCATATCAGCATGAACTTTACTGCTTTCTAAATTAATTATTCTGCAGTTATATGAGTTTACTGAAAGGTAACCGTAAGAATAATTACAGATGTACATCTACATACATACTCCGCAATCCACCGTAAGGTGCGTGGCGGAAGGTACACTGTACCACTACTAGGTATTTCCTTTCCTATTCCACTCCCAAATAGAACGAGGAGAAAAAGAATGCCTATCGTGAGGAAAGGTTATTTTTATATATTTTTATGAGCGAGAAGGTTTGACTGGAAAGAGAAAATAAATTTTTGTTGCGTGTTATTAATTGTGTTGCTGTCTTTATATTGATTGCGTGGCGTAAGAAACCTAATCTTAATTTCGTGGTCAGCTAGGTTAATCTCGTAATCAATGCAAGTGGTATAATTAAATTTTGAAATAATTTGCAAAACAATTTGTGTCCTTAACAAATACTATGGACCTATGTGACAAACTTTTCAAAAGATCGCTCACATACCCCTTCCTTACAGAATCTCCAACGGAGACAGTGAAAACACTGATAGCTAAAAAATGAACTACCGCTTGTGTGTAATGTGTACTACTTAATTAGTACGCCAGTGGTAGTAATAATTTTGAAAATTTTAACAGTCAAAGTGGTTGGCAATTGGGTGCAGTCCAACCACTGAAGTCAATATTTGATAAAAATAATTGTAACAGTATGGTTCCTTATAGGATAGTCTTTATAGGATAGATATGGCGGTGGTAAGTATTGTAGAAGCCAGTTTTGAGAAATCTGTGATTCATTAAATTAATAAAATCTGAAATAATTATTACTATGTTACTGTTTGATTGCTATTCCTATTTGTGAAGTGTATAACAAGAATTAATTTACTGTTGACTGATTTAGTATCGTAACACTAGCATGCAACAGTATACGATCATGTATAGTCAAGTTTAGGAAAATAGTCTCAATCAAATTATTAACACTGTTTCTATCTTTACGTGAACTCTGTCTCTTTCAAAATGATCGTTTTCAAATATTGATTAACTAAGTAAAAATTCACTGTTACGTAAATCAAAATTTTTCACAATGAAATAGTTAATCACTGACTTTCGCTATTACGTTAACTATTCTCTCTTTTAATTAGTTACTTTTATATACTTGATTTTTGAACACTTTGCTGATGAAACATTAATAAGCTTTGTTATATTGGACATATTAGATAACTACTTGTTACAAATAATATGGAACACGTGTCATCAAATTTCTTATATTTTTATAAGAGTCAAACATGCATCTACATTAATTACAATAAATTACATGCAACTTATCTTAATCAAGTCCACCGATGTGCTTCACTGTAGCTCGACAATAGATCCTTTACTATGTGCTGCTTACAAGATTTTCATTAATACAGAAATTATTTTTCTGGCTCCTCCTTCAGCAGCTTGTTAGCAGTATGCAGAGATTCTTTGCGAATCGCGTAATTATTCGCGACCGTTAGCGTCCGCGATGACGCTACCGTGTTTCGGGCTTCTGGACGGACACCGGACACGTATCGAATTTCTGCCTCAGCAGAACGAACGAACCAATAGATGCTCAATATCTGTTTATATTTCACTTAGCTACACTTAAACACAGGTTTCACATATACTTTTCATTTATAGCACTTTTAACACCTTTTTACATTCACTTTGTAATAACACTTTGTTACATATATTATTTGAGCTCTCCGCGGAACGCATGCGGACGTCTGTTCTCTGTCAGGCGGCGGCAGATACTGCTGCTTGCCTGCTCTCCCACAGGCGAGTGCTGCTGTCCAATAAAGCCTCTGACCTGAGGAGCTTTTTGATTACAGCAAGTATCGAACTTTGAGCTCTTTCACAGTGATATATTTTACATACGTAAATTAAACATGACAAGTAATGACAGTAAATACAGAATACATGCAAAGTATATAAAATAAATGAAATAAAATACACATAGACAGATACCGTACACAGATAATGAATAAATGACATGAAGTGGTTATAGTTACATCACATACATACATTACATTTTACAATCATTATTTAAATGACATTATAGCATCATGATTACTACCTATACACTACATGCAGATTCAACTGAACAAAACCTCTCTAAGTGAGGCTCATACTCAGTCGTGATGTAAGGGTAACCTTACATTATATGCCTCCGTACGAGCCCTAATTTCTCTTATATCGTCGTTGTGATCACTACGCAAAATATAAATAAAATTATAAATAGGTCGCAGCAAGATCGTAATACACCCAGCTTAAAATTCCGGTCCTCTAAATTTCCTCAACAGAAGTTTACGAAAAGAACGTCGTCTTTCCTCCATCGATCCCCAACTGAGTTGCCGGAGCATTTCCGTGACACTCGCGCATTGGTCGAACCTACCAGTAACAAACCTAACTGCTCGCCTCTGAACTGCTTCTATGTCTTCCTTTAAACTGATCTGCTGCGGGTCCCAAACACTTGAGCAATACTCAAGACGTTGTCGTACAAGCGTTTTATACGCGGTCTCCTTTACAGATGATGTTCATCTTCTTCCAATAAACCGAAGACGTCTGTCCGCCTTACAACTTTCCTTACATGTTCGTTCGATTTCATATCGCTCTGCAATGTTACGCCTAGATATTTGAACGACTGCATCAAGAAGCTCACTACTAATGCTGTATTCGAACGTTATGTGATTGGTTTTTCTACTCATGCGCATCACCTTACATTTTTCTACCTTGAGAACCAGCTGTCATTATTCGCACCAACTAGAAATTTTGTCTAAGTCATCATGTAAGCTATTACAGTCAGTTAAAGACGACATCCTCCCATACACCACAGCATCATCAGCAGACAACCGCAAATTACAAGTTACTCAGTCCATCAGATCATTTATATAGATAGAAAATAACAGCGGTCCTATCACACTCCACTGGGGCACGCCAGACGATACACTCGTCTCTGATGAACACTCGCCGTCGAGAACAACGTACTGCGTTCTATTACTTAGGAAGCCTTCCAGCCAGTCACAAATCTGTGAACCTATTCCATAAGCTCTTATCCTCGTCAGCAGCTACACCCGTGCTGATACATAGAAAGAAGCTTTTACGTTGTAAGGATATTTACTAAACTGAGAATATGCCCCAAAGTTCTACAGGAAACTGATGTCAACGATATTGGCCTGTAATTATGTGGGTCAGTTCCTTTTTCTTTCTTATAAACAGGAGTCACCTACGCTTTTTTTCAATTACTAAAAACGCTGAATTAAAGATTCGCTATAATTGCAAGCAAAGTAAGGGGCCAATGCGACAGAATACTCTTTGTAAAACCGAACTGGTATTCCATCCAACCAGCAGACTTTTTCGTATTTAGCTCTCTCAGATGCTTCTCTGCACCGGAAATACCTATTACTATGTCCTCCATTTCGGAATTAGTACGTTGATCAAATGATGGTACATTTGTTGCGGACCTCCTACATGAAAAAGTCTTAAAGGTTAAAGTTAGAACTTCTGCTGCACGTTTGCTTTCTTCTATTACTGCCCTGGAATGATCAACGAGTGACTGGATAGTGGGATTTGACGCGATTATCGATTTTACATAGGACCAGAAGTTTTTGGGGTTCTCGGAAAGATCTTTTGCTAAGGTATGGCTGTGGTAATTTTTGTATACTTCGCGCATCGATCTTTTTATAGACGCACGGATCTCTACTAGCTTTTGCCTGTCATCATTTGCATGTTCTTTTTTGAACCTAGAGTGCAACAGTCTTTGCTTTCTCAGTAGCTTTCTAACATTATTATTAAACTGCAGTGGATCTTTTCCATCCTTAATCGACTTTACAGGCACATGTTTCTCTAACCGTTTATGTACATTGCACTTGAATTGAGTTCACAATTCCTCTACATCCATAGTGCCGGAACTAAACATTCTCCATTCTTTTTCTAGGTGCGATCCTAACAATTGCTTATTGGCTCTTCCTAACAAAAACGCGCTCCTAGTCTTCTTGATTGGTTTATGAACTTTGGTCACCATCGACGCTATGACGATATGATGATCACTAATTGCTGACTCTACACAGACATCGTTAATAACGTCAGGCCTGTTCGTAGCTATAAGGTCTAAAATATTTCCATTGCGCGTGGGTTACCGGTTTAACTGCTCAAGATAGTTTTCGAGGAATGTGTCCAAAAGTAGCTCGCAAGACTGCTTGTCTGTACCGCCAGAAATGTAACTAGAGAGGTCCCAATCAACCATAAGCTTGAAGTCTCCCACGGCTAATATCTTATACTGCAACAAGTGTTTAGCTAGGAAATCGATTTATTTCAATGAAATGAAAAGGTTTCTTCATGTAAGTACAAGGAAAGTGCTTTACTGGTAAAGTACACAGCCTATATCAAAATATACAGTTATCATATTGTTAATAATAATGACACGTTTGTTAGTGTTCAGGGACTTAGCTTAGGGACTGATGACCCCGTAGTTAAGTCCCATAAGTTCTACAAACATTTGAACATTTTTGAACTTGGTACAACATCTAAGAAGCATTGTTTATTTCTCTGGGTTCTATTTTTCACTTTCTGATTACAAAATTAACAATATAAATAATTATTATCAAACCGTTTTCATAATGGAGTACATGCTTGGGTACTGACAGATTTCGTTTTTTAGTATGCCTATTCTGAAGTTACAAAATTATTCACTTAGTTGACTATACTGCTTATTAAATAATTTGAAACATTAATTTTACTATATAGTATGGCGAACGTGATTATTACTAAATTTCTCGGTACTTTACTACATGTAAATATTAATCTTCACACCAGTATTGCATTAGTTTATAAAGTTTCCTCAAGTATAAAGTGTTCGAGAGACGAAACGTAAGGTTTGATGCCATTATCCATTAGTAAGCAGACGAGAATCCTCTCGGAGGGGCGCGCTACTGTTCAGGAACTTTGTGTAACTTTGGGAAGCGGTTGGGAACAGTGCAGTAGGTGTAAATTTAACAGCGCAATTTCATTGCACATAACTTGCTTTTTTCCTTAGATTATTTCTGAGTATCCCAGATAGCAGGAACGTTGCAAGTGTACGATCCTCTTCTACTGTCGGCGGTCTCTGTCAGTGAACAGACGAGTTCGGCCTGTACGCTCTCGTGCGGTTCCTGCCCTTTCACAGTTCTACTTCACTATCACATAAGAAACAGTGGACCTAGGGATGTTTAGGGGTGTGGAAATCTAACATAAGACTTCTGACACAAGGGACACTCACTGACCTTGGCAGCAGTGGAGTAGCCGAGCGGTCTAAGGCGCCTCGCTGCGGAGCGCGCGGTTGCGCGGAGGTTCGAGTCCTCCCTGGGGCATGGGTGTGTTTGTTGTCCTTAGGTTAGAGTACCTTAGTTTAAGTAGTTTGTAAGCTACGAACTGATGACCTCGCAGTTTGGTCCGATAGATTACAAACAATTGAACATTTTTGAATGACCTGTTGACGTTCGAAGTCCCTGAGTCCCGCGGCGCGCCCCATTCTGCTCTCTCACGGTGTCTGATGACTACCGAGGACGATGATATGGAGTGCCTGGTAACAGGTCACAGCACAATGTATCTAATATGGAAAACATAAATTTTTGGGGTTGTCCGGATACTTCTGATTATGTAGCCTACCTGACTTTCCTTCGAATTTGTCACTCATAGCTATGCACCACCGAGATGTTCGACAAATTTCATGGAAACTTCGCATGATGTCTTCCTTTAGGATGTTGTTCAAAAGCCTCATCACATTTATTTGGATGCCAGTAATATAGTCAAATGTCTATCTGCTCAAAGCGAGTTTGAGTATAGGAAATAGGAAGAAATGTGGAGGATTGATATCCGGCTGGATGTCTATCCTCCAGACTTATTCCTATTTTCTTAACTTCAAAGGAAAGAGATTCCTGAAATCCAACGAAACGTGTCGAGGCTTTTGAACACCATACCAAACGAAGACTTGGTGCAAAGTTTCCAGGAATGTACCTCATAGCTCGGCGGTGCATTGTTACGGAAGGTGACTATTTTGAAGAACAGTAAGGCAGCTGTAGCTTATAGTACATCTACATTAATGTTACAGTACTATTCACCGAACTTTATTGTCGGCGGTTTTATGTGCTACCCGTGGCCGCACTTCAGACGGGAATTTCTTAGTCGTATAATACTGTCACTTTGAAAACTGCAGGTGGTCCGGAATTCGAAGGCTAGTTTTTAATAGAGCACAACACTTGGCATTTAGAACAGGTTTATTGCTTACACAAATATACACTCAGAGATTGCCTCCTGATTTGAGTACTCCACTATTTATGTATAAAAAAAATTTCTTGTACTAGTACATCAAAGAAACACCTCGAATATTCTAGAAATAATACATACAAAGAAATAAATTTTCTTTCTATGTGGCAGGACTGCCACGCTAACCACTGTACCACAAGATCTGTCGGAAGACTCGCGCCATTGTTCCCCTTCCTGAAGTCACAGTGACCGTCTGTCAGGTTTTCTTTGGAGCTATCACGCCTGACAAACAGTAATTAACTGATGAAACTGTAAATGATGGCTTTCAGAAAATTATGAAGTGGTTTTCTGCAAATGGACTCTCATTAAACTTCGATAAAACCAGTATGTACAGTTTCATACAGTAAACGGCATGACACCATTAATAAATATTGACTTTAAATAGAAATCTGTAGTTAAGGCAGACTATTCAAAAATTTTAGGTTTTTGCATTGATAATGGATAGAATTGCAAGAAAGACATTGAACTAATCCTGGAAACATTTATTTAAGGATCTACTGATCTTCACAGTAGCTTCACATTATATGTAGTCGCTTATGAAATTTGTTATTAATAACCCAAACCATTTAAAAAGTCATAGCTCTGTCCATAGCTACAACACTACGAGAAAGGGTGATCTCCACTATTTAAGGTTAAATCTAACTTTGGCACAGAAAGGGGGGCATCAGAAGTCAATGCGCCAATTACATCCCGAGCTGCCAGCATGCGAAACTTAGAAGTAGATGTTCCTGGAGTAGTAAAACAATTTCAGTCACTAAACAAAAACAAATCTTCCGTGCCTGATTGTATACCAACGTAGATTCCTCTCAGAGTATGCTGATGCAATAGCTCCGTACTTAGCTATAATTTACAACCGATCACTCAGCGAAAGATCCGTACCCAAAGACTGGAAAGTTGCCCAAGTTACTCCAATATTCAAGAAAGGCAATAGGAGTGATCCCCAAAATTACAGGCCTATCTCATTGACGTCGATTTGTAGTAGGATTTTGGAACATATACTTTGTTCGAATATTATGAACTACCTCGAAGAGAACGACCTATTAAGCAGTAGTCAACACGGATTCAGAAAGTATCACTCTTGCGAAACACAGCTTGCCCTTTATTCACATGAAGTGTTAAGTGCCATCGACAAGGGATCTTAAATCGATTCCATATTTCTGGATTTCAGGAAGGCTTTTGACACTGTACCCCACAAGCGGCTTCTTATGAAATTGCGTGCTTATGGAATATCTCCCCAATTGTGCGATTGGATTCAAGATTTCCTATCCGAAAGAACACAGTTCGTTGTAATTGACGGTAAGTCATCGCGTAAAACAGAAGTGATATCTGGCGTTCCACTGGGAAGCGTTATAGGTCCCCTACTCTTCCTCGTGTTTATAAACGATTTAGGAGACAATCTGAATAGCTCCCTTAGACTGTTCGCGGATGATGCTGTCGTTTATCGGTTAGTGAAGTTAATTGAGGATCAAAAGCAAGTGCAAAGCGATTTAGACAAAATTTCTGCATGGTGCGAAAATTGGCAATTGACACTAAATAAAGAAAAGTGTGAAGTAATACACATGACCACTAAAAGAAATCCGCTGAACTTTAATTACGCAGTAAATCAGTCAAACCTTAAGGTCGTAGATTCTACCAAATACCTAGGAGTTACAATTACGAACAACTTTGACTGGAGAGAACACATAGAAAATATTGTGGGGAAGGCGAACCAAAGGTTACGTTTCATTGGCAGAACGCTTCGAAGATACACCAGCTCCTCCAAAGAGACTGACTGCATCACACTTGTCCGTCATCTCCTGGAGTATTGTTGCCCCTTGTGGGACCCTCACCAGGAGGGACTGACGCAAGACATTGTGAGGGTTCAGAGAAGTGCAGCTCGTTTTTTTTTTTTTTTTTTTTTTTTTTTTTTTTTTTTTTTTTTTTTTTTTTTTTTAAATCACGTTTCGCGGGGGGGGGGGGGGGGGGGGGAAGCGTCAAGGAAATATTGAAAGAATTGGGGTGGAAATCATCGCGGCGTGTCTGTTTGCGCAGTTTCAATCACCAACTTTTAGGTCTGAATGTGAAAATATTTTGCTAGCACCCACCTACTAAGGGAGACATGACCATCCCAATAAAATAAGAGAAATCAGATGGAAAACGGAACGATTTAGGTGTTCTTTCTTCCCGCGCGCTTTAAGAGAATGGAACGGTAGAGAAAAGTTATGAAAGTGGTTAATGAACCCTCTGCCAGGCACTTGAATGTGATTTGTAGAGAATCTATGTAGATGTAGATATTGCGAAGGGAGGTTGACGCTTGAAATATGCAAAACGGGCGACTAGCGCTCGTCCTTACCCTCAAACAACTCAGGATACGTGCACTAGCCGCGCGTTACGCATATTGCAAGCGTCAACCTCCCTTCGCAATATCTCTGGATGTAATTGGCGCATTGCCATGCAATCAGCGTCATTGTTTATGTTACCTATTATGCTATAGACTTCTGATTAAATAATATAGGGTGTCCATTTAAAAATACATAAGTTTGTATTAATAAACTGATATGCTTTCGTTGTAGAACGTTTCAAAATATTTGCATTCATGAGTCCCTGCCTTACATTGATACCAGTGAAAGTCGTTTTGCAATAGCTGTTGTTGTTCCAGAGATTTTTTTCGGTGGTCAAGGTTTATTAATCTGACACGATCCACATAATTGCGAAATGTATTTATGATCTGTGGAACAAGTATTAATCTAATGCAATTATTTGTGAATTATTGTTTTTGTAAGAAAGTTTAACAACACCATTTTCTTCGACGTAGAGACGTAAGCCTTTTATTTCTCAAATGCCTGCTGTTGCAAATTTGACACGTACCTAATTGTACCAACTACATATTGAACATTATAAATGGTCTAACATACGAATACCGAGCACAAAATATGATTTTGGATTTCCTTCATGAAATAGAAATTAATTTAGGTAGTCTACTAAGAGTTTAAATTTAATAGGTACAGTAGTGTGGCAGGAAAAACGTCTCTGTGATACTGCGAAACTTTTATATCGTTACATTGAACCGGTTGAAAAGGAGACATGTTACATTGAATATCTCTGAGTCATATCTTTGGCTCGGTGAAGATAGTCTTTGATTCACGCCTAGGTGGGTAACGCTGTCCCGCGTTTGAGCAGTAGTTTTTGTGGTCTAGACTCGGACGAGTGCAGAGGGTGAGTGTTATACAAGAAGTAATAGATTGAAGTCAAAATTTTTTTGACGAGCTTAGCTCTTTGCCTTGTTTGTTTTCTTTTTACGTAACGATGTAAAGAAAATAAATGAACTGGTTTCTTTTTGTAACATGATGAAGATTAGAGGTAAGGAGGATTTTCATTGTTGTACGTGTTGCATAGTTTTGATCCATGTTTGTCGTTGAAGTGAGCAAGGGGGTACTGCAGTAATTTCAGTACCTCCTTGAATGGCCAGAAAGTAAGGATGGTTTTGTTTTAGAATTATGGTTTTAATGAAAAAATGTAATCAACAGATTTGTAAGAAATTAATTGACAAAATTGTAAGATATTGTCTAACTTAAGTTTGCCTTATGTGATAATGGATTTCAGTTAGATAAAGGATTATATTTCAAAATTACTTCATATGTGTGTGGACTTGGTCATTTACTTTAAGAAAACCTATTAATTTATTTTCTTCTTTGAAGATAACGAACATGGACTATATTTTTGTGGTAGTTAGTGAAGTAGCATGTAACCTACACCAATTCCATAGTTAGTGTTATCGTACAGTAATTTGGAGAGTTGGTGCACAGCAGTTTATCATTGCGCACAAGTAGGCCATCAAAAAGGACAGTATTAACAAATAAGTGAAATATTTTGGGAATTATTGTCGTGCCTCCATATACTTGTCAACCAGTCATTTCTGAACTTATCATACTGTTCAAGTTATGTTTAACATTTATTACCAGACGTCAAGATGCATATTTCATGAACGCAGTTACAGCATCTGGACTCGCCTTATTGCGTACTTATGTTTTTTGTTTGCTTTTCAAAGAATACTTTAACCAACTCCATAACAGTCAGTTTAACAAGTTGTAGTTGAAGTGCAGAATTAGTCACAGACCAATACTCACACAACAAACCATCATATTACACAGCGCACGTGGAAACTTGTTTACGAAGTTACCAAAGTCTGAAAACGTTATTAATAAGCTGCAGTTGCAACACTAATAATTTGGTAATTAATTTTGTGAACGACTTTCTTTTCTTGTTAACAAGTTCCTACAACAACAACAACAACAACAAAGCTTTTAAGAAAATTTAACAAGTGGTTCTCACTTAGCAACTTCAATACAATTATTAATATTACCATAATTTATACTTTTAATTATCAACTTTGGCTCTGCCGAAGCATAATTATTATCATTATTACTATCATTCATTGTAACGATACACTTAAATTATATTTTTTTGTTTATCTTTGACCAGCGATGCTTATCGCCTCCGGTTCCCTCTGACTCGCAATGCAACTAATTTAATTTCTTTCGTCATTATTTTACTCCCAAACAAGCGAGAAGACGGAACCGAGATTTACTCACTCTCTGGTCAGTATCTAATCGGTGTAGACGTCTTTCATACCTGTATCCACTAATGTAAGTAAAGCAAGCTGTTGCTGAAAAAATATTATTTAAATTTAAAAGCATTCCCTCTCCTTGGCTTTCAATTAAAACAAAGTTCTCCACGCCAAATATTTAATTTCTTAATGTTTTCAGCTCCTTCGCAGCCGTAATAGTTTAATGTTCAGACGCCATTACAATCGCTTCGCATTGTCTGCAAAATTACAACCAATCAATCATCCTTATACAATACTTTGCTAGATTATAGGACCTGCAGTCATTTCTTTTGTAATTTCACGATCATTTTTTAAATTATTTTATCATTACCAGTATCTTCATGTTCCACCCACGGTCACACAACAATGAAAGGCGAAGTGAACAGTCTGATCATTGATCTACTACGGAGAGTATCTTCAACGTTCATATATTAAATAAAAAAAAGTTATCATTTCCGGCTTCTACAATACGAAGCGCAGGATCCAGCTAGATGCTTTCCATAAGTCTTATAACGTGCTGTTGCTTGTATGGTGCCCGACGTTAATATGCAACCCGCGGTTTATTTGCTTTAATGTTCATTTTGTGCTGTACTTTAACTTATTTCAAATTCAAACATACGGTACCATCAATTTCTTGTCCAAAAAATATAATCGCGGAATCTACTTTTAACAATTATGGCATCATACGAAGCAAGGGCAACGTTATATCATGACTATGCATTAGCGACTTTCACGGTTGATTCGCCTCTTTCAGGACAGCTCCTAGTTCACTCACACTGTTGAGCCAGCTTTGATACTGCTCGTGCATCCCATACTCGTTGGTTTGAATGGACCGCGACGAGGGCTCGCTCAGTTGTTCTGTAGCTGGCGTGCGCTGCCGCCCCCCCCCCTCTCAGCTGCGGGACGTGGCTGCGATATTTAATTGTGCCCCCATTGTCCCCCGCAGTTGATTCATTTTGGCGGCGACCGCAGACGCTAATTGCACTGCAAATCGCAGCGGGGATATTCCCTCGTCTCCTACCGCCATCCCGCGGCACAATTGTCCCGTCGTTCTCCAGCCATGGACCCGTGCGTAGCGATTCACGTTGCCTCGTACCGGCATACCATTTCAATCCCTGCTATCTGTGTCTCTTGTCTGACCGCTAAGGTTACACCCACTTTGATACCGTTAAATGTTCCGCAATATCCACCTTGCTAGTGCTAGTTTGCTAGTTGTTGTGGGCTACCGAGGCAGTAAGCTCTGTCCCTGCTTGGAGTTCCGTGGAATGGCTCAATTAACATCGAAACACGCTATCAGTCTGCAAACACAGTAGGGGAGACGGAATCATTTTGACGAGAAACGATATACTAGGAAACCAGCTTAAAACTGGAATTCAGAAATTATCACTCTTGCGAAACACAGCTTGCCCTTTATTCACATGAAGTGTTAAGTGCCATCGACAAGGGATCTTAAATCGATTCCATATTTCTGGATTTCAGGAAAGCTTTTGACACTGTACCCACAAGTGACTTCTTATTAAATTGCGTGCTTATGGAATATCTCCCCAATTGTGCGATTGGATTCAAGATTTCCTATCAGAAAGAACACAGTTCATTGTAATTGGCGGTAAGTCATCGAGTAAAACAGAAGTGATATCTGGCGTTCCACAGGGAAGCGTTATAGTTCCATTACTCTTCCTCGTGTTTATAAACGATTTAGGAATCTGAATAGCTCCCTTCAGAATGTTCGCGGATGATGCTGTCGTTCATCGGTTAGTGAAGTTAATTGAGGATCAAAAGCAACTGCAAAGCGATTTAGACAAAATTTCTGCATGGTACGAAAATTGGCAGTTGACCATAAAGAAAAGTGTGAAGTAATACACATGACCACTAAAAGAAATCCGCTGAACTTTAATTACGCGATAAATCAGTCAAACCTTAATGTCGTAGATTATACCAAATACCTAGGAGTTACAATTACGAACAACTTTGACTGGAGAGAACACATAGAAAATATTGTGGGGAAGGCGAACCAAAGGTTACGTTTCATCGGCAGAACGCTTCGAAGATGCACCAGCTCCACCAAAGAGACTGCGTACATCACACTTGTGCGTCCTCTCCAGGAGTACTGTTGCCCCTTGTGGGACCCTCACCAGGTGGGACTGATGGAAGACATTGAGAAGGTTCAGAAAAGGGCAGCTCGTTTTGTTTTATCACCTTACGGGGGGGAAAGCGTCACGGAAATATTGCAAGAATTGGGGTGGAAACATTAAAAGAAAGACGTTATTCATTGCGGCGTGATCTGTTTGCAGAGTTTCAATCACCGACTTTTAGTTCTGAATGTGAAAATATTTTGCTAGCACCCACCTACTTAGGGAGACATGACCATCCCAATAAAATAGGAGAAATCAGATCGAAAACGGAACGATTTAGGTGTTCTTTCTTCCCGCGCGATTTTAGAGAATGGAACGGTAGAGAAAAGTTATGAAAGTGGTTAATGAACCCTCTGCCAGGCACTTTAATGTGATTTGCAGAGTATCTATGTAGATGTAGATGTAGACGAATGGAAAAACAGTGAGAATCCAAACTTGGTAAAGATCAATTTGGATTTAAGAGAAATGTAGGAGGACGCAAGGCAATACATTACGACTCATCTTAGAAGACAAATTACGGAAAGTAAATTACCGTTTTAGCATCTGTATATCTGGAGAAAGTTTTAACAGTGTTGACTGGAGTACACTCTTCCACATTCTGAAGGTAGCAGGGATAAAATATAGGGAACGAAAATATAGAGTCGAAGGGCATGAAAGCGTCGTAGTGGTTGGGAACGGAGTGAAACACGTTTGTAGCCTTTCTCAAATGTTGTACAATCTATATATTCAGAACCTGCGACGGAATGCAAGGAGAAATTTGTAGAAGTATTTAAAGTTCAATAAGAAGAAATAAAAGCATTGCGGTTTGGTAAGGACATAGTAATTTTGTGAGTGACAGCAAAGGACCTAGAAGAGCAATTAAACGGAATGGGCAGTGTCTTGTAAGGGAGGAATAAGATGGACATTAACAAGAGTAAAACAAGGATAATTGACTGAATCGTCAGAAAAATCAAGCGACGTTGAAGGAATTCCACTAGTTAATAAGACAATAATGGTGGTGGATGATTTTTGTTACTTGGTTAGCAAAATAACTTCTGATAGCTGAAGTAAATAAGATATAAATTAGAATGGCTGTGGGGAAAGAAGCATTTCCGAAGAAGCGAATTTTGTTGACATCCAATATTAGTTTAAATGTTAGGAAGTCCTTTCTGTACGCATTTGACTAGAGCTTGGCATTCTAGGCCTATGTTTGTTGTTGTTGGGATGTTTTAGGAGGACAGAACTGCAGATGTTATCAGTCCCCCATTCCACATCTGGGCGTCACAAGAAGAAGCATTAATGTAGAAAAGAGCCCAGAGGTGAAAATAGCAAAGGGGAGGAATATTCCCCGAGTCAGTAAAAGTACAACAAAGTCGAAAAGAGACAACACAAAATAAGACAATCACACAGAAACAGCGAACAACGACAAGAAATGGAACGTAAGAGCCGATGTCTGTAGTTGACCGACCGTGAGACTAAAATGAGGAAACGTCAACCACACTGCAACATGTGAAAACCTCCAATCAGAGGACGTCAGACAGGAGGAACACAGTGCACTGAGGTACAGCTCTAAAGAGATTAGTGAAAACCACCGTCACGAATAAAATGTAAGACTTAATCAGCCATTTCGGCATCATCACTTAAAACATCTGATAAAAGTGCAGGAAAATACTAACATAGGGCAGTCCAGCAAGATGTGGACTGCTGTCAAGCTGGAGCCACAGCGACACTCAGGCGGGTCCTCACCACGAAGGAGATGGCCATGTCTCAGCCAGGTATGGCCAATGCGCAGCTGGTGAAAGGACCGCATGGAGAAACACCACAAAGCCGCGGTCTCCTTTACAGCCCGATGTTAGTTGGGCATGGTCAGGGTACGCCAC
The DNA here is from genome assembly GCA_026315105.1 of Locusta migratoria. Taxonomy (NCBI): domain Eukaryota; kingdom Metazoa; phylum Arthropoda; class Insecta; order Orthoptera; family Acrididae; genus Locusta; species Locusta migratoria. Next base: position 364,389,443 of record CM048750.1, on the reverse strand, counting down.
TCAGTAAGCCAAAGCTTAGAAATCCGATTGTGGAAAAGAAACCAGAGATCAGAATGCGGTAGCCCGATACTAACACAAATTCATAAAACAGCCTGTTTAGCAAGCCTTCTGGCACGTTCGTTGCCTGGGATACCAACGTGACCTTGAGACCACACAAACACCGGTCAAGGGCAAAAAGCGTCTGCTGTATGGCTACCAATAGGGGGGAAAGAGGGCGGCACTGATCCAGAACACAAAGACTGCTCAAGGAGTAGCTGCAGATAAGCAAAGATTTACCTGAGCAGAGGAGAGGCTGGTAAATGGCCACCAGCTCTGCAGTGTAAACACCGCAGACATCTGGCAAAGAGTTCGATGTCGTCACCATGGAAGTAATACAAGACAACATGGCCCTCAACCATTGAATCATCAGTGAACACCAGGTCGTGTCCAGGAAACAAAGCAACGACAGCAAGAAACTGACGTTGAAGAGCCTGATATGGAGATGGAAAAGGAAAACGAGTCTGAACAGAGAAGACGACCATGTCACCTGAACGGGGTCGCCATTGTTGGGGAAGGACGACCACGTCTGAGAAAAGCAGCCACTGCGGAGTGGGCGAGCGCATTGAGACGCTTTGCTCTGATGCGATAGGCGTCTTTAGTATAAGTTAGTTTATAGGTAGTTTGTAAGTTTAGTGTCTGATGACTCCGCATTTAAGTCCCATAAGCTGAACACACATTCGAAGGTTGTTTTTTTTTTTTTTTTTTTTTTTAGAAAAACAGACGAAGGTTTGGATGTTTGGATGCCTTGGCGAGCACCTGTCTCAAAGCAAACCCCACAGTCGTGAACAGGGTCCATCAGCGCAATTCCGACCCATATGTAAAACACCCAAAGTCAACACATGACTGTACCAATGCTGTGTAAAGCTGCAACAGTGTGCAGCAGTCAGAATCCAGGGTGGCACGGTCCAGTTGGCGAAGAACATTGAGATAGCGCGAGCACTTCCATTTGAGCTGACGAATGTAGGTATCCACGTCAGCTAGGCATGAAAGATCAAACATAAAAACCTATGGGTTTCCACTACGTCAGGTAAGTGATCGTCAAGGTATGGTTCAGGATGAGAGTGAATAGTCCGATGCTGACAGAACACTAGTCTTGACCTCGGAAAACGAATCCGTGGGCCAGAGCACAGGACTGCGCCCTCGTAATGGCTCCCTGCAATCAGCATTCAGGAAAGTGTGTGCCTGAGGAGATAAAATAGCTGCACAAGTCGTCAGCATAGAGAGAAGGCGACACTGACGACCCAACTGCTATCGCTAAGCCGTAAATGGCTACTGAAAATAAGAGAACACTCAAAACACAGCCCTGAGGAACCCCGTATTCCTGCACATGACAGGTGCTACAGGAGGCACTAACTAGCACATGAAAGGTGTAGACAGCTAAAAAGTTTTTGATAAAAATCGGAAGTAAGCCCCGGAGGCCCCACCCATGTAAAGTGGTGTCACCTAGTTGTATCATATTCTTTGTGCATATCACAGAAGAAAGCTGTAAGCTGTTGGTGCCAGGAACAGGCTGAGCAGCTTACAGACTCGAGACAGTAGATTGTCGGTTGTAAAGCGATCCTGGCGGAAACTACCCTGACATGGAGTAAGTAAGTCCAGAGTCTGAGGAATCCAACACATACGCAGACTGACCAAATGCTCCAATAGTGTACACACCATGCTCGTCAGTTGATGGGCCGATAGCTACCCAACTGCAAAGGGTTTTTCCCTGCTTTGATCACTGGTATGATTATACTGTCCCACCACTGCGATGGGAAAACCCCATTGCACCTGATCCGGTTGAAGAGATCGAGGAAATTACCCTGGCTATCTGCTGAGAGGTGTCTCAGAATTTAGGCAGGGATGCTATCATGCCCAGCACCCATGTAGGCGATTGCGCGAGAGCACTGAGTACGGAAGGCCAATGGGTAATTCACAGAGGCAAAGGCGCGAGCTTAATGCTCAGCAAACATTTCTGCAAAAGTGTCTGGGTCCATACATATAACTCCATTTGTGGAGATCCCAGTTATTCCCGCTGGTGTTAGGTATCCCTTTAAACGACTGATGTTGCTCCAGACCTTTGAGGTGGAGGTACCTGACCCGAAAGTGGAGACGTATCTCTCCCAACACTCCTGTTTCTGTCTTCTAATTAATTGGCGAGCACGATCACGGAGCCATTTAATAGTGATGAAGTGATTTGGTGCTCCTGAGAGGGAAGCCGATTGTATCTCTGTAAAGGACACCTGCGGTCTTTAATAGCCTCAGCGACTTCCGGCGACCACCAAGGAACCGACTTTCGCTATGGACACCCTGATGATCGAAGAATTGCAGCTTCGGCAGCAGAAACAATCGCACGAGCTACACTCTCGACCATCACATCTATGTTGTCGAATGGAGGAGATGCAATGATTCCAGCAGAGGTGTAGTCTTCCCAGTTAGGCCTGCTTAAAGCCCACTTGGGCAGACGCCCTGGTGACTGACACTTTGGAAGTGACAAAAAGATCGTAAAATGATAACTGACACACAAATAATCGTGAACTCTCCAGTGGATGGTTGGCACAAGGCTGTGGCTGAAAATGGACAAATCAATGGCCGAGGACGTGCCATGCGCCACGCTTGTGAGGGCACCAATTTTTATGAGGCAGAGATCCAGTTGAGAAGAAGAGTACTCGGCTATTCTGCCTTGGCCAGAAGTCGTGGAACCTTCCCCCAAGGTATTATGGGCATTAAAGTTGCACAGTACAAGGAAAGGTGGGGGGACTTGTGATATAAGTGCAGCCGAAACATTCAGAGAAAAATTGCCATATGGATGGAGGTAGAGAGTGCAGGCAGTAATCTCCTGTGTTGTTCTTACCCTGACAGCCATTGTTCTAACGGTTTAAGGGGCACAGGTTCACTATAGAGTTAAGGACATATATACACATTCCATCTGAGACCCTGTTGTACACACTGCAATTGTAAAACTATCCCCAATAGGCCTGAAGGGCCGGGGTCCGCATTGTCGGAAACCAGGTTTCCTGGAGGGCAATGCAGAGAGCAGGTGTTACGCTCAAACGTTGTTGCAGCTCAGCCAGGTGCGTGAGAAAACCAACGTAGTTCCATTGGAAGATGACGTTCCCCGACAGCTGGGAAGACCTGAATGAGAAGATGTGGCTAATTACACCTCAGCATCACTTGCATCCACCGTAGTGATATTTCTGTTTCGATGTCCATCATTTATGGAGCGTTCTCGAGAGCGAGGTCCTCCGAGGCACGGCGGCCACCGGGGTTTCTTTAGTCTTGTTCTTCTTCTTCTTAACCCTCGTATCCCTCAGAGGCTTCGCCAGAGGGAGGCGCTTTGCAGCCTCAGCTTCAGTCTCAGGAAGAGTGCGACACCCTGTGGCCAGCAGTCTGTGGCTTTGCCTGCTGCTGGCTAGTCTCGATTCTGACACTGGCAGAACCCTAGTAATGGAAGTCCGTAGGGATCCTTCTGAATAAGGCCAGCCTGAGAAGGTTGTTGCTTCTCTGACAGAGGCGAGGGGGCTGCTCCCAAAGCAATAGCCTTGGGAGCATTAGGAGGATCGGAGCCCCCAACCACCGTTGGGGCAGGCGTAATTTGGTGGGCCTACAGAAAGATATGCACTATGGTCTGCTGCAGTCACCAAAGAGGATGGCGACGACGTCAGTGCTCCAAAAGAGGTGGTCATTGTGATGTGGTGTAGTCGCTGATATTTCCTTATGGCCTCAGAGTAAGACAGGCGGTCCACAGTTTTAAATTCCAATATTCTCCGTACCTAACGAAGAACAGTGTAATCCGACCAACAAGGCGGATGATTCAGACCACAGTTCACGCAGATGGGAGGCGGTGTAAATGGAGCATCCCAGTGTACTGGACGTCCACAGTCCTACATGTAGCATTGGAATTACATCGAGAGGACATGTTGCCGAATTTACAGCAGTTAAAGTACTTCATAGATGGGAGGAATATAAGGCTTTACGTTGCACTGGTAAATCATAACATTGACTTTTCAAGCAGGGTATCGCCTTCGTTGGCCAGGATGAAAGCACCGGCTGCAACCTTTCGATCTTTTGGTCTCCTATGGAGATGCTGGACGAAGTGGACTCCTCTTTGCTCTAAATCGGACTGTAAAAACAAAGTCCGTTCTTTACTTCGAATTCTTCTGACTCCATTTACCCCACACGTTCTCTACCTTTTGTGTTTTTGTAACTTGCTTCTATACGCCTAACATACTTCTTTGGTATTCCATGTTCGAAATGCCAAGACATTAAATTTGACATTGTCGGGATTGGGCATTCCAAATCCACTTAATACATTACTTCTCATGTCACTGTTCATCTTCTCCTCCTCTCCTAGTCATAAAACATAGCTATGGGTATTTTAGAGTACTATCTCTTACGTCTTGTTGTTATTCCAACAACCCGTTAATCCATCTCCTTCCCCGTGTGACTAGTCGCGTGCTCCTTCCTCATCTTTCCGTCCCTAATTCTCCTGCTCTCCTCTGTCTGCCTTTCGCCGCTTCTCCTTCGTCAATCCCCTCCGTTCACCTGTCCATCACCTACCTCCCCATCTCTATCAATCTTCCTCTCTACCCACAACCACCTTACTTTCTCGTCCCATCTCATTGCTCCTTCTCCATCCATGTCCTCCTTCTTTCTGTCTCTGTTGAATTCTCCCCCTCTTCTTTTTTTTCCTGTCCCTTTCCAACTTTCCTGCCACAATTTAGTGATCAACAAACGTTCACACTGATTGACATAACAGTGTCAGATTATATTGTAGTTTACCCTCAGAAGTGCACCATTTGTCGGCGCACGGAGTACAATAAAGTTTTCTATGCCAACATATATACAAGTGCCCTCTTTCCCGGTGGTATATCAAATGTTGTCTACTAAAAGGTACCTTTGGACATGCGTCCCCTCACTAAATATATACATTTCCATAGAAATATAGATTTGCGTGTCAAATGAACTGCTGAACGGTGTTGTGACATCACCATTCGCCACAACGGCGGCGGTCCACACAAGTCGCCTCGCCACTACATGAAGATGCGGTAATTCGCGTCACAATACTTCGACCTCTGGGAGCGCCTCAAGTCTCGTACCTCTCTGCCTTGTACCGCGCGCCGGCCAATCAGAAGAAGAGGGCTCGGCCAGATATGCCGACGCACTGGCAGCCACGACGGTCAACAAAAGAGTAGGTCAGTACAGTAGAGATCCGTCTACAGCGAGCCAGCTGTTTACGTTAGCACAACCAGGAACACTACAACGAATGATGGAAGAGATCATTGCAGAACTATGTATTAGATAGGAGTTTGCATGAAAAAGCACACATAAAACTTGAGTATTCCTTTCTTTTGCAATAAAAGTATATGTAAACTAATAACTTCTTTCAATTGCAGACCTTGTCCACAATCTTTGCTAGCTATAGCCTACCTCCCCAACCAAACGTTCTCAGTAACGCATCCCGGGGATAAAAAAAAAAAAAAAAAAAAAAAAAAAATCCGAAGACTTGATCGAATGAAACCTACTTTTGCATATCCATCATCGACAGTCGTAGTCTTTAGTTCACACCAAAATCCAGTAGAAAAATTCCGAACCACATTTTCCAGAAATTTCTAATACACTTTTTCCTAATTTTTCTTTCCCCGAAAACATTATTCAAGCTATTAGATACAGTTTCCTTAAAAGTAGCTGTATCAATCCAGTTGTCTCAAGTGATGCTCTTGGCAATAAGCAAAGTTTAACTTTTATTTATATTGACTATCTAAACCTAGCGATGCTCCGCTGTCAATCGGATATGAAATGAACGGGAAAGCAAATAAAACAATACTTAGGAACATGGACTAACCGTTCTATGGAGGCAGGAAAATTATTATTCTGCCTAGTGGAGTGCCTCTCAGGGTTCCTCCAACCTGAAACCCATACGCAGCGATTATCATCTGCAGTGTTAGCCTTTGGGCGGCCGGAGTTATGTCATCGACAGTTCCTGCATTTCTGTACCTCCTCCACATCCGAACTGCGTCGCTTTTGTTCAGTCCCAGATGTCTGGAAACTTTCGTTGATGAGAGTCATTACTAAGAGACAATGGTGGCAGAACTACAGTCAAGCAGCTTACTTTCTTCCTAGTGTCATTACTGGAACCGATCGGCCATCTCACCCACAACATCTCATTGGCACTGCAAACCCATGGCTGTTTACATCTTTGCCACTTTGTCATCCATTTATTTATTAGAAACAATAATGAAGCACATTCAAAAATTTAAAATTTGAAAACCAGTCACTGGGTGAGGCCCAGTTTAAAGATTCAGAACTTGACAAGAAGCGGGTCAGGCCTGTACATTTACTGCTAATCCATCTCACAGATATTTCAAAAGCAAAGCGTCTACTTCGAGTAATTTCTTTAACGATGCTTACCAAATGAAACTGACCAATGGGTGAAGCCCAGTTTAAAAAAAAATTGACAATCAGCAAGTGCCTTAATTTTTAAATAATCTACAAAATTTTCAAAAGGCAAAGTGCCAAATTTAAATGAATTCTTGAACAAATTATCAAATAAAATTGGTCATTGGGTGAAGAACACATAAAATGTTACAAGCAGTAGCTGAAGTCCATACCTTAATTTGGTCATTAATCTTACCGAGATTTCAAAAAGCAAAGCAACAACTTTAAATGAATTCTTAAAGAAATTATCAAACAAAATTGCTCATTGGGTGAAGACCATTTAAAATCTGAACATTAAAATGTTTTATTAATCGTATAAAGATATCAAAAGGCAAAGTGTCAAGATTGCGTGAATTCTTAAACAATAATTACCATAGGATAGGTGTCATTAAACAATTATAATTTAAAGCCATGGTACATACATAATTTATCACAATGTCCTGAACACGATTAGCAGGCAGTTATTAGACCTTAAGATGGGCAGTCGATGCCAACCATTAAATACCACAATTAATTAAAACCTGGAGGTGGTAGATAGCAGGTGGAAATTTTCATAAACACTCAAACCCGAACATATAACCAATAAAATGAAGAAATTCCACACAAGATAGGGTGGGGCAGTTACCCAAATTCGTTAAAACTGCCAAATACACACTCCTCCTGAGGCAGTAATCGAAAAAGGGCGGAAAGAGCACTGAGAACAAATACGTTGATGGCCAGGTCAGGTAACTGACGGGGAACGGCTACATCAGGAGACAAACACTCTGATTACCCTTAAGAAATTGCGATGAAAGTAACAGAAGTTAAAACGTCGCCTGCAAATTTCACCAAAATTTGGTATGGAACTTGCGTGATAATCCACATGCGAGGCAACAAAGCAGGAATAAGCCGTCTTAGCTTATTGGTTCATAGTGACGAAACTAACGAGGTTGTTGGTTGCAGGAATGGCTATTCAATCAGCATAGCACAGCCCAGAGCGCCTCTGTGCTACCAAAAGAAACGGCGCACTTATGAAACAAAGCTATGTCTTTACTCACGTGAATTGATGAGTTCTATCGTTATTTGACATCGATTCCATATTTATAGATTTCCGGAAAGCTTTTAAAACTATCTCGCAAGGAGTTTCTAATAAAATGCTTGTGGGATTTTGCCATAATAGTGTCACTAAATTCGCGTTTACCGGTCATAAAGATTAGAGTAAAAAAAAAAAAATATCAGAGTAATTAATTGGTAGTGCTGCAGAATAGCTGGATAGGCCACAATAGTTAAAGTCATACTTCGGTCTCAGCATGACTTCAGTATAATGCGTTCCGGAAATTTCACCAGATCTTTATCTGTTCCGTGAGTGACAGGTACTTGTAGACAGATGGAGGTACATAGACATTCAAAAAGGTGTTTCATAAGAATATACTTACTGTATCCGTGTTCGCTTTAAGTCGTTCACTTCGCGCTATTTAAATATATTCAAAAAAAAAGTGTACTTTACAAAATCCTGCTGAAAACCGACGTCATACTGTGGATCTGTCTTATTGATTTCTTGAATATTGGAATGATGTTTGCAGCTATCCAATCTTTGCGTACGGAAATTCCAACGAGTGAGAGGTTGTAAACACTCCTGACCATTAAAACTGCACCACCACGAAAAGGACGTGCAACAGGCGCGAAATTTAAAGGGCAGGAAGAAGATGCTGTGATATGCAAATGATTAGCTTCTCAGAGCATTCCGGTGGCGACACCTACAACGTGAAGAACAACATGAAGAAAGTTTCCAACCGATTTCCCGTACACAACAGCGGTTGACCGGCGTTGCCTGGTGAAACTTTGTTGTGATACCTGGTGCAAGGAGGATAAATGCCTACCATCACGTTTCCGACGGCGATTGCGGTTTATCGTATCGCGTCGTTGCTGCTCGCGTTGGTCGCGATCCAATGAATGTTAGCAGAATATGGAATCGGTGGGTTCAGGAGGGCAATTGGGAACGCCGTGCTGAATCCCAACAGCTTCGTATCACTAGCAGTCGAGGTGACAGGGATCTTATCCACATGGCTTAACGGATCGTGCAGCCACGTCTCCATCCCAGAGTCAACAGATGGCAACATTTGCAAGACAACAACCATCTGCACGAACAGTTCGACGAAATTTGCAACAGCATAGACTATGAGCTCGGAGACCATGGCGGTTACCCTTGACGCTGCATCACAGACATTTGCGCCTGCGATTGTGTACGCAACGACGAATCTGAGTGCACGAATGGAAAAACGTCATTTTTTTTCGGATGAATCCATGTTTGACGACATCGCGGTGAACGCACGTGTATTCGTCATCCCCATACTAGCGTATCACCCGTATGGGATGTCATTGGTTACACGTACACGTCTCGGTTACCCCTTCTTTGCGGTGACGACCTTTGAACAGTGGCCGCTACATTACAGATGTGTTACGACCTGTGCCGAAGCCCTTCATTTGTTATCTGTGAAACTGTACCTTTCAGCAAGATAACGCATGAGGGCATGTTGCAGGTCATGTACGAGCCTTTCTGGATGTGGAAAATGTTCGACTACTGCCCTGGCCATCACATTCTCCAGATCTCTCACCAACTGAAAACGTCTGGTCAATGGTGGCCGAGCAACTGGCTCGTCACAATACGCCAGTCACTACTGTGGTATCGTGTTGAAGCTGCATGGGCATCTTTATCTGTACACGCCATCCAAGCTCTGCTTGACTCAACGCCAAGGCGTATCAAGGCCGTTATTACGGCCAGAGGTGGTTGTTCTGGGTACTGATTTCTCAGGATCTATGCACCCAAATTTGTCCAATGAATACCCGTTTATCATCTTCACAGCCTATGTGCAGTGAACAGAATGTCTATGTACCTCCATCTGTCTACAAGTACCTGTCACTCAAGGAACAGATAAAGATCTGGTGAAATTTCCGGAACGCATTATACTGAAGTCATGCTGTGACCGAAGTATGACTTTAATTATTGTGGCCTATCCAGCTATTCTGCAGCACTACCGATTAATTACTCTGATTTCTTTTTCTTTTTACCAGCTCTTTATTTTTACCATATAACATAGTGACAATTTGTGACAAGATATAACACAATTTCAATCCACATACAAGAAGTACAATGCCAATTATGCTTTAAAAACACAACATACATACAGAAAAGAATTTCACACAAAATATACTATTCTTCTTGATGCTCGTATTTGTTATGCAGTCTGTTTAAATAAGATTCTACTCTTGAACAAAACAAAAATTCAAAACGTCTTGATATTTAACTGATACCCAACTTTTCGAAAGCAATTTTCAGCATATTTCCGTACTGTTTTTTTTTATGATCTCTGTAGTTTTTTGCTTTTATGAAATCCACACAGCATGTATGAGCGGAATTCTGTAATGTTGTCGGTACCTAACTTGTTTATCACATAGCTGACATACTTGCCTATCAGACAGTATATTGCGTTATTTTTTGCTACCGGATAGTATATGTTCTGTGGTCTGTAAATTATCTCAGGAGAAATGTAATCAGGAGACGATATCGAAAGAAGTGCGATGCTTTGCCTGATCCATTTACAGCTGTCCAAGTGACCCGCACATGTGAATCTGTGTAGAATCGTGTCCACAAGGTGGCATTCGGAGCACAGATTGGTGTCGCTTATACCGACTGCATGCAACCTCTCATAGGAATCTGATTGGTATACAATCTGGACTGCAAGCCTTCCTCTTGTTCAGTGATTTAAGTTGCTTTGCTACTGCTAGAGAATCTACTTGTAACTTACGCATTCTGGCATCCATTCCTGATTCTAATTAGGGAGTGCTTGTTTCGTCATCTTTGGAAAAGGAGTTCTGTAAAGTCGTGTTTAGCAATTCTGCTTTGGCGGCACTGTCGTCTTTATCGTCAACACTGCTGCCGCGTAGTGAGGGTGTTACCTGTGTCTTATCCTCATACTTTGGCAGTAAAGCGACGTCACCGGAGCGTGTGGAGGTGTTTTCCCCGCAGGCGGGACACGCAACTTGCAGGCCGGCTTACCCCGCGTAAGCCCCTGGGAAGGGAAGCAGCATACATAGGGATGACCGCGCCGCAAAGCTCCCAGCTGCGCCCCGCCTTAATTTGTCCAGGGCGGGCAGCGGGGGGCCTGCAAATTGCCGCCGGCCTCGTTATGAGGCGCTCGCGTAAGCCAGCGCAATCGTGACTTATGGCGGAGGAGCGCGAGCTGCGGTCGCGGCTTCTGAGAAATAGAAATAGCGCCGCCGTGTGTCTTCAGCTGAAAAACCGCGTGCGTCGCATTCGAGAAGCCAACTACTTATATTTTGAAAACCGTTTATTTTTCTTTTTTCGTCACAGTTGCACTATTTAGAAGTTGGTAACTAGTTTCGGACTTGTTCGTCCATTTTCAAACCATATGCCTTACATACATAGGTAGAAATGATCATCAGAATAAAATAAGAGAAATCAGAGCTCGAACAGAGAGATTCAGGTGTTCTTTCTTCCCGCGCGCTATTCGAGAATGGAATAGGAGATAAATAGTATAATTGTGGTTCGATGAACCCTCTGCCAGGCACTTAAATGTGATTTGCAGAGTATCCCATGTAGATGTAGATGTAGATGTAGATTCCAACCGTAACAATAAACTGCATGAAGCAAACGACTGATAAAATCTCTACGTTGTCCACTGTTAATACATAATTACATTGAAATTTAAAATAGGTTAAAATAGATGTTGCGTTCACGGTCCTCCAACGTGTAGATATCCAGTTCCTGATCCTCCCCCATCTTCATGATGAATTTTCATACTTATATTTTAACATCCACCAATACGTTTTTATAGTGCAGTCCTTTTTACGCGTACATATGGGCTACCAACTTGTTACAGAGGACATAAGGAACAATCTGTCTTGATCGGTATTAATATGATCAAAAACGGTATATGGATATTCACAATTCTTTACAGGCCCATATGTCGAAAATTGAGCCAATCGATTGGTTATTGTTGTTGTTGTTGGTATGGTGTTTAAGGGGTCAAAACTGCGGAGCTCATCAGTCCTCCATTCCATCTCAGGGCAGTGCAAGAAAAGTGTCAATGGAGAAAAAATATACTCAGAATTTAAAAAGCTATGGGAGCAAAATCCCACTCAATTAGTAAAATGTCAACAAAGTCGACAAGAGACAATAGAAAATGAGACAGTCACATAGGAACACGGAACAACGAAAAGAAATGGAACGACGAACCCTATGTCTGTGGATGACCGAACATAAAATTGAATAGAGGAAGGGTCAACCATACTGCAACACAAGGAAATCTCCAATCGGAGGAGATAATACAAGAGGAACATCCACAATGGCTTGAAGTTAAGCTTTATACAGAGTGGTAAAAACAATCACCACGAATAAAATCTAAAACTGAATCAGCCACTGTGCCATCGTCACTTAAAACATCTGATAAAATTGCAGGAAAATTAAACCCCGCCGCAGGGAGGCTAAAAGGAGGCAGTCCAAGAAGATGTTGGTTACTGCCAAGCTGGAACCACAGCGACAGTCAAGCGGGTCCTCACCACGAAGGAGATGGCCATGTGTTAGCCATGTTTGGTCAATGTGTAGCCGGCACAGGACTATAGCGTCCTGGCGGCCCAATGGGGTTACACCACCCAGTCGTGTCTCCTTTACAGGCCACTCAGTAACCCAAAGTTTGGATACCCGCTGGCGCAAAACAGACCGGAGATGAGATGGCGTCAGCCCGATACCCAGCACAGACTCGTCGACAGAATGATTAGCAAGCCTGTAAGTACATTCATTACCCAGGGTACCAACATGATCCGCAGACCGTACAAACACCACTGACGAACCAGACTGGTGAAGCGCAAATAGTAACTCCTTTACATACAGCTACAACTAGGGGCCTAAACTGGAAAGAACACGTAGATAATGTCGTGGGAAAGACGAACCAGAGACTGCGTTTTATTGGCAGAACCCTTAAAACATGCAACAGAACTACAAAAGAAACTGCATACACTACGCTTCCCTCCATTTTTGGAGTATTGCTGCCCAGTGTGGGATCCTTATCAGGTGAGTTTGACGGAGGACATCGAAAGAGACCAGAGAAGGGCAGCTCGTTTCTTATTGTCACGATACAGGGTAGACAGCATTACAGAAATGATACAGGATCTGGGATGGGAATCATTACAACAACGGCGCTTATCGCTGCAGCGTGGGCTACTTACCATCTCCAATGTCCAACATTCTCCTCCGAAAATATATTGTTGACTTTCACTTACATAGATAGAAATGACCATCAGAAAAAAATACGAGAAATCAGAGCTTGAATGTGTTCCTTCTTCCTGCGTGCTATTCAAGAATGGAATGGGGGATAAATAGTATAATGGTCGTTCGATGAACCCTCTGCCAGGCACTTAAATGATGCGTAGGTGTAGGGAAGAATGAGGGTAGCACTGGTCCAGAACTCAGGGAGTTGCTGCAGATAACGAAAGAGTCACCTGAGCAGGACTATACATACTGGAGAGCTCTGATAAGGACCACCAGCTCCGTAGTATAAATGCTGCAACCATCTGGCAGAGAGTGCTGTTCAGTATGGTCGCCATGAACGCACTCAAAGCCTACACAGTCCTAAACCAGTGAATCGTCCATGTAGATCAATTCATAGCCGGAGAACTAACCAACAAGAGCAAAGAACTGACGGTGAAGTGCCTCAAGTCTGTGGAGTGCAGACGTGATATGCAGCCACGCTCCACCTTGCCGTGGAGCCTGCAGACGTTGTATTCTGCGGCAGTGGTATTTCCTGTGGGCCCTACAGATGGCATTCACGGCGCGGCCTGGCGGTACCTGAGCCCTAAAGACGGCGTATGCCGCTGCCCGTTCCACTGCCCGTGGGCCTGCGGACGTCAATAGCCGCTCAGGTCTGCTGCTTACACATTGATCGTCATAGAGTTTGGAGCGTGTAGAATATTTAGCAACAGATTCTGAGAACACTATTAAATGAAAAAGTTTCATTTCTTTTACATCTTCTAGTGTGATATATACGCTCGATAACGATCTTGTTATTCATTACAGTTACTGTGCTACATCAAATTAAGTAAACTACTGTGCAAAATTCTGAAGAGCTCGCAGATGAAAAGTCGCATTGTGTAGACTTTGTGTATGGTTTGTTTTAGCAAATACAAAGCTGGGGATGAAATGTAGGTAAGATATCTAAATTTTATTTAAGGTTGAGAGCAGAACTATAACTTATTTGATTCTCGAGATATAGGATGTTATGTCAAACGGACAGACGCGGAAAGTGCACGCATTTCTGCCCATGCGGACTTGGTGGCTGTACGAAATACTCGTCAACCGATTGTAAGAAAACAGTTTCCTAGTTTCAGCCTATTAGTGTCCAAAGCACGCTTATATTTTAAACAGTTCATTCCTTGAAGTGAAGTAAATTTCGAATCAATACATTCGTGTTGTGCAATTGTAAAACAGAATACGCCTTGGATTTCTTTGTAGACTCGGGTACAATAACAGAAATTGAAATCCATAATTTACTACAAACCGGTATTTGTAAAAGATTTGTCAAATATAGCCTACACTATTTTCACCTTCTCAAAAAAACCGCCATTTTCACGACAATTTTTTGTCTATTGGAAAACAGTAGGTGGCTGAAATTTTTTCTTGGCGTGATTTACGCATTCAGCTTTGATTCAAATTATCTAGCATTGGTGGCCTGCATTGGATGACCAGATACACCCTTTTGTAATTAAAAATAATGGTCTTTCTAATCAGCAAAGTTTGGAAAGTTTTATAGAACATAGCTTTTTGGAAAATAAGGTATAAATTATCGCATTTTTACCCTTTCCTAAAATATTCAACTTAGCATTGAATACATTCATTATTGGGAAGGGGCACATAAACGAATCTTCACGTTTCAGAACCTTGTATTGTTAGGTTACCAGAAGCCAAGTTTCATGTTCGGCATAACTTTAGTTTCTGAGAAGTAACACGCCAAACTTTGAAGTATTTTTGGGCTCCGATTTTTTGAGCATATTTGCTTGACCTTTTCTGGCTATATATAGACCTAAACATCTTTTCAATATTATTCCCAAGAGAAAGCGTATAGTTGTACACGATAGCCGAATCTCACGTTTTTCAAAGAAATATGGTCCGAGTTATAAAGACTCAAAGTTTTCAGGAATTCACTCTCGCCCTGAGTAAAGTCGGGCATGTCGTCAAACAAACGATTGTATGTTGGCCAGTACTGCTTCCACAAATCTGAACGTTTACCACTGTTGATTGGGGACATGTTCGAATGTTCAAATAAAATTGCCCCTAATGGTCCAGCTGGAAAATGTTCCGAAATTAGGCATGGAATGACTCAGGACTTCTTTGTTAGCAACGTAAGTAGTTTCAGTGTACATTATGTCTGGCGAGCAATCATTCCAGATACAAAGCCATGGGATAAGTACCCAGATATACTACGTTTATTTGTAATGTCAGCGAGCGCACTGCGAGACTGTCGCATCCACCCTGGTTTCAGAAATGCTCAGGCGAGGACGAGGACGGCCGAGCGGAGGGCTCAGACACACACAATGGAGATGGCTGCCGGCGCAGGTAGACGGATGAGGCGGCCGAAAAGGCAGGCTTGACTCGGCCAGCTGGACGTGCCAGTGTAGCACTAAAAGGGTTAGCGACTGGACACAAAATGTTGAAATGTTTATTACGCTTAAGGGATTTAACTGTGGGGTCATCAGTTCCTAAACTTACAAACTACTTATGAACTACCTTATACTGAAGACAGCACAAACTTCCATGCCCGAGGGGGGATTCGAACCCCCGACGGGGAACGGCCTCGCGCGTCGTAGCATAGCGCCTCAATGCGCTCGGCCGCTTCACCATGGCGCGACTGGAAACATGAAGCCTGGTCTGTATTGTGGCTTGTACAGGTATGAAGGGAACCTTATGAATCCTTAAACCCAGCACGCCATCAGAGTACTGTTCAAACTGGTGGAGGCTCTGTAATGGTGTGGGACGTGACCGTTTGGAGTGTCATGGGGCCTCTGATACGTGTAGATACGAATCTACGTACGTACACATTCTGGCTAATCACCTGTATCTTTACACTTCCATTCTGATTTCCGGTGGACATGCGCAATTTCAGCAGGACAATGTGACACATCACGCGTCCAGAAATGCTACAGAGTTGCTACACGAGCACTCTTCTAAGTATAAACTCCCCGGACACGAACATTATTGGGATGTCTTGCAACGCGCTCTGCACCTATCCACCCGCTCGTAATCTCCTGGATTTACGGACAGGCCTGCAGGATGCTTGGTGTCTGTGCCTTCCAGCACTACTTGGGGCATTATAGAAATAGTAGAGCCCATATCGCGTTGTGATGCGGCACTTCTGCGTTCTTGCAGAGGCCCCCCATGAATAGGTTCACAGATTTGTGACTGGCTGGAAGACTTCCTAAGTAATAGAACGCAGTAAGTTGTTCTCGACGGCGAGTGTTCATCAGAGACGAGTGTATCGTCAGGCGTGCCCCAGGGGAATGTGATAGGACCGCTATTATTTTCTATCTATATAAATGATCTGATGGACAGAGTAAGTTGTAATTTGCGGCTGTTTGCTGATGATGCTGTGGTGTATGGGAGGGTGTCGTCTGTAACTGACTGACTTAGACAAAATTTCTAGTTGGTGCGAAGAATGGCAGCTAGCTCTCAATGTAGAAAAATGTAAGGTGATGTGCATGAGCAGGAAAAAACAATCCCATATTGTTCCAATACAGCATTAGTAATCAGCTTCTTGATACTGTCGCGTCGTTCAAATATCTAGGTGTAACATTGCAGAGCGATATGAAATGGAATGAGCATGTAAGGACAGTTGTGAGTAAGGCGGACAGCCGACCGGTTTATTGGGAGAATTTTGGGAGACCGCGTATAAAACGCTTGTACGACCACGTCTTGAGTATTGCTCAAGTATTTGGGACCCGCAGCAGATCGGTTTGAAGGATGACATAGAGGCGGTTCAGAGGCGAGGAGCTAGATTTGTTACCGGTAGGTTCGACTAATGCGCGAGTGTCACGGAAATGCTCCGGCAACTCAGTTGGGGATCGCTGGAAGAAAGACGACGTTGTTTTCGTGAATATCTTTCAAGTAAATTTAGAGGGCCGGAATTTGAACCTGAGTGTAGTACGATCTTACTGCAGCCTACTTACATTTCGCGTTGTGATCACAAAGACAAGATAAGAGAAATTAGGGCTCGTACGGAGTGGAATAGGAAAGGAAATGCCTAGTAGTGCTACAGTGTATCCTCCGCCACGCACATTACGGTGAATTGCGGAGTATGTATGTAGATGTAGATGATATTAGGATGGTGTACGGGTTTCTTTGGCTCTTGAGTGTACTAAAGCATCATGGAAGTTTTCTAGCATTGGCTCACTCAGCCAAGTTTAATGGACCGATGTTCACCTAACTGATGAAATAATACGGCAGACGGCCAGTGCCCCCGTGTATGGTGAAGCAGAGTAGAGCAGAGCCCCGCAGGGATCGGGACCCGCGCCCACACGGCTCAAAGGCCTGCCCTGCCGCCTGTGTTGTTGCGGGCCGATCGAGCGCGCCCCGCCCGCCTTTGTGACGTCGCCGGAAAATTACAAGTCGCCTTTTTGCTGTCGGCTCTGGCAGAAATAAGCCATTTTTTATGAACGTTCAGAGCGAACAAAGCGCTTTGAGCAAGAAATCCAGTCGCGCTCGTCGGATAGTCTCATATTCGCGGAACGGCGCCAGATGAACGTCCCGACGCCGACCGTGATTGGCGCCGAAATCGAGTCCTCGCCACGCCACTCCACGAGAACCCGCGATGTAGTTTATCACTTCTCTTCTGTGCCGCGTGCGTGAGCAGGTAGAAGTGCATCTGCCAAGAGGAGAGTGAATTATGTAGAATGCGTCGTTTCTTCCTTTATTTCTACATCTACATAGATACTCTGCAAATCACATTCAAGTGCCTGGAAGAGGGTTCATTAACCACTTCTATAACTTTTCTCTACCGTTACATTCTCTAATAGCACGCGGGAAGCAAGAACACCTAAATCGTTCCGTTTTAGATATGATTTATCTTATTTTATTGGGATGGACATGTCTCCCTAAGTAGGTGGGTGCTAGCAAAATATTTTCACATTCATAAGTAAAAGTCGGTGATTGAAACTTCGCAAACAGATCACGCCGCAATGAATAACGTCTTTCTTTTAATGATTTCCACCCAAATTTGTGCAACATTTCCGTGACGCTTCCCCCCCCCCCCGTAACGTGATAAAACAAAACGACCTGCCCTTCTCTGAACCTTCTCAGTGTGTTCCGTCAATCCCACCTGGTGAGGGTCCCACAAGGAGCAACAGTACTCCAGGAGAGGACGCACAAGTGTGATGTAGGCAGTCTCTTTGGTGGAGCTGGTGTATCTTCGAAGCGTTCTGCCAATGAAACGTAACCTTTGGTTCACCTTCCCCACAATATTTTCTATGTGTTCTCTCCAGTCAAAGTTGTTTGTAATTTTAACTCCTAGGTATTTGGTAGAAGCTACGACCTTAAGGTTTGACTGATTTATCGCATAACAGAAATTCAGCGGATTTCTTTTAGTGGTCATGTCTATTAATTCACACTTTTCTTTATTTAGTGTCAATTGCCAATTTTTGCACCATGCAGAAATTTTGTCTAAATCGCTTTGCAGTTGCTTTTGATCCTCTGTTGACTTCACTAACCGATAAACGACAGCATCATCCGCGAACAGTCTAAGGGAGCTATTCAGATTGTCTCATAAATCGTTTATAAACACGAGGAAGAGTAGGGGACCTATAACGCTTCCCTGTGGAACGCCAGATATCACTTCTGTTTTACTCGATGACTTACCGTCAATTACAACGAACTGTGTTCTTTCCGATAGGAAATCGTGAATCCAACCGCACAATTGGGGAGATATTCCATAAGCACGCAATTTCATAAGAAGTCGCTTGCGGGATACAGTGTCAAAAGCCTTCCTGAAATCCAGAAATATGGGATCGATTTGAGATCCCTTGTCGATGGCACTTAACACTTAATGTGAATAAAGGGCAAGCTGTGTTTCGCAAGAGTGATACTTTCTGAATCCGTGTTGACTACTGGTTAATAGGTCGTTTTCTTCGAGGTAGTTCATAATATTCGAACAAAGTATATATTCCAAAATCCTACTGCAAATCTACGTCAATGAGATAGGCCTGTAATTTTGGGGATCCCTCCTATTGCCTTTCTTGACTATTGGAGTAGCTTGGGCAACTTTCCAGTCTTTGGGTACGGATCTTTCGCTTTGTGGTCAATTAACACATAATGAGTGAAACTTCCTGGCAGATTAAAATTGTGAGCTGGAACCGCGAGTCGAACCTGCGACCTTTGCCTTTAGCGGGCAAGCAATCTAACACTACCCCGACACGATTTACGGTCCGCACTTCGCAGATAAATTGAAACGATGGAAGAGAATTTAGCCTTTTACTACACTAGTAGGGGTCTGAACACATCCCATGACACATATTTTTGACTGTAATTTCTAGTTTTGGTCGGCCGTGGTGGCCGAGGGGACAGGCGCTTCAGTCAAGGTCTGCACGGCCACTACGGTCGGGGGTTCGAATTCCCCTCGGGCATGGATATTTGTGCCGTCCTAGTTCGTAAGTAGTTCATAAGTAGTTTGTAAGTTTAGGGACTGATGACCCGTAGTTAAGTCCCATAGACTATACAAACATTTCAACATTTTTTCTAGTTTTGGCGGACTACAGACCTGTCATTTTCATTTTTAAGTGTGCTCAAGGTGCCGCGGAGTCCTGCATTAGATGAACGAGCACCGCGCTCACACAACAGTAAGTACCTTGTTTACATTGATAGAGTATCCATAGACCCCACGCGTGCTTTTTCATAGTACTTATTTACATATTTGCGGCAACCGTATACCTCAGGCGAGATTTTGAGTAGTACTTATTTACTACTAGCTGTAAACCCGGCGTTGCCCGGGTATTTATTTATCCTACATTCTCGCAGTCCACATCCCCTTCTCCCCCTCTCTGCATCCACCTATTTCTCTCCCATCTCTCCGTTTCCACCTTTTCCTCTCTGGGCAAAGTTTTCTACAAGGTACCACACAAGATATACGTACCCAGAGATCTTCCTCTTGTTTAAAGGTCATGGGTGCAAAAATTCATAAAGCTTGGAGCAAAACTATGCATGCATTTTTTAAGATTCAGTAAGTAACCTCTACCACCTATCGAACAAAATTTTATACAGACAGTTTTTAATGTAGTGTGTGCAAAATTTCGCCGGCCGCGGTGGCCGAGGGTACTGAGACGCTCCAGTCACGGTCTGCACGGCCACTACGGTCGGGGGTTTGAATCCCCCCTCGGGCATGGATATTTGTGACGTCCTTAGTCTTAGGTAAGTAGTTTGTAAGCTTAGGGACTGATGACCCCGTAGTTAAGTCCCATAAGTTCTACAAAAATTGAACATTTTTTGCAAAATTTCATCAATATCAGAACTATAGATTTATATGCAATATAAATGCAGCGTCACAATGAAAATCGCACTTTGCTCTTCTTAAAGATATGTGAAATCGGTCGAGCCGTTCTCAAGTTATGGCGCGATCATGGTATTTAGGGATCCATTTTTATGTTGCAAAGTAGCGTCCCCCATGAACCGTATGAAACTTAAGGCAGACGGTGACGTTTCTCTTGTTTTGAAGGTCAAGCGTGCGAGATTTCGTGAAATTCGGAACGAAACTGTATGCTCCGCACATGCACCTATCACAAAATACTTTCTTAGCTGACGTTTTCTACTTATAAACTACATTTCTGCTAAATTTCAGCTTCACAGGTGAAGTAGTTTTCGAGATTTCGTGTTCATTCAGTGAGTGAATGAGTGACCTTTCGCTTTTCAATAGATAGTGATTAAGAAAACATATAGCTTAATTTTGGATGCAAGAGAATTAAGGGAGACTGGAGGACAAAAATAAAAATAAATAGTAACATGCAAGTCTGTAATGATAACTTTATTTGATACAAATTCACGCAGTTTTATGGCATATACAGCGAAACTGTTGTGAGCGAGATACTTCTTTTCGTTTCATCATTTTGTAGGAGTGGGGGCCGGGGGGGGGGGGGGGGGGGTTCTGTTACGAAACGCTTCATAAATGTCCAAAATTACGTGAAAACTTTGTTGCATGTCCCTAACTACTCCAATTTTCCAATAATTGACACATAAATCTGGGTATTCTCACGAGGTAACCTCTCATTATTTATGTGGTCATATCTCCTGAGCTATGTGTCGAACCTTCTTGGGCGTACGGTGAAAAGTTCACCAAAGTTTCATTGCAATGGAATGAATGGTTTATCAACACATAGAGGACATACAGATATATATATATATATATATATATATATATATATATATATATATATATATATATATATATATGCAGTTATTTATTGCATTCATGGGCCTTTAAGGCCTAAAGCAGAATAAAAACGTGAACAAACACAGCTATAAAGGAATACAGACTGTACAGTACATTATAAAGAAATTGCAAATGTTTTACATTACAAAATAAAAACAA
The DNA here is from genome assembly GCA_026315105.1 of Locusta migratoria. Classification (NCBI taxonomy): domain Eukaryota; kingdom Metazoa; phylum Arthropoda; class Insecta; order Orthoptera; family Acrididae; genus Locusta; species Locusta migratoria. The sequence goes on along the minus strand of CM048750.1, from coordinate 364,368,369 downwards.
CTTTATAAATTAAATTTATTGCAGATGTCGGTTCAACGTTGTCGGGCCCCAGTCTCATCTTCTACCGCTGTCGGTTCCACTTGTTTCACGACTGCCAATACCATTGAAGACTTTTCTGCCTCAATAGTCGCCGATGGGTGGCTTTATATACTGCTGTTAAAGGTCTTATTTTGTTCTTCGTTTTCATTTACCTTCTGTGGTATTGTATACGGGTCCTTATATCTTCCACAGTATCTTCCTCTCGAACGCATATATTGCTTTCTCAGTTGTTGCTGAAGTTGCCTAGTTTTCACAACCATATAACCCTACCGGTCGTACTAGTGTCACGTATAGCGGAATCTTTTTTTTTTTTTTTTTTTTTTTTTTTTTTTTTTTTTTTTTTGGAATTAGCCTAGTCCTGAAAAGATTGTTTAGGCTGAAGGAGAAGCAATTAGCGTTTGTTATTCGTTGTTGCATCCCTTTCGTTACTTCATTTTTGCTGGTTAATATGGTTCCCAAGTATTTGCATTCTTTATATCGTTCAAAAGCATGCCCGTGAACAATCTAGGAAGGAAAAAGAACTCGATGTCGTGAGACGGCAGTTTTTCTCTCCTTCAATAAATAAAGATATTTTACGACTGTTAGAAGGAAGCATTGAGTAACAATATGTTGTTTTTGTCGGTTCTGATCCATGGACAAAACGTCTGCCGTAGAGAATATGTAAAGTACACTGCAGAGAGCCCAGAAAACCTATACATTTGCAGCAGATTAGACAATAATGAAAATCTGGCCGAAGGTATACGAAAACATATGCACAAATTGATTGGCACAGAATAAACTGCTTCAACGCCTTAGATCTGCCTCATCCTAGTGCTACTTAAAAGCAAAGGTTTTATATTTGCCCTGTGTCGAAAGATAAAAATAGCTCCACAATAACTTAAAGTTGCGGAAATATGTTTGTATGCTGAATTGAAAGATAATTATTATTTGTACTGTTAGCCCAAAGGAACATAAGAGAATGCTGCCATTTCTCCCTTATTAAGACTAGTTAACAATATAGTAGCCATGTGCCTGTCGGAGCTGGTCGTCACATCTTTGCCGTGAGTTGTAAACTGTGCGTATTACTATACTGTAAATTCCAACCTGGACTTTCCATTACTAGATAATTGTTTCTTGTTTCTAATTTTTATTTCATTTTATTCTCCTATTCTGTAAAAACCTAAGATTTGAGTTTACTTTCATGTCAGCTTATCTGAGTTTAAAAAAAAAAAAAAAAAAAAAAAAAAAAGAGATTCCTTCTTGTAAAGGTTACCAAAGTTTCTGTTAAGCCTGGTTATTACAACCACAATGAACGATTTCAGTAATACGTATGTTGTCCTCTATTACGTTATAAACCATACCCAAACACTGATGGGGTAATTTTAGACCCCACCCATGACTGCAGGTTACCAAAAACAACGCAGGTATTTAATGGTTAAATGCCGGCCGCGGTGGCCGAGGGGACTGAGGCGCTTCAGTCACGGTCTGCACGACCACTACGGTCGGGGGTTCGAATCCCCCCTCGGGCATGGATATTAGTGCCGTCCTTAGTTGTAGGTAGCATAAGTAGTTTGTAAGTTTAGGGATTGATGACCCCGTAGTTAAGCCCCTTAAGCTTAACAAACATTTGAATGTTTGAAAGGTTAAATATACGGCACTTTTCGTTGTTTCTCGTTCAGCTTTTGGCCCACTTTAGGTTACGGTAGTAACACTAAAAGTGGGCCTTTGCTATCGTCTTTTGACAGCTCGACATTTAAATGAAAATAACGGCTTAACCATGCATCTGACACGAAAATTGAATAACCGAATTTGTAGAGGAGAAAATTCTCTACAACTTTACTCTGTTATGTTTTTTTTTTTTCAAATCTCGTAGCATTTCAAAGATATTTGCAATAATAACGGCGATTTTGGGATGTATTTTTGTCAGTTTGTCCGTTGTCTGTCTGTCTGTAACGTGTTCCCTGTTTTTGAGACGAACCGTTGAACCGATCAACACCAAATTTTAAGACATGATTGTCCCTTTTTCAAATATTCCGGACAAAAAATACGGTAGTAAAACCAAACAAAGCCGTTTGTAATATAATTGTAAATGCAAACGAACCGTTCATCTGACACGAAAATTGAATAACCTGATTCGTAGAGGAGAAAATTCTCTACAACTTATATCCCTTATGTTTTTTCATATCTCGTATCGTTTGAGACATATTTGCAAAAATAATGGAGATTTGACACCCTCCATTGAATTAACGAAAACCATCCGTTCGGAGATGTCACGTGACATTCCCACGCGTATTTGATGATTTTCTTATTGTAACTTACAGGTTGTCATTTCAAAGCAATGGCACACTGAGAAATTAACAAAAACAGATCGTTCTTCGTACGATAAATAATAATCTAATGTCTACAAATGCCATATTAACATCTGGTAACAATGGCCATCAATAGTATGAAATTAAAGAAGTCCTGTTTATATTTATAGCCGTAGCGTAGTGGGCAAGGTGCCGGTCTGTGACGCGAATGGTCGGTGGTTCGAAACCCGGCACTACCTAAATCTTTTTCCTAAAAGGGTTTCAGACACTCTTATTATTAAGAGTAAGAAGCTAGAGCACTGTCCAACACCTAAATACCTTGGGGTTACACTTGAAAGAACGCTCTCCTTCAAACAACATTGCCGAAATACGAAGGCCAAAGTTTGCTCCAGAAATAAATCATCCGCAGGCTGACAAACTATGAATGGGGAGCTCAACCATCAGTACTGAGAACATCAGCACTTGATCTATGTGTCTCAGCATCAGAATATGCAGCACCAGTATGGGATGCATCCGCCCACACTAAACAGGTGGATGTAAGTGTCAACGAGACTACGCGCATTGTTACAGGCTGCCTCAGACCCACACCAACAGGTAATATGTACCTCCTTGCTGGAATTGCCCCACCCAGGATAAGAAGGCAGGTGGCAGCAGACGCTGAGAGAACACCCATTGAATGGGCACGTCACTCAGGCTCGGAGGCTCAAATCTCGAAAAAGCTTCATCACAAGAACTAAGATCCTTGACGGTTCGCAGGAAGATAACAGAGTCTGTAAATGGAAGAATGAACAAACCGGACTGCCTTTTGTGTCCCAACTTCGTCGCCGCTTTTGTGTCCCAGCCTCGTCGTTGGTGTCGGTGACCGAGTGGAACGAGACCGACACAGTAACAAAGATAGCACGCCGGTGCAGGTACGGAGGGGAGCAGCCAGAAACTATAAACACTAGAGTAAATTAGAAAGAGATATATATTGCACAGAATGTAACAATACTTAACTTTTACATAGTACTGCAGAATGTTGATACATAGTTGTTACAGGCCTGCCTAGTGCCTGTACGATAGCAAAGTCTTCACTGGTGCCTATCTGATTACAAAGGTCCTAACTGGTTGCTATCTCCGTCCGAAGTGACAAGTCGTTCAGCGGTGGCCACGAGCGGAATTGTCGCAGAGGGCGCTCGTGGCTGTCGTCGTGAGAACGCCGCGCCGTGCGTACATGGCGGCGCGCGGCGAAAGTAGATGGCGCGCACTTTGTACTTGTGCGACACCACACCCCTCCCCCCCAAACCGCCGCGCCATCGTGGCGTAGGGCTGAGGGCCACGGCGACGGCACTGGGAGGAGGGCCTGGGCGGGGGCGTTACTGGTGGGACGGGCGTCGTAGCTGAGGCTGGGATCGAGACGCCGTCCGCGCCCCGGCATCCGCCTTGCGATCCTCCAGGGAACCCACCGAAACCTGGGGAAGGTCGCACTCCCCCGCCCAGAGGGAGCAGGTCATCTTCTTCTGAGGTGCGTGGCCCAGGCGGCGGCGGCACGCACGGTCCCGGAGTCCCTCTCGGTGACGCTGTCATCTGCGCGGCGACAGCGGCGGCGTCGCGTCGATCTCCATCGGGACGATCTCGTAGTCCGGGGACGAACGATGTGGTTGTGCTCCCTGGCGGTGAACTGGGTCTGGAATCAAGAAACCGGAGACAGGATCGCGCGGCCTGTGCAAGCGCAATTGGTTTGCGTGGCGCCGCAGCTCCGACCCTGTGGAAGAACGTACAACATACATATTGCGACCGAGCACGCGCTGAATGATGCCCGGCATCCATAGTTTCTTCTTGTTTCCAGCAAACACCCTGTACAGCACCGGCGTGGAAACCTGAAAACGCGTAGCGCCATACGAACCGACTCGGTGCGTGGGAGGCTGCAGCAGGTGAAGGAGAGTGCGGTGACGGCGGCCGTGTAGCAGCTCGGCAGGAGACGGGCCGTCACGTGGCATGCACCGATACGTAGACAGGAAAATTTGAAGAGCTTGCTGCCTGGAGTGCTGACCTTTCATCTTCTCCATGTGAGACTTGAATGTTCGAACGAAACGTTCTGCTTCACCATTGGACTGAGGGTGAAAAGGTGCGGTGGTGATATGCTGAATGCCATTTACACGACAAAACTGTTGAAATTCCGCACTAACAAACTGAGGTCCATTGTCACTGACGATAGTTTCAGGCAAGCCTTCGATGCAAAACACTGATGTTAAGGCACTGATTGTACTAGACGCCGTCGTTGAGTTCATGGCAATTACAAAAGGAAACTTGCTGAAAGCGTCGACAACAATTAACCAGCGCGTATTCCAGAAAGGTCCGGCAAAGTCAATATGTAAACGTTGCCATGGTCCTTTGGGGCGTGGCCAGTCTGAGAAACGCTGTGGAGGAGCCGCCTGATGCTCCGCACAAACTGTACACTGTGATGTCATGCTCTCTATCTGAGCGTCCATACCAACCCAGGTACAATGACGTCTGGCCAGTTGCTTTGTCCTAACAATGCCCCAATGTCCTTGATGCAGGAGGCGTAACACTTCTCGTTGCAGGGAACGAGGAACAATCACTCTTGCTTGGTCGTTGTCGGTATGCAACAACAGTACACCCTGACTTAAAGATAATGCATGACGTTGTGCAAAATAACGTCGAACCAGAGGCCGATCAATGTCTTTGGCTCTGGCAGGCCAACCAAAGCGAACAAAACGTGCTACCAGACTTAAGTCTGCATCCGCAGCTGTTTCCTGTGCAACCCGACGAGAGTTCAAAGGGAAATCTGCGACACCGGTAGCATCTCTGGAGTCTATCTGACAACATGCCATTTCCGAAGAATCAAACGACACATCCTGGCTAACCGGAAGTCGGGAAAGTGCGTCCGCGTTGGCGTGTTTAGTGGTAGGTCGGTACAAAATCTCATACTGATAATTAGACAATATCAAGGACCATCTCTGAAGCTTTTGTGCCGTACGTGGCGGAATTGGCTTTGTGGGTGAGAACAACGACGTGAGAGGCTTGTGGTCTGTCAACAAATAGAATTTTCTGCCATAGAGATAATGATGAAACTTTGTGACGCCGTAAATGATTGCTAAGGCCTCCTTTTCTATCTGACTGTAATTCTGTTGCGTCGGCGTCAGTAGCTTGGATGCAAAGGCAATAGGATGATCGTGACATCCAATACGATGCGACAGAACGGCACCCAGACCGTACGACGAGGCGTCAACTGCTAATACTACAGGCTTCTGTGGGTCAAAGGGAATCAAACATGCATCACTGAGTAGTGCAGACTTTAGTTTGTCAAAGGCAACCTGACAATCTTTGGACCATACAAAAGGAACATTCTTCCTACGTAAGTGATGCAGTGGAGCTGCAATCTGAGAGGCATTGGGTATAAACCTGAAATAATAGTTAAGCTTTCCCATCACTGCTTGCAATTAATGCACATTCTTAGGAGGAGGCAAGTCTTTGATTGCTCGAAGATGTGACTATAAGGGATGAATTCCTTGGGCATTAATCACATGGCCTAGGTACTCTATTTCAGTCTGAAAGAACGAACACTTTGCTTTATTGCAACGTAGACCTGCTGCAGTCAACACTTTGAAAAGGCACTCCAGGTTTGCTAAATGTTCTTCAACTGTACGTCCGGATACCACAATATCATCTAAATAGTTCGAACAACACGGTACAGAAACTGTCAGCTGTTCCAAAAAGCGCTGAAAAATAGCGGGAGCGGAAGAACTGCCAAAGGGTAGGCGTTGAAATTGAAAAAGGCTCATGTGAGTATTAATGACGAAAAATTTTTTTGACTCGTCATCAAGCGGAATTTGTAAGTATGCCTCTGCTAAATCAATCTTAGAAAAGAAGCGAGACTGTCCTAATTTGTCCATTAGTTCGTCAGGTCTGGGCAGGGGGTAAGTGTCTACAATTGTTTGACTGTTGACAGTTGATTTGAAGTCCGCACAGAGGCGAAGTTTTCCTGACGGCTTGGGTATAATTACTATAGGCGAGGCCCACTGACTCGCAGAAACAGGAGAAATCACCCCACTATCTTGCCAACGTTTAAGTTCTTCGGCAACTGTATCACGCAAGGCGATAGGCACTGGTCTAGCTTTACGAAATTTTGGAACTGCAGATTCTTTTAAAGTTACATGTGCCACGAAGTCTTTTGCACAACCTAGTTCCGGCGAAAACAAGTCACTATATTTGTCAAATAAAGCATTGATTTTATCCTGAGGCACTATTGACGAAATTTGAAGCACATCTCTTTGAATCGATAAGCCAAACAAGTCGAATGCATCTAGTCCAAAAATGTTCTGCGTGGATTTGGCCTGAAGAACAACAAAAGCAACTGTTTTTGTTACACCTTGAAAAGAGGCGGGCAGGCTACACGTTCCTAGCACGGGAATATTTTGACCTGTGTACGCTGTTAACACTTGTTGACACGGCGACAATTTTGGCGAACCCAGAAGTTCATATGTGTCTTTATTTATTAATGTAACAGCAGAACCAGTATCAAGCTGAAATTGCACAGTCTCATTTTCTATAGAGAAAGTAACAAACAGCTTGTGCTTCTGGAGCACGACCGGTGCGCGAATGTGGGCAACGTCTAATACATATTGTTTTCTGCGCTTGCGCGGGTTGCGTGCGGTAGGAAACGGCGCATACTCGGCACACAGCGGATTAACCACACTGTCACTAGATGACACTACCGCCGGATCGGCGTCCGCGCAATGCGAGGCTACTGTACTAATATTACTTTGAGTAGCTACCTGATGTCTACTGTCACTAGCTACACAGTACTGGGCACTAATACAAGGAACAGTTGCAGAAGGCACTATTTTCACTACAGGAATGCACTGTTCATAGTCATTTTGCTTGTCCCGAACCCTTTTCCGTTGCACTGTTTTACGCGCCCGCCGACGCTTGCTACGTGGTGCACTATATAGTTTTGCCATAGGCGCAGAACTACTTTCTTGAAATTGAGATCCAAGGAAAGCACTGTTCAATTCCACAGCCCGTATAACATTTACAGAATGAACTGTTCTCGCACTTTGCGAAGCACCGTTTCTAACGTTACTGTTATTTAAGTTTGTCATTTGCATACACACAGACTGCACATATCCCGATTTGCCACATTGATAACAGGTTGTGTTGCGACTAGGGCAATGAGCACGCTTGTGGCGAGACACACACTGGGGGCAAGATTTACGTACATTTTTCTGAAATGAGCGTTGGCGCCCGTTATGCAAATTACTGTGTCTAACACTACGGGGCGACCATTGCGTCGCACTTTTACTCTGGCTACTGTTCACTGTCTGTTCAGCACGGCCGGTAGAAAAATAAGAATCACTAGTGCTATACTGAGAACTACAGCTAGGAAAGCGTCCATTGCGCCGCACTGAATTTACACTGTGGCTTTGCATTTCTACATCTGCTAAGTCAAAAGTATCATGCGCTTCTATAAGCTGCAGTACACTGTCTAATGAGGGGTCAGACTGTTTCAGAATTGCTGCTCTAATTCTGGGGTCCTGAATATTCTGCGTAATCGCATCCCTCAACATCACGTCACTATACGAAAGTCCACAAGAGCAAGTAAATTTACATTGGCGGGTTAAGCCCTTCAATTCCGTAATCCACTCTTGGTGTGACTGCTGCGGTAATTTTTTCAGTCTGAAAAATCGGTACCGTGCCGCAGCTACGAGAACTTTTCTCTCATAATGATCATTCAGTGCTTCTACTATTTGTTCAAAGTCTACATCACGAGGAGAGGCGTGAGGGAAAAGTTTTTGCAATAATACGAAGGTCCGGGGGCCCACAATCGAGAAGAAAAGGTTCTTCACTCTCTGACCTGTAATTTGATGAGCAGCGACGAGTTCTTGAAACTGTGCAAAATAGTCGCTCCATTCTTCCTCACGTTCGTTGTACTGGCGGAACGTCGGAAGCGGTGCGGCGGCAGGTGTGGGCTGCTGATGCGACGGCTGTTGTTGAGTTCTCAACTACGCCACCGCCTGGAGAAGTTGTGTTATTTGCGCCGTCTGTAACTGAATAATTTCCATTAAGTTTGGGTTCGGGGTAGTGGCCATGCTGACCGATTAGGCGCCGCGCATACAAGTAAATTATAACAAAACACAAATGCAATATAAAGGGGACGCTCTGCAACAAAAAAGTCCACAAAACACGTAACAAAATATCTTCCCCCAAAATTCTTATAATAAGGGTGGGTGGGCGGGAGCAATTTCTGCGTGCTCCGACTGCTGCTGCAAGCGGGCTGGTCCAAGGTTCTATCACTCCTCGTCGCCACTTTTGTGTCCCAACTTCGTCGCCGCTTTTGTGTCCCAGCCTCGTCGTTGGTGTCGGTTGCCGAGTGGAACGAGACCGACACAGTAACAAAGATAGCACGCCGGTGCAGGTACGGAGGGGAGCAGCCAGAAACTATAAACACTAGAGTAAATTAGAAAGAGATATATATTGCACAGAATGTAACAATACTTAACTTTTACATAGTACTGCAGAATGTTGATACATAGTTGTTAGAGGCCTGCCTAGTGCCTGTACGATAGCAAAGTCTTCACTGGTGCCTATCTGATTACAAAGGTCCTAACTGGTTGCTATCTCCGTCCGAAGTGGCAAGTCGTTCAGCGGTGGCCACGAGCGGAATTGTCGCAGAGGGCGCTCGTGGCTGTCATCGTGAGAACGCCGCGCTGTGCGTGCATGGCGGCGCACTTTGTACTTGTGCGACACCACACTGCCAATAACACCAAAAGAGGAAATGGCACCTGGAAACAAGCTTCCCTATACAGTTTGGAGAACACTAAACAGGATGAGGGCTGGTGTACCCAGATGTAAAACTAATCTGCGCAGGTGGGGCCTGCTGACTAACGATGACGATGCTCTTTGTGAATGCGGAGAGGTTCAGGACGAGGCACATCTGCTTACGCGCCGACTATTGCCGGAGCCCTGCAGTTTAAGTGACCTGCTGCAAGCCAATGACAAAGCCGTGGCGTTGGCTAACTATTGGAAAAATAAAACTTGATCTGGACACGGAAATGAATGAATTAATTAATTTGTTATTATTTAGATTATTATTTTGGTCCAAAATCTATGCAAAAACGTTGTTGTTGTTATAGTCTTCAGTCCGGAGACTGGTTTGATGCAGCTCTCCACCCTACTCTATCCTGAGCAAGCCTTTTCATCTCCTCATAAGAACGGCAACCCACATCTATTTGGATCTGCTTACTATACGCATATCTTGGTCTCCCTCTGCGATTTTTACCCCACACACTTCCCTCCAATGCTAAATTTACGATTCCCCGATGTCTAAGAATGTGTCCTACCAAGCGATCCCTTCTTTTAGTCAGGGTATGCCAAAAATTCCTTTTCTCACCAATACTGTTCAGTACCTCTTCATTAGTTATGCGATCTACCCACCTAATCTTCAGCATTCTTCTGTAGCACCACATTTCAAAAGCCTCTATTCTCTTCCTGTCCGCACCGCTTATCGTCCATGTTTCACTCCCATACAAGGCAACACTCCACACAAATGCCTTCAGAAGAGACTTCCTTACACTTAAATTAATATTCGATGTTAGCAAATTTCTCTTTTTCAGAAATGCTTTTCTTCCCATTGCCATTCTGCATTTTGTATCCTCTGTACTACGACCATCGCATGTTATTTTACTACCCAAGTAACAAAACTCATCTACCACCTTCATTGTTTCGTTACCTAATCTAATTCCTTCAGCATCGCCTGATTTTCTAAGACCGCATTCCATTATTTTTGTTTTGCTCTTGCTAATATTCATTTTATACGCTCTCTTCAACACACTGTCCATTCCATTCAACTGCTCTTCCAGGTCCTTTGCTGTCTCTGATAGAATTACAATGTCATCAGCAAAACGCAATGTTTTTATTTCTTCGCCCTGAATTTTAATCCCTATTCCAAATTTTTCCTTGCTTTCCTTCACCGCTTGCTCGATGTACAAATTGAATAACATCGGAGAAAGGCTACAATCCTGTCTTTTTCCCTTCCCAACTGATGCTTCCCTTTCATGCCCTTCGAGTTTAATAACTGCGGTCTGGCTTTTGTACAAGTTGTAAATAACTCTCCTTTCCCTATATTTTACCCCTGCTGACTTCAGAATTTGAAAGAGTGTATTCCAGTCAACATTGTCAAAAGCTTTCTCCAAATCTACAAAAGCTTGCAAAAACGTATAAAACTACAAAACGTATAAAACTACAAAACGTATAAAACTACAAATCTAAAGTGGGCCGTAAAACACGTCAGTGTGATTCTTTTTTTTTCCGGAAGATGATTGATCCATTGAACACAAGAGACGCGTCGCTACTGGTTTTGCCCGTCCACTCTCGTCAAGTTCTCCGCGATGCCTCAGATTCCCTTTCGGAGACTTTCGGAGTGTGATGGACGTGCCGCCCAGAAGACTGTCCACCGCCACCAGTGCGCTGCGCCGTCGTAACGGGAGGCGCATCACGTCCGGCGGTTCCTCCGCAGGAGGCCATCAGCAGCGGCGGCAGCAGGTGGACGAGAATGGCCGGCCCTTCAGCCGCTGTTCAGGGCGACCGCGTGACGTCACACGTGCTAAATTAGGCGATTTAGGGCGCAGGCTGGCCAGCCCTGGCTGTGGCAGGGGGAGGGGGTGGGGGTGTGAATAATGGCTGCCGCCCGCCGCCTTATCTGGTAATTGCGCTTTTAGCTGTTGTTGGCCGGCGGCGCGCGCAGCGACCGAGAGGCCACTCCAGCCTCCAGGGTCCACAGCAGAGGCGCGCAGAACGCAAAGTGTCGTCTGCAGACGCAGCCCTCTACACAGCACACACACCCCTCTACCTAACACTCGAACAGCACACTTGTCCTAAGTAACCATGCAGTTCACAGATACCTGCACCCCAGGATATTACAACCTCTGACAATATGGTTAGGTGAATAGTCCTAAAAGACTGATGAACTATGAACTCCAGTTACCCTACTGTCCTTCGAATGAGTCACCTCTACAACTATCGCCCGCTGATCTCTGTGATACATATCGTGGGAATTTTTCACGAAGTCTTTCTTTGGGATGGTGTTCAATAGCATCTTTACATTTTGAATATGTCATATCTCTTTCCTTTCAATCCGAGTTTGAGTCGAAGGAATAGGCATAATTCTGGAGGATTGAGATGGTGGCTTTTCAAGTCGCATCACCCCTTATTCAGCAGGATATTGGCTGTTGTGGATGAACGTTATCGTGAACAGAAAAACAGGAACCTTGTTGTGTGCACTGGGGTCGTACCTTACGTAGAAGTCGCCTCAAATGGGTCAAACTTTTAACTTACCCTACAGCTGTCAACGTGGATCTCTTAGGTAGAATTACCTGTTCGCTCTCGGGAAATATGGTGAGCATTGTTTTGATACGTTTTTCGGCTCTGCCATTTTTCCAACGAGGTGACACTGTAGAACGCAATTCCAAGCTTCACCGATTCGTTCCAAATTTTCAAATGTTTGTTAAGCTCAAGAAACTCAACTGCAGGGTCATCAGTTCCTAGACTTACAAACTACTTATGAACTACCTTATACTATAGACGACACAAACATCCATGCCCTAGGGGGGATTCGAACCCCCGACGGGGAACTGCCTCACGCATCGTAGCATAGAGCCTCAATGTGTTCAGCCACTCCGCCGCGGCCGTTTAGTTCCAGCCTCACATCAGAGACACTGTAGTGGGACGAAAGCTTGTCCCTGCTACTGACTTACATCAGCTCAATTTTGCATGTTTCAGTCCCTTGATACAGGGCAACCTTATCATAGTTGATGGATGTCTCTATTTCACTGACCTCCCAGATGTCACTCAGTATTGTTTGACAGTCAGCACCACTTTGTCCAGCTTCTAATCATGAACACGCAAATCCATCTCCACCGTTTAGGCGTTCACATAGTCATGTCTGAATTCAGAAGAATTTGGGATATTTCCTGCATCGATGCGTACCATGTATACTCGCCAAAAACAAAAGTTGTCAGCAAGTAGAAGCCCCATTGCCTGCAGATCGCTTACGACCAGAGAAACCTTTTGCAGTTACAGGAATAGATTTCGCTGGTACATTATTAAGCAAGAACCGGCATAGGTCAACCAATGTTACATTGTTCTCTTCACCTGCGCTCCTGCCTTTGCTGCCCACCTAAAACTCTGCTCCGATATGACCTCTGATATATTTCTACTGGCATTTCAGCGATTCTTGGGAAGAAAAGGGTTGCCACAGACGATCTACACGGACAATGCTCCGACGTTTCTCGCCACCAAAAAACATGTGGCTGAACTGAAGTTTCCAAATTCAGATTCATCACCCAGAATAATATCTCGTTCCGAGAGCAGCATGGTGGGGAGGATGGTGGGAGAGAATGATATCAACAAATGCTGCCTACGGAAGGTTTTGGGACGATCGCTGGTGTCGGAAGAGTGTCTAAGCACTACTCTTGTCGGCATAGAGGCTGTGATCAGCTCCAGACCTCTAACGAAGGGTGACGGTGACCTTTACACCACCTTGACTCCAGCACACTTTGTCATTGAATAAAAACTGACCGCATTACCTACCGGTTCGCGCTGTGTACGACCGACTTGAATGAGGACTACCGACAAAGGCAGGATTTCTGAAAGCGATGGCAGAAAGAATATCTCACATCGCTGCTGAGTTTCCACGAAGTACGCTAAGAATTAGAGACGTGGCTCAGTTAGATGAGGATGTTAGTCCACGTCACATCTGGAAACGAGCCAGTATAGAGGAGCTGGTAAAAGGACGAGACGGGAGGGAACGCACTGTTGTGCTGCGCACCCCTGATGGCAAAGCAGTCATGCGACCCATTCAGCTGGTCATCCGCTTTAGAGGTCGACCAGGGCGGGAGGATGTGCAAAGCGAAATAACATCTCTGATTAATGGTTTCCTTTGACTTTGTTGATGAATTTTGTACATATTCTTTGATCAAAAAAATAAACAAAGTTTGTGTGGAATAACAAAGCATTCTGTATGACAGCCGAATTCCGCCACACAGTGTCTTCTCTGTCGCACGGACTCACGGTTGATCGGATCATGCACTATCAGGCGCGCAGTTAATCGACGATGTTTCATGATTAATGTTCTCACTTTTTCGATTTTTTCGTCACTGACGTGGTCACCGCTCGTCCGCTAAGTGGTTTGTCGAAAATGCTTCCTGGGCCTCTTCGAAACCGGGCGAGCCACTCGTACACACTCTTCCTCGACAGTGCCTGATCCACATAAAGACGTACCACCATCACATGTGTTTGTTTAGGTGTCTTGCCAAGCTTAAAGCTTTAAGTTGGACCTTAGCTCCTTCACTGTCGTGTTCTCAGTTCAGAAGGAACGCCCTGACCAAGCACGTAATCCAACTGGCCTAACAGAGAACACAGGATGCTCAATTGAACTAAAGTGGGGGCAGGTTTTCAACGCCGGCCGCTACGCAGGTATACCGTTGGAGTTCTCCTGTATTTTCCGATCGACCGTTCTGCCTTGAGTCACTGACCTTTATTGTCAGAGGTTCTATTGCCACAAAGTGTTGTAAGGAAGTTAATGTATGCACTGAAATTGCCGGCCGCGGTGGCCGAGGGGACTGAGGCGCTTCAGTCACGGTGTGCACGGCCACTACGGTCGGGGGTTCGAATCCCCCCCTCGGGCATGGATATTTGTGCCGTCGTAGTTCGTAAGTAGTTCATAAGTAGTTTGTAAGTTTAGGGACTGATGACCGCGTAGTTAAGTCCCATAAGCTTTACAAACATTTGAACATTTGCACTGGAATTTCATATCTATATGGTAGGCTGTAAAATGTATTCAGTTTTTTGTGTTGTTTTTTTTTTTTATTATTACGGCAAGGAGTAAAGCAGATTAATCAAAAAGGTATCAAGAAGCGATTAAGGCACCTCGGAATAATCTAAGTACGACTTCCCTCCACGTCACAAACGATAATTCAGCTTCTGTGTTCCATAGAATATTGCCACTACTGCCAAGGCTCTCCATGCAGCGAGATAGCACTTCGTCAATGAACATATTGGAACATTTATTTAAAATTTTAATTCATTGCTTTACCTTTATCTTTAATGTCTTTGCCATGTACGAGACGAAACTCAGTTTCAGTGTTTGTGAATTCTATTTATATGAAAGTTCAAATGTTCGTAAACCTAATGGATCAAACTGCTGAGGTCATCGGTTATTACACTTACAAAGCACTTGTACTGACTTAAACCCTCTTACCCTAAGGACAACATACACACACACACACACACACACACACACACACACACACACACACACACACACACTTATGCCCGAGGGAGAACTCGAAACGCCGGCCGCGGTGGCCGAGGGGACTAGTCCGCTTGCGACAGCGGTACCGTGAGGAAGTCCGCGGTGCGCTGCGACCGCCTCGCTCGCGCGTGGTAAGTCGGAGTGTTGCTGCAGCTTTTCGCTGTTGTTGTGTTTTGTGTGACTATTAGAAGATGACACCATGAATCAGCCAAATAGAAAAGACACTTTGAAGTTCACTTTCGATCGTACGTTCGTTAGACCAAACTCTTACGAATTTGAACGTTTTGTTGAAGAAGTTGTGAAGATTACCTCAGATGAGCTTGTCGGCATTCATTTCTCGATCGTGAGTACAGTTATTTACGTCAAACTGAGGACAGCAGATCTTTGTGAGACAGTACTACAGTCTAGTGGCGGTAGCTATAAATTCAAGCACTCGGATGGCAATATAAGTAAAGTTACTGTTAACCACGCCGGCTTCGGTATAAGAACAATGAAAGTATTGGAATTGCCTTTTGAGGTAACAGGAGAACAAATTAATGTGGTAGTGTCATCCTACGGCACGGTACTCAGCAACATTGCAGAAATGTGGTCAGGTGCGCATAGGTTTCCGGTACTAAATGGCATCAGACAACTGAAGGTCGATTTACGGAAACATATTCCGTCCTATATTGACGTGTGTGGCTACCGAGCCATTGTCATGTATGATGGGCAGCCCAGAACGTGCGCAGGGTGTGGGGCGACGGGCCACGTGCGTGCACAGTGTATGCAGAGGCGCGTAGCGCAGTTACCGGCCGGTGAATCTGTCAGACCTCCTGCTATGTCCTCACTGCCGATTACATACGTGGCGGCTGTCGCGGGGTCCCCACCCGCCGCCCCCGTTCTGCATACTTCTCAAGATAACAACTCTGCTGATCATGAAACCCCGATGGAAGTAGCTGAAACCTCGGCAGCAGTCTCTGGAGACCGGAAACCTACCTCGCCCTCACAGGCAGCTCCCGTTGACAAAGTCCAGAGCGTTACTCTGATGGACGTCACTGACCACGTGGCTGCAGTTTCTGTCGCAACACACCCGCAAGAACTCTCTGCGGAAAACTCCAGCGAGAGAGTACAGGCCGGTTGTTCGAAATCAGACGTACCTTCTGCTGACGAAACTGCCACCGATCCCGAACAGGAAAGTGTTCCACAACACTCAGCAAGCCCGCCGAAGAGCCAGTCAGCCAGGAAAAAGAAGAAACGCAGAATCGCGCATCAAGCTGCGGAAGAAATTGTCCCATTAAAGCGGCAGAAGGTGAAACAAGTAGTGCAGAAGTTAAATGAGGGTCCAGGGAAAGTTTCCGACTGTACTCAGCCCAACATGGTTCCCAAGGCACCCGGTGGCGCCTCCGTGGGCGCCAAACAATGCGCCAGAGTAGCACCCGACAACCTTGACCCGGCAAATTCCTGTGTTATTGAAACAAACACGTTCGTTCCTTCATTCCAGAAAGACTGGGCGGACGAGGTGGACGGAGATGAGGAAATGAGGGAACCTACGTACTTTACTGCCGCCGTGCCAGCCACCTCAGATGACCGAACACCCCTCCAGAACCAGGAAACGGAGGCTGGTTATGTGTCCGACACCTACTAACATGTGCGAAATTCCGCAAGCCATCCTTGTGAAACACACTACATCATGACCACCTATCAAGCCTATAGAATCGCGACTCTAAACATCACCAGCATACGCAGTACATTAAAATTACATACCTTGAAAGACTTTCTGTACGCGGCGGATATCGACATCATTTTACTGCAGGAAGTAACCGACATTGCACTTGAAGAAATATATGGATACCATGCTGTCATAAGCGCCAGAAGCGATGGTGACCTAGGGACTGCTATACTTTTTAAGGAAGGAATAATAGTAACGGATGTGGAAAAACTCGTCAACAACAGGGGGATCGCGCCATCTGGGAGCAGCAACCGCCGTCACCGAGCCGAATTTTTTCAACACGAAATTGTTCCTCTCTTTGGAGAGCATCAAGCCGAGATCCTTTTTGCGGGTGACTTCAATTGTGTCCTCCATCGTAAAGATCAGTTCCTAACTTCAATCCGTCTCCCGAACTGGAACACATCATCAACGATTTCAATTTAACCGATGCTTGGGAGCACAGCCATGGGGATGCACCCGGGTTTACGTTTGTCACTAACCATTCGGCCAGCCGCTTAGACAGGATGTATGTATCTAACAACTTGACGACTCGCATCTTACATGCAGAAGTGTGGCCCACCAGCTTCACCGACCATGCTGCCTTTATATGCACCATTAATATGAGGAGACAAGGCACCTACAGAGGAAGAAGCAACTGGAAGCTCAACGTATCACACTTAAAAGACGCCGAATGCCGCGACGGTTTCCAACAAACATGGCAGGACTGTGAAAATAAATTTACTTCGTATGATTCTGCTTTGACCTGGTGGATCAAATACGCGAAGCCGAAACTGAGGAAAATGTTCAGAGATTATTCCAAGGAAAAAAGCTTTTGGTTCAAGACAACAACAGAATTTTATTTCCAATGCTTGCGGGACCTCTACAAATTGGACCCATCAGTCATCGAAAACTACGTCGCGATCAAGAGGATAAAATCCAAAATTCTGGCTCTGAAGCGCAAACAAATTCGAGCGAGAACACAGGCTGCCGCCCTACATGAAGAAACCTCGATGTTCCACGTTATGCGCGAAAGGAAAAGGGCACACAGAAAAATTATCACGGAACTAAAAGGGAGTGATGGTACCGTCCTCACAACACAGAGAGACATTAAAGAAGCAATCTACGGCCATCTTTCATCCATAATGTCAGGCTGCCCAGTGGATAACGAAGCTCAAGAGGACTTGTTACGGAATCTGCAGGACCGACTCAGCAGAGAAGCATCTCAGCGACTTACGGCAGAGATTGACGATGACGACCTGACAACAGCTATCGCGCAGAGCCCAAAAATTAATCGCCGGGCCCTGACGGTCTTCCAGCAGAATTTTACCAGGCCTTCCAAGCACAGATGAAGTCTAAACTGTTACTCATATGCAATGAATTAATGGCCTCTGACAGAAAAATCGCGAAGGAGTTTCTGGAAGGTATTATCGTGCTAGTTCCGAAACGCCCCAGCAGCTTTTCAGTAAACATCTTCGACCCATCAGTCTCCTGAACAGCGACTACAAAATTATGGCGCGCATACTCGCTCGCAGATTACAAATGATACTGCACGAGGTCACTGGCCCATATCAGACTAGTGTGGGTAAGGGGAGATCAATCATTTATACGGTCTGCGAATATAGAGACATCATTGCGACAGCAGATGTTCTCCGACTACGGTGCGCTATCATGACACTTGACTTTGAGAAGGCTTTCGATAGGGTGGACCATAAGTATCTTCTCAAAATTATGTCCGCGATGGAGATTCCCCATAATTTTGTCAACGTCGTTGGAAGAATTTTGAGGAATAGCACGTCCCGGATTATGATCAATAGACAAATGACGAAATCTTTGGACTTCACACGTTCATTCAGACAATGGTGTCCACTGTCCATGGCTTTGTTCGCCATTGCCATTGAGCCCCTCCTAGCCACTCTACAGCAACAACTGCAAGGATTGTGCATCCATGGTCAATCTATTGTCTGCAAGGCATACGCCGATGATGTGGGGTCTTGTTATCACGAGTGCAATTGACATCGAGAACACACTTCAAGTGCTCACTATCTACGAACTTGCTTCCGGTGCGAAACTCAACAAAGCGAAATCCAGCATCATGAACATAGGGGCTGGAATGTCGTTGCAGGACATAGAAGACTTCAATGTGGTCACCAACAAACGAATACTGGGCATCGACTACAGGTCCACCATACAGCACACCATAGCTGCCAACTCTAAGAAACTACTCGCAAGTGTGCGAGCATGCGTCAAGGAACAACGTGTGAGAAAGCTTGATGACATCCAAAAGGCAGCCTTTGCTAACATGTATATAGTTTCGAAACTACACTACGTGGCACAAGTTTTACCTTTACCTAGTGACACAACAGCTAGAATCATGTCTGCCCTGGGACATTTCGTAAGTCAAGGAAGTATCTTTAAGGTCAAGTTTGACACTCTTACTCTCTCCGCAGAAAAGGGTGGACTTAAACTTATTGATGTTGCTCTGAAATCCCGAGCTCTATTCGTGTGCACCACATATAAACTGTGGCGGGAGACGCAACACTGTTTAACGTCCCATCTACTAGAGGAAATAGCCCCTGGAGCATTGGATTCACCAATTGATGTGCGCCACGTTCCCATTGGCTTTCACCATTTTAAGCAGTTTTTAATTGAACTTAGCTACATTCGGACCAGAGTCTGTCCCACGAACTTAACCAAAGTTAAGTGTATGCTAAATTAATGGAAACCAAGAGTAGAAACGTTGTAGAAGAAAAGTACGCTCAATGTGACTGGCGAATAATATGGCAGAATATCAGCACCCGTCAATTACCGACAAACGTGAGAACTACATGGTACAAAGCTGTAAACCGAAAACTTGCCACCAAGTCCAAACTTCACGCCATCCATTTAGTGGACTCGCCGCTGTGTGGGG
Source organism: Locusta migratoria (assembly GCA_026315105.1). Taxonomy (NCBI): domain Eukaryota; kingdom Metazoa; phylum Arthropoda; class Insecta; order Orthoptera; family Acrididae; genus Locusta; species Locusta migratoria. Next base: position 364,349,134 of record CM048750.1, on the reverse strand, counting down.
ACTGTAGTATACCAGACACTGAGGAACATAGGTTTGTCTGCAATAACGTGACAGCAGTCTGGCTACTCGCTAGGTAAATGATAGCCAAAATCACCCGGACCGTACCAGACACTATCAAGCCTGCAGATTTTTTGCCTCCCGACAGTGTGCCTTATCCATATACAAAACGGAACGCCGTCAATTGGTTAAAAGGTCCACTATATCATTACTGAAGCAAATAAAAGCAAAGAGGATTTTCTATTATACCTTCAGCTGCAGCATCATATCCTAATGACCTCGCGACACTATAAGAAAAATTTCGCCAACTTTTTTAAAATCCTATTGTTTGACACACAAAGAAGGACTTGAATCGTAATAGCTCCCATTACAAGACTCACATTGTGTCATTCTGAAAAATTAGAACACGCCGAGATTTTCATCTTTGCTCAAACAAAAATTCTTTTTTGCTCCTTGTGGTGTTTTCCTATCAGTGATGTTTTCAAAATTTTGACGTCAGAGATATGTATCAGAAGTGCTTTCCGTTTCGTATGGGAAAACATGTCCCCCGACAGAATCTGTTGTCTTATTTCACATTAAAAATTTTCTTTTCGGAGTTCCAACGCCAGAAGGAGCGATTACACCCTATCATGTGTCGGAGTAGGGGATCACCTCCTAAACAAATATTGCGTGAAGCCGAACTCTGCAGCTGTCAAAGCGCTGGGATGTTGAAGTGAAAAAAAAAAGTGGATTAGTAGGTAGAGCATTAGGTTGTAGTGTAGTGGGTCCTGGGTTCAAGCCCTACCTAGGCCTTAAATATTTTCATTGTTTAAAATAAAAAATAAAAAAGGGGACTGAGGCACTCCAGTCACGGTCTGCACGGCCACTACGGTCGTCGGTTCTAATCCCCAGTCGGGCATGGATATTTGTGCCGTCCTTAGTTGTAGGTAGTTCATAAGTAGTTTGTAAGTTTAGGGACAGATGACCCCATAGTTAAGTCCCTTAAGCTTAACAAACGTTTGAACATTTTTTTAGAACTCGAAACTCCGACGGGAGTAGTCGCCTATCTGTGACATGGCGTCTCAGCGCGCGCAGCCATTCCCTTGCGGCAAAACATGGATTGTTAATCAATTTCGTACATATCTCACTTCAACACAATCATTTATGAAACTTCATTACATGAAGTAATACGGTATAATATGCTGCATTATTTGATAGTTCTCTAATTTTCACATTTCAGTGCACTTCCTTTCTTAGGAAGTAGAATAACTATATTACTCTTCACGTTTGAGGGCATTTCTCCTGTCTCATACATCTTGCATACCAGGTGGAACAATTTCTTCATGACTGGCTCTCCTAACGGTACTTGAGTTGAGAAAGACCATCATGTGCTCCAGGCGCCTTGTTTATACTTAAATACTTTAGTGCTCTGTCAAATTCTTCTAGCAGTATCATATCCCTGTCTCATCTTCTTCGTCTTCAATTTCTAGAATACTGCCTTCAAGATTAATTCTTTTGTACAGGCCTTGTATATATTTCTTCCACGTTTCGGCTTTCCTTTCTTTGCTTAGTACTGGTTTTCCATCTGAGTTCTTGATATTCATACTGCTGCATTTCTCGTCTCCAAATGTCTCTTTTCCTGTAGATGGAACCTAATATTTCCCATAGTTATACATTCTTCTGCGATCTTGCATTTCTTCTCAAGCCGCTCCTGCTTAGCTAGTCATTACTTCCTGTCAACATCATTTTTCAAACGTCTGTACTCCCTTTTGCCTGCTTCAATTATGCATTTTTATATTTTCCCCTTTCGTCATGTACGTTCAGTAGCTCTTGTCTTATCCAATGATTTCTAATAGGCTTTGTCCTTTTGCATATATGATTCTCTGCGGTCTTCACTACTCTATACCTGAGACCTACCTATTCTTACCTATTCTTCTTCTACTGTATTACTTTCCCCCGTTTCAGAAAATCCTTGCCTAATGCTCCCACATCTCCTTAATTCTCTACTTTTCATCAGTCTCTTAAGTTTTAATCTACAGCTCATAAACAATAAGTTACGGTCAGAGTCTATATCTACCCCTGGATATGTCTTACAGTTTAAAAATCGGTTCCGAAATCTGTCTTGCCATTATAAAATCTATCTGGTACCTTCCTGTGTCTCCTGGTCTCTTCCACGTATACAACCTTCTTTCGTGATTATTACACCAGGTGTTTTTGTAGCTGCTGCTTTGCGTGTGTTGTTGCCTCTAGATGGCTGTTTATCTTCGTTTTTCTTTATATCATGGAAATAGTTTTTCACTGGACTGGATACAGATAAATTTGTTTATGTGATGTTTTTGTTTTGTTACTAACTTGTTGGATGTAAGTGCGTGTGTGTGTGTGGTGTGTGTGTGTGTGTGTGTGTGTGTGTGTGTGTGTGTGTGTGTGTGTGCATATGGGAGACAGAGATACAGAAAGATTTGAGATGGGGATTGTGGATTTGTTTCCGCCGTGTTTCTTTGTTTTTTCTGGTTTAATTAAAGTAATTAAAGGACACAAAAACGACACCATATATGCTAATAACTAAAAAGTACCAAAATTCACAAAGACCAACAACAAACACACAAAATGGCACAATGGTGCACCATGCCTTACACATATAAGTCAAGCACAGTTTGGCAAACTTACTAATGAAACAGAGACAGCACATAAAAGTTCAAAATATCTACAAACACCTTAACAACCAACTGTAAAATTTCAAGTATGAGAAATATCGGACCTTGAATGACAACTGCGATCCCATGTACAACAGGCATAAATTTCAAAACGTGTTACAAAGAACACCTCAGCTTTTGGAAATATGAAGCCAATCACTCCATATTTGTGGAGCACTTGATAGAACATACGCGAACAGATGAATATCATCAGCAGAAACTAGTACAACAAACACTTAAAAAAACACAAGAGAACTACCACATCTAGAAATCCATAGTCGAGAACTAACAAGTAGTAAATTGACAGACAGACTAATTAAAACACACTGCTAAACTTGATCAAAGAAATGAGTAAGTAATTAGAAAAGAAAACTTTCACACACACACACGTGAAAATATTTAGAGGGGGAGAAAAAGGAAAACAAAACAACATAATCAGGTCATAATCGCACCCCATTTTCGGATCTCTCTTTCTCACCCCCCCCCCCCCGGTCTTTCAAACGCTTTGAACCTGAAACCAGCGTGTTGGGTAGTATGGCTCATCGTTCGCAACGGGGAAATTTCTTTTGTTACAAATGTGACATTACTTTTTATAATACAAAATGGTCAATTTACGTTGACCTATCCACTTGCCGAATACCATGATTGTGATCTGCAGTTCCAAGACTGGTTTCATGCAGCTTTCCACACTACTCTAACCTGAGAAAGCCTCTTCATCTCCTAATAAGAACGGCAATCCACATCCATTGAATCTGCTTACTTTACTCGTCTCTGATATCCTACGTTTTTACCCCACATACCTCCCTCACTGGAATGCTAAATTCACGATTTCTTAAAGTCTAAGAATTTGTCCAAGCAATCGATCGATTCCTTCAGTCAAGGTATGCAGGAAATTATTTTTCTCCCTAATTCTGTTCAATATCTCCTCATTAGTTGCACGATTTACCCACCTAATATTCTGCATCTTTCTGTAGTCTCATATTTCAAAAGTCTTCATCCTCTTCCTGCCTCAACTATTTCTCGTCAATTTTTCACTCCCATAGGAGACAACACTACATAAAAATGCCTTCAGTAAAAACATCCTAACATTGAAATTGATATTCGATGTTAACAAATGTCTCGTTTTCAAAAACACTTTTTTCTCCATTGCCATTTTCGTTTTTATATGTTCTTTATTGCGACCATCATATGTTATTTCTCTGCTCCATCAACGAAGCTCATCCACTGTGGCGGATTTTATTTTCCGCCAGAAAGCATTCAAATTTTGCCGCTCTTAACGACCTCTACAATTCGATACCCGATTTCACAGTCACACTCATTATAACTTTTTTCAATGAAATGGTATCTTTATGTTTTGTACATTATCTTCCTAATTATGCCACCTTCTTTCCGTAATTAGGTTTGTGTATTATAATACTTGGTGTATGTAAAATCATTTCATGTTATAATTAGTAATTGTAATTCGATTAATGTAATTATTATAAATGATTAATTTGTAATGGCAATTGTTAAAACATCTATATATAGCGGTGCCACATGGCACTCGAGGCGGGCAACGGCAGATCCAGGTCGAATTATATTGCGAGTTCCTAATTCGTATTAATAATTCGGTTTGTATTATTTTGTTGGTGCTTCTGAAAAAGGGCATTTGTTTTCGAGAGGTTTCGATTTACACGGAACATTGTAAAGAGAGTTATATGGGTGATTACAGATTAGAAAATAAATTTCTGCCGACCGCGATGTCTGAGTGGTCTGCGGCGTGCCAGTCACAGTCTGCACGGCCGCTGCGATCGGGGGTTCGAATCCCAGCTCGGGCATGGATGTTAGTGCCGTCTTTAATATAAGCTAGTTCCTAAGTAGTTTGTAGGTTTAGGGACTGATGACTCCGTAGTTAAGTCCCATAATCTCTACAAACATTTGATTTGAAATAAATTGTTAGATTCTATCTCTATTTGTACAACACACACCAGGACCCTAAATACAGAGAGTAGATAAACCCGAGTACAAAAAAAATGTTCAAATGTTTGTAGAGCTTATGGGACATAACTACGGGGTCATTAGTCCCTAAACTTACACACTACTTATGAACTAGCTTATACTAAAGACGGCAGATACATCCATGCCCGAGGGGGGATTCGAACCCCCGACGGGGAACGGCCTTGCGCATCGTAGCATATTGCCTCAATGCGCTCGGCCACTCTGCCGCGGCCCCGAGTACAACTTAATGTGTTACCTGAAGAATCATTACTCAGAATTTACGCTGAAAGGAAGATGTAACATTAAAACGTTCTACACTGAATATTAAGACACACGTGTTTCAGATGTCTTCTAGACCGATGAGTTAAAATAAAAAAAAATAATAATAATAATTTGGTGAAAGTTGGAGACGGAAAATCGCGTTTCTGTGCTATGTGTAGATAGATTGGTAAAGCTGTTGTTTACTGATGTATATAGGGCTTACGACTTTCAAGTAATTAATGTTTCTGTGTTTCATACTGTAGCTTGTGTACTCGTAAACACAATCGAATTTCTGAGCGCCGTTGCTGGTCGAGCGGTTCAGCAGTTGGACTGTCATACCGTGGATCCAGGTTCGGGACTCCATCTGGGCAGTTTTTTGCTTCTTTGTCATATATAACATTTCTCGTCGGTTTTCTTTTGTGGGTAGCTACGCCAAAATTAATTAATGATTGAGCTATCATTTTCAAGGTTTCGTTCTCCAATAATGACAAAAAATACACAGATAAGTTAATGTTCTTGTTTTCACAAAAAAACTTTCTTTTGAAATAAGTTTGAGGCGCTATGTTACGATGCGTGAAGGCCGTTCCCTGTCGGTGGTTCTAATCCCGCCCTCGGGCATGGATGTTTGTGCTGTCTTTAGTATAAGGTAGTTCATAAATAGTTCGTAAGTTTAGGTTCTGATGACCCCGCAATTAAGTCGCTTAAGCTTAACACACATTTGAACTGTTCGTACAATCTAAGCTGATATGCGGCGAACGATCGTAAATGGGACATGTATTTACAGTTGCTCCCATCAGCCACAGCGCCGAGTGTCAACTTAGTTTACGCGGCCGATGTAAAAGCAATGTAGAAGGTGCCATCTATTGACATCCTGTTTAACTAATATGAACGACAGCTCTTGCAGTTGTTTAGATTCTTCATTCTTTATGCGAACCAAAAACCTTCATTAATTCAACCACAGTTTATTACACGATTTCGATTATACACGTCAATGTTAAGCATAGTTTATCACACGATTACTATTATACACTTCGAAGTAAAGCATAGTTTATCACACGATTTTTATTACAAATGTAGATGTAAAGCATAGTTTATCACACGATTACGATTATAGACGTCGATGTGACGACAACAAACACACAGATAATTTAACTAATATGCATACGATATAATACCCGGCATTAAAATGATAAGAAGATAATTCCCAATAAAAGTTGCCTTCGCTATGACCATAAATTAAGCTCAAGGTCAGACGCTTCAAAGGGCAGGATTGTATTTACCAGAACCTGTTATCTCGCATGTACAGATATACCTGTCTTTTTCATGAGTTCTCTCATTCAGTGATATTTATGTTTGTACTAAAGACTCATACAGCCAAAAAGTAAGCGATCATCATAATATAACTAGTAACGTTCCAGAATGAAACTTTCACTCTGCAGCGGAGTGTGCCCTGATATGAAACTTCCTGGCAGATTAAAATTGTGTGCCGAAACCGGGACTCTCCTTTGCAAATCTGCCAGGAAGTTTCATATCAGCACACACGCCGCTGCAGAGTAAAAGTTTCATTCTGGAAACATCCCTTAGGCTGCGACTAAGCCACGTCTCCACCATATCCTTTCTTCCAGGAGTGCTAGTCTTGCATGGTTCGCAGGAGAGCTTCTGAAGTTTGGAAAGTAGGAGGCGAGGTACTGGCGGGAGTAAAGTTGTGAGGCGGCATTGTGAGTCGTGTCCGGGTAGCACAGTCAGTAGCACGCTTGCCCGCGAAAGTCAAAGCTCCCAGGTTCGAGTCCCGGTTCCGGCACACAATTTTAATCTGCCAGGAAGTTTCAACTAGTAACATTGTTTGCAGAGATGTTTTGTAAAATAAACAAGTTTTCAATAAATACAGTAAACATGAAAAAGTCAGTATCTGATTTTCTATATGTTTCACAATTAATGATATCAGTTAATTATCTAAATTGTCTTACAATTAGACTAATATTTGTTACACTATTCAATGTTTATTACGTTTCACACATAGGTTCTTACAACCAAGAAGGTTAGAATAAAGGGAGGTGTCGTTACCATGCTTTTGTCCCTTGGCTTCAATGCCTGCTTTCGTGCTCAAAAGAAGGATTTATAGCTTAAAATCATGTGTGAATATTGCCCTCTTTAGGTAAATCCATTACATTGATAGTGACATCAGAGTATTTACTTAGATATGACACACAATTCAACGACTTGAACTACCTGACCACAAAGTATGGCCAATATTTTGGGCACAAACGAACGCCGGAATGCGCAGTTTGCTGGCTTCATTTTTTTAGTGTTAGGGCAACTCTAGATATTCTAACCACCTTGCTTGCAACCGACTTTTCTCCATTACTAGTTACGCGCTTTACCCACCTAATCTTCTTCATTCTTTTGTAACTCTGTATTTCAAACGCCCCTATCCTCTTCCTCTCTCAACCATTTATCGTCAGTTTTTCACTCCCACAGGAGGCAAGACTCCATAAAAATGCCTCAGTAAAAATATTTAAATTTACATTCGATGTTAGCAAATGTCTATTTTTCAAAAACACCTTTTTCTCCATTGCCATTCTGCTTTTTAAATGTTTCGAAGGCATTCAAATTTTGCCGCTCCTAACGACCTCAACAATTCGAGACCCTATTTCACAATCATGCTAATTATATCTATTTTCAATTATATGGTAGCTTTATGTTCTGTACATTATCTTCCTAATTATGCCACCTACTTTCCGTAATAAGTATCACTGTGAACTAGGGGATCGAAGTGTTACCAGATTACTTTTACAACCCACTGGTCAAAACAATTAGGGGATCACTTATGATATGTGGTTAGTTCTGAAGTAATATCATTCGCAGATTGAACTAAAATGCTTCGACGTCTTACTCGACGAAACGAATTGCATAATCAGTTGGCTTCAGATAGTATACCGAGCACGAAAGCAATGCAAGAACAACAGCGAGACGTACTCGCAGCTATTACATGGAGAGTCATAGGAACGATGGAAACGGGACAGACCCAGAACGACGTAGCTGCAGCTATTGGAGTGTCCCAAAGTGTAATTTCCAGGACCTGGACGCGATTTCATACAACTGGAACCGTTAAGAGAAGGCAAGGCCAAGGCCGTCCACAGGTAACGTCATCGACAGATGAACTTTATCTCCAGTTAGCAGTCCGTCGACACAGGAGGCTGATTGTAACTCAACAGGAGAGGGTCTGACATTTGGGTCGCCGATTTCTCTAATTGTGCATAGACGTTGTAGTGATACAAGATCCCTCATCATAAATGAATAACAGGAAACCACACTTCATGAAACCACCCGATACCAGCGGGACTATCACATTCAGCTGCTTAGAGACAGGGTACCGTGTGATTTAATATATATATATATATATATATATATATATATATATATATATATATATATATATATATATATATATATATATATATAAAACACGTAGAGAAACTGCTTCAGTTTTAGCGTGTTAATTAATGAGAAGACGATTATCTGTGTATGATTTCGTAATGAACTGTTTAAACTGTGACATAAAATGTACTGTGAGTATGCAGCTTAATAATAAACTGTGTGTAGGTGTTGGAATGAGGAATTTAGAGAATCTTTGTTGGTTAGTTATTAAAATAACATCTTAAATTTCATCTTGCTTTCCAGAAATTTCTAAACATTTCTGCACTTAATTAATGAATATAAAAAAGAGAATGAGGTCTGAAATAAATGATTTATGTCTGTAAATGAGTGTGGGCACACGACAATTTACTATTTGGCTGCTTCTGCTCTATATTAAGCTAATTGGTATTCTATGTTATTATCTTTGATCATTAATAAAAAAAGAGAACAAAAACTGTTCGTCTCTTGTCGGTGTAATTACGCCCCGTGGCATGTGGTGTGCAAGATAAAAGTAAATGAAAGTATGGAAATATAAATCTTAAATTTAGTATTTAATGAACAGTGTGCTACACGTGCTTTAAAGAATTATCAAACTAAAAATCTGTGAAACAAGAGTAAAAACATAAATAAAGCACTGTATATCGCAATCTGATATGTATGACACTGTGTAATATTTCGTGGTTAAAAAAAAAAGTATTGTCCATTTTGACACTTTGTAATAATTATTCCCTGTATATAAACGCTATGGAAATGTTAGAAACACTGAAATTCACCGATGTAATTAACATTTCACATTTATAAACATTTCACATTTTTAATTGATGTATGTATTCGTATTTGTAATATTTAATGCAAAGAATGTGTTAATTTATATATCAGGTTTGTGTGTTCTGATATTTGGTGTCAATTGTAATTCGATTAATGTAATTATTGTAAACAATAAGTTTGTAATGGCAATTGTTGAATCATCTATAAATAGTGGTGCCACAGGGCACTCGAAAGTTCCAACGTCAGTTTGACTTAGAATGCAAGTTCCTAATTCATATTAATGATTCATTTGAAATAGAACTCCCACATTTTGTCGCTCCCTTATAACAACCACACAACCATGTAACGTGGACGACACTTTCGTCATCTGGCCACATGGTATGGATAAACTCCTTGACTTCCTTACACATCTGAACTCCATACACCCCAACATCAAATTCACTATGGAGACTGAAACGGTGGGTAAATTGCCGTTCCTTGACGTATTGGTCAAGAGAAGAGCTGATGGCACCCTGGGTCGTAGTGTATATCGGAGGACAACGCACACTGATCTGTATTTACACGCATACAGCTGTCACCACCCCTCACAGAGGAATGGGGTACTTAAAACACTAGTAGATAGGGACTCTCAGACGCAGAGAGTCTACCCCAGGAATTGGAACACTTGAGAACTGTATTTCGAAAAAATGGGTACACAGCCTGTGGAAACGGAGGAAAACACGAGGGAGGATGTAGGCACTGCGTTCGTTCCATATACCGGCGCACTCTCGGGGAAGATCGCCCGCATTTTGAAAAAACACCAGGTTGGAACTGTTTTTTGTCCGCCGAATAAAATTCGTGCACTGGTGGGAGCGCCAAAGATGATCTCGGTTTGAGGAAGGCCGGCGTGTACCAGATTCCGTGTCAGTGTGGAAAGTCATATATTGGACAGACGATGCGTTCCGTCGAGGATCGATGCGTTGAATACCAGAGGCACACACGATTGATGTATCCGAGCAAGTCGGCGGTCGCTGAACATTGTTTGTCGGAGAATCATGCGATGGACTATGAAGGCACTAGGATTCTGGTACAGACGTCGAGATACTGGGACTGCGTCGTTAGAGAGGCCATTGAAATTCGCACAAGTGACGACCTCATAAACCGTGACTGTGGCTATAATCTTTGCAAAGCTTGGAACCAGCGATTGGGTTAATTAAGAGTAAATCTAGCCAACGTAACGAAGTGACGACCACGGCGGACAGAGCCTTCACACCGACGTCATCTCAGACGCCGGCGCAATCGGTTCTACTGCGCGGCCGCGGCGCGGGGCGCGGACCGCGGAGGGGTCGCTCCGCGGGCCGAGGGTATTTAAATCGCCCGCTACCGGGCTAGAACCCAGTTCCCTTCGAGCAGCCGTAGCGTGCGGATCTCCGTGCCAGCGCGTTTCCAGGAGCTCAGTCCGTCAGTTCACCTGATGATGGCGACAGGTATGATCGCCGAAATATTGTGCCCGTTGGACACTATAGACTGGCAGTACACCCGTGGATATTTTGACTACATTCGTGATGTTGGCAACACTCCAACACTGTGCAGACTCAATCAAATTAAAAACAAACTCGTCTGATACGCGTAAACAATTATGGACGGTGGAAAAGTGACAGTGAAAGTACTGGAAAAAAACAATGACACAGCATGAAGAATCGGCGGTACTGCATGAAACAGACTGGCATTCCATGATGTGAGGCGGAAACAAGACAAAATTTCCGTAAGTAACAAAACATTGGAACTACTGCTCATGTTTCGTTAACGAACTTACTGTTCTCGATGTAAAAACAAAACAAACTGTAGATTTGTGTTATTACAGACCACTGAAAATCTTTTTCTGACATTAAAACGAAACGTGTCTGGTGAGAAATATCGCATTTTATTTGTAGTTGCATAGACAGAGAAACACTGCCATTCATAATAATGAGTCAGTTTGTATTATTATGCCGATGCTTCTGAAAAAGGGCATTTGTTTTTGAGAGATTTCGATTTATAAGGAACATTGTAAGGAGAGTGATATGGGTGATTAAAGATTAGAAAATAAATTGCTAGGGTTCTATCTATATTTGTACAACACACACCAGGACCCTAGAGGAGATAAACCCGAGTACAAAAGATAAGTAAAACTTAATGTGTTACCCGAAACTTGAATCATTACTCAGAATTTATGCTCAGAGAAAGATGTAATATTAAAACGTGAAAGTTGGAGACGGAAAATCGCGTTTCTATACTCTGTATACAAAGATCGGTAAAGATACTGTTTACTGATGTATATAGGGCTTATGACTTTCGAGTAATTAATGTTTCTGTGCTTCTCACTCAGTGGCGTGGCTATGTCACCAAGGGCCCCGGGGCAAGAATGACTTTGGGTCCCTCTTTAAACTGAAAGTATACAGATGCGAAACTACATCATTAGCTCCTTACCGCCCACTGGAAGACATAATAAGGCAAACCTAAATACTACTAAGTAAATTGTTATGTGTCACGCAGCACATAACATTTAATATTATTCTCTACTATAATAAGTGAGAAAGTTTCTTGTTATGCTTTAACGCAAAAATCACTGGGTGCATTTGGATGAATATTTGTAGAGCGATAGAGTTGGACCTGGGTAGGACAAGCTGATAAAACGACCCCCATCGGATAGTTCCCAAAGTTGTCCCATACAAGGTAAATAAAGTCACAGGCAAAAGTTAAAAAAAAAAAAAAAAGAAAAAAAAGTATTACTCAAACACGAAAACATGGCCCCCTCCTGCGAAGCAAACCGGGAACAGTCAAGTCAGGACTAAGGCGTCCGTGGTGACAGCAGACGGACTGTTATCAGTGCCGACAATTCACTCTCGCTAAACTACTGCGCTGTTAGCTCATTGCTCCGTACAGATCGGAGAAATTTCATTGATAGCCCAGTCAAAGAAGAAAAACCGGGGAAATATTGGTGTAAGATGATTTCAGCTAAAGGAAGTTGCCGGATTGTTGATGAAACACTTTGGATTGAGCCGTGCCCAATAACTGAAGTGGACATCTTCGCTTATTATCGTCACAGTCGGCTAGAAGGCAGCGTACAGAATGCAGACTTCACAATTGCAACCATATTTCCTCTTCCTCTTGCACTAATTTAAGAGTGCATAGAGATCTATTCAAATGTTCAAATATTTGTAAAGCTTATGGGGCTTAACTGCGTGCTCATCAGTCCCTAAATTAGAAACTACTTATGAACTAACTTATACTAAAGACAGCACAAACATCCATGCCCGATGGGGGATTCGAACCCCTGACGGGCAACGGCCTCGCGCATCGCAGCGTAACGCCTCAATGCGCTCGTCCACTTCGCCGCTGCTTGGGATCTATCATTAATTGCACTCCCTTATGGGAATTCACTACACAAAAAGTTCAGTTGCCATAATAATACCGTTTTGTAATAATTCATATTCAAATGTGGTCACGCCGTGTATTGTCAAACACACTGCTAGTAATTCAGCGCCATTCACTGTTATTTCGCAAAGATTGTGAGCCATGGCAACCCCGACTTCGACCGACAATACACTAACGGTGCAGGGTCTACGTCTTAGGCAGAACGTACATTTATACGATGTAATTGGGAGACATGGATGTTCGGAAAACCGATTATTCGGATAATCGAACTGTGCAATTATATTTGCCAATAAGAAGTACTGTACAGTAAATGGTCTTATACAGTATTTGGAGGCGTGTGATCCTTCACAATGCGCTGAGCGGCACGACGCAACACTTGGAAGCCGCAGCTGTTGCCGCGAACAACTTTGATGCTGCCGCTACTTGTGCTGCTACGCCGACTGAAGTGTGCAGATTGTTGTACACAGCTACTAGTGGCTTGGCCGGTCAGCAGCGCCACCGAGTGGCGTCGTGAAGGGCCTATTAAAAACAATCTTATTGCGGCTGTTGAGGGAATCATGGTTTGTTGGGAGAGGAAGATGATGGACGGTAGGGAGGGAGAGTAAAAATCTAGAATTAAATTAAAAATTTCACGCTGTACTGTAACTTTTTTCGAACGTCGTTCACGGAGGCCGAGGGGCCCCTGGAGCTCGGGGGCCCCGGGGCACTGCCCCGCCTAGCCCTATGATTGCTACGCCACTGTTCTCACTGTAGCTTGGGTAATCCAAAACATGTTGGAATTTCTGAGCGCCGTTGCTGGTCGAGCGGTTCAGGGATTGGACTGTGAAACCGTGGATCCAGGTTCCGAACTCCCATCTTGGCAATTTGTTGCTTCACTACAAATGATGATATTTTCATATTTGTAATGCGCGGGATTGAAGCAAGCGGGTGGTATCGGGACGTCCGGTATCGCCATAAATTGTTGGAACATTAGCGAGTGTGTCAACGAGCTTCCTCGCCGGCACTCCAGAGGCTGCGCGCCGCAACTTACTTAAGCGGAAGGAGAGAATGGCTGTGGGGCGCTGCAAATGGCGGAGGCAGCGCTAAGCAGTAAGCAGCACTCCGCGCCGTCGCGTTATGGGGGGGGGGGGGGGGGGTGGAGGGGGGGGCGGAAGGCGGCGCGAGTGGAGAATAATAGAAAAGCGCGCAAACTCCGCCGCCGCCGACAACTTTGCGCCGACAACTCGGCGCCGCCGGAGAATGGGGCGGCGCCGGCGAACTATGAAAAAATAAAGAGGCGCGTTGGCAACACTGACGTCTGCGAGGTGGCGAGGGGGAGGGGGGGGGGAATAGGGGGAACCCCCAGCCGCTTCCTAGCGGCCGGCTGCGCAGCCGAAATCAGCGCGTGGCGGCGGAGAGTGCAGCAGAGTAAAAGTCGCAGATAAAACAAACATATTCTTCTCGCAGGCCCGGCTGGCCGCAGTCGGCACCGCAAACTTGACGCCCCGGCGCTGGGGGTGAAGTCGCGACCCGGAAAAGTTGGGCCCTGCGGACGGCTTGGCTGGGGAGAACAGCGGGATGGAGTGCGCGCCGCTGCAGCAGACGGCGCGGCTATTAGCGAATTTAAAACTCGCCGCGCTAATTATTCATTAACTCGTCGGCGATAACTGCTGCACAAACTTTCTGTCTCTTTTTTTACATCTATATCAGAGTCTGGGAATGAGGCTACTGGCCTCGAATTTGGGTGAAAATGAAAACAGATTAATTCTATGTCTGGGTTGCTTCTCTGCAATGCAAGTAATGAGAGACGTGAATAAATGTGGTCTACCATGTAGGTACTGAGAAGTACTACTGTAGCACTGCTGTACCCACAAATCGCTGAGTCCCACGCCGCTTATTGTGAATTATCGTTAAACCGATACAGTTTTCGTAACATTTCTGGAGGCTGGATCGTTCAACGGCCATTTTTGTTTGTTACTTATTTGGGCATTACTAAAAAGTAAATAAATAAAATAAAAAGTATCGCTTGTCTGCCTGATTTCAAACTCTACTGTCACTATGACGCTATCTATATTTAATTTTTTTTTTCATTGTTTAACTTGTGAATAGAAGGAACGAAGGAAGGAAGAGAGCTAAGGGTTTAATGTCCCGTCGACAACGTTGTCGTTAGAGACAGAGTTGCCGGCCGCAGTGACCGAGCGGTATGCGGCGTGCCAGTCACGGTCTGCACGGCCGCTGCGGTCGGGCGTTCGAATCCCACCTCGGTCATCAATGTTTGTGCCGTCTTTAGTATAAGCTAGTTCATAACTGATTTGTAAGTTTAGGGACTGATGAGCCCGTAGTTAAGTCCCATAAGCTCTACAAACATTTCAACATTTGAAGAGACGGAGCTTTTCCTCGGATTTTTGCGGAAACGAACCATCACGGCATTTGCCAAGAATGATTTAGGACAATCACGAAAAACCAAAATCTGGATGGCCCGAGGTGGATTTGAATCACCGTCCTCTCGAATGCGAGGCCGATGTCTCACCAACGAGCCGCCTCGCTCGGTTTTTGTGGGTATAGGTAGTAAACACAATTAACACTAGGAATTCATGAATAGAATACTGTCTTTTCGTTTTGGTACTGTCGATTGAATCATTTAATATGAAGTAACTCGATTGAATCATTTAATATGAAGTAACTCGGCCGCGCAGGAGTAGCAGAGCGGTCTGGAGCGCCACGTTACGGATCGCGCGGCCTCCCGTGTCGGGGGTTCGAATCCCCCCCTGGGCATCGATGTTTGTGTAGTCCTTAGGTTTCTTTAACTTAGTTTAAGTAGTCTAGGGACTGATGACAAACGAAGTTTTGTCCCATACAATTACAAACTTTCGTACATTCGATTCGAAGTACCTCTAACGAATTTGTATCATATATGAAGATTCTACTATTTAGCACTTAAAGGGATTTTAAACATGCTCAACACACTATATTTCATCATCCAAGACGATGTTCGAAATGATTCAGTAATTGGCAATGTTGCTTCACTTATTACAGATCTTTAGTTTTTCTAATCACACGTGGTGTATGTTGAACCGTGGTAAGGAATTATAAGTTACTAATAAAGATATGAACACACCAGATGTATTGAGCAGCATTGGCCGTTAATGTTTTATTTATAAACAACAGATCGATTTCAATCACATAGTGACCATCTTCAGTGTATCCTTCAAATTATAGAACAAGATCATAAAATCAGTATGGAATAAAAACAAATACAAAATGAATAGAATACAATTTCAAATATAATATATAGGCAGAATACATACAAAGCATTGTGAATGCACTGAATGTAACTGCAACTGTGTCGAAATAAGTTTCGGCAAACATAAAATTGCAGTGTCAGAGGTTCAGATGGAATAAGCGCGCTGCTTACAAACGACATGCAGCGGCGCTGTAGGGGTGGGTGTTATTAACGCCCTCTATTACTTAGATATTCCACTAACACTAATTTTTATGCACTTTCAATCAAACAAAATAAAAATTAGATTGTATTTTTACATATAAGGAATATAAGATGAATAACAAATAAAAATGAAAAGTCACAATACAGAAACATATAAAAATATCAGGTAAAAGACAAGAGTATGATGTTAAGCGTCTTAAGCCAGTTATGGATACTACTAACGTAGTAAGTTACTTCAAACAGGATAATTTAAAAACATTTTAAAGTTTAAATGAGAAGTACCATGAAGGATAGTACTCTTTATACATTGATTATAGCTACGCTGCAAAATCTAGAAAAGGACGAAGAAAAACAAGGAGATATAATTGTTTTTATAATTGTTCTATAGTTTGAAGGATACAATGAAGATGGTCACTATGTGATTGAAATCGATCTGTTGTTTATAAATAACTGACATAAGAAGCTTAGATTCATACTCTTGTCTTTTACCTGATATTTTTATATGTTTCTGTATTCTGACTTTTCATTTTTATTTGTTATCCATCTTATATACCTTATATGTGAAAATACAGTATAATTTTTATTTTGTTTGAAAATGGAATCAAACCTCATAATAAAGATATACTTTTAAGAAATGTTCAAATGTTCGTAAATCTATGGTACTAGACTACTGTGCTCATCAGTCCAAGGCTTACAAACTATTTAAACTAACCTCAGGAAAACAAAGTTAGTGCCTGAAATGGCGCATGGAACCGCACGACTATTCCCGCGCGGCTGTTGATATTATTTTTATTTGAAGTTCTACTGTCATTACATTTTATTAGTATGTTACTCCTGCACACAATGTACAAGCACACTTTATTGTAAACACCGGCACTCTAAGTGTACAGTACGTCTGCTACTATTTGCAATAGAAGCCTAAAATTTGCAGATGTTGTTGATATGGTCTTCAGTCCGGAAACTGGTTTGATGCAGCTCTCCATGCTACCCTGTCCTGTGCGAGTCTCTTCATCTAAGTTCGGCAGCATACATCCTTTTGAATCTGCTTACTATATTCGTCCTTCCGCCTCCCTCTAAGATTTTTACCCCACACAGTTCCCTCTAATGCTAAGTTCACCATTCCTTGATGTCTAGAAATGTGTCAAACCACTCTCTTAGTCAGGATATGCCAGAAACTCCTTTTCTCCCCAATTCAGTTAAGCAGCTCCTCATAAGTGATCTACCCATCTACTTTTTAAAAGCTTCAATCATCTTTTCGTCTGAGTTCCTTATCGTCCACGTTTCACTCCCATACAATGCTATACTCCATACAAATGCTTTCAGAAAGGACTTTGTAGCATTGAAATTAATATAGGATGTCAACAAATTTCGCTTCTTCAGAAACGCTTTTCTTCCCATAGCCATTCTGCATTTTATGTATTATTTACTTCGGTCATCAGAAGTTATCTTGCTACCCAAATAAAGAAACTAATCTACTACTTTTATTGTCTCATTACCTAATGTAATTCCTTCAGCATCACCTGATTTTCTGACATTCTATTTCATTACCCTTGTTTTACTCTTCTTAATGTTCGTCTCATATCTTCCTTTCAAGACACTGTCCATAGCATTCAATTGCTCTTCCACATCTTTTGCAGGCTCTGACAAAATTACTTTGTCATCGGCAAACCGCAAAGTTTTTATTTTTTTCTGCTTGAACTTTAATTCCCCTCTCCAGATTTCTGCTTGCATTCCTTCACTGCTTGCTCGGTGTATAGATTGAA
This sequence comes from Locusta migratoria, assembly GCA_026315105.1. Taxonomy (NCBI): domain Eukaryota; kingdom Metazoa; phylum Arthropoda; class Insecta; order Orthoptera; family Acrididae; genus Locusta; species Locusta migratoria. The sequence continues at coordinate 364,331,459 of CM048750.1, read as the reverse complement.
CAACATTGGGGAAAGGCTACAAATCTGTCTTACTTCCTTCCCAACCCATGCGTCCCTTTCACGCCCTTCGACTCTAATAACCGCTGTCTGGTTTTTCTGTAGGTTGAATATAACTCTTCGCTCCCTATATTTTACTCCTGTTAGCGTCAGTATTTGTTCAGATGTTCGTAAATCTATCGGACCAAACTGCGTGGTCATCAGTCCTTAGGTTACAAACTACTTAAACCTAGGTAAACTAACCTATGGACAAACACACACACCCATGCCCCAGGGAGGACTCGAACCTCCACGGCGAGCAACCGTGCGCTCCGCAGCGAGGTGCTTTAGGCGCTCGGCTACTCCACCGCGGCCGTCAGTATTTGAAAGAGTTTATTCCAGTCGACATTGTCAAAAGCTTTCTCCAAATTTACAAAAGCTAAAAACGTAGGTTTGCCTTTCGTTAGCCTATCTTCTAAGATAAGTCGTAATGTTCCCACATTTGTCCTAAATTCAACCTGATCTTCCCCGAGGTTGGATTCCACAAGTTTTTCCATTCGTCCGTAAATAAATCATGTTAGTATTTTGCAACTATAACTTATTAAACTGATAGTTCTGTAATTTTCACATTTTTCTGCACTTGCTTGCATAGGAATTGGAATTACTAAATGCTTCTTGATGTCGGAGGTTATTTCCCCTGTCTCATACATTTTGCACACCAGGTGTAACAATTTCTCCATGACTGACTCTCCTGACGATATCAGCAGTTCAGCCGGAATATCATCTATTCCAGGGTCCTTGCTTCGACTCAAGTCCTTCAGAGCTCTGTCAAATTCCTCTTGCAGTATCGTATCCTCTTCCTCCACTTCGTCTTCCATTTCTAGGATACTACCTTGAAGTTTATTTCCTTTGTACAGGCCCTCTATATAGTCATTCCACATTTCAGCTTTTCCCTCTTTGGTTAGCACTGGTTTTCCGTATGAGTTCTTGTCTCCAAATAGCTCTTTTTTCCTGTAGGCGTTATCTATCTTTCCCCTGTTTATACATTTTTCCGTGGTTCTGCATTTGTCCTCTAACCATTCCTGCTTAGCCACTCCTGTGTAGCCACTCCTGCTTAGCCACTCCTGCTTCATAACAAACTCATTTTTCAGACGCTTGTATTCCCCTCTGCCTGCTTCACTTGATGCATTTTTATATTTTCTCCTCTCATTAATTAAGTTCCGTATATCGTGTGTTATCCAGGGATTTCTATTAGGCTTTGTCCTTCTCCCTATATGATCCTATGCTGCTTTCACTACCCTCTCAGAGCTACCCATTCTTATTCTACTGTATTACTTATCCCCGTTTCAGCCAATCCTTGGCTAATGCTCCCTCTGAAACCCTAAAACACCTCTGAGTCCTTCTGTTTGTCCGTGTTCTATCTCCTAACTTTTCAACCTTTCTGTAGTCTTTTAAGTTTTAATCTACAGTACATTACCAAAAAGTTATAGTCAGAGTTTGTGTCTGCCCCTGGGCATGTCTTACAGTTTAAAAACTGGTTCCTAAATCTGTTCCTTACCATTATAATGTCAAAATACGATATTTTAATGCGAAAGAAAAAAAGGATACTACGACTATCGGTTATGACAACAGAAAATCATTGGTCTATTCGACGTCATTGCAAATAGTTTCGAAGGTGTTGATATTATAGGTATAATACAAATGGGAAAAATTCTCCTCAATAAATTGAAATGTTTGTAAACCTACGGTCATCAGTCCGTAGACTTACAAACGTCTTAAATAATTATACTAAGGGCAAATCTGCCCCCCCCCTCACACACACACACATATGCCATAGGGAGGACTCGATCCTCCAGCGGGAACGGCCGCCCTCTCAATAAATCTCTCGCACTGAAATATATAAAATGTTTACATGAAATCAAGATACGATGATGATTTATATTGTCATTTTCTTGGTTGTCTTGAAATGTGGCGCTTTTGCATTTCCTCCTCCCCCCCTTCTTCCCCTTCTTATGGTGATGACAGGCTGCAACTAGGATGTAACTTAGAATTACATATTTTTATGGTAATAGGAAAGAGACAGCGTGACGAATGGAGATTTGTGTGTGGCGGAAGACGCGCAGGGAAGAGTCCTCTGCAGTCGGGCTGGTCACTGTGTCCTCGGTGGCGGAGTGGTCAACGCGTCTGCCTAGTAAGCAGGAGATCCCAGTTTCGAATTCCGGCCGGGCACAAATTTTCATTCCCCACACTTTGGTATTCAATCTAAACCTAGTACAGTGAATCCATTACTGATCGCAAATTCCGATTTATTTAAAAGGATGTAACTTGGTTACGCATGCATATCAGCCCACGACCCACAAGCCAAATTCCTGGTCACCCCTGCTGCCTGTTGGCAGTATATTGGTCGTTCCTCGTCTTCGGTGTGTTAATAGGCTACAAGAGGCGTCACGAATTCCCTCAAGAGCTGTTTTGCGGTGTGAGCTCATGCAACAATGGGCGACAGTTCTCGTCCCTAGTTGTGGGACATAAGTCCACTGAGTTCTTACTGTGGCTCGTGTCGAGCGTTACTTAGTTACTTTGTCTGCTAGGTGGCCCGTTTGTTTATATCTTAAAAGTTGTTTGTATAGTATTTTAGGTTAACAGTGGGTTAGGTGACTGGTAAATGGAAACCCTGGGCAAAAGATACAGGTCAGAATAGCGAGGTAACTGGTATGCACTTCAAAAATGCCCTGTGGAAGATCGCTGCAAAATGCATTCGCTAATCCCTACTAGTTAATCTCATTCTGAATTAATAGTAGGGCCTATATCAAATGAAACATTGTAATTATGACCTGTGCGTATAGAAGCTGTTAAGACAATATCGTGCAATGTGTTTGTGGCACTTTGGCAAACAGTGGAAAATATTTAAATATACACTGCTGTGGCAGGAGATATGGTAATGCGTACTCACAGAAAACAATGGGCGTTACTTTAAAAGAGAACTAATTATGCCACATAACAATCACAAAATTTCGCCCCAAAAGAAATTCTTCATCTGATATTGTAAACTGATAAATATAGTTTGTCATTCGAAAGCGTGTCATTAGTTCAAGGGATGGAATTGCAAAACTAACTACTTGCGTGAAACAATCATAGCAGAGTAATTTATTGTTATTATTATTATGCAAAAGCGACAATATGTACCTTTATAGAATCTTTACAAGTAAATGATAAATACCATCTAATACCTGGTCAGTCATTTTCAGAAATGTTCATAAATATGCTTTGATCCTCATTATACAGCAAATTCCAGACGAGAGTAACTACCACTTTCACCGACACTGCTCAACACCTCACAAGCAACTGCTACGAACTCGCAGTCACTATTAGGGATGCAAACGTTACATCGATGTTTTGAAAGCATAGATGATTTGAACAGCAATAAACAAATAGTTGGTTGTTTATTTCCCAGTAAGTTACAATTTTCGAATATATGGCTAGCTAACAGTAAATAATAAATCACTGTCTTCATAATACTGGCAGAATCGTTAGTAAACAAAAATGTCGCAATCCTAATCGATTTTTGTCTGAGTAGTATGTGCATAACAGGATTTTAAATTCGGCTTTTTGTTCATCAACAAACAAGAGGGTCTAAAGTGTAATACTGAATGAAACAGTGTGCATTAGATATTTTCTTGTATTGGTCCTTGTTAGAAACATCACTGTAGAAATTACTGGACTTTTACGACACAGAAGAATGCAGATATTGAAAAGACATATCACAAATGCTTCTGTGGAACAATAGCATTCAAACTTTCGTGGTTATTATTTGAAATATTGCCTGTTGGTTTCTGTCTCTTTTTTTTTTTTTTATTTCGACGTTTGATAGCTAATCAGATGTTTCACCCAGAATGGGCGACTGGCATTGCCGAAATTTCACCCTCCAACAGCAGTGGAATCCGATCTTTGAGGGTGTTACCCTAACAGATTCTGATATCCTCCTGTCAAAGCGTCAGTTAAAACGTCAAACTAAAGTCGGCCGAAAAATCAGAAACCAACAAGCTTTAAATCTGGCATAGATTTTCATTTCAGCTAGTTACATGATTTGATAATGAAAATTCATTTTGAAAAAAATATGATTAAGTAATAACTCAAATTTACGTCCTGTTTTGTTTAATTTTCTCCACGTCGAGAACTAAGAAAAAATTCAATACGTAAAAAATTAAAAAAAAAAGGTGGGGGGGGGCACCAAATTATTTCGCGTGTATTTAACATACCGATGGAAATCCCAGCTCAAATCAGGACAATACGTTGCAAAACCTCATTTACAACTTCGTTTACATTCTAATCTAAAATTTCGCTGTGTACTCCTAGCCTAATCAAAGAACATATAGAGCCATACCAAACATTTTAATACCAAATTGCATATACGCGTGTTGGTGTTTTCCCGCGCTAACGTCATGTGTAGGTAGGGTTTTGTGATGATAGAAGTGTCGTTTGTGAATTTTTCTGGCGACACAACTTATTTTTAGTTATTATTGTATTAAAAAAATCATTTCAACGTGTTTTTCCTAATACATCGAAAACATCGCGATGTATCGTTTTTCAGAACGATGTCTGAATGTAGATGTTTTTATCAACTATGTTGCATCCCTACTCACAACTACTGCAATGGCACCTGGTGCTTCCAGAGATGATACATCCAAAGTCCAAAGAGTTATTTACAAATCGCATTACAAAGTTCAGTGAGCAACATTTTCATATCAACAGCGCATTTTTCAAATACAGTGACTCCTTTCAATCTGTTGTAAAATAGCACAGAATGTTAATAGCTCCGCACAGAGAATGAATTTTGAAAAGTAGAGTCTACAGTTGACTTAATAAAAATCATAATTAACAGACTGGGAGCAACATTCTCATTTTTCTCTTTTCTGTTGCTCTACACACCACCTGTTCCATCACTGTCACAGACGATGTGTATAACAAATTGCCGAACTAAGAGATTCTTGTCAAAGTACTAATGAACCTAGGTATGCATCACAATTGTTCAATGTTGTTATTTTGGTCTTCAGTCCAGAGACTGCTTTGATGCAGCTCTACACCCTACTCTATTCTGACCAAGCCTCTTCATCTTCTCATCGCCTCTGCATCCATTTGATTCTGCTTACTACGAGTATAGGCGTCTCTTGGTCTCCCTCTGCGATTTTTTCACGGTACGCTTCTCTCCAATGCCTAATTTACAATTTCTCGATGTCTAAGAATGTGTTTTACCAATCGTTCCTTTCTTTTAGTCAAGGTATGATAAAAGTTCCTTTTCTCCCCAATTCTGTTCAGTATCTCTTCATAAGTTGCGCTATCTACCCACATAATCTTCAACATTCTTCTGTAGCACCGCATTTCAAAAGCCTCTGTCCTCTTCCTCTGAACTATTTATCGTCCAAATTTCAATCCCGTAAACCGCAACACTCTACACAAATGCCTTCAGAAAAGACTTTCTAGACTTAAATTAGTATTTGATGTTAGTAAATTTCTCTGTTTCAAAACCGCATTTCTTCCATACTGCGACAGTGGTGTGTTATTTATCTACCCACGTAACAAAACTCATTTATCAGATTTTTTTGTTTCGTTACCTAATGTAATTCCTTCAGCATCACCTGATTTTCTAAGACTGCATTACTTATGTTTTGCTCTTCTTAATGTTCATTTTATACACTCTCTTCAACAGACTTTCCATTCCATTCAACTGCTCTTCCAGGTCCTTTGCTGTTTTTGTTGTTAATATGTTTTAGGGGGACAAAACTGCGAAGGTCATCAACCCCCCCATTCCATCACTGGGCATCACAAGAAGACATGTGGAAAAGGGAAAGGGTGAAATATCCCCCCGAATCAGTAGACGGTCAACAAAGGTGACAAGAGACAACACAAAATGAGACAATCAAACACCGAACAACGACAAGATATGAAACGAAAAAACCGCTATTGTGGTTGACCGACTATGAGATTGAAAAGAAGAAAAGTCTACCAAGTGGCAACACATGGAAACCTCCATTCAGAGGACATGAGACAGGAGGAACACAGACAGTGTACTGAAGACAAACTTTAAATAGAGTGGTAAAAACCACAGTCACGAATAAAACGTAAAACTTGAGAGATTGCAGCCCATATCTCATCTTTATCAACTGTGTTTATCATTTGTGTAATGACGTAAAATGACCAATACATGCATTTTCTATTGCTGTCGGAATTGGAGTGCAGGGGCGATTTTTGCTGAGGTGAGAAACAGAGCTGACTCTGTCTTGACGGGGGAGAGTGGAATTCCTGTGGAGGTGGCCAGCGGCGTGCCCTTGGGGCCGCGCCGTAGGGGTGCCGATAGCGAGGTGCCTCGGTGCTCTGGCCGAGCAGCAGGTTGTAAATGTGTTTGCCTAGTGTCCCAAACAGAGGAGGAGGAGTATTGTCTGTGCTTTCAGAACCGCTCCTTCCGATTTTAGAAAAAGATATCCGGCCCCTCCGCTGAGACAAGCGCAAAGATTTTTGTCTGCAAACAAAAACAAAACAAAAAAGAAAAAAAAAACGACACGGTAAGAGCTGTTTTTTTTTTCCTTCTAGAAGCTTGGTTTGCGCTTCTACGGCGGCAGTCTGGACCGTTCGTGAAGAATCGCGCCAAACGTTTGTGTGGAAGGGGTAGCTGACTGTGATTGGCTGATGTTCAAAACGTCAGCTTTTTGAGATCGGTGGTCATTAAGTGAAATTTTACTGGCCGGAGTTTGAGTACTCGATGCTGATTGGTTTTTCCGAAAAAAAAAAAAAAAGAAAAAAAAAACGGGTTCTCGCGGGGTCTTGCGAGGCAGACGCGGTACCATGGAACTTCGTGCTTTGCTCTGCTGGAGTACGTCCGCGTCTGCTCGCGCCCTGTTCTCTTTGTGGACGGACTCCGGAGATTTTGCTTATTGAGCCGATACTTGGATGGGTGAACTTGTATAAGTTTCAGGGTACACACTGAGCTGAGTCCTTCCTTTCGGTTTGCATAAGGTCAGCCAGCCAATACTAGTGCACCGAAGTATTAGTTACGATATACTCAACTTCTGGAGTCATCTAGGCCTTCAGTATTTGTGCGTACTTGTCTACGCTAACTGCCTGACTTGGCAGAACTGATTGAGATCGTAGGCACTGTGTACTGCCGAGCACACTGAGGCCGATAGGAGGGTACAGCTTCTAAGTAACGAAGCGTATTTTTTTATTTCGTGGTAGAGAAAATTTTCAGCTTACAGCCGCCCTGCGCCCACGCCAATGCAGCGCAGCGCCTTCACACGCAAGTCGTCAGTTTGGTAATGTATAGCAAAGCGCTAATCAGCAACAAATAGTCGTTGCAACAGGTTCTTCAGAATAGTGGGATTGTTTAGTTAGGAAAATCAACCGTGGACTAATATTCCGGTTCAATTATTCCGTTACAATACGATAGGGCTTTTTTGACCTGTCAGTCGATGTTATGTTCAAGTTTCATAATGATCAGCGTAACGTCATAATCATCTAGATTATTCTTTCATATTTGATGGTAAATGTAAACTTGGATGTTCAATCTAGTTTGTGTTTTGTATTGGATTTTCAATGTGAGTCTTTTTTTATTTTTTTATTGTTTATGCTTAACGGTAATAATAAACATATTGTTAAAAAGGGAAGGATGTTTTTCTAACATTAATAGTTATCAGATCGTAGGTAGCTAATTAGATTTTGGTGGGGAGAAATTATTAATTTATATTTTATGCGCTTGCAGGGAGACAGATTGTCAATTAGTATTGAATCAGGGCCATATTCTATCAATTAAATAATTTTTAATATAATGATTTATTATCACAGTTATTAATTCATGGTCAGCCGCTCCTGTCTCTCATTCCAGTTTAATTCACATCCCCACCTTGTATATTTAGCGTCCCCTGCCAGTTTCCATTCCCTTTGTTTTTTTTTTTTTTTTTTTTTTTTAAACCCACACACCCGTCACACTTTACAAACTGAATCAGCCATTTAGGCGTCGCCAAAATAAGATAGTGTAAAACAGCTGGAAAATTAAAACTCCGCCACAGCGTGTCTAAAATAGGGTAGTCCATCAAGATGTAGCCTACTGTCAAGTCGGAGCCACAGAGACACTGGGGCGAGTCCTCACCACGAAGGGACCGTGTGTGTCGAAGTACGGCGAACGCGGAGCCGGCAAAGGACTACAGAGTCCTGGCGAGATGCCCGCATGGAGGAACGCCATACAGCCGTGGTCTCCTTTACCGCCCGATGTTTGTTGGGCTCAGTCGAGGTGCGCCACTCAGTATCGCAAAGTTTCGAAGCCCGATGGCACAGCACCGACTGGAGATCAGAAGATGTATGGCCAATATCCAGAACAGACTAATGAGCAGCCTGTTTAGCAAGCCTGTCGGCCCGTTCATTGCCCGGAATACCGACATCAGCCATAGACCAGAGGAACACCGCCGACCGACCAGACCGTTCAAGGGCTGAAAGGGTCTCCAGTATGGCTAACATTTGTTGCGCATTTCAGTCCTGAGCCAACAACAAGTGTCAGCGTGCGAACCATTCGACCTACCATCATCGGCATGGGCTTCTGGAGCCGAAATCACACTCGTGTACTTTTAATGACTTTCACGGCAGAAGCTTAACGCTTCACCTGGGCCAGTGAACACCAACATTGGTGTGTTGAAGGCTGGAAACACATTGCCATGTTCAAATGTCTGTGCAGCTTAAGGAAATTAACTGTGGGGTCATCAGTCCCTAAACATACAAACTACTTATGAACTAGCTTATACTAAAGACTTCCCGAGGGGGGGAGAGGAGGGGATCGAATCCACGACAGGGAACGGCCTTGCGCAACGGAGCACAGCGCTTCAATGCGTTCGGTCACTCCGCCGCGGCCATGTTGCCTCATTTTCAGTTGTATCGAGCGAATGGACGAGCACAGGTATGGACACAACCAGTATATATCAGCGGAGGACTGTTAACGTCGGTAAAAATTACTACAGAGTGGCCGCAGAACTACATGGTATGGGCTCGACAAAAGTCTGAAGTAGTGCTGGAGTGTATTGACACCATGTATGCTGCAAGGCTGTCGACAAGAGTGCGAAGGGGTGGAGATCTCTGAACAGTACGTTGTAAGGCATCCCAGATATGCTGAAAATTATTCGTGGCTCTGGAGTTTGGTGGCCATAGTAGGTATTTAGAGTCCCTGGGGCCACTCTGTAGTAATTTTTACCGACGTGGTCCTCCACTGACATGTAGGTTGTGTCCGTTAGCTCGATACAATTGGACATGAGGCTCGCCAAACGAGGCAACATGGCCGCGGCGGAATGACCGAACGCATTGAGGCGCTGTGCTCCGTTGCGGGAGGCCGTTCCCTGTCGTGGATTCGATTCCCCCCCCTCCCCCCTTCCCCCTCGGGAAGTCTGCCGTTGCGTGCTGGCACTGACAGGTGTACCTGTTTATTTTGCTCTTCAAAAACACACACACACACAAACACATATTTCCGCTCTGGTCATGTCATCCTTTACCTCAGTTCATCATCCCCCTCTCCATTTCTTCACATATCCCGGCCTACCAATTTCCATTAGTCCATCTCCTCCTTTCCCTTCTATCTGTTCACCTGCTCCTAACCTCGTCTCCACCTGTCCCTTTTTCTTAGAACAAATACTCTATCAACCGTTTGTATTCCCATTACCTATACCTCAAAATCAATAAAAAGATTGGCTTTTGTAGAACCCGCTGTTTCTGTCCGGAACAGGACAACTGTACCGTCCCATACTTATTGGGGATTGTAAACGGAGGGCGACATACTTCCAACAATTTCTGCATATAAATACTTGTTAAGGTTCAAAAAGAAACAACTGAAATTAAATCTTCACAAGTTGCTAATTTACTTCTCTAAGTTGAACTTCCCAATTTAACCTCTCTTTTACAACTGAAATACATAGTTTTCATGAGGTAAATGTTAACAGATACTACCACAACATATCACAATTCCAACAGAAATTCAAAACATAACTGTCAATTTCGAAGCGCAAGCTAACACTGACTTACAACTGACAACCTGCTAGAGCTGAGGTCTCGCTTATAAACAAAACATCATAACTCTCTACTCACAGATGATAAACATCTACCTCAGCAAGGAGGTTAATGTGCATTCTACGCATATAATTTATCTTTGACATGCCACTGGCAAAGCTTCATCGTAAACAAAATTAGTATAACGAAAGACATGAATATACAAATGTTCAATATATTACAAATTTACATAATGAAAGATGTTGCACAGTGCAAGTAAACATAAGTGAAGTGGTACTAATAAAAGACATTCGTAAAAGGTACCAATAACCTGCAAATACGTGCACATAATTACTAAAAATGTGTTACAGCTTACTATGAGTGAATACAATAACAGCATTTAACAAAAGAGTTTCAGATAGTATGTTCATATGATGCAATAATCAAGTAAGCAGAATGAATAATTATTAAAATGATTCCACTCTAATTATAAGTGTATATAATGTAAGTATATTGCGAAAGAAAAATGTTGGAATTTATTCCTGCAATGATAGTTACAAAAAAAAAAAAAAAAAAAAAAAAAAAAAAAAAAAAAAAAAAAAAAACGAAAACGTGGCGATGTACCATAACAACGAACAACGTAATACGTTAGTGAATATACAACTGGATCGAGTTTCTAAGACGACATTTCTTTACTCAAGTACTTTCTTTATTGATGATTTTATCCTACGTGATGTACGAGCCTTTATGTCAAGGAAGCATTCTATTATTCTTCTGTTAGATATGTATCCACTGAATTCTGCGACCGCTTCCATCGTACGATCTATTTTATTGTTTGATTCCTTTTAGAATCTCTTCCATTGTCCAGTGTTTCTCCATGCTGATGTCCATTTCCTAAACATTACCTATGACTACGTCTGGCTACATCTTTCAGTAGGTAATATTTCTACGTTTCAGTTTTCTTATAAAAATCATTCTTACTCCGCCAAAAAAATTAAGGAAGCAATAACTCAGTTATGTGCTTTGAGGCTTCAATCTGTCGTAAAAGATATGACCGAAGAATAAAAATAAAAAGTCGACGTAATGATTAAAATTCTGGCTACATCTTTCAGTAGGTAATATTTCTACGTTTCAGTTTTCTCATAAAAATCATTCTTACTCCGCCAAAAAAATTAAGAAAGCAATAACTCAGTTATGTGCTTTGAGGCTTCAATCTGTCGTAAAAGATATGACCGAAGAATGAAAATAAAAAGTCGACGTAATGATTAAAATTCTGGCTACATCTTTCATTAGGTAATATTTCTACGTTTCAGTTTTCTTATAAAAATCATTCTTACTCTGCCAAAAAAATTAAGAAAGCAATAACTCAGTTATGTGCTTTGAGGCTTCAATCTGTCGTAAAAGATATGACCGAAGAATGAAAATAAAAAGTCGAAGTTACGATTAAAATTCTGGATATTATACATTAATAAACAAAGGTATAATGTAAATTTATTCGGTTCTTGACATCATGGCGCAATTTTTGAATGCTTGCATTAAATAAGCATAATAGTACAACCAGTTTTTGAATCAGTTCATCTTTAGATGTTTCTTCGGGAATCTTATATGATGGGCATTCTATGACGCAAGATTACGGACTTGGCTATTGTGATATAAACTTTACTTGGTTGAAGCAATTCTACCTCCGGTGTTTTTATTCGACTCTTTCCATACTGACTTAAAACATTATTCCTCTGTTGGTGCCATAACTATTGTAGGCATCAGGTTGGAAGTTTGAATACGCTATGATAGTTCCACATTTGTCAAGCAGTTCAGTGTTATGCAGATGCCTTGCGACTTTAGCAATTTGATTATCCTCTAACAAACACAGTGTGGGAAGAAATTGTGGAATGAAGGTAAACGTACAAAAATAGTCATCAGCAAGAAACTTGAAACAGATCTGGCATGAATTTGTATCTGAATAATTAATATTTTGAAGAAAGAATAATTAAGTTTGGTTTGCACATCTTTTTACCAACTAAACGCAACTTGGTCAATACTTTTATGAGCTATACTCTTGCACCCTGGTATGCAGAAAATTATTACAAAATCTCAGTGTTGTTATTATCACTACTTTTATTGAAACTGTCCTAGATTTTTAAAAATAATTTGTATGCAGATAAAAATCTTGAACCTTTTAATTTTCCCTTCTTATCGCTCCGCAACATAAGAAGCGTTGTTCCTGTACTAGACACGGGAGAATGGCAAAATATGACCACTTGCTCAAAGAAATCTGAAAATCTGTTCGGTAGTTTAATGCTGGTGGATTTTAAATGTCAACATTAAGTGCAGAAAAATACAAGTCTCGTTCATGTGTAACATCAACTCTAAATTAAATCTCAAGTCTTCTCCCTGTCTGTCACACGTGGAATGTATTGCATTCACATTGTTTCAATTTGCCTTACTTCGTGGGGATTATTACCCAACGAATGACCCAGTTTAATATTAATTGAATATTTTATTTGATCTATCCTCGTACTAAAATGACACGGAAGGGATACTAATGAGTTTCTTACTATATCAATAACTTTCTCAGTTCCATGTGCTTCTGTTTAAGCTTTTTCGTTTTTTATTTTTTATTTATTTATTTATTTTATTTTGTTTTTATTTATTTATTTTATTTTTGTTTTTATTTATTTATTGTTTTTTTGTTAAAGTTACCTAAATAATCTTTAGGGCAATTTTTTCTTTTCTCAACCAAAGTAGAAACCCTGAATCAGCAAAAAATTCTATTTACATGTATAAAATCTTCTAAGATGTCGTATTACTATACAAATAAATGTACTAAATTTTCGAATTTAATTCACATATTCAAGAAACTATTAATGACTGGAAGTTATGTTAAATCTTGCTGGAAGTCACTAAGTGTTATCGATTATCAAACACTGGATGATTGTGTGGTAAGTTTAGTTCTATTTTTGGCGAAATATAGATTTTATGATGTCATGTATGTGTTACACCCTGATATAATTTTGTAAAGAGATTCAATGATAAATTTTGATAATGTGTGCAAAAGTATAAGAAGCAGTGAAAACATCACGCCTGTGTCGAAGACACTTTTAGGAGTGTCTATCTGGGGAACTATGTTCAACACTGTGATATATTTTAAAGGGAAAAAGTAATTCATTATGACGTTGAGGCAAGTAATGAAGTTTGACTGCTTGAACAGCGAATATATAGGAAGAGATTAAAATTTCTCGTATAAAGAGATGTACGGTATTTCTACAAGAAAATGTTTCGTAAGTTTTGAAATTATATCTGAGATTATCATTTAGAGAAACTGATAAATCTGGCTTATTTCAGCGTTGCCAGCTTCAAGATAACATTTATAATGCTTGTCGTACAATGTTAAACGTAACATCAGATTTTTACTTCATAATGAATAGATTATGATTACATATAATTAGGCACAGACTGATCGACTATGCCCTTTCCAGTATTTTCTGTCCAGATCTCCTCCGTGAGTGGACGAAACAACTTCACTATGCTTGTTTCTAAATAGCGGAGTAACCTCAGCGTTTCCTAGAGCATTTAAAGGTATGTTTCTACCACCGCACTATTTGCTTATAATGCCATTTAATGGTTTAAATAGGTTCACGAATCAGAAAACTCATGTAATAATTACTTTGTCACGATAGTCAGATGTGGGTTGGAGCAAGCTGTCTTGCACTCCACTGCCAACTGCCACGATAATACGTGAATATATCGACTTAGTTGTTTTATTCACTGATGCACTAGCATATACATCATGGAGCATGGCAGGGTCAAGGCTGAATCCAAATTGTTTACAACAAACAAATTCGAGTAACTGTCTTTTGCAGAAGCCACGCTCGTCCTCCATTAACGACAAAACGAACGTCTTTTCTTTCAAAGGTTACATTTCAAAAATCAACAAATGCATCATCGTCATCATCATGGAGATTAACAGTGCACACATACCATAACACATTTGGGATTGGGAAAAATGCTGGCAGAAGCAAGAGAAATTTCAGAAGCAGCCAACGTTTCCGCATCATTTTAATGAGATACGGAACCAGTCCGTCTAAGACACAAGAAAAGACTGGTTATGAAGCAGAAAATTAACCTATTCGTGACGAGCAAAATCATTTCAAAATTAATTTTTATTTCAAAATGTAGGATACTGAAATAAATTCAATTGACGAGAGATTTAATCAGATTAACAACCTAAAACGTGTATTTGGCTATCCGTACAATATTCATGATGTACACAATAAAACTCTCAAAGCTGTTCTTGAATAATGTGTTAATTTGGAAAAGTCTCTAACACACAAAGTAAATGTATTGATGCTATTGATCTATGCAATGAATTATAAACCATTTCTAGAAGAGTATCCAATAACACAGAGCCACTGAACGTTCTGAGTTATATTTGTAAAAATGGACTTATGGACATTATACATAATTTAGTAACTGCACTAAGAGTGTTAATTACTCTTCCTGTGTCTGTAGCCAGTGGTGAGCACAGCTTCTCGAAATCGAAACTCATAAAAGCATATCTGCGATCCACAATGACTCAAGAAAGATTAGTGGGGTTGGCAAATTTGTCAACTGAAAACAAGAAACAGCCGACACAATTGATTTAAAACGAGATCTTATCAGATTTTGTAAAGCCAAGGGAAGAAAAATGAAATTTGTGTAACTCTTTGTATAATGAAGCTTATAATAGTGTCAATTATTGCAAAATACCAACCAAAACTTTTTTAAAAGAAAATGCAAAAACGATTATTGTGCAAAAGTGTATGATGTGTCCCATTTTAATGGGGAAATATGTTTATCTAATGTATATGTTCTGATTACGTATTTGAATAAAAAAAGATGCAATGTGTATTTTATGCAGTAGTTTGATTTTATTAAATGGGGCGCCTTTAAAATAATTTCCCTAGGGCGCCGAATTTATTCGGGCCGGCCCTATTTAAAGTATCACGCTGAACTTCTTATACTGTCGTAAACTGTTACATATAGGCTGCTATAACCCCCTGTTTTTGAATTTCATTCAACTCCAGACGTACGTCATAAGCGTTGTTTTAACTGTTTTGCTTTTATATTTTAAGAAAATCATGTTAAACACTAATATTGTTTAAATCTGGATTATATTTAGATTGTCTGATGATGGGCTTCGCCCGAAATGCGTACGAGGAATAAAGAATTCACCACCATCTTGATCTTCATTAGTGCAGCCCAACAGCTTTTTGAAAGTCTTTTTTGTGAAGTACGCAGTTGTGTCTACTTGCAACACGATATAATATACAGCATGGTGTTCTTATTACATTGTGCATTCGTGCAGCCTCTGTTCATAAAATTTGAATATTTCTTAGAAGAAAATACTCGAATAATAAACTGATTATGAAATGTTCCACAGACATTGACTGAAGAAATAATATTATCTTTAACAGACAGAATATTACAAAACCAAAGATGTTCACTTTTCAATCATTATTTGTTTGCTTGGATAAACACCCATAAACTTGTTCCTGAAGTAGTAAACAGGAGAGATTATTCCATCTGTGTCTTTCATAGGTATCTGTTCGGCGCACAACATTATCGCCGGTTAGGTGACTACTGAAATGTCTGTCTGAAAGACTCTTTGCTTTGGTCACGCATCGCTGGCGAAACGCAGCTGTTCGCGGCAGTTTCCGTCGAGCAATGGCTGTTATTAGTGTGTTTGATTTCCAAACGATAAGGAACTAGGAAGAGATATGCTGATGAAACATAATTATTTTAACATCATTTGAGGAAACTGGCTGATGAGCAAAGTATTTTTTTAATTTATTTGTGGCACTTATATGTCTTTGTCAGTAATTGTTAGGGTATCTTCAGAGCACAATGTTTTTTCCTCATGATCACTCTTTTGTGTTGTAATGGCGCAACTTACATTTCTTATATCAAGATAGTAATGTTATTAAAAATAATAATAAAAATAAATTAAAAAAGAATAATAAGACATGTTTTATTCCTGTTCTTCCAATAACGCAAGTTCAGTCAAAAATACAGAAAATAATAAAATGAACCTGCTTATGTCAGTGGCTTTATTTCTAACTGCTCACGTAAATTTATGTTTGAGAAAAACCCAGTTGGGAGCTTGAGGTGTGTTTTCATACAGAGTCGTATTTGTATCCTTAAGATTATGTCTGCATTATTGCAGATCCAACATCTTCATTACTTTTTATTGCAGTAATCAAATGAAATTTAATTTTGAAAATATGTTACCAGACCATCAGTTTATATACAGAACAATTATATCATTTTTGTTACAGTCACTAAATCTCAGCGCTAACAGTAAGGCAAATAGTTTCAACAGCTATCATTCAAATTAAATAATTACGAAAGTTTATAAGGTGATCAGCTCATAACAGTTAGATTATCTATGTTGTATAACAGACAGGAATAGTCAAGTGACACACAATCCAAGGAAATTAATTTCAATTTTATTTGTTTAGGCAAGTGCTAAGAAATACAAAGGTCCATCAAAAAGAAATTCACACAATTTAGAAAAAAAATACAGTTTTCATTCTGCATGTTTGAAAGTTTTACAGTGTGTAGATACATCCTTCCCGCTTATTTTCAAACTTAGTTCAACCTGTAGCCGTGAGTGGCGCCATCACAGCATGTCTTCAAGATGGCTGCTACACTTGACATTCGTCAGAAGCAACGTGCTGTCATTGAATTCCTGTGCTGTGAAAACGAGACAGTGGGAAACATGCACAAGAGGTTGAAAAAGGTGTATGGAGATGCTGCTGTTGATCGCAGTACAGTTAGTCGGTGGGCAAGCAGGTTACGTGATGAAAGCGGGCACGATAATATTGAGGATCGTCCTCGCAGCGACAGGCCTTGTAGTGCACACTCTCCAGACAATGCGCGTAAGGCAGTTGAGAGGGATGGGGATTATGTGGAGAAATGAAAATATTGTGTATCTTTGCTTGGCTCTGCGAAGGATGATTTGGGATTGAGGAAGGCGGGAATTTACGAGATCCCTTGTCAATGTGGTCAGTCCTACATTGGCCAAACTACTTGCACAGTACGAGAAAGATGCGTGGAAGATGAGCGCCACACACGTTAACTGCAGCCGAACAAATCACCCATAGCAGAACACTGTATTTCCACGGGACACTCCATGGATAATTCTGCAACAAAAGTTTTGGCAACGACAAGATCCTTTCGCGATTCGATTATTGAGGAAATACGGTTGACAGAAGACCTGATTAATCGGGATGGCGGCTTTCGAATGGATAAAGCATGGGACCCTGTAATTTCTTTAATTGCTTCACAGAGATATAGGTCTACATCTAGTGCAACCTCTGACAAAAAGTGATTTCTTTCGACTACCCCGCTTAAGATGCATGAAGATGCATTCCGACAGATGGCGCGAATGTAAGTACACCATTAGGCAGACGCGGTCCGCTTCTACCGCAGAGCGCGCCAAATTCGACAGGCGGCGCGCTAGTACCTCCTCACTGCGCAGGCGCCGCCGCGCCAATCTTCGGTATATAGAGAACGACGCACACCGGTAATCTTCATTCTCGTGCTCACCTGAAGATGGCTGCAGGTTTGTCAGCCGAAATATCATTGGAAGACGTCAACATGATCTGGCTGCAAGCCCGAAATATGATGGACCATGAAAATATTGTTCCTAAAGGATGTAACTACACACTGTAAAACTTTCAAATATGTAGAATAAAAACTGTATGTAAAAATAGTGTGCATTTCTTTTGGAGTGATCCTCGTACTTATTTGTGCATTCCAACAGCAGTAGTTCACGATAAAGACGTAATTAGCCAGACTATATTGAGGGACAATTTTGTCTTAAAGATGTACAAGCCATTTCTTTTATTGTGTCAGTCTGCCAGTCAATCAGCGTTCTTTCACATACGCAGTGAAATGCAACAACACACTCAAAAGATTTTATTTTTTTCATAAATGGGTCTGCAGCAGTGAGAATATCGTAATATGACATTTTTAATAAATAACCTTTACTGCTACTTATTAGCCTTATTTATTTGTCCACTACAGCTGTTTTGCCGTATTCGGCATTGTCAAGTGATCTGCTATATTTGAAATAAATTTTTGATTTTTTTAAACAAATTGGGAGTACATTATACAGTTTTAAATTTATTGCCGCGATGGAGTAGCCGAGTGGTCTAAAGCGTCTTGCTGCGGAGCGCGCGGTTGCTCGCCGTGGAGGTTCGAGTCCTCTCTGGGGCATGGGTGAGTGTGTTTGTCCGTAGGTTAGCTTACCTAGGTTTAAGTAGTTTGTAAGGTACGGACTGATGACCACGCAGTTTGGTCCGATAGATTTACAAACATTTGAACATTTTTTTTTTTAATTTATTACTTACTTTCCATTTGCTGCTAATATACACACAGCATCTGTACCTCTATATGATTTTTATAGGTACCTTTCTTAGAAAGTCGTTTTTTAATAACTTTTAATGTAATAACTTTCTTGTTTTATAGCTGTTTTGATGCTATGTGTTTACCAAGATGTTATATTGCATTATATCTTTGGTTCAAAAATGTTCAAATGTTTGTATAGTCTATGGGACTTAACTACGGGGTCATCAGTCCCTAAGCTTACAAACTACTTATGAACTACTTACGAACTAGGACGGCACAAACATCCATGCCCGAGGGGGGATTCGAACCTCCGACCGTAGTGGCCGTGCAGTCCGTAACTGGAGCGCCTTAGTCTCCTTGGCCACCACGGCCGGCATATCTTTGGTAATATCTAGCTTCTCTGAGATGATTAATTTCGAATTTTCGAATTATTACACTGAAAAGAATTTTCATTCTACAAGAACACCACAATTTTGTATAGACAAATTTCATCCTATGTATTTTCGTTCACTACGAAGTTATTTATTAAGTTATGGTGCCTAAAGAGATTAGCTATGTTAATGAAGATTTTCTTGAGGAGCTCGGCAGAGCTTCCGGACAGCGACACTGCATAATCTGTTCGAACGGGGAGAGCGGTAGTTAAGATGTCGGCCGATGGAGAGAGCCATACCGTTTAGAGATAATGCCACTCCACGGCGACGACCGCTCATTCCATTTGCCCATAAACGACAGCCGCCGCACCACCGCTGGGCGTGTCTTATGGCACCGCCGGGCAGACAGGGGGATCCGGCCCACAGGAGAGCACCCGGCCTTTCAGCGCCGCGGGATGAGGTCGCGCTGACGAGAATGGCCTCATCCCGCCCGCTGTGCCTCTGAAGGCGCTGGCCGTCGGCTTCCCGACGAAGGAAAAGAGATCCTCTGGCTGACCGGCGTTGATGAGGGGTGGACGTCTGCAGGTGGACACAGGAGCAGGGGGGATGGGGATGAATGAATGGCGTAGCGGGAACTGACGAATGAGCAGCCTTTCAGTTTGGGGCCTCAGGGAAACAGGCTGGGCGGAAATTTAGGCATTCCAGACGATGACAAGACTCCTTAGCCCAGTGAAAAATACTTGCTAGTGGACGTCTGTTACTAAGCGCTAAAGTGTGGATAATGCCACAGTCTTACACAGATGTGAAAGTTGTTACCAACTGACAGTTGCAACGATACTGGCGCTCCTAGTGGTGGGCAAGCTGCCGTCAGAATTATGTTTGTTTATGATTACTTTTCTATGTAATTAACGAAAATTTTCTATAATTTTTGCGTTCCAAGCATTAGTAAAATATCGAAAGGCATAAGTAATCGTGAAATACGGTATTTGCCGGCATATAAGACGCACCGGCGTATAAGACGCACCCCAAATTTTAAAACTTCTTTTTGAGGAAAAAAGTAAATCACGCCTAATACGTCAATTGCAACATGATAATTATAAATTTGTTCAGGTACATCAAATATCTGAAGCAGTGCCTTCAGGTAGTGTTCATAAACTTTACGAAGTCGACTTTCTTGACAGTTTGCACTTATTCAAACGGATATTTCGCCTATCGCTGTTTACAATGCGCACCGACTATGACTCTATGATTGACGAGAGCGTGGTAAAGGCTCACGACATTGACACCTACGTGGCTCTGCTTTGCTCCGTTTAGACATCGCACCGAGTATCAATTCGCTAACCTCGCACGACGAATAGGGGGCTTTCATGTTCAAAATGACGCGTCTTGAGAATTTATTGTGAAGCGCAAATATTTATGTAAGTATTTTGTGATGTTTCATAAACTGTGAGAATGATGCATGGTTTGCGTCTGTGTATTGGTCGGCGCACTGTATGGAGCAAAGCATGTTATAACCACAAAAATACAATAAATGTGAGACGCAGAAGCTGTGGAAACATCACAAAAAATTCATGTCTATATATTTGCACTTGAGAATACGAATAAATTCTCAAATATCGTCAGGCGAGACATGGTCAAATACATGAGCAGCGTTTCATTATTCAAATAATGAATGACACCGTTACAAGAATGCCGAAAAAGTCGATTATGATTAATGAAATTACGTCGAAAGTTTATAGTTCCTGTGAACCAGTTTGAGTTACACTTGGCACTGAAATAGTACGAAATTCAGAAAACCTTTACTACATAATAAAGCTCCTCACGGATAATTTTTGTGGATGCACATATATCACATAAAAACCAGGAAAATGTTAGAAACTTAAAGCAAATTATCCCGCTTAAAACACCATTCCACATATTTTAACTGGCTACCGACGTATAAGACACATCCAATTTTTGTAGCAAAAAAAGTGCGTCTTATACGCCGACAAATACGGTAAATGTAACAACAGCCGAATTTTCCTGTTTCAGTGATATAAACAACAATCTATTTATGAGGAAAGACTTACGAATGTGTGTATTTTGCAGCCAACTCCGCTGAAAGTAAGAGAATATAAACAGACGAGAAACATTAATTTCTGTTGTGGTCAGTTCTTATATGACTGGCATTTTCTTTGACGTGTAAAAATTCGATGTGCAGTCTAATAATTCGAACATTTTTCCAATTCACTTATCTTTCTTATAAACGTATATACTTCTGAGTGTAGTTAATTTTGCTTATATAAAAGTAAGTCTCAAAGATTCTTGCCGTTTGTGGTTCAGATGTAGCAACAATTGTGGAATTACTTTCTCCTTTGTAAGGAAACTTGTTTTTGCTATGTTTTATTACGTTCAACACTTACTGATTTCTCTGGAAATGTAGCCGAGCGGTCAGGAGCGCCACGTTACGGATCGCGCTGCCTCTCGCGTCTAAGCTCGAATCCTCCCTCGTGCATGGATGTGTGTGTTGTCCTCACGTTAGTGTAATTTAATTTACGTTGTTTGTAAGTGTAGGGACTAATTACCAATGTAGTTTGGCCCCATAGCATTACAAATATTTGATTAATTTTTTGTAGTGAAGAAACGTTACTGTTTCTGCGTAGAAAACGGACGTGTTTGTGCTCAAAGCTGGGTTTTCTGCTGTTTATCAGCCACTTTTTGTTTTTTATACAAAATGAAATTCATGAGTAAAAACTCGTATATTTTAAGATAATATTCAATAAACTGTCCTGCAAACTACGTTCAATACCTTCCAATGGTTCTTAGGAAACCTAGTAGAAACAAATGTGGAGTTCTAGTTATTAGAATTTTATGGCGCTGTATGCCTTCCTTGTTTTAAAATTTATGTTAAATCAGTTTCAGAAATATACCTTGCCGGCCGCTTGGAGCGCTGCTGTCGTGGCGTATAACAAAAATCTGTTGGAGTGTTGCAGGAAGAGCCATCGACTTTTGTTAGCGTTTGATATGAACCCCTCTGAAGGTGAGAAATCGTCTAAATCCGCAATCCGCCGTAAGGTGCGCGGCGGATGATCCATGCACCACTACTAGGCATTTCCTTTCCAATTCCACTTCCAAATAGAACGAGGGGAGAAAGAATGTCTACATGCCTATGTACGAGTCCTAATGTCTCTTATCTTTGTGATCTTTACGTGAAATGTAAGTGGGAGACAGGAAGATCGCTCAACACTCAGCTCCAAATTCCGCCCCTTTAAACAGAATTTCTCGAAAAGAACGTCGTCTCTCCTCCAGCGCCTAAGTTAGAGCCCTATCTTTTAATTCTTTTCTCAAAATTATCAGTCTCCTCCAAGGTGTATGTTCGCAGTGTTAATTTTTTTACCCAGATAATCAACGAGTATTGATTTTTACTAGATTTTGTATGTTTTATACTTTTTTAATTATTGGCATGGGCATGTCGTTCCTGAAAGAGAACCATTATGTCTACCTGATATCAAATGTGGCTGCCAGTACTACATAACCCACTTCTCTTGGATTAATAAGGAAGTCACAGAATATTTTATTATGGAAGGCGTGGAGGGAGTGGATAAAGAAAGTACCTGGAAGTTCAAAATGATCAAATATTTGTAAATCTATCGGACCAAACTGCGTGGTCATCAGTCCGTAGCTTACAAAGTACTTAAATTAGGGTAAACTAACCTACGGACAACAGACACACACCCATGCCCCAGGGAGGACTCGAACCTCCGACGGTGAGCAACCGCACGCCCCGCAGCGTGGCGCCTTAGAAAACTGGAAGTGGCTGGACATAATTAACAAATTTAATTTCGCAGTTCGTAAGTCCTTTCTACTCATAAATCTCATAATACTACGACCAATTTGAATTACTGCAGACTTCTTTGCTGTAACTAGAATACACGAAAGCTTAAAAAACGTGTTTTTAATTCTATTTTTTGTTTGTTTTAAATCTTCAGTGTGCCGTTGTCTTCCTCTCTATGTAAGCATCCTAAAAGACTTTCCGCGAACGTGAAATCAACAAGTGTTCAAATATTTGTAAGTCTAATGGACTTAACTTCTGCGATTATCAGTCCCTAGACTTACAAACTGAGACTGATAACCGAGCTGTTTAGTCCTATCCAACTCATCACAACAACAACAACAACAACAACAACACACGCACACACCCACACCGATGTCCAAGGAAGGACTCGAACCTCAGACGGCGACCAACCGCGTGTTCCGCAGCAAGGCTCCTTAGAGCGCTCGGCCACTCCAACGTGGCAAACGTGACATTTTAAAAAGCGACACCAATGCACAACACTGAAGACGATCATAACAGAAGTGCCACCTTCGATACAGCGCTTGACAGAAAATGCCGTCACTTATACCGAAAGCGTCGTGGGAAGACCATTACCCCTGTAGTGTTGCCATATTGGCCAACGGTAACAGCGGTGTCAGCTCAGTGTGAGCCTCTCCTGTGAAACGCATGATTAATACGAGGAAATGATCTTTGTGTGTACAGGGTGAATTACCTAATACTTGCACTGCAAATATTGCGAAAACGGAAAGTGCGATTGATGGGCGGTTTTGACAGAATGGATTGGTAGTCAATGACTCGTATTCTTAGCCAACAAAAAGAATGTAATATTACTTAGAAAGTTTATTTTTAAGCAAACATAGAGTTTTTTTAATGGAATAATGGTTGTTTCTATCATGCATTGGGATTTTTGGCACCAACTGTGTTTAACGAATTTTGAATTACATTTTTAAGGCAGCTACAACCGATCAAAGTTTCGGGTACGGAGGATACGACAGCGAAGCCGACTGGCTGGTGGTCATGAGACAGTGGGCTGTGCCCCAGGGGCTACGTACTCGGCCATTCAGCTACGCTACCGCAGCCTCCGCCCCCGAAACTTTGAACGGTTGTAGCTGCCAAACTAAACGTGATAAAAAGTCATTCAAAATTCTTTGTACACAGCTGGTGTCAAACATTCCAATTCATGATAGAAACAACCACTGTTCCATTAAAATGAAACTGTATGTTTGCATAAAACATACACTTTCAATGTTATATTACAATCTGTTTATTGGCTATCAATACGACTCCTTGACTGCAATCCAGTATGTGAAAAGCGCACATAAGTTGCACTTTCCGTTACGGCAATATTTGCGTGCAAATGATAGGTGATTCACCCTGTATAGCAGAGTGCCCGTAAATTTGTATGTACGTATTGCATACAAAATACTGTTTTGTTAAAATCCCTAACAAATTTTCCTTACTTGACTTTCAGGCCAAGAGGACGGTCGCCATAAGTATAAGCATCACGTGCAACATACCCCTCTGCCATGCACTTCAGTGTGAGTTGCAGAGTATTTATGTGGATGTATATTAAGTAGAAGAAGATTATATCCTTAAGTAGGCGAAAACCCAGCGATGCTATGATATTTATTTATATATTCAAGCCTTGAGTTCGTACTTCTCCTACTCCTTCTCTCTCTGTCCATATCCGTTGATATATATATTATATGAGAGAATATGTAACAAAAAATAATATAAATGCAGAGTCGAAACAAAGAAAGATAGCAATCAAAATAAAAACAACATACGTTCATTTAATTTAAAACTTGGCTATAAAAATGTATTGGCACTTACTTAGGATATAACATGAATAGCCACCGTGACCTAATGGTTATAGTGATCTACATTGATTTACATTGAAGTATGTGTTGCGAAAGTAGATGTGCTTTAAGATAGTCCATGCAATCGCCGTAACAATTATGTTGTTGTTGTTGTGTTTTGGAAGGGACTAAACTGCAACGGTTATCAGTCCCTTAACAATTATGTCTGGGTGGCTTAGTAGTTATAGTGGTTGCCTGTGTTCGAATCCTTGTCGCTAAGCATTGCAGGGTTCACTAGTAGTCCAATAGAATTTCCTGATAAACTACATCAGTCACTAGACACTATAGTAATTCCACATTGGCTATTGATACTGCCGCTGTGTTGTAGGCGACACATAAGAGGGTAGTCTGGAAGCCATCATACGGTGCGTGGGCGAAGGTACATAATACCACTACAGGTCATACTGTTTCCTGATCCACTTCCAAAGAGAGATTCAACATCTCCGTAGGGGAACATGAACATTGTCATCGATCTTTTCTTCTGTGCGGATATACAACAGGCCTGCTCGTACGTATAAGAATCGACTACATGCCGCGAGTAACGATTGATAATGGACAGGGGCATTGCGTTATTGCTGTTGATAAGTTGAGAATTTGTGTCTATCGGAAGGCGAGCTAGTGATATCTCGCAAGGACGTGGTGATCGCTTTGTCCACAGAGAGTTAGTGGTCATCACAAGTGAGTAGTAAGTAGCAGGACGCGGTTTCGAGTCCCGGCTAGGCACAATTTTCGTCTTTCCCCAGTGATTTACCTCAGTGCCTATTGGCAGCTGGCGTCTTAGATTGCTTTGTGTGTTGATAGATTATAGCTGCAGGATGAAAAATGGTGTCTGACACATTCGAAAGATAAGACGTCACATATCTATCTGATAGTTGCAAATATAAAGCTGAAGTACCTCTTGTGCGTAACGGTCCGATGGTTTTGGATATTGTTGTGAATGTAAAGTCTGTATTACGTTAAATCTTTGTGAGTGTGTGTTTTATTGTTGCTGTTCCTGTCATGTGTATCAACACCAAATAAAAATGGTGGACCTCGCATTCGAAATCGAAACGCTCCAAGAAAGAAAGCAGGCTAAGAGAAAAATCAGACATTTTCTCATGGTATTAGAATGGAACGAAGATATCCAGTAGTGACATGGTGCTTGCGCTCTATAGACCAACAATGTTGTTAAAAATAAACTTGTAACATAATATCTATTTAAATAACCCCTAAAACACATAAACAATTTCTCTGTGCGCAATAAAGATTACTCACCCCATAAAGATAGATGAAAAAATTGTTATTATCAATTTTAATAGCTATGAAAATACTAGTAAGATTTGAAAAGAAAAACCGAATGTTGGGCACTTGTAGTACGTAAGAAGTAATTGCACTCAATCACTTTTTTCATTCTTTGATTACTACTCACCATTGCTGGTAGATAGTACTTATTTCAGAGCGTATATGTAGAATTCTGGGGGAGGAGGAGGGCGGGGATCTGCGGCAAACTACCAAAAACAAAATAGTTAAGTACTGAATGTGACGAGAATTATTTATATGTGTCAGATGGGATGCCGAAAGGGAAGATCTTGTCTTGAATAGATATGGGATCACGGAACCGTAATACATACAAGACGATGGGTTGTGTTTTCAAAAAATAATCACACTCAAATGAGACACAAGGCTGTTAAGTATTCTAGAACCATTAGTAGTCGAAAGAAAAACCGTATCCATCCCCCAGGAATTTTTACCAGGGACCACCAGAGAAGGGACATTCATATATACAGGGTGTTACAAAAAGGTTCGGCCAAACTTTTAGGAAACATTCCTCACACACAAAGAAAGAAAATATGTTATGTGGACATGTGTCACTTTAGTATTTACGGATGAGGCTTCATTCCAGCGTTGTCAAATTGTAAATTTTCACAATCAACATTTGTGGGATGACGAGAATCCGGACGCAACTGTGCAACCACGTCATCAACACAGATTTTCTGTGAACTTTTGGGCAGGAATTGTTGGTGATGTCTTGATTGGGCCTCATGATCTTCCACCTACGCTCACTGGAGCACGTTATCATGATGACTGAGGCGCTCCAGTCACGGTCAGCAAGGCCACTACGGTCGGGGGTTCGAATCCCCCCTCGGGCATGGATATTTGTGCCTTCCTAGTTCGTAAGTAGTTCATAAGTAGTTTGTAAGTTTAGGGACTGATGACCCCGTAGTTAAGTCCCATAAGCTTTACAAACATTTAACATGATTTCATACGGGTACTCTACCTGTGCTGCCAGAACATGTGGCTTTACAAGTACGACACAACATATGGTTCATGCACGATGGAGCTCCTGCACATTTCAGTCGACGTGTTCGTACCCTTCCCAACAATAGATTCGGCGACCGATGGATTGGTAGAGGCGGACCAATTCCATGGGCTCCATCCTCTCCTGACCTCAACACTCTTGACTTTCATTTATGGGGGCATTTGAAAGCTCTTGTCTACGCAACCCCGGTACCAAATGTAAAGACTCTTCGTGCTCGTATTGTGGATGGCTGTGATAGAGTACGCCATTCTCCAGGGCTGCAACAATGCATCAGGGATTCCATGCGACGGAGGGTGGATGCATGTATCCTCGCTAACGGAGGACATTTTGAACATTTCCTGTAACAAAGTGTTTGAAGTCACGCTAGTACGTTATTTTGCTGTGTGTTTCCATTCCACGATTAATATGATTTGAAGAGACGTAATGAAATGGGCTCTAACATGTCCACATAACACATTTTCTTTCCTTGTGTGTGAGGAATGTTTCCTGAAAGTTTGGCAGTACCTTTTTTGTAACACTCTGATACGGGAGTTTTATAAGGAGATGACATATCGCTACTTTTAGTCCACGTCGTAGTGGAGAAAATAATGGAAGATAGCGACATGCACCTCAAAGGAATCCAAATTAGAAAACGAAACAGAAAAAGAGTTACTGTGAAATGGTTTACCTCTACAGATAAACTGGCTATATTAGCAAGTAGTTAAGTCATATTAGCACTACATAAAGTACATGTAGTTTCCTGTAAAACGGAACTGCAAATTTCTCTAACACTCTGGCCTCGCATTCGGGAGGACGGCGCTTCAAACCCACCTCCGGCCATCCACATTTACGTTTCTCTTAATTTTCCTAAATCACTCCAGGCAAGTGATGGGATGTCTCCTCCCAGAGGACAAGAACCGATTTCTTTAGCCATCCTATATTCCCCGCTTATGTTCCGCATCTACAACCAAGCTGTCGACGGGCCGTTAAACCCTAATCTTCCTTCTTCATCTGCTTCCAAATTTCCTATCAAGAAACTCGAAAAATTCTTACTGCAAACACAGTATGGGAAGGGATTACAGGTAACGAGTTCATGTAGTAATAACCCAAAAGACTGAACACTATCCCCAAAACAGAATGGATACTGAAACAATAAAAGCATACGTACTGATATGGAAACACTACAAAAAATTTTCTCGTGATGCCGAACTACGCTTCTACAGCACCTTTGCCTTACCAGATGCCTTGTATGTGACAGGAACTACAGAAGCATGAAACAACACGAAAAAGTTTTCTCTGATAATGAAGTTGAGCAGTCAGTCTACAAGGTAGCTGTACGAAAAAACATACATCAAGAGATTAATTTACGAGAAATCGCCGACAGTTCTATGGACACCTGTAAGATGACTAAGAGACTAAGAGAATTTTAACATGGAAACATATAACATTAAAGTATAATGTTTTGTGAAAGTCCATCAAAACCAACGTGAAACTGAAATTATATATATACTACATACGCTACATCGGAGCATAATTATCACAGTTTTCGTAAACGATAAACAAGCTAAGTAATTTGCTTCTGTGAATTAAGATATGTTGCTTTAGTACTTTTTCGTAGATATAAGACCTTATATTTATCACTACGACCTACTGGCCTCAAAAGAACAGATCAATTTAAAAATTTTCAAAATATATCCACTTCTCACTATACTCTGCTAGAATTGAGAAGGTCATTTGATGAATTTCCCTCCAATTCATCAAGTGAAAATTCATCTTTAATGCATTCCTCACGACTCTATCTTGAAGCCATTTTACTTACACATTGCACAGTTTGTTGTCTGCTGGGTCTCTTCGCATTTCTCTCGTTTCTTACCTTTCTTGGTTTCCTTAATCGTTATTCCTCACTAGTCACTTTCTCAGGTGTTAATATTGCTTATTCAACCTAAAAATGCAGTTTTTAGGCTATTAAAGGCTTTCCGCAAGCCGCTTAGATTCCTTGATAATCTATGTGATTCGTTTGCGCTAGTGTTCTTAGGGACTAAGTTGCAACTTTCTGCCTCAGCATTTTGCACACTACCTTCCAAGTGGATCACGCATCTACCTGAAACCAGTGGTGCAATTGGAATCGACACACCAGACGTCTGCGAGCGATCTGAAACATGGTACAACTGGTGCTTTGTGTACTTCATACAAATTTCGCACCATAAACTATACTACTTTCCAACTAAACATCTAGCACGTGGAAAACATACAAGTGTATATTCAAATAGTAAATACCTTATATTAATATTTTTGGAGCTGGCCTTTAAAACTGCCAAGAAGAAATGTAGATGATAAACGAGTATTCATTAGACAAATATACTAGAACTGATATGTGATTACATTTTAACGCAAATTGGGTGCATAGATCCTGAGAAATCAGTACGCAGAACAACCACCTCTGGCCGTAAAACGGCCTTCATACGCCTGGGCATTCAGTCAAACAGAGCTTGGATGGCGTGTACAGGTACAGATGCCCATGCAACTTCAACATGATACCACAGTTCACCAAGAGTAGTGACTGCCGTATTGTGATCAGCCAGTTGCCGAGAGATCTGGAGATATGCTGACGCGGGCAGAAGTCGAACATTTTCCGTATCCAGATAGGCCCGTACAGGCACTGCAACATGCGGTCGTGCATTATCCTGATGAAATGTAGGGTTTCGCAGGGATCAAATGATGGGTAGAGCCACACATGTGAAACGTAATGGTCACTGTTCAAAGTGCCTTCGATGTGAACAAGAGGTGACCGAGACGTGTAACCAATGACACCCCGTATGGCGATGACGAATACGCGCTTCAATGTGCATTCACCGCGATGTCGCCAAACACGGATGCGTCCATCATGGTGCTGTAAACAAAACCTGGATTCATCCGGAAAAATGACGTTTTGCCATTCGTGCAGCCAGGTTCGTCGTTGCATACACCATCGCAGGCGCTGCTGTCTGATGCAGCGTCAAGGGTAACCGTCGCCATGGTCGCCGAGCTGATGGTCCATGCTGCTGCAAACGCCGTCGAAATGTTCGTGCAGATGGTTGTTGTCTTGCAGACGTCCCTGTCTGTTGACTCAGGGATCGAGACGTGGCTGTACGATCCGTTACAGCCATGCGTATGCCTGTCGTCTAGACTGCTAGTGATAGGCGGCCGTTTGGATCCAGCACAGCGTCCCGTATTGCCCTCCTGAACCCCTCGATTCCATATTCTGCTAAAAGTCATTAGATCGCGAGCAGCAATGTCGCGATACGATAAACCGCAATAGCGATAGGCTACAATCTGACCTTTATCAAAGTCGGAAACATAGTGGTACGCAATTCTTCTCCTTACACGAGGCATCAGAACAACGATTTACCAGGCAAGGTCGGTCAACTGTTGCTTGTGTATGAGAAATCGGTGGAAACTTTCCTCATGTCAGCACGTTGTAGGTGTCGCCACCGCCGCAAACTCTGTGAGAATTCTCTGAAAAGCTAATAATTTGCATATCACAGCATCTTCTTCCTGTCGGTTAAATTTCGCGTCTGTAGAAAGCCATCTTCGTGCTATTTTAATAGCCAGAAGTGCAATTGTCATCTACGGATGTAAGCTATTTCCTGGACGAGTCATAAAAAAGAACAACTATGTGTTACATGAGGTCCGATAAGAAATAAATTAGAAACATAAGTGACCTAAGAAAGAAGTTGTTCTAGCACATGCTGCAGAATACTTTATCGAAACCATCAACCCACAGGAGCAAGTTTATCTTCGTAGTATTTAATTTTTTATGTACAAGGAGTTAGGATTCTATAAAAAGAACTGAATTTTATTAGATGCCCTTTTCATTTTTTAATTTGCATCTTTTGTATGCGTTCTGTTTTTCAAATTAGTTGATATGTTAATTCTATTCTTCTTCAAAAGTTCTATGTTAGTAATTACTTTTATGTCCTTGTAGTGGAGCCAATAGTGATTCCAATAAAAGTTTCTTGTCAAAAATTTGGACAGTTATTTTTATTTCTTTATGTTATCTTGACAAATGACTTGTCCCAATGTAGCCCCGACTGGTATAGCAATTTTAATGGCCAGGAGTGTACAAGTGTATATTTAAATTATAAATACGTTTTAGCTCTATGTTATATGGGAGATATTATGTAGACAAAATAATATTAACACCTAACAGCCTCGGCGGAGTGGCCGAGCACATTGAGGCGCTATGCTCCGATGCCCCCCGTCATAGTTAGTTCATAAGTAGTTTGTAAGTTTAGTGACTGATGACACCGCAGTCAAGTCTCATAAGCTTAAATAACATTTGAACACCCATCATATAGTGTAAATTGATTTATTAGAATGACGTTGGCAGACAATTGTCTTTGGTGACAGCTGCAACTCTTCGAAGGCTCGCCAAGTGTCGAAACAATTCCTGTACCAAAACATCCACCAATTACTTCAATTGTATGAGAACTGTACTCCGGTCCTCACTCCTCTGGTCCTCACCAATGATCATTCACCTCGTTTTGTTTATACTGCCAATACCGTGGATACTAATTCAAAATATTTTTCAAATGTATGTAAATCTATAGGACTTAACTACTCTGATTATCGGTCGCTAGCCTTACGAAGTACTTAGATCAACTTAGTCTAAATTAAGAACACATACGCTGCAGTGGAGTGGCCGACTGTTCGAAGGCGCCTCAGCTCGTTGTCCGAGGTTGGAGACCCCACTCGGGAATGTTCAAAGGTTCAAACGTTTGTAAAGCTTCAGGGACTTAACTGCGGGGTCATCAATCACTAAACTTAAAAACTACCTTATAATAAAGACGTCACAAACATAGATGCCAGAGGGGGGCGATTCGAACCCCCGACGGAAAACGGCCTCTAGCATCGAAGCATAGCGCCTCACTGCGCTTGGCCATTCCGCCGCGACTCCCTCGGAAATGGTTGTTATTGTGTTCCTTAGCGTAAGTTAGTTTGCAAGTCTAGGGACTGATGACGATAGTAGTCCCATAGGTTTACAAACTTTTGAACAAACACGTACACCCATAGGGCCTCCGACGGTGAGCGACCGCACGCTGCTCAGCAAAACACCTTGGAGCTCTCGGCCACTCCATCGCGGCTAGATATATTGAGAAATTATGACTGTTTCAGGGTCTTTAAATTAATTCAACGCCAAGGTTGAAAATTAGTGTTGGTCCGGGATTCGAAGCTGGATTCCCGCTTCGGAACAGCGTTCGCATCAAGCAATTACAAGATTACGATTTATAAATACCATGTTTTGGTTAGTCAGAT
Organism: Locusta migratoria; assembly: GCA_026315105.1. Classification (NCBI taxonomy): domain Eukaryota; kingdom Metazoa; phylum Arthropoda; class Insecta; order Orthoptera; family Acrididae; genus Locusta; species Locusta migratoria. Next base: position 364,299,464 of record CM048750.1, on the reverse strand, counting down.
ACTACAGACTGACCAAAACATTATTTGATGTCTCAGAAATGAGTTGAAACTGGTTATCTTTAATAATGAAATATACCATTAAGACTCTAGATGTTATATGTACTCACTTGAATAATATGTAGATCGTCTTCAAGAAAACATGTGTGTGTTCTTTCTGACGTGGATACTTTCGGCAGTAAAACGTCAAAAAAGGCAGTCAATTTTTGTCACAATGCTCCTTCAAACTGCGTAACATCGAGTTGGCCACTTTGAGATGTAACGCATTTCATCGGTTATTTGTATTGACCGTCGCAGAACAAAAAAGCTATATTGATAGAGCTGAAGTATTGAATTAAAATGTGTGGTGCGGCCGGGAATCGAACCCAGACCTCCATGTTTACTACGCAGACGTCTTAACCGTTTTTTTTTTTTTTTTTTTTTTTTTTTTTGTTCATCAGGTAGATCTATGCTTTGCGGTCGTTTTCATTGTTCGTTCTTTGTCGTTCGTTGATCATTTGGCTCAGCTTTTTTTTATTACAAAGGACGTTCAGCCCTCTGACCGGGCGCGCTGAGCCACGGCGCCCGGCTAACCGTTAGACTACCACACCACTTACGATTGAGGCGCCTCGGAATAGTCTATGTACGATTTCCCTCCACAACACAAACTAATTCAGCTTCTTTGTTCCAAAGATAATTGCCACTACTGCCAAGGCTCTCCATGCAGCGGAATAGCACCTCGGCAATGGACATGGTGGAACAATCCTGTTGTGGTGACATAAATATCAATTAAATACAATGAAAGAATCCCTGAGACGGATTTTCGTCTCAAATATGTCAAAGACATTATTGATAGAGCTGAAGCATTGAATTAAAGTTTGTGTTGTGGAGGGAAATCGTACATAGACTATTCCGAGGCGCCTTAATCGTCAGTGGTGTGGTAGTCTAACGGTTAAGACGTCTGCGTAGTAAACATGGAGGTCTGGGTTCGATTCCCGGCCGCACCACAAATTTTAATTCAATGCTTCAGCTCTATCAATAATGTCTTTGACATATTTGAGACGAAAATCCGTCTCAGGGATTCTTTCATTGTATTTAAAAAAGCTATAGTTAAAACTACTGGGAGGTAACGTCCACGACTTCGTACGTTAGTCGTGCAGTGGTCTAGCGTCTCAGAGACAACATGTACTCAGCGGTGGCAGCTTGTAAAATCACATTCTGCTCCTGGTTCACATTATTTTATCAGCTCTCGGGTATGCGGATGTGCGCTAATCCACGGTAAGAACTGAAGCCAGCGGCTGCCCCTGCGTGTACCTGCTTCCGCCTCAGTGACGGCAGCTCGCTAGCTAGGCCCTGTGTTCCCTCGGGCCTCCAGGTCCTAATTAAGGCAGAGGCGATCTGCAGCGGAACGAGGCGCCTGCATGCACTAGGGCACCGTAATTAGCGGCCAGCAGCCAGCAGTACACGAACCGCACCTCACCTCAGGCAGACTGCACGGACAGTCGGCCACTTGTCTTCGCCCTGGCAATTAGGCTCCGGCGGATTCCGACTCTGCGCACACTGACGGACTATGGATGCCACATGTTAGCGACAACGTCGAGTTGGAGAAAGGCTGGAGCCGAAAGATTAACTACCAGCGAGACACCGCAGAGGAACCTTTATTTAGCTTCCCTCCCTCTCCTGATTCCACTCAGGCAAAATTCGCTGTCTTCCCACAGGCAAGAATGTGCGGTGGAAAAATCCGAGAAAAAATTCGCATTTTATGGTAGCAAATCAAGAAGTTGATAGTACCTGATATCGCAGGACGGAGGAGATTAATTATCTTCACAAGTAAAACGCAAAGATCGCGATATGATTATTTAATTTACTGACGACCGGTTTCAATGCACCATCGTCTGGTCGTATAAAATTCTGCAATGTGATCATTTTACGTTAAAATGTAATCACTTGAGAAACAGCTCTTCGGTTGCGGAAGTTCTGGTAAAATGTTTACCATGCTTTCGGCTTCACTAAGGGAGCCTTCTTCAGAAGTATTTTTTTTTTTTTTTTTTTTTTTTTTTTTTTTTTTTTTTTTCCCGTGAACAAAAAATTTAAAAGTAGTACAAATAACAGAAATAGTATGAAACATAATATCCTAAGATACGATCTCACAAGTTACTTACATATGAATGTATAGTCAGCAGAGGGTCTTGAGCGAAAGGGCTCACGTTAAGAATTTAAAAAAGTTTGCACATTGCAAAATTTTTAAACAGGTGAGACACGCGCCGCTAAAGATCCTGTGCAGGTGGCATCAAACTGACAGGCGAACATGCCGTCGAAGCTATCACGGGGCCAATGAACAATTGCTGTTGCGTGATAAAAACTTTCTGATCAAGTAATACCCTTACTCAGAATCAATTAATGTGAAATATTGTACCCAGTTACCAGTCTGTAGCCTCAAAAATTATTTTTCTGTTTTCTCTTATTTTATACTCACTTTGAGTAATTCTCAAACTATTTTGTCATCTAGTAAACTATTTTTAACATGCCATGTGCTTTTGTCAATTCTAATAAGTAACCATATCATATCACTTTCCGTGTAAACTACTACTATTGAATAACAGATGGCGTTATTCGCCTGTCAGGTTGACGCCACCAAGTCCCCACAATCGCGTAAGCGGCCGACTGCGAACAGCGGACAAATTGAAGAGCGCCTCGGCGTCCATTGTGGTGGCAAACTTCCGCGCGAACTTTAAATGTGCTTATAGTGTGTATTCATTCGAGTCGCGAAATCTATGTCTAATTGAAATATATAACTACAAAACAGCTTCAGACTCGTTAAATATACAGCAACTATCGGTTGTGTGTAAATTTGTTACACATACGGTTTAGAAATTGGCCAATAGCGTTTCCTCTTCTTAACGAAATCGAACTATAGCATTTAGATTTTTAGCGTTCTAAGTGCAGCATATGAACGGAATTTATCGTCAGACACGATTTTTTGACACTTTCTCATTATATTCTACGATTGTGAAACTTTGTACAAACGTTAATTTCGGAAGAGTTTGACACTTTAAAATACATAAAATGTTTGTTAAGCTTATGGGACTTAACCACGGGGTCATCAGTCCCTAAACCCACAAACTACTTATGAACTACTTACGAACTAGGACGGCACAAATATCCATGCCCGAGGGGGGATTCGAACCCCCGACCGTAGTGGCCGTGCTGACCGTGACTGGAGCGCCTCAGTCACCTCGGCCACCGCGGCCGGCTTGACACTTTACGTCTTTGCTTTAGTTCTGTATTCTCCATCATTTAGATATTTCATAGCATCAGAAAATGAAACAGGTTTGGCTTACACAGCTAATGTTAAAGTCGATTGTGAAAGTGAAATATGCCATCAAATGAATACCTAAAAAACAGCTCCTTACGTAGTGAATACAGCAACCATCCACTACCAAATTCTTTTAAAAACACGTTGTCTGCCCTAATGTTTTCTTAACTGATGCATCTAACAATAGCGTTACGGTATCTAGCAAGAATATTACCATTTTTAATGCTGTAAGCCAAATACCTTACGGTAGCGTGAACTGCTCAAAAGTCAACAACTATTATTATAGAGTTCAACTTCACAAAGTGCATCCAATGTGGCTATGCGTCATTCGTATATGGAACTATACACAGTTCTGCAAACCCCTTTCACTTTTTATACCTACATATAAAGCAGATTACCTTTAAATTAGCCGGCCGCAGTGGCCGAGCGGACTGCGACATGCCAGTCACAATCTGCACGGCCGCTACGGTCGGGGGTTCGAATCCCCTCTCGGGCAGGGATGTTTGTGTTATCTTTAGTGTAAGGTAGTTCATAAGTAGTTTGTAAGTTTAGGGACTGATGACCCCGCAGTTAAGTCCCTTAAGCTTAACAAACATTTGACCATTTTTGAACCCTTAAATTCTGCGTTGTAAGTTGCTAATATCAATTTCATGAACAAAAATTCGAACTGCAGTGAGGGAACTACATTCGTAACCCCGTAGTTATTTTACACAATCGTAAAATGAAACTTTTGGAACTTCCTGTCCACCAGTACTGCCTTATGTAGCTCATTTTTAAGAGCTACCATTATTGTAAAAGCCTGTTACTTATTTCATTCAATTCTGTCTTGTCGTGACTAACAGTCTCTTCAGTAAGAGTAACTATTTCTGCACAAAAGTAGCAGGGCTACTTGTATTCCTGAGAAATATAAATGGAAAAACAGTATTCGATCTTTTTATTCCTTTCTTAAATTGATTTATGCATTTAATCGCTGTGCAGCTCTTCAACATTGTGCTTCATGTATACTGCAATAGTCAAACAGTACAGACGTGAAACTTCCTGGCATATTAAAATTGTGTGCCGGAACCTGGGACCTTTGCCTTTCGCGGGAAAGCGCACTACCGACTGGGCTATCCTTTTTTTTTTTTTTTTTTTTTTTTTTTTTTCACACAACAGTACTACCACCGAACAAAACAAAACCAAACTTCTGGAAAGAGCCGGCCGCGGTGGCCGCGGGGACTGAGGCGCTTCAGTCACGGTCTGCACGGCCACTACGGTCGGGGGTTCGAATCCCCCCTCGGGCATGGATATTTGTGCCGGCCTTAGTCTTAGCTAGTTCGTAAGTAGTTTGTAAGTTTAGGGACTGATGACCCCGTAGTTAAGTCTCATAAGCTCTACAAACATTTGAACATTTACTTCTGGAGAGGGAGGGGCTGCACGAGTGCCGCGGCTACAGGAGGCCGCCGGCAGGCATCAGGACGCCCACATGTCTCACCGTTACTATCTACACTAGACTGTTTTTTTTCTCTTTTTTTGTTAAAAACTACTGTTTTCGAAATTAATTTGGAATAAACACCAACATCCATTTAAAAAGTCGTTGAAATGAAATGGTTATTTCCGATTGTTTTCTTTGTACAGCACAGTGCCCGTGTAACTAATTATCTTATTCCTTCTTTTTCGAAAATAATGTCAAGCATATATCAGAAATTCTTCTTCACGTTGGGGTTTTGTTTCATTTTCCACTGCGCAATTTTCATATACGACTCAAAGCTGATTAGATCGTCTTCATTGTGTCGCTTTACGTTGTATGCCACATAGTGCCCTAACACCCACATTTTTGTGTTGTTTTTGGACGCTGGGTAGAATTTCGTGTCCGGCCACATTAGTATTTCTGTGGTGGAGTTACCAAAAAAAAAAAAAAAAAAAAAAGGTTCAACTACTTATGAACTAGTTAATCCTAAGGACGGCACAAATATCCATGCCCGAGGGGGGATTCGAACCCCCGACCGTAGTGGCCGTGCAGATCGTGACTGGAGCGCCTTAGTCCCCGCGGCCACCGCGGCCGGCGGAGAAGTTACCCGCTGTGCTTCTCGTTAGCAGAGCTAACCGTTGTTGAACCCACTTCCAGTTGTAGAGGTGGCCGCCACAGGTGAATCTGTGGCGTAAGGTGTCCACCAGGCCACATCGGATACATTTATCGCAATTATTTACTCCGATTCTGTGTAATCGTTCGTTGGTGGCTATGACATTGTTAACCACTTTGTACCATGCAGCTCAAACGTCTGAGTTATGGATCGGTAAGCTGAGGTTATCCCAAGCTCTTTTCCACTGGACAGTGGGATGTTTCAGTTCAACTGGGTTTCGAGCCGCGGTTTGATTCCATGTTTCTAAGATCGTTTTGGTCGATATCACTGTCTGGTTGAGTAAGGCGTCCCCGATGGAACTGAGTTCTAGATAAGAGTGTCTGACATGTTTTAGCTTAAAATTAATTATCCTGACATCGGTGGGCGGGCGAAGGTCATCGGGTCGTACTGCTTGGAAAAGCCAACTAGTTACACTACGAGGCTCCTTTTTTAGTACTATAGCGGTTCTTTTGATGAACAGGGCTGTGCACCGACTATCCATGTCAGGTAGGTGAAGGCCTCCAGCCTGTCGTCGCAAGCACATCGTACTGTGTTTCAGTCGAAACATGCTCCCTTTCCAAATGAAACCATTGGCCACACTCATGATCTTCTTTGCCTGCAGTTTGGAAACAGGAACAATTTGCACCATGTAGTAGGCTTTGTTGAAGATGTATGTCTCCAGAAGTCTAATGCGTTGGAGGAGATCCAAGGACCGCCAGTTATTCTCAGACACAGCGCCTTGCATGTTTTCTGCGACCTTCTTCCAGTTTCTGGCGCACATAGCCAGTGGGCATTTATCAATTATGATTCCCAGAGTCTTGTGATTGTCGGCGAGTGTTGCCCAAGAAACATTCGGTGGCTCTATTCCCCGGATATTTATCATTTTGCATTTGCGTTCGTTAATTTTGGCCCCCGAAACTCTGCAGTACTCATCAATTGTGGCTTTCAGTGTCAACATCTCGTCTTGACTTCGTATTAATACTCCGACGTCGTCAGCGTACGCTTTAACGGCGAAATATGATCCTGCTATGGTCAATCCAGTCAGGTGTTCTTCAATGGAGTACAGCAAATGCTCTAAGGACAGGACGTAGAATAGCATCGCAAGAGGACTTCCTTATGGAACCCCTCTATCGGTAGCAATGGGCTGTGTCAGCTGTCCATTGACGCTAACTTCTGTTGTAATCCGAGAAATTAAATTTTGGACAACATCAGTGGCTCTTTTTCCAAGTCCACAATGTTTGAGTATCTTTGCGAGGTAATCTCGACGGACACGGTCGAACGATTTACTAAAATCCAAGAAAACTAGTGCAAACTTTAAGTTGGTGACTGATGCTATGGCTATGATGTCTCTGTATTCCGAGATGGGGGTCATGATGGTCCGACCAGGAAGACAGTTTTGATGGTGTTTTATAACCTTTTTCAGCTCTGGTGTCAATCTGTTGTTTAATGTCCGGGCAAATGTTTTATAATCAAAATTTAATAAAGTGATTGGGCGGTAGTTGTCGAGGTTTTTCACAGTCTTACTTTTAGAAATTAACACGATCCTCCCTTCTTTCATTTCTCTTGGGATTTCACACCCCCTCATGACTTTGTTGAGTACATCTGTAAAAGCTTGCCCAATCACAGGCCAGAATCGTACATAAAATTCTTTAGGCAATCCGTCAGGCCCAGGTGATTCTTTTGACGGCGAGCGAGTTATCAAGTCTAACACTTCATCCATGGTAAATTCTACTACAATTGCTTGGCTGTCTTCGTGTGTAATAGCAGAAGGTAGCATTTGAACGATCTCGTCGGCAGTATCACTATTGGAGTCTACGTGCGAATACAGATCACAGAAATATTGGTGAGTAGCCTGGAGAATATCCCACTGACTAGTTAGGTGGTCCCCCGCCTCCGTTACCAGTTCTGCAATAAAGACTCGCTTGCGATGGGAGCTTTGTTTAAAGAGGTGGTACAGTGATGTAACTTCTCCCGTCCTGAGAGAATTGGTTTTCGCTTTTATCCTCAGACCTTCGAGTTGTTGGCGTTTGATGCTGATGAGCTTCGCTTTGATCTTTTTTTATCGCCGTTAGGTGTGTGTTAGTTGGAGTTGCCTGGGCATACAGTTCCCCCAGGACCGTCTCATAGACGTCAATGGTTCGTTTGACGTCTTGTGCCTTTTGCTACCCATAGCTTTTTAAAGTTTGCCGCATCTTCCGCTTTGCTACCGCGTCGACATTGTTTAAGACAATCCGTCCATGTCGCAGCAAACAAATCGTCCAAGTCACTATCAGAGAGAAGTGAAATATTAAGGTTCCACTGAGACCTGAAACGTTAACATGGCTGTTTGTCTAAGTTCATAGTTACGGATAGGGCACAATGGTCCGAAAAACTTGCAGGAATTACATCGACGTCCAGAATTTGTTCACTGATATTTTCAGTGACGTACATGCGATCAAGGCGTCTGCATGACGTCGACGTGAATTATGTGAATTTTACGGTGGTGGGGTGTTTTGATTCCCACGCGTCTTTCATCCGCACATTTTTAACAAGATCATATAATTCGTTACAGAAGTTGAAGTTCGGAGACTGATCTTTCCTGTGGAGAACGCAGTTGAAATCACCGCAAATTATTAGGTGGGAGGGGTTTCGTCGTAGCAGGTAAATTATCTCTTCTTTGAATAAATTGCCGCGTTCAGCTTTGTTTGACGTTGCAGACGGGGCACAGATATTGACTAGAGTGACGTCACAAATTTGACAGCCAAAGCCCCTACCAGACGGCAAGGTTTCAATAGCGCTAACAGGGATGCCCTCTCCTGCCATAATTGCGGTGCCTGTACTCGCATTGTTCGCAGTATTGGCTATCAGTTGAAACCCAGTGATGTGCAGATCTAAAATATAAACTTCTTGTAAGCAAGACTATATCGGCTTCGGAATCGTAGATAAACTGTTTGAGTAATGCTGCTTTTAAGTCAGTCTGTATTTTTGTTAATGTTCAGAGACAAAATTTTATACGCCTGCGTCATGTTTGTGAGGGAATAGGTGATGTTGAGATTTGTCGACAGAACACTTCATCCAACAGTACGAATTGTGTCAAGACTGCAAATTGTCACGTCACGATATGTGTACTGCAGTGACAGTACATGCCGGCAACATTTGAATGGGCTAGTTAAAGCCAGAATCGGACAAGGACGGTATCGGTCACAGACATTCCTGTGTCATAAATGTCAGCTTAATTACTATGATTTAACACACAAATCGTTTAATGTCAACAGTATATTCCCCTCTATCCGTCCCACGTGTCATACCTGTCGTCCCCTCGGCATTGTCTTTCGGGTGGTATGGGCTGGTGTCCTGAAATAAAGAAGTGCTAGCTGAAGTGCCCTCCGGGAGTGGCCCGGCCTTCTTGGTTTTCAATTTTGTCTCTTGTTTGGATCGCTTTGCCCTCGCATGACTCGTAGGGGAGTTGGGATTCGGTTGCGGTTTCGTCTTGCGGCGTAGCGTATAGCATGGCGTCGCTAAGCATTCCGCACTTTCGGTAGATGGCGGGGAACCTGAGGCACCAGATATGTCCTTCGGAAGTTCACTTAGTTAAACAACCTCTTTCATTTGTTCCCAAGCAGTGGCCGGACGTTCGCCAAGCCGTGGATGTTCGGCAACATCCGCATCGCTTCGGGTTTCTGTAAAATCTACTGGGTCTATAACTGACATGGTTTCGATAGATTGTAAGGCCGGTGCACTACATATTCTTCCGATTGCTGAGTCTCATTTTGTGGAAGTGGCTCAGCGTCCATGTTTTCTGTCTGCTAAGGCACTTCATTTGTTTGAAGTTTCTGTTTAGAAGCTGGATATTCGATTTTGTTATCAGATGACTTATCTACTTCATCAAGTTGTCGGTTATTACTTTCAACATGACGATCAGTGTTAACTGGCACATACTGTATTGCAGAAGGCAGTACAGGAAACTCCTCGCGCTTAGCCGATTCGGAGGTGACTACGGAGGCAGGATCAGATATTATGGGAACGACCGGCTCCGCCACAACGACATCACTGAATGTCAGCCTGTGTCGTTGAGCAAATTATTTTTCAAAATAACTACTTTACGTGGGCAGTCCTGTCGGAAATGACCACTTTGATTGCAGATGTCACATGTTAATTCCTGTCCAGAATACGAAACCCGAGCCCTGTAGCCACAAATCATTATGTGAGATGGTATGTTGGCATTCACGTGCATCTCCACAGATCGAATTTCGCTATAACATTGGAGCCTGTGTTGCCGGGACCACATTTTATTACAAACACTCCGCACCTCCCCATATTTCGATAAAACCTCACTGAGAAAGCAGTTCTCAAACTGAGGTGGAAGATTGAATACTCGTACATTTGTGAACTGAGCGTCAGCGTTAGAAATAATTACGGTGCTTACTCGTCCATCACGGTGCAGGAATCGTATCTCACGTCCAAACTACAGCAGCAGGCGCTCCATGACGACTGGATTCAGTAGTTTTACGTAGAAGCGGTAATCCTCCAAATCGTAATATGCAGTGTGACACCGTTCGGAAGTTACGCCGAGAATATCAGTGAGCCAGTCATGAATATCAAAGGAGGTCGGTTGTACCACTCCTGTTAACTTGTGGAACCGGAATTTTACAGTATTCTTCCTGGGTACGGGACGTGACATATTGCAATTAACCCGGCGAGGCTAACCGCAAATAAATTACACTAAGCACGGACACACAAGGAGTAAAAGCTCGCACACGAATGCTCACAAACGGTAAACAGAAACTAGTAAACACCGCTAGCCGCGCGCAGCTGTGAACAAGTCGTTACCTCACCGCGTCTCAAGCGGAACTTATCCCGACACGCATCACGATGCCCCCTCACCACCGTCAGTACCTCGCCTCCTACTTTCCAAACTTCACAGAAGCTCTCCTGCGAACCATGCAAGACTAGCACTCCTGGAAGAAAGGATATGGTGGAGACATGGCTTAGCCACAGCCTAAGGGATGTTTCCAGAATGGAAAGTAGGAGGCGAGGTACTGGCGGAAGTAAAGTTGTGAGGCGGCATCGTGAGCACAGTCGGTAGTGCACTTGCCCGCGAAAGGCAAAGGTCTCATGTTCGAGTCCCGGTTCCGGCACACAATTTTAATGTGCCATGGAATTTCATATCAGCGCACACTCCGCTGCAGAATGAAAGTTTCATTCTAGTAAAGACGTGACTATCAATTCTACACCTACATCTACATCTACATTCATACTCCGCAATTCACCGTAAGGTGCGTGGCGGAGGGTACACTGTACCACTACTAGGCATTTCCTTTCCTATTCCACGCCCAAATTGAACGAGGAAAAAAGGAATGCCTACATGCCTCCGTACGAGCCCTAATTTCTCTTATCTTGTCTTTGTGATCTTTACGCGAAATGTAAGTAGGCGGCAGCAAGATCGTACTACAATCAGCTTCAAATTCCGGCCCTCTAAATTTACTCAACAGAAATTCACGAAAAGAACGTCGTCTTTCTTCCAGCGATCCCCAATTGAGTTGCCGGAGCATTTCCGTGACTCTCGCGCATTGGTCGAACCTACCGGTAACAAATCTAGCTGCTCGTCTCTGAACCGCCTCTATGTCTTCCTTTAAACTGATCTGTGTATGTATACCGCAGCAGCTATTTAATACACGATTTGCCTGCTGACAACACTCGTATTTATGCGACGCTTGCCACTACCACGACGGCCGGCCGAACGTTCAAATTATCCCGCGACAGCAGCGCCATGACGGAGTTTAGTTATTTTTCCAAGGTCTTTGGATCACACCTGCAGTGCAGGCCGCTCATGCGACCCCCAGCGGCGCGTTGTCTTACTTATTTCTAAAACATTTTCTATGTGCAAACATTTTTTAATTTTTAACGTGAACCCTATCGCTGAAGACCGTCTGCTGACTACATTTTTTGTAAGTGATTTATGAGATCGTATCTTAAGATATGGTTCTTCATACTATCTCTGTTATTTGTATTACTTTAAAAATTTTTATTCATAGCTAAAGAAAAAAAAAAGAAAAAAAACCTGTTTTACTTCTGATGAAGGCTGCCCTAGTGAAGCCGAAACCATGGTAAAGCAAAAATTTTACCAAAACTTCCCCAACCGTAGGATTGTTTTACAAGTGATTATTTTGTATTTTGACGAACGGTTACTATCTTTAACAGCCATGTTTGAAATTGTACATTTAGTGTTACTTGAAAGATAGATATTAAACAGAACGACCAACATAAGAGACTCATAAAAGCAGTTGATAACATAACTTATGTATTTTAAATTTTGGCCGGCCGCGGTGGCCTAGGGGATTGAGGCGCTCCAGTCACGGTTCGCACGGCCACTACGGTCGGGGGTTCGAATCCCCCCTCGGCCATGGATATTTGTGCCGTCCTTAGTCTTAGCTAGTTCATAAGTAGTTTGTAAGCTTAGGGACTGATGACCCCGTAGTTAAGTCCCATAATACAAATATTTGAACACTTTAAATTTTGACTGAGTGTTATGTTGTACGTTCTGTTCAACCTCCATTTCTTTAAATAACGTAATATGACCTCACTGTAGAATTTTATATGACAAGATATTGGAGGCGTAGCCCATTGGAGCCGTTGGTCAGTAAACTAAATAAATCATATAGCGATCTTGGCGTTTTACTTTCGAAGATAATAAATCAGGAAGTCTTCCCCCTCTTACATTTTACACTGAAGAGCCATAGAAAGTGGTATAGGCATGCATATGGAAACACTGAGAGATGTAAACAACCAGATGACTATGCTTCGATCGGCACCGCCGATATATGACAACAGGTGTCTGGCGCAGGCGTTAGATCGGTTACCACCGCTAAAATGGCAGGTTACCACGACTTACGAGAGTTTGAGCGTGGCGTTACAGTCGGCGCACGAGAGGTGGGTACCAGCATCACATGGGGGTACTTTTCCCGCGCGGCCATTTCACGAGTGAATTTCACGAGTGAATTTCAGGAAGCCGAAGAAATACCAAATGCCCGACATCGCTGCGGCGGGAACTGACTACTGAGAATCGTTCAACGGGATAAAAGTCACATCAACACTGGCATTGGATATTTGATGACTAGAAACACGTTGTCTGGCCTTAAGAGTCGAGTGCGTATAGACGTATACGGGCGTGGAGGCATACTCATCAATCCATGGGCCCCTCCTATCAGCAGGGAAGAGTTCAAGCTGGTGGAAATTATGCGATGGTGCGGAGCGTGTGCAGTGGAAGTTCTAATATTCAAATCTTTATTTATCTATGGGACTTTTTTGGTTATTAGTCCCTAGGTTTACAAACTACTTTAATTTGAACTAACCTAAGGAAAACACACACACACATACACCCATGCCCAGGAACGACTCGAACATCCGACGGTGAACAACCGCACGCTGCGAAGCAAGGCGCCTTAGACCACCTCGCCGCTCCACCGCAGACCACTGATACTTTGCGATACGACTCACATAGGTGAGTTGATCACCTACATTCATTTATTAGCTTTGTACATTCCGACTTGGGCAGTTAAAGCATGGCAATGCGATACCCCACACTTGTGGAATTGCTAAAGAGTGACTCCACGGCCCAAAACTCCTCCGGTTTCCTCCAAACTCCCCAGAGATGAACATTTTGAGCATATCTGGGATACCTCCAACGTGCTGCTCAGAAAAGATGTCCACCTTCTCTCACAAATTTGTGTGCAGCTCTGCAGCATGTGTGGCGTCATTTCCTTTCAGAAGTATCGTACTTCATACATTAGTCTAGTCCATGCCACGTTTTGTTGTAGCAATTTTGCATGTTCACGACGACACTAAACGGTATTAGCCATGTGTGCTAGTTTCTTTAGCTCCGTATTCTATTAGCCCAAATGAGGTACATACAGATAATTACTGATGTATCAAGAGCAGATACCCGCATTCGTAATTTAGAAATACATATCCCTGGAGTATTACAGCAACTTAAATTATTTATCTACCTGTTCCGATTATATCGCAATTAGATTACTTTCAGAGGAGGCTGATGCAATAGCCCCATACCTAGTTACCATATACAATAGCTCGCTAGGCCTACATTTCGTATCCGAAGACTGGAAAGTTGCAAAGTTCACTGCAGTATTAAAGAATGAAAGAGTGATCGGCAGAATTACAGGCCTCAATCATTGTAGGTTTGCAGCAAGATTTTAGAACATATATTTTCCTCAAATATTATGAACTACCTCTAAGAGAACGACCTATTGTCCCATAGTCAACACGGATTTAGAAAGTACCGATCTTGTGTAACACAGCTAGCTCTTTACTCACACGATGTGATGAATGTTATCGACAAGGGATGTAAATTAGATTCCGTATTTCTAGAGTTCCGAAAAGCTTTTTACACTGTACCTCAAAGGCATCTTCTAATCAAATTGCGTGCTTATGGAATGTCGCTACAGTTGTGGTATTGCGTTCGAGCCTTTCTGTAAGAAAGGGCACAGTACATTGTAAATGACGGAAACTCATCGAGTACAACAGAAGTGACATATGCTGTTCCACAGGGAATAAACAATTTAAGAGACTGCATAGCTCTCTGAGGCTGTTCGCTGATGATGCTGTCATTTATCGGTTAGTCAGGTAATCAAAATACCTAAAGAAACTGGAAAAGGATTAAAGAGAGTTGTTTCTTTAAGTAAGTCCCGTAGTTCGCGCGGACGCCGCAACAAGCCACCGCGCCACTTGCCGGCATCCTTTCCGTTCACACTGATGCCAGTTGCAGCTCTGTAGCTGACGTGTGCGCATCGCTGTGCTACTTTATAATGCTTATGATTGTTGAAACGCCCGCCGCGTGTGAGATACGGTCAGTGATACTTTTTTTGACCGCGAGAAGCCCACCAGCTGCAGAAATTCATCGTCAGTTAAGAGAAGTTTATGGCTTGAATGCAATGAGTGAAGGTAAAGTGCGTCAATGGGTTAGAGAGTTTACAAATGGCCGTCAAAACGTCCATGACGAAGAACGCTCAGGCCGGCCCACTGTGATCACTAATGATTTGATGGCTGCAATCGAAACAAAGTTTCCTGAGGACAGAAGATTCACAATTTCCACTCTTTCTTTGGAATTTCCACAGGTTTCAAGATCTGTTTTGTACAAAATTGTGTCTGAAAACCTAATCTTTAAGAAACTGTGTTCTCTGTGGGTACCTAGACTCCTGACAGAGGACCACTTCATAAGACTTTTAGATTCGTTACGAGGAAGAAGGGGATTACATGTTGAGTCAAATTGTCGCTGGAGATGAAACATTGATATCCCATAACACTCCCGAAAGCAAGCAACAATCGATGGTCAAAGGTCAAAGCCAAACAGACGCTGTCAAAGCGCAAGATTATGGCAACTGTGTTCTGGGGCCAGCGCGGTGTTTCGATAGTAGACTTTATCTCACGAGGAACGACAATCAACTCAGATGTCTACTGTGCAACTCTAAAGAAGCTCCACAGAGCAATTCAAAACAAAAGGCGCGGCATGCTGACAAAAGGAGTTTTGCTCCTGCACGATAACGCTAGGCCTCACACCTCTCAAAAGACTCGGGATTTGATTGATTCTTTTGGCTGGGAAGTTTTGGACCATGCACCATACAGCCCCGACCTTGCTCCTAGCGATTTTCACCTTTTCCGGTACCTGAAACACCATCTTGGCGGGCAGCGCTTCAATGACGACGATGAAGTGAAAGCGGCCATTCTGGCTGTCGGAGCAGGCGGCCGAATTCTTCGAAGGGGAAATTAAAAACTTAGTTGTACGGTATGGAAAGTGCTTAAAGAAACAACGCAACTATGTAGAAAAATAGGTAAAAGTGTGTAGAATTATAAAATAAAAGATTTTTTTACAAAAGTATTTGTATCTTTAAAAAAAAAATTAAAACGGCCCTTACTTAAAAAAACAACCCTCGTACCTGCATGGTGCAAAAATTAGCTATTGACCCTTAATAATAAGTGGGAAGTCAACCATATGACCACTAAAAGAATTCCGTTGATCTTCATTTACTTGATAAATCAAATCTAAAGGCTGTCAATTCAACTAAATACCTAAGAATAACAATTACAAACCAAGTAAATTGGAAGGAACACATAGAGTATATTGTAGGGAAGGCGAACCAAAGACGCAATAGTTCTACTAAAGAAACTGCCTACATACACATGAGCGTCCTATTTTGAAATATTGCTGCGCATTGTGGGATCCACACCAGGTGGGACTGGCTGACGTATTAGAGGAAGTTCAGTGAAGAACAGTTCGTTTTGTATTATCACGGTATAGGTGAGAGAGTGTGACGGAAATTATGCACGAGTTAGGGTGGAAATCGTTAAAGAAAAAGACTATTTATTGCGGCGAGATCTATTTGTGAATTTTCTTTCACGAACTTTTCTTTTCGAATGCGAACGTATAATGTTAGTACGAACCAACATTTAGAGACATGATTATAATAAAATAAGAGAAATACATTGAGGTATTCTTTTTTCCCGCGAGCTATTAGAGAATGGAACTATCATATCATAAAAGTGGTTCGATGAACCCTCTGCCATGCACATACATGTGCCTTGCAGAGTATCCATCCTACTTTACGGGCGTTATACTACTTCACCATGTCATTTAAAAGAATGGCCATTTTAGGTTATGAATTTTATTTCTACCATTTTCTACACTACCCTAGACCGGCGTAAAACTGGATCTAGTTTTAGTAGTCAGAATGGGGACCAGTATTAGTGGCGTATATGGACTTCTCCTAAAATACGTAATCTGTGTGAAAGCGGCCGAACAACTTTGAAGTATCTGACGTCGCAGTATTGTTCGGAAATTTCAAGGAAGTGTACGTATTTTAGCTGCCATCTCTGGACACACCTCGGCCGCATTTTGACTTTACAACATTGTAATTTTCTTTTTGAGCTGGTAAGTGCGACTGAAGGTGACACAATGAAGTGTCGAAACTGGTAGCAATATAATTTCATAATACAACAGCTGAAGGTTCTCCATTCTTTTAACTTAACAGTCCCTCACCATCTTTCATGGAGTTGGACATACTAAGGCTTTTCAACAGAGTGCTCATCGCAGTACTGACTGTTTGTCTCACTCCTACGGTAGAATTCGTCCAGCTGACAATGGAAGCGGCGTCTAATATTTGGATTATCCAGGTCTGAACTCTAGGAAACACATGTGGAATGTAAGTTCACGTAGCGTCGGAGCTTGTCGCCGCGATGGAGTAGCCGAGGGTTCTAAGACGACGTGTTACGGAAAGTGCTGTTGTTCGCCGTCAGGGCTGTTCTCCACCCCTAAAGTAGGAATTCTGGCTAACAGATAGGTGGTCATTAT
Source organism: Locusta migratoria (assembly GCA_026315105.1). NCBI lineage: Eukaryota > Metazoa > Arthropoda > Insecta > Orthoptera > Acrididae > Locusta > Locusta migratoria. The sequence goes on along the minus strand of CM048750.1, from coordinate 364,282,729 downwards.
GTTGTGGCTGATTTGTGTATGCGTCTTCATGCGTCTGCAGATATCCCTTCAGTTTGTTGAACCCCTTCTTCCGAACTTGCTCGTCTCCTGTAAAATACGTACGCTCCTTTACCTGTCATCTATCTTTACATCAATTCTCAAGTTGGTGAAACAAGTTTTTATTCCAAAACTCACTTTGTGTCGATATACAGTCTCTGTCCGGTAGAATATCGTATGTTTCATCATAAAATGTACTACCATGCGCAAAAATATCCGAACGACCTAAATTGCGTTTCGCCTGATGTGCATGCAACCCAAATAACGTACGTGTTTTGCGGTTGCTCTAATCGCTCGGCGGTATAGTTGTTCGACTATTCAAAATAGATCCACTACCGACAACTGCTCTTTATGGCAATCATTCCAGATGTAAATTAACACCACGATTTTGCAAATAAAAGTAAACACGTTATTAAGTTCTTAACGTTTATTAAATCCAATTTATTACAATGACATATCTTAACTATTATCACACTTATTACAGTCTGATATAACAAACTCCGTCACATAAAACATTAATGAATCATTAAACAACATTTAATATTGTTACAAAAACAGATTTTACTATAGTATCTGAATTCCTAAAGTCCTGTTAAAATTCGAAGTACTTTTGTTCTCTAAATAGTTTTCTCACAATTGCGAAACGTCGTTCCACTGGCGAGCGGATTCTTATTAACCGACTGTTGAACTAACCAGATAATAAAACTCAATTAACAGCAGCAAACGCACTATGAAAACTTCAATATTAACTGTGTATCACCAACATTTTCTCCGTTTTCGTACCTGAACAAATATTTGTACACATCTTTAAACTTGAATTGATATGACAAACTACCTTTTTCTGGAATCAAACCAACCACCTGTAGCTGTAGCTAACCAAGCAATGCATTCATGTCTTATAGATACTCGATTATGCCTAAGATTGTCACAGCTGACGAAGCATAATGATAAGTGAAATATTGGAGATTTCCTCACAAATATCAGAACGCGCAAATCAAATCATATAAAATACCAATTCTTAAAATATTTTTTATTTATTTATTTTTTACTGAACCAGGAACTTAATAATCACCGTTATGTCTCTAATCACAAGTGCCCAGACTCAGTTCTGTGTGGGACTTACATACGAGGCTGCTCCTGTCGGAGATTCGAGTCCTTCCTCGGTCAGGTGTGTGTGTGTGTGTGTGTGTTGTCCTTAGATTAGTTTAAGTTAGTTTAAGTAGTTCTACGTCTAGGGACTGATAACCACAGATTTGATCTATGGTACCATAGATATACAAACATTTGATTTTGTGTTACATATCCGGTATCTAAATGGAAGATAACTAAGTAAAGCCAGATGTTAGTAGTCGAATTATTTCACCAGCAGCGGATGTTTGAATCTGTAATCAGGATATAATTACGTTATGCGTCACCGGGAATCGAACCCCGAACCTACCGATGTCATTTCTAAGTGCGAATGGACGTTAAATCTCAAATTTTAATTCAACAGGAATGACGATGCGTTGTTATAATAATAATAATAATAATAATAATTTCGTGGAGCTCAGTGTCCTGGTACAAGTCATTCAAGTCTATACCACTTCAGAGACTTGCATGTCCCTAACCTGCCCCAATTATCCAACCGGGAAAGGCGACCTACAGTTTAATGTGCAATCCAAATGACGTGTAGTTTATGACGATTCCTCACATTGTTGAGACGTGAATGCTGGGTTAAATCACAGATTGAAAAAAATCGGTGATCCGACTAGGTTTCGAACCTGCGACCCTTCAGTTACCATTCAAGCGCTTTAACATAAGATCACCTGAACACCATGGTTCGTATTGATAATGCACGAAGGGACATTCAAAATATATTTTTTTACTAGTAGTCCAATGTGCTCTATCTAGGGCGTCAAATGAAATTATGAATATTTTGTGCTGGACCTGGATTCGAATCCATATATGTGCCTTGCCCGCGAAAGGCAAAGGTCCCAGGTTCGAGTCCCGGTTCCGCCACACAATTTTAATCTGCCAGGAAGTTTCATATCAGCGCACACTCCGCTGCGGAGTGAAAGTTTCATTCTGCAATATTAAACGTTGTTTAAGGATTAATTAATGTTTTATGTGACGGAGTTTGTTATATCAGACTGTAATAAGTGTGATAATACTTAAGATATGTCATTGTAATAAATTGGATTTAGTAATCGTTAATAAGTTAATAACGTGTTTCCTTGTATTTGCAAAATCGTGGTGTTAATTTACTTCTGGAATGATTGCCATAAAGAGCAGTTGTCTGTAGTGGATCCATTTTGAATAGTCGAACGACTATACCGCCGAGCGATTAGAGTACCCGCAAAACACTTACGTTATATGGGTTGCATGCACATCAGGCGAAACCCAATTCAGGTCGTTCGGATATTTTTGCGCATGGTAGTACATGAAAATGTGGTCGTATTGTCGTTTGTTTCTGGAACAGTTCAACCTTTTGTCTGACCCTCTTAACCTGAATAACTGAATCTTGTCCATTCGATTTTGAGAATTTTTTTTTCAAACAGTGTCAGTTTTTTTATAATCTAGTGACACCCTTTAAATTTTTGGTTATGTGACAACGACAAAAGGAGAGGGCGGTACCGACACCTCGCCTGCTGTTGCAAGCAGCATTCATCGGATCAACTGTCACGTTAATGAAATCTGCTCCAAACGGGCTGACATTTTTCGTTCCCGTCAAACAAAAAATGTCCTTTGATTTGTCTGTCCTTTTCTTGTCGAGTTGGTGGCATGTATCGTTCCTATTTTATTTGGAGCTTTGACGGGATGTTTTATGCGAAACCTTCGTGGAAAAAAAAAACACTTTTTAACAGTAAGTGTAAACTTATGGTTGTCCTTAATCTTTTCTTCAATTGTGTGAACTAGTTCCTCAGTAACCAAAGACGGGCTTCAACTTCGTTCTAGATACTGCACTTGATCACATCCTTCATTGAACAGTCTGACCCATCTTTGAACGTACACCTCGCAGGTTTGCCGGTGAATTTCCTTTGGTTTAAATTTATTTTCATTTAGAAAACTAATCAAAGATCTGATTTCACACGCGGTGGCATTTTCAATTACGGCTGACATTATAAAGGAGCACTATAAAACATACGTCGCCAGTAGCAATCTGAAAATGGCGTACATCTCTACTCCGTGAGTCAGAGTTACTGTCGCGCCTGCTCAGAACTGGGGATGATCGATATTAATCGATGTTAGAGAAACATCGATGATTAGTTAAAAAACATCGATGTTATTACATAGATATTAAATTTTTTAAAACATCGAAACATCGATGTTAAGAAAGCGATATCGAACCATCGATACTTCCATATTGGCATCGTACCCCAATTTGATAAAAAAAAAGCCATCAGCTACACGAAATATGGCGCGTTGCCACCTTTACGCGTTACGAAACAGCCACCGACGATCCCCGTTACCTGTGATATCAACTTTGGGGTAAATTTTTACGAACCATCACGCCGTCCTTGCTAGATTACATTTGAAAGAACAATAACACGATAGAAAGTCTTAGCCAAGATGTGCGAAGCATATAGAATGACTCGGTCGGTGTATGGTACAGACCATGAAGTAAATAAATAACGTTATTCCTGCTCTATGGTTGACAGGTTCTTGTATGTACCCTTGTCCGCTTAGTAAAAATAATTGACCTTGTAAAGAGAAGATTTCATATTTAAAAAATTGTGTTATCTTGCCATAGGCCAATGAGGAGTCACGTGATTCCCGGAATTCAGCATCTGTAGCCAACATTATCACGCGAAGCCGTCGTGTCGGTTAGTAAAATTTAACCAGGACTGCCAGGTTTGTTGTTTTTGCAAGTGTATTATACTTTTGCGACGTTTCAGCTGGCTTATATGGGTGGAGTTGAATGAAGCCAACAATCAATATTTGTTTTCTTACAAAGTTGTCATTACTACTTAAAATGCAACCTGACCCATTTACGTGCACAAATCCACCTACCATGGTCTAATTTTAAATTTAAAGAAATTAATCATTTGAAACACTGACCACTTGAAATTTCTGTTAAGAACTTCGCTGTCAGTGGTCTGGACTTTTACCTTGCAGAGGATCATTTATAGCCACACCCAGGAAAAACTACAGAGCGTTTTGTTAATCAACCCGTTCCGTTCCTTTAGAAGTTTTTTAAGAATGCCCACTATCAACCTAAATATGTAAAATAAAATATATAAATGTGTTTGGTTAAGTGAACTGACGAAGTATATAACATGCAATAATGAGGGAATAAAATAGTAGTCTTGACGAACAGAAAATCTGAATTTGAACCTAAAACATCAATGTTTTCGGAAATATCGGTGATTTGGGTATCGTAATAAACGACTCTTCTTACGGAAAAAGTATATCATATTTAAATATCGATGTTTTCCTTTCAATGTTCTTCGTACATCGATTTCGTTGAACCGATATTAACATCGATATTTTTCCAATATCGATCATCCCTACTCCCAACTGCGATCGTAGCGCTGCCAGGGATAGATGTTCGAATGTTTGTAGAGCTTATGGGAGTTAACTACGGGGTCATCAGTCCCTAAGCTTACAAACTACTTATGAAGTAGCTAATACTAAGGACGCCACAAATATCCATGCCCGAGGGGGGATCCGAACTCCCGACCGTAGTGGCCGTGCAGATCGTGACTGGCGCGCCGCACACCGCTGGGCCACCGCCACGTATAGAAACAGAAACGGAACTTACTTTGTGGACTACCCTCGTACAGCTTCACCCACTTGTCTTACATGTTTAACCTGTTGTCTCACCTGCTAGTTGTAATACAGTTTTCCAGTGCGAGTATCACGTAATCTCGGAAGTAAATCTACGGAGCAAGAATTACCTACATCAATGAACAGTTTTGGGTTCATCGTACGGTAACTGATTCAATTTCTAGCTATTCTCCGAAACGGGCAGTGAGAACGTGATTTTGAACAGACACTCCTCTTGATTGAGCTGCGAGAGATACAGATTACATTGCCGCTGCCAGTACTCTTTCCGAAACGTGAATGAGATGACGACACATGTTCCTTGCAAACGATGAATACTCCAGATAAAGCAGTAAAGTGCAAAGAGTTCGCTCTTTGTTTACTCTTTGTGTGACGTGCTGAAATGTAATTCATGTGTATGGATGTTCATCGCAATTTATCAGGATCACTCCGGTTAAGCCATCACTGCTTAATCGCAATACATTGCTCTTAAAATGTCGTCTGCGGTTACCATAACGGTACTATTGAATTCAGATGAAGCTGAAAATAACTATTTTTCTGTGTACATACTGCTTTGTATACTACTCAAGATGAAATGGGATTTATAATGTCTAGGTAGCTAGTATAAATCTCAATTAACTATAAATTTTGACTTCTTTTCAAGCAGTATTAATAATCGGCAGGGGCATTGTTCAGCACTCAGCATGTTTTACGGGGGACAGCTACATGCAGGAACATAGCGTAGCCCAAGATCTTAAGCCGTAAATAGTAAATTAACGAAGTTAACTATTAGAAAAGCGAATTAACTTGTAAATAGGTCGTACGAAATTTTAACTTATGTTGTCTTTCTTTGAGTCCTTTATTCTTCTGGTAGTTACCAACGATTTTTGTCCAAAATGGCGTCGCACCAGTGGCACAGCCACGGTGGGGAGGGACGGGGCCTAATGGGGCTGAATCTCCCCCCCCCCCTCCCCCAGCAGCTACCAAAGATTTTTAAATTTTACTATATTTTATTGTTTTAATTTTTTATTTATTTTAAACAGGTTGGCACCTGAAATTTGAAATAGTACATATGTAATAAATCACAACGTATCTATAAGTCGCCAAGCACAAATGAACGTGCAATGAGTCCTCAACGTGATGCCGCCACTGAGAACGTGTGCTGCTGTTACTGAGAGCGGTTTTAATGCCGCCGCGAACAGCTTTGATACTGCCGCTATTGTTAGTGCTATGATTTTCATGCTATGCTGCTTAGCAGATCAGCGGCGCCACCGAGTGGAATCTTATGAACATTAATAGTGTTATTTTAGATCAATTTTTACACATTAGAATCTCAGATTAATTAAACTGTAAAGATCATTCTCTTTGGCTAATAACATAGAAGCTGCTTAATTATTTTACGAGCTGATTATATACATTCCACTTTCAAAGTAATGCGAGCTTACTCATTTTATTTCTTGTGTAATTTTTTCGTAGTATCACAGGTTAAATTAGAAAAAGTCTAAAAATAAGTCACAAATTGAAAATTCCTGGCAGATTAAAATTGTGTACCGGAACCGGGACTCGAACCTGGGACCTTTGCCTTTCGCGGGCAAGCGCACTACCGACTGTGCTATCCCGACACGACTCACGATGCCGCCTCACAACTTTACTTCCGCCAGTACCTCGCCTCCTACTTCCCAACCTTCACAGAAGCTCTCCTGCAAACACGCAAGACTAGCACTCCTGGAAGAAAGGATATGGTGGAGACATGGCTTAGCCACAGCCTAAGGGATGTTTAATGAATGAAACTTTCACTCTGCAGCGGAGTTTGCGCTGATATGAAACTTCCTGGCAGATTAAAAAGGCAAAGGTCCCAGGTTCGAGTCCAGGTTACGGCACACAACTTTAATCTGCCAGGAAGTTTCATATCAGCGCACACTCCGCTGCAGAGTGAAAGTTTCATTACTTATGAACTGGATTATGCTGAAGACGGCACAAACATCCATGTCCGAGGGATGTTTAATGAATGATACTTCACTCTGCAGCGGAGTGTGCGCTGATATGAAACTTCCTGGCAGATTAAAATTGTGTGCCGGAACCGGGACTCGAACCTGGGACCTTTGCCTTTCGCGGGCAAGCGCACTACCGACTGTGCTATCCCGACACGGCTCACGACGCCGCGTCACAACTTTACTTCCGCCAGTAACTCGCCTCCTACTTTCATATCAGCGCACACTCCGCTGCAGAGTGAAGTTTCATTCTGGAAACATCCCTTAGGCTGTGGCTAAGCCATGTCTCCACCATATCCTTTCTTCCAGGAGTGCTAGTCTTGCGTGTTTGCAGGAGAGCTTCTGTGAAGTTTGGAAAGTAGGAGGCGAGGTACTGGCGGAAGTAAAGTTGTGAGGTGGCATCGTGAGTCGTGTCGGGATAGCACAGTCGGTAGTGCGCTTGCCCGCGAAAGGCAAAGGTCCCACGTTCGAGTCCCGGTTCCGGCGCACAATTTTAATCTGCCAGGAAGTTTCATATCAGCGCACACTCCGCTGCCGAGTGAAGTTTCATTCAAGTCACAAATTAATAAATTCAATAGGGTTTATTTTTAAAACGTTAGCTCCTTCCCGAACAAAACCCTGGATGCGCCATTGCGCCGCACTACCCACTAATCTAATATCATAGTCTAAGTTACACAGTTTCGACATTCACAACTGTAAAAGTTGTTACCAACTGACAGATACAACAAAACTAGCGCTCCTAGCGTTGGACAAGCAGCCGAAATTGTGATGTTGGTTTATAATAATTTTGTACGTAATTAACGAAGTAGTTAGTATTATTTTTAGATTAGTAGTATTAATTAAATATCCAGAGAAATATATATTATGGAAATTAATGTAAAACCAGCCGAAATTAACTGATTCAGTGGTATAAAGAACAATATATATTTACGAATATTTATATTTGTAGCTTATTCCTCTGAAAGTAAGTAGAAAATAAACATAACAGAATAATAAATTTCTGTTATCGTCCGTTGTTACAACGATAGACAGTTTACTGACGTGTATCAATTCGGTGTGGACTCTTATCATTCGCACAATTTTACACCTCACTCTTCTTTCTTCCTTATACGCGCATATTCTTTCTAGTGTAATTACTTTGGCTTAAGAAGCCAATGTTTTGATGATTCATGACGTTTGTGGTTCATCTGTAGCAACAATTGTGGAATTGGGCTGTTCTTTGTTGGAAAACAGTTTGGTTGCTCCTGTAGTTCTATTGCCATGTCTGTGACGTTTATCCTCCAGCTACAACTTTGGTGGATGATTTGGTACGTTAAATACTGTATTTATTGCATTCTATATACGTATTTTAGGTTTTAGCCTAATGAATGAATTTTACTTGAATTGTAATTAAGAAATCCTGCGTAGAAAAGCGACGTCTCTTTGGTTAAGGGTAACGTACCGTTTCGTACCTTATGATCTTATGAAACTCTTATCAAACTTAAGAAAGACATATTTGGAGCTATTTTAACTTATCACGTATTTAAAGGCACTATATACATTTTACAACGTAAAACGTATGTTAAAATCAATACAGACGATACTATTCGCACTCATCCAATATCTTATTCAGAAATGTAGCTTGCCGGCCGCTTGGAGCGCTGCTCTCGCAGTGTATAACAAAGATCTGTGGGAGTGTCGTGACCGTATATGTTAGACTGTGCAAATATCTTGAGAAGTTCGCGTCATGTAATAAAAGTAGGTCTGCGGCTGCGGTGCTGTCTACGCAAATCAAATGTTTGTAAACCTACTGGACGAAATTTCTCCCCCAGAGGGCTTACGGCTCTTTCGTCAGTACCTGCTTGGGGAGCACGGGCCCCGAGCTAATGCAGTGTTTCTTCCTTCTTTCGTCCTTGGACTGCATTTGCTTTCCCTTCCCCTCCTATCCTATCCTCACCCCTTCCCTTCCCTACCGGGATGAACGAAGACCTAGACAGTTTGGACACTCTGTCCCAACCAACCAACCAACCAATTTGCTTTGATCATCAGTGCTTAGACTAACCAACTACGTAAACTAACTTACACTAGGGACAAGACATACACACACACACACACACACACACACACACACACACACACTAAATAGGTCTCGATTCTCTGCGGCACTGGCGGCCCAGTCCAGGTCATGAGGCTTTAGACCGCGCGTCCATTCCCGCGTGGCAATGTACACACGCAAGTGACCTAAACAATCGAGTGCGAGCGAGAACAAGTGTCCACACTTTATTGTTTTTTCCTTACAGAGTTCGCATAAAGTACTACTTTCTGTTAGTGCAGTGACCGAGAGTAGTAAAGCGTCGAATCCGTTTCTGGCTCTACAACTGACGAAAATCTGTGACTGCATGTACCCTAAGTGATTAAAAAATGTTCAGATGTTGGACCGATCTGCTATGTTCATCAGTCCCTACACTTACAAACTAGATCAACTAACTTAAGCTAAAGACCATACCCATGCCCGAGGGGGGACTGGAAGCTCCGACGGAGAGCAGCAGTGCTCTGCGCAACAACGCACCTTAGAACGCTCGGCCACTCCAACGCGACCGTAAGTGGTTAAGTTAATTTTATTTACTTGTTTGTGTTTGAAATAAACAAGAGTGATGCAGTCGAGCGACTTTCTTCCGTTGGCAAAAAAGACATTTGGTCTGCTAAACAATCTTACTTCTCCGATGGAAACCTTAATATGTTAACGTTCGTGAAGGGAAATACACGTCATAGCTGAACACTGTCTGGTTTTCCTCTATTTTGATTCTCTCGTGATTAAAATTTATACCTAAACGTTTACAAAAACAAATCGTTCAATTCACTCTTCACTTATCTTCGACGTCCCATCTGCATTTCGTGAAGCAATGGGCATATTTCTTATTCCATTACTTATTTTACTACACCGTCAACATATGGTTCACTATTACGAGTTAACGACTAACTTTACCTTCCAATATATCTCCCGCAAAAAAGGTTTTAATGTTTAATGTAACCAACATTTTTAGTAGCTAATTTACGGTTGGCAAAGTCAATTTCCTGATTAACGTTACCGTTAAGTGAGGGAATCAAATTGTATGACTAGAAGGGAGGGAGGAGGTGAACGAAAATTTAAAAATGGATGTTTGTCTAATATTAATTATAGCTGTATTAGTGCGTTATTTAAGTAAAACAAAGCACTGTTAACACCAGTAGTAGTAAGAGCACGAGAAATATCGTTCTACCCAACGAATCTTTAGCTATATTCTATAGCACCAGATTTTAAAAGCTCCCATTAAGGTCTGTCTTCCGAAAAAATGTATTCTAGCAAGATATCCTAATGATTAATATTTATTTTAACAACTTTCTGTTCATCAGAAACATTTTTCCACATAGTAATTGAGTACTTTATTTGTTCTCTCATCCCGTTATCAGGAGTTGTTTTACTGTCCAACAACAAAACTTACCTGCTACCTTTACTGCCTGACTTCCTCATCAAATTCCAACAGCATTGCCTGATTTAATTACATCCAATTACACCTGTTTTGTTTCCGTTAACGTTCTTTAATACCCTCCTTGCAGGTCCATCGCTCTCAGAAAACCACAAAGTTCCTCTTCTTTCACACTGAACTTTAATAGCGTTTCCAGATTTCGTCTTGCCTTCCTTCACAACTCGCTAAATGTACAGATTAAATAACATCGGAGAAAGGCAACAAACCAGCTTTACATCCTTCCTTAACGTAAGACGTAAAGTTTTGCCTCACGGAATCCTGCATTTCTCTTAAATCCTAACTAATCTTCCCCGAGGTCGGATTCTACTACGTTTCCCATTACATTGTAAATAATTCGCGTTACTATTTTGCATTCATGACTTACAATGCTGATATATCTGTAATTTTCACACCTTTCTGCACTCGTTTTCTTTGGAATTGTAATTTTTACTTTTTATTCTTCAAGTCTGATGGTATTAAAAAAAAATTAAAAAAAATGTTTCCAATGTTTGTATAGTTTATGGGACTTAACTACGGGGTTATCAGTCCCTAAACTTACGAACTACTTATCAACTAGGTTATCCTAAGGACGGCACAAATATCCATGCCCCAGGGGGATTCGAACCCCCGACCGTAGTGGCCGTGCAGACCGTGACTGGAGCGCCCCCGCGGCCGGCGATGGTATTTCACGTGTCTCATACACACTGCATAACCGGTGGAGTAGCAATCCCTGTATCTCACAGAAATTTCTCCCTTTATAACTTGTCTCTGGGGTCTTTAAAATTCCTAGCCTTACAACAGCCTCTCGTTGTTACCTTTTTAGCAGAGGTGAAACACGATGTAGAACGAATTTTTAACACTGTTTTTCCGGTTTGCTTAAAATATGGGATTTCTTGCCTTAGCGCAAATGTGGTACAGGGAAACAAAATAAGAGTCACAAAAATAACTTAATGTAGACTTTGTCACTGTACCTAGTTTTCAGAAAGAAATTGTGTGGATCGGTGCAGACTCTTATCTACATATACATCCACATGGATACTCTGATAGTGAAATTGAAGTGCATGGCAGAGGGTTCACAAACTACGCCGGCCGCGGTGGCCGAGGGGACTGCGGTGCGCCTGTCACAGTCGGCACGGCCACTAGGGTCGTGGGTTTGAATCCCCCCCTCGGGCATAGATAATTGTGCCGTCCTTAGTGTTAGCTAGTTCATAAGTAGTTTGTAAGTTTAGGGACTGATGACCCGTAGTTAAGTCCCATAAGCTAAAGAAAGATTTGAAACATTTCACAAACTTTTATGATATTTCTCTATAGTTCCATTCTCCAATAGTTCGTGGGAAAAAGGAATACCGTAATCTTTCTGTTTTCGATCTCTTATTTTTTTATAATTATCATGCCTCCTTATGTAGGTGGGTTTTAATAACATATGTTCGCACTCAGAAGAGAATGTTCCTGAAAGAATTTTCGCGAATAGATATCGCCGCAAAAACTAACGGCTTTATTTTAATGATTTCCTCTCCAACTCGTGCATCACTTCTGAGACACTTGCTCTCCTATATCGCGATAAAAGAAAACAAGCTCTCCTACTCTGAATTTTGTCTAAATCGTCTGTCACTCCCACCTAGTGTGGACCCCAGAATGCGCAGCAATACTGTAAAATAGGACGCACGAGTGTATAATATGCAGTTTCTATACTAGAATGGTTGCGTCTTCTCAGCGTTCTGCCAATGAAACGTAATCTTCGGTTCGCCTTCCCTACAATATTTTCTATGTGGTCTTTATAAGTTAAGTTGTTCGTAATTGTTATTCCTAGGTATTTACTAAAATTGACGGCCTGTAGGTCTGACTAATTTATCGTGTAACTGAAGTTAACGGATTTCTTTTAGTCGTTATATGAATTACCTCACACTTATCATGATTAACGGTCCGCAGATAGCTTATCTAATTTTGCAGCTGCTTTTGATCTTCAGGTGACTTTACTAACCGATAAATGACAGCATCATCGCCGGCCACAGGGGCCGAGCGGTCTGCGGCACGCCAGTCACAGTCTGCACGGCCGCTACGGTCGGGGATTTGAATCCCCCTTCGGGCATGGATGTTTGTGTCGTCTTCAGTATAAGGTAGTTCATAAGTAGTTTGTAAGTTTAGGGACTGATGACCCCGCAGTTAAGTCCCATAAGCTATACAAACATTTGAACAGCAGCATCCGGGATCAGTCTAAGACAGCTACTCCGATTGTCTCCCAAATAGTTTACATACATAAGGAATTGTAAGGGCCTTATAACACTTCCCTGTGGAACGCCTGACATCACTTCTGTTCTACTCGATGACTTATCGTTAATTACAACGTACTGTGCCATTTCTGACAGGAAATCACGAATCCCATAGCACTTATTTAACGTGCGGCAAGAAAATTAGGATCATAAATAATTATGTCTCTCTTAAAATTATCTTTTTTGTATTGAATTGTAGAAAATTTCTGTTAGGAACATGAAATTCCTCAATTGGCATTTTTCTCTTTCAGGAGGTTTACTCACTTATTCTTGTTTAGAATAGGTCATGTAAGGTTCACGACATTTAACAACTCAGATTAATCTGAGATCTTGTGTTCACTCAGTAATTGGACATCCTGAGACAACGGAGCAGCAGTGCCTCCGTTGTCAGGGAGCACTTATTTTCTTCCTTTTTTACCGTTTTTCCTTGAATCTACTTTACGTTTCCTATGAGATATCTAATATCTCGTAAGATGCTCTCAGTTGCTAAAATTTCTCTTCCTGTTTTGGCAGAATGGAAGAATCTGTTCCGCTAACCAGCTGGAATGCATCATGTTGACATATCCATAGATAATCAGGTGTCTTTTCCTAGCTGCTTTACATTATTTTTGCCTTCTTTCTGTTCGCAGTATCTTTCCACTTACCTTTCACTCCAGAATTTCAAGAACGTACCTAATACTCTTACAGTGTGTTCTACATACTTGAAGTCATATAGTTCAAGACGGATTGTTTCTGACAGTATTTTTATAATCCAAGAGGGGCACTTTTCTGATGCTTTTGATACTGGAACATCTCTTCCAACTTATTTAGTCGACTTCATAATGATACTAATTCGAGAACATTTTGTTCCAGCAAGGTCCGGTATAAAGTCTCTTGGTATAATTTATTTTTTCCTGCTGGAGCTTCATTTTGCAAGAAGAATTACTGGTACTTTTGCTGTACACTGCTTTCTCAAATGACACATTTAGCTTTGATATTGTTACCTATTAACGTTTAATTAATTTATTAATGTTTCTGTTAGACAGCAATTCTAAGCCTGCTAGTGTCAGGCAGTTAACATTCAGCAAAAATTATGTCGTGCAGAAGAGGGATATTATTTGGGTGTCCCTGTGCAGTAAACTCCTCTAAAATCTCTTATTACCAGATCACGATGCACAGTTAAATGTAGTAGTAGAGGGAGATGTCAATCTCTCTTGCCTAATTTGAAACGATCCTCAAAATGTCCCTCTGAACTCTTCTTGGGATCTGGTTCTGTTTGTAGTCTATCTAATAGGATTATCATTTCCTCGTCTAGACTTGTTTCCTGCAGAATCGTTAGGAGAGTGGGTACATCAGTCGAGTCTTACTCCTTTCTAAATTCAACAATAACGACAGTATGGTCATTACTCGCCATTTTCATCTGCGGTATCACTAAATTCAGGGTGCTAATCTATTCACTACCAGAGCTCTGTTTTCAGAATGCCAGTATTTTGTATGTAGTTGAGGTCTCAGTACGCCTTAACAAGACATAGGTCACCTATTATCTGAGAAGTATCAGCAATATCTCGCAATAACTATTCATGCCAGCGACATGTCTTTTCATGTGCAAGGGATTCGTGAAAGAAGAAAGTTTCAATCTCGAAAATGTTTTGTACTAAATATCCGTCAACTTGCTTACAGTATTACATCATATTCACTAGCTATTGACCTCCATTTATTTTACGTGGACGGTTAGACTGTGGAAATACCACTCTGCTTGAAATTTATCGTCTTCCCTTTAAAATGTCATATTTATTATTTAACATAGTGACTGAGATCTGTTTTACTCTGTTTTGTGAATATTCATATTGACTCGTTTCATATTCATGGAAGCTTTCCTTAATGACGAGCTCTACACAATGAATGAATCTATGTCAAAGAAACTACATGTAGAAATGTGTAGTGTCAAAATGGTTGTATGTCACTACTGTGTACAAACCCCTGGGACTGATCGATGGGAAGGTGCGGAACAAAACATCTCCTTCTATCCGGAAATGCATGGTTTCCATGCTAGCCGCGGTGGAGTGGCCGAACACTCCAAGGAGCCATGCTGCGGAGCAAGCGGTTGCTCGACGTCGGAGGTTCGAGTCCTTCCTCTGGCATGTGTGTGTGTGTATGTGTGTGTGTTTTGTCTTTAGTGTAAGTTAGTTTAAGTAGTTTGTATGTCTAGTTTCTGATGACTACAGCAGTTTGGTCCCGTAGGTTTACGAACATTTGAACATTTCTTTCCGTGCTAGAGGGCATTTATTAAATCACACTTTCTTATATAGCGCTCTAGTATGCGCTGTACCATTAGACACCGATACAGTTTGCATGGTTTTCTCCTAGAGGGTGTCACTGTTGCTTATACGTCATGCCCCATTGCTATCTCGTGCCGTACAAATTGGAAATGGTGTGTCTGATGCAGTTATCTTGTTGGTTCACCTTGTACTTGATGTCATACACCGTTGTGCATAGTCATTATACACCTATACTTCGTACAATGACAAGAAGGAATATCTCAATATTTCAGTTTTCTGATTAAATGTAAATAAAAAATCGCCTGTTTACTGTATATTAGCTCTTCAGAAGAGCATTAGTTTTCTACATGCTTTCCATGTACTTCCTATCTTCTCTATCTCTGTACACCTCTTCCGCCCTCTCACTGTTCATCTTTCCCTCGCCATTGCTAATGTCAAGCAATAAAATATAATTATCAGTTTGCTTCAAATTTTGTGGTAAATGCCCACAAAATTACTCTTGAAAGATTGTAAGCATTTAAACAAGAACATCCGGAGAATGCGGTTTCATGCATCATGGTTACGTTTGTGTGGCCATTTTCGCCATAGCAATGGCCTCAGTCGTGGGACCTCTCGTCAGTGACGGGTAGGTCTCTCTCTCTCTCTCTCTCTCTCTCTCTCTCTCTCTCTCTCTGTGCAGGCGTGCGTGCGTGTGTGTATTAATGTCTTCTGTACAAAGTTGCTCAAATACTATATTGCAGTCGCCTCTCAGCAATAAAGTAATACGCTACACAACAGTTTTTTTCGCGACTAATTTCACTGTTACGTGGGTTGTGACTTAGGTCGTGATGGATCCAGCGTTGGCTTAGTTATTTCAACAACAGCAGCAACAGCCAGATTTGTTCCGGGAATTGGTTGCGTCTTCTCGCGTCGCCAAGGTCTTTTTTCTTGTCATGGACACAGCCCGATACTTTGCGTCTACTTCGAAAGCTCGCTCTAATGTTGCAGACAGCGGAATTGTCTTTTTACCGTATGTCAGAAATGCTTAGCCCCTACTATCGTCAACAGGTGCACGTGCTGCTTTCTGGTTTGGATTTTCATCATGTGACGTTAGGATCCAGATGTGTATTTCAAATAGGCATTGAATTTTAAATGTATATAGGTTTTGTTGAAATTTATTATCATTACTGATGTGTATTGTAGTATTGTTTAGTTTCAAATATTCAAATGTTTGTATAGCTTATGGGACTTAACTGCGGGGTCATCAGTCCCTAACCTTACAAACTACTTATGAACTAGCTAACACTAAGGACGGCACAAATGTCCATGCCCGAGGGGGGAATCGAACCCCCGACCGTAGTGACCGTGCAGAACGTGACTGGCGCACCGCAGTCCCATCGGCCACCGCGGCCGGCATTGTTCAGTTTGTTTATATGAATTTATGTAATATATGTAAATTGAACATTAATAAGAGCAAAACAAAAATAATGGAATGCGGTCTTAGAAAATCAGGCGATGCTGAAGGAATTAGATTAGGTAAGGAAACAATGAAGGTGATAGATGAGTTTTGTTATTTGGGTAGTAAAATAACATGCAATGGTCGCAGTACAGAGGATATAAAATTCAGAATGGCAATGGGAAGAAAAGCATTTTTGAAAAAGAGAAATCTGCTAACATCGAATATTAATTTAAGTGTAAAGAAGTCTTATCTGAAGGCATTTGTGTGGAGTGTTGCCTTGTACGGGAGTGAAACATGGACGATAAGCAGTGCGGACAGGAAGAGAATAGAGGCTTTTGAAATGTGGTGTTACAGAAGAATGCTGAAGATTAGATGGGTAGATCGCATAACTAATGAAGAGGTACTTAACAGAATTGGTGAGAAAAGGAATTTTTGGCATACCCTGACCAAAAGAAGGGATCGCTTGGTAGGGCACATTCTTAGACATCGAGGAATCGTAAATTTAGCATTGGAGGGAAGTGTGTGGGGTAAAAATCGCAGAGGGAGACCAAGAGATTCGTATAGTAAGCAGATTTAAGTGGATGTGGGTTGCCGTTCTTATGAGGAGATGAAAAGGCTTGCTCAGGATAGAGTAGGGTTGAGAGCTGCATCAAACCAGTCTCCGGACTGAAGACCATAACAACAACAACAACATGTAATTTTATTATTTATGTATCCGGGTAATCGTCGATAGGGAAAGTACGGAACATCGTTGGTGTGTGTGTTATGTGGTCTTTGGAGCAACAGAGCGAGAACAGTAATTAAATAGTAGCTGTGGAGTTGGGAGAGTCGGTCGAGCTATGTCGTTATAACAGTTCGGATGGAAGCGTGCAGCGCCTCGCTCTTTGCAGTTACCAGGCATTGCTGACGGAGTTCCATAATTGCCGCACATGTTTCCAATATGAGCGGAAGCACACTTCAGTTCATCTGTGTATGTCAATATTCTACCCTCAGATTGCTCACTGATTTGGATCCGTGCCTGTATTGTGACCTGCAGCATTGTCGGAGTCAGCGCATCCTGCTCTTCAACAGCGAGGACGCATTGTAAGACCGTTCCAATAATTTCTGAGCACACATACCTTAGACATTTTGTAAGGCGTTAACCAGTTTTGTGCTTCAGAAACTATTTTTTCCAATAATAATCAAAAATTTAAAGAACTTCTACCACGTCATTGTCCTAAGCAAGTAGGGTCCTATCCTCTCCAGAAGTTTTCCTAGTGTCGTTGAAAGTGAAAAGAATATTAACTTCAGTGCCAAGCTGTAAAGAACAATTTTAATTAGCTAAAGCTTAAATTTTAAAATTTAAACATATTAAATTTTTGTAATGAGAGAACTGCTTTCTTGTAAAACACAGCTGCCACAATTAAGTAGCTGTACGAAAAGATATTAATTCTGAAATAATTGGTTCATTACTATTTAATATTTTATAAAGTTGATTTGCTTTGTTGATTCATATTTAGGCGTAGTCCAGATGTTGTGATCAAGTTGCAAGTTATTCTGAATATTTTCTTTCTTGCTAATCTTAATAGTAATTATTCTGTCAATCAAGTGTTTTGCTGCCCACTGAATTCTCATGCGGGCGAGTGTTAGTGAGGGGACGTTAATAATCAGTGCAACATTGGTCTGCGATCCAACACTGTTTACGACCTAAATAGTGCATTTCAAAATTATTATGCAGTTTAGTTTCTTTCTTACTATAAACTGATAAAACCAAAGCATCATTTTACGTAAAATTGATTCAATTGCAAAAGTGTTTGCCAATGTTCTGTTGTGCAACACTACGGTGTGTTATTACCCATTCATAATTGTCGTGATTAATTATAAATCACTCTGGGTGCCCCAATTGGAATAGCGACTGTGTTATTATTATTATTATTGTACTGTTTCAATGTTTGTCACTTCCTATAATTTGCAATACTTACGTGTGTGGATATAACTGTTTCGAAATTAAATCAGTTCAGTTAGTATTCAGTAGAGTAGGAGGAACGGGTTATCTGGTGTGGTAGTTCGTTGTGGCAGCTTTCCGTCACTTGTTGGTTTTCGTTTGCACAATATGTTTTTTCGGTAAAGATAGCCTTGACCAGGTTTTATTGTAGGCAACACACGGGTCATTCAAATGTTCATATGTTTGTATAGCTTATGGGACTTAACTATGGGGCCATCAGTCCCTAAACGTACAAACTACTTATGAACTAGATAACACTAAGGACGGCACAAATATCCATGCCCGACGGGGGATCCGAACCCCCGACCGTAGTGGCCGTGCGGACCGTGACTGGCGCGCCGCAGTCGCCTCGGCCACCGCGGCAAACGGGTCATTTCAATGTTACTCTGTCACAGGATTAATCAACCGGTTAGTGAGGGGAGTGTTAAAATCAGACCAAAATGGATGATGGACAGTCGTATCACTCTTGGATGGCGGACCTCAAAGGCTTATGTCGCAAGTGTGGTTTTGTGTGTGCAAATCGTCACCAGTCGTATACCAACTCGTTAATTCGCGACGTCGTCGTCCGTTCTGCTCCGGAGGTGACAATCCATAATTAAACATAGGCTTCGGGAAACTGAAGAAAATGTTGACAGATTCGACACGGAAACCTAGAACTTCGAGAAGACGTCGCTTGCAAGACACAGTAATGCGGAGATCGTACGGCACAACTGGAAACACTCGTATATTTTATGGCACCAGGATAGAAGATGCCACTTTCATTTACATATATGGCGTAAATAGATAAGGGAAAACAATTTGTTTTAAACGGCATTGAAGCCGACGCCGCAGAAGGCGATATTGGCGAGCGACAGGATGGGCTGTAAGGGGAGAAGGGAGACCCATTAAAAAAAAAAAAAAAAAAAAAAAAAAAAAAAAAAAAAAAAAAAAAAAAAAAAAAATTGGTGACTGATGCGCTCCAGTCACGGTCAGCACGGGCACTACGGTCGGGGGTTCGAATCCCCCCTCGGGCATGGATATTTGTGCCGTCCTATTTCGTAAGTAGTTTGTAAGTTTAGGGACTGATGACCCTGTAGTTAAGTTCCATAAGCTTTACCAACATTTGAACAATTTTTAGAAGTCGTTCTTAGCCCTTCTCATCGCCATCTTCCTGTTCTTTGCAATTGCCCGCTCCAGTTCATTCTCAAACTCCTTCCATCTTCGTCTGATTGTTTCCGCGCGCATGGCCTCCCCAGCTGCCCACTCCGCCGCGAACGGTGCGTGCGGTTCGTGCCGTAAAGCAGGCTACGACGCGATAATCTGTGCGTGGTCAACCTGCGTATTCCAAAGAGGACCTTATGGAATTAAATTGTCTTTCTCCTGCATCACGAAAGGAACATGTCACCGCTTTAAAGCCTTACGTCACACTCCACGTTCAACATGGAAGTTCCGTTTCCAAATTGACACCGGTGCCTCTGTGTCTCTCGTCAATATGGATACGTATTTAGCACTTGGAAAGGCACCCCAGGCTAAAACGCATTGTCGTCTGGTCTGTTATGGTGACCAGTCGATTCCAGTGCTTGTGATTTTCCGGCCGCGATGGCCAAGGAGACTGAGGCGCTTCAGTCACGGTCTGCACGGCCACTACGGTCGGGCGTTCGAATCCCCCCTTGGGCATGGATATTTGTGTCGTCCTAGTTCGTAAGTAGTTTGTAAGTTTAGGGACTGATGACCCCGTAGTTAAGTCCCATAAGCTGTACGAACATTTGAACATTTGATTTGCTTGTGTTTTTACGATTCATGTGGACTACCAACACGTCATGCAAGTAATCCCAGCAGCGGTGGAGTGGCCGATCGTCCCAAGGCGCCTTGCCGGGGCGCGCGCTGTTGCTGCCCGTCGGAGGTTTGAGTCCTCAATCTGGAATGGGTACTTCTGTTGCCCTTAGCGTAAGTTACTTTTAGTTTAAGTAATTGGTAAGCCTAGGGACTGCTGACCAACATATTTAAGTACCTTACCTTTACGAACACGTGGACATGAAGATATTTTTGAGCAGTCCCATTTTTTGGCAGTAACAAGCGCGGCTTCCCTAAATAGTTAGGGCCTCGATGCGTTTATGGCATTTAGTTTCCCGTTTTATGATGCTGGCCATCTCTTTTCGGACTCCGTGCAGTTCAGTAAATTGGATTCTCTTTGCCGTAAGTTTGGAGTTCTTTTCTCGTCTGGTTTTGGAAAAGCTATTGGTTACGGGGCTCACATCAATCTGAAACCCACGGCCAAAATTTTGTCTCGGCCTATTTGTTTTGCATTGCGCGTGGTAATGAAGTACGAGTTGAATAGGTTTCAAGGCTTGGGTATCATTGAACCCATTTCATCTAGCCAGTAGGCGAGCTCTCTCGCGATCATAAAGAATACCGTGGGAGCCTTTCATTTGTGCAGTGACTTCAAGGCAATGATCAATTCGCAGTCGGTGGTAGATCGTTTTCCCATACCCCACCCAGACGACATAAATGCGAAACTCGCGATTGGTGTTTCTATAATACTGACTTTGCCAGAAATTTATATCCAACTTCCTTTAGAATCTGCGTCCTAAAAATTCGTGGTTCTCATCATACCCTTAGGGCTGCACCGATACAAATGTCTGTCGTTTGGCATCGCATATGTGTCAGTCATTTTCCAATGTTTCTTGCAACAGCTCTTGGAATATCCGGGCTGTGCAAATTATCCTATATGCTCTTGTTCACTAAATTGTAAGCGTCGGACCTCAAGTACAATATTCAGAGAGCACGGTTCTTCCAACCCGAGAATATTTGGGAAACATGGTGTTGAAGGAGCGCATTCGCCCACAATATGATCTCATTGCGCCGGTTGATAATCTTCCTCGCCCAACTAAGTTTCAGAAACTCCATTCGATTTTGGGTAAGATCAGCTACTACCCAAAATGTCCGTGATTAAAATATATCGTCGGTTATTTAATAATTTTAGTTGTATTGTTTCAACTTCATGGCTATAACACATACATATTCTATGTGTGGGTAATCGCTAGTAAGGATAGTGTCCTTACTGACACTACGTGGTGCACGTACACGCTGACAGGCAAAGGCCCGTCTACTTCACATTCTTCAGAAAGACTTTTCCTGTAGCTCAGATGGTAGCGTTGCTCATTAGCACACAGGAGGCCTGTGTTCGATTTCCGGATGGAGACTGCGTGTTGTGTGTTGCCCTCCTAATCAGTGTCATCACTATCGACATGGAAGTCGCCGAATTGGCGTCAAGTGAAAAGACTGCACTAGGCGGCCAAACAGTCCAACGAGGGATCCCAAGTCCAAAAACGACATACGATCATTTCATTTCATTTCATTTTGCCGGCCGCGGTGGCCGAGGGGCCTGAGGCGCTTCAGTCACGGTCTGCACGGCCACTACGGTCGGGGGTTCGAATCCCCCTTCGGACATGGATATTTGTGCCGTCCTAGTTCGTAAGTAGTTCATAAGTAGTTTGTAAGTTTAGGGACTGATGACCCCGTAGTTAAGTCCAATAAGCTTTACAAACATTTGAACATTTCATTTTACTTCAAGCATGCCAGTGAAGGAAAGCGAAACACACAAAAGTTAGTAATAAACAGTGAATCGACAAACCGGAGAATTTGGATAAAAGTTATACATAATTAAGGAAATGAAACTTCTATTTTGAGAGATATAACGAATTTGAGAAATGCCGAATCTAACAAACATGTCGACATGTATAGTAACATGAAATTTGGGGGAAAAAATTGGCGTAGAATATAATGATAATTGTAAAAAAAATCAGTTTGTTCCCATAGAATAACAAACCTTTGAACAAAAAATTCACTAGTACTGGAAAGAAATAAGAACAGTTTCGGGAGAAGAGAAAGCAGGAAAAAGAGGAAATGACAATACCAAGACCGATGTAAAAACACGAAATTGACAAAAAAAAGTGATAAAATGCTACACCAAATAGGAACGAAGATAGGATCAAGAAATTACCAAAAGTAACAACGAATTTGTCTGATATACAACACGGATTTTTGCAAAATCGACAAAACAAAGAAACAACCATCAAGATGGGCATATCATAATAGCGAAATCGGGAAACAATGACACCAATATTTACCAAAAGTGTCACAGAAATCAGTAAGAAATAACGCCGAAACTGGCAATATTGAAACGACGTTTTACCATAAAATAAAACATTTTTTTCTGTCCCTGAACATAAAATCTCTGATAACTCTTGGTCTAGAGATGATGCTTTAAAATGATGTATAGAATCTTGCTTGAAATTTCACAGCAGGATTTGCATAATTTGTAACAAGTCAGTGTCTGTTAATATCCGATCTACCATTCATGTAATGTGTTTATTGTTCGTGGTTTTTTTATCTTGTAGCAACTTCAAGAAAATGAATACCGACGATGTATGGAGTTAACTAATGTGGTAAATTACTATAAGCATTACCTGTAAGTCAGTAATGATGCATAAAAACTTACAGATGCAGAAAAACATTACAAAAACCAGTGTTTTTTACTGCACGAGAAGAGTTACTGGCGATTCTTTTCCTCTTTAATGTACAATGGGCGAAACTCCGCCAGAATAAAGCGTGAAATGGGTCCACGGCCAGTTTTGGCAGGTATATCTATCCGTGCGGGCGCGATTGTGCCGTAGCTTCTGGTGCTGGCAGCTGCGACCGCGGTTTGTACTGCGAAAAGAAAACGAAACGATTCCGCTGTTGGAAGGTAAGGAATTATACTGCGGCTGATGCCAATAGGGGAAACAGAAGAAGAAAAATGACTGCCGAACCCATAAATGGTACTGACGGGAAGCTCATCTATATGCAGTGTCTTGTGTGAATAATGGCTACGAAAATATAAAAGATACACTCGGCGATGAAAGGAGTAGTAATGGGGACAGATTTTCTGTCATTCATCGAGTAACTGACTCACACATATCTATGCGTTTCGATACTGGTATTTCAAAGATTTAAATGCCAGCTGTTTCCTGAACAGTTCTTGAAGTGTTCACTGAAGTAATATGGGAATCTGTAAAGGTGGAAGAAAAAGTCAGCCATATTTTTATTTTACTATCGCTCATACCATTTACCAATCTTTTCAATATTTAGTAAAAGCATATAAAGGTAAAATATACAGGGTGGTACAGAAGTATTGAGAATCTTGCACTAGACTCTTCTTCTAAAATACAGTAAACTCAAAATTACAGACTATTTTCTTGCATTAGACTCTTTTTCTAAAATACAGTAAATTCAAAATTACAGAATATTTCCATGGCCTATCAACGGCAATCATAATTTTACCTTCATAATTCATTTCTTGAAAAAGCATCCACAATTTTTATCGTGCGTTTAGAAAGTGCAGGAAATATTACATTCAAGTATGTCCCTGACCCATGACATTCAGAACGACAATCAAGGTCATTCTAAAGGCAAACATGATTTCTGACATAGTAGTTTATTTATATATTATTTGGAAAGAGCTGTAGTTTTATCTCCACTTTTGACCTTTACCATAAGTATGCTCTTAGCATTGAAGTAGTCTTTGTAGCTTATTTAAAAAAGATTTGTTGTAGAATGTTGAAAACTTCCAACCTAACGAACCCACTCAGTTAATGCAAGGAGATGGCGCAGACAGTTCGAAGTTATGACTGTCATTGAGGTGACTCGTGAATGTACTTATGGTCAGCCGTTAAAATTAAACTGCTGCTTTTTCCAAATATACAATAATAAATGGGGCTTCTCATGTGACATAACATGTTGACCTCGGAATGACTTTCAACTAAGTGGTCAGGTATATAGTTGTGCACGCTCCAAACCCACAATAAAAATGCAGATTACCATAAAAATGAGTTTGACCATGATAAGACATTCACAGTCATTGTAAATATCAAATCTAGGACGCTCTTGAATAGTCAGGGATAAAGCCTACAACTTCAGCATGTAACATTTTCCAAAGAAAAAAAAAAAAAAAAAAAGGAAAAATATCCATTCCTTGCGAGTTATTCACTGGTTTCCGTACTATCCATGGGTTTTTATACTTTTGTGTTGACCTCTTATAATTATTGGCCAGAAAGCATAGATTAAATGAAGAGGTTATATCTGACAATCGGAATAATTTAGTAATTGATTCCTCTTTACCATAAATCCTTTCTTGACAGACATCCGCAGCTAAGATGATACATCTTCAATAAAAGGGTCCGCTTCAGCTGTTTCAATTTTTTTTTTTAAAAGACGAGCGGTTTCGCGACTTAAAGTCGCATCTTCGGGTCAAATACAGTTAAAACATAAAACCCGGGGCTCGCCAATAAAATCAACAGCAACCCGGCTGTCAGAATACTTCACACAAAACATCAGGGCGACAACCGCCCTCGTCGATCAAAGCACCAGATAGAGCCAGGCGGCACGGACAGCGGCTTGGCTGGACGTAATAATTGATTCCTTTAACCACCCTGACTTAGACTGGAGAAAACGTCAACGAAAGTTTGAATTAAATTTCAGTAGCAAATTTTCATGCTGCTGCATTTCATGAAGCCTTGCCCTGATCCAACAGAATGTTTTGCGGCTGCAGTACTTAAAGATATTTCAATATACTGGTTAATATCTCCCACATCTAAAAACTTCTGAATGCAGACATCGAAATCAGTCCTAAAAAAAAGAAGTTAAAACAAATGTTTAAATTCTTTTCTTTACAGAAAAGTATGGGAAATCGTAATAAAATAATACCTGTAATAATGTTTTTCAGGTACGCCATGTTCTGTGCCAACTTCGTAAAGACCATCAGTCTTTTGAAGAATTACTTCAATTACGTTTCGAAGGTCACCTCTGCCTTTGTCTACATCTGGAATAGGTATGGTTACGTTGTCTTCAACGTTAGCTGGTGAATGGAATTTGTCAGTTGAAGCTTTCATTCCTTTTGCTTAGTTTTGTAAATTTTCTGTCGCGTTTCTTCTAACATTTTCAATGTCGTTTGTGTCAATTTTCACAATGTCAACATCGTCACTGTATTCGTATTGTTCAGTTGCTGCCATCTTCGATTGCCAGATTTAGGTCATCTTCATCGTTGAATATCATTAATGGTTTCTTGAGGCAACGAGGAAGTGGAAAGTCCTACTCTAGGTTCGATTCCGGACATTGCTTTGTAAGGTGATTGTTTTATGCCAGAGTGGAATGCTCGATTTTTCATGAAATGGATGTACCTTAATTTTTCCGACCACTTCGTTGTATTGTTCTCCTTTAACCAAGAAATTAATATATTTTCAGTGTCTTGTTTGGCATGTTCAACAGTATCATGACTTTGGCTGTGTCTTGGTTTTCCATGCACAATTATCAGTTCTGACCAAAGAATTGCGAGTTCTTTTATAACATTATTGACAAATTCTCTGCCATTATCGGACTGAAGAATGCGCGGCGCCCCTACAGTTAGCAATATGTCATTCAAGTGGTAAGCCACTTCTCCAGCCCTCTTTGATGTTAACGCACGAAGTAGAACACATTTTGTGAGATGGTCTTGGTAGACTAAAATAAATTTAACATTCTCGTCTGGTTGTGTTTGGAAATTAATCGAATCGACTTGGCATCTGCTATTCATTTCCGAATGAAGAATTGACTTTGAAAATAGCCCACTTCCCTTTTTTGTCTTCTTTTATTGAGGACCTTCACACATTGATAGATAGAGGCCTATCATTTCCTTTGTGATATTGGCATATTTTTGATGTCTCGGCTAACGTCCTATCACGACCAACATGACCCACAGCTACGTGAGCTGTGTCAATCACATCATAATGTTCATTAGCTGGAAGATAGTATTTTATATTCCCTTCACACCGTGCAATGAATTTTTTCACATCGCCAATTTTCAAAACAGCAAATCGTTGCAGTCTTCTTTTATGTAATGATCTCCTTTTTTCAACTTTTCCGCGTCTTCTATTTGTTTAATCAAATCCGCATATTCGTCTGCTGATAACACATTATAATGGGAAGACTTTTTGTTTTCACTCTGCAAAATTTCCACCAAAAACTTTTCTCACCATAGCTTTGATTGGCTTGTCTACTACACGAATGCTCATCCATGATAAAACGCCTCGAAATTCTGCTACGATTATAATAATCTCGTTTAAACTTAACACGCTCACTCGTCGATGCAAACTAACGAAAAGGGCGAGCGAAGAGAGGTTAAAGGGCGCCGGCCGCGGTGGCGAAGGGGACTGAGGCGCGCCATTCACGGTCTGCACGGCCACTACGGTCGGGGGTTCGAATTCCCCTCGGGCAAGGGTATTTGTGCCGTCCTTAGTATTAGCTAGTTCATAAGTAGTTTGTAAGTTTAGGGACTGATGAGCCTGTAGTTATGTCCCATAAGCTCTACAAACATTTGAAACATTTGGTTAAAGGGCACGAGGGGCAGGCGAGAGGTGATTCGAGTATTCCCCGTTCGAGCAGGCTGGGAGCCAGAGATGATTCGGAGATTTTTCCTTCGCACAGGTAGCGACATTCGTTCCGACTAGGAAAAATTAGTTGAGACTAGGATAGGGTGACCAGATATTTCTATCAACAACCGGTTCGAAGGAATGGCAATTTGGTTTTTATACTACCAAGCACCTGTTAGTATTCCACTTCAGAAAAGTCCGAAAAGTCTCTTGGTTCTTCAATATGCATGAAAGGTATACGGAAATACTGAACATCTGGTTGACACACGTTATTTCAAAATATATGGGACTGTTAATAAGATACGGGACAATCTACATCCCGTATTTATTTTGTCGGGACAAGAGGACACTTTAGCTAACTAAGAGACCACCCAGTAAAATATGGGATCACCCTAGATTAGGACGTACCAGTTTGTCCTAAAGCCTATAAATTATAACTAGAATAAACCGATTCGACCTAGGCTTAACTGGTTTCTCCTGTCGTTAGAAGGATGAATTAGTTTGGCCTAGGCTAAACTGGTTTGTCCTATCACACGTAGGGAGAACTGATTTGGCCTTGGCGAAACTAGTTCATCCTAAAATCGGGTTTGGCCCGTAACATATACGACACTGTACTTCTATGATCCATTAAACCCGAGTATGGTGCCTGAAGAAACACAATTTCGCACACAGTGATAACAAGTGGTTCTGAGTATCTAAATAGCTGTTAACACCACACGAGCCCGTAAAATATGGGAGATCTGGTCACCCTAGATTAGGACGTATCAGTTTGTTCTAAAGCGTATAAATTCTCACTGGGATAAACCGATTCGACCTATGCTAAACCGATTTCTCCTGTCGTTAAAAGGATGAACTAGTTTGGGTTAGGCTAAACTGGTTTGTCCTATCGCATGTAGGGAGAACTGATTTGGCCTTGGCGAAACTAGTTCATCCTAAAATCGGGTTTGGCCTGTAACATATACAACCTGTACTTCTATGATCCATGAAACCCGAGTATGGTGCCTGAAGAAACGCAATTTCGCACACAGTGATAACAATAAGTTCTGATTATCTAAATCGCTGTTAACACCGCATTTGTGTGTGAACAGGCGTGGGCGTGGCCGCCCTGCTCGGTACTCCCCAGGCGCGCGCCGCGCCGGTTGGCGACACTGTGGTTTAAAGCTGCGGCGCAGTACGTCACGGGCGGCTGCGCCTGTGGCGGACACGTCGGAAATAACGCGCCAGGCAGGGCGGCCAACCCGCGCAGGGCAGCCAACCGGCGGCGGCCGAAGGCACTGGCAACGCGCGCTCGCCTGGCCGCGACGGCGCGAGACTAACGACAGCAGAGGCAGTAAAGGCTCAGACCCCGCTGCCGACGCCGCCGCAGAAGTAGTCGCTCAGCGGCAGCCGGGGCCATCCCAGCCGAGCGAGGGCAGCGAGGGTCCTAACACACAGCCATGCGGGCAGACGACTCGTATCGTGCAAGTGACTACCAAATACTGCATACATTATGGTTGTGGTCTTCAGTCCGCAGACTGGTTTGATGCAGCTCTCCACGGTACCCTGTCCTATGCACGAAAATGGAAGGTTTGGAGTTAAACGTCCCGTCGACAGCGCGGTCATTAGAGATGTAGCTTACGCTAGTAGTTTTTGGGTAAGGATGTGGAAAGAAATCGGCCGTGCCCTTTCAAAGGAGCCATCCCGGCATTTGCCTGGAGTGATTTAGGAAAATCACGGAAGACCTAAAATCTGGATGTCCAGAAGTGGATTTGAACCACCATCCATCCGAATGCGAGTCCAGTGTATTACCACTGTTCCACCTCGCTCGGTGTGTGTCCTATGCACGACTCTTTATTTCCAAAGAAGAACGTCAAGCTGCATCCTTTTGAAACTTCTTACTGTATTCGTCCCTCCGTCTGTCTTCAATTTTTACCGGATACACTTCTAATGCTAAGACGACGATTCCTTGATGTCTCAGAATGTGTCCCACTAACCTATCCATTCACTTAGTCAAGGTATGCCAGCAACTCCTGTTCTCCCCAATTCATTTGAGCACCTCCTCATTAGTTACGTGGTCTACCCATATAATCATCGTCTGTAGCACAACATTGTAACAGCTTTTATCCTCTTACTGTCTGAACCCCTTATTTCATGTTTCACTTCCATACAATGCTTCACCCCAGGCAACTGCTTATTGGAACGACTTTGTGACATTTAAACTAATATTGGATGTCAACATAGTTTGCTTCTTCAGAAACGGTTTCTTCCCATAGCCCAGTAGAAGTTATTTTCCTGCCCAAATAACAAAATTCATCTACGTGATTTTCTGCCACTACCTTCCTTTCAAGACACTGTCAATTCCCTTTAATTGATCTTACAGGTCCTTTGCTGTCTCTGACAATTACTATGTCACCAGCAAACAGTAAGGTTTTTATTTCTTCTCCCTGAACTTTAATTCCTTCTCGAAATTTCTCCTTGTATTCCTTCACATCTTGCTCAATATACAGATTAAACAACAATGGGGAAAGTCTACAACCCTGACGTACACCCTTCCCAACCACTGCGACCCTCTTATGCCCTTCGACTCTAATAACTGATATCTGGTTATTCTACAAGTTGAATATAACTCTTCGGTCCCTATATTTTTCCCCTGCTATCTTCAGAATTTGAGTGTACTCCAGTCAAAATCGTGAAAAACTTTCTTCAAATATATAAATGCTAATAACGTAGGTTTCCCTTTCCTTAGCTTATCTTCTAAGTGGTAATGTAGTGCCTTGCATGTAACTACATTTCTCCTAAATCCAAAGTGCCCAAAAATCGGATTCCATCATTTTTTCCAATATTTTGTAAATAATTCGTGTTAGTATTTTGCAGCAACGACTTATTAATCTGATAGTTCTGTAATTTTCATATTTGAATGCACTTGCTTTCTTTGGAATTGGAAATTGCGTATTATGGAACTTTAATTTTACTTATCCCAGTATTTGTTCTTTTCGGCAGTAAGCCGTAAGCAGTAATTTTACTATGTGAAATAAACCTATATCTTCTTCTTATTGTGGTCGACAGTGCAAACACCAGTTTGATGGAGCTCTGAAAGCTACCATGTCCTGTGCAAGCCTCTATATATTTCTGAATAACAACCTCGTGCAATTTATAAAGAAAATCAGCACCGTTGGGAAAAAAATGTATATAGTTCTGAAACTTGTGGAATATACATATGTGGGGTGTAGTAGTAAGGAACAGAAAAGTTCCCCTTCGTATGGGGTGGGCGCGCGTCCCCGTTTTATTCCCTCCAAAAGTCAATTTGACCCACATTTTAAATTTATATGCAATACAGTCTCATATAGCGAACACAGCTCTTATTAGTTGCTGTTGATTTTTCCGGGTTGTATGATCGTGGTCGAAGAACCATTTCTGATTCTGACGTTTCGTCCAGAGCTGCGTGGATATCTTCAGAGGTGCTTCTGGTAGCGGTGAGTCTTGCCGACTACCAGAAGCATCTGTGAAGATATCCAGCGCAGCTCTGGACGAAACGTCAGGAAGAGAAATGGTTCTTCGACCACGATCATACAACCCGAAAGATTCAATAGCAACTATTTCAGCCGGTCGTGAAAGCCTTCACTGCATGACGAAAGCTCTTATTGGTGAATATATTCCTCGCATAATTGTGCACGTAAAAGATCTTGTGCATCTTCTGACTTATACTAATGGTATCTTAGGTATAACAATTAGAATAGAATTCTGTTAACGTAATACGAGGTATATCTACAAAGTATGTTCCGTTTGGTTGTATAAAACAAATAAGTACATATAAAGAAAAATTTATTTATTATACAAAATTCTATAACTGTTAATATATTTTTCTACATAGCTTCCCAAATTTTGTAGGCACTTGTCCTAGCATGGCACAAGTTCTTGTATGCCTTCTTCATAGAAGGTTGCCGCCTGTGTATTCAACCATGTGGTAACATGTTCTTTCAGATCGTCGACATGGTTGAAGTGTTGAGAAGCAAGGACAGATTTTAGGTGTAAGAAGATATGTTGTGCTTAATCTTCTCTTCAATTTTGTGAACCTGTTCGTCAGTACCACAGGCGGGCCTCCACTTCGTCCTTCATCGTACACTCGATCACGTCCTTAATTAAACAGTATGACTCATCTTCTAACCATTGAAGCACTCATAGCATTTCGTCCGTATTCCTCGCAGATTTGATCATGAATTTCCTTTGGTTTAACTTAACTTGAAATTAGAAAACGTGAAAGTTACACAGATCTGCTATCACACGCGGCGACATTATAAAGAAGTACTACAAACTACGAAGCAGGCCTGCAGCGATCTGAAAATGGAGTACATATCTCCTCCAATGTTCAATTGTGTGTAAATATAAGGGACTTAACTGCGCCCCTAAGCTTACAAACTACTTACACTAGCTTAAAGTAATACAAACATCCATGGTCAACGGAGGACTCGAATCCCTGACGGCGAACGACCGCGCGCACCGCAGCTGCATGCCTTAGTGCGCACGGCTATTCTGTCGCGGCATGTCTTCTCCTTGAGTCACAGTAACTGCCAAGCATGCTCGGAACTGCGATCGTAGCACTGCCGCGGATAGAAATAGAAACGGAACTTCCTTTGTGGACGACCCTCGTAGTTTCCAGTTTTCTTACTTAGTAAAGTATTTAAATGAAAAGCGTAATATTATGTGTATGGAAATATATATACGACTTGGTATTTCTTTTGGGATCGCACTGTTGAAATCAGGAGTACGTGCCAAAATTGAAAATGTCAAGTTTCTCTGCCCAGTCATACAGCGCTCCCACACCGCTATTGTCGCTGCCGTTTTTCCCACCCAGTGACCAGTTCAAATGTTTAAAATGTTCAAATGTTTGTATAGCTAATGGGACTTAACTACGGGGTCATCAGTCCCTAAACTTACAAACCACTTACGAACTAACACTTAGGACGGCACAAATATCCATGCCCGAGGGGGGATTCGAGCCCCAGACCGTAG
Organism: Locusta migratoria; assembly: GCA_026315105.1. Lineage (NCBI taxonomy): Eukaryota > Metazoa > Arthropoda > Insecta > Orthoptera > Acrididae > Locusta > Locusta migratoria. The sequence goes on along the minus strand of CM048750.1, from coordinate 364,251,112 downwards.
TGGCCGTGCAGACCGTGACTGGAGCGCCTCAGTCCCCTCGGCCGCCGCGGCCGGCAGTCACCAGTTCAGTTGAGTTAATGAGGTGAACGGTCAGAGTAGTGGCAGGGAGTTCTGTTTTTGTGACAGTATTTATCAGTTTGTGGAGTTAAGAAGTGCTTCTTCTTAGTCTCATTTCTTTTGTTTGGAGTGAGAACACTGCTGGACCCTACTACTTGCTTTATTTGTGATCAATCCGTTTTGGAAGGAGAGACATCAACAGTAACGAAGGACTTGGAAATTCTGATATATGTCAGCAAGGAAAGGAAGGATACGGCTCATAATCTTATACAGAACTCTGAACTTATTGAAGTGCATTGATCTAACAGTTACAAACCTAGGCGACCGCCTCTGCACTGCTTGTATATCTTTCTTTAAACCGATACCGTGGTATCCCGAACACTTGAGAAATACATAATACGACGTCTTCTTTAGACACGAATCACACCTTCCCAACGCTCTCGCAATAAACGTAAGTCCACCATTCGCCTTCCCCATGACTGTCCTTATGTGCTCCTTCCATTTCATATCGCTGTCCAGCGTGACGCCTAAATATATAATTGACGCGACTCTGCCAAACACTGGATTGTTTCTCGTACTCATCAGCATCACCTTACATTTTCCTACATATAACGCTAGTTGGCGTTTCTCATACCACTCGAAACTTTGGTCCAAGTCACGCTGCATTCTACAACAATCATTCAATGACGACACATTCTGTACACGACAGCATCATCAGCAAACAGCCGCAGATTGGAAGTCAGTTTATCCGTCAGATCATTTATATAGAAAACAATAGAGGTCTTATCACAATTCCCTGGGGCAGTCCTGACGACACCCTAATCACTGATGAACACTCGCCATAATGAAGAACAGACCGCGTTCTACTACTTAAGTAGTCTTCGAGCCACTCAAATATTTAGGTATCTATTCCAGAAACTCGTACCTTTATTAGCTGTGTGTACTGCGGTATGTAGTGTCCCCTGGAGAAATGATATTAATAATGATTCGTCGTTGAAATCTAATCGAAGATAAAGTGTTACTCAAAGACTTGAATCAACTATATTTTACAACAAAGAAATGTTAACACTCCCGTGAATATTATCACAGCACTATTTAAATTATTGTACAATGTGTAATCCTTCTTGTCTTGTTCTTGTACGTGTCATGTCTTGCATTGAAAGGATGATGTTACTATAATTTTGCGTGAGTCGCTGTTAGATTTTTTTTCTCACGAATACTATCCAGGGTTTGTTAAATGATTGAAAAACATCAGATATGATCTTAAACTGAAATGTTGAAAAGTGAAATGCAGTCGCCGGCCGCCATTTCGTGGTTAATACAAATAGATAATTATTAATTGAAACATCCTGGCAGATTAAAATTGTGTGCCGGAACCGAGACTCGAACCTGGGACCTTTGCCTTTCGCGAGCAAGCACTCTACCGACTGAGCTATCCCGACACGACTCACGAGGCCGCGTCACAACTTTACTTCCGCCAGTATCTCCCCTCCTAGTTTGCAAACTTCTCAGAAGGTCTCCTGCGAACCTTGCAAAACTAGCACTCCTGGAAGAAAGGATTAGCCACTGCCTAAGGGATGTTTACAGAATGAAATTTTCACTCTGAAGCGGAGTGTGCGCTGATATGAAACTTTCCGGCAGATTAAAATTGCGTGCTGGAACCGGGACTCGAACCTGCGACCTTTGCCTTTCACGGTGCCGCCTCACAACTGTACTTCCGCCAGTACCTCGCCTCCTACTTTCCAAAAAAAAAATCATTCTGGAAACATCCCTTTGGCTGTGCTAAGACATGTCTCCACCATATCCTTTCTTCCAGGAGTGCTAGTCTTGCAAGGTTCGCAGGAGAGCTTCTGTGAAGATTGGAAAGTAGGAGGCGAGGTACTGGCGGAAGTAAAGTTGTGAGGCGACATTGTGAGTCGGTAGAGCGCTTGCCTACGAAAGGCAAAGATCCCAGGTTCCAGTCTCGGTTTCGGCACGCGATTTTAATCTGCCAGGAAGTTTCATATCAGCGCACACTCCGCTGCAGAGTGAAAATTTCATTCTGGAATTATTAAATGGATCAAGAACGGATGTTGAAATAAAATAGTACTTTTAAGAATTATTTTTCACGTTAGACGACAATCCTGGACGGCAGTGGATAAATTGCCGTGATTCTTTTCTTAATGAAATTTAGGTAAGTAGATCTAGGAGCCAAACAGGAGCGTCGTAGAAGTGTTTCTTCTAGTGTGGAGCAAGACAAATCCTAAGTTAACAATAATTATCTAACAGATAGGCAGTTCTCAGGCTTAAAATTATAACTATTGAGACTAGCCAGTGATTAGCGAAACCTTTAATTTAATGTAGTATATGTAATTGTGCCGTGATAAGGCGTCACGGTGCCGCGGATGGTGAAAACTCGTGTCACAGGCAGTCCGCGAGAACTTCTTGGCGGCGCTGCAGTGAATCATCGCGAAGGAGGCGCCACCACGAGACCAGGAGCAAGGGAGAAGGAGCGCGGTGAGAAGTCTGGTGTCTGGCAGCAGAGCGGCCAGCCGGAAGCTTTGGAGCCACCAAGGGGGAACGGCCGGTGGAGATTCAACCGCGCGCTCTGACGGTCGACATCGGGGGGAGTTGTCTGGAAGACTACCCGAGGCAGTGACTACGTCGCTGAGCGCAGTGAGCCACAAGGCTGTCTTACCGCAGCCTCTCCACTACAGGAAATTTGTAGACAGCGAAGTTCGCCGGTTTTCAGTGTGCTGTGCTTACAGGGCCTACAAATGAGTACAGTTTGTTGTGGCTCTTACTGTGGTCTTAAGAGTAATAGGAAAGAGGCTCAAAGTGATTCGCCCGAGTGTACTAGTCGCACAGGTAAAATGGGGCGGTGCTTGTTCAAAATGTTCCAATGTTCGTAAATCTATCGGACCAAACTGCATGGTCATCAGTCCGTAGCTTACAAACTACTTAAACTAAGGTAAACTAACCTAAGGACAACACTCACACAGACCCATGCCCCAGGGAGGACTCGAACCTCCGACGGCGAGCAACCGCGCACTCCGCAGCGATTCGCCTTAGACCGCTCGGTTACTCTACCGTGGCGTGGCGCTAGTCTGTTGTGCCTAACTATGGTACCGACGATTATTTGCTTGAATCAGTATGTGTTGTTCTGCTTAAACTCGTCCTCAAGTTCTAACTGGTTTTATAGTGGAGCTTATTTATCTGGCACTGAATACGTAGCGCCACCTAAATGGGAATTCTGATTTGTAGCTGTCGTTAAATTTTGAATCCCCAGCTATATTAGTGTTTTCTTTTTCGTACTTAGAACAAATATTCGTGGCTGATAGTGTTTCTGGATATTTTTTAAAATTAGTTAGCACACTATAAGTTATGTGAATTATAAATTTTATACTGTACAGATGATTTCGCAGAATCTGGTAACGTAATCTTTAGGCATTTAAGTGCAAGTGTATGGACAGGTAATCTTATTACAGGGTGGTTGTTGTTTACCTGCGTTTGTGTTCCCTTGTGTAAAATTTTTGTTTCGTTTAACCCTTTCAGACCTGATTTTTCTCTATCAAGGAAATTATTTTATATTCTGTAATGCACTTAAGTTAAATTTTCAATAATTTTAGAAGGAAGGAAGCTTCGGGTTTAACGTCCCGTCGATAGCTTGGTCATTAGAGACGGATGATTTTAGAAGCAAGATTTATGCAATTATATGCACTCATTTTGATACTACAACATTGCATTTACTGAAAAACAAGGGTTTTTTGCGGAATTAATTAATTAATTTTGTAGTACCAACTGATCGTTCAATAACTATCGCAAAATAACAACCTCTACTTTCAGTTATACAGTGAAATACAAGTAACCCACAATTTCCTTGTTCTTTGAAGTTTTTTAACTGCTGCGCAGTGCAACTCTCGCTTAATAATATTTTTATAGTGATCTTCCTTCCGCAAGTGGCAGTAATTGTGCATGATGAAATGATTGAACACTCAGGTGTCGTATACATGTTCTTTCCATTGAGAAAAAATGCTTCTGAACCATCTTAGTCACCGTAGAAGTTAAGTACACATTTGTAGCCAGATGGTCCGAAAGGGTTAAATAGACACTGTCGCTTGCACAGTGGTAGATTAATGAAATTATTTTGTTGAATGAAAATGATATACTGTCGTTGGCTCGGTTGAGTGTGTATATATATATACTATATTGTGCTGCAGTAAGGACAGTTTAAAGATGCGTTTGTTCATTAACAGAAATGATTTAATGATTCATTGTGGGAACTGCATATAAACTATCAGTCCTTTGCTAAGTGGTAAGTTGAATAAAATTGTTACGACTTTGGCTAAAATAAAAGTTCTGATTTTTATTTATAATTACAAAATTAAATTAGTTTTACAATGGGCAGAGACTTCTCACAGCTCAACCCAGCCCTGCCACACTGTCTACCGAAACAATTACTTCAGTAAATTTCATTTCAATTAACAGTACAGCATAGTTAGTCTCTTTTTAATTTTCTTTGCTAGGATGACATAGGTGCCATTTCAAACGCCTTTCGAAAAATCAAGAAATATGCAGTCTGCCTCTCATCAGACATGGAAAGAATGTAAAAAAATAATACATTATCTTTTCACCTGTTGAATACTAGTTGTTAGAATGAAGCACAGTTCGAAAGTTACGGCAGTCTGAAGTGCTAAATGTAATACATGGCCACCGTGAACTTATTTACCGTAATAGCACAGCAACTTTCGCCGCCTGGCAATCAGGAGTCCCCTTTGTGCGCCGGCCCAGGGCAACAAAATGGAGGCCAGGCCGGCCGGCGGGCTCGCACTTTGCGTCCGGCGCGGAGTTGGCGAGAGGCGGCAATTTTCGGCTGATGGCTTCATTTGTCGCGGCCGGCGTCGGCAGATTCCGGGCACGTCCCAGGCGCGCCAGCGGGCAGCGGGCAGTGGGCAGGTGCGAGGAGAGGAGGGGCGGGGCGGCAGACCCTACCATTGCCCGCCAGTAGAGGGCAGTGGCCGATCCTGGCGCGCTCGCACCCCCCACCACCAGCCTGGCCCTCTTTGTTTGTTTAATAACGGCGCGCGGTAATCACGCAGGACTCTGATTATCTGGCCACGCCGGCCCACCTCCCAATTACGCAGCATAATTGCCACCTCCGCTCGCCAGCCTGCTAGCCCCGTACTGATGGCCGCCGATGGCTGCCACAGGATAAGCCGTAGCCTGCCAGCGCCGCCGACGTCGACAGTCACAAACTCGGCCTCGCCACCACCTCACAACTTTTGACAATGTGGTATAAATCAAACCTCTCCCTGAATAACTCCCACTCTGCAGTAAAATAAATTAAAAATGAAGACCACACGGAAAGAAGGGGCCAAGTCCATTTTACAGATTTTTCAGGAGAGTAATTTCCAAGTTTAAAACGTTACAGTTTCATAGGTTATCGACATACGCCTCTTTCTTTAGTATTCCCTGAAAGTATAAAACAGTATTTATTAAAAAACTGGACTCTTTGCGTCTTTTTATCTGTAAATGTATTTTTTTTATTTCTTAGTGTAACACAAATAAGATTGTCAAAGTCAGATTGTTATGTGATATCGGGATGATAATTCACTCTATAAGGTAAGTGATACAAATTCGATATAGGTACAATTCTGATCAACATAAATTTTCGCTCCATTTGTCAGACTCGTAGTGTCTCGTTGTGTGGCATTGTAGTGTAGCAGGTTTCTACAGCTCCTCCTGTCTTTTCCAAGAATATACGACTTTGTGCTAAGGAGAGATAAATTTTTTCCCGTTAGGAGGTAACTGAAGCTACTTAGTCTAACGATCTCTTATAAATTTTTTATTTAAGGGTGATTAGATTGTCTACCCGAAATGCAATGTTTGGTACAACGAAATACGCGTAGGTGCCTGACAAAAAAAGTGCTTTTTATGTGTAAGATGCCCTTGGTCAAAATACTACTAGGAAGTGATCACAATTGTACCTAGTGTGGTACATTTTCGATCGATTTTTCTCAATTCTGTAACTTTTTTTGTGTGTCTATACTGACATATCTAATTGTCTAGTATTTATGTTACATATTATTTAAACATTGAAGAATAAGTGCTATAATTAAAATTACATCTTTTCTCAATATATTTCCAGTTACAATAACATTTGTCCGAAATGATCGAAATTGTACCACCTTACCCTAACCTCCCTGCAAGTCCCCTAACAAAATTCTATTCATATTCGAGTGTGGTCATCTCTGTGAGGCCTACGCCGTTGTACACTGTCAACAGAAATCAGTCTTGTCAGATGACAACTTTGCTGATTCTAGTCCTTCAGCAAACTGAATTTAAATATTAATGTAGATTTCTCTGTATCAGTTAGCAAATCAGTACAATTCTTCTTGCAGTTACAACGCTCCTCAATTTCATGTGACATTGCTCTAAGCTTTTTAGATACTTCAGACTGTCTACCAAAGCTGTGTCTCTTTCTAGACTTACTACTGCAGCTTGAATCTCGATCTTCCATCGCTAGTTGAAACACCATCCTCAGTTGGATATCACACGAAATTCAATCTACTGCACCACAAAGAATTCAAGTGAATGTCAAGGCTACTCTGTTAGCACAAATCACGTCAGGATTTTCGGTTATGCCACAGCATAAAGCAAAGAAGCTAATGGGAAATATTCTGCGTGTTTGCTTCGACAATACATATGAAAATCAACAATGACATTGCATTTAACGATGTCAACAAAGATACTTCCGTAACACCAAGAAATGACTGGTGAGAAATCGACACCAGCTGGACTTCACCCTTTCTTTCCGTGTTTCGGATGGACTTGACCCGTTTTCTCAGTGTATACCATATTTTGATCTTGCTATAACTCAGTGACTAAACCCATTACATTCATTTAAGTTCACCCAACTGAAAGTACATCTGATGAACTTCATAAGGATACCAGTAACTCACATTCGTGAAATTTGGACTTAACCCCTTCTTTCCGTGTAGTCTTCAAATACAATGAGAAATCATGGGATGAGGTTGCTAGGGAAATTCGATTCAAGGGATTGATTTGACAACATGTTTACACAGAGGATTACCATATGTAATTAATTTTTATTTATTAAAACGTTTGAAAAACAATAAGTTTTCAAAAAGAAAAAAAAAGTTCAAATGTTTGTAAATCTATCGGACCAAACTGCGTGGTCATCAGTCCATAGCTTACAAACTACTTAAACCTAGGTAAACTAACCTAAGGAAAAACACACACACCCATACCCCAGGGAGGACTCGAACCTCCACGGCGAGCAACCGCGCGCCCCGCAGCGAAACGCTTTAGACCGCTCGGCTACTCCACTGCGGCAATAAGTTTTCAGAGCCGTCTTGAATGGCCATGGAATTGCCTGAGATATGAACAGCTATTGGGAATGGAATTTCCTGTCTCACCAAAACTGACTTTGTAGACGTCAGGCGATAGATCGGCACAGTGAGGTGTGGCAGCGCATTGGAGTCGGCATGGAGGGTGGTCGTGATGGCGTAGTTCACGCCTGCGTCTTGGCTTCTCCAGTGCATTACGCTCCGATGTGCGAGGCTATTTCCCGTCGGGGGTTTGAATCCCCCTTTGGGCACGGATGTTTGTGTTGTCTTTAGTATAGGTTAGTTCATGTTTGTAAGTTTAGGGACTGATGACCCCGAAATTAGGTCCCTTAAGCGTAACAAACATTTGAACATTTTTAGCTTCTCCAGTGACAGACCAAGTCTCCTTCATTGGTTTCTTAGCCCATTTCCTCTCCAGCTACAGCTTCTCCCTGAATTTTACGTCTCTTTTTCTCTGTGATTCGTGGCTCATCCAATAGCTAATCGCTGTTTTCATGAACATGCTTCTCAGTCCCCAGTGGAAATTTGGGGGGGGGGGGGAGATGAGACTTCCGAATTTGCGTCTTTCCACTGTTTCAAACATGTTGTTGTTTTCTTCTGCATTCAAATTAATGTTCAAATGTTTGTTACAAGTTGACATGCCACAGCTGATGCAGTAATGGCGGGCGTATTCCTAAGCCACCCGGCTTTTATAAGCCCACACTCGACTGCATCCGGCAGTCTCGTGCTGATCGTTGCCTTAAGCTATCAGGACGCCACGCTACGCTTCAACCAACTCGGATTCTCTTATGGACTACACTCTGGTGCCTGCCACCAACAAACCTTTGTGTTACAGATTGTTACCACACTTGTTGGAAATAAATTGTGTTTTGGTTAACCCCACATCTCTCATATTAATAGTTGTGTGCCACATTTGATATAACAAACAGAAATGCACATTCCTGAAGAATTAGAAATATACATACACATGGATGTTTTACCTAACTAAATTCTCAATGAATACACAGGTTTTAAACAAAAATTAAATTTGCAAAGTTTCATCGATCTAATTAGGCTTGACAACGGCTAATTTCATAGATGTCATCTTTCACAGTGAAAGATAGCGCAAAATAATTTACACTTTTGCAGGACCCTTGATAATACCATGAAGGCGAAACAGCCATAGTGGATAAATAAAACTACTTAGAAGCATTGATTTGCTTTGATTTGATTTGATTTTTCCAGGGAAGCAAAAGAGTCTTGGTCTAACCCGCCACTGCCCGCACCGAAACAAAGTTTATTGTGCGGTATTCCTTCCTGTTTATCTAGTAAAGCCTACCAATGCCCTTGAGCAGAGAAAGGAGTCCCTTTACCATTTCTTTATTGGACACAATTTCTTCAGGTCTAGTTGTTCCAAATGTTCTGTGCCTTTTACTCTCCAATGCAATGCATTTGAAGATTAGATTTGATGCAGTTTCATCACCGTCATCACAGATCCTACATTTAAGGTCCTCTTCGGTTATTCCCATTGTATGTAGGTGTTTTTTGAAATTCCCATGGCCTGTCAGCAATCCAACCATGAGTCTAATCTCTCTCCTGTTCAGGCCCAGGATTGCAGAGATTCTTTTAAAACGTGGCTTTGGCATCATTAACTTGTCATGTTTTTGTTGGTAGACTTTGGTCCAATATTCTACGTGCTGTCTTCTGAGCCACTTACGTAACTCCAATTTGGTCATTGCCTTGGTGATTGTCAGGACAGGTTCTGGTCCAATAAATGAAGTCTATGCCCCATCCTGGCTAATCTGTCGGCATGTTCGTTGCCACTGATCCCCGAGTGGCCAGGGACCCACAATAGGTTTACTCTTTTGCTTTCCCCTAGCTCCACCAGAACCTTGTGACTTTCTGCAACAATTTCAGACCTTGTTGCAGGAGCTGCCAGTGATCTCAGGGCTGCCTGGCTGTCTGAATAGATCTTCGTAGCACCTACGCAAATTCTCTCCGACACACGCCCTGATGGCAGTGATTTCTGCCTGGAATACTGAGGCCAGTTTTCCTAGACGCCCTCCAGTCTTGGCTGCACCCCATATACCCCGGCCCCAACACCATGGTCGGATTTTGACCCGTCAGTGAACCAGATAATATCCCCTGTACGGTGTCGAACTGTTTTCTCCCATTGCTCCCTACTTCCAATTTTTATATTGAAAGGCTTGTTGAAGCAGTATGGGGTTATAATATAGTCAGCTGGCATTTCCCCAACCTTTCCTATATTTACCTCACTCACTATTTTAGTGTGTGATTCTGGATATCCCAAGGAGTTCCAGTTGTTGCCACATTTGAGCCTGTATGCACCAGCCACTGCCTCCATCTTAACCCGAAGGTGTAATGGGGGCATAGCCAGCATGGTTTCCATACCAGCAGTTGGTGTGCTGCTAATTCCGCCTGTTATGGCTAAGCAGGCTGGTCTCTGCACCTTACCAAGCTCGTTATCAGCAACCTGCTGTTCTACCTTCTTCCACCACACGACCGCCCCATAGGTGATCCTGGGTCTAATCACTGTGGTGTATATCCAGTGCATATCCTTGGGGCTTAGGCCCCAATTTTTTCCACAAGCTCTCCTGGTACTCACAAGAGTACCTTTTGCCTTGGAGCAAATATTCCTGATGTGAGGGGTCCATGTCAGTTTCTCATCTAGGGTAACCCCCAGATATTTCACTGTCCCCTTCACAGGTAGCGCTTCATTGAAAAGCTTTAGATTCCAACTTGAATGTTGTATATGCTTCTTTGTGAATGGTACAACAACAGTCTTCTTAGGACTAGCCCCCAGATCCTGTTTTTTGCACCATTCTTGCACAATGTCCAAAGTACCTTGTGTCATATTCTTTACTGTGTCAGCAAATTTTCCAAGTTTTACTATGACAAGATCATCTGCGTATCCTTGGCAAAAGTACTGCCTAGAGTTTAATTCTCCAATGACATCATTCACCACTAGATTCCACAATAAAGGGGAAAGAACTCCTCCTTGCGGGCAACCTCTAGTGATTACCATTTTTTCATTCATCATGGTAGCTTCTACCTTTCTTCCACTGAGGATGGCCCTAGTCCACCTACATATAGTGGTCCCTAGGTCACTTAGAAGCATTAAAATGGCGTATTACCAAATATTCAATACTGCAGGCTCTTTAATGAACAAAGTCGTTTTTTATTGCATATTACATGGCAAGTACACCACGTGACAAGAAAAGTGATGCTCCCAGGAGTGCTCATACAGAATGGAACGAAAAACCAATTGGACTTTACTGGACTGTGTGCTGTGTGGAATGAAAGAAGGCAAGGCACTTTGCAGCTGCAGGTGGAATGTTGTTGACATGTTGTGGGAACCTAAGTTGTACTTATTAGATGGCTGTGTAAATCTAATAATTAACGCATACATCAATCATATGCATGTGTACCAAAAAGGGATAGAATAAGGCAACTCGTTCTGGGTGCATAACTGTTTTTTGTTAGGCAGTGTATTAACTGCTCATGTGTGACACGGAATACCAATACATAACCAAGTGCCGCGTGGAGTAGCCGAGCGGTCTTGAGCGCCACGTTACAGATCGCGCGGTCTCCCGCGTCGGAGGTTCGAATCTTTCCTCGGGCAAGGATGTGTGTATGGTCCTTGGGTTAGTTTAACTTAGTTTAAGTAGGTTGTGAGACTAGGGTCTGACGATCAATGTAGTTTGGGCCAATAGGATTTTGAACACATGAACATTACCAAGTCTTTTTATAAGGGGGGGGGGAGAAGAAGAAGTAAGTGGTAAGATTCCAAGAATAATTTGGTCTACGTACGGGATAAGGGTGAAGATTTGACTGGAAAACTGACAAAAATAGGAAATTTTGAAAACATGTAAAAGTGTTTCGCAGACCACGAGGATCTTTCTCCAATGGTAGGTTCTGGTACTGAACTTAATAGTGAGATTTCATACCACCCTACTTTCAGATGCATAGGAATGTGTATGATGCGCTTGAAGAAGACGGATCAGGGGTTTCTGAAATCTTGGTAGATGCGATAAAAATTCCCTGGTGCGAATTGAAGCTATGGTGTCGCACAAGTCCAAAGTGCGCGCCACCTACTTTCGCCGCGCGCCGCCATGCACGCACGGCGCGGCGTTCTTACGACGTCAGCCACGAGCGCCCTCTGCTACAAGTCCGCTCGTGGCCACCACTGAACGACATCCTTCACTTCGGACTGAGATAGGAACCAGCTAACACTTCGCAATCAGATAGGCACCAGTGAAGACTTGGCTATCGGATAGGCACTAGGCAGGCCTCAACTATGTATCAGCATTCAGCGTACTGAACTATGTAAAAGTTAAGTATTGTATAAATTCTGAGCAATATATATCTCGTTCTAATTTACTCTAGTGTTTCTAGTTTCTGGCTGCTCCCCTCCGTACTTGCACAAGCGTGCATCCTTTATTCCTGTGTCGGTCTCATTCCACTCAGCCACCGACACCTACGACGGAAACGAGACACAAAAGCGGCGACGAGGCTGGGACACAAAAGAAGCATATGTGCGAGATGGACCCAATGTTTTCCTCGTGCGATTTGCAAGCAGTCAGTGGCCAAGAAGCAGCATAACAGTGTCAAGTGTTAAGCAATGTAGAAGTTGAAGCGCCGGCCGCGGTGGCCGAGGGGACTAAGGCGCTCCAGTCACGGTCCGCACGGCCACTACGGTCGGGGGTTCGAATCCCCCCTTGGGCATGGATATTTGTGCCGTCCTAGTTCGTAAGTAGTTCATAAGTAGTTTGTAAGTTTAGGGACTGATAGCCCCGTAGTTAAGTCCCATAGACTTTACAAACATTTGAATTGAAGTTGAAGGAAATGCCGGAGATGTTAGAGTGACGGCTTAGGTTGCGACTCTTAGAGATAAGCCTGTAATAAGAATTTTTATTTTACGTCTTAACTAACGAAACACAAGGAATAGACTTCTGGTTTCTCTAAGATTCGTTAAGGTAACGCCGGCTCACTTGTTTGTAATGAAAATATCTCGGGTATTGTCTGTTCGAATTAGTATCAAAAGATATTAGAAACAAACAATATGAATTTCCTTTAAATGAGTGAATCATGTGCCGTGGGGCATTCCCGACGGTAGCTCCACCCACTCAGAAAATTGGGTTGAATACCCAGTCTTGATTTGAAGAAACATTTATTTACATTGAGGCCATTCCCGGTGGGTCTGGGCTGGTAAAAAGGGGAAATCTCTTTTCCGATTTTCACGCTGTAAAACCTTGACATTACATAGGACCATCCCGTATCGTTTTATCAACATATTTTTCCTTGTATGTTTTCCATTGCTTGTGAAAATCGAAAATGCTTAATTTTCATTCTGCGTGAGTTTTTAGTTTCACAACGACTTTTAAAGAAAGCATACGGTCTAAAGATCTGACTTTTTGACACGTGGTAGTAAAGCATCTTCGCTTTCTAATACAACATTAACCTTCTCTTAATTCGTAACAGTCACTGTTTGTCAAACACGTGTAAATTATTTATTGAAAAAGGTCGATAGCGGGTAGCTTACTGTTCGATGCATTTTAGACATTACAGCGAGTGAAATAAAACTAAAAGTACAGAAAGGTCAAAAACACCTTTTCTTACGTAATGAGTAATTACGTGTTAATATCAATCTCATCATCACTCTCTAACTGTTTGTCTCCTTCCTCCCTCTCTACACCAATTTCTTCTCCTATTAGGATTACATCTAATCTACAGCTATGTTCAACGTTATGTTCAAAATCGTATATCTCCGAAAGTTCTTGACCAAATATTTTAAAATTTTAACACAACGTTCTAGTGGAATATGCGGATGTTTTATATACATAAATTTTTAATATGTATGTTGAAAGTAGCTTGGGGTTCTCTAAAGAAAATTCTGGCTCTGATAGCCAAGTGAAACAAGCATATCTTTGCTATTTTTCAATTAATTAATTAATTATTTGACAATCCCCAGCTATGGATCTTCAATAATAATGGTGGCAACGGAAACGCGGGTTAGTTTTGTCTGCTCATCTAAATATACAAAATATATAGTTTGGGAGAATTTAAATTACGACAGCTAGTTATCGTTTAACCAAATGATTTATTGTCAAGCCATACAAACAACAAAGGATGACAAACCAATTTAAATATAATAAACACACACTCACAAGGGAATCCCCATTAACATAAGCTTATATGGCTCTACTACTGTCGACCAGAGAAAGTAGTAGTAGCGTAATTAATAAGGATAATTTTTCAGATACATGCGCCAACCGATACAGGTACTTACCAGAACCTAACACAAAAAACAGCAACGGCCGTAGCAGGACGCTGGATGGAATAGCAAGTTAACTCACCAATTAAAGAAAAACTTTGTTCCTCATTGTATGGTCTTGTGACTTAGGCTCAGAGTAGCCATTAGCGGGAACAAACGCACGTGCCGTGCGGTACAGTCCCAAAGTATAAGTATCTACAGAAATTCAAGATATCAATTAAATAGCAAAATTCGCTCAATAATACTTAAGAACGGTCATTGTGGTGTTCTCTGTGTACAGGGGGATGAGAACTACTGGATGGTAAAGGTTTCAGGTCGAAACAGCACTCCCAAAGATTACAAAAATAATTGTAGCACAAAGTAAAACCACGAGATAGGTCGTGTATCCATTCGTTCTACTTAGTGGAATTATACCTAGATAATAGGTAAGGTTACAGAGTGATACGACATGCTACGGGGTCGGATCGCGAAATATGAAGAAGTTGGGGGAAAAAAATCAATATGCATAACTTGACCAGCACCATAGGCAACTACAGCCATGCTGTTTGAACCAGCAGACGACAAGAGCAGCGAGGCGCGGCTAACGCTTGTTTATACTGTTTTGTGCTCAAATCTCATTCATTCTGCGCAAGCAGAATCAGTTGGAACATATCACGACATACCCCATCACACATGGGGCCTCATACACAAAATAGAGGTTTAAAATTATGAAACAACAAAATTGTTCCATATTTTGGGCAAAAAAGTATCTTGTACATCTGGTATCTGGCATCATGCGAATGGAGCCTCTCGGTACATTCAAAAACGTGTGGTGATAAAATAATTGGAACCCATTTTATGGACGTGTTTCAATGTCATATACGAATTTATAGAAATTTTATAATATGCAGACGTTGATATGTAAAAGCGCAAAAGTAGTATACATATAAAGGTTATACAATATATCCAAGAAATGTTTACCGGGAAACCTGTCCGTATTATAATGCAACGCTGTGTCAAAATTTCAAAGAACCAACAGAACATTTTTATGTATAGAGACAACTGACAGCGTGTGTTGGAGGGGGGGGTGGAGAGGCATTAGAGGGGGAGGGTGCAGCTTTTGGACCACTACCCACTGTTAAAAACCATGAACCGCTGGTCCTGCTGCTAAGTAATACCAAAAGTGTACTGCAATAATACGAATATCATTTTAATTGCAATAAAGAAGTATTCTCACGAAATAAGCATCCGGTGAACGTGCGGGCCATGGTATGGTGCTTCTACGAGAGATCCACTTGTCATTAAATATTCCATTTACGACCGCTTCAACTGCACGCGAGCCAGGTGCCAGACATATATCGTGTTGAAAGTTGATCGCCATTCTGTCTTGATGTGAAACATCTTGTGTTAAAATCGGTAGAGCATTATGTAAGAAATCAGCATACATTGCACCGTTTAGTTTGCCATCGATAAAATAGGGTCCAATTATCCATCCTCCCATGATGGCGCACAATAAATAACCCGCCAAAGTCGCTGATGTTACACTTGTCGCAGCCATCGTGGATTTTCCGTTGCCCAATACTGCATATTATGACGGTTTACTTTACCTGTGTTTGTGAACAACGCTTCGTCACTAAACAGTACGCATGAAAAAAATAATCTGTTACTGTCCCGTTATTTATTTTGTGCCTAGTGGCAAAAATGTACACGATGTTGAAAGTCTTCGCCATGCAAATACTTACTTGGGCATCATCATTTGTTTCAGGTCGTGGTTGACGTTTCACTTATGGCTGAACAGTTCCTGCCTCTTTAAATAACGTAACAATCCGACGAAAGGTCCGGATACTTAGATGATGTCTTCCCGGATATCAATCAACATACACACCACAGGCTCGTTGTGCAATTTGACCACAATAGCCATACATAAATACCATATCGACTTTTTCTGCAATCGGTAAATGGTTCATTTTAACATGAGTAATGTATGACGAAGCAAATACCGTTCGCACTGCCGAAAAGTTACTCGATACCACGTAATTATACGTTTGTGACTATTGCAGCGCCATATATCACAAAGCGACAAAACTGTTGCAAGTAAAACATTCATATTCATTTGCGTACTAGACGAAAAGGTAATAAAATAGGGGTACCTATTTAAAAAAAAAAAAAAAAAAATGTTGTTGAAATCCGTTTGACCTGTGGCAGCGCAATCTTGTGGGCCAACCATAGCGCCATCTGTTTTCCCTCTTCAAGTTACAAAAGTTTTGTTTTTTGTAGTTTTTCGTTTGATGCTTATTTCGTGAGATATTTGGACCGGTCACTATCAATGGACTACCCTGTATATGAATTACAAGAAATGTATTCTTTACTGCTTATATGAATCTGCATGAGCTGTACGATATAATAGTGTTGAAAAAATGTTCTAATGTTTGTATTGTCTATGGGACTTAACTACGGGGTCATCAGTCCCTAAACTTACAAACTACTTATGAACTAACTAAGACTAAGGACGGCACAAATATCCATGCTCGCGGGGGGCTCGAACCCCCGACCGTAGTGGCCATGCAGACCGTGAGTGGAGCGCCTCAGTCTCCTCGGCCACCGCGGCCGGCTATATAATAGTGATATAGGAAAATTTTGTTCCGGACCAGGAATTGAACAAGAATGTCTCATTTTGACGGGCGGTCACCGGGAAATCGGCGTTCGAGTTCTGGTCGGGCACAAATTTTCGTATGTCACCATTAAATCGTACACCTGATGTTAATTCATATTTGTGGTGTCGCACAAGTCTGAAGTGCGCGCCGCCATGCAAGCACGGCGCGGCGTTCTTACGACGTCGGCCACGAGCGCCCTCTGCTGCAACCCAGCTCGTGGCCACCGCTGAACTGGATCGCTCACTTGGCAATAGGACAGGCACTAGAACAGACCCTCGTCAGTAGGCAGGCCTTACCTAGTAAACTTTGTAACAGCATTTCAATAGTCTGCAGTCATTAAACTTTTAAAAGTATTATAATATTTCTACCAAATGTATATCTTATTCTAATCTAGCTTAGTGTTTCTAGTTTCTGCTGTCCCACTGGCTGTTCACATCCAACTCTGTACCCGCACACGCGTGCATCCTATTTCCCTGTGTCGGTCTCTCTCTCTACTCGGCCACCGACACTTATGACAACCGGCGGCAACGAGACACAAAAATATTCGCAATTCTAAATACAAATTTTATATTCACAGCTGGTCGTCGTATCTACATGAAGGACAGTTTTCTTAAATATATAGATAAACACGGACCCTGCATGCCGTACATGTGAATTATTTTCCCAGATGACTTTTCAAAAATACATTGTGTAGTCAGAATGCAAAATAACCTCCCAACACCAATTTTCAACGTTTCCCATCGATGTAATTCAATACTAACAAAGTTAATTTATTTTATTCGTTTTTGCCTGGTTTATCTATTCCCCTCCCCCACATAAACTCAAGTTAGTTCGTCATATACTGCAGGGATACTCTTCTGTAGGAACCAGAAGGATATATTAAGGACAACAACTTATTAGCGTGTGAGTGAAACTGCTGATTTCGACATTTTGACTAAATTCTCCCGTGGATGTAGTTCGTAATTTCAGAACAGTTCGAAATACTGCACGCCGCGGTGGAGTGGCGCAGCTTTCTAATTGTCCTTGCCGCGGAGCACGCGGTTGCTCGCCGTCGGTGCTTCAAGTCCACACGCGGGCATGGCTGTTTGTGTTGTCTTTAGCGTAATGTAGTGTAAGTAGTTTGTAAGCCTTAGATTTACACTCTTTTTACATATTTTTCGAATTAATGCATCTAAATCTACATAGATACTCTGCAAATAACATTTAAGTTCCTGGCAGAGAGTTCATTTACTACTTTCATAACCTCTCTGTACCGTTCCATTCCCTAATAGCGCGCGGTAAGAAAGAGCACCTAAATCGTTACATTTTCTATTTGATTTATTTTATTGGTTTGGTCATGTTTCCCTATGTAGGTGGGTGCTAGCAAAATATTTTCTCATACAGTCGTTCTTTTAAAGATTTTCACCTCAAATCGTTCAACATTTCTGTGACGCTTTCCCCCATATAATGTGATAAACCAAAACGAGCTGCCCTTCTACGAATCTTCTCAGTGTCCTCTGTCAGTCCCACCTGGTGAGGGTCCAACAATGGGCAACAGTACCCCAGGAGAGGACGCACAAGTGTGATATAGGCAGTCTATTTCGTGGAGCTGTTTCATCTTCGAAGCGTCCTGCCAATGAAACGTAACCTATGGTCCGCCTTCCTCACAATATTATGTGTGTTTTCTCTCCTGTCTAAGTTGTTCGTAATTGTAGCTCCTAGATATTTGGTAGAATTTATGACCTTAAGGTTTGACTGTTTTACTGTGTAATTGAAGTTCAGTGGTTATCTTTTAGTGGTCGTGTGTATTACTTTACACTTTTCGTTATTTAGTGTTAATTACCAATTTTCGCACCGTGTAGAAATTTTGTCTAAATCGCTTTGCAGTTGCTTTTGATCTTCTGTTTACTTCACTACCCGATAAACGGCAGCATCATCCTCGAACAGTCTAAGGGAGCTATTCAGATTGTCTCTTAAATCGTTTATAAACACAAGGAAGAGTAGGGGACCTATAACATTTCCCTTGGGAACGCAAGATACAAGTTCTGTTTTACTGGATGACTTACCGTCAATTACTACTAACTGTGTCCTTTCTGATAGGAAATCGTGATTCGAATAGCACAATTGGGGCGATATTCCATAAGCACGCAATTTCATTAGAAGCCGCTTGTGAGATACAGTGTCGAAAGCCTTCCGGAAATTCAGAAATATGGAATCGATTTGAGCTCCCTTGTCGAAAGCACATATCAGTTCATGTGAAGGTAGTTCATAAGGTTCAAACAAAGTATACGTTCCAAAATCCTACTACAAACCGACGTCAATGAGTTGAACCTGCGATTTTGGTGATCACTCCTATTGCCTTTCGTGAATATTAGTCACCTGGGCAACTTTCCAGTCTTTGGGTACTAATCTTTCACTGAGTTGTATATGATAGCTAAGTATGGAGCTATTGTAAGTATGGAGCTATTGTATCAGCGTACTCTGAGAGGAATCTAGTTGGTATACAATCTGGTACCGTATTTATTCCCTCAAATGACGCACTGACTATTTCATATAACAGACCAAAATTGGCGTCGCCTTTCTAGGTGTACAATTCTGTCATATTTTTATTTTGTTATTATTATTATTCGGTAGTGTTTAAGTGTTTACATGTTGTCCTCAAAAGGTGTTTTGATGATTCTCCTAGAAAGCAATGTCTTCTTAGCCTAACCCGTAGTGTGCAGTCAACACGTAGAAACTTTAGTTCCTTCTGGTTTTTGCCGGTACCTCACCGAATTTTCATGACATTGTAGTCAAACCACATATGTAGCGTCATCTGCCACAACGCTAAGTGCGTGACCCAAACGTTTTCCGTTCGTGTTTAAGGAAGGACTATCTGAAAACCCGGCGTTGCCGGGTATAAAATAATTAATTAATTTATTTCTTAAGTCTTGATTTAGTACTTGTCCCATCTCTTCTCTCTATGTACATCCCCTTTTACCTCCTTTTAGGAGAATATAGAGGGTGAATCACCTAACACTTGCACCGCAAATATTGCGGAAACGAAAAGTGCGATTAATGTGCGAGTTTCACAGAATGGATTGATAGTCAGGGGCTCGTATTTGTAACCAACAAACATAATATTATATTACTTATAAAGTGTATTTTTTATGCAAAGATACAGGTTTTTAAATGGAACAATGGTTTTTTCTATCATGAACTGAAATTTTTGACACCAGTATTGTACAAAGAATTTTGAATGACATTTTGTCACGTGTAGTTTGGCAGCAATAACCATTCAAAATTTCGGGGCGGAAGCTGCGATAGCGTAGCTAACTGGCCGAGTGGCTAGCCTCTGGGGCACGGCGCACTGGCGCATGACCATCAGCCAGTAAGCTACGCTGTCGTAGCCTCCGTCCCCAAAACTTTGAATGGTTGTAGCTGCCAAAATAAATGTGATGAAAATGTCATTCAATATTCTTTGTACACAGCTGGTGTCAAAAATTCCAGAGCTGATAGAAACAATCATTGTTCCATTTGTAAAATTTTATGTTTGCATAAAAATACACTTTCTAGGTATTTTTACAATCTCTTTATTGGGTAACAGCAAATCAATCGCACATTCCGTTTCCTCAATATTTGCGGTGCAAGTGTTAGGTGATTCACCCTGTTGTTGTTGTTGTTGTTTATAGGGGACCAAACTACAAGGTCATCAGTCCCCTGTTCCAAGCAGTGATGTAACATGTGACGGAACGAAAACACAGAGAGAACAGGGATGAGAGAATTCCTCGAGTGTAAAACGGAGGAACACTGCACTTATACACAGAGGAGTGCACAAAAGGGATAAAAGTACAATTTTACAGCAGAATGCAATGGGTGGCTGATCACTAAGATAAAAACAGATGAGCGAGCCATGCTGTACACACTAAAAAACCACCTCAATCGAAAAGGTAGAGGCTATCAAGTAACTTAAAAACAGTGTAAAAATCAGGGTCTTTGAATCAGGCAGAAGCGCCTTCCATTAAATGGAAGGGTAGAAACCAGATGCGCGAATAAAATTTAACACAGTAGTAGCCAAGGAGGCGTTGTCGCCTAAAACTGATGGCAGCGAATCTGGTAAGCTAAAGGACTGCCGCAAAGCGGCTAACAACGGACAATACAACAGTATGTGGACCAGTCAACTGGGCGCCACAACAGCAAACTGGTGGGCCCTCTCGACGCAAGACGTGGCTGTGTGTTACCCACATATGGCCAATGCGTAGTCGGCAGAGTACAACGGACTCCCTATGAGAGGCTCGCAGGGAGGACCTCCACATGGCCGTAGAAGGCTTTACAGCACGGAGCTTATTTGGTGCGTTCGATTCAGCCCACTCAGTATTCCAGAGGCCCAGTACCTTCTGATTGAGCATCACCCGGAGATCCCTCTCCTGGAGACCGATTTCCAGCATGGTTGAGGTAGTAGCCTCCTTCGCCAGTTGGTCAACACGTGCATTTTCTGTTATTCCAACGTGGCCTGGACTCCAAAGGAAGACCACAGTGCGACCAGACGTACCTAGTCTGTATACAGCTTCCTGAATGGACCGTACCAAAGGATATTTCGGGAAACACTGATTAAGGGCTTGCAAACCACTCAGGGAGTCAGTACAGATGACCACAGACTCCCCATGGCAGGCTCTGAGATGGTCAAGGGCCCGCCAAATGGCAACAAGTTCCGCCGTAAACACACTACTCCCACAGGGCAATGAACGTTGTTCAATATGCTGGCCGTGGGTATAGGCATACCCAACATGGCCATCGACTAGGGAGCCATCGGTGTATATAAATTCAGCGCCGTGGTACGAATCTAGAAGGGCCTGGAACTGTTGACGGAGAGTCGTTGGGGCAACAGAAGCTTTGGAGTCTCGGGACAAGTCCAACCGAAGCTGGAGGCGAGGAATGACCCAAGGAGGAGTACGAGAACGATACTGGAAGGTGAGCGGAATAGGAAGGGACCCTAGAGAAGAAAGAAGGGAACGAACACGGACCGCAATCGGGAGGTCCGACCGCGGCCGTCGTCGTGGGGAAGGGAGTGCGATAGCTGGGTAAAGGAGCCTGTAATTCGGATGGCGAGGTACGGCATGAATACGGACAACATACGAAGCCATTAGCTGTTGCCTTCTGAATCGCATGGGGGGAAACCCAGCCTCAGCAAGAAGGCTTGTCACAGGACTTGTACGGAAGGCCCCTGTTGCTAAACGGATGCCACTGTGATGGACCGGATTCAAGATTTGCAGTGTTGTTGGAGCTGCAGAATCATATACAAGGCAGCCATAATCAAGGCGTGACTGGATAAGTGCCTTATACAGGTGCAGTAGTGTGGGGCGAGGAGCTCCCCAACCTGCGGAGGATGTTTAAGTGTCTCCAGCATTATGGTTTTAGTTGGCGGAGATGCGGTATCCAGGTCTGCCGGGCATCGAAAAGCATGCCTAGGAAGCGTTGAGTTTCCTCAACACGAAGGGGTTCATCATTCAAATATATCTCAGGGTCCGGATGAGCTACCCGACGGCGACAAAAGTGCATGACGCGAGTTTTCTGCGTCGAAAATTGGAAACCATGCTCTGAGGCCCAAGTCGTCGGCAAACAAGGAGGAAGAGACAGACGTTCCTACTGCCGCAGCTAGTCCGTTAATAGCAATCAAAAATAACGGTACACTGAGAACGGAGCCCTGTGGGACGCCGTTCTCTAAAACATGAGGGGAGCTAAGAGAGGTGCCAACTCGAACCTGAAAAGAGCGTAGCGACAGGAAGTTCTGTTTGAACATTGGCAGGGGCCCACGTAAGCCCCAGATATAAAGTGTAGATGATGTGATGACGCCAGGTTGTATCTTAAGCCTTGCGGAGATCAAAAAAGACTGCGACAGGGTGTTCTCGGTGAGTAAAAGCGGTACGTATGGCTGATTCCAGGGACACGAGATTGTCTAGGGTGGAACGGCCCTGACGGAAGCCTCCCTGTTGTGGAGCCAGGAGACCTCGATCCTCCAGTAGCCACATAAGCCGTCGACTCACCATACGTTCGAGGATCTTACACAGAACGTTGGTGAGACTGATGGGGCGGTAGCTCCCAGCGTCGGACGGATCTGCGCCTGGTTTCATCACTGGGACGATAGTACTTCTCCGCCATTCTGTCCAGAGACCATTATAAAGGGCGAGTAGCTGCCGTTTAAAGTCCGCTGAGAGGTGACGGACGAACTGGCTGTGAATACGGTCCAGAACAGGAGACGTATTGGGGAATGCAGCAAGAGCAGTCTGGAACTCCCACTTACTAAATGGGGCATTGTACGCTTCCTGTCGATGTGTGCAGGACAATTGCCTCCGCTCAACACGCTCTTTGAGGGCGCGAAATTGTGCACTATAGGCTGTGGTCGCAGAGCAACATGCAAAATGCCCTGCCATGAGCTGGGCAATAACCGTTGGTCAGTACAAAGACTGCCTTCGATTCGGAGTGATGGGATTCCGCTTGGTGGGTGGTACCTGAAGAGGCGCCGTACCTGTGATCACACTTGAGAAGTGGAGGCGCAGGAGCCTATGGTGGTTACATATCGCTCCCAACAGTCCTGCTTACTTTGTTGGATCAGTCGACGGGCTCGGGCCCGGAGACACTTAAAAGCGATTAGATGTTCAATACTGGGGTAGCGCCGGTGGCGTTGAAGCGCCTATCGTCGCTCCAGGAATAGCGGTAGCTATCTCCCGCGTCAACCAAGGTACCGACTTGCGCCTAAGTGAGCCTGTGGTAGTCGGGACATTCGCTTCAGCAGCGGAAATAATTTCCTCAGTTAGTTGTTGTACTGCCATATCGATGTTATCTGGCAATGGAGTAGTAGCCACAGCTGTCGAGGTATAGCCATGCCAGTCAGCCCTATGGAGGGCAGGCGTCCTGCAGGGTGAAATTGTGAGAGCGACAAAAGGAGAGCAAAGTGGTCGCTCCCACAAAGGTCATCATGGGCCTTCCAAGATAAATGCGGAAGGAGACTCGGGCTACAAATGGATAGGTCGATGGTGGAGAAAGAGCCATGTGCCACGCTGAAGTATGTAGGTGCCCCACTGTTCAAGAGGCAAACGTCAAGCTGTGTGAGAAGGTTCTCAAGGTCTTTACCACGGCCCGTGCTCTCAGTTCCACCCCATAGAGGGTGGTGTGCATTGAAATCACCCAAGAGGAGGAACGGTTGTGGTAATTGGGCAACCAATGTTGAGAGGTCAGCAGGAGAGAAAACAACATCCGGGGGAAGGTATAGGGAACAGATGGTAAATTCCTCTATTGCCCGGAGTCGAACAGCCACTGCCTCCAGGGTTGTGGTGAGAGGCAGAGCAGCACTGGGGACGGTTGCAATAACATAGTCACAAACTCCGCCAGATACCCTGTTATAGATGGAACGATTGTTGTAATAGCCCCGATAGACACGAAGGGCTGGGGTCCTCTGTGCAGGGAACCAAGTTTCCTGAAGGGCTATACAGAATGCTGGAAATCGGCATAACAATTAACGCAATTCGGACAAATGGCGGAAAAAACCACCACAGTTCCACTGCATGATCATAGAGGCTCCTGGTCGCTGGGACATGCAGATTTGGATGGTGCATTGGAGTCTGCAAAGGTGTTTGCCGTCGCTGATGGCGGAGGCAGAGCCTCAACGTCCATCGTGTCTGGGGACTCAGCAAAAGCCAAGTCCTCAGGGGATGTGAGAATTTCTATTTCGTCCTCTGAGGCTCACGTTTGTGGTGGTGGCTCAGTAGCCACCTGATCTTCTGTCTTTTTGGACCTCTTTTTCTTCCTTTCCAGCCTGTCCTTTGGTCTCTCGTGCTGGGAGGGCTTTTCTGCCAGATTCTCAGGGGCGGAGGATGCCCTCGAGGCCCTGCGACCAGAAGGTAGTGGCTTTTTCAGCCGCTCACTGGTATCTGCTGTCAGAGACCTTAGAAGGAAGGGCATTGAGGGAGCCATTCCTTGCAGGAGGAGCCACAGATGGTTGTTGGTTCTCTGGCTCAGAGGTGGGGACCATTGTCCCCTGTGGTTTTGTACTCGTTGCTCCCATAGTAGGGACCTTGGGGGCAACAGAAGAGGAGGCGCCCCCTGACACTGAAGGGGCAACTGGTAACTGTTGGGCTGGAGGTCATAAGATGGTAGATGGAACCTGATGTGACTTTACCATAGATGTTGCTGTAGCATATGTAGACTTCATGTTGACAGGGTGAATCTTTTCATATTTGCGCTGTCCAGGGTCTTGTACTCCATTATCTTTCTCTCTTTTTGGAGAACTGTGCAGTGTGGCGAGCAGGGAGAGTGGTGCTGGCCACAGTTAACACAAACTGGAGGTCCCCGCTTGCCTGGGTAAGCCTTATACAACTGAGGTGCGGCAGGTTCCTCAGAGGTTGCTCGCAGCGGCTGTTCAACCTCAACAGCCATGTATCTCCTCGGCACGTAGCACACTTTGAGATTGAGTTTTTTTTTTTTTTTATATAGATGTTTGTACCGTCCTCGCGACCCGGGCGATTAAGCCAAGATCCCCGGGCTCTGAAACGTACAACATTCCATCGTCGCGCCGAACGATGGTTGTTGAAGCACGCACAGAGCTTACAGTATAGTGAACTGTTGGCGCGACACAGCCCACAGCTCAGGACCCCCCGGGTTCGCCAAGCCTGTACTCAGCAAATTAATGCTGAGCCCCTGAGGGGATACACCCTGTATGATAGGGGTTCAAGTATAATGTACAAAATTATAAGTGCAGTATCCAAAGAAAGAAAGGTAGTAATCAAGATACAACTTATATTCACACATTCATTTAATTGAAAACGTGACTATATATTGCTCAGGATTTAATGAGGATGGAGGTGTCAAATCCACTCTGCAGTATTTAATAGATTTCCTGTGATTATTAATCGTAACTGACAACTGTAGTCCCTAGAAGGTAAAGAGGAAATCTGACGGAAATAAATGTTACTCATTGTATGTACACTATTACATTTTCTACCTTTGTGTGTACGTATATAGAATTGTATTGCTTGCACCTATAGCCGTATGCACTTCATAGTTTAAAATTGGTTCAGAGTTCTAACAGCACTGTCAGTTTTCAGGAATTTACTTCAGCTGAATGAAATACAAGAGTGCCTTAGTACTAAATACGTAAGTTTATTAAATTGTGGTGCATGACCCGTCGCAGTATATATGACCAAATATTTATAAGAGTTATATGTTGCCCAATTGAATAATTTCCAGGTATATATTCATTCGTGTAAGTGCTGCATGTCGGTTAATTGTGTTGCGAATCCAGTTATTGGTAAAGAAGTTATAGATTAAAATCTGATATGCGTAGGGGCAGTTTACTATTAACGTTACTATTTATGTCCCAGTATCTCATGGACTACATGTCGTACTGTGATATAATTTCAAACATAAATTCAGGCGTATGTGTCTATACAATTTCCTGGGAGTACAATTTTGTAGCGTAGAAATTATAAATTGTAATGTCATAGCTGAAGCCGTAATTTTACGGCATGAACAGCGGAAAAGTAATAAGCGAGATCTTTTTTCATTTCAACATTTTGATGTGGTTGTCAGCGAGAAAAAGTACAATAAAGGTTTCAAATTATTTCTAAAGCTTACTCCAAGTCGCTAAGTACTTTCATTCTCATATAGTGTATGAATAAAGTAGTCACAAATCGCAAAAACTATCGTTTATACAATTGATAACCGGTTTCGGCCTGTTTCAAATCCATGTTGCATAGCCTTGACGTCCACAGAGCAGGTGCTTGACCCATATATATAAATGAATTTTTTTGCGGTTTGTGACTGTTTTCATTTATAAATACTTACCAATAGATCAGCGTTTCCCAAAAATACGTTCTCAAAAATTACGAATAAAGTGACGTCTTATGCTGTGGAAGTTATTTACGACTTCTTTTGTTTATGACGTATTATCTCCTTAACCATGGTCGCATGTTGTTCTTCCCCATACATTGTTATTACCTCACAGTAAGGAATATGTATACATATTTTGGATGATATAGATCCAGGGATTTATAAGGAAATGTACAATATTGTCACGTGATGCAGCAGTTTATTACACATCTCACAGTTTATGTCATATCTAAAGAACCGAGGTCAACAAGAAAAGCAGGCCGCGGCATGCCTGTCTAATCACATAGGCAAGGCTTGAGCTGACGCGATGGCTAGCTGAATGGCTGGCTGTTACGAGGCAGTGAGCTTCTTCCCAGTGGCCATCCAATCGGAGAGCGATCGCGCCGGCGCAGGCCTACCTTGCTTACGTGATGTAACAGGCGTGCCCTGGTCTACCTGTCTCGTTGGCCTCGTCATGAACTGAGACCAACGAGAAAGACAGGCCACGACGTGCAGGTCACATCACATGATCAAGAGGGCGATCGGTAGCTGATTGGCTGGCCGCTGGGGCACAGCCCACTGCCTCATAGCGGCCAGCCATTCAGCTAGCATTTGCTCCGTCTCAAGCCTCATTTGATTACGTGACGTGATGTGCGCGCCGCGGCCTTCGTTTCTCGTTGGCCTTGTGAAGAACATTCTCTTCCTTTGTGTGTATGTCTATAGAGTTGTATTGCTTGCACTTACAGCCGTGTGTACTTCATAGTTTAAAATTGGTTCAAAGTTCTAATAGCACTGTGAGTTTGCAGGAATTTACGTAAGCTGACTGAAATATTAGAATGCTTATGTAATAAATATGTAAGTGTATTAAATTAAGGTGCATGACCCATCGCAGTATATATGACCAAACATTTATAAGAATTATATGTTGTCCAAATGTATAATTTCCACGTGTATATTCATTCGTGTAAGTGCAGTATGTCGATAAAAGGTGTTGCACATATAGTTATTAGTAAAAACGTTGTAGATTAAAATCTGATACGCGAAGGGGCAGTTTATTTCAAACGTAAATTCAGGCAATTGTGTCTGTACAATTTCTTGCAAGTACAATTTTGAAGTGTGGAAACAATGAATTGTAATGACACAGCTAAAGCCATAATTTTACTCTACGAACAGCGAAAAAGTAATAAGCGAGATGTTTTCTTTCATTTCAAAATTCTGATGTGGTTATCAGCGAGAAAAGGTACAATATAGGTTTGAAATTTTGTTTAAAGCTTATTCCAAGTCGCTAAGTACTCTCATTCCCATACGGTGTATGCATAAAGTATTTATAAATAAAACAGTCATAAATCGTGAAAACTATCATTTATACAACTGATGACCGGTTTCGGCCTGTTTACAGGACCATCTTCAGATCTATGTGGTGTAGGCTTGTCGTCCACAGGGCAGGTGCTTGACCCATATGAATTTTTTCTGCGATTTGTGACTGTTTTCATTTATAAATACTTTCCAATATATCGCTGCTTCCCATATATATGATTTCAAAAAATATGAATAAAGTTTCATCTCATGATGTGGAAGTTATTTACGACTTCTATTGTTTATGACATATTTTCTTGTGAACCATGTTTTGCATGTTGTTCTTCCCCATACAGTGTTGTTACCTCACAGTAAGGAATATGTATACATATTTTGCAGGAAATCGATCCAGGGATTTAGAAGGAAATGTACAATATTGTCGCGCGATGCAGCAGTTTATCACGCATCTCACAGTTTATGTCATCCCTGAAGATTCGAGGCCAACGAGAAAGGCAGGCCGTGGCACGCCTCTCAAATCACGTAGTCAAGGTAAGCTTGAGCTGACGCGATCGCTAGCTGAGTGGCTGGCTGCTATGAGGCAGTGGGCTGTGACCCAGCAGCCGGCCAATAAGCTAGCGATCGCGCTGGCTCAGGCCTACCTTATGCCGCTGCCTGCCTTTCTTGTTGGCCTTGTCATGAACTGAGACCAACGAGAAAGACAGGTCGTGGCGCGCAAGTCACGTCACATGATGAACAGGGCGATCGGTAGCTGTTTGGCCGGCCGCTGGGGCATAGCCCATTGTCTCATAGCAGCCAGCCACTCAGCCAGCGTTTGCGACGTCTGAAGCCTCATTTGATCACGTGACGTGACGTGCGCGCCGCGGCCTTCGTTTCTCGTTGGCCTTGTCATGAACTGTATGTTGTACATGATCCTTACACTTACGACGATCGTCCTCGAGAAGATCAAGTGTACAAAACTTCGTCAAGTTTGAAACAAAACTGTAGATTTGTATGCAAAATAATATTCATGTCGGGTATGCAGCCGGATACCGGCGTCAACTAGACACGATATTTCAGCAGACCAACTGGCTGCCATCTTCAGGTGAGAGCGCTAATACACTAACTTGCCGGAAACTGAGGCAGAACAAGAAACTGCAGCCCCTTTATACACCGCTGACGACCCACCGTGCGGTCGCGAAACCAAAGTAGAAGCCACCTAGGCACAATAAAACTAGTAGCGCCCCGGTGGAGAAAAACGGTAAAAACGATAGGTCGAAAACAAGGCTAGTTAAAAGAAACAGCAGGTCGAAATGAAGACCGTTGTTGTTTAATGTCAGATAAGATCGGGTTCCAAGTTTTAGTTAGAGGAAAGCCCTTGTCCCTATTAATAATATTATCGGCCATACGAATTTCCATGGATTCTATAAGAACACATTCCCAGTAGCGAGAAGCAGGAACAATCAGTATGGTCTCATCATATAACATCTTGTGTCCCTCATTCAGACAATGTTCAGCAACAGCAGACTTTTCAGGCTGAAGCAAACGAGTATGACGGTGGTGTTCCACACACCGATCCTGAACTGTGCGGATCGTATGTCCAATGTAAGTTTTACCACAATAACATGGAATACTATAAACACCGGGTTTCCTCAGTCTTAAATCATCCTTGGCTGACCCAAGGAGAGCCCTAGTCGTAGGTGGGGGCATTGTGCCTAGGTGACTTTGGTTTCGCGCACGCTCGGTGGGTCGTCAGCGGTGTATAAAGGGGCTGCTGTTTCTCGTTCTGCAGCTGTGATCCTTCTGCTTGCTCCCTCTCCACCATCTCTCCCTGAGGGCCCCGACTATCCCTCCCTTCCTGTCCCTTCCCCCTCCTCCAACCCCCATCCCTCCGGATCCTCCTCTTACTGCCCTCCCCTATACTTCTTCCCCGTGGCTTCCTGGGACATCATCCCCCCGTCCCTTCCCTACCGGCTCTGTGGCTCTTCTCCACCCTCTCCCTCTCCTTTCATCCCCTTTACCCCCACACCACATCTTCAATGCTGTCAGTGCCCCACCATCTACGGTACCTCCTTTGTGCTTCGACAAGTGTGGTGTGTTTTAGTTACATTGTTTTATTTTACAACAGTGGACAGCCAACCCGCAGCCGACACCGTCAGTTTTAACTTGTGTATTTCGCCGAGTGTGTGTTGTGTTTTTTTGTTTTAACTCCAAATAGCGGACGGTCTCACCATGGCCGCCGCCCTATGCTCATTATAATTGTGTGTGTGCCACTGACATTCGAGCAACTGTTTTTAATTCACCACTTTCGCCGTTCCAAGTGTTTTATGTCACCACCGTATTCCTCCTTTTTTATGTACTTCGTTTTATCTCCATTTTAAATCTCCGTTTTATGTCTGTGTTATCTCCAAAATTTTATCTCCTTTGTGTTTTTATGTTTCTCCTCTGTCGAATTTTATTTCTGTAGGCTGAAGAGCGCCAGTGAGTGCTGCCGGCCCGCCCCTTTTCTAGGCGAATTGAAACCACAATAAAGAAAAAAAAATTCTCGTTCTGCTTCAGTTTCCGGCGAGTTAGTGTATTAGCGCTCTCACCTGAAGATGGCAGCCAGTTGGTCTGCTGAAATATCGTGTCTAGTTGACGACGGTATCCGGCTGCACACCCCAGATGAATAATATCAGTTACTACGCCGGGAAAGTCTTCGCAACCACTGTATGCAACATGTACACACAAACAAACTGACACAGTTCTTTATGTATAAAGATCCCACTGTATTAGCGCTCTCACCTGAAGATGGCAGCCAGTTGGTCTGCTGAAATACCGTGTCTAGTTGACGACGGTATCCGGCTGCATACCCGAGATGAATATTATCAGTTACTACGCCGGGAAAGTCTACGCAACCACTGTATGCAACATGTACACACAAACAAACTGACACAGTTCTTTATGTATAAAGATCCCACTGTATTAGCGCTCTCACCTGAAGATGGCAGCCAGTTGGTCTGCTGAAATATCGTGTCTAGTTGACGACGGTATCCGGCTGCATACCCGAGATGAATATTATCAGTTACTACGCTGGGAAAGTCTACGCAACCACTGTATGCAAAATGTACACACAAACAAACTGACACAGTTCTTTGTGTATAAAGATCCCACTGTATTAGCGCTCTCACCTGAAGTTGGCAGCCAGATGGTCTGCTGAAATACCGTGTCTAGTTGACGACGGTATCCGGCTGCATACCCGAGATGAATATTATCAGTTACTACGCCGGGAAAGTCTACGCAACCACTGTATGCAAAATATACACACAAACAAACTGACACCGTTCTTTATGTATAAAGATCCCACTGTATTAGCGCTCTCACCTGAAGATGGCAGCCAGTTGGTCTGCTGAAATATCGTGTCTAGTTGACGACGGTATCCGGCTGCATACCCGAGATGAATATTATCAGTTACTACGCCGGGAAAGTCTACGCAACCACTGTATGCAAAATGTACACACAAACAAACTGACACAGTTCTTTATGTATAAAGATCCCACTGTATTAGCGCTCTCACCTGAAGATGGCAGCCAGTTGGTCTGCTGAAATATCGTGTCTAGTTGACGACGGTATCCGGCTGCATACCCGAGATGAATATTATCAGTAACTACGCCGGGAAAGTCTACGCAACCACTGTATGCAAAATGTACACACAAACAAACTGTCACAGTTCTTTATGTATAAAGATCCCACTGTATTAGCGCTCTCACCTGAAGATGGCAGCCAGTTGGTCTGCTGAAATATCGTGTCTAGTTGACGACGGTATCCGGCTGCATACCCGAGATGAATATTATCAGTTACTACGCCGGGAAAGTCTACGCAACCACTGTATGCAAAATGTACACACAAACAAACTGACACAGTTCTTTGTGTATAAAGATCCCACTGTATTAGCGCTCTCACCTGAAGATGGCAGCCAGATGGTCTGCTGAAATATCGTGTCTAGTTGACGACGGTATCCGGCTGCATACCCGAGATGAATATTATCAGTTACTACGCCGGGAAAGTCTACGCAACCACTGTATGCAAAATGTACACACAAACAAACTGACACAGTTCTTTATGTATAAAGGTCCCACAGATACAGCAGTCCCGTCCAAGAATTCCTCTCCCCATGGGGACTGGCCCCGTGCAGTTGCTTGCTGCCCCGTCGGCCGCAGCGGGCGCTGCGATCGCTAGTTCCGCTCGGCTCGCCGTCAGCTGTCAGACGCCGCGCTATCTAAACAGGCGTAATGTGTCGCTGGCAGGCGGGCGGTAAACACGCCGTGAATCAATACGCCATTAAAACGCGCGGCCGAGCCACGCCGTGCCACGCTGCCTGAGCGGCGAGCGGCTGCCGCCAGGGTCAATATCCTGCCACACGGCACACGGCGGCTGTTTGCACGTCAACGTTGTCCGCCTCGCAAAATATAAACAGCGAGTCCGGACCCGGACAAGGCCGGCACCGAGTCCTATCGGTGTTTGCTCTTCGGAACATTTCGCCTTCACCAACGTCCAGTAAACTTTTTCACGGAAATAGTGATCACAGCGAGTAAAATATGACGTGAAAGACTGCAAGTTATTTATCATCCGACACGTCCGCGAACTATGGAAAAGAATATATATATATAAGTTAAGGATAAATAAATAAATATAATCATTTACGTAACTACACTCCAAATTACATTTAAGTGCATGGCAATGGGTTCACCGAATCATTTCCATCTTAATTCTCTACAGATCTATTCTCCGCACAGGAAAAAAGGAATACATCAGTCTTTTCGTTTTAGATCTTATTTTACTGATTTCATTATGTCGAGCATGTCTCCCTGTATGCCTGGATGATAGCAAAATGCAGAATGTGTTAACGTTCGGAAGAGAAAGTTGTTGTTTTTGTTGTTATTTTTAAAGGGGACTAAATGGCTGGATTATCATTTCCCTGTTCCCAGGAAAGAGATCACATCATGCCATTTGTAGTTGAAGACGAAGCACTCCGCAGCCAGTAAACAAGAAGTACAGCAATGCAGCGTGTGCTAAACATGATACAATGAAAGGAAAAGGGGAAACTACAAAAACAGTGGACCAAATAGTTAACTGTGCAGAATCATGGCAGAAGAGGGTGGCTGGATGATCTCTAGGATAATAATGTTCAAATGTTTGTAAAGTTTATGGGACTTAACTTCGGGGTCATCAGTCCCTAAACTTACAAACTACTTATGAACTACTTACGAACTAGGACGGCACAAATATCCATGCCCCAGGGGGGATTCGAAATCCCGACCGTAGTGGCCGTGCAGACCGTGACTGAAGCGCCTCAGTCCCCTCGGCCACCGCGGCCGGCGGATAATAATGAATGAGCCAGTCATCCTGTATACACTAAAGCTGCCAGTTGGAAATAGGACTGGCTTGACAAAAGGAACAGAATATTAAAACTGTTTAAGTGGTGGGCGCCCGAAATAAAAGGCTTAGGTGCCCTCCATTAAATCATATGATAAAATCCAGTTGCGCGAATAAAACCTAAAACACTGTCAACCATAGAGGCGTCGTCAGCTAAAAGCAAAGGGAGCGCAGAAGGCACGTTAAATATCTGCCGCAAAGCAACTAAAAGTGGACAGTCCACCAAGATATGGAACACAGTCAACAGAGCGCCACAACAGCAGTTTGTCGGGTCCTCCAAACGTAAGAGGTGGCCGTGCGAGAGCTATGTATGCCCTATACACAGGCGACAGAGGATGACCGAGTCCCTTCGAGAAGGCTTAAGAGAAGTCTTCCAAGCTGCTGTCGACAGCTTGATTGCACGGAGCGTATTGGGTGTGCTCAATGTCAACCATTCCGAGTTCCAGGACATGGATATCTTGCGGTGCAGACCAAAGTGGATGTCCCTTTCTGGGGTACCAATATCCAGACGCTGTAAGGCGATGGCCGTCTTGGCCTGCTGATCAGCTCGTTCATTCCCTGGAATGAACTAAGGAGGGATATGAGACTGGGAGGAGAATGCGGGAGGTAGAGGTAGGGACTCAAGTGTGGAGAGGAGAGTGTACCCGAATCACCATTGGAAGACCTAATGTGGGTCGACGTTGTGGAGAGGGAATGCGGTGTTAAAATCCTACGATATGGATGGTGGGGCGTAGCGTGGACGAGGGTGACATGTGAAGCCAATAACTGTTGCCAGCGAAACCGCAGGTGAGGTATGCCAGCTTCAGCAGGAAGGCTTGGTATTGAGTTGGTGCCGAAAGCCCCCGTTGTGAGATGAACGCTACCATGAAGAATGGGATCCAAGATACACAATGCTGAAGGTGATGCAGAATCATAGATTTGGCTCCCATAATCCAGGCGTGATAATATTAGTGCCTTAAAGAAGTGTATGAGGGTTTGACGACCAGCTCCCCAGGCAGTGTGGCCGAGACAGCGCAGTATATTTAGATACCGCCAGAAATTTGACTTCTACTGACGAAGGTGTGGCCCCCAAGTCAGTCAGTTGTCGAACAGCATGCCGAGAAACCGATGCGTTTCTTCGACATGAGGCTGTTCGTCGGCAAGGTAGAGTTCTGGGTCAGGATAAACGACCCGACGACGACAAAAGTGCATCAGTCGGGTTTTGGATGCAGAGAATTTGATGCCATGGGCTGAGGCCCATGATTATGCCTTTTGAATGGCTCCTTGCAGGTGCCTTTCAATGACACCAATGTTAAGAGAATTGTAATATAGACAGAAGTCATGGGCAAACAAGGACGAACAGACTGATGACCCTACAGCCGCCATAAGGCCGTTTATGGCAACTAAAAATAAAGGTGCACTGAAAACGGAGCCCTGGTGGACACTGTTCTCTTGGATGTGATTACTGAGAGAAGTAACGATCCTAACTCGTAAAGTACGGAGTTAGAGGAAGTTCTTTATGAACGTCGGTAAGGGACCATATAAGCAACAGTCATATAGCGTAGCCAGTATATGGTGGCGCCAGGTGGTATCGTATGCCTTGGAAAGATTGAAGAAGACCAGTACCACGCCGGATGGCCGACTCCAACGAGACTTGATTATCTATTGCAGAGTGGCCATGTGGAAGCCCCCTTGTTGGGGGGCGAGGAGTCCCCGGTATTCAAGAATCCACCAGTTCACCATACATTCAAAGATCTTGCACAGAACGTTGGTGAGGCATATTGGGCGGTAGCTCTCGGCCACCTGCGGATCAGCCTCAGGTTTCATCACTGGGATAATGATGGTATCTCGCTATTGGGACGGGAAAGCACCTTTCACCCAGACATGGTTGTACAGGGCGAGAAGTCTTCGTTGAAAAGCCGCAAGGAGGTGACGGACGAGTTGGCTGTGAACACTGTCTGGTCCTGGGGAAATGTCAGGACAAGCAGCTAGGGCACTCTCAAACTCCCACTTACTGAATGGAGCATTTTACTTTTCCTGGCAGCGAATGTGGAAAGAAATCTGCCACTGTTCAACATGCTCTTTGAGGGCGAGGTTCTGAACTGTAAGATGCAGCTGCTGAGCTACAAGCGTAATGTTCTGCCATGTACTGCACGATAACAGCTGGGTCTGTGGACAGGGTACCCCGAATGTTGAGACTGGGGACTCCTGCCAGTGGACGATGCCCGAAAAGGCGCCTAACCTGCTTCCACGCCTCACTTGGGGAGGCCTGAGAGCCAGTAGTGGCTACATACCTTTCCCAGCTATCTCGCTTGCTTTGTTTTATCAGTCGACGAGCGTGGGCACCGAGCCATTTGAAAGCAATCAGGTTCTCCAATGAAGGATGGCGGCGATAGCGTTGGAACGCTCTACGACGCTCCCTGATGGCTTCAGTAATTTCCGGTATCCACCAGGGCACCGACTTAACAACGAAGCAAACCAGAGTATTTCGGGACTGTAGCTTTGGCAGCGGAAACAATGGCCCTAGTGACATCGTCAACAGCCAAAGCAACGTCGTCTGGGAGCGGAGATGTTACTGTGACAGCCGAGATGTAGATGTAAGCCGGCCAGTTTGCGTGACGGAGTGACCATTAGGGTAGGCAGCCTGCAGGTGGTGTTTGGGAGCGACAGGATGACAGGGAAATGGTCGCTTCCACAAAGGTCGCCATGGAACCTCCAAGTAAGGTTTGTAAGTAAGCTTGGACTGCAAAGGGACAGATCAATGGCTGAGTAGGTGCCATGGGCCAATCTGAGGTGGGTGGCATCTCCGTTGTTAAGAAAGAAAATATTGGGCTGTGCCAGACGTTACTCTACCTCGGGCCATAATCTCAGTTCCACCTCACAAGGGGTTGTGAGCATGAAAGTCCCACAGCAGGAGGTATGGCAGGGGAAGTTGAGCAACCAAGGCAGCTAGTTCTGCATAAGACACTGCCTTGTCCGGAGGAAGGTACAGAGAGCAGATAGTGATCTCCTGTCCTGTCCGAATCCTCACAGCCACTGTCTCGATTACAGTGTGTAGTGGCACTGGTGCACTGGGACATTGGCGAGAACAAAGATGCAAACACCTCCAGAAACCCTGTCGTTAGCTGCACAATTTTTATAATAGCCCCAGTAACCACGAAGAGCAGGCATCCGCTGAACAGAAACCAAGTTTCCTGGAGGGCTACACACAGCACAGGGAAATGGCAAAATAAATGGCGCAATTCAGCTAGATGGTGGAAATAACTACCGCAGTTCCACTGAAAGATATTGCTGTTGGGGTACTGGAATGCCATGAGCGTCCTGAACAATGACGTTACGCCTCAGTATCACCTTTTGCCGCCGCCTTAGTACTTGTGGCATCTATATCCATCGATTCTGCGAGTTTGGCGAGTGTTAGGTCCTCAGGGTACGCTAGCATCTCCGACCATTCCTCAGAATCAGAAGTTTGAGAAACCGACGGGGGAGTGCCAACGGAAGAGGTTTTTTCTTAGTTCTCTTTTTCTTTTGCTTGTCCTCCGGCTGTTCTTTTGGTTTAGACCGCTGAGATGGCTTCTCTGAAGTTTCAGGAGCCGATGAGGATCCGGAGGCCCTTCGACCAGTGATGTGTGCATCTCTCAGTGAACGACTCTGGTCCTACAGTCCACTCTTCAAAACTGGGAAAGAGAACGTCCCAACGGACTTCTCCCTAGTGAGAGGGGCCAGGGAAGGCTGGTGTCCCCGATGGTGGCGGTGAAGTTCCCGTCATCAATCGAACTGGTGGGGCAATGAATGAAGGACCCCCAAACTTTGAGACATATTGAGTTTGACGGACCTTAGTGCCTACGGAAGATGGCTGCACTGTTGGTGCCATCATCGTTAGGGTGGCTGGCAACGACGAAACTGTCGCATAGGAAATTGTCTGCAGTAGTGGCTGGAGTCTTCATATTTCTTTTTGTCTCAATGTATGTCAGTGTGTCCAGGGTCTTAATTTCCACTATTTTACGCTCTTTGCGGAGAATGGTACAGTTTGGTGAACAGGGTGGATGGTGCTGCCCACAGCTGACACATATTGGCGAGGGAATACACGGAGCGTCCGGATGGGCTGGACGCCCGCAGTTGGCGCGTAACTCGTCATCAGATTGTACAAGGAGGTCTCTATGGTAAATCAGACCCTGGACCATGTTCAGTGATTTGTGGGGTGTTATGCTTACAGAGACATCACCCAGCGTGTTGCAAGCAAGCAATTCTTTCGACTGAGCGGATGATGCAGCTTCTATTAGCACTGAACCACTCCTCATCTTTGACACTCCCGCGACTTCACCATACTTATCCTCCAGATTTTCTACAAAGAAAAGAGGTTTAGTCGTCATGAAACTTTCCCCGTCTGTTCTGCAGCATACTACTTTGGAGAGTATGACTGATCCCTATCTTTAGCCCAACGTTCCTCCCGTGATGTGCTAAGGGAAGGAAACGATCGGGGGTCATATTTCATAGAACTGAAATTTCATCTTCCTCGCTTAGAGACGCCATTGGCATAGTTTACAGCTCGTTTCATCTTGGTCCCACGGGCAGCTAGGGATATAAGGATCCACCCTGGCAGATCCCCGCTTGCCTTTTTAAGCCTTATACAAGTGAGGTGCGGCAGGTTCCTCAGAGGTTGTTCTCTAGCGACTGTTCAACCTCAACAGCCATCTCCTCAGGACGTAGCACACCTAGATATTGATTTTTTTTTTAAATAGAGGTTTATACCGTGTTCGCGTCCCGGGCGATTAAGCCAAGATCCCCGGACTCTGAACCGTACAACGTTCCACCGTCGCGCCGAACGATGGTCGTTGAGGCACGCACAAATCTTACGATGTAGCGGACTTTTGGCGCGACACATCCCATGGCACGAGCCCAGGTTCACAAAGCCCGTACTCAGCAATTTAATGCTGAGCCCCTGAGGGCTGATGGAAGGAATTTCGAAAATAGATCTCGCATCCCCACTCATCTCTCATAACAGACTATCCGCTATGTCGCGATAATACGAGCTGCCGTTGCCTGAACTCCCTCTCCATCCTTCGCCAGTCCCTCATCGTGGGGCTAGAACAATGCGTAAGAATACCGCAATTTAGGACATTCAGGTGTGGTGTAGCCAGTTTCTTTAGTAGAACTGTTGCATCTTCTGTTTTGCCAATAAAACATAGCCTTTGTTTCGCCTTCACTACGATATTTTCTACGTGTTCTTTTCCAATTTTGGTTGTTCGTAATTATTACACCTAGGTTTTTAGTTGAGTTTACAGCTTTCAGATTTTACTGATTTTAACGGAGTTTATTTAGTGCTCAAATACCATCTTTCCAGCACTTTCATTTCTGATTAGTTCCAAAAGAATAAAAGTCAGTCGCATTTTGGTTTATTTATTGACTGATGACCAGTTTCGATGTGCTATACCTTTCTCTTTATTATTATTATTTTTTTATTTTCAAGCTAACTAATGTATTGTCAGCAAGCTGGCAGCAACCTCCTACGTTGCTGTTCATCGTAACGTTTTAACAATGTGGACATGAAGTTTGTTTAAAAAAAAAAACATTGATACAAATAAAAACATGATGACTTAAAAATATTAACAGAAAGAATGTTTTGGTGAATACAAAATGATACATATGGTAAAAACAAGTCGTAGATTTAAGGCGTGTGACACTGTGACGGAAAAGGCACATTCAAGAACCTGGACCAGACGTGAAGACTCTGACCGAGACGCTGATAAAACAATGGATGCGACTCTTTTTCTTGTACGGTGGACACAATGGCTGGTAAAACACAACAACCAACGCACTGACACAAACACTGGTCGCTGCACTGATTAAAATGGTGCTGTACGGAGGACCCTGCATGAGAAGGGGGGAAGCGCGGGAGAAGGGGATGGGAGTGGGATCGTAGGGACTGTGGGGGGGGGGGGGTAGGCATGGGATGGGGGAACCAAGCGATGGGAGGGTAAAATAGTAGAGGGGGATAGGGGCGGTGTATACACAAGGAGAATGTCAGGGTTGGTAGAGGGATAGATTTGAGGATGGAGGGCGTCATCCGGTAGGGGAAGATGGCGGAAGTTACCCTGGGAAAAGATGTGGAGAGTGTATAGGCGAAGGGAGGGAGGGATGCAGTGGTGAAAGTGTGGCAGATTCCAAGTATTAATAAGGATGGGGTAGACCAGGGGGGTACAGGTATCTTTGTAAAGGAGCTGGATGTTTTCGAGAAACTGGATAAGGTGGGGAAACATGATGTACAGGATCACATGGGGGAAGGGAGGCGGATGTGTTAGGCGAGGTGGAGGGCGTGGTATTCAAGAGTTTGGAGGTTCTTGTAATACGTAGGGTTAGCAGAAACCCAGGCAGGATGGAATCTGCAAAGGACAGGACGCATAATGGATCTGAAGGTGAGTAGGATAGTGGTTGCCTGGGATTTATCAGGATTGATGGAGAGGAGCCACTAGTTACACCATGCGCCGAACTCAGTGAGGTGAGATACTGAGAGCAAATACTGAGAGCAGGCGCGGAGGGGACGAGGGTCATCAGGGGATTGTAGGAGATGGATGGAAGGCTGTGGTTGGGGCATATATGCGGAGTAGATGATGTAAATGACAGAAGAAAGGATGGATCCTTGCGGCATCCCGGCAGAGGGGTGAAACAAACGGGAGTTACAGTGATATAGGCGAGGCGATGGATGAGGAAGGAAGCAATGAGTCAGACATAGTTAACAGGAATGGCATAGTTTGGAAAGAAGAGTAAGTGCCAGACACGGTCATAGGCTTCCTTGATATCGAGGGACACAAAGATGGCAGAGTGACGGGAGTTAAGCTAAGTGGATAGGAGATGGCTGAAGCACAGGAGCTGGTTGTCGGCAGAGAAGGAGGGTCGGAAGCCACACTGGAAGATGGGGAGGAACTGTTGTTGGCTGAGGTGTTCATGAATATGGCGGGAGGTAATGGTTTCCAAGACCTTGGTGAACACAGTGAAACTAAAGGGACGTTAGAAAGAAGTCTGGTATGGGGGTTTGTCGGGTTTGATGTCAGTGTACAGGATGGCAGTGGAGGGTAGAGCGGCATGAAATGAGACAGGCCGAAAGTGCCTTTAGGTTAGACAGTCTTGCCCAGGAGCGATGTTGCGTTTTGTGCGGAGTATAGCTTGGATGTTGTGTGTGGTGATAGGCGTGTTTAATTTTGACGGAGGAATGTTCTCTAAGTACTGGAAGCAAGGGACCAGTGGGGAATGCAGTGGAGATACCGGTACGCTCGTGGACATCAAGAAAGAGGGAGTAGTCAGAGGGAGGATTGTCAGGGATGGAGAAGATATTGGAAACGTAGGAGAAAAAATATTCGGCCTTACTGGCATTGTCGGGGAAAGGACGGTCATCATGGACGAGCGGTAAGGCGGCGGAAGGTCTGCCAGTACTTGGAGGAGTTGACAGAGAGCTTTGAATTTAATCGGGTGCATGTCTGACGCCAATCCCAGCGTGTCTTTGCGGACGGAAGGTTTCTTTTGTGACGTTGGTTTTACCGGTGGCGTGTGAGTGTATCCTGGTCCAGAGTCTGTAGAAAAATTAGGTAGAGGCGACGCTATGCCAACATCTTCTGTTGATATCTACATCTGTAACTTAACAACACAATACATAAAATTAAAATTAGTCAAGGAAGAACAAACCTTACGTTTTTAAAAAGATTGAGGATCAACAAGGTGCAACATTTACTAGTATATAAATTGTACGTTTTATAATGTGGACTGCTTGTAAAATTTTACTTTACATACTTTTATTATTACAACAAGTATCTATAATTTTCGACAATCAAACGACCAATCGCATAAGGTTTTCCGAAAACTGCACGTGCATTCGGGATTGCACTGGACGCTTCGACGTGCAGACACAACGTGCTCTTGTCAACAACAAGAAGAGGGGCTTGTCCCATTCGGTAGTGAACCTGCATTAGCTGTGAGACGTTTCTAGTGTACCACGGATGAACAGTGTGAGTACGAAATTTATCAATTACAATATTTTCATTTTCCTGAAAAAAAAATGTATCGGAGGTAACTCCGGCTTCTTCGACTACTGCAGATGGTGATTGCCATGAACATAATTTGGTTTCCAAACGTTATTTAAGAGATGCATTTGTGGACTGTGAGATCTTGCACATTCACGCGTTTATTTATAATTTTTAACATGATATCCTTTCATAATATGACCAGTGTTGAAGTAATACCAACGATGGGAGGAGCAATCGACCGACTAAAAATCTAGAAATCTTTTTTTTATATTTTTCATTCTTTTTTGTTCTGTTTATTCACTTATTCTTATTCCACCCTAAGCTCTGCTACTTCAGGTGTTGGCTCCAATCACCTATATTACCAACAAAAATTATCTAATCCTACGAAACAAAATATTCTCAAAAACGACCTGAAAAAAAAAGTGAAGAAGGGAAGGATAAAAATGGGTTCATTGGTTTCTTATTTTTATTTATTTGTCTTTTGATAGAGGGTGTTCGCAGGATCCAGGCGTCGGTGTGCCCTGGTCTTCTTCCCTTCTCGTTAATCATTATAGTCGACATGGTCGATTATACAGAGTTCCGCAACTGCACTGTGTTATTTTAAATGTGTTTATTTCCGTCAACAGTTGCTATAAAATTGTTTAATAACATGTTTCGATCACTTGGATCATCTTCAGATCTAATAGTTGCGTCCGCAACTCGTCTGGCTGAGTACTAATTGGTACTAATTAGTGTGGTGTCGCACAAGTACAAAGTGCGCGCCACCTACTTTCGCTGCGCGCCGCCATGCACACACGGCGCGGCCTTCTCAGGACAGCCACGAGCGCCCTCTGCTGCAACCCCGCTCGTGGCCACCACGGAAGGAGATCGGTCACTTGGGACTGAGTTAGCAACCAGTTAGGACCTTCGTAATCAGATAGGCACCAGTGAAGACTTTGCTATCGTACAGGCACTAGGCAGGCCTCTAACAACTATGTATCAACATTCTGCAGTACTATGTAAAAGTTAAGTGTTGTTACATTCTGTGCAATATATATCTCTTTCTAATTTACTCTAGTGTTTATAGTTTCTGGCTGCTCCCCTCCGTACCTGCACCAGCGTGCTATTTTTGTTCCTGTGTCGGGCTCATTCCACTCGGCCACCGACACCTACGACGAGGCTGGGACACAAAAGCGGCGACGAAGTTGGGACACAAAAATTAGTACTCAGCCAGACGAGTTGCGGACGCAACTATAAGATCTGAAGATGATCCAAGTGATCGAAACATGTTATTAAACAATTTTATAGGTACTGTTGACGGAAATAAACACATTTAAAATACCCCCTAATGTTAATTTGGATTTCTCTCGTCAACGAATTATTCGATATTCCTTAAATTTCATCTCGCACCTGATACACCCAAGTTCGCCGGGGGTCGCATAAACAACGTGCCCTAATAATTTGCAAAAAGGGTTCTGTACGATGAGTTGTGTTGTAATATCATGAAGTTGGTCGTTAAATAATACAGAAAACC
Source organism: Locusta migratoria (assembly GCA_026315105.1). Lineage (NCBI taxonomy): Eukaryota > Metazoa > Arthropoda > Insecta > Orthoptera > Acrididae > Locusta > Locusta migratoria. Next base: position 364,208,762 of record CM048750.1, on the reverse strand, counting down.
TCACAACTGCATTTTCCCTCACGAAGGAAGTATGACACTGTCATATCTTTGATCGAAACTATGACATTATGTGTCGTGTATGGGTAAATTCCACTGACTGTACAGAGTGCGACGTCCATCGCAACAGTAACGCCATCATGCTGCGTGCAAGTAGCCAGCAGTCGACTGCCACATCACAAACCAAATGTTGAATATCGGTGTCGACTGAGGAGCAGCTGGGGCAGAGCGGCTCTTCGACTGAATGTATGGAGTGCTGTCGCTGGTCCGTACCGTATACAACGCCCTCACAGCGGCGGGAGAAAAGGGCGAGTGTATGCTAAGCCATACCCTCCGCCAGTCAACCGACGGATGGCGGTGTTAAACCTCATTAACAGGCAGTGTCGTTTGAAAGTACCGATAAAATTCCTTGGAACTAGGCGCCCTTGCAGTTGGTACGTCGTCCAGCACATAGCTCATATCGATTAAATATACATATATTAATTCGCAATTTACGAGAATTTTCAGATCAACTGAAGAAGAGCAACTAAAGTGGGAAATTCTCGCAAATTGCGAATTAATGTATGTATATTTAACATTTATAGCTGCGGACCATCAGCAATGTCTGTTCCTTCAGAACAGACGCATCATGGTCATATCGATTAGATAGGTTCTAATGTGATGTAACGGAGGTGCGATATGTCCAAAAGGTAAGGGTGGGCGACGTAAGGGTGGCTTCACCTCTCCCATCAATGTACCATTGAGGTTATACTTCTCCTAGATGATGAAAGAGGGCGCGTGCTCTATGTATCACATGTATCAGGTCAATCCTGTGACCGTAGCAGCCAGTGCGAGGACTTGCACGCAGTTATCAAGTTTCGGTACGAGACAGAAGTTTACAAATTGACTCGCATAAGCGAGTAAAACGTTCAAAATGTATCAAGGCGGACAGGCGTGCGAATCATAACCACTGAACCACTCCGGTCTCTCTTGATTATTCTTTACTTATAGCTGCAACACACGGTTACACGTTCGACTCGTGAAATTTCTATTATGATTTTCTCTAAATCGTTTAAGTATTGCGCCTTAGTCTTTGCACACTGTTTTGCCCTAATGGTCTGCTAAAAGAGTGCAAAGTTTGAAGAAAATCCGTGATCCAAACGTCGCGGCTTGCCCTGGTTAGAGAGGAATAGATGGGCAACTTTAACTAACGTTCGCATTTTAATCAGAGCATTACAGATCTAGTACTAATGCTCATCAGTATTTTTATAATTTGACAGTGTTTTATTCCATTTATTGTCATTAAAAATTTCTAATATTCATGTTACACTAGTAACAGATCTCGCAACACTGACACCTCGCTTAGAATGTAAACATAACAACTTTAATAATACACCAACCATGACCATCAAAGATAACATGTAATATTACTATGTAATGGGGCATGTTAAATAATAAATAAATGACCGTTAAAGTATATGAAATTCATTTTTTTTTAAATTCTGATTAAATAATTCGACATAGTTGTGCCATATGACGTGAGCTAAAAGGTCAGAGGTATACACAATCACGATAACTGAGTTCATCAGCGTTACAGTGATAATACGACAACAAAGAGAGTGGCGCTCCCAGATATAATTGGTAAACTGCGTATTTACTGTGTCTGGCGGAAATTAAATGAGTATCAGCGGTGCCGGATGTTTAACGCTGTATTTAGGTTGTTAAGATTAACGGCTCGCTGTGCCACTGGCCGCGTCCAGAACTCTTTACTGAATTTCACGCTCTGCTTGATGACGTCACCATCGCTGTCAAGCTATTGTGTGCGGGAGCGTACCATTTACATACACCGCCTGCACTGCAGGTTTTAGTGCAGCGCCGTCGCAGTATTTTATTGCTACATGCCCGAGTAACAGTGTCTGTCCCGTGGAATTAATTTAAATCGCTAGTGAAGTAAAATAAAATAAATAACCGTGATATGTTCAGCTGTATTGTGGAATGAATTACGGTACAAATGAATTGTTTTCTCTTGTCTCTGTTTGGATTATTCAAACGATTTTTCTGAGTAAATCACATATGTTTTGCACACAAGAAAGTATAATGTCTTATGCAAACGTACTAGCAGCATGTACGATAATACAGCTATGGGAAATAGAGAGCGTTTTAGAATAATGTATTATTCGTTGTTTGTGCAATAACATTATTTTCTCAATAAAGAATTTATACAATTGTAGCGTGATACTGGGAACCAAATTTACAAGGGTTGGACAGCTGATTGAGTCATAACAACTGATACACATATATTTACAATTAAATACCTTAATCTGAGCAACAAGTGAACACTGGCTCACAATCAAAACCCTTCATCAACCTTGTCCACCAATAACTTGTACAATACTCTCTGCATTATAGAAATTATGAACTAAGAAGACTATGTGCGCAATTCTCACATACCATTATATACATGTAACACTCTCAGTTGCAAATTAAATACCTCAATCCGAGCAACAAACACCGGTTCCTGGCGCTTATACAAATCAATTACCATCATAAACCCTGCCCACAAGTAACTTTTACAATACTCTCTTCATTACATATAAACCAAGGAATACAATGTACGCGATTCTCATGCAGTAAAATATGCATATAATACTCCCAGTTCCATGAGCTTGTCAAATCAATATCAATATGATACTAATCTACTTCATTCAGACAAGAACAAATTACCACATAGAAAGATATGAATAACGTAACTTCATCAGAACGGTCCCTTCCCTTTTCTTCACAACTGCCGGATGTGCTCAGTGCCGTCCTTGTATAATCAACACCCTTGTTATGCGCCTTCACGTTCCTTTTCATTCATATGATGCCCCACCTTTCACACATTAAGAAATGCCAATTGCGTTGAAGGCCCATCACATCACACCAAGGACCAAGATTTAACACACCTGCAACTGCAAGCGTTAGAGACCTAGCATATACACTATTATCGATGTAAATATCATGGATACACCACACGAAATGAAAATTAGCTCTATCAACTATGCCTTTCAGTGCATTTAGACTCACGTACACAATGCACATAAATATCGTAGATATATCAGTAAAAACACAGAATAGTCACAACTAGTGTTCACCAAGAACTAGATACTCGAACAGACATCTATTCACGGTCGGAACCAGTATGAAAATTGTAACTAGTGTCTGCCCACTATGGCTTATGTAATGTAATCCATACACCAAGGTTCCACAATTAACACCACATAGAACAGCTGGGGAGTCTTAACTTAGTTCACCGTGCCGATCACGACACACCATGTTTACAACTTTTGGCAAAAGGTATACATGTATTGCTTTTGAGATTTTCAGATTCATTCCTTACAAAATGTGTAACACTATACTGTCAAAAAAGATTATCTTTTGATGTAAGTCAGTGTGACACTTCAAAAAGTAATCAATTTGCAATCTTGAGGAATGTCAGAATGTGTTGATGTCATGGTCTTCTATGCGCTTTCCATGCTACCCTCTACTGTGCAAATCTCCTTGAATAAGAATGGCAACCTACATCCCTATGAACCTGCTTACTTTCCCCAAAAACTTTACGATCTTCAGATCTAAATTTGGACAGTATCGCTTTTGCTTGATACAGAAGGAGATATTTTTGTATCATAAAAAAATTCGAAGGAGAACTATCGGTAATAGCTATTCATGTTTGAATTCACAAAAATTCAGAAAGACATGATTTTGAATTGATCAGATTTCTGTAGAATGTAGTTTTCACAGTACGTATGGAATGTCCGAGAAATAAGTGACAGGAATCATCGTTCGAAGCAAAACTGACTCGAAAACATTGACCTAAAACTGAAAATTCCTCTTCATCATCAAAACAGTAATACACTCCATTTCTACTGAACGAATACTCATAGTAGACACATGGCTGGATGAATGTGGAGAGGGGATATGTTAAGACGAGAAGGGGGCACGGAGTGTGAACTGCGTGTGGAAATTCCTATCTCCCACTGTCTTGGCATGGTCACTTATTATGGTAGCTTCATCTCTAGTTTGTCCTAGCTTGACGCACCTCACAATTATTTACATAAGAAAGAAGTAGCATTTATGTTGTTTTTATTTTCTTACTTTTCGTGTGTTGCTATATATCTCCATCGCAGTAACTGCTGTTTATAAAGAATTTGCAAATGAATGTCACTGCTTTATTATTGATCCAAAATTATTGTTCCCCCTTAACACTGATTAAAAAATAATAATACATCTGCTGCACATGAGATAAGAACTTTAGATTTCACAAAAGTAAATAAACAAAATAACTCCAAATATGGACAGTCCAAGCAGTACAAAAAGACATGCTGAAGATATTGTCTATGAAGATCGCAAAGGATACGAAACTACTTATATATGAAATGGTACAATATTATGGGTCCAAGATACAGATGAATGAAAACATAGATAATGAAAAGAAGTACAAGTTGAACAATTGTGGAACGTTATACAGTGACAGTACAGAAAGCAGATGAATTGTAAATAAGCTCTTATTTATGTTAGAAAAGAGAATTTAACTGACATCTGAAAATAAAATGGTAATTGAATTCACTGGCTGTTTCGTGGGTTCTTAACAGAATATGTTATTAATTTTGAATGAAACACAAGAGAGTAATGTGTAGTATTCTGCAGAATTATTGCTTTTACTAACCGTTTTTCGGCTGTTACTCTATCATCAGGTAAGCACTACAGATGTATAGCTATGCAGCTGGGAGTTTGCGTTTTTTTTTTTTTTGTTTTTTTTTTTTTTTTGTGGTTATAGGGCGCACAATTTCTACGGTCATTAGCGCCCAGACAAGAACATAGATCCGCTATATCTTAAAAAAAAATTGGCCACTGTCAGAACATCAAGAAGAGGGTAAAAACGAAAGATAAATGACAATTAAAAGGGTTAAATATCCTTCGATAAGTTGGCCAATTTGATAAAATGCAAAACTCGAGCAGCTGCTCGGGTGTCATCAGCTAAAATTTCCTCCAGAATAGACGGAAAGTGAAGGGCTACATGGAGATGATTGAAATTAACACAAGTCAGTAAAACATGTCGCACTGCCAGCAGTTCACCGCAGGAGCACAGCAGTGCAGGGTCGGCGGATAGCAAGTGACGGTGGCTGAAACGGCAGTGACCGATCCGCAACCGGGCCAGGACGATCTCCTCTCGCCGAGAGGAGCGTGAGGAGGTCCTCCAAGCGGTCGGGAACGGTTTTACAGTTCTCAATTTATTGTTGTACAGTGAAAACGACGCACTGTGCCATTGCGACACGATACTCCGGCGAAGAGCCCGTTGAACATCGTCCGATGGGACGCAGAAGGTAGCCATGCGAGGCAAATGAGCTGCTGCCTTGGCTGCTATGTCGGCGGGCTCATTCCCGGGCACACCCACATGGCCAGGGACCCACAGGTAAGAAACGTGACAGCTGTTATCTGCTAGCAACTGGAGGGAGCGTTGGATCCGATACACGATAGGATGGTTCGAGAAAGGGTCCTTAAGACTCTGCAGGGCACTAAGGGAGTCAGAGCATATGGCATAGAAAGGTTGGCGGTGGCGGCAGGTATACAAAACGGCCTGGTGGAGGGCGAAAAGCTCAGCCGTGAAGTTCGAACACCGGTCACGGAGCTTGTATTGGAAACGGTTGTCCCCGACGACGAAGGCAGATCCGACACTGGCAGTGCTCTTGGAACCATCAGTGTAAATAAATACGGCATTATCGAACCGCGAACGGAGTTCAACAAGCCTCGAGCGGTATACCAAATCCGGAGTGCTCTCCTTGGGGAGCGAACTAAGTTCGAGGTGAGTGTGAACCTGGGCCTGATGCCACGGTGGCAATGGGCTTTCGCTCAACGGAAAGGTGGAAGGAAGGGTAAAATCGAGCCGCTGTAGTAGGCGGCGAAACCGAACTCCAGGTGGAAGCAAGGCAATCGCAGACAACTGATATTGGCGATCGAGTGAGTCGTCGAAAAATAATCGGTAAGATGGATGGTTGGGCATCGACCGCAAGCGGCATGCGTATCGACACAAGAGTATGTCACGCCGAGTGGTCAAGGGTAATGCAGCAGCCTCGGCATACAGACTTTCAACAGGGCTGGTATAAAATGCACCGGTCGCCAGACGTAATCCCCGATGGTGGATAGAGTTGAGACGGCGGAGAATCGACGGCCGTGCAGAAGAGTATACAAGGCTTCCGTAGTCGAGCTTCGACTGAACAATGGCCTGGTAAAGGTGAAGCAGGACGGTACGATCCGCTCCCCATGACATGCCACTGAGGACACGAAGAACATTAAGGGATCGGGCACAACGGGCAGCCAGGTAGGACACGTGTGTGGACCAGCAAAGTTTACGATCCAACATTAGTCCCAAGAATTTCGTAGTCTCCACAAAAGGGAGAACAACAGGGCCGAGATGTAGAGAAGGTGGAAGAAATTCCTTGTATCTCCAGAAGTTTATACACACCGTTTTCTCAGTAGAGAATCGGAAGCCGTTTGCGATGCTCCAGGAATATAGACGGTCAAGACAGCGTTGAAGAGAACGCTCCAAGAGACACGGCCGCTGGGCGCTGCAATAAATTGCGAAATCGTCAACAAAAAGGGATCCGGAGACGTCGGCTGAAAGGCAATCTACGATCGGATTGATTGCAATGGCAAAGAGAGCCACACTCAAGACGGAGCCCTGTGGTACCCCACTCTCCTGGCAAAAGGTATCTGACAAAACAGAGCCCACCCGTACCCGGAACTTGCGATCCGCCAAAAACACTTGAATGAAAAGAGGGAGGCGGCCCCGAAGGCCCCATGTGTGCAATGTGCGGAGAATGCCCGCTTTCCAACAGGTATCGTATGCCTTCTCCAAGTCGAAGAACATTGCTACTGTTTGACGCTTCTTTAGAAAGTTATTCATAATGAAGGTCGACAACGTAATGAGGTGATCAGCAGCAGAGCGGTGTCGACGAAAACCGCATTGGATATTAGTCAGCAGGCGGCGAGATTCGAGGAGCCAGACCAACCGAGCGTTAACCATGCGTTCCATCACCTTACAGACGCAGCTCGTCAGAGAAATGGGGCGATAACTGGAAGGAAGGTGTTTGTCCCTCCCTGGTTTGGGGATGGCGACAACAATGGCTTCACGCCAACTTGTGGGAACATGGCCTTCAGTCCATATGCGATTGTAGGTACTAAGAAGAAAGCACTTGCCCGCAGGAGAGAGGTTCTTCAGCATCTCAATATAAATGGAATCGGGCCCGGGAGCAGAAGATCGGGACAGGGCGAGAGCACGGTCTAGCTCCTGCATGGTGAAGGCGACGTTATAATTTTCACGATTAAGAGAGTGGCAAGAAGGCGGCCGTGCCTCCTATACCTGTTTGCGAGGGACAAAGGCAGGGTGGTAATGGGCAGAGCTCGAAACCTCCGCAAAGAAACGGCCCAATGCGTTGGAAACATCAGCGGGGTCCACGAGGACTGAGTTCTCCACGGTCAGGCCAGGAATCGGGAAGTGGACCTTAATGCCGGATAAACGGCGGAGGCCACCCCAAACAACCGTGGAGGGAGTAAAACGGTTAAAAGAACTAGTAAAAGCAGTCCAGCAAGCTTTCTTGCTGTCGTTTATGATACGACGACATTGCGCTCTCATACGGTTATAATTTACGCAATTCTCCAAAGTTGGGTGGCGGCGGAAGGTGCGTAAAGCACGGCGCCGGGCTCTAAGCGCGTCGCGGCAGGCTGCAGTCCACCAAGGGACCGGCACACGACGTGGAGAAGATGACGTACGAGGTATGGAATGTTCGGCAGCGGTGAGAATAACCTCTGTGAGGTATTCGAACTGACTGTCACAGCTGGGAAAATTCTGATCGTGAAGAACAGCCATGAAAGAATAAAGCCCCCAGTCGGCTTTAGAAATGTTCCAACTGGAACTGGAAATGATGCAGGAAGTGGATGATACAAGGGAAATGGTCACTCGAGTACGTGTCAGAAAGTGCATACCACTCAAACCGACCGGCAAGCTGAGGAGTGCATATCGCAAGGTCTATGTGGGAGTAAGTATGAGTTGTGTCAGAAAGGAAGGTCGGTGCACCTGTGTTGAGGCAGACAAGATTGAGGTGTTGGAGAAGGCCCACCAAAAGGGAGCCTCTCGGACAAGGTGCCGGAGAGCCCTATAGGGGGCGGTGGGCATTGAAGTCGCCTACCAACACGAAAGGTGAAGGGAGCTGGTCGAAGAGGTGTAGCACATCTGCCTTAGTAAGGGCAGATGACGATGGCGGGTAGATATTACAGAGGGAAAAGGTAAATGTGGATAGAGTGATGCGGACGGCAACTGCCTGTAGGTGAGTATGCAATGAAATGGAATGGTAATAGATGTCGTCTCGAATGAACATCAGAACCCCTCCATGGGCTGGGGTACCTTCCACAGGTGGCAGGTCGAAACGCACAGAGGTGTAGTGGGGAAAGTCTGCACGATCACTTGGACGCAACTTAGTTTCTTGGAGACAGACTAGAAGCGGGCAGTGCAATCGAAGGAGTAGTTTTAACTCCTCCCGATTGGAACGAATGCCGCGAATATTACATTGAAGGAGCGCCATGACAAAAAATGAGTTAAGAAATGAGGGTAAAAACGAACAAGCAAGCGGGGTCACCTCGACGGCCTCTGAGGACCGGATTTCGAGGGAGCACTGGTATCGCTGTCTAGGGGCAAAGGGTCGTGGTCCATAGGTTCGACCGACGCGCCTGCCACCTCCCTGAGTTGATCAGGAAGGGCAGTTTCCACCGCCGGTAAAGGGCTGGGTGCCCGGCAGACGGAGCGTCCCGGTGAAACAGAAGACGGCCGAGGCCGGCAACTGTTGGATGGCGTGACTGAAGAGTCACGCCGTGGCGGGGAAGGAGGGGGGCTATTCTTTTTGTGAGCCTTCTTTGAGGCATGACGGGCAGAGGAAGCGGTTGACGATGGAGAAGACGTAGTCTTGAGGAAGTCTTCACGAACAGGTTCTTTTTTTGAACTGCGGGCAGCGGATTTAGGTCCCCAGAATGTTTGGGAACTGGCTGACGAATGTACTGTAGAACGGGCAGAAGGGATCGGAGAGGTGGAACGAGCAATTTTCGGGCTAGCCGACCTGGTAACAGTGTCACAGTATGTTAAGTCGCAGGTCTGAATGCCTACCTCCTTAGTTGGTCGAGGTGAGGTGAGGACCTGGCTAAAAGTACCCGATGGGAGTACAGCAGGCTTCCTACTCGCTAATAACTTCTGAGCGGCATAAGTGGAGACCCTCTCCTTGGATGACCCGCTCTTCTTTATAAACGGGGCAGTCCCGCGATTAAGCAGCATGGTCACCCATGCAATTAATGCAGCGAGGGGATGGAGGTAGACAGTCACCCTCATGGGCGTCCCTGCCACAGGTTGCGCACTTGGCTGCATTTGGAGAAGACTTGCTGGTATGATTGTATCTTTGGCAATGGAAGCAGCGCGTAGCGTTGGGTATATATGGGCGAACGCAGATGACTTCGTAGCCCGCTTTCACCTTAGATGGTAGGTCAACCCTGTCGAAAGTCAGGAAGACAGTACGAGTTGGCACGAGGACGTTGTTAACCTTTTTCATGACACGATGGACTGCCGTAACTCCCTGATCAGACATATAGCTGAGAATTTCCTCATCGGATAACCCATCCAGGGATCTCGTGAAGACTATCCCCCGTGAAGAGTTGAGGGTGCGGTGAGCCTCCACTTTTACTGGGAAAGTATGAACTAGTGTAGCCCGAAGTAATTTTTGTGCCTGGAACGCATTCTCAATCTCAAGCAACAAGGTCCCATTGCGCTGCCTGGAGCAGGTCTTCAAGGGACCTGCGATCGCATCGACTCCCTTCTGAATGATGAACGGATTCATAGCAGAAAAATCCTTATCGTCGGTACGTGACACCACTAGGAACTTAGGAATGATAGGTAAGACTTTTTGTGGCTGAGAATCATCGTGTTTCCGCTTATGGGTCAAGGTTAGAGAAGATTTGGATGGTTTCATAGCGGAGGTGTCCCCCATGATTACCGGCGTCTCCGATGGCGCGCTCCTTCCTTGTGGGGGCCCTCACTGATTGTGCACCCGCCTTAGGTGACTATTGGCACCTCAGGTTACACCTCGCGAGAACAGACGGAGGGACCAGTTGGCATGTTCGGAAGGTATCAGCTCGGGTAATCACCCCTCCCTGGGCCCGGCCTTTACCGGGGCGTACGTACGTGCCCTACATGTCTACCCGTGGCGGGGAGTCACGCCTTACCCCGTCACCGGCTACGCAGAGCGTGGGTCCACCTTCAGACACACACAGGGAGGAAAGAAAAGAGGAAGGAGAGAAAGGGATGAAGGAGGAGAGAGAATCTCAAACGCCAAGGCGGAGATTAAAGGGTGAGTCGAGAACAAGGAGAAAGGAAAAAGAGGGGAAGGCTGAAGAACAGGAAAGGAAAAGGACCAAGAAGAGAAGACAGAGAAAGCGAAAAAAAAAAGCCTTAGACTGACTAAAAACGCCCGTCTCCGGTCGAAGGCACAAACCGGGGGGAAAGAGGGAAGCGGCCTGGGACGGAAGAAAGGTCGCTCCGGCTCGGGGCCCCGTGCGCGCGACACACGTACCCGTACCCACAAAAGAGCTGTGGGCCCCCTGGGGGGGGGGGGGAGTTTGCGTGGAAAATATTAAGTCGTTGCATAGATATAAATATATGCCTTAAAAAAAAAAAAAAGTGAACAATAGAAATTAAGTGAATTTGGGACATTGGAGAACGAGAATATACTGAGTGAAACATATGTGAATATATCGATTAAAATTATAAAAGGTTAAATTGTACGTATTTGCTTAAATATCCAAGGTAATATCCAGAAAGGAGTAAAATGAACTAGTTAGAGATATTGAAAATTAATAAAGATATGTCAAGTACCACAGACCATGAACTAAATGGACAGACACAATTCCTATTATAACCGCTTCTGTCTGCAGAATCTAACCAGGCCACATAAAATACTCACTTGCCCCATGTCCCTTCTTGAGATCCATAGCCTAATTATGTTTCATTTCCCATATATCAATTGTAATTTATTATTTTGTTAGTAATATTGGACATTTAAGCCAGTAACTAGAATTAAACCGTTTATAATTTAACCTATATATTGACAGTTATTCTCAATTTTCTGTGATCCCAATGTTTGACCTGCTGAACGTAATTTGTTCAGCCAATTTCCATTGTTTACTTTATTTTTTTAGGACAAATGTTGTACTTTATGTCTTGTCATATTTTATAAATGTTAAGTGGCATACTAATCTTTTCTTCAAAATTAATTTACGTGTATTATCTTTACAGCAACTTAAGAACTTTGAACGTAAACTCTCAACTGCATCGCTCTATCTCTTTAGTGTTTAAATGATAGTGGCATAACACCGATTAGTAAAAACAGTAAATTTGCAAAATATTAAACATTTATCTCGTGAAAATGATTCAAAGTAAAAGGTTAATTTCTAAATCCACTAAAGTTGCCTATAAAGTAAGAACATCAAACTGCGTCTGGAGGAAATTAAAACATTGTAGCAAGAAAATGGTGTTTTTATATCCAAAATGAATAATTCGGCGCTTGCTACGGTAGACTGTTTGTTACCTAAACAATCTTATCAATTTTATAGTTTTCATTTTCACCTATTTTATACGGGGTGATTTTTTACAGTGTAAAAACTCTAAAATTTGACAAAGAGAGTGTACCGAACAAAAGAAGCCCAATGAACGTACATTCCATATAAGGGACAATTGAGGGGGTCAGAAGAAATGTGATATAAGTGCACTTCAGGTAGTTTTGAGATAAATGGCTTTGAAGGTTGTAAGATTACCGTCCAATAGAAATATTGGTAATTAATAGCATTTGATAATTAAACAGTATGAAGTTCACTGCAAACATTGACCATGCCAGTGCACTAAATGTTACACAATTTTAATCTTATTAATTATGGTAGCAATGTATGTACACAATTGGGTGACAACATTTATAGTTAGGCCATAGGTAGAAATTCTCCACGTTGAGATTTGCTGTGTGCTTGTAGCTGACGGGAGGCCAGCGAGCAGGCTGACGTTGGTGGCTTGTTCCAGCTTAGGATTTTCCAGGTTTGTTTCCGGTGAGGGGAGAGTGGGACAATGGCGAGTGCCAGGCACAGTGCAGTGCACAGAGTAAAATAAAATATTCTAATACTACTGGCATTTGAAGTAATACGATGCAGTTAGGAACCTTTAAGGCCCTCATTACAAAATAGCCTGTTGACAAATAAACAATACATTAGCTGATATAGTCACATCTGACGTAATATGTTTAATTGACAATGAAAAGTAATAAATTATCAATGCATACAAGACAGTTACACAACTAGCATGGCAATGTTTGTTTATAAAAATAACATATTAACTATTTCTCATTTGATTTTCAATTAATCTTGTGTATTTTATCTTGAAGTATTCAGTTAAACCACTTATCTCTGACATAAGAAATTGCACGATTATGATAAATAGTAGAAAGTATGTTTATACCAATATAAAAACCTAAGAAGACAATTTATTTAATGTGTAGTGTAATTATTTTGATTTTAAGTAAAGTTTTAGAAATGTATTGGCTGAGCGCTGTACGTTGGCAAATCGGTTAGAACAGCTCACATGGGGAAGTTGATGACGTAGGGGAAAAAAACCCCAGCAGTTGAGCTTTTGGTGCGCGCGCGCGCGCGCGAGGGCAGGAATTGACGACTCCAGAGCACGTGGGGAGCTGGCCGGGCGGCGTCGCTCTGCGTCAGTCGGCATGTGCACCTCGAGGTGGTGACTTTAGATTTGTGTGTGGCAATCGCCACGTGTGGTTGCTCGTCGTAGACTGCACCAACTTAAATCGAGTGCTACTGTGTGTTTGTGAATATTTAGCCGGTGGAACAAGGTGTGCATCGCATTGAATTAAAGTGACTGTGATTTGTTAATGTAACACGTGTCGTCGCATAGGCATGAACATAAACGGTGTTTGAGACAGCCACGTGGTGTGAAAACAATTCGCGACAAATATTCATTTTGCTTAGGGGCTCACGAGCTATAACTTTATTTGATAAATGTGCCGATGTACAGACGTATCAGCCACAGGGTTCTAAGATTGTGAAATAAACAACATAAAGTGAACTTTCACGTGTTTTCAAAAATAGTAGTTAGTACACCCTTTTCTTTCATGAACTGGATTTTATTATGAATTTGTTTTGTTAATCATATGCAGGGAAGGAAAGCTGTGAACGTGTGATATCATCCCCTAGAAAACGAGTCAAACAGTCGCAATCACAGTTCCAGTGTTTTTGCATGTTTAGGAATTTGGTTCGCAGCTGGTGGTTGTGAGTTTTAAAAATTAAACTTTCCATATTTTAAACTCTCACCCCGACCTTCACGCTCGCAAGGTCACCTTATTTTATGAAAATCAGTTTCGAAGGCACAACATTGTAACTTTACAGAGATACACTATAGAATGTATGTGTTCTGCGGACAAAAGACGACAGAAGTTTATACAACCATTCTGGGCTAACAAAGGGCGAACAGATATGTTCTAGGACACTAATTCTGCTGTGAGAAGAATTGAGAGCTGCACTCTGGTGTCCGAATACATGTATTTCTTCGGATCTGAGGTTTCGGCTCCGATGAAAAGTAATACAGGTGTGTTGTTTACGTTCGTTGTTTTTCTCGTTGTTCCTGTTCGTGCATTTATTTGCCATAGTGAACCAGGGTGAGTTATTGTTGATTTAAATACACGAAGTTAGTGTCTTATAGAGTGAACACTTCTACGCGTGTGATCAAGATATCGGGCTGATTGAAAAACGCAAGAGGAATGAAACTCTTTTCTACGTGCCGCAGGATTGCGTAGACATCGTTAAAAGGTCCAGCAAAAAATGGAGTTTCTAAAAATGTTCAAATGTTTGTATAGCTTATGGGACTTAACTACGAGGTCTTTAGTCCCTACACTTACAAACTACTTATGAACTAGCTAACACTAAGGACGGCACAAATATCCATGCGCGAGGGGGAATTCGAACCCCCGACCGTAGTGGCCGTGCAGATCGTGACTGGCGCGCCGCAGTCCCCTCGGCCACCGCGGCAGGCGAAATGGGGTTTCAATTCACTACTGCTACTTATGGGAACGCGTGCGGAACTACGGCTAAGTGTGAGAGCATCTAAAGAAGATCGCTCACATTAAAATTGCTACAGAAAAAGAAAATTGTACCACTAGAAGCCTGAAGGCCTTATTACAATGGTGGTTCACGTGTTCATAGACACACAAAGAATATATCTCCGGAAATTTAGGAAAAAAGTAAAAATCATTGCCACGACCCAGGAAACATTGTAGATATTGTTAATGGCCAGTAGTGTTAAATTTGGTATTATTTCCCTTTCAAAACGGACGTTGTACAACAAATGAAACGAAATACAGCGAACTGCCTTCAGAGTAAGTGTAAATTCGCGGTGTTTCTTGGTCTTTCTTCGGACATCAAATAATGTAGTACCAGCCACTGGAGACAGCCGTGTCTGTCAATTCAGAGGGAACATAAAGGCTGTCCAGAAAAGGACTCCCTGATTTCAAAATTAAATATCTCGAAAACAAACATCGATAGAGGAATGCAGTAAATGTTACGTATGTTGTGAAAGCTGTAAGAAGTTTATACAGCAGTCTGAAATAATAGTTACAAAAGCTGCTAACAGATGGCACTGTAATCGCCATACGTAATGCCTTCTATAAATAGTGATCCGAATCCCAGAGCGATCAGTTCCACTATTGAAACGTTAAGGGAGGTTAGCTTACCGAAGGAAGAGATTAAATCCATGTACTGCATTGAACAACGCGTTTTTCTGGTGATAGAGAACCAAAGATTAGAAGAGATTCCTACGGCAACAAGGCGAAGTTTTCAAGCACGATTTAATGTTCGAAAAGGACCCGATGTGAAAACCATTCGTACGCTCTTCCCAAAATTTCAACGAAATTTCAACAACTGATGATCTAGTGGGGCATATTGACCGCAAGCAAACCGCATTACGTCTGAAAATATCCCCACAGTTTCTGGAATTATTCAGCGCAATCCAATGTCATCCGTTCGTGAATTGCATCTGAGACTGGTTTGAAGCGTTCCAGCACGCATAAAATACTGAGAAAGAGCCTACACATGTTTCCATTCAAAATTCAAACGCACCAGACCATACCTGTACGAGCTGTGCAACAAAGGTTTGCCTTTGCTAATCAGATGCTCACAATGATTGATAGTGAAGGATTTGATGTTGGCTGCGTCTGGTTTACAGATGAAGCACACTTCCACCTGAATGGATACGTGAATAAGAAGAACTGGCGATTTTGGGGTTCCGAAAAGCCATATTGGTGTGTAGCGAAACCTCTGTATTCTCCTACAGTTACTGTGTGGGCTGCAGTATGCAGCAGAGGCATTTTTTTTTCATCCGAGAAACGGTCACTGGTGTACGTTACGTTGCAATTTTGGAACAATTTGTCGCCACACAGCAAGCGTTAGAGGATCGACCAGGTACTGAATGGCTTGTAGCCGACCACATCGGACTGAACAAGTGTTTCGCTTTCTTCAGGAATACTTTGGGAATCGAGTCATTGCTTTCGAATATCCCAAATTTACTGGTGCAGGCATGGATTGGCCTCCATATCCGCCTGATTTGACTCCCTGTGACTTTTTTTGTGGGGCACAGTGAAAGACATGGTCTACCCGAAGCATCCCGCCACGCTGGACGAGCTTGAATCGGCGATCTCTGTGGCATGTGAATCCATTTCGGTTGAGACACTACGAAATGTGATGGCGAATTTCATTCTTCGTTTGCGCCACCTCTGTAGTGCCAATGGTGAACATTTTGAAAACATTGTGATGTGATTGTTTCCAAAGAGTATTTTCATGAGCTATACAGCGTACAGCGCCATCTGTTAGCAGCTTTTGTATCTATTATTTCAAACTGCTGTATAAAATTCTTACAGCTTTCACAATTAACATACCGTTTTCTCTATCCATCTTTGTTTTCGAGATATTTAATTTTGAAATCAGGGAGCTCTTTTCTGGACACCCTGTATATTTTTTTCTTTTCGAAAATATTGCAAAAAGTCTAACTTGACTCCAAGCCACCCGCGGTGGGAATCTCTTCCACCCCGGTCGCACAATAAAAGTATCTGTGAGGGGCTGAAGGGATACTCCACCCAGGTTACCCAGTAGCGCGCTACGCCGGGACGCGGGCCCTGTAAATTGCCGCCCGCGATATTTATACGGCTGCACGCGCGATGCAAACGATCGCCGTCAGGGCCTAACTGCATCGCGGAAATCCCGCCGCCCCCGTTCCTCGCGACCCGACAGCGTAAAACACCCGGGAACAGCCGAGCACGGCCAGGCCGGACTCCACACACAGCGATCGCCGCACCGGGGCTTTACTGCAGCCGTGGGCGCACCCGGCTATTTTTATTATCTCTCTCCCACTCTCCCTCCATGCCTGACTCTTTTGCCCTTTTTTTCGCTGCTCCTCCCCGAAGCATAAAACTTTTAACGGACTGTGCAAGGCACACAAATTATTTCTCAAGCTCAGAATCATAACTAACAAAAGTTGGACCCCTCTACATAAAAAAAAAAGAGAGGAGAGGGATACAGAAATTCTCTTCCTTCCTTAAAGCAGAGGTGAGACGCATGTGTACACGCGGAGAGAAAAGAAGTTTATGCCCGCTGATATTGCGGAATTACAATGCTAATGAAAGTCACCCAGTTCCGACGCGAACGGCCTTTATGACGCTCTGTGAGCCGATCCCGGCGTGGCCCGCGTTCGTGTCGGCTTAAATCAAACCGGTCGTAAAACATTTTAGTGCCTCGTTGTACTAACTTGGAAGGAAAGCACGGCGGCGCGTTCAAAATATAAAAAAAGGGAGATGCGCCGTTCTTAAGCCCGGCGTTTCTTAAAGAGCTGGGAGGATAGAGGAGAGAGTGAGGGAGTGAGAGGAAGGATAGGCCAGGCAGGGAGAGAGAGAGAGAGAGAGAGTGACGACGACGAAAGGGTACACTCCGCAGAAAATGGAGATGTCGACATTAAAGGCGCGGATGACGAGCCCCGCCTTGTGGGATTTAATTAAGTAGCTCGGGTAATGGCGCGCAGTGCTGTCGGCGGCGGCCATATCGCATTACGAAAGTGGAAAATTATAGCGAGCGTCAATTTAATAACAAGCGCGTAATTTCTGCCGGCGGCCGGACCGGATTTCACGCATCCAGGTCGTTGCCATGTTGTGGCAGTCAGGCTGCCGGATCGATTACCTGTAGCGGGGAGCTTGATGAGTTCGTCTGTCGAACAGGTCAATTCGACGCGAGGCGTGGGACGTTGAACTTGTTACAAAAGACCGAAGTACTGGGGAGTACTATTGTAACAATCGTACACAACGAGACCACATAAGTATCGGATTTTAGAATTTTTTAATATTTATGGAACATGAAGTTCAGAACTCAATTAATAATCCAAAGCTATTCGAGACAACTCTAAAAATTCTCTAGAAAATCGACTTTGAAGTTTTGCAAGTGCACGTAAATACTAATAATTAAAAGAGTTAAAGCCGCTGTCGGTGTAGCACAGTTGGTAGCGGTCTACCCTTACCACCATGGGGTCGGTGGTTCGATTCCTGCCGTAAGAGATTTTTTGTTTTTTGATGTAATGAAAAACTTTCACAATTTCAGTATTTAATTGTAATTTTTACGAAAAATTCACGTATTTTTCTTTATTCGTAATCTAATATATGTCCGTATATTTGTACGTGTTGCATACAAATCTATAGTTTTGTTCCAATCTTTATGAAATTTTAAACAAGTAAGCTTCAATCCATGAGGACAGTCGCCGTAAGCGTAAGAATCACATACGATATATAGTTCACGAGATATGACGTCATAAACAATGAGATGCGCGAAAAACTGCTGCATTTTGCGACAATGCTGCTCATTTTTCCCTAAACCATTAGACCGATTTCAACCAAATTCCTTACACACATTCCTTACCGTGAGGTAACAATTGCTGCATGGTTAAGAATCACATATGGCACATGGTTCAAAACATATTACGTCATAACCAATAGAAATCGCAAAAAATGCCATATAATCCGGCGAGACTTTCGAAATACACTGTATGGGAATGACACTACTTAGCGACTTGCAACAAACTTTAAACATAACTTCAAACCTTTATTAAATTTTTTCTCACTGGCAACCATAGTAAAATGATGAAAGGAAAAAAGTTTCTCGCTTACTACTTTTCCGCTGTTTATGGAGTAAAACTACGGCTCTCGGTATGACGTTACAATTTATAATTTGAACACTACAAATTGTAGCGTCAGGAAGTTTTACAGACAGTATACACGCATATAGCTGAGTGTATTTGCTAAATTGTATCACAGTACGACTCGTAGTTCCTGAGATATGAAGTTATAAACAGTAACGTTCATGGAAAACCGCCCCTCTCCACACCAAGTTTTAATCTATTACTTCTTTACTACTAACTATATTCCCAAGAGATTTCACAGACATACAGCCCGTATACAAATGAATATGTACCTGAAAAATAACAGGAATAAATAAATAAATACCCGGGCAACGCCGGGTTTTCAGTTAGTATTCTATATTTTATAGACGGTTGCTAATCATGATGGTTTCAATCAAAAAACACAAGTTACATTTGATACAGTTGTTGTCTTCATTATTAGTTGACGACGGTAGTCTCTGACTATTTAGTTTGTGAAGAGGTACGAAGCTGTTTTTGTTGTTGTGGTTGTTGTGTTAGGTATTTAAAGGGTGCTAAACTGCTGGGTTATCAGTCCCCTGCTTCCAACGAAGATTTCACACCCATAAGACTGAGCTATTTATAATGTAGCACTATACATTTAGTACACACTGTGGATAGAGTGTCAGTCGATGATAAAATGACAGTTTAAAACGGGAGACTCATTGGTTGTTCACGAAATAGGCAACAAAACTAAAATATTACAGCAGAAGAGTGTGAATGGCTGATCACGAGGATAATACTGGATGAGCCAGCCACTCTTCACATACTTAACACTAGAACGGCGGAAGGGGTCAAAATGACCCCTGCCATACTTTATTAATTCATTGTCATTTCAGTTTATTTACTTTCCTAATGAAATCATATGACTTTTCCTAATTTTTTCTCCTCTTTATGATGATGTATTAGAATTTAAAAAGTATTTATATTTTCTTTGACATTTCTATCGATATACCTAGAACGGCGGATGGGGTCAATTTGACCCCAATGTAATTTCCTTCTGAATATATGTAAGTAATCCAACAATGTAGCGGCAACAGTCAGCAGTATTGCAGAGTAGTTACCTGTCATTGTTGCAACTTGGCATGTGTTCGTTCCAGTCTGCCACAGTTTATATCATGTCATTCTGGTGATAGTTTTTGTCCCCGAAAAACGCTTTTGAACATGTATCGTCAGCATGGACTTTCTGATGAAGTGTTTCAGCTCTTAGAGAATTCCGAAGTTGAATCGGAAACGGACTTCGCTAACGAAGATGATGATTATGTACCTGAGACAAGTGAAGATGAAGACATAGTGAATGAGGAGCGATTAGTGGCAGAGGATTCACGTCCTGATCTTCATCAGTCATCACATGTTTCATCACAGTAGGCACAGTTGGCAGCGTCTACAAAGATGGTTGCTAGGGATGGGACAGCTTCTTTACATCTCTTCAACTTGCTAAGAAACTCAAAGAGAAGAAAACTTCATTAGTTGTTACAATGAAGAGGACCCGTCGTGAAATACCTGATGCAGTAAGGAAGTGCAATGCTGAAATACACTCCACCAGCATGCTGCACCATAACGGCACCCCAGAATGTACCATGACTGTATACCAAGGAAAGAAGAATAAAAACGTCATTCTTCTGGGTACACTACATTCCGAAGTAGCAATAAGCAAGGAAGGAAAGAAGAAACCTGAAATAGTAACATTCTACAATGCAACAAAGTATGGGGTGGACGTGGTAGATCAAATGACCCGTAAATATACTACAAAGGTTTCATGTAGGAGATGGCCAATGCATGTCTTTTACAACATCTTGGACATGGCGGCCATAAATGCATGGGTCATTTACAACATAGTAACAAACGAGGAAATGGAAAGGAAGAAGTTCATACTTCATCTTGCAAATGTATTTAAGGGAATGAAAGAGCAAGAACATCAGGCAAAGGAAGAGGATACTGGACCGAAATCAACTAGAAAGTGGAGGAAGTGCCAAATCAGCCTCTGCAAAGGCAACGAGACCAGCGAAAACTGTGTAAAGTGCCACAAAGCTGTGTGCGGAAAATGTGCGTGTAAAACAGAAATCATATGTGCTAAGTGCGTCTAGTAGATTCCAGTAACTTAAGAGAAAAGTGATACAAAGGTGTTTGTAGACCACGTAAAAGAGTAATATGGACCAAGTATAGTAAATGCGTCTACAAGTTTATACACACAGGAAACTTGTTAGCAGTAGCAGCAATAAATTTGTAAGATTTTCGCTGTTGGAATAAATAATTATTGATTATTATTAATTACGGTTTTTAATAATTATTGTCCATTCTAGAGAAAAGGTGTGGATTAACAAAAAAACACTTATTTAAGTCTAATATGAAAATATTTTATTTGGGGGTCAAAATGACCCCTTTCCGCCGTTTTATGAATGCCAGAAACTCCGCCGTTCTAGTGTTAAAACCTGCAGTTAAGAGCCTGACATACACTAAATAAAAGACAACAGATTAAAAGTTCTTCAAGGGTAGGGACGCCCGAAATCAGATAAAGGAGCCCACCACTAAATAGAAAGGTAAAAGCCAGCTGCACGGATAAAACCTAAACCACGGGCAGCCATCGAGACATCGTCAGCTAAAATTGATGGAAGCACAGTTGGAAGATTAAAGGAGTGCCTCAAAGCAGCTAAAAGCGGATAGTCCATTAAAATGTGGACCACTGTTAGCAAAGTACCACAACGGCACTTTGGTGGGACCGCTCGGCGTATGGCCTCACGTATGGCCAATACGAAGTCGACAAAGAGCAACAGATACCCGACGAGAGGCCCTCAGGGATGACTTCCATGCACCTGTGAAGGGTTTAACTGCGCGGAGCTTATTTGGTTCACTCAAGTCAGCCCATTCAGCGTTCCAAAGGTATAGGACCTTGCAGTTTAACTCCCATCGGATATCCTTGTCCTGGAGGCCGAACTGCAGAGACCTATATGTGGTGGCCTGCTTGGCCAACTGATCAACTCGTTCATTCCCTCATATGCCAATACGGCCAGGGGTCCAAATGAAGGCCACAGACCGGTCTGAGTAGACCAGGGTGGATACAGAGCCTTGTATAACCGGTACCAATGGGTGTTTAGGAAAACACTGGTCAAGTGCCTGCAAGCCATTCAGGGAGTCGCTACAGATGACAAACGACTCCCCAGGGCAGGCTAGGAGATGTTCCAGAGCTCTAGAGACAGCGACCAGCTCCATAGTGAAAACACCACTCCCACTTGGCAAGGACCGCTGTTCAAAAAGGTTACCATGGACATAGGCCTACCCAGCATGGCCATCTACCAGGGAACTATTAGTGTAGATGGCTTCAGCGCCATGGACCGAGGCAAAGGAGTTCCTGAAACTGGCGACGAAGAATCGATGGTGAAATGGAGGCTTTCGAATCCCTTAGCTGCAGTCGAGGAATACACCAAGGAGGTGGACGGGAAGAGTAGTGGAAAGTGGTAGGGAAGGGAAGGGATTCAAGGGAGGAAAGAAGGGAATGGACTGCGACTGGGAGACCGACTGAGGCCGTCTTTGCTGATTTTGGTAAGTCATATTGGTAAGTCTAATTGCTTTCCAAGTAGCTAACCTACTTAACCACAGATGAACAAAAACTCACAAACACGTAGAATTAAAGATCCGAAACTGTTTTAAATATTTAAATTTGAAAAAGTGTTAATTTGTCTACACCCTCCATGAAGTTACTACTCGCACACGAGCATATTTAAAGGGCACCAAACTAATACGGACTTCGGTCCAGTTCCATTGGTAACGCCGGAAACAAATAAATAACGGACCCAGCTATATATAGAAAATTACAAATAAATAAAATACCTGCATTTTTCGTGCAAATTACCATTTGATATTAAAATTGTGCAAGTATTGGAACACTAGAAAAGTATATCTGACACTGGTATTAGAACCACTGGCCGTATGGTCATAAGGCGAGAACGTTACCACCTAAGCTACAGCGAAAGAAGTTGTAAATGATTTTATTATTGGTACAAGCGTGTACTTCCGAAACTTACAAGTCGATTTTCTCAAGAATTCTTAATAGTTACGTGGAATGGCATTGATTGTTATTGGAATAACTGAAATATAAAAGAAATCTAATATCTGATACCCTTGTCGTCTCCACCCATGTCGTATTCCAGCAAATCGCACACCTGCTGTCAAATGCCTCGTAGTGTTCATGTCAGCACGACATGTCTTGGGACGACATTAACCGACTGATAAAATTCCATAAAGTACGTCTACCGACAGTCACCTCTTTAACAGGATACTTGCTGTATATATGTTGTTGTAGTTGTTGTTATTTTGAAGGTGCAAAACGTCTAGGTCACCAGTCCCCTATTACTAACAAAGAGTTCACTGTCAGAAGCTTAAAAAATAAACATCTAGAATAGAAACTTACAAAAGGAACACACTGACGAACAGTTCGCTGACAACACAGAAGAATGACACATTTAAGTAAAAAATCAAGTCTGGAACTAAGCTAAAAACCTGACAGCAGAATACCATGCCTGGCTAATCGCAAAGTTCAGGATGAGCCAGCCATGATGCATACAAAAAAAACCTAGACCATTTTACATAAAGGTATTAAAAGCTGGGGATAGTGGAGACCTGAGATATTAGGCTACAGCAACCACCACTAGAAGGAAGTGTAAAAACTAGCTGCGTGAATAAAATTTAGAACTGAGTTTGCCGTGGAGGCATCGTCGACTAAAACTAAGGGTAGCGCGTCTGGTATATTAAAATACTGTCGCAAGGACACTAAATGTGAACAGTCCATCAGAAGGTGGACTATTGTCAGCGCTACTCCACACACCGACACACGGGTGGGGCCTCACGACGAAGGAGATAGCCGTGGGTCAGCCATGTATGCCCTATGTGGGGGCGGCAGAGGACAATTGATTCTCGACACATGGAACGCAATGAAGATTTCCACAGAGCCGTGGATAGCTTAACTGCGTGAAGCTTATTCTGCACATCCATGGCGTGGACTACTTACGAAACTCCAGTCGCGAATACTCTCCTCCGAATGCGAAAATGTAGTGTTCATTCACACTTACATAGGTAGAAAAGATCATCAGAATAAAATACGAGAAATCAGAGCTCAAACGCTATTCGAGAATGGAACGGGAGATGTAGGTGGTTCGATGAATCATCTGCCAGGCACTTAAACGAGATTTACAGAGAATCCCATGTAGATGGCAAAGTCAACTTGAGGTTCGATTCTGTGACGCCTGTCTCCAGAGGTGTTTCTGTAGTGGCCTGTATGGTCATCCGATCGACATGTTCATTCCCTGGTATGCTGATCTAGCCTGAGGTCCACACAAAGGTCACAGAACGGCAAGATCTGCCGAGAGTAAACAGTATCCTGGATTGACTGCACTAATTGGGGAAGAGAGAAACACTGGTCTACTGCCTGCAAGCCCCTTAGGGAGTCACAAAAGGTGACAAATGACCCACTGGGGCAGACTCTGAGGTGTTCCAGAGCCTTTAGAATGGCGACCAGCTCTGCAATAAAGGTGGTACTCTCACGCAGCAAAGAATGCTGTTCAGCATGGTCGTCATGAAGATACGCTTACTCAGCACGACCATCTGCTAGGGAACAATCAGTGTAAATGGCGTTGGGAATGAATGAAGGAGTTGCAGTTTGACAGAGATATATTGGGGATCCTGAGTCTTTCAAGACACAGGACATATCCAGACAAAGCTGCAATTGAGGACTGGACCATGGAGGTGTGTGAAAGGAATATTGGACGTGGCTGGCAGTGGATGGGATTCGAGGGACAAAAGAAGGGAACAAACGTGGATTGCAGTTGTGTAACATGACCTGGGCCGTCGAGGTGGAATAGGGAGTGCAGCATCTGGTAAAAGGGGCTAGCTATTCGGGTAGTGGGGCAAGGCCTTCACCTGGGCAACATAAGAACCTAGAAGGTGTTGCCGGTAGAACTGCTGGGGGACGACCCCAGGTTGGAGGCTGTCACAGGGCTCGTGCGGAAAGCCCCTGTCACGAAACAGGCACCACAATGTAAAATTGGGTCAAATGCCTGCAATGCTGAAAGCACAGACGAATCACAAACTAGGCATCCATAATCAAGGTGCGTATCAATGAGGGCCTTTTGGAGGTGCAGGAGCATTGGGTGTGCAGCTCCCCAAATATGGTGGCTAAGACAACGTAGGACGCTTAGGTTCAGCCAGCACTTTTGTTTGAGCTGTTGGAGATGCGGCACCCAAGTGAGGTGGTTATCAATCAGCACGCCCAAAAATGCTCTGTGATAGGGAGAAGGTCATCATCAAAATGCAGTTCAGGTTCCGACTGTACTGCCCGACGTCGATAGAAATGCGTAACTCGGGTTTTCGATGCAGAGAACTGGAAACTGTCGGCAAACGCCGATGACTGCGCCTTACAAATAGCTATTAAGCCGTTAAGCAACGCCGATGCTGGTGGAGCTAAAGTACATGCAGAAGTCATTGGCATACAAAGAGGTGGATACCGATGACCTCATAGCTGCATGAAGACCATTAATGGCGACTAAAATTAAGGGACACAAAGAACGGAACCCTGTGACACACAGTTTTCTTGATAATGAGGTGAGCTGGGCAGGCACTAACACGAACACGAAGAGAACGCAACGCGAGGAGTTCTGTATGAAGCCAGGAAGAGGACCCTGTATGCGCCGGTCGTAGAGTGTAGACGCCAGGTGGTGTCGTGGACCTTCTGGAGATCAAAGAAGATGACAATCAGATGTTCGTGGAGGCTGAAAGCTGTACGGATAGCTGACTCCAGTGACACGAAATTATCAATAGAGGATTGGCCCTGACAGAATCTCCCTTGTTGTGGGACAAGGAGTCCCTGGTGCTCGAGGATTCACATGAGCCTGCAATTCACCAAACATCCAAGGAGCTTGCATGGAACGTTGGTGAGGCTAATTGGTCGATAACTATCAGCCACCTGCGGATCTGCCCAGGCTTCATCACAGTGCTATCCAGCAAATGGGACGGAAAAACACCTGATAGATGGCGGATTAACTAACTGTGAATGCGATATGGTCCTGTGGAGGTATCATGTCATGAATCAAGAGCACTTTGGAAATTCCTAATCAGTGAAAGGGGTGTTGTATGTTTCCGGTGGCTTGTGTGAAGTGACAGCTGCCTATGTACAATCCGGATGGTAGGCTGCACTCGAAGAATGGCGCGCTTAATTCTGTGCCATATGTTCAGCGAAGTGTTCAGTGCATAGCGGACCCTGTGTTTGGAGACAGGGGATTCCTACTGTCGGGTGGTATCCAAAGAGGCGCTACCAAACACAGGAAGGTAAGGAACGAGACTCAATACTGCTTGCATACCTCTCTTTCGAAGCCTGCTTACTTTTGCTGTATTAATCGCCGCACTCTGGCCCAGAGACTTTTAGATGTTCAACGGAAGGGTGGCGCGGGTGGCGTTGTAGTGGATGGTTCTGAATGGCCTCAGCAATCTCCTGCATCCACTGCATCCACCAAGGCGTGGTCACTACGGTCGGTCGTGGAATTAGAGATCCGAAACTGTATTCGAACTAAAATTACATGTTTGACAGCGGGATTCGAGCCAACGTCTCTATGGTTGTGAGTCCAGAACGCTACCACCTTTATTTTTTTTTCACCCTACGGTTAGTTGTACTCCTTGCGACCGTTTGTTCATTGTTGTTCGATGTGTTCTTGGCTCAGGTCTTTCTATTACAGAGGGGATTCTGACCTTTGATCGGGCGCGCTGAGCCACGGCGCCCGACAGCACCTGAGCTACACCAAAAGATGCTGCAGCTCTTTGCATAACTTCAAAGTCGATTTTCTCGAGCATTTGTTAGAGTTGCGTCGAATGTAGTTGACTGTTATTTAAGTTGTGAACTTCACGTACCATAAATACAAATAAATTCTAAAATCGGATACCCATATGGACTTCTTGTGAGACACATCTGGTGACCATTATCTATAGTCCACTCGTGTTCTAGCTTGGCTGTGCATTGACTCAGAAGTATCACAAGAAAATACATAATAGCTGCGCGGACTTTCTCAGCCTGGTTGTTGTACCACGTCATTATATAGGGTATTCACGAGAAATAGTAAATATTCTTGGATGTGGTAGTACATGTGACCTGCAAAAAATACTGACTACAGAAATAGAACTAAGTTCAACGCATTTTCATTCCCTAAACGCAGACTACCTTACACAAGACCGTGTATTTCTGTGTTCAGTATGCTGCGAGACATTCAGTGCCTAGCAGTCTCATTCCATCTCATCGTACAAATCAACAGTGTATGGGTGAAGTATTAGGTATTATTCAGTAGGTAGAACTCAGTCATTCGACAGAGACACGTAGAATAACTGCACGAGCCGACCTTAAGTAGCACGGATCCATTCACATTATTTATAACTGACTAGCTGCTAAACCCGGAATTTCCTAGGTATTTACACATTTTTCCAGTCTTACATTAGAAACGAAAATAAAAACTCGAAAAAGATTTCCGCTGCATGTATGCTTGAAAACAACTTAGAAATGATGAAACAGTGAAACAAATAAAGATGCGAAATGTACAACATTTTAAGTGCATTATCCAAGGAAAGAAAAATAATAACAATGTTTAACATTAATTTAATTTAAAACTTAACTAAACAATATATATTGATAGTTGTGATATTATCGTAAGATGCGGTTGTTTTTCACGACTGCTATGGTTTCTGACGTCATAACTCCTGATGTATGTGACGTTGGTGGTTCTTACCCCGAAATCGATTCTTGCCTGATTCTAAGGAACATGGATATGAATCGGTAGATGCATGGTGATGGAACATATTTTTGTGTGTATGCCATAGTGTTAAAATGATGTGACTTTAGTGCAGTAGTCTGTTAGATGTTTAATGCTTGTTCTCTCTCTGGGTATGAATAGTGACTACAACAGCTTAAGAATAGGCATATGTCTTAAGAATTATATGTAAACGTTGTCACCCTTTCTCTAAAATTATTTAATTTTTACACGCCTTACATCCGTGGAGACCAGGTTTTTTATAGGAATATGTATTGAGAAATTAGTGCCACGCGGGTAGTGCGGCGGAACGACCTCTTCGTACGACGGAACGTGTGCTAAAACCTTATCTTCAAAAGCACTCGTCTTGTATGATTGGGGTTGAATGTGGCCGTGTCAGACTTCGTAATCCTTGAGGTGTCCACTCGCCCATAAAAATTTATATAAAATAAAAAAAATATGGTCATGTAAAATCTTTATACGTTGCAATATTTCAAAATCAGATTCTTGCGCCGAGGGAAGAAATCTTTAACAGTCACTCTTGTTAAAATATTTCTAAGTTCTCTCATAGATAAGACGATCAAAAGAAATTCTTCAGTTTGTGGTCGTTGCTATAGCCACAGATAAAAAAATAATATTTCTTTAATGATTATCGATCAATGTGTATGATCGATTAACCAAAGTTATAAACAAAAACATTTATCGAAGTCTTCTTGACGTAACTTTCCCACCAATGAAAATTCATAAGAATCTTCTTTCAGATTGAAGACTATTTAAATTAAATCATCTGCTCATTTCATTAATATATTATTCATCGTAAAATAATTCTTCATAAATGATGTACTCTGACACTTTCGTCAAGTTTAAACACAATAACATTTATTACTTTCTAAGACATTACATATGTAGTCATCGACAGACAAAAGGGAACTGACTTTTAAAATTTGCTGTTTTAACATGAATCTTCTATAATAATGTCAACTCTTACGACGACAACCGCAGAGATCAACATCTTCTTGCCTCGCGGCCTTCGACTCGCGACTTGATGTGGCCGGATATTTACTCCTTGGAATCGGCGTCGAAGATGTTGCCCTCGTAGGTTGACTCGCCTCACAGCACATGAAACAAACAAAAAACATACAAAAAACTTCTTTAAGAATCATAACATTAAACATTTACATAAAATCATTTAAGAACACAAATATAAGTAAGTTATTCTGCGCAAACTGAGCTGACATGAGATATGTAGCGGAGACAATAATCCGTCCCACTACATACCCCACCCGCAAGCTCAGTTTAGCAGGTAATCAGATTGAAATAAAATTCTTTTAGCTAATCTTTAAGAATATAAGAAGTCCTGCTTCATAAGCTATGCGTGATAATTATCAGAATCATGCTTCAATTCATTAAACAGTTTCCACACAAACACTACGAGAGTCACTTCAAACAGGTTTAGTTAGTCATGGCTCTTATTATCCATGTAATATTCTGAATGTCACATAACTTTTATCTTAAAAAATAAAATAGTTCATTGTTCTTTTAAAAACGTTTATGTAAAGACTCTGAATGTCTGTGTATTCTATTTACACCACTATTGTACCGTCATCATATTTCTTGCTTGCCTTCATAGTGCATTAAAATCTTGTATCACGTTTATGAACATATACCTACATATATATATGAAACATTATGTGCATATGATAATTGTCTGACAGAATATCCAAACGGTAATAAATCAGTGCCAAATATTTTCTCATGGCGTTACTACCTAGATATTCTATGGAATAAATTCCTTCCCTTCATTTCAGAATGCGCTTGTTTAAATTAATTTCAATTCAAATACGAAAAATACAATTTATTCCCTAAACAAATTTAGGAAATTCTTTTGATGGTGTGTGTGTGTGTGTGTGTGTGTGTGTGTGTGTGTGTGTATGTGTGTGTGTGTGCGAGGGGGGGCGGGAATGTGTTTGTAGTGCAAGAGTAGCAGGAGGCATGTTTATTCTTCCGTGAGTGAGTAGCTGCGTCTAAACATTTGACGGCAGGTAACTCGGCGAAGCCTCAGCTACTCCGCTACCACACACCAGGCGCTATCTTGTTCCTTCTCCTCCTCTTGCCTTCGCGAGGCGCTCAATCAATAAGTCACGGGGTGCTTTCCGTCAACTGCACTAGCGCCCACTCGCCCACTCCCTGTTCACTGTTGATCCTCGTTTGCTTTCAGACACTCCTACACACGTTACAGTAGCAGCTGCTGAAGTGGGAAGCATGTGTGTTCAGTGCTGTCGGTTTACTCGATGCGAAGTATTTGTCATTTAAATATGTTACTGTCTTTTGAAGGACAAGAAGCCTCGAGGTACGTTTAGGATTAATGTGGATCACTGCGATAGGTAATGTGTGTTGAACTGTATCTGCGAGAAATGAAGTACATATGACGCTAGCCGGAATCCAAACTTATATACTGCTGTGTTGGCGAAACAATAAATTACTTTTTCAGTACCACTAAAGTGACTAATGGAGTACTGAAATATGGTACTCAGTAAAAGCTTAGATCATTATTTTATTACAGACAAAGACCTTAGATTGCCCAGATAAATAGGTCTATTCGATGAAGTTAAAATTCCTTAAAATTCTCTCTCTCTCTCTCTCTCTCTCTCTCTCTCTCTCTCTCTCTCTCTCTCTCTCTCTCTCTTCCTCTTTCCTCCAGTCCTCCAGCTACGACTGCTCCTACTTCTCGTCTTTCTCCTTCAACTATGACGTACAATTTATACTTTCTGCAGCTGCAGCTGAAGGAAATTTTACATACAGTATACACACTTTTAGCGGAATGTGTCTTCCATACTGTATCACACTACGCACGTTGTTGATGAGATATGAGCACATCAACAGTAACATTCATGGAAAACCGCCCCAGCGTGCAAAATGCTGTAAACTATTAGTTCTTCACTACTAACGGTCTTCGTAACAGATTTTAATGACATGAAGCACTTATACAAATGAATATGTACCTAAAGAATTATACAATTTTAGATACTATAATTCAAGAAATATGAGATTAATATGTAGTGCGATGGGTTAAAACCTTTCATACCACGTTTTAATATACTTACGTATTTACTGCTAAGACACTCCTGTACTCCAATCAGTTGAAAGAAATTTCTGAAAGCTGGCAGTGCTGTTGACAACTGTTAACCAACTGTCAAGCGTACTCGCCTATAGGCGAAAGCAAAAGATTTCTATACTGGCGTTATTATTTTGTACATTAAGCAAGACAGCCTTATTTCTTGAATACTCTCCCTTAAATATGACACGTTATGATAAGAAAGGAGATGGACAGACAAGGTATTTGAGAAGTACTAACTCAAAGCTTGAATAAATAAATAAATAAATAAATACCCGGGAAACGCCGAGTTTTCAGTTAGTAATAAATAAAACTGAATTTCATGTGGTAAACCGTTGTGCAATCTGTTCTGTTGTCAAATTAATTCCTAGACTCGAATATCCCCACCAGCCTAGATCCATAATTTCCTATTACATTTTTAATATTCTATTTTATTGCAGTGTGAGAGTTATTCAGGGAGAGGTTTGATTTACTTGGCGCCAACGTGAGACATGATTTTACTTAATTGTCACGTATTTCTAGAGGGATCTGTAGAAAACTTTTGAACACGACTCAATAATACTCAGTATTCCATACCTACTTCAAGATAATGCTAACCATTTTATGTGTGATGTCAGGCGCACTAATTATGTGTATTGTGTGTGTTGTGCATGATCAGTAAGAATTGGATATACCTGTTTTAAGTGTATGTAGGTTTTGGTTCCCACAGCTTCCTTGTATTTTGAAGTAATTCTAGAACCTACAGCATGTTCTTGTGAACTTTGTATTGTTGAATTTATTCACATTGTTTTGCATGCTGCCACCTACGTTGACCTCAGCGTCGTTTTGGTTCCGTTTATCGTTTAATCTCGCCAGAGTTGTCATAAGCGTTGTTTTGTTCATTTCTGTCTATAGTGTGTTGTATTGATTAGCGTTCACGTTTTTCATGCCATTGACGTCAATATAGAATCTGTAAAGTCAGTTCCGTAAAATTCAGTTTTGTTTGAGAGAGCACAAGGCAAGACAGTAAGTAACACGCAAATCCAAAAAAAAAAAAAAAAAAAAAAAAAAAAAAAAAAAAAACAAAAAAAAAAAAAAAAAAAAAATTTGGACCGTATTCTCGCGTCTTTAGAAATGTGCACTATCAGTTGACCGTCATGAGAGAAGAGAGTAATACTAGATTCGAAAACCCGAGCGAAGTGGCGCAGTAGTAACACACTGGACACGCATTCGGAAGGATGCTGGTTCAAATCCACCTCCGACTATCCAGATGTAGGTTTGCCGTAATTTCCCAAATCACTCTAAGCAAATTTCGGGATGGTTTCTTTGAAAGGGCACGGCCCATTTCCTACCACATCCTTACCGAAACAACCCGAGCGTAAGCTCCGCCTCTAATGACCACGCTGTCGATGGAGCGTTAAACACTAAACTTCCTTCATAGATTCGCAAAACTGGTAGCCGAACTTAAACTTTGCAATCAGAAGCGTAATGGCCAGACTGCAGAAGTTAGACGCCATTTAGGAATCGAAACAAGCAACATGCGTGTTGAGATCTCCGAAAGCGTAGAAGAGGTAACCAAAGCATGTGAGAAAAAGCCTGAGGATTTAGAAACGCGAGTGAATGCGAAGATGACAGACATCTCCGTGTGTCTCCATAATCAATATAAATCGTCTAAAGAGATAAAAATGAGAGTGTCAGCTCTAGAAAAACAGGTGCCAGCAATACCACAAAAGAATGTAGGACTGGTTAATCTATCAGTCTTTAATGGACGGGGTGGATACAATACTGCCCAGATACGGAACGCGTGGTAGTAATCCAAAAGCATATCTCAAGAATTTAGAGAGATATGTGCATGTTAATAGAGTCTCAGAGTACAATGATTTACTTGTTATATGGTAGACACTGGACCAGGAAGAAGCCGCGTGGTTTGACGTGACGTTCGACTCGATGTTGACAACGAGTTTTGCACAAAGTTTCTGGCAACATACTGGAACGTCGCTAAACTGGCAAGTGCTAACCTGAGTACATATATAGGGGGCAGTACGCGCCACAGTCGCGACAATCCAAGGCGACATACGCGGCCCACTTTGTCGTTTTGACGGCTTATATAGGCGATAAAATGTCAGACGATGAGTGTAGTGCGATGCGTTCATAATTCCCACCTCATTTACAACTTGCAGTCATCGGAGCACTTGATAAGCAGCAGTTCCTAGATATATGAGATCATTAGACGATATTGAGAAGCAGGAGAAACATAGGGCATTGCATGCTAGCGTAATGGCAAGATTTTGTCGGGCGCAATGAAAAGTCGAAATGGCATAATGACGGACAAAAAAGAAAGAACAGGCGAGAGATAAATGGAAAACATCGTCAAAATCGGGAAGAACAACGTAGAAATGAAGCGTCGAATTATGGACGCCGAATGAATTGCGCGCAGGCTTCGCATAATGATAAAAGTCCAGATAATAACAAATGTTTGTCACTGGCCAAACTCAGGATAGAGGTTCCTGAAGTTGCCCAAGTGAATGCGGAAACACAATGAGAAAATGTAGGGGGCACCTCACTAGATCAGGGACGTCACACGCGCAATGTGCGCTACTGGCAGTCGCAAGCGCAAGATGACGTCGACCAAAACTGTGGAGACCCTGAATTGCAGGGAAGGGAGGATAACGGTGTTCCCTTATTGAAATAACCACGGCTGGAATGAAAGCATGTCTTGATTCTGGTTCGGAAGTGCCCGCACTTTTTTGCACGTAACTGGTGGAGAATGGTAGTAAATTGGAAGAGATATTCGTAACAAGAATCTAGCTTGTTTCGTCCTTCCCGGCCTATTTTCCAGAAAAGGTTATATTAGTATGCGTGGACAGCTAAAACAGCTGTACTAATTAATAGTACAAGTTTCATTTGCTCATTTGTATAAGTATACTCAACATCTAAACATATGTCTGTCTCTTATCGCGGCGGTGCCTTCTAGGAGCTAGCTGCGCTGATTCGTAGTGACTGCTTATTTCGGCCCCGAGTTCAATGTTCAAATGTTTGTATAGCTTATGGGACTTAACTACGGGGTCATCAGTCCCTAAACATACAAACTACTTATTAAGTAGCTAATGCTAAGGACGGCATGCCCGAGGGAGCATTTGAACCCCCGACCGTAGTGGCCGTGCAGACCGTGACTGGCGCGCCGCAGTACGCCCGGCCACCGCGTCTAAGTTCCGTTGCTCCCTCCAGGATGCGCGGCGCCGACGTGCGATTGGCTGCCGGTCGTCCGATGCCTTCTTCACGATCGTTCTCGTGCGTCTGGCGTGTGGCGCTGACTTTACGCCACAACCTAGCTAATTTCAGCATTTGGGGCAAAACGGGAAAAGACAGAAAAGCAGGTCTTGGCCACGCTCAGTGATGGGGGAAGTAGTTTCCAACTCAATGCTCTTGTTATAGGTTGTTTGTCGCTTGATTTCATAATTGGTAATTACGTGCTCTCGAACAAAGCGGTTGTCATGAACTGAACCACTAAAACTGTGGTCAGTTTATTCAAAGATCCTGTCGCATGAGGTGCAGATAGTAAAAAAGGTACAGTTAATTTAGTAGTTTCCAGAGGACAATAAAATTTGTAGGCCACGTGAGTAAAAAGGTTATTTATTGGACGATTGGGAGACCGTAAATGTTGTGGCTGATATCAGTTTTTGGCCGCAAGTAGTGATGAATATTCCACCCACTTAGCCGACGAAACAGACTAACGAATACGATGCGACTCTTCATGGGTTAATGACCCTCGCCCATGTCCTATTAGGACTCACAGGCCCAGCGGTAATTGTTGAGTATGCTCCCGTGTCACCCCAAACCGCCCATGCGAATACGGAAGAAAAGTGTAAAAGCGAACAGAGCAGTATGCCGCGAGGGAGCAAAATTAAATGCGATGGCAACAAACGCACCGAGACCAGAAAAGACTGCGATGCTCAAGTGGAATAGAGAAGACGAAATAGATAATCATGTGGCTGTGAAGCATTGTGATATGCGCCAATAAAATTATCTGTACCCACACTCGCCAATACGTGAATGCAATGTTCTTCCTCCCACGGTCTGAGAATTTACAAAAATCAGACTATTTTCGAAGGACCGCAGGTGCTTCCATGCATCAAAATGGCGGGATAAATTGACCACGACTCAAGCAGAAACCAGGGACGTGACAGATGACGGTGAACACGAGGTCGGAATGTTCAACGCCTGAAGTCTGAAACTACATGTGTCCCGATGGGGTATAATAAATTAGTTGGAAACACCACTTTCAATAACTGTTAAGAACACCTTGTGTTTAGTAGCTTTTTCCTAGTATTTAGTACAAATTTATGGTACTCATTTAATAAATGTGTGGACATACCATGTGAGGATATCCTATATGACAAAGACGTCCGTGTGCCGACACCAGCGAAGACCAAGGCAAGAACTTGTCGTTTCGAGGGATTATGAAACAGCGTGCGACATTACATGTCCATGTTTATGCCTGCAGTTTCTGCGTACAATGTAGAATATGATACTCGCAACCTTAGTACGCCATAATTGAATTAATTGAATTGATGTGTTTGTTACTAGCGTGGGTGGTGACGACCACTCACTTTTCAATATTGAAAAGGATTTCTGTTGCAGTCTACAGAGATGTGCCAGAAGTACTCTGCAGTCGGCGGAGAAGCTGTTTTGTTGGATAAAGTAGTGCTCAAGAGTAACGACAGTAATTTCTATTAAAAGAAAACGAAGGTGTCAGTTTTGGAAACGAAGTACACTGGGGAGGAAAGTGTGACTTTTAATAGATCTATTGATATTAAGTCTTATCCCATCCTACCATCTCCATCTGATCCTCAGGCAGTTATTGTCAAACAATATCTAAATTCCTAGTCATATTTTTGTGTTTTTGGACTGATACATAATATGACTGATATATATTTTATTAGGAAAGGTAGTATTATGCAAGGAAAAATAGTTCCCCTGTTGGACTTATATAGGTGTTTATTTTCTGTGATTCATTATCTTGTTGATGAGATTTAACAGCTTTTTCAACATTATCACAGATAATGTTTACTTAAGTGTAATATTTCTCAGCTACTTATGTTACCTGCATTTTCCTGTGGAATTGTATTTTGTTGTTTAGTGTAAGGCTTATGTTTGCCTCAGCAAATTTTCATTTATAGTTTAGATATCAAAGATACACAGGAGCGTTGTCCATGTTCTTTTTTTCTGTTCGTATGTTTTCTTTCTGTGCCCATTTTGTATATGGTTAATTCACATTTCCAAAGTTAAAGACGTTCATTCTACTTTTTATGTCCATTATGCATTGTTCACTTGTTTTAACGTTTATTTGTGCATTTCTTGTAACGATTAAGAGCAACCAGGTAAGTAAATGTTATGCTGGGTATGCCACATTATGACACGACTGAAATAGTCACCCTACCCTCACAGTTAAAACCCCTACGTGAATAAGTGCTGTGATATTTGGTGGATCATAATCAGTAATTTTCATTACATTTATATCGTCAGTATATTTTCAACGGGTCCCGTAATCACAAATGGGCCACTTAGCAATGACTCGCAACCTTTCGTACTCAAGAGTCATGCTGGGAATTGTATAATATCATGACTCTTAGATAGCTTTTGTGCTGATGGAGGCATCCGCTCATGACACACCAGCGTCTAGCAGAACGTGGGTGGCGGAGAGGGGGGGAGGGTGCAGGCCACGGAACCAGCAGGACGCACCCCTACTTTCACTTTCACCACCAGCGACCGGACTGCATTCCCCCACTCCACTGGGCAACCTGGCAAACTGCCATGGCTTTTACCACAGACAAATATATACAGACGGGAAACCTCCGTAAGGGCCCGGTCACACGCTCAGGGTTGCGGGGAGGGAAGGTTCCGAAAGATGCCCCATGATGGCACTGCGGTCAGAAGCAGCCCTTTAAACTGGCTAGAGCAGGCGGCAGGTAGCGCCTGCCCCCACCACCACTTCCCCTCAAACATCGGCACACAGGACACAACCGTAGCCTCATGGCAGGCGGCACGAGCTCTCCCCTCAGCCTCCCCTCCACACTACCCTTATAAGCGCCTCTAGTGTCGTCTACCGGTACTAAGCCGGGGAACCGTCTGACACCAGTTAGCATCTTACAGAACTACGAGGGCAGCGTAGGACAGACATTTAGGGAGGGGGGCGGGGCTTCTCCTCTGTATATGTTACTCTGTGCTTTTACGTAAGAATGTACACGAAGGAACCAGGTTTACTTTGAGGAGCGTGCAGATAAATGGCGACAGCGGAAGCCCTTATAAAGAAATGGACACGGCAGCATGTGTGCAGAGGAAGCACTTGTCTACAGATACCATAGGATGTGTTTCCAAAAAAGCACCGGAATCGCAGATAAACTGTGGACAGAAAGAAGACAACCAAGCTCCTGGAGTGCGTGAGGTGGAGAGAGCCGGATGCTTTGCAGCCATTTCAAAACTCTCTCGTGAACTTATGCGTTGACAGTATGATCCTCAGGTACAAATTCATGATGGATCAAGCCATTGCTATCGAAAAAGGCATTCAACATCGTCTTTATCTTGCATTTTGTCAGCCGACTTTTCCTTGGGAGACGGGGAAGACAATGTATACTGAACGCTTGTCTGTCGCTTAGTTTGCGGATCATATTGGTAGCACCAACTCCCATTTCCTGTAATTTCCAAAAACGGTGGATTCTTGTCAGATATGGCGATGATATCTCCAGGTGCTTCCATTCGTATTTTTTATACCAACAGTATTATGATCCAATATACACATATGCATGAGAATCGTGTGTCATGAAGGAAAGCTAGGTGAGCAGTAGGTGTGCGAGATGAAATTCCACAGAAGCAGGATTGGTGTAACCAGAATGGGCAGAATGAGAATGGGAAGATGAGGGAAATGGTGATGGAGAATCCTCTACAAGAGACCGTAGAACAGTCAAAGCTGATATGGTACGGACATGTCAAGAAAATGGAAGATGGCAGGAGTCAAAAGAAAACCCATAAGATGGAAGACGAAGAGAAAGAACAAGAGATAGATGTATCATGGGAATAAAGGAAGGACTGCAGAAGAGAAAAGAATGAAACAAAGTGCGAAAGGAAAAGTGGTGAGAGGATAGGGAGCGATGGAGATGCCTATGTTCTAAGCAGACCCGGCCAGAGCTTTAAACTCTAGTGGATGATGATGAGTTATTAAACTGAGATACCTGAAATTGTCACACGGCACCGGTTCCACTTGGAGAAAAGGTGACGACTTATGTATCTGAGAGTCTCAACTGCCCAAGTTTGGTGGTCGACAGCAATAATTTGTCAATGAAATTATGGTCATTATCTATGGAGATCTAGATTTCGCCCATTAGGTAGCTGTTATCAATACCACATATCAGAAGATGATGTTAATTATATTGTTGCGTACCAGGGACAAGTCTATATAAAAGTGTCACAGTAAGTTCGGATGCTGCATTCATAAAGTCTTGTTACTTTCTGAAATCTTTATCAGCACAAACATAAATGAAAGTTTCAACGACAACTAACTGATGTCTAGTAACAAATTTCAAATTCATACAGTCCTTGTGCGCACATCTTTTCGTCATGTAAGGTAATCTCATCGAGTTTAAGTGACTCACTGTAAGGCCTGAGTATTGTTGTTAACGAAAGGTCAGAAACTCCCTGGGTGGGTAACAAAGCCGCGGGACTCCAAGCCCGCTGTCTTCACAGAGTCCGTTCGAACCGCGGCCATGTAGTTGTCCAGAGATTCTCGGTGTGCTCCGAAGCTTTTGGCTCGCACTGCAGTGGGACTGAATCTGCATGAGGTTACTTTTTTTCGAACCCGTTAGCCGCGTCAACTGTTTGCAGACTTTCGCTTTCGATTTCGCCCCAGGCTGTCACCGGCCACAACAAGCACCTGTTTATTGCACTGGCCTCTCTGGAAACACCGGTACGAGTGATTGAAAACTGCGTTCTGTCAACGACGAGAAGAAAAGCAAAGCGAGCACTCATTCTGCTAAGAAAAAAAAGGACTCACACTGTTCGTTGTTTGTCTAAAGTATTCAGCAAATTGCTTACAATATGTTCCATAAAAAAAGCAACCAATAATGAACTTTCATCTGATTGCAAGCAGTGGCTGCACTGTTACCTGAATCATTGTACCCTTTGAGGATCCGTAATGCAAACTTTTCATAATTATATTTTCGTGTTTACTGCATACTTTTAAATGCATACAGCTCTCCACCCTACTCTATCTTGACAAGCCTCTTCACCTCCTCATAAGACCAGCAACCTACATCCATTTGAATCTGCTTACTGTATTCATCTATTGGTCTCCCTTTGCGATTTTTACCCCACACACTTCCCCTCATTGCTAAATTTACGATTCCTTGATGTCTAACAATGTGTCCTACCAGTCGATCCTTTAGTCAAGGTATGCAAGAAATTTCTTTTCTCCCCAATTATGGGCAGTACCTCCTCATTAGTTAGGCGATCCACCCACCTAATCTTCAGCATTCTTCTGTACCTCCACATTTCAAAAGCCTATATTCTCTTCCTGTCCGCACTGTTTATTGTCCATTTTTCACTCCCATACAAGGCAACATTCCACAGAAATGCCTTCAGAAATGACCTCCTTGCACTTAAATTAATATTCCATGTTAATAAATTTGCCTTTTTCAAAAACGCTTTCCTCCCCATTGCCATTCTGCATTTCATATCCTCTGTACTGCGACCATCATAATATGTTATTACACTGCCCAACTAACAAAACGCATCTACCACCTTTATTATGTCGTTATCTAATGTAATTCCTTCAGCATCGCCTGAGTTTCTTAGACTGCACTCCCTTACCCTCGTTTTGCTCTTGTTAATGTTCATTTATACGCACCTTTGCAAAACACAATGATTTTATTTCTTCACCCTGAACTTTAATTCCTTCTCCAAATTTCTCCTTGGTTTCCTTTATAGCTTGCTCAATGTACAAATTGAATAGCATTGGAGAAAGGCTACAAACCTGTGTTACTCCCTTCCCAATATCGACATCCCTTTCAATGCCCTTCAACTCTGATAACTGCTGTCTGGTTTTTGTACAAGTTGTAAATAACCTTAAGTTCCCTATATTCTACTCCTGCTAATTTCAGAATTTGAAAGAGTGTATTCCAATTAACATTGTCAAAAGCTTTCTCCATGTCTAAAAAAGTTAGAAATGTAGGTTTCCCTTTCCTTAATCCATCTTATAAGATAAGCTGTAAAGTGAGTATTGCCTCCCGAGTTGCTACGTTCGTCCTGAATTGAAACTGATCTTCCCCGATGTCAGCTTCTACCAGCTTTTCCATGCTTCTGTAAATAATTCGTGTTACGATTTTGCAACCATGACATTTTAAACTGATGGCTCTGTAATTTTCACACCTGTCTGCATCTGCTTTCTTTGGAATGGGGATTGTTACATTTTTTTTTAAAGTTCGATGGTATGTCGCCTGTCTCGTACATTTTACGCACCAGAGGAAATAGTTTCGATATGACAGGTTCTCCTAGAGACTTCAGTAGCTCTGAGGAAATGTTGTCTACTCCAGGGGTCTTGTTTCGAGTTAGATCTTTCAGGGCTCTGTCAAGTTATTCTCTCAGTATAGTATCTCCTATTCCATTTTCATCTATTTCCTCTTCTCCTCGTACAATACTGTCTGAAAGTTCATTTCCTTTATATCTATTGTGAGAAATTTTTTGAATCTGTCTATGTCATAGACTGATAATGCAGCTACTATTATGTGCATAAACACAGAAAGCGAATATGTGTTTCTTTATGGACCCATATATATGGTTCTGTTAAAGATAAGGACAGAAGCGTTTCAGATAGTGCTTGGCATAGTAATCATTCCTAAATCTCTCCAAAAATTGGCATATACACTGTACTAGGGCCACTGTTGTATTTTAATTACCTGTTGCTTGTAACTAGTTTAGAACCCCTCGTCTCACAGCTTCCTTTACAATACGACGATCTGAGCGGACGTCGGGACCTACAGAACGTCGTCTATTGGGGTGAAATCCACCCGAAAATGATACAAATGCATTGAAATCAGTTAGAGATTTATTTATGTTTTACGAGTACTGACCTTCGTAATTTTAGAAGCCTGCAAAAGGATACTGGTATCAGTAATCCATTACACATTTTGTTGAAAAATCACAAACAACTAAGAAAACCCGTTCCACTTGCGACAGTTTCAACGAAAAAATTATTCTCTCCTAACACTCTGAGCGCAGTGTGCCCACATGTGGGCATTTTGAAATGTCACTGTCGGATCACTGCGCCCATTGGTGGCCACTCGCTTTGCCTTGCTTCAGGCCTTTATCTACACCCGTGGACATGTTTTATATGTCACAAGCACACACCAGAGGAGCTTCTGGTGCCAGTAGACAAGGAATTGATACGTGTACCAGGCAGAATGTTTATAATAATACCGAATTTTGAGGATAGAAAATTTTAAAAGCGTTATAGACTTTCAAACATATGAATTTATATTTCGTCACGAATGGTGCACTGAAAGTTACAGAAATGCTTCTCAAACAAAAATGCTGTTGCTTAACTACATCTTACAACTAATAACATATTGTTTACAAATAAAGTTGAAATACGTGTCCACACGAAATGAGGTGCAATTTGTAAACAAAAAAATTATCACATGTAAATTCATTGATGTTTTTGGTAACATTCAGAGCACATTGGTGTGTTGCGTGTCTTGCAAAACGTGTTAGTTTTTCTCGCATTTTTGCGAGCGTAAGCAACATTATGTCTTTGTGACATACGTTTGTACCATGTGCTGCACCGTTTCTTTGCAACTCTCTTCTCTCCCTCATATTCCTTCAGTAAATGTTTTGGTTTGCATCTGGAAGGTCTTGTCGGGTTGGGATCTATTGTACAATAGACGAGTGCACCCATAAGACATTCTTTGAAATCCCAGATGCCCATCTTCTTTACAGTTTATGTTATTTTACAAATGCAGAACATGTACTACACATGTACAAGTTATGAAATTGAAGGCAGGTGTACCACTTCAGAGTTTCTCTCATGTATGGGGCATACGAGGCCTTCTGGTCCGAGAGGTCTATTAACGTCTTTCCTTCTGTGAAACTGAAAAACCGTAGCAGCTTTACGTATTTCCCTTTGCCGGTTGCGGTGGCCGAGGGGACTGAGGCGCTCCAGTCACGGTCTGCACGGCCACTGCGGTCGGGGATTCGAATCCCCCCTCGGGTATGGATATTTGTGCCGTCGTTAGTTAGTTCATAAGTAGTTTGTAAGTTTAGGGACTGATGACCCCGTAGTTAAGTCCCATAAGCTATACAAACATTTGAAACATTTTTTATTTCCCTTCCTCTTTATAAAACCGGAGCCATTGAGGCATCATGTTTCATAATAAGCATTAACACCTCTCTTTCATTTCAAAACGACGGTTTTGTTTTCATTGTGCTAGGCCACAACCTCACTTGTTTTCAGTTCCGTCTTAACCACATCAGGAGGATTATTCTTTCGATTCATACGTAACGTGCCTACCAAATGTATTTTTCTTGATTAGCTTTGTCGGTCGGAAAAACTACTGCATCGGTTGTCTGTATAGAGTGTTCTACCGCTATCTAAGAGCCCCTCCATCAGATCCACTAGCACTCTCTCGGGAGCAGACATATCATCTGCTCTTCCTTTTCCACTGTAACCTCCAGTAACACATAACATGAAGACTTTTATTTGATATTTATGTTTTTTTTTTTTTTAGGAATGTGTTGTCGAAAGTGGAAACGTCCACGAAATGGTACGTTCCTTTCGTCTGTTCTAACGGCTTCTTCTGATGTGTAGGAGTCCTTAAATTTCGTACTCTAAATATCCATAAATTTTGGTATTTTTACGAGCCTGTCTTCTGGATCTGTTTCGTCCTCTTAGAGGTTTAACATTGAAAGTAACAGTTCTATGACTCATTATTTTTGCAATCCCAATTTGATAAATTCTTTTTGTGGACCAGTAGTGACTAAGTTTGGGAAACGGTATAAGTCCCATCCTGAGACATTCCCCGAAACATGCGCATTTCATCAACGTTGGTATCAACCCATTTTGCTGGCATTTGATGTGAAGGCTCGAATACAGCAATGTTTTGCGAAGCAAATCTATTGGTCTCTTCGACAAATAGCTATATAATGTTATCATCTATGAAGTGTTCAAAGTATGCGATGGGAGGTCGGAACGTGTGTGT
The DNA here is from genome assembly GCA_026315105.1 of Locusta migratoria. Taxonomy (NCBI): domain Eukaryota; kingdom Metazoa; phylum Arthropoda; class Insecta; order Orthoptera; family Acrididae; genus Locusta; species Locusta migratoria. The sequence continues at coordinate 364,166,312 of CM048750.1, read as the reverse complement.
CGGAACGTCGTGTATCTGAACACCAGTTTTTGGAAACAAAGAAGTCATCCGCTGCAGGGTCCTATTCATTCCTGTATGAAATATTCGCAAGAAGAACACCATCAATGGACGCAGAATCGCGTGATTTGTATCATCATCATCATCATCATCATCGGAACTCAAAGTGTTTTCGCCATCAGATGAAAAATTCGGGTCACCAACGGAATCGCCAGAACGGCCTGCCGCGGTGGAGTAGCCAGGCGGTGTAAAGCGTCTGGCTGCGGAGCGCGCGTTTGCTCGCCGTGGAGGTTCGAGTCCTCCCTGGAGCATGGGTGTGTGTGTTTGTCCTTAGGTTAGTTTACCTAGGTTTAAGTAGTTTGTAAGCTACGGACTGAGGAGCATGCAGTTTGGTCCGATAGATTTACAGACATTTGAACATTTGAAGAAAGGTCTGGTGCATCATCTTCAGAAAGACTACTTGGCATTCCATCGTTCCCTATATCGGGGATACTTCCGTTAGCCATTTTGTTTCAAATTCTGTAATAAAAGGCATGTGTTAATTTTCTAACCAACACAGATTCAACAGTCACAAATGTACGTTCCACAACGTTCACAAGATATATTGATGAAGTCGGTTCCGCCAGGTTCAAGGCCACTGCACAAAAACAAGCCCAGTAACACACCATTTAGCACATCTAGAGCTAAATCAACGTTAGTCTACAGCTATCCCAAGGGTCTAATCCAAATTCAGAGGAAAGCCCAAAGCCGTTCCAGTAGTATTCTGCAATAGCTAATGGTGGGAAGCGTCCAAGGATCCGAAGACGGTGTCCAGCTTATGTTGCTGTTAAATGGTCCCAGTGTTGGCACAGACAGCACTGTAACTTGGACACGCCCTTGGCCGCTTAGGTGGAGCCCTCTATAGGAAAGAGATAGGCTGTCGACTGCTGAGTTGAATCCTTGGGGTTGTACGTATCTGTCATAATATACCTGTGGCCGCCTCGCCATTTATGGTGCCCAGGGAACTGACGTGCGCATTTGGTTGCCCATGTGGCAGAACTTCTCCTTGGGAGCAATTGCCCACCGGTGTTCATTTGTGATACATAAAAAACGTAAAAAAAACAAGATCAGAAAGAAAAGGTATATCGCTCATCACCAAAATATATCAGTTTAAGGGAAAAAAGTGTGCAGTCCCACAGACCCAATAACGGATTGTAGAACGGCGCTCAAAGTGTTAAAGAATTTCTGTCACAGGTATACGTCATTTCACCCAAAATTGATCATTAAAATAAATAGCCCCAGTCAATTTTTTGGTACAAAGACATGTGCAATGTGACGTCTGTCTCATCGACTAGTAACTATGGTGTGGCGGACTGTTAGCACGAGTCCACAGCTCGGGATCCCGGGTTCGCCAGCACTTACTCAGAAAATTAATGCTAAGCCCCTGAATGACAGAGGAATTATTGATCATCTCAGGGGGTGGGATGTGTGGTGCGACCTGAAGCGTCCCACAGCCAGTATGAACACACTCGTTTCACTGCAGAAACACTTCGTCCACACAAACAGATGCGTCCCTCAGCCAGTATGCACACACTCGTTTCACTGCAGAAACACTTCGTCCACACAAACAGATGCGTCCATCAGCCAGTATACACACACTCGTTTCACTGCAGAAATATTTCGTCCACACAAACAGATGCGTCCCTCAGCCAGTATGCACACACTCGTTTCACTGCAGAAACACTTCATCCACACAAACAGATGTGTCCCGCAGCCAGTATGCACACACTCGTTTCACTGCAGAAACACTTCGTCCACACAAACAGTTGCGTCCCTCAGCCAGTATGCACACACTCGTTTCACTGCAGAAACACTTCGTCCACACAAACAGATGCCTCCCTCAGCCAGTATGCACACACTCGTTTCACTGCAGAAACACTTCGTCCACACAAACAGATGCGTCCCTCAGCCAGTATACACACACTCGTTTCACTGCAGAAACACTTCGTCCACACAAACAGATGCGTCTTTCAGCCAGTATGCACACACTCGTTTCACTGCAGAAACACTTCGTCCACACAAACAGATGCGTCCCTCAGCCAGTATGCACACACTCGTTTCACTGCAGAAACACTTCGTCCACACAAACAGTTGCGTCCCTCAGCCAGTATGCACACACTCGTTTCACTGCAGAAACACTTCGTCCACACAGACAGATGCGTCCCTCAGCCAGTATGGACACACTCGTTTCACTGCAGAAACACTTCGTCCACACAAACAGTTGCGTCCCTCAGCCAGTATGCACACACTCGTTTCACTGCAGAAACACTTCGTCCACACAAACAGATGCGTCCCTCAGCCAGTATGGACACACTCGTTTCACTGCAGAAACACTTCGTCCACACAAACAGATGCGTCCCTCAGCCAGTATGCACACACTCGTTTCACTGCAGAAACATTTCGTCCACACAAACAGTTGCGTCCCTCAGCCAGTATGAACACACTCGTTTCACTGCAGAAACTCTTCGTCCACACAAACAGATGCGTCCCTCAGCCAGTATGCACACACTCGTTTCACTGCAGAAACTCTTCGTCCACACAAACAGATGCGTCCCTCAGCCAGTATGCACACACTCGTTTCACTGCAGAAACACTTCGTCCGCACAAACAGATGCGTCCCTCAGCCAGTATGCACACACTCGTTTCACTGCAGAAACACTTCGTCCACACAAACAGATGCGTCCCTCAGCCAGTATGCACACACTCGTTTCACTGCAGAAACACTTCGTCCACACAAACAGATGCGTCCCTCAGCCAGTATGCACACACTCGTTTTACTGCAGAAACACTTCGTCCACACAAACAGTTGCGTCCCTCAGCCAGTATGCACACACTCGTTTCACTGCAGAAACACTTCGTCCACACAAACAGATGCGTCCCTCAGCCAGTATGGACACACTCGTTTCACTGCAGAAACACTTCGTCCACACAAACAGTTGCGTCCCTCAGCCAGTATGCACACACTCGTTTCACTGCAGAAACACTTCGTCCAAACAAACAGATGCGTCCCTCAGCCAGTATGGACACACTCGTTTCACTGCAGAAACACTTCGTCCACACAAACAGATGCGTCCCTCAGCCAGTATGCACACACTCGTTTCACTGCAGAAACATTTCGTCCACACAAACAGTTGCGTCCCTCAGCCAGTATGAACACACTCGTTTCACTGCAGAAACTCTTCGTCCACACAAACAGATGCGTCCCTCAGCCAGTATGCACACACTCGTTTCACTGCAGAAACACTTCGTCCACACAAACAGATGCGTCCCTCAGCCAGTATGCACACACTCGTTTCACTGCAGAAACACTTCGTCCACACAAACAGATGCGTCTCTCAGCCAGTATGCACACACTCGTTTCACTGCAGAAACTCTTCGTCCACACAAACAGATGCGTCCCTCAGCCAGTATGCACACACTCGTTTCACTGCAGAAACATTTCGTCCACACAAACAGTTGCGTCCCTCAGCCAGTATGAACACACTCGTTTCACTGCAGAAACTCTTCGTCCACACAAACAGATGCGTCCCTCAGCCAGTATGCACACACTCGTTTCACTGCAGAAACACTTCGTCCACACAAACAGATGCGTCCCTCAGCCAGTATGGACACACTCGTTTCACTGCAGAAACACTTCGTCCACACAAACAGATGCGTCCCAGAAGTCATGCTAAAAATCCGTCCTGCCTACGGACGGTTTGTTCATACGTCTGTGGGGCATCCTGTACGTCAGCTCAAGTGACGCTGTTCCATTACCTTCAGTTGCTAGCGACAAGAAGAGCCGCAGGCACATTTTACATGTTCCGATTTTGACCCTCAACCAGCGGAACAATGTTCCAGTAATAATTATCACTCTCAAACACACAATCCATGTTATTATGTAAAACAGCCAAGACAGGTTTGTAGTGTTGCTTTCGTTTTCGTTTGTTGTTGTCGTAAGGATTTGAATTAAGTGCCGCTTATGAAATGCCATGAAATTTGGATTAGCTACAGGGTTTTAATTTTTAAAGAGTATGAGTCAGAACGGATCATGAAAAATACCGGTATAAAAAATTAGCGGTAGTCGTTGTTAATGTTAAGACAACACCGGAAAGCATCACTGCAAGTAATTGCTGCCGGAAAAGTTACCTTTAGATGCCGGATGAAGTCTCCAATGTTTGAACACCTTTCCTTGCGTTGAAACATTGATTGAAACTCTCCGCCGTAAACTGATCCTTGGTTATTTGGACGGTGTTATGCATCACTAGTCCAAGCGCCATATGTCACAACTTACATAATGGAACCTAAATTTTACATGTTCTTAAAATATATTTATTTATGAATATTTCTCAATTTTTTGTACCAAAAAAGGGTTAATGTTCTTTCACTTAGTAGTGAAATCTCACTGTAAATAACTAATAAACATCCCCAATTGCGCTCACATCAGAAATATAAAGTAACGGCGCTTGGTCTTGTGAAGCATAACACGGTCCATTTCACCCGTTGCGTAACAAAGTTCAAGACCCTGTTTACTTACTGTTACAATAGGCGAAAAAATTACAGAATATCGTGCTTCGTCAGATAAAAGCAGTAATTACAGTGTGTGAAAATCAAATCAATATAAATTGAATGTAGGCAAAAGTCGAGTTTAGTTCAAACTTATGCAATCGCAGAGCGAGCCGTAATAATGACCAGACGTAATTCTTTTACGACTGAAAGCACATCGCTGAAAACAATGAGTAAAAATTAATGGGAATAGAAACAGGAATTTTGAATCAAAATATTTGAAATCAAACCTTGGGAGGGGGGGGGGGGTATTAAAATAAAAAATTAATGGTGCTAACAGCTATATGCCCCATACATAAAGAAGTTGTGACATCCGATCAGTATTGCGGTTAAAACATAAAATGCAACGAGCGCTTCTGTTCTCTCTCCAAATCAGAGAAAAATCTCATCGTCGGAAACTGAAGTAATCAGGGATTTATATTCAAGCGAGAACGGATACGCAAGGGACAAGCGACGCAGATACATATTTAGTAGAAATATTTAATGTATCGCTACAGGTTTTCGGCACGTTCAACTGCCATAATTCGAGCTTTTATTTCATAATGAAGAATGAAATTAAAGATCTGATGATGGCATCTTAGTCTGCCGAAACCCGTCATTTCACTAAATTTAAGCGATCTGGGCGCTTTTCCATAATAGATTAATTAAACAGATTCCCGCCCCCTCCCAACAAGTTGTGCAAATATGTTCTTTTTTTCCCCTCTGACAATTAATGTATTTACTGGGTGGTTTAATCTAGACGCGACGTACCTACACGATTTTCTATTCTCAATTTCCAACTGAAACAACACTAATATCCGGGTTGAAACTTAACGATATAAAAATCAAGCTTTTCTTCGTTTATGTGTTTGTTTATATCTGCGAGTTTTAAAAATTGTAACCTAAAACTCACTATTTATTGCGAATAGTAGTAAAAGTGCAAAAAATTATCTAAATATCTGGAGTCCAGTGCAGATACCTGCCTACACTGTGTTGGAAAGTTTTGTCATCTCTGTGCACTTAGTTTACTCAGCTGGTAGCCCAGTAACCGCAGAATTTTTGTAAAAAGATATAAAATAGCCAAGATCGCTTATAATCGGTTTTTATTAATGACGACCGGTTTCACTGATCTATGTCAGCATCATCAGGTCAAATAAAATATTTTACAAGGCCATAATCTTGTAACGTCAAATAGTTGTTATATAAAACGATTTACAGTGCATAAGTGCAATAAGTCATTATAATAAAACGTAATTAACACAGTGAGTGAGTCACTGAAAACGTACCTAATGAATATAAACATCTTGCCAGGTATCATCGTCGATCAGGTACCTTATCAGTTGTCACGATAAACACTGTCGATACAGTCAGAACAATAGCAATAGTTGCTTCCATCAGTGCATAGACTCCTGCAAGAGGCACACATATGAAGACTTGGGTTAAATGTATTACTCTAAACTGCAAGTGAATAGTAATCGTCGGATACTGCCTGTAAGACAGGTCCATGGAGTCATCAGTGTACTTCTGTCCAGTAGACAGAGTACTGTGATTCAGGACACGTTACTACAAGTCTGGAGACTCTAGGGGACAGAAGTGGAACTTTGGCTTATTCACAGATGTCTCGACTATCCTTTTGCAAAGTTATTTATGGGCTATTACTGAAGTTATAGCAGCCTTCTGTTAGGTACTACGTCGCCGTCGCCTTACCAATGACACCCCCTTAATACCTTTGACGGCCGCCTATTACACGAGTTTGTAACACGTTTTATACTAGTGCATTATGTCATTTCTAAAGACTGAAATTCTTCCGTTTAGAAATCAACTTGGCTCCCAAGGAAAGATCGTATGATTCCCAGTTTGATCGGTTTGTTCAGGACGCCCAGATATCAGTCTCTCAGGAAGATTACGTTTTTCTTCATCTCTGTAAAGCATTCAACACGGTTCCACATAGTCACATAATGAACAAAATGCTAGCGTATTCTATTGGTTGGAAGATTTTCTAGCAAGGAGAACACAGTGTAGTATCTTCAGTTTTTGAGATTACAGATACAGGGTGAAGCTGACTGTTACTATGTAAAAGGCGGGTTTTGTCAGGCTGTTGGGTTCCACAGCCAACCGGCTAACAGTTTGGACCTAGCTAATTGGATACACAGGTAATCAGGGTTTCCCTAATGTGCTCGGAAACAAAAAGCGACTGTCATGAATGAGCGAGGGTGGCTAACCCAGATTGCAACTGAAATACAATATAGCCACTAACATTATTCCAAAAATCCACATAAAATCAGGGAATGAACATACGGCATATTTATGAATGGATTCAGGAGACTTGTGAGAATCAAACGCTGTAATTACAATATCCCTTACAGACAAAAAGCCGACAAATTTCAGTACTATTATAACACTTATATTTACAATTACTGATACACAGTGTTCATCAGTAACAGTTTAAGAAGAAAATGGGTGGCATTGTACCACTACACCTATCTTAAAAGACATACCACATTATTTCTGTATTCATTCAATAAACTTTGGTTTACTCACTTGTTCTGCTTTTCGTTGAGGTAATAATATTCTTGTGTCAGAACATAGATTCCATCACAGAAACCCAAATATGAACCCATCAAAGTGCATTACATTTATAAATGTATTTTATTATATTTAATATTTTTCTCAGTTACATACGTTTTTTATGTTGTAGACTGCCACTTAAATATTTCATGGGTGACTAAAATAGTAGATATGCAGCAGATAATTTATATGTAAACAGTTATATGCATTTGTGAACAAGCACCGAATATATTTACATAAAAGCCATGATAAATTAAATATTAATTGTGGAACTATATTTCAATGGCGGCAGTATATTTGAACAGTGAGACGCCACGCTTAATGGCTATCTGAGCAAAGAGCTTCAGTCTCAACCGATTTTTAGTATTGCTAAATGTAAACATCATTTGTAGGGAGTTTGTCAAAGCATTTATTTCTGTGACATTCAAATGTATCATATTTCAAAGGGAAATGGTATTTCAAAGATGAGGCGTTAGGATGCGAGGAAGGATACAATTTTGGGAGCAGGGAGAACACGCTTTTCGAACGCCTTTGGAAGGGACTCGTAACTTGAACGTAGTGGTGAAAGGTTGTGACACTGGCGGTCTGAAGCCGCGTTATGAACTTGTGATTTGAAGAGATAGGCATGTATGGACTTAGCAAATTGAATAATCTAATTGGTAGAGAATCTAATGTAGAGGGGAAAATTCTCTACTACTTCGCTTTATTATTTTTTCCTATCTTGCATCGTTGCTGAGATATTTGCAAAAATAACGGCGATTTGACGATGTCTGTCTGTCTGTAACGTGTTCCCACTTTTTAGGTCGAGCCGTTCAACCGATCGGCACCAAAATTTTACACACATAATTGTTGGCTACCAGAGACCAGAACCTCACGTGCTGAAATATTTCGAACAAGAAATACGTTTGTAAAAAAAAAAGCTGTTTGTAATGTAATTGAAATTGAAAACAAACCGTTCGTCTGACGCGAAAATTGATTAAACGAATTTGTAGAGGAGAAAATTCTCTACAACTTTGTTCCCTTATGGTTTTTTTTTATTTTTTTTTTTTTCCTGGCTTGTATCGTTTGAGGGATATCTGCAAAGATAACGTAGTTTTGGTACCCTCCATTAAATTAACGAAAACAAGCCGTTCGCAGATGTCACGTGACATTCCTCGCCCAGAACTGTCTCTGGCATACGCCATCTTGCATTGCGTAATTGATTTTCTTATTGTAACTTACGCGTTGTCATTTCAAAGCAATGGCGCACTGCAGAATTAACAAATAGACGTCGTTCTTCGTACAATAAATGATAATCTAGTGTCTACAAATGCCATATTAGTATCAATAGTATGAGATTAAAGAACGCTATTCCTAACTTAGCTGTAGCGTAGTGGGCAATGTGTTGGACTGTGACGCTAATCTTTTTTCCCACAAGGGTTTCAAGCGCTCTTATTAATTAATGTTTTAATATTTAGATTATTATTTTGGTCCAAAATAAAGTGGGCCGGAAAACACGTCAGTGCGATTTTTTTATTTCCGATTTCGGTGTTGACAAACATTCTACTGACGCCTGACTGTGGAGGCCACCCGCTTGCCCGGTCTGTATGGTGGTCTGCCGAAGCTTGAGGGGCATCTCAACTCGGGCATGATATAATTAACTACAAAAAGAAAGTTCAGAGGCATTTCGCAGATGATGCAGAACTATACAAAGAAGATGCAACGCTGGAAAATTATGGTGACTACTGGATGATCTGCGACATAGAGACGCTTGGCGCAGGAAGTGGTTCTTGATCATTCCATAAGATGTAGTGACATAACGCGAAGTAATACAAAGCATGACTACACCACTGAAAAAGGAACACTGTAAACATCTGTTTCCGATAAATATGCGGGAGTGTGCGGAGGGACTACGTGAAGTGGAATGAATGCCGAGATTAGTCAAAGCAGTTCCCACACTCAGATTTATTGGAAAAATATTAAGCAAGTGCATTCCTTTAAAGAAGGTAGTTTACAAAACACTCCCAGTCTTCGGTGTGGGATCTATACCAAATAAGATGCTAAGCGAGAATGGCGGCGTGGTTTGGGGAGCCACGTTATGGATCGCGCGGTCTACTGCGTCGAAGGTTCGAGTCTCTCTTGGGCAAGGTTGTATGTGTTGTCCTGAGGTGATTTGGTCTTGTAAAATTACAGACGTTTGAACATTTGAACCAAATACGAGTGATGGACGAAATCCGAATAAGAACAACACGCATCGTTACACATTCATTTAGCAAGCATTATCGAGATTATCAGGCAACTTTAGTAGCAAACGCCGCAATAGGGTCGTACTGCGTCATATTACAAGCTCCAGTCAACGTTCGTAAACCGCCAACCAATATATTGCTTCCACCTACGATATCTGAGGTTAAGATCATGAGGATTAAAGTGAGATAATGTCCACATGTGGGGGTGGGGGTTCCCATCGCTCATATTTCCGGCGAATCATACGCGACTGGGACAGAAAAAAGGGTGTAAATGTATCCTCCACCATGCAACCTCAGGCAGCGTGTGAAGTATAGGTTTGAGGCTGCAGGACGTATCTCCCCTCCACTCCTCGTGTCTGCCAATCCACTTATAGACGATAATCGTATTAAGAGTAATTGTTAGTAGTCACTTCTGCAACTGAAGCTGCTTTCCTCCTATCAGACCACAGTGCTACGATGATAGGTCTGCCTACTTCTGTTCTAATCCTAGACTTACCCTTTCTATTTCCCCATATCATCACACATGGTAACAGCAGAGGGAGCGTAGGCAGTAAACGGGCACACACACATTAGTGGCGGAACAGAACGGCAGCCGCACGCACAAGTCGTGATTCAGCGTAACGTACACAGTTAACAGTTGGTACATGAAATAACAACCAGCCAGTTGCAGAAAAAGAGTGCATTCCTTCTTCAAAGGGGATATCGCAGTCGCGAAATGCATGTGAATGAAGGTTCTTGTAAGTTTCTACACTTTCATAGAGCTATTATTGAGCTATACGAAATAAAATCGTCATAACTTCTGAACGGTTTGCATTAGCAAGTTCAAGCTTCAGGATATGCTGCGGTGCATCGTGAAAATCAGTACAAGCATGCGCATGCGTTGTTGTCGGCCATTTGCACGTGAATATGTCACGGTAGGACGTGCCTGTCCGTAGAGCGCTAGTGGAAACCGCGTAAGTGAACAATAACAGCCCAACTGCGGTTCGAAGTCCGAGTTCAGGCTGAAGATAACCGATCTAAGTCTGTGAACAATCAAAGAATTTCATTCCCAAATTTGAGAGAACGGGTAGTGTAACAGTGTTGGCGATGTCGTTCGTCCAAAAATGGTGAGAACACCTCAATACATCTAGGAGACACGCGTTATGCTTCAAACCAGCCGCAGGAAGTTTAAACTAACTGAAAAATTGCTGGGAATCACCCAGGACAAATGGGACAAATTATTGTTGAAGATGTGCATCTCCTCCCATACAACATTCAAATATTCAGCCATTAAGCCCCAGGGCAACGTAACAGACTTTGTGTTTTGCTAACTATAATGTCCACAGATGTTTCTCCGTAGCACAGTGATAGAGTGCCAAACTATAAATGCAAAGTTTGCCCGGTTCGATTCCCGCCAGAACCTAGGATTTTCAATTGTCACTTTCCACTTTTTTCACCTCTGGCATTGTTGCTGATGTGGAAAATATGGAGTAGCATCGTGGTTCGGAACCCACGTTAAACTGTAGATCCCCTATCACTGGCCGGGTAAGTCAGTTCGAATATCGGACGAAGGCAACGGCATACCGCCTCCAAATAGGACCATGCCTAGTAAAGCACTGTGGTGTTCGAACCAATCTTCGGATTATTGACTGCTTTACCTTTTTTACCATGATTTGATGTATCGTTTGATTTAGCGACGAAGCTCCATTTCATTTGGATGGCTCCGTAAATAAGCGAATTTGAATAATTTGGAGAACGGAGAACACACATTTCGCGATCGAGAAGTTTCTTCATCCTCGACGAACGAGTGTGTGGTGAGCAATATTCCGGCGACTACTGAACGGTACGTGAAGGCAATGGAAAAAAAAAAGATTTCATCTCTATTATCCAAAGTTACCCTGATTTCGAGAAGATGTGGTCGATCCAAGAAGGTGCTGGACCCCCCCCCATAGTAGAGTGTATGGTGGCCTTGAGGAGCATCTTGGAGAACGAATTCTGGCTCTGGGGTATCCAGAGGCCACTATAATGACCGTCGATTGAGCTCCATATTCTCTGGATGCGAACACATGCTAGTCCTTTTTGTGTAACAGTATATAAGACAACGTGTACAGCAATAATCCCAAAATCTTCTACTGAGGTGAAGAGAGAGGGTAATACAGAATTTCGCTATTCGTCTGCGCTACATAATTGCCGTGGAAGGTAAGCATATCGAATATGTCATAACCTAAATCAAAATATCTGTAGTGACGTTTACATTTTGAATAAAGTGTGTACACTCCGCAGTTTTCAATGAATTTGATTTTTTTAAATACAGTTCAATAATTGAAACTGATGAGTAATAAATGATGTTACTGGGTGATAATCATTCATATCATCATTACTGGACGGAAAGGTAAAATATTTGTTCTAAATATAAATTCTTGTTACCATAGAAAGACAAACTGTCACAGCTTCACGTGATGACTATATCATAACCATAAAATGTGGACTTTTGCAACAAGATTATCTAGAGAAGTGACAAAATTTCAGTTTTGGTGTGATTATTTTCTAAGAAAGGAAACGGTATTGTGTGCTGCGGTTTTTAGTCCGGAATCTGGTCTGATGCAGCTCTCCATTGTCCTCTAACCTGTTCAAACCTCATCTCCGGCTTTACTCTCTCTCGATTTACCTCTGCAATTTTTACCCCCACCCCCTACAAGAAAGTACTTCCATCAAATTCTAAACTGACGATTCCTCGATCCTTCAATGTGTTTTCTACCAATCGATGCCTTCTTTTAGTTACGCCAAAAACTTCTTTTATCCGCAATTCTACCCACCTAATATTCAGTATTCGTCGGTAGCAACACATGTCAAAAACTTCTATCCTTTTGTAGTCGGAACCGTTTGTTACACATGTTTCACCTTCGTACAAGTAAAATACTCTACACACATAAATTTAGAAAAGACATCCTAACGGTTTAATTGATTTTCGATTCCCATTCTGCGGTTTACTTCATGTGTACCGCGACCATTTTATGTTACTTTACTCATGTTTACTCATCTACCACCTTCATTCTTTCGTTATCTATGCTAAATCCTTCAGAATCGCCCGATTTTCTGAGACTACATTCCATTACCCTTGTTTTGCTCGTGCTAATGTTTATCGTGTACGCCTTCCAAACTCTGTCAAATTGCGTTCAATTGCTCTTGTAGGTCATTTGCTGTCTCTGGCAGAATTACAATGTCATCGGCAAACCATGATTACTTTTATTTCTTAATCCTAAAATTTCGTCTTGTTTTCCTTGCGAGCTATTCCTTTATTATTGTCCGATTAGAATTACTCAGTCATAAGTGGACGGAAAGGTAATAATTTGTCCCAAATGGAAATTCTCGAAACCATTGTAGTAATACATTAATGATTTTTTTTAAAATAACTTGTGCGATGCTTGTCGCTGACTTCTGCCCTCTCTCTGCCAGCGTATCGATAAACATATGACATTTGTCACGTTCAACTTTTTTGCAATAAGCTGAAGGGAGAGAGCGAAACTTTTCGTCACTTACTTTCTTCTCCTCGCTGTGTTAGGACATACTCCAGGAATTTGTCTAATTAATGTGTGACCTTAGTTAATTTTTTTTATTAATTTCAATAAACCCCCACAGTTAATTTGAAATAACTTACTTACTTACAATCCCTTCTCCATTTTCACTAATTTTAAAGTTATTTATTTTCAGCAGATCCAGTACTTCATAAAGTGATGCTCGGATATTGTTGGGATTTGTTTCGCGATTGTACCAGAACATTCTCTGTGCAACTTTTATTTATTTCGTGTCTATGAATGGTTTATTACATATTAATGTCTACATAAAAATCTTCGCGATGTAAATGAAGTTCGATAATTTTGCAATTTTTTGGTGACTATCATGATTAATTTTCAACACGGTCATAGAACAATAGTGAACGAACAGCACAATCCTAGCATCAATTTATAGAAGTAATATTCCACTCATCTCACCTAGAATCACTACAGAATATGACCGAAATATTAGTACCAGTTCTCAATAAGGTAAAATTTAGATTCCGCCGACTTCTTCTGTAATGTTGCTTTCTGGTGTTGTATTTGCTACCGAAATCACGACCGCTACCATTTAATGGCGGAATCCAATAATTTTGTTTAAATTGTCCCTTCCTTGTCAAAATTTCTTAGGGATTTCATTTGAAAATATTCACTACCTGGTAAAATTTTATTTGCGGTCCCCAAGCTTAGCTTTAATAAGCAACACCCATTTTCATATGAAAGCAGCATTACACCATGTAACGGTCTGAATGCCACAGACTCACGAGAGTATACATCAAACCGATGGCAACGCCATAACCTTAGAATCGAGTACGCTGGCAGGAAGATAACCTCGAGAATCGTCTTCCTTGAGGGCGGAAAAACAAGCGGTGCCATAATTTGAATGCCGCCGGTAGCGCAGTAGCGGCTGAAGGAGTAGCGATAAGGCGTCGCCTGATTTCTTACCGCGGGTCGGCAGCCTCGTAGCCTGCAGGCGGCGGCGGCGTGTTCTGTGACGTCATCAGATAGGGTCTCGCTCGCTATGCAGGGGTTGGCGCCTATCTGGCAGCAGGCCGTGGCGGGCCGCGCCCTCAGGACTCCCAGGGGAGAGGCCCGACAGATAGCGCACAGGACCTGCTGCTCTGATGTGCGCGGGAGCTGCGGCGGAGCTCTATACCACGTCCTCACTACTCCGTGAACAGCTCACGTTAGTAGCAGTAAAGAGGCTTTCGGTATCTACAATCGATAGCTGTAAAAGGCTTGTGGTATCTTGAATACAGAGCTGTAAAAAATAGAAACTGAACCAAATGTTCCGGCTGCGCTACGCCGTGTTGAATGTTTTGTGTCTCGTTGTCGCCCTTACACCTCCTATTGAGCGCGTCGACCTACGAGGCGTCTTGTATTCCAAACATTAGGCAGAAGCAGGTGCAAAAATTAGGACCTGAAAAAAAAAATTAACTGTATAGAAAAATTAAATTTCAAATATAGTTTCTAGTTCATGAAACTCGAGCCGAGATGGTCAAAAAAATTGGTAAAGTTGCCAAAAACGTTTTTTCTTAAAAATGAGAAACGATAACTCCAGTGAGAACATGTTAAATTAAAAAGTTATGGGCCTTAAGATTATCCTATCGATTGTTTGTACGAAGCGATTGCTTTGTTACGTTTCGAGATATTTCGAAAAAAACACTTAAAATCTGCAAAAACTAGATTGCTTGAGAGAAATGTTTGTAAATCTATCGGGCCAAACTGCGTCGTCATCGCAATATAATTTCCTATTCGCTTATATATTTTGTTTTCAGATAATATATTATGCAAATTTAACATTAGGCTGTGACAATGCTTGGACCACGGAGTGGCGGAAGGTATTCATTACTTCGAAAATAATTATATAAGGTACTGCATAATACATAAAACGGAAATCAACTTATATAAACAAAAGATTCGGTGGTAGGAGGTGGATTCGCGAACAAGTAAAAGGAAGGTGCCCAGTTGGCTGCACCTGCCTCCGCCAATCAGGGCGCGACTCCTTGGCGTGGTTCGAATTGGCGGACGGTTGAGGTAGAGAGAAGCCATCTTTAGGGGAGTTGGAAGGAGAACATCGAGAGCTACGGACGCTGGTGCTGCTTGCTGCGCAAAATTCTCCAGAATGTGGTAAGAAACGCGGCACAAGAGATAATGAAAGTGGGGAAGTGGAATTTGATTTAATAAAATGTCTTTAGGAAAATTTAAAGTAATCGTAAATTTTGTTCTATATATTGCGTCCACAAACCCACTTACTGTTCGACCAGCAGGATTAGTTTGAGTAGTAAATGTATAGAGCTTTGCGCTAATCATACAGTGAGTGATCTGCATGTTTTATGTCCATTTGTGTGCAGATTTCCTACCCCCCTCCTCACCCGCCATGTGTAACACTGAATGGTGTACAGAGTAGTTAAAAGCAGTAGGAGGCCAGTTGAGCAATATTTATAGCAAATTGTCTAAAAAAATAAACCCTTTATGATTAAATTTTGTGTCAGAATAACTCATTTACCCCTCAGCTTCTCCTTCAACGCTCCCCATTTTTGACGGGAAACAAAGGGATCTCATAATCATTATGAGGATTGTAATTGGTATTTGTTCGAACTTACCCTGGGGGTTTAAAACTAGACATATCCTTTCTTGAGGTGGATGTGTACTGGTTCCATTAATTCTAAACAAAAAATGCGTTATCCGTTGCGCGCCAGTTTCATTTGTCAAGTTTAATCAAGCCGGTATGTTCATGTGAACATAGGCCGAAATAAGTGTGAACCAGTATAGATCCATGCTCAGGATAAAGCCTACGCGAAATTACCAAGCACATTTCATACTGTGTATGGAAGCCGTTGCTGTCAGTTGAACAGCGCTTGGGTAGGCCCACCCAGTGGTAAGAGAGAAAAAAAGGTTAAACTGTAAAACACAAACAAGAACGAAAGAATTAAGATAAGAGGGTACGTCACAACATGTAGAAAGTATTTAAAAAGGAAATGTCAATTTTCGTCCTATTTCAAACTCAACACCCCACATACGGATTCTGGATTAAAGGATAATCAGTTTTGACGTCGTCATACAACAGTTTGTATAAATATTGAGGCAAATCACACATCTGTCGTCAGATATATTTTTATGTGTCAGCATGACCTGTTTCCGAACGACATTATCGCATTATCAACTTCATCTGCTGTGGTCACCTCATTAACAAGATACTTGCAGCAGTTGTAGAATTTTGGAACATGTATTATGTTCGAGTTCAATGACGATTCTGGAGACTAGTAATATGCTCTGTAGGAATCAGCATGGATTTCGGTAAAGGCAAACGTGTGAAACCCAGCTCGCGCTATTCTGCCACGAGACGCAGAGGGCCATAGACACGGGTTCTCAGGTAGATGCCGTGTTTCTTGACTTCCGCAAGGCGTTTCATACAGTTTAATGAACAAAGTAAGGGCATATTATGTATCAGACCAATTGTGTGATTAGATTGAAGAGTTCCTAGATAACAGAAAGCAGCATGTAATTCGCAATGGAGAGAAGTCTTCCGAAGTAAGAGTGATGTCATGGGTGCCACTGGGCAGTGTCGTGGGTCCGTTGCTGTTCACGATGTATATAAATGACCTTTCGGAAAACATCGGAAGTTCACTGAGGCTTTTTGCGGATGATGCTGTAGTATATAGACAGGTTGTAACAATGGAAAATTGTATTGAAATGCAGGAGGATCTGCATCGAATTGACGCATGGTGCAGGGAATGTCAGTTTAATCTTAATGTAGACAAGTGTAATGTGCTGCGAATAGATAGAAAGAAAGATGCTTTATGATTCAGCTACACTATAGCAGGTCAGCAACTGGAATCAATTAATTCCATAAATTATCTGGGAGTAGGCATTAGGAGTGATTTAAAATGGAACGACCATATAAAATCAATCGTCGGTAAAACAGATGCCAGACTTAGATTCATTGGGAGAATCCTAAGGAAATGCAGTCCGAAAACAAAGTGAGTCGGTTACAGTACACTTATTCGCCCACAGCTTGAATATTGCTCACCGGTTTGGGATCCGAACCAAGTGGGGTTGATAGTGGAAGTAGAAAAGATCCAACGGCGAGCAGCGCGCTTCGTTACAGGATCGTTTGGTAATTGAGAAAGCGTTACTGAGATGATCGCTAAACTCCAGTGGAAGGCTCTGCAAGAGAGACGCTCTGTCGCTCGGTACGGACTTTTGTCGAAGTTTAGAGAACATACCTTTACCGAGGAGTCTAGCAGTATATTGCTCCCTCCTACGTATATCTCGCGAAGAGATCGTGAGGATAAAATCGTAGAGATTAGAGCGCACACAGAGGTATACCGACAATCTTTCTTTCCGCGAACAATACGTGACTGGAATAGAAGGGAGAACCTGTAGTGGTACTCAAGGTGCCCTCCGCCACACACCGTCGGGTGTCTTGCGGAGTATGGATGCAGATGTAGATATGGATTTAAAAAGTAAAGTCGTCGATCGGAAGAACAAGTCACTGTGATGACGCACAGGTGTGGAATAGGGGACGGGGCACTAGGAGATGTATTATAGCGAAGGATGTGAAAGATGTATATTGAGAGGTGAAATTTTTGAATAGATCACATACAGAAAAGAAGATGTTAGTAGTTGGCTTGACGTGTTCGGTATTAAGAAGAAAAGCCACGCAAAAGTTAGTAGAGATTCGTGCGTCTATAAAAAGATTGATGCGTGAAGCATACAATAATTATCACAGCCATACCTTAGCAAAAGATCTTTCCGAGAACCCGAAAAAATACTGGTCCTATGTAAAATCGATAAGCGAGACAAAGCCCACTGCCCAGGCACTCGTAGATCATTCCGGGGTAGTAATAGAAGAAAGCAAACGGAAAGCTGAAGTTCTAAATTTAACCTTTAAGGAATCTTTCACGCAGGAGGACCGCACAAATGTACCATCATTTGATCAGCGTACTAATTCCGAAATGGAGGACGTAGTAATAGGTATTTCGGGCGTAGAGAAGCAGCTGAGAGAGTTAAATAAGAAAAAGTCTGCTGGTCCGGATGGAATACCAGTTCGGGTTTACAAAGAGTATTCTCCGGCTTTGGCCCCCTACTTAGCTTGTATTTACCGCGAATCCTTAATTCAGCGCAAAGTTCCTAGTGATTGGAAAAAAGCGCAGGTGACTCCCGTGTATAAGAAAGGAAAGAGAACTGACCTATACAATTACAGGCCAATATCGTTGACATCAGTTTCATGTAGAATTTTAGAGCATATTCTCAGTTCGAATGTAGTAAATTTCCTTGAAACAGAAAAGCTTATTTCCATGAATCAGCACGGGTTTAGGAAACATCGTTCATGTGAAACTCAGCTAGCCCTTTTCTCACATGACAACTTGCGAGCCATGGATGAAGAGCAACAGGCGGATTGTGTTTTTCTCGTCTTCAAAAAGGCGTTCGACGCGGTGCCACACTGCAGACTGCTAACGAAGATACGAGCTTATGGAATAGGTTCACAGATTTGTGACTGGCTGGAAGACTTCCTAAGTAATAGAACGCAGTACGTTGTTCTCGACGGCGAGTGTTCATAAGAGACAAGTGTATCGTCAGGCGTGCCCCAGGGGAGTGTGATAGGACCGCTGTTATTTTCTATCTATATAAATGATCTGATGGACAGAGTAAGTTGTAAT
Source organism: Locusta migratoria (assembly GCA_026315105.1). Lineage (NCBI taxonomy): Eukaryota > Metazoa > Arthropoda > Insecta > Orthoptera > Acrididae > Locusta > Locusta migratoria. The sequence continues at coordinate 364,147,760 of CM048750.1, read as the reverse complement.
TTGTGGCTGTTTGCTGATGATGTTGTGGTGTATGGGAGGGTGTCGTCGTTAACTGACTGTAATAGCATACAGGATGACATAGACAAAATTTCTAGTTGGTGCGAAGAATGGCAGCTAGCTCTCAATGTAGAAAAATGTAAGGTGATGCGCATGAGTGGGAAAAACAATCCCATAATGTTCGAATACTACATTAGTAGTGACCTTCTTGATGCTGTCGCGTCGTTCAAATATCTAGGCGTAACATTGCAGAGCGATATGAAATGGAACGAGCATGTAAGGACAGTTGTGAGTAGGGCGGACAGCCGATTTCGGTTTATTGGGAGAATTTTGGGAAGATGTACTTCACCTGTAAAGGAGACCACGTATAAGACGCTTGTACGACCACGTCTTGAGTATTGCTCAAGTGTTTGGGACCCGCAGCAGATCGGTTTGAAGGAAGACATAGAGGCGGTTCAGAGGCGAGCAGCTAGATTTGTTACCGGTAGGTTCGACCAATGCGCGAGTGTCACGGAAGTGCTCCGGTAACTGAATTGAGGATCGCTGGAAGAAATACGACGTTGTTTTCGTGAATTTCTGTTAAGTAAATTTAGGGGGCCGGAATTTGAAGCTGAGTGTAATACGATCTTGCTGCCGCCTACTTATATTTCACGTATAGATCATAAAGACAAGAAAAATTAGGGCTCGTACGGAGGCATATAGGCATTCTTTTTTTCCCCTTTCCGTTTGGGAGTGGAATAGGAAAGGAAATGCCTAGTAGTGGTACAGTGTACCCTCCGCCACGCACCTTACGGTGAATTGCGGAGTATGTATATAATTGTAGATGTAGATGTAAGCACTCAATAAACTTCATATCGAATGATACAATCCACTCGCACGAATAAAAGGAAAGGAGGAGGTGCATAATGTGAGGTAGTAGTTAGGAGATGTGTTGGGAGAGAAGGTCGGTTGGGTGTGAGACGGGAATATATTCGAGTGTAGGAGAGGGATGTATACAGTGAGTGAGTAGGAGGAGTTTGATAGGATCAGGCAAAAGTGGAGGTGATTTTTAAAAGGGGAGGAGATACGAGAAACACCAAGAGAGATGAAACTTCCTGGCAGATTAAAATTGTGTGCCGGAACCGGGACTCGAACCTGGGACCATTGCCTTTCGCGGGCAAGCGCTCTACCGACTGAGCTACCCCGACACGACTCACGATGCCGCCTCACAACTTTACTTCCGCCAGTACCTCGCCTCCTACTTTCCAAACTTCACAGAAGCACTCCTGGAGGAAAGGATATGGTGGAGACATGGCTTAGCCACAGCCTAAGGGATGTTTCCAGAATGAAACTTTCACTCTGCAGCGGAGTGTGCGCTGATATGAAACTTCCTGGCAGATTAAAATTGTGTGCCGGAACCGGGACTCGAACCTGGGACCTTTCCATTTCGCGGGCAAGCGCTCTACCGACTGAGCTACCCCGACACGACTCACGATGCCGCCTCACAACTTTACTTCCGCCAGTACCTCGCCTCCTACTTTCCAAACTTCACAGAAGCTCTCTTGCAAACACGCAAGACTAGCACTCCTGGAAGAAAGGATATGGTGGAGACATGGCTTAGCCACAGCCTAAGGGATGTTTCCAGAATGAAACTTTCACTCTGCAGCGGAGTGTGCGCTGATATGAAACTTCGCGCACACTCCGCTGCAGAGTGAAAGTTTCATTCTGGAAACATCCCTTAGGCTGTGGCTAAGCCATGTCTCCACCATATCCTTTCTTCCAGGAGTGCTAGTCTTGCGTGTTTGCAAGAGAGCTTCTGTGAAGTTTGGAAAGTAGGAGGCGAGGTACTGGCGGAAGTAAAGTTGTGAGGCGGCATCGTGCGTCGTGTCGGGGTAGCTCAGTCGGTAGTGCGCTTGCCCGCGAAAGGCAAAGGTCCCAGGTTCGAGTCCCGGTTCCGGCACACAATTTTAATCTGCCAGGAAGTTTCATATCAGCGCACACTCCGCTGCAGAGTGAAAGTTTCATTCTGGAAACATCCCTTAGGCTGTGGCTAGGCCATGTCTCCACCATATCCTTTCTTCCAGGAGTGCTAGTCTTGCGTGTTTGCAAGAGAGCTTCTGTGAAGTTTGGAAATTAGGAGGCGAGGTACTGGCGGAAGTAAAGTTGTGAGGCGGCATCGTGAGTCGTGTCGGGGTAGCTCAGTCGGTAGAGCGCTTGCCCGCGAAAGGCAAAGGTCCCAGGTTCGAGTCCCGGTTCCGGCACACAATTTTAATCTGCCAGGAAGGTTCATATCAGCGCACACTCCGCTGCAGAGTGAAAGTTTCATTCTGGAAACATCCCTTAGGCTGTGGCTAAGCCATGTCTCCACCATATCCTTTCTTCCAGGAGTGCTAGTCTTGCGTGTTTGCAAGAGAGCTTCTGTGAAGTTTGGAAAGTAGGAGGCGACGTACTGGCGGAAGTAAAGTTGTGAGGCGGCATCGTGAGTCGTGTCGGGGTAGCTCAGTCGGTAGAGCGCTTGCCCGCGAAAGGCAAAGGTCCCAGGTTCGAGTCCCGGTTCCGGCACACAATTTTAATCTGCCAGGAAGTTTCATATCAGCGCACACTCCGCTGCAGAGTGAAAGTTTCATTCTGGAAACATCCCTTAGGCTTTGGCTAGGCCATGTCTCCACCATATCCTTTCTTCCAGGAGTGCTAGTCTTGCGTGTTTGCAAGAGAGCTTCTGTGAAGTTTGGAAAGTAGGAGGCGACGTACTGGCGGAAGTAAAGTTGTGAGGCGGCATCGTGAGTCGTGTCGGGGTAGCTCAGTCGGTCTGCTTGCGGCAGCGGCGGTGTAAGGAGGTCGCGCGGTGCCTCGCTGCGGCAGCGGTTTGTTTACTTCCGCGTGGGGTAAGTCTGTTCGCTTACGCCAGCGTTTACTGTAGTGTGTATTTGTGAAAATGAAAACGCAGTAATGGATAACATTAGTAGACGAGACACCTTGAAATTTACATTCGAACGAAAATTTGCCCGACCAACGTCCTTTGAATTTGAAGTTTGGCTCATAGAAGTTGCTAAGATCCGACTCGAAGACATAATTGGATATCATATGTCGATTATCAATAGTGTCATGTATGTGAAACTGGCATCAGCCGAATTATGTGAAAAAGTAGTGCAGGACACAGGTGGTTCATTGAAATTTAATCATAGAGACGGCAATATAGGTAATGTCACTGTTGATCTTGTTGGTTTCGGAGTTAGAACTGTTCGGATTTTTGAGTTGCCATTCGAGGTTCCAGCTGAAGCAATAAACTCGGTAATTGCTCCATATGGTAGAGTAGTCAGCAATTTTGCCGAGAGATGGTCCAGCGCACATAAATTGCCTGTTTTGAATGGTGTTAGGCAACTGAAGGTTGAACTGTGCCGACATATACCGTCATATATAAATGTTTGCGGTTTTAGAGGCATTGTTATGTATGACGGTCAACCGAAAACCTGTGCCATTTGTAATTTACCAGGGCACGTTCGCGCTGACTGTGTCAAACGACGAATTGCTCAGCTCCCAACCAGTGAAACACTTCAGCCCCCGAATATGACTGTCTTGCCAGCTACGTATGTAGCTGTCGCACGTGGTCAGCTGACAGAGCCATTAATTAGTGAGATTACTGTAGACAATATCCCACCTGATGACATCGTGCAAGACATTGTTACTCAAATGGACATTCTGGAGAGCACGTTGGAACAAGCACCACAGAAAGAAGCCATTGACCAGTCTCCTCCACAATCAGCGGAAGAGATTCCGGTATGTAAAGAGGATACGGGGAAGCAGGAAACAGCTGACAACCAGACACCAGTAAGTGAGCCTGAGACCTTCGCAGACGGGCAGAGTAGCTCTCCAGCAGAGTCACCACGAACCCACAAGAAACGACTACTGGCCCGCGAGGGGGCAGAGGAGAAGGCTGCTCCTTTACGAGCAAAGGCAAAAGAAGTGAAGGAAAAAATATGTGGAAAGTCACCAGATGGTTCAGCTAAACAGAAGCAGTCAACCAAGCCCAGTAAGGAAACCGCAGATATGACGTCCGACAAACTTACTTCGGTACATGCATACCCAACGCAGAACCAAGAACAGCAAAATACTTTGCCTTCCAAATTTATCACTGGCGTCGACTGGACAGGGGAGGTAGACATGGAGGACGCTTCCGGGGATTCTGGAAACGCAGCACATGATCTTCCAACTGCTGCTGCGGTGAAGAATAAAAATAGTACGGAAGCAATGGAAATACCAGAAGCGGAGAAAGAAGAGGACTCGGATTTCTATTAACTGTAGGCAATTTTCATTTCATAACCCACATGTGTGATCGTCAAGCCTATAAAATTGCAACGTTAAACATCAATAAGAGTCGCAGCTCCATTAGGCTCCGTCATATTCAAGATTTCCTGTATTCTGCTGATATTGATATTCTTTTTCTACAGGAGGTTGCAGACATTAAGTTAGAAGAACTATTCGGATACAACGTCATAGCAAACCCAGGTCGTGGTGCAGATTTGGGGACTGCTATCATATTAAGAGAGGGAATTGTGGCGCAAAACATAGAAATGCTTGTCAACAATCGAGGGATCGCCGCCACCATCAATAACGTTAGAATTGTAAACATCTATGCCCCCTCAGGATCCAATAACAGGCGACGCAGAGCGGAGTTTTACACGGAGGAGATTCTTCCGCTACTTACATCAACGTCTGATCAGCTTATCGTGGGGGGAGATTTTAACTGTGTTCTGCACCCTAAAGATCAGACACCTAATTTTAACAAATCCGTGGAACTGGAACGGATAGTAAAGGATTTACTTTTAACAGACAGTTGGGAACATAAGTATGGAGTAACTCCTGGTTTTACGTATGTGACAACTCATTCGGCAAGTAGATTAGACAGGATATATGTATCAGACAACTTAAAACACCAAATTATACATTGCGAGGTATGGCCAACTATTTTCACGGACCATGCTGCATATATTTGTACTTTAAACTTGCAGAAACAGGGAACGTACCGTAGTAAAGGAACATGGAAACTTAATACCTCACATTTAAATGATCAAGGATGTCAGGATGCCTTCACACATGCGTGGAATGAAAGTCTCGCCAAGTATAGGACATATAATTCGGCAATCAAATGGTGGCTACAATGTGCTAAACCCAAATTAAGGAAAGCCATGCTACATTACTCAAGGGAGAAGAACTGGTGGCTTAAGCGAACCATGGAATTTCACTACTCAAGTCTAAGGGAACTATATAAACTGGACGCGACAGTAATCGAGAACTACGCCGAAATTAAAAAAAGTGCAAGCTAAACTACTACTTCTTAAACGAAAACAGTTAGAAGGTTTGAAAGTCAGATCTCGAACCCAGGACTCGCTACACAATGAAGGGACGTCAATCTACCATCTGGCACGTGAGAGTAAACGAGGACGACAGAAGATACTCACAGAACTAAAAACTAGAGACGGCGCAATCTTAACTCAACAGAAAGATATTAGAAATGAGATTCAGACTGTCTACACGGAATTGATGTCTGAGAAAACGATTGATGACAACGCCTTTGAAGAACTGAATAACAATTTAACGAACAGACTTACCCCTTCTGAATATGATGAACTTATAACACAAATAACAGAAGACGAGTTGGAAGATGTGGTGTTCCACAGTCCCAAGAATAAATCTCCGGGAACTGACGGACTCCCGGTGGAGTTTTATCAAGCCTTTTGGTCGCAAATGAAGACACAACTGTTAGAGATATGTACAGAATTAATGAAACCGGATCTACAGATTCCTCAAGAGTTCAGTGAAGGACTTGTCGTCTTAGTCCCAAAGCGCGCAAATAGTAATGCTATCTCGAATCTTAGACCGATTACTCTTTTGAATAGCGATTATAAACTTTTTGCACGTATTCTTGCAAAAAGGATGAAAAATGTAATGAATACAATTACTGGACCTTATCAAACCAGTGTCGGGAGAGATAGAACCATCTATCAAACATTAGTTGATTACCGCGATCTAATATCGGTGGCAGACGCATGCAAAATTAAATGTGCAATAGTAAGCTTGGATTTTAATAAAGCTTTCGATAGAGTGAACCACCGATATTTGTTCAACGTCATGCGGTCGCTAGGTTTTCCCCTGAATTTCATCAGTGTAATAAGGAATCTATTACAAAATAGCATATCACGGGTGATTGTCAATGGACGACCAGGCTCCATAATCCCAGTAAAAAGCTCCGTAAGACAGGGGTGCCCCATGTCGGCGACACTTTTTGCGATCGCTATAGAATCAATGCTATCCACACTGACGGCGCGTTTAAAAGGAATACAAATACACGGTCAGAAGTTAGCGTGTCGAGCTTATGCCGACGACGTGGGATTCCTGGTCAACGACGCGAATGAGGTAGACACCGCACTTCAGATAACTCGGATATATGAAAAGGCATCCGGTGCACTATTAAATTGGCAAAAATCGGGCATCATGAACATAGGCAAAGGAATAGGCTTGCCCAATCATCACAAGTTGACAGAGGTGTCCAAGTTGCAATGTCTCGGTGTCGATTTTCGTAAAACAATTCGACAAACCGTTGCCGCAAATTACAAACAACTATTAGCTAAGATACGGGCGTGTGTACAACCGCACAGTGTCAGGAAATTAGATGAGCTGCAAAAAGTGGCGCTGGCGAATACCTACATCATGGCCAAGGTGAACTACGTGGCTCAAGTCCTGCCGATACCTCACGACATAGCGCAAAGAATGCTGGCAGCTCTTGGGCACTTCGTATGTCGTGCACATATTTTCAAAATCAAGTACGACACCCTGACTCTCCCTTTGATACTAGGTGGCTTGAATCTCATTGATATACACAAGAAGGCGCAAGCACTCTACGTGTGCCAAACGTATAAACAATGGAAGCTGTCAACCAACACTTTGACTAGTCACCTGTTGGAAGAAATAGCCCCACTAGACCTACGACCGCCAATCAATGTCAGTCATTTATCAAATGCCTTGCAGCACTTGAGGTGTTTTCTTATCGACTACAGTTACATACGAACGAGAATTCCTGAAAGAAAAATGACAACAGTTAAGGAAATATACCAGGCACTATTGTTAAACAAACAAAGAAATTCGATAGAATGGAAATTCCCGAATAACGACTGGAAAGCAACGTGGGAAAACATCCACAGTTCTGACTTACCTTCACAAGTAAAGGCAACGTGGTATATGACGGTTAATAGAAAAACTCCGACGATGTCCAGACTACATAAAATTCACATAAAAGACTCTCCCATGTGCCCCACATGTAATTTAGTCGATAGCGACGAACACAGTTTTGTCTGCAGTATCAATAAAGAAATATGGGAGTACACAAGGCAAAAGTTGGCGCAGGTCAGACGAACTTCGCCAAATACAATAACACCGGCCGATGGCCTCAACCCCGACACAATTCCATATCCAAAGACAAAACGAAATGCGGTAAATTGGATAATGGGCCATACCGTGTACTATATTTTTAGTACAGAATCAAAGAGAAAGGAGGACTTCATACACTACCTGATAATGCAACACGACCAGATACGAAGAAAGAAGAAATACAAGGAGCGTTATGCCAACTTCCTGATTAAAACTATAATGTAATACATACAGAACACTCAATCGGAGAAGGATTAAACAATAAGGAATATACATGGAAGATGTTCTTTTATTTTGCTAACGTTTTGATTTTGCCTTTTTACAATAACAAGCACAAAATAGAAAACATTAAGGGGCATACTGTTTGCCGACGAAGGCATTTATGTTAATATGGCATTCAGTTATGATGTTATACTTACATAATGTGTTTATATGTACAGGTACTATGTCCCTTTCAAAGAAGACCTATTTAGTTACTTAAAGTCAATTTCTGTGCCTGGAAGAAATCTTAATTTTTGCTCTCCATAAACACGAAAGGTAATAGAGAGAGATTTATTTTACAACATGTTATGTTTATTTTACAACTATTTTAATGGAGTTCAGAACAGAACGGTATACAATACCGCAACAACAAACATGGCAACGGATAATATACAGAAGCAAGACTTTTACTTCATTTTCAAGAATTATTTAAAAAAAAAAAAAAAAAAAAAAGTCGGTAAAGCGCTTGCCCGCGAAAGGCAAAGGTCCCAGGTTCGAGTCCCGGTTCCGGCACACAATTTTAATCTGCCAGGAAGTTTCATATCAGCGCACACTCCGCTGCAGAGTGAAAGTTTCATTCTGGAAACATCCCTTAGGCTGTGGCTAAGCCATGTCTCCACCATATCCTTTCTTCCAGGAGTGCTAGTCTTGCGTGTTTGCAAGAGAGCTTCTGTGAAGTTTGGAAAGTAGGAGGCGAGGTACTGGCGGAAGTAAAGTTGTGAGGCGGCATCGTGAGTCGTGTCGGGGTAGCTCAGTCGGCAGAGCGCTTGCCCGCGAAAGGCAAAGGTCCCAGGTTCGAGTCCCGGTTCCGGCACACAATTTTAATCTGCCAGGAAGTTTCATATCAGCGCACACTCCGCTGCAGAGTGAAAGTTTCATTCTGGAAACATCCCTTAGGCTGTGGCTAAGCCATGTCTCCACCATATCCTTTCTTCCAGGAGTGCTAGTCTTGCGTGTTTGCAAGAGAGCTTCTGTGAAGTTTGGAAATTAGGAGGCGAGGTACTGGCGGAAGTAAAGTTGTGAGGCGGCATCGTGAGTCGTGTCGGGGTAGCTCAGTCGGTAGAGCGCTTGCCCGCGAAAGGCAAAGGTCCCAGGTTCGAGTCCCGGTTCCGGCACACAATTTTAATCTGCCAGGAAGTTTCATATCAGCGCACACTCCGCTGCAGAGTGAAAGTTTGATTCTGGAAACATCCCTTAGGCTGTGGCTAATCCATGTCTCCACCATATCCTTTCTTCCAGGAGTGCTAGTCTTGCGTGTTTGCAAGAGAGCTTCTGTGAAGTTTGGAAAGTAGGAGGCGAGGTACTGGCGGAAGTAAAGTTGTGAGGCGGCATCGTGAGTCGTGTCGGGGTAGCTCAGTCGGTAGAGCGCTTGCCCGCGAAAGGCAAAGGTCCCAGGTTCGAGTCCCGGTTCCGGCACACAATTTTAATCTGCCAGGAAGTTTCATATCAGCGCACACTCCGCTGCAGAGTGAAAGTTTCATTCTGGAACCAAGAGAGATGGTCTGAAAATTTTGAATAGGTCGCACACAGAAAAGAAGAGGTTAGTAGTTGGCTTGACGTGTTCGGTATTAAGATGAAAAGCTACGCTGGATGCTGCGAATGGGGAACCGATCTTGCCGCGACCTCGCACCGCGCCTCGCGTCGGCTGGCGCGCGGTCGCCCTCACTCCGGAAGCCAGCAGATGGCAGACGGCAGATGGCAGACTGGCGAGGGTCGACGCCGTGTCTGCGGCCGCGGCGCGTTTTGAATTAGTGGGCCGCGTAATGGCGCGTGCGTAACGCGCGCGATCCGTCACGCCGCCACCGCAGCAGCCGGCAGGGCCGCGCCGTGGACTAGGGCACACGTGGCGCACACGTGGCGCGCGGCGCGTGGCTACACTGCAGCGACCGCCGCCGCCGATCCCGGCACACTGGGACACTGGGTACTCGGAGCAGCGGGGGAGCGTGACGGCCGAAAATGGGAACACGGAGTGTTGATAACGTGTGTGTAAAAAAAGGAAAGGGACAAAATTATTACAATGTGTGGAGCATATGAGTGTTATCAATAATGAAAGGAGCAGCATTAGCCGTAAAATCTTTTGCTTTATTCAGGCAAATCGATTTCGGTTTTCCAAGAAACCATCTTCAGTGCGGTCAGCAAGATCAAAACAGCATTTTTGTGAAATGTACAATGACATTTCCGTCTAACATATCCGTTGACAACATTATCTGGTGTCATACAGATAATATCACATGTATGTAGCTATGTTGTCAACGGATATGTTATACGTAAGTGTCATTGTACATTTCAGAAAAGTGATTTTTTTGAACTTGCTGACAGCACTGAAGTTGGTTTCCTGGAAAACCGCAATCGATTTGCCTGAATAAAGCAAAAGATTTTACGGCTAATGCTGCTCCTTTCATTATTGATAAAAGTGATTTTGTGGCACACCCCTCCAGATAATGAAATCCAGTTTAAAGCATATGAGTGTGATAGGACGATCTGAAATTAATTTTTCAATGGTTGCAGCCAACACCATAATTTTAATTTGATGACGATGTCTCTAGTGTAAAAAAAAAAAAAAAAAAAAAAAAAAAAAAAAAAAAAAAACAGGTTAAAATATTTTGTAAAGCTTATGTGACTTAACTGAGTGGTCATCAGTCACTAAACTTACAAACTACTTATGAACTAGCTTATACCAAACACGGCACCAGCTTCCATGCCTGAGGGGGGATTCGAATCCCCGACGGGGAACGGCCTAGTGCATCGTAGCATAGCGCCTCAATACGCTCAGACGCTCCGCAGCGGCTTAGTGTAAGTGGTTTGTAAGTGTAGGGACTGATGACCATAGCAGTTTAGCCCAATAGGTTTACATAAATTTGATATTTAATTTGAATTAGAGGCAGTTTTTTTAATATCATAATAAGTGTTTAAATTTTAAAATGTTATGTCTGAACATCTATTAACGTTACTTGTATTTTTGTCAAATGTTTTGTTTAAATAAGAAGGCACTCCAAGTTTGTGACACGATGGTGTTCCTCATAAGTTTAATATGTCCTGTGGTAACATGGTGCACCAAAGTGTTGGCAGATATGTGAGGGTGTCTGAGGCCAAGACGGAGGCAAGCGTCCGATGGACTTCACGCCAGCTATGCCAGGCAGCGGTGCGAGACTGACCTGGGAGTTGGCAGGGTCCCAGGGGAGACGGAAGACGAGCGGCCGCCCTACCAAAACCGCTAGCTGCCTCTGGTCGAGCGGTTCCAGCCGGGTACACCATGCTACTGACCCTCGGCGCTGCTAGTGCACAGCCGTCCTGATCCCGGTCTCTGGTTCGTTAATCTCGTCCGGTGGCGAGCCTCTCGCCGACGCCCCGCACCTGTCAGGCGTACAAGGAACACCAGACCTTGCGAACAGGTGCACTAACCACACCCTGCCTTTCAACTGGACGCCACTTCGGCGACTTGCGTGACCCTAGCCTACCCCAGTTATCTAACCGGGGACAGGGACCTACAGCTTGACGTGGAATCCGAACCACGTGTCGTTTCTGTGATTACGTAGAGTTTCCCGGCGTATAAATTGTTGATATTCATGTCGGGTTTCCAGCCGGATCATCGAGTCATCTTGACACAATATTTCAACGGACCACCTGGCCGCCATCTTTAGGTGCTGAGTCTCGTAGGAAACTGAAGTCTTGCCGTGCCCGGCGGCCTTATATACGCCGCGAAGTACTAACGGCGCGTGCGCCAGAGAGTCGTGGCTGCGTCCTCTGCCGCAAGCAGCCGGTGCAGCGCCTCAGTGGAGAAAACTGGCAAGAACGACGTATCGCTTACATGCGCTAGTTGTCACAGGTGGAGAAAAGAGCACGCTGTTTTTTAAAATTAGACAAAACTGGATTCCACATGTTGCTAAGAGGGAACCCCTTATCTCTATTTATTAAATTGTCCGCCAACCTAATCTCAATAGATTCCTTTAAAACGCATTCCCAGTAGCGAGACGCAGAAGCAAGTACACGTGTTTCGTCATACTTCATTCTGTGTCCTTCGGTTAAACAATGCTTCGCTACTGCAGACCTGTCAGGTTGTAACAAAAGTGTATGTCTGTGGTGCTCGGTGCATCGATCATTGACGGTGCGAATCGTTTGTCCTATATATATGCTTTCCCACAGTGGCAAGGAATCTTATAAACACCAGGTTTTCTCAGCCCCAAATCGTCTTTAACTGGGCCAAGAAGAGCCCTAGTCTTGGCAGGTGGTCGAAACACACTTTTTATATTAAACTTTTTTAAAAGCCTTCCAATTTTTGATGACACATTTCCAGCGTACGGAAGGAAGGCAACTGATGTGCATTGGTCCTCTTCTGGTTCTGGCGACGGCCCAATCTGCATGGCATGACGGATCTGTCTCTCTGTGTACCCGTTCTCCTTAAACACCAACTTCAGATGTTATAGTTCCTGTGTTAAGGTATCTGCATCCGATATGGCATAAGCTCTTCGAACTAAAGTTTTCAGGACGCCTTTGCGTTGTTTCGGTGGGTGGCAACTCATTGCATGTAGATATCGGTCTGTGTGCGAAGGTTTTCTGTACACACTATGTCCTAGGGTTCCATCGTCCTTCCTGTACACTAAAACATCCAAAAATGGAAGCTTCCCATCTCTCTCTACTTCCATCGTGAATTTAATGTTGGGGTGGAGGCAATTAAACGTGTCGTTTCTGGCGACTCCTTACATCGTTGAGAGGTGAAGGATGGGTTAAAGTGCAGACTGAAAAAATCCGATGTCCAACCGGATTTTGAACCTAAGACCCTTCGGTTTCCAGTCGAGCACTATACCCCATGACCACCAGGCCCGACCTCCTACTCATGTCGGATGCAGTTGAATAGCTGAGGAAGAGTCACAAAAGTGAAAGTATCTTTTTATTTGCCCGGGTTTTAGCATCCTCCCAGAATCTTCTACAAGACTGTCTCCCTCCCTCTTCAAAGACCCTAGTCGTTTATTGTCTTAAAAACCAGTGTTGAATGGACGACAATGTTAAGGACAGCATCAGGTTGAAATGTGTTGAGAGTAGTAGAAAAGTAAACGCTCTGAGAGTGCAAAACACGATTCACCTGCTAAGAGGCCCTTTCCCTGTAGCGACCCTGGTCGCCCTCAGCAACCTTAAATAAAATCTGTCATAAATATGAACATACTGTTTTTCCTAATTTTGAAGGATTTTAAAAACATTTTATCCATTTTTAAATTGTAGGAACTGTTTTAACATTACGCGCGGCTAGCGCACATCCTGACCAGCATGGGGATCTCGCCTGACTCTTCTGGACGTGCGCTAGCCGCGCGTTTCGCGTATTTCAAGCGTCAATTTCGCGTCGCAATATCTCGGCATGTAATTGGAATATTGCGATGCAATCAACGCCATTGTTTATGTGATTTGTCATGCTATGTTGAAGAAAAAATATAGGGTGTCCATTAAAAAAACATAAGTTTGTGTTAAAAAACACATTTGCTTTCGTTTTAGAATGTTTCCAAATATGTACATTCATGGGCCCCAACAACTGTTATCGTTACAGAAATATTTTGGGTGGACAAGATAGCTGGTACACCCTGTATATTTTATATTTATGATTTATCTATGTATTCTTGTAAATTTTGCATTGTTATACATTTTGTCCCAATGACCAGCCGCATCTGCATCTCCACTGTTTTAGTGTGTATTTCTTTGTGTGGCGTGCCACAGCAGTCTATGTCGTCCATAAGGCAACTTCATATTAGTTTTGAAAAGTTTGCTGTATATGATATACTTATCTTATCCTACATCAAAATTTTTAGTCAATGAAGGGGGTGATGAAAGACGACCGTCTGTCGTCTTCAATATATTATTTATATGTTTCTGTAAAGATATAATTTATTTAATGTCGCTAGATTAAAATATTAGTTAATATTGCTACGTTTTTCTTACTTTGATATGTTGATAATTTATTATTATATTAATTAATGTGGCATAAGTACGGCTTCTCCGTTTCGCCACTGTCCCCGTGAGAATGTGCAGTTGTGTGCGAGAATCTATGGCTGTTTCAATGTGGGGAGTGATAGCTCGCGTTGCATCGTTCCCTCTGGTACAGTATCGATAGCTGCTCATGCTACCACAGAGGTTTCCATACCCTTTGGTTGTGGGCTAGTTAGCGAACCATTCCCTCCAGAGAGAGAGAGAGAGAGAGAGAGAGAGAGTATCGCAATCCGTCCCCACCACCGCTGTTTTCGTGGATTTTCCGGCTTCCGGTGGCTTCCCTAGTTTTCCCGCTTCCTGGTGACCACTCCGCTGATCATTCTATATTGGGCATCTGGCGAGATAAGGATGTTTCTTCTCTGGTATCCGCGAGATGATAGCATTTCATTGACTAGCACGTTTAACTTAGATTCGTGAATCTAGAATCATTTTTCGGAATATTTTCTCCGATCGTATGTGCAGAAATGTGTTCACGTTTTTCAATTCAGTGATTTTCAAAAGATAAACGCGGCGTGTGTGATTCTTGTTGCAGTTTGATAACGGCCTGATATGTTAAAACCTTTTGTGATCATGTGGCGGTGTATGAACTCTGTGAAAATACTTTGTGGGGCCCGATTTCTAATAAGTGATATGTTCATTTTATACAGTGCATGTAAAAATTGTAATTAATTTTCGTGGTTTCATTGAGATCGCCCCCTATCGCGTGTAGCTGTATTTCATTCGCTTCCTTATACAATTCTAAGCATTCCTATGGGTTGCATGCCGTAGTATTTTATTTTTTTTAACCGAATTTATTCAATTTGTTTGTTTTTTGGAACCACTGGGTCCGAGTTCCGACCTTCGCGGTTTGCATCTAGTCGCCTGAGTTCACGCCACTTCTCTTACAAAATCAGTACCTAGTTCGATTCCTGAAAGACTGCAATTTAAGAATCCACCGGGATTTTTTATAGTGAATACAATATTCAACGACTTCACCTTCAGTGGAGTGCGTTCATGTATCGTAAACGTGTGTCACCGTTAGTGTGTTTGCTCGCGGTCCATTTCAGAAATAATTCAATTTGGCTATACACACGCACCATCTCAAAACAGGCACGACAGACCAGAGCCGGCTTCAAAGTGTTTTTGTATATTGTGTTTTGTGCTACCTCCGACTTGCTGAATTTCGTCTACGATTGCGGCGCCTGCTTCCGCCTGGTCATGTATAATCTAGGCTGGGCACCGTCTGCATTAATCCATGTAAGAGATGCATGTTATTGTATTAACAAAATTGGTTCCCCATTTTGCTTATTTTCTATATAAATAAACAAGTTTAAGTTCAGCATAATACGTAAGTTGCCCATAAATTTTAGTTTAAGAGCACATTCCCTCTTTTATTTAATATTGCTCATTACAAGTGCTGAGAACTAGTTCAGATGCAATTTTTACTCATATCTAAATTCCGTTGCGCCATAAATGTTTTCTTAGCCACATTTCAAAGAGAAATTAAATTGTGGTGGCTTGCTTATTAATGTCTGTGTAATAACGTGTGAACTGCTATATATATTGACCACTTTAGTATTAACTTCTTGTTATTGTAGTAATTTGAAACGGGAACAAGGCTTTATAGCAGGGAGTAACCAGTAGTTCACACGGACATAATTTACTAATTTTAGTGCTGAATCAAGGCTCTTGTTACGTACAGTGGTCGACTTTTACTACTTATGAACTAGCTTATACTAAAGACGACACCAGCATCCATGCCCGAGGGGGGATTCGAAGCCCCGACGGGGAACGGCCTCGTGCAGCGAAGCATAGTGCCTCAATACGCTTGGCCGCTCCGCCGTGGCTTAGTGTAGTAGTTTGTAAGTCTATGGACTGATGACCATAGCAGTTTAGTCCAATAGCTTTACATAAATTTGATATTTAATATGAATTAGAGGCAATTGTCCATGTGGTTGTAGTTGTAATTGAACCCAGTGTGGGAGTTTAACAGCATATCATAATAACAAGTAAGTACACATGCGTCAGTCTACATAGGTGTATAATCTCTACCTATATAAAAGCGAAAAGACACTCATACCCTCACTCATTCATTCACTCACTCAATCACTCACTTCCTAAACACGAAATCTCGAAAACTAATACACCTATCATGCTGACATTTGGAAGGAATGTTGTTTATAGGTAGAAGACGTCAGCTAAGAACTGATTTTTCGGTAGGGCCGAGAGTTCGGATGATATGATGTCATAAACAATGAAAACGTCCGCGTCATGCGGCCCGTGTTATTGTGAATTCAAGAGTCCACTATTTGAGAAGGAGATCACTTAGCGACTAGCAACAAACTTTAAACATAATTTCTAAGCTTTAGGAACATTTTTCTCGCTGACAACCCCCTGCAAAATGGCGAAAGGAAAAAACTTCGTCCCTTACTACTTTTTCGGCGTTCATTCACAAAAATTACGGTATTTGATATGACGTTATAATTTATTACTTGTACGCTATTGTTTGTTTTCGTGAGAAATATTTACATACAGTATACACACATGCTACTGAAAGTACGCTTGAAATTTTATCATTGTACGACACACAGTTTATGAGATATGGGGTCATAAACAATTAGTTTCATGAAAAACCGTCTCATCACGCATGACATTTTGATTTATAGCGTCCTTACTACTAACTGTATTCGCGACGCATTTTGCAGACATTTTGCATATATACAACTGGGTTTAACTTCGAAATATTATCATATTACGAATATAGTTCAGGTGCTCTGACGTCAACGACATAGAAATTAATGAGAATTCGCCCTATTATGCATGCAGCTGTAATTTACTACATCGTTCCTACGAACTCCATTTGCAATACATTTCGCAGGCAGTTTCCTAATATTTCGCTCTACGAATCTGGTTAATAATGTTTTTGTAGGACACTTAATTCAATATATATATATATATATATATATATATATATATATATATATATATATATATATATAAGAGATATGTCACCCACGCACTCACTCTATGACTCAACATGAAATCTCAAACGTCTGCAACTACGAAGCTGAAATTTGGCCGGTATGTAGTTTATAGGCAGAAGAAGTCAGCTAAGATAGTATTTTGTAATAGGCCAGAATTAAGGTGCATGGCGGAGAATAGTTTACCTACAGACTTACGAATTGTACAGTTTCATTCCGATCATCACGAAGTTTTGCACGCTTGACCCTCAAAACAAGAGGAAGGTCACCGTCTACGTAGAGTTTCATACGGTGGGTGGGGGAGGGCACCTTGCAACATAAAAATGGATCCCTAAATACCTTGGACGCGCCATAACTTGAGAAAGGCTCGAACTATTTCACAGTTTTTTTTTTTTTTTTTTTTTCGTTATTCTCATAACAAGGGTTGTGAATTTGATAACAACAAAATGCATTTTTCAATGTGATCCTGTGTTTCTATTGCATACAAATCTATAGTTTTTTTTCCAATATTGACGATTTGTTTTCGAGGTTGATCGTAAAAACGATGTCTGTATAAAAATTTCGTTCGGTACACAATGGAGAGAACTTACGGATTCACAACATGCATAGTTTTGCTCCGAACTTGTTGAATTTTTTCATACATGACTTTTAAACCAAGTGAAAGGTCACATGAATGTTTGTATCGTACATGACAGAGGGTACATTAAAAAAATAAAAATAAAAATGACGAGAGAAAGGAAGGCGGAAACGAACGGAGAGATGGGAGAGAAAGATACGGATGCAGAGGAGGAGGGAAGGGGATTTGGACTACGAGAGTGTGGGATAAATAGATATCTAGGCAATAACACCCTCTGTAAGAATAAAAAACAGATCTAAGATCACATCATACAACAACTAAGAAACACGATAAGCGACCGCAAGAAACAGGACTTTCTATAGAGCAAAACAAAAATAAGAAGCAAAAAGTGGCAGTATCGCTGACAGCCGACTCAAGAGGCTCGGGGTCGATTCCCGGAAAGGAGTCTGGGTGTTGTATGTTTGTCATAATCATCAGTTTCATCATCGTGGACAGCAAGTCGTCGAAGTAGCGTCAGTAGGCTAGAAACACTTGCATCCTCTGTGCATATTCCGACCACGAAAATGCATACGATGGTTTCATTTGTTTTTCTTGGAAATATACAACGTACCCTCTTGTGTAACTAAAGTTGCCGGATCTTGTAAGGTCCCTACATACAGACATCAGTTTTTAGTGACATGTATAATTTCATCAATATGTCACTGTACGACGTGACCTATGAGCATGTAAAGTGTAACATGTAAGTAATAATATCTTTCAGCAGCTCAGCTGCTTGATTTGTATATCTGGCACTGCAATGCCAATTCAGTAACAGTCGCCGCTGTGAAGTGGCCGAGCACATTGAGGCGCTATGCTCCGCTGCGCGAGGCCGTTCCCCGTCGGGGATTCGAATCCTTCCTCGGGCATGTAAGTTTGTGTTGTATTTAAAATAAGTTAGTTCATAAGTAGTTTGTAAGTTTACGAACTGATGTCTCCGCAGTTAAGTCCATAAGCTTAACAACGAACAGTAACAGTCGTAGTAGTGAGTAATTGTGGTACAGAAGTTGGAGAGTGAAGACCCGTGCAGTTTCCTAAAATTTTTGCGTTATGTATGATAATAGCAGAACTTGTTGTAGTTTGAAGCTCTTTGATTCTGAAGGTATTCGTTATCAAATTTAAAGTTTCTTTTCTGTAAAATATGGAAAAAAATCCCCCCAAAATTTTCTTTTGTTACAATACAGCCTCTTTTATTTAATTTCCACATATTATTAATTTTTTCTCAACGTTTGTTGTCGTCGATATAACAAGTGTATTATGTATTATGCATTTCCGCATTATCCACAAAGTATGTGTCAGAAGACAGAGCAAAAAGTTAGAAATATTCGTCGACATATAATGTGATAGGTTCCTGTGAACTCGGTTCCTAAATAGGCAGTAACTACGATAGAGCACAGCTAGCATCGAGCAAGGAGACGTTGTCGCGAGAACAGATCTAAGTTGTGTATTGTGTACACCATAGTAAATAAAACTTGTATTACTAATCGGTACAGCTGTTTTAGCTGCCCGCGCATCCAATGCGTCCTGAGCCGCGGTGGCCGAGGGGACTGAGGCGCTCCAGTCACGGTCTTCACGGCCACTACGGTCGGAGGTTCGAATCCCCCCTCGGGCATGGATATTTTTGCCGTCCTTAGCAGTAGCTAGTTCATAAGTAAAGTTTAGGGACTGATGACCCCATATTTAAGTCACATAAGCTATACAAACATTTGAACATTTGAAAGACAGTGTAGATATTTTACTGAAAGACTTTCCGGATTTATTTTCTGCGGGACTAGAAAAATCAAAGGATTTTGCTGCGCACGTTACTCTAAAGAAAGATACCACACCAAAATTTTTTAAAGCTCGTGATGTACCGCTCCCTTTACGCGACAAAATAGGACAAGAACTTCGCATATTGCAATACAATGGTGCAATTGAACCGATACAAACTAGCCAGGGGGCGAGTTTGCTTGTTATTTTGACGAAGCCATCAGGCAGCATCCGCATTTGTGTTGATTTCAAGGCCACAGTAAATAAACAGTTGTAGATAGTTATCCATTGCCGAGACCAGAATATTTAATGAACAGATTGGGTGTAGGAAAATATTTCTCAAATATAGATTACCGCAATGCCTACCTGGCACTCGACGAAGAATCACAGAAAATTTGTGTTGTCTATACTCATCTGGGCTTGTTTAAACATTTGCGTCTACCGGTTGGCAGTGCATCCGCGCGCGCAATATATTTGGAGCAGCTTACAGCTCGGGTGCCTTGTTGTTCACACTACTTGGACGACATAGTTTCGTCAGGCCGTACCCCAGAAGAACATGTTGCAAATATGAGGAAATTATGTCAAATTTTGTCAGATGCAGGTCTGAAGAGTCGCTGAGATAAGTGTGACTTTTTCAAACCGAAACTGCAGTATCTAGGACAGCCATGGTGTGCATTCTATGCAATCACATTTGCTTGCCATTCGCGACCTGCCAGCACCAAAGGATGTGACAGAATTACAGTCCGTCTCGGGAAAGTTAATTTACTATATTAGGTTTATTCCCAACGCAGCACAAATTGCAGCCCCTTTATATTGGCTACGCCGTGAAAATGTTTTTTTGGTTTGGACAGAAGAATTCCAACGCGCATTTCAACATTTAAGAGATGCATTGCTCAATGATCGATGTTTGGTGTACTGCGATCCGGAAAAACCAGTTATTTTGCAAGTTGACGCATCGTTGTATGGTCTAGGTGCAATGCTGTCACAGAGACTTGAGGATACGAACCGTGCGATAGCGTTTGGGTTCGACAGGCACACAATGCCGTTATTCTCAAATTGAGGAGGATGCTTTAACAATAGTGTGTGGTGTCACGAAATTCCAGTACTATTTTTATGGGAGAAAATTCTATTTAGTAACTGACCACAAGCCTATGCAGTCATTGTTTCATCCATTGAAGTCGATTCCTACTCACACAGCACACAAATTGCAACACTGGGCGTTGTTCTTATTACAGTATCACTACAAGATAGACCCACAACTCTCCATGGAAAGCCCTGATAAAAACTATGACACTATGACACGTCTTGTTGTTTGATATATGCAAAGGAAGATTTTTTTTGCTATTCTTCCCGTTGGATTATAGAAAAATTCCTAGGGCAACAGGAACAGACCCCGATTTACGAATTTTGTTGCGCTGTATCGGGACAGAACGGCCTCGCTCACAGCGTGACATTCAAAATTCACTGGTGCGTCGCTATTTTGCTAGAAGAAATGAACTTTCAGTCCATAGAGGTGTCATTATAGTTTCAAATGACAGTGGAGAATCGAGTGCATTGATACCGCGACGTTTGCAGGAAGAAGTATTTGACTTACTTCACCAAGAAAGTTGGGTAATGATTCGCACTAAGCAATTGGCATGATGACAGTGTACTTTGCAGGTTATTGACGCCCATATAGAACAGATAACGTCACAGTGCTCAATCTGCGTACCAACCAGTCCCTCCCATCTCAAATTTTTTGCGTAGCCCAAAGCAGAGTCAGCATGGCAACGAGTGCATACTGAATATGCTGGTCCCTTCTGGAACGCTAGGTGGCTTATTGTGTATAATGCTTTTAGTGGATACCCATTTGCAGTGCCAATGTCTTCTACGACTTCTAGTAGCACGATCAGGGCGCTATGGTCAATCTTTTGTCTGGAATGTGTCCCTGAGCTGATAGTCTCTGACAACGGCCCTCAGTTCAAATCGCACGAATTTCTCTCCTTTTGTGCACGCAATGGAATAAAGCATCTCACCAGTGCACTGTTTCACCGCAGTCTAACGGCGCTGCGGAACGCTTTGTCCGAACATTTAAGTAACAGTTGTTCAATATCTGTTCGACGTACTCAAAGGACTTTGCTCTGCAACTGTACCTCGCCTCCCACCGCTCGCATCCACGAGAAGGCTCATCGCCGGCCGAGCTTCTGCGCGGCCGCCGCCACCGCACCCTGCTCCATCTGCTCCAACCACCGCGCCGCCCGAAGCAGCAACCGACGACACACAAATATCGCTTCGCTTCGCGTAACCCAGTCTTTTACAGAGTTTTTAGCGGACGCAGACGTTGGGAGCGGGGTGAGATCATCAAATGTTTCGGTGTTTCCATGGTTGAAATTTCAGGACCTGACTGAGTTATACCAAGGCACCGCAAGCAAATTCTCCCTTGTTGTGTACCCCGTGATCGTTCTGCGTTTTTCTCTGAGCAGATTCGCGCAACACGCAGACCGCGTGGCGTAGTCAGTCGCTCACACCGCAGATCTCCGCGGCACCACCTCCCCTCGACATCGCCATGGACCTGGACCAGCACGCAGCATCGCGAGCTCAGGCCGGTAGTCTGACGTCATCCGCAGCTACAGACTCCGGTCCATCACTACGTCCACGAGTTGTGGCGGAACGACCTCTTCGTGGGTCGCAACTTGTGCTAAAACCTTATCTTCAAAAGCACTCGTCTTGTATGATTAGGGTTGAATGTGGCCATGTCAGACTTCGTAATCCTTGAGGTGTCCACTCGACGATAAAAATTTATATAAAATAAAAAAAAATTATATGTATATTCATGTAAAATCTTTATACGTTGCAATATTTCAAAATCAGATTCTTGCGCCGAGGGAAAAAATTACTCTTGTTAAAATATTTCTAAGTTCTCTCATAGATAAGACTGTCAAAAGAAATTCTTCAGTTTGTGGTCGTTGCTATAGACACAGTTAAAAAGAAAAAATTTCTTCAATGATTATCGATCGATGGGTATGTTCGATTAACCACAAGTTTGAACAAAACAACATTTATTGCTTTCTATGACTTTACATATGTAGTAATTGACAGACAAAAGGGAACTGACCTTTAAAATTGGTTTTTTTTAACATAAACTTCGATAATAATGTCAACTCTTGGGACGACAACCGCAGAGATCAACATCTTCTTGCCTCATAGCTGTCGACCCGCGACTTCATGTGGCCGGATATTTACTCCTTGAAATCGGCGTCTAAGATGTTGCCATCGTAGGTTGAATCGCCTCACAGCACATGAAACATAAAAAAATACCAAAAAACTTCTTTAAGAATTATATAACATTAAACATTTACATAAAAATCATCTAAGAACTCAAATATAAGCAAGTTATCCTGCACAAACTGAGTTGACATGAGATATGTAGCGGAGACAATAATCCGTCCCACTACAGTGTCTGCCTCCTCCTCCGTTGTCGAGCTCCTTACATGACAACGGTCCGGCACTTTGGGGGGGGGGGGGGGGGGAATGGATGTTGTGGCGTAAAGTCTGCGCCACATGCCAAACACACGAAAACAGTCGTGAATAAGGCAGTGGACGACCGGCAGCCAATCACACACCGGCGCCTTGCCTCCTGGAGGGAGCAGCCTAGAAGCGTGCCCTCTACAAGTGGCTATATTAGGCCGACATGCGTCTGGAAGGACACCACTCCGAAATAGGCAGTGGCTATGATAGAGCGCAGCTAGCATCGAGCAATAAGATGCCGCCGCGAGAACAGATCTAAGTTACTGTGTATATTTAAATAAATAAAACTTCTATTATTAATCTGTATGGCTGTTTTAGCTGTCCACGCATCCCACGCGTCCTGAGCAGATCCATTCCTGAAAGACAGGTGGGGTAGAGAAAACACATGGCGACGAAGACTAAGCACAATTAGCAAATGGTCGGCTTTTTCCCCCTAGACAGTGTTCTTTACACCTGGTAGCAATAGCTCGTTCAATTTGTCCTATGTAATATGCAGAGCACGACCCACAAGTAATCTTATTGAGAGCCGTTTTTTTTTTCTGAAACGGGGCACGTCAGATTTCAAATTGTGTATGAGATTATTTTTATGGCTTCTCACTAAGAAGATGTTGTATTCTATAAGATACGGGACCCAGAAAAAGAAAAGACAAATACTTTTTGTCTTTTTGATCGGAGATAGAGAAAGAGAGGATGGTAACTATTATTAATTTTCGTGTGAAAAATATTATCTACTTATGTGGGTTCATACAGCAGCACCTAGATAGAAGGCCTCACAACTCCCCGTACCATATCACACTGACCAGGCCGCGACCGCCAGCTTACTAGCTGACCGCTACGAGGCAGTGAGCGTGCCCCAGCGGCCAGCCATTCAGCTGGCGACCTCGGCCTGATCAGTGTGATAGGGCATGGGCAGTTGTGTGGCGTCTCTCTAGGTGCTGTTGTGTGAACCCACTGGCACTGGAAGTTGAGGCCTTGTCTCTAGGCGGTGTTGGTTCATAGCGTTGGTCACCGCAATGGTTTTGATCAGCCTGATTTCGGAATCAATATATTCTTCAGATAAACTTGTGGATGCAGCTCTGTGTATCGAAGAATGAAGAATGGAAAAAGGCCTTTTTGTGTGAAAGCGGGTGTGTAGAGGAGGCTGGAATGATTTGATCAGTACATGTTGCTTTGTGAAAAATGTTCAGGGAGATTTTATCGTCAGTTATGGATAGAGTCAAATCAAGGTAAACGAGTTGGCTGTGTCCATTTTGAAGTTCACAGGTTAAAGAAATTTTATCACGTAGTTCATTAAAGATTGTAAATAAATGATCTATACCCGCATTGGAACCATTATAGACGATCTAAATATCATCTATGTATCGAGAATAAGAAACAATGCCTAAATTTGTAGCAGAATTTATTTATTTATTATTTTTTTATTTTATTTATTTATTTATTTATTTATTTATTTTTTTTTTTTTTTTTTTTTGAAAAATTTCTCTTCCAACGAATTGATGAAGACCTCACCCAGAATACCGGCAAGTGGATTACCCGTAGCAAGGCCATCAAGTTGTTGATGAAGTTATCCGTTAAATTAAAAATAATGGTACTTGGTGGCAATATTAAGTTCATGAAATCGGTAATTTGGTCATCAGACATTTCATTTTAAAAAAGACGTAAATTGTCTTTTAAGATGGCAAGATCTTCTGTTACAGGGACGTTAGGATATAAATTTTTGATGTCGATGGAAAGAAGCTTAGTGTCTTGGTCGCATTGTACAAAATCTTCAAATGTTTGTATAGCTTATGGAACTACGAGGTCATCAGTCTCTAAACTTATGAACTAGCTAACACTAAGGACGGCACAAATATCCATGCCCGAGGGGGGATTCGAACCCCAGACCGTAGTGGTCGTACAGACCGTGACTGACGCGCCTCAGTCCCGTCGGCCACCGCGGCCGGCGGTCGAATTCAAGTTTTGGGTATTTTGAATTAGGCTTCCGATATTTTCAACGGAATAATTATTCTAAAAAACATAGTTTTTCAATTTATTGTATAAAAGTTTCGTTAAGTCATGATATGCACTGTTAATACTGTTAGAAATCGGGCAGATCGGGTGAGTTATTTTACTAACTTTTAACCGAGAACGTAATTTTGATGGGTTTTCGTTCATGTTAATTAAATATTTTTTTGATAAGTTTTGAGTAAAAATTCTGCATCATTAATAGCAGATCTTATTTCCTTTTGTAAAGTGTGACTGGCTTCATCGTGCAGTTCGGTAATATTATTTCATCAAAAAACTGCAAAGTTTTTGTTATATACTCTTGCTTGCTACTGACTACCAAGGAGCTACCTTTGTCAGATTTTGTAATGATAGCCTCCTTTTCTTTTAATTCACGATTAATATTTGTTACAATTTTATTGTCAGTAGTAACATTTTGGTTTTTATTAAGATGTTCACTGGTAATGTTACAAACGTCATATGCTAATCAGGTTTGCCCTGATTTCTCCATCTTAACAGCATCTGAGCCAGCTTTTAACTATATTATTAAATTTTCCACAGTATCACTTTTGATTATATCAGGTGTAAGATCATATTTAAAGCCTTTCTCAAGCAATGACATCTCATCTGTTGCAAACTTTAGTACTCTATTATAAAATACATGATCAGATTTCTGAAAATTTCACAGAAATTTCTTTGTTACCAGAGGCAAACGACACAGGTTCTTGATCTTATTCTTGTGTCTTCTGAAAATAATATTTTTCTGGATTTCGAAACTATCGTTGATGTTGTTGTTGTGGTCTTCAGTCCGGAGACTGGTTTGATGCAGCTGTCCACAAAAGCCTATCCTAAGCAAGCCTCTTCATCTCCACATAAGAACGGTAACCTACATCTGTCTGAATCTGCTTACTGTATCCATCTCTTGGTCTTCCTCTGCGGTTTTCACCCCACACAGTTCCCTCCAACGCTAAATTCACAATTCATTGATGTCTAAGAATGTGCACTACCAATCTATCCCTTCTTTTAGTCAAGGTATTCCAGAAATCGTCAAATTGAAAGTTGTAATGTAAATGAAACACTTTAGTAAGTTCAAGATACGAATAATAGGCTTTTTTTATTTAAGCTGTCTATTTTAGTATATAACGCTCGTAGTTGCTCTGCAATTACTTTTTGAACTAGTGGTCTAAACAGTTTTGGGACTTTAGTTGTTTTATGTTCAGGTGGGATAAGCCCATGTTCTTCACACTGCTTATTGAAATTAATGGCTATACCTCTATTGAAGATCTTCATTTTAAAATCTTTATATTTCAAATCTGTAAATCAACTGATATTATACAAATAAAAAATCTGTTGTTAACTGCTTATTCACAAAATGTAACGCTTTTCGTCTTCCACCTGTTCTGTATGAATGCATCTGTTACCGTACTCGTAAGCACTAAAAGATGGCGCCAATGTACGGCGCCTAGTAGTGGTACAGTGTACCCTCCGCCACGCACCTTACGGTGGATTGCGGAGTATGTATGTAGATGTAGATGTAGATGCCTGATAAACACCTCGCCGCAGTTAAGGCGGCAGTGGGCTGACAAAGGCTAGCCGACCCTTTTTAAGGGTGACTTCCTAGCCTCTTCCTACTGCTAGCATGTTTTCTAACTTTATTTATCCTTTGGACTTGAGCTTTTCGCTCGTAATTTTACGTCTCATGTGAGTACGTATTTCTAATTATGGGTTTGTATAAAAAATATTTGTATAAAGTATTTCATGCTAGATAATGTTTGTTAATTTACTCCATAATTCATTGGTAGGTATTAATATTACTCTTCTGGTGAAGGCACCCATAGTTAGTTCCGAAATCTACATCAGTTGTTTAATACAAAGAATAACTTGTTGGGCTACTTTATTCTACAATTATTGTAAATTTACTACGGTTGCTACAACTTTGCTACAAGTCGACATAAGAATTTCCTAAATAAATAAAAGACTTGTGATTTGTGCTTTAATAACTATGAATTGATAAGGATTAAACTAAACATCACTACGACAAATTATAACAATTAAAGCCGCGATGGAGTAGCCGAGCGGTCTAATTCGCCTCGCTGCAGAGCGCGCGGCTGCTCACCGTCGGAGGTTCGAGTCCTCCCTGGAGCATGGGTGTGTGTGTTTGTTCTTAGGTTAGTTTATCTTAGTTTAAGTAGTTTGTAAGCTACGGACTGATGACCACACAGTTTCCTCCGATAGATTTACAATTTATAGCAATTAAAGATGTTAAATCAATCTGAAAATGAATTAAAAACAGAAGAAATTTGCGTCAAAACATGTGAACACTGTGATGTTGTTTATTTACAGGATGATCAAAAAGTCATTATAAATTCGAAAACTGTATAAATTTGAAACCTTAATAAATCACGGAGTAATGTAGATAGAGAGGTAAAAATTGACACACAATCTACATATCTACCGTTATCGGGCCTTTTTTCTTCGAGGAACTGAGTGATTATGGTTTTGTAAATGCCACCGTGACGGGTGAGAGATACGCCGATATGTTACAGAAGCGCATCATCCCCGACCTGCCTGATAAACACCTGCTGGAAGGTACGATTTTTATGCAGGATGGCGCTCCACCCCATATTGCTAGAGGCGTAAAAGATCTCTTGCGCGCGTCGTTTGGTGATGGTCGTGTGCTCAGCCGCCGCTTTCGTCATGCTTGGCCTCCCAGGTCCCCAGACCTCAGTCTGTCGATTATTGGCTTTGGGGTTAACTGATTTTATTTGTTTTTTCCAGGGAAGCCAAAACAGTCTTGGTCTAACCCGCCACTGCCCGCATCGAAACTAAGTTTATTGTGCGGTATCGCTCGCTGTATATCTAGTAAAGCCAACCAATGCCCTTGAACAGTACAAGGAGTCCCTTTACCAGTTCTTTATTAGACACAATTTCTTCGGGTCTGGTTGTCCCAAATGTTCTGTGCCTTTTACTCTCCAATGCAATGCATTCGAAGATTAGATGTGATGCAGTTTCATCACCGTCATCACAGACCCTACATTTAGGGTCCTCTTCTGTTATTCCCATTGTATGTAGGTGTTTTTTTGAAATTCCCATGGCCTGTCAGCAATCCAACCATGAGTCTAATCTCTCTCCTGTTCAGGCCCAGGATTGCAGAGCTTCTTTGGCATCATTACCTTGCCATGTTTTTGTTGGTAGACTTTGGTCCAATATTCTACGTGCTGTCTTCTGAGCCAGTTACGTAGCTCCAATTTGATCATTGTCTTGGTGATTGTCAGGACAGGTTCCGGTCCAATAAATGGAGTCTCTGCCCCCATCCTGGCTAATCTGTCGGCATGTTCGTTGCCACTGATCCCCGAGTGGCCAGGGACCCACAATAGGTTTACTCTATTGCTCCACCAGAACCCTGTGACATTCTGCAACAATTTTAGACCTTGTTTCAGGAGCTGCCAGTGATCTCAGGGCTGCCTGGCTGTCTGAATAGATCTTTGTAGCACCTACACAAATTCTCCACCACGCACACCCTGATGGCAGTGATTTCGGCCTGGAATACTGAGGCCAGTTTTCCTAGAGAGATGACGCCCTCCAGTTTTGGCTGCACCCCATATACCCCGGCCCCAACACCTTGGTCCGATTTTGACCCGTCAGTGAACCAGACAATACCCCCCGTACGGTGTCGAACTATTTTCTCCCATTGCTCCCTACTTCCAGTTGTTATATTGAAAGGCTGTATGGGGTTATAATATAGTCGGCTGGCATTTCCCCAAACTTTCCTATACTTACCTCACTCACTATTTTAGAGTGTGATTCTGGATATCCCAAAGAGTTCCAGTTTTTGCCAGATTTGAGTCTGTATGCACCAGCCGCTGCCTCCATCTTGACCCAAAGGTGTAATGGGGGCATATCCAGCATGGTTTCCATCCCAGCAGTTGGTGTGCTGCTAATTCCGCCTTTTATGGCTAAGCAGGCTAATCTCTGCACCTTACCAAGCTCCTTAGCAGCAACCTGCTGTTCTACCTTCTTCCACCACACGACCGCCCCATAGGTGATCCTGGGTCTATTCACTGTGGTGTATATCCAGTGCATACCCTTGGGGCTCAGGCCCCAATTTTTGCCACAAGCTCTCCTGGTACTTACTAAAGTACCTTTTGCCTTGGAGCAAATATTCCTGATGTGAGGGGTCCATGTCAGTTTCTAGTCTAGGGTAACCCCTAGAGGGGTTACCTGAAGTCGCAAGTGTATCGTGATAGGCCGACATCTCTAGGAATGTTGAAATACAACATCCGACGCCAATGCCTCAACATAACCTCGGACATGCTTTACAGTGCTGTTCACAACAACATTATTCCTCGATTACAGCTATTGTTGAGGAATGACGGTGAACATATCGATCATTTCCTGTAAAGAACTTCATCTTTGCTTTGTCTTAATTTATTATGCTAATTATTGCTTTTCTGATCAAATGAAGCACCATCTGTCGGACATTTTTGAACTTTTTGATCACCCGGTACATGGTTGCTTGATATTTCATTACACGTTAGCTTGTTTCGGGTGAGGAGCAATTCCCTTGAGTTTCGGTGTTCGCCTTCCCTTGCAGAATCTGAGTACGACCGGGACTATCGTATTCCGCCGCAGATGCCGGCTCTAGACTAACCTCAGAGGACGGGAGGCGGGAAGCTCGCAGGTAATTGCGCAATATCTCTGACGTCATAGGTGGCGGCTGCCTGTGTTAGCGTCACGTCTCCGCCGCCCACGCAGGAGCGCGCATAATTATTACGCACGCGCCGACAGACACGTGACGTGGCGAACACCCCTGTTGCTCATGCATATGGCCGAAGTGCGCGGGTAGCATTTAGCAGACCTTTGAACCCATCGACAGCCAAGCCGAGGGTGCTGGGCTAGGATTAGTAGCAAGGCGAAGTCCCTGCAGGGACATGTGGCATACCTCCTATCTCTCACGTAGTTTCTTCTGCTATCAGCATTATTTGAAGAACGGGGAAGGGGGGGGGGATGACTAAACATTCTTTTACATAATATCATTTTACGATGGGTACAAAAATATTTCTCGGAATCGTGTACTTCCGTGAAATTTTGATCCGATTATTGCTCGTTTAGACCCCTTAGATAATGTCATTTTTTACAGCTAAGAACACTTGTTTGCTTGAAAGGAAGACTGATCAAAATATCCTGCATACTTTGATTTTTTTTGTAGTGGTGGAAATAAGTTAATTAAATATTTAAATGTTTGTATAGCTTATGCGACTTAACTACGGGGTCATCAGTCCCTAAACTTACAAACTACTTATGAACTAGCTAACACTAAGGGCGTGTAGTAGTACATTTAGTAAATTTAGTAATTCATGTGACAGTGATTTCGAATATATAGTGGCAGAGATATTCCGTAATATATTTCTGTAGTACTGTGAACTGTGGAGCTGAAGACTCTTTGTCAGAGATTGTTTTATGTTTGTTCTCTGGGGGTGGTTTACGAAGATATGTTGTGGCATGTTCTAAAACTGAATGTACGTTTGGTTAATCAAAAACTATTATTATTATTTACGAAGCAACAATAAAAGAATATTAACCTGAAATTGATGAGAGTCTGCGAAGTCATTTTTTAATATAAACTATACAAACAACTTCAAACGACCACTTCAAGAATTTGATGAAGGCGAGATATAATCCGGTGATCTGGATACTCTTATTTCCTAATCAGATTGAAGCAAGTTACAGAAGACCTCGTCAGCAGTGTGTCTGTGTGGTGCTGAACGAAGAGGTCCACGAACCTGCATTATACACGGCGACGAATATCTTTCAAAAATTGTTTACAAGTCATCCTATAAATTTTCTTTCTTCTTTCAGCCTATAACAGAAGTGCAGACTGCTGGCAAAAAACAAACTGGTTCTATTAATGTGTCTGTGTACATTACGACAACACATTACACACACTTACAATTAGAACAGTACTATTATAGACGGTACAAATATCCATGTCCGAGGGGGGATTCGAACCCCCGACCGTAGTGGCCGTGCAGACCTTGACTGGAGCGCCTCAGTACCCTCGGCCACCGCGGCCGGCAATCAGTAAATTAACAGTGTCACAGCTGATAGATAAAACAGTGTTTGGTTTAAAAACTATCTTTATTTTTGTATGTGTGTGCCTCGCAGAAGTCTGCGGTACCAGTTTATGAGTGCTGATAGCGAAGATCGAAATGAAATGAGGGTATGGCTTTCTTGGCCGGGAGATCACTTACGGGATTGTTCGGCCGCCTGAATGTCTTTCTATTTGACGCCGCGTGGGCGACTTACGTGCCAATGATGATGAGATGATGGTGATTACGACAACACACAACACCCAGACCCCTGCCGGGAGTCGAAACCGGTAGTCAGCGACGCTGGCACTGA
This sequence comes from Locusta migratoria, assembly GCA_026315105.1. Lineage (NCBI taxonomy): Eukaryota > Metazoa > Arthropoda > Insecta > Orthoptera > Acrididae > Locusta > Locusta migratoria. The sequence continues at coordinate 364,116,911 of CM048750.1, read as the reverse complement.
GCTACGGAGGCGGACAGATCGAAAATTCATTGAGAGAAAGACGTGGCGCAGTGGTAATACAAAGGACTTTCATTGGGGTAGGGAGGGGGGTTAGATTAAAGCTCGACTCCGGAATACAATTTAATTATCAGAAATATTCGGAAGGTTATATACCAGAAGGTAACATATAGATTTTATAATGGTAGTAAAATGTAAGACCTATCCATGCGTAGATATAGACTCTCATCATATTTTATTGGTTACTAACTTATATGCCCGTGATTTGCAACGGTTGTTAAAGAAGGGCATGTGCGTATCATGGCTTTTGTAGGGTTCCAGACCTCGGACAGTAAAAATTATTTTTGGATCGCTCTGTCAATAAATTCAGTTGTCCTAGCCAAGATGTGAAATGTAAGTAAAAGTCATTGTCCGAAACAATGTAGCTTCATAAAGTTTTTGATACGAAATGAAACACGCCAAAAGAAGCATAGAAATGTAAATAAGTATTTAATACACAAAGCTAAATCTCACGTTCTGCACGGCCACTACGGTCGGGGGTTCGAATCCCCCCTCGGTCATTGATGTTTGTGCCGTCCTTAGTGTTCATAAGTAAGAAACTTCCTGGCAGATTAAAATTGTGTGCCGGTACCGGGACTCGAATATGGGACCTTTGCCTTTCGCGAGCAAGCGCACTACCGACTGTGCTATCCGGACACGACTCACGATGCAACCTCACAACTTTACTTCCGCCAGTACCTCGCCTCCTACTTTCCAAACTTCTCAGTAGTTCTCTTGCGAAACTTGCAAGACTAGCACTCCTGGAAGAAAGGATATGGTGGAGACATGGATTAGCCACAGCCTAAGGGATGTTTCCAGAATGAAACATTCACTCTGCAGCGGAGTGTGCGCTGACATGAAACTTCCTGGCAGATTAAAATTGTGTGCCGGAACCGGGACTCGAACCTGGAACCTTTGCCTTTCGCGGGCAAGCGCACTACCGACTGTGCTATCCCGACACGACTCACGATGCCGCCTCACAACTTTATTGTGCCTCCGGCACACAATTCTAATCTGCCAGGAAGGTTCATATCAGCGCACACTCCGCTGCAGAGTGAAAGTTTCGAATGAATGTTCGAATGTCTGTAAATCTATCGGACCAAACTGTGTGGTCATCAGTCCGTAGCTTACAAACTACTTAAACCTAGGTAAACTAACCTACGGACAAACACACACACCCATGCCCCAGGGAGGACTCGAACCTCCACGGCGAGCAACCGCGTGCTCCGCAGCGAGGTGCTTTAGACCGCTCGGCTACTCTACCGCGGCAAGAAATAAATTTTTGCCGGTGGGCGGGATTGAACCGGCGACCTTCTGCTCCGCAGTCCGTGACGCTATCCCCTGCGCCACGCCGGCAGTTGTGAAAGTTTCATTCTGGAGTTCATAAGTAGTTTATACGTTTGGGGACTGATGACCCCGTAGTTGGGTCCCGTAAGATCTACAAACATCTGAAAGCTAAATGTTCAATGTTTGTTGGTATTCGCAGAGATGAAATTGCTTAATTCTGTTTCAGCTTCCTTGCTGAACTACCTCATACTTATTCTACAGCAGCGGCGTCTATTAGTTCTTTGGTGCACTACAGCGCCTCTATGGCTTGTTTGCTGCACTGTGCCATCCATACCTCAATCATAGCCTACATCTATTTTTCCGTGATCTCACTTTTATGAAACGAACTTGCTACATGCAAATCCGTAAAGTAGTTTAGAAGATTAGGTGATTCTAATAGATGACCCGACAGTTACTGAAAACACTTAAAATTACGCTGTATCTTTTTTCCGTGATCTGAGTTTGATGAAATCATGCCTGTATGTTGCCCCAATCTTAGTTCAACTTTCCTGTGAAAACCTCATGAAAATGTGTCAGTAGTTTTTTTTATATGTTTGCACCCACATGTTAAAAATTGGCATATCTTCATGAATATGATGTAGCTTACATCATACATCAGTGATATTTGCCATTTTAAACATTTATTTCATGATCATTCATATCTCTTGATAATGTACGGAAGCATGGAAAGCTAAAATATAATAAATAATAATTAATTTCATTAATGAAGTAGAAACATAACTGAAAACTTTGTTTGCACTCTTTCCGCTAAATGCACTAAGCGTAAGACTTAACATCCAAAGCAGTTGTACGTATACGTCAGACTGTGATATCAGTATGTAATTCTATGTTTTATATTCATTGCGTTGAATCCTATCTATTAGTTTTCTGGTGCACTACGAAAGACAATGCGTCTATTGCTTCTTTGCTGCATTGCGCCGTTCTTTCCTAGCATGAAATACACCTAAAACTTCAAATTACGATATCTTTTATTTTTTTTATTTGATTTTGATGAAATGAAGCCTATATGTTGCCCCAGGATATTATCAATTTATCTGTGTAGTACTTTTAGATATTTGCCGTATTACGCCATGCTTATAAGCACAGTGTGCACATAAAATTTGGAAGTACGATATCTTTTCTTTCCCTGATTCGATTTTAATGTAAAGAAGCCTACGTTATGCTTCAAGCTATTCTAAAATTACGTGTGAAGCCCCACGAATGTTCGTGTAATACTTTTCGAGATTACTCTCTACAAATTAACACAGGCGATTGCTTTCAAAAAAATGTTTAAATTGTGGTATCTTACTTTTTCTGATCCGATCTTGTGAAATGAAGCGTTTATGTAACCGTAGGACACCCTCACGTTACCTGTGAAAAAAATTCTGAAAATTCGACTATTAGTTTTGGTGTTTAACGTGCTGAAAGAGAAAGACAGACATGATGGTTGTAGTTAAAAAACGTTAAATTGTGATATTTTTTTACTGTAAATCGATTTTTATATAACTAAGTAGGCTAAAGTTACCTATGAAGATCCCATGCGAATTCGTGAAGTAGTTTTGGAAATAAGTGGTTTCTAATAGATGAAAAGACAGACACGGCGGTCAGTGGAAACAAAATTACGATATCTCTTTTTTCTTCGTGATTCTATTTTGATGAAATCACGCCTAGATCATGAACCTATCTTGGCATATGTTTCCTGTGAAAACCTCATGAATATTTGTGCAGTGATTGAAGCGAACAGCAACAGATCTACATTTACATATGTATTATTTTTACAGATGTGTTGTACAATTGTATAATTTTGAGGGATTGTATTGATTTCTATAAGTGCTGTACGTCGGTAAAATCTGTTGCGAATACTGTTAGTAGTAAAGAAGTAATAGATTAAAAGTGATGCTTACAATGAACGTTACTCTTTACTTCCTCATATCAACTACGTGTAGTACTGTGATACAATTTCGAACTTATATTCAGCTTTAAGTGTGTATACCGTCTGCAAAATTTCCTGCGAGTACAATTTGTAGTGTAGCAGTTATAAACTGTAATGTCATACCGAATGCCATAGTTTTGTTCCGTAGACAGCGGAAAAGTAGTAAGCGAGAAACTTTTTTCCTTTCATAATTTTGCTATGGTTGTCAGCGAGGAAAAGTTTAATAAAGGTTTGAAATTATGTTTAAAGTTTGTTGCAAGTCGCCAAGTACTGTCATTCTTATGTAGTGTATTCATAAAGTCTCGTGGCAGTTTCTTGCAACTCTTACTGTTTATGATGTTATCTTTCCTGAACCATATTTCGTATGTGGTTCGTACTCCTACAGCTATCGTTATCTCACATAAGGAATATGTGTACCAAATTTGATTGAAATCGGTCCATTAGTTTAGGAGCAGATGTAAAATATTATCGCTTGATGCGGCCGTTTTTCATGACTGTCACTGTTTATGACGTCATATCTCGTTACAGCGATTGTTGCCGGTTATCAAGGAATATGTGTACCAAATTTGGTTGAAATCGGTCCAGTAGTTTAGAAGGAGAAGTGGAACATACGTATATACATACACATACAAAACACACACACACACACACACACACACACACACACACACAGCCTATTTTATAAGATGTAGACAAACTCAAGAAAATAGGAAGGTAGAAGAATAGTAATTTGGAACCTTGATAAATTGAAGGAACATGAGATTCTTGAAAGTTTCAATGTGGGCTCTGTGTTACAATTGACAGAAACTGTGAAAATAACAAAGTAGAAATACGTGGGTAGCTTTGAGGTGTTATGTAATGAAGGCTGCAAAGGTCCAGGTATGCAGAAAGACAAATCTACAAAACAATCCACTGAGAGATGAAGTTGACAGAGCCTTGGAAGACCTATGTCGAAACAAGGCCTCTGGAGAAGACGAAATTCCCTCAGAGCTACTGAAATATTTGGGATAAAACTAATTAACCTGGGGTGTAAGACGTATGTGAGAGACGAAATACTCTCAGAATTAAAAAAACATGATATATTCAAAAAAGCATGTGTGGACAGGTCCGAAAGTCACAGAACCATCAGTTTAATTATAATGCTTGCAAAATTTAAACACGAATTATTTACGGAAAAATAGGAAGTTTGGTAGAAGCTGGCCTCTGAAATCAGTTTGGATTTAGGAGACATGTACGAACGCGGGAGGTAATACATTTGGTCTTATCTTAGACGATACACTTTTTCAAATTCTTATGTCAGCAGTGCTAAAATATAAGGAACGGAAAGTTATTTACTACCTATACAAAAACCAGACTGCTGTTATTAGAGTCGAAGGACATGAAATGGAAGAATTGGTTGGGAAGAGACTAAGACAGGGCTATAGAAATTCGCTGTTATTCTTTTTGTATATTCCGGCAGCTACAAAATAATGCAAGGAGATATTTGGAGAAGGAATTGAAATTCAGAGTGGAGAATTAAAAAAGTTTCTTTTCGCTGATGGCAATGAAATTCTGTGAGAGATAGCAAACGAGCAAGAAGAAGAATTTAACAACATATTCAAAAAATATTCACGGAGCAAGCAAGCACAGAGCGCCATCACACGACTAAAGATGAAAACCAACAGCAGTATCGATTACAAACATTAGATTTCAGCGGATGAGGAGACAATTATTTTGTCCGTCTGTTTTTGGACGAGTGAAAGAGCACAGTTCCGTACGGAATTCAAATAAAAACCTCGATCCGCAAATTTTATTTCAATCGTTGTTAATACAAACCCAGCATTTGGAATTACATGCTAGAATTTCCAAAATGTTTGTAAATCCATCGGACTCAACTGCTTGGTCATTAGTCCGTGGCTTACAAACTACTTAAACTAAAGTAAAATAACTTGAGGACAACACAAACACCCATGCCCGAATGGGGACTCGAACCCCCGACAGCCAAAATTTCCGCTTCGTTGTATTCCAGCGGGTGAAATGTGTCCATTCAGAATTGTTATGTTGTTGCAAACGTGTGTGACTTTTATGCTCAATACATCTGTCCTCGACGGTCCTAATTGTTTTACCAATATATGACATGTCACAGCTGCATGGGATACGGTAGACACCGACATGATTCAAGCCCATATCATCCTTAACGCGCGTGAACAGCGGTTTAATTTTAGAAGGCTGCCGAAACACACGCTTCACGTAAAATACGGCCAGTCTTGTGAATCTGCCATCGTGTGGGAGAAAGGCCACTGCCCCTCTGTGCTATCATCTCTGGCCCGTTGTACATTTTGTTGATAGCCCTTTACTATAAACATTCTGGCGAAAAGTGACCTCCAGGTGAGAGAACTCGGTGGACAAATTTTCCAGGTCTGAGATGACGTGCGCCCTGTTCATTAAGGTACGTACAACCTCTTCATGTTGAGCTAGGCGGTGAAAACTATCAGCCTACAAATACAAATCTGTGTGAGTTGACTTCCTATAAACAGCATGTCCCAACGTACCATCTACCGTCCTCCTATCAACCAGGAAAGGTAACTATTCTTTTCCACCTCCATGGTGAAACGGATGTTAGGGTGGATAGAATTTAGAATGTTCCAAAAGATTATTCAAGTTCAAGATGCCAAATAACAGAAGTGTCGTCTGCATATCTGACAAAATCAAACAGGTTGCATCGCCGCTTACTCCAATGCACGTTCTTCGAAGTCCTCCATGACTAAATTAGTAATGATAGGTGACAAGTGACCTACCCTTGGCAACTCCATATGTCCATAGTCATTGTCATTAAATAAGAAGTAGGTGGAACTTAAGAAATGTCGAAGTAAATTCCTTAATTCAGTTCCAACCTAGCCTCAATTAACTGGAACAGATCAGAGAGAGGAACGCTAGTGATAAAAGAAACCACATAAAACTTACTAAAACATACAAATTCACTCCCTCAGTCGACATATGAAATCTGCCGAGTTCTTAATATGATGGTGACTATGTCACACAAGTGGGTTGGTGCAAGATATGTCGGAGCAGAAAAGTTTGACACAGTGCGTCTGAGAGGACATCTTTACTTATTACCTTAGGAAGACCATATAGCTACTTGTACTGAAGTTCGTGCTAAATATCGAGTTTCTGTAAAAGAATACCAGTTTCGCGAATCTTGTTCCTGTTTGAATTTCGTTTAATTTTGGTGCATTTGGGAAACCCAGTATTCAATCTAGCTTCGGCAAATGTTTTCTTTATTCCCTGTGCCTGTATTGATGATTCTTATTACCTCCGGATTATTTGTTGCTCGGATTTAAATTATGTTTACACAGACATTTACCATTCTAGCGGCTTCAGGAAACAATTGCTCTACATAGTTTGGAGATAATGCATACAGTAAAATTTCGGACAATGTGTTGCTTCTCTGCGGTTTTCAACATTTATTTATGCCAACTTATCTAGGGTAATTTAAAGTTATCACCAAATACAAAACGTGCTTTGGATACGTTTTCGTAATTTTGAAACGTGTCCATAAAAAATTATTTTTATAAGAAAATGTCTAATATTGTGCCTCCTGTTTTGTATCGAGTAACTTGCTTGCAAGAAAATGTATAATATCGCTTCTACTGTATGTATCGATATGTGTAAAGTTTCATCTCTGGCAAAGATCATGTATTGCATAGCATTGTAGCTCGCACTGAGAGAGAGTAGCTCTAGTGGTTCAGCTCGCTTAGAGAGCGGTTGGGTTGTGTGTATGGCTCCGATGTAGAGCAGAGGCTGCTTTGCCAGCAAGTCAGAAGTTGTATTATGTAGGTAATGTAATGCTGATTATCAATAATAAGTAACTTAACCCTGTTTCATATTTCATTTACGTAGTTAGAAAATTAACCTACTTCCTTCATTTGATAATTAGTTGATTTAGTGGAGTGTTGATTTGAATAATATTATTGAACATATTTCATTATTGGTGCCATAGTAAAATGATAGGTAATTTAAATTTCAATAATTAGAAACTGATCTACATAAAGTCTCACAGTCAAGCATTAAGAAAGTGATTTGTGGTTTTTCTTATATCTTTCTCGCAGTCAAAATTTTTGAGTATAGTCATTGTCTGTTTCAAAAGGTTACATGTCACAGTTGTTTTGTTAAAATATCCGTTGCGCACATAATCAGTTTAATGCACTGTTTCTTATACATCAATATCAGGGCCATAATTAAACCAAATAGCTGTGTTAATGAACAATTTATTGTCTGATTTAACGATAGGTTCAACATTCCACAACACACGTACAGCTTTTAATTTAATGCAAGTATTGTTTGAACATTTCTGCAATCCGGAGGATCGATAAAAGGAACCAATTATTAATTAACCCGGTTGCTAAGTATAACTTCTACTCATAACAACTCACAGGCACTATCTACTTCAGCTGTAGCAGAATAGCCATGCGCACTAAGGCGCCCTGTTTGCGGTGCGCGCGGCCGTTCGTCGTCGGGGGTTCGAGTCAAAATTGTTCAAATGTTTGTAGAACTTATGGGACTTAACTACGGGGTCATCAGTCCCTAAGCTTACAAACTACTTACGAACTACCTAAGACTAAGGACCGCACAAATATCCATGCCCGAGGGGGGATTCGAACCCCCGAACGTAGTGGCCGTGCAGACCGTGACTGGAGCGCCTCAGTCCCCTCGGCCACCGCGGCCGACCGTTCGAGTACTGCCTCGGGCATGAGTGTTTGTGTTGTCTTTAGCATAAGTTATTTTACGTTATTGTAAGTAGTTTATAAGCCTAGCGACTGATGAGCAGCGTAGTTAAGTCCCTTAGATATACAAACATTTGAACATTTGAAACTTCCTGTCAGATTAAAATTGTGTGCCGGAACCGGGACTCGAACCTGGCACCTTTGCCTTTCGCGGGCAAGTGCTCTACCGACTGAGCTATTCCGACACGACTCACGATTCCGCCTCACAACTTTCCTTCCGCCAGTACCTCGCCTCTTACTTTCCAAACTTCACAGAAGCTCTCCTGCGAAACATGCAAGACTAGCACTCCTGGAGAAAGGATATGGTGGAGACATGGCTTAGCCACAGCCTAAGGGATGTTTCCAGAATGAAACTTTCACTCTGCAGCGCACTCTCTGCGGACACTCCGCTGCAGAGTGAAAGCTTCATTTGAAGATTTATCTACTTCAATTCCATTACAGAATAAAGCGCTTGTGGCAGCAATAAATACGCGAATTTATTCAATAAATCCATTCTGAAAACTTTTTTTATTTCAGATGATCTACGGCTTTGCAAGCTTTTGCTACATGTTTTGTACTTTAGTACTTTCCCCATAGTACTACGACAGTTTACAACTGTTCCACTAATGGTTTGTAAATCTATGATCGTCCTGTATGTGACCTGTGCCCTGTCAAACCCTCCTTGTGTATTTCGAGGCTCTATTACCTAGAAACGTTCGTAGTGGACACCTGATCTATTCAGCGGAACCCAGAACCCCACCGCCCAATGTTGCAAATTGAGGAATCTGCAGGACAGTTTGAGCCTCTCATTTAGATCCTCCACTCGGCTCTCTACCAAAGGTCCGCAGTTCGTCCTTTCAACGATTCTGCAAATGGTGAGGCCTTCAAACAGAACTGGCATGCTCAATCACTTCAGAGAGCCAGTGAAAACCAGAGAACCTCTTCTGATCGAAAGCGACACTAATTGTCGGTACGGACATGAGCCACCAACTGCAGTTGGCTGCACCGTGTATTCTTCAAGGCAACCTCAAGGACCCGTTCCAAATCTGGAATAACTCCATGATGCACAATGGCCTACTTCCCATCACAAGGAGCCATATCCCTAGAGGGCTCCATTATCCTCCTGTCGTTGGAGCTCCCAAGTACAAGTAAACCCATCATCTATCTGCGACTGCCTGGATCTTGCAGGCTGGTAGGTGACTTACGACAAAAGACACCATGTATCTCATCCACACTGTCTGACTCGAATAGCGCCTCATACCTGTTGGTAGACGAACCCTCACTATAGTCCCAAAAGAGTCTTCTGCTACCTCCCACTCACTGGAACTACCTCCCACAAAACCACGCGTGGGGTGCCTGCCTCACTGCGAGCAGTATCACAGCTGGCGGAAGCCACGAGCAGATCGTTTGACACATCAGCTGTTCTGATGTTCGCCTGATGATAAAATCGAAGGTAGGTAATTAGGTAAACGCATGAATTGCATCAAGAAGGTAACAGTCAAGCGTAAGTCCAAAATTTGTGTGTTAAATTACACAAGTAAGGCTAATTAAACGATTTAGTGGTCCAGGCTGTGCAAATATACATTATTAAAAATGCGATACTGGACCTACTAACCTTTATCAACTGCAGCTACGATCAAACCAAAGACAAACTACTGTCGCAATTCACACACGGGAATACTACCCTGTCACTTAAACACGAGTTTAAAGTGTGATATACACATGAGCCAAAAAATATTTAAGAGACCCAAAGAAAAAGAGACAAACGTTATCATACTAAATCAACCGTCAGCAATAGAATATTAAGTATTATTACACAGACACCCATTTCTTAACTTATGAATCGGCAGGAAAAAGAATGGAAAAATAATGCCTCAGTTGTTTACATGGTCGCCAAAGGTAGCAACTAAAATTGTTACATTTTTAAAACATTTGACTCCATTCAGGCAATATGAGTTGTAGGAATCCAAGAAACAGGGGTTAAAACAAACAAATACGAGAATAGAAAACCTATAACGTGGACAAAATATACTGAAACAAGATATCTGCCATGAAATCAAACTGATCCAAAAATTTTTGAGTAAATGATTAGGTCTAATATGAAAGGTCACGAAAGATTCATGAGACATAATTGAAACTGTGGTGTCTTATCATAAACAAACATGAAGAGGTATACAAAAGCTACAAATGGAGTAGGTTGACGTCCGATAGAGATGAACGCATTGCGTGTCGTTATTCAACACACTGACGAAAATTGTGTATATGAGATCTTAGTATTTGCGACGAGGCCAACAAGGGGAATGTGATTGAAGAAGCAATTGAACAGAGAAAGCTCAGAAAATCTATTTTGAAGATACTTGATAACTGAATTTCAAAAACAGAGTCAAAATAGAAGAAACAATGTCAATGAATCAGATAGAAACTGTCACAAAGTACAGAAGGACGAAGAGACAAAAATTAGGTTAAAGAGAGTCTATAGGGATGTCAGAACCGACAATAGGGCCGAAAATAATGTTGTAAACAGGTGTAACACAGTGTGAACAATTTCATAATTACGTAGAAAGCGCCGGAAGTTAAGTATCCCAATACACGCGAAGAATACTGATACGAAATCACCAGCTTTTCATGGATACACAATTCCTGAAGTAGGAACAAAATTACGTGTAGCGCATCAAAGTCCAACACATCAACCCCAAACTGCTATATACGATGACAGCTGTCAAACAGGTCAATTGACGCGTTGACAATAGCACGTCTATACAGTACGGAACAATACATGACATAGAGCAGTCCAACGCCACTGGCAGGACAGTACGCACAGTATGTAATGAATTAAGCTCGAGAAACACTGCTTCTGACAGGACGTGCACAACATTATAAGGTAAACAGCTGCATGCCAATAGTGCAAGTCTGCAATATGCAATGGCGGCACAAAATGCTACGGATGACAGCTCTGCTAAATCAGAATTGCTAAACTCAGAGTTCCAAAATTTCCTGAAAAATGACGACTAAGCAAATACTCCAGAATTCGAATCAAGAACCACCGCCAGCATGCGTAAATTCGAAGGAGATATCCCTGGAGTATTAAAGCAGTTTCAGAGTATGCTGATGCAGTAACTCCATACCTAGCTACCACCGAAAACAACGACCTCAGTCAAAGATCCGTACCCAAAGAATGGAAAGCTGCGCACGTCACACCAATATTCAAGACAGGCTATAGGAGCGATACACAAAATTGCAGGCCTATATCATTGAGGTAGATTTGCAGGAGAATTATAAAACATACAATTTTCTCAAACGATTTATTGACCTATTATGTGCTTATAGAATATCGCCACAGTTTTGTGATTGGATTCGCGACTTGCTGTCAGAAACAACATAGTAAGTAGTACATGACGAAATGTCATCAAGTAAAACGGAAGTGATATCTGACGTTCCCGATGGAATTGCCATAGGAGCCCTGATGTTCCTAATAGCTATAGACGATTTATGAGACAGTATCAGCGGTTCTGTTAGATTGTCCGTCGATGATTGTCATATATCGGTTAGTAATATTACCAGAAAATCAAAAGAATCTGCAAGGTGCAAAAAGTGGCAACTGATCGTAAATACAGGTAACTGTGAAGTCATCCGGATGAGAAATCCGTTAAACTTCATTTACACGATCCATCACTCAAATTTGCAGGCCGTAACTTCAACCAAATAACTGGGGATAAGAATTACGAACAACCCTAACTGAAGATAACACACACAAAACTCAGAGAAGGCGAACCAAAGGTTACATTTCATTGGCATAACACTTATAAGATGCAACAGTTATGTTAAAGGAATTGCCAATTCTACACTTGAGCATCCTATTTTCGAATACTGGTGCGCATTTTGGGCTCCACACCAGGTGGGACTGACGGATGATATAAAGTTCAGAGAAGCGCTGCTCTTATTTGTGTTATCGCGATATATGGCAGACAGTGTCACGGAAATGATGCACAAGTTGTGGTGGAAATTATGAAAAGTAACACGATATTCGCTGCAACGAGATTGTTGTAGTCTTCAGTCTGGAGACTGGTTTGATTCTGCAATCTACCCTTCTCTATCCTGAGCAAGCCTCTCATCTCCCCATGAAAACGACAACCCACGTCCATTTGAATGCTTGCTATTTCGTCTCTTTGCTTTCCTCTGCAATTTCCCCCTCCCCCACCCCCATAAACACTTCCCTCCTATGCTAAATTTATGGATCCTTGATGTCTAAGAATGTGCCCTACCAAGCGATCCATTCTTTTAGTCAATGTATGTCAAAAACTAATTTCCTCCCCAATTCGGCATCTCTTAATTTGTTACGCGATCTACCCACATAATCTTCAACATTCTTTTGTAGCACCACATTGCAAAAGCCTCTTTCTTCTTCCTGTCTGAACTATTTATCGTCAATGTTTCACTTCCTTACAAGGCAACACTCTACAGAAATACCTTCAGAAAGACTTTATGTAATATTCGATGTTAGCAAATTTTTCTTCTTCAAAAGCACTTTTCTTCCCATTGTCATTCTGCATTATATATCCTCTGTACTGTAACCATCATATGTTATTTTACTCCCCAAGTAACAACACTCATATACTTCATTTATTAAATCCTTCAGTATCACTTGATTTTCTAAGACTGCTTTCCATTACCCTTGATAATGTTCATCTATCTGTCTTTCCATCTTTCTGTAAATATTTCGCATTAAAATTTTGCAGCCATGACTCATTAAACTGATGGTTCTGTAACTTTGCAGCGAGATTAATTTGCGGGATTTATTTCTGAATGCGAACATATTTTTAGCACTTACATAAATAGGGAGACGTGATGTATATAATAAGAGGAGGAACGGTAGACAAATAAAAGCAGTTCAATGAATTTCAGTATGATTAGTGGAGTATTTTCGTAAATGAAGATTTAGAAATTACTAACAGTAATGACGTGGTAACAGTAGGAATGAATCGGCTGAAATAGCATAAACATAATATGGTGCACTGAAATTTGATAATTACCACTTACTAACAAAAAAGAAACAATTATACAAAGATGAAGAAAAGTGAAGTGTTACTTTCCTCGACGTAGTATTAGTAACAGCCGTTAAACACTACCGCTATTACCGATAAGCAAATTATTAGTCTTGATTTAACGGTCGCCACAAATTATAAAACAGCATGGGTCGTGGTACACATCTCCCTTGACCAGTGCGTCAACTCTCTCTTATTATTTCGGTTGTCTGTAGTTCTGGAGTGCAAAATAGATGCTTCTCCTATTCAGAGTAAATATAACTAATGAACCTTGTAAATGCAAGCATTATCAAATAATTTATACTAATAAACTCAGCTCTTTCGATGTTAATAGTTTCACATCAAATTTACACTGCTGGAAATAAAACTTTGAACGACTGCTTAGAGTTTTCCAATTAACTCAAGGTTTATTACCGAAACCTTTGTGTATCTGCATTGTAGTGTATGTTCTGGCGGTGGGCCGTGACTAACAAGGATGTGGACGTAGGTCTGTAACTAAAAGAATTAACTAGCCACTAGAACTTTATTAACACAATTAAAGGACGAACTGCAAGAAGGATGGGTTTCAGCGATAAAAAATGTTACATAATTCTTAGGGAATGGCTACACTCGGACTGGAGATGTAAGGAATGAAAATAAGATACGGACTCATTAAAATCGAATAAGGAAATAAGATAACCTCGAAAATCAAATGTTTGTAAATCTGACTCAACTGCTTAGTTATTAGTCTTAGACTAAGGTAAACTAACCTAAGGATAACACGAACACCCATGCCCGAGGGGGGTCTCGAAACCCCGACGGCTAACAGCCGCGCGCAACGCAGCACGGCGCTCCAGTGCGCACGGTTAATCCGCTGCGGCCCTCGAAAAACAGGACCATTTGTATTTGTTCATAGAGTGAAATTTCCTCTGCCAATCTGTGCATTCCAACGGCTTGCATCTAAATACCATCGCTCCATGAGGTGGGAGTTCTGTACCTCTGAAAGCAGACCCCAGCCCCCGACCTAATAAATTCGCCAGCCCTGCCGACCGCCCTATTGTCTGGCTCGGCTGTGGAGAAACTCAGAGGAAACCGAATGCTCTCTCCCGCCTTTGACTCCATAGAAAAGCGAGAAGGAGTCGAAAACTACATTGGCCCATACTGCTAATAAAGAGGTGATTTGACAGCACACTTAATGGTATTACTCTCACGTCAAATCAGGATCTATCGATCTGTCCTCTTATTCAATATATATTGACAAAATGAAAATGTGCATACCTAAAGGTAAATAAACTAAAATTGCGTTCAGCTCGTATGGAGTGACAATTGTGCTGGATAAAAGGTCTTACTGTGATGTGGATGGTATCTATCACTAAGCACTGCATATAAAATGAATCTAATGAGCATCGAAAACCTAGGTGACTGCTTTGTTTTTTAATTGTTCCAGAAGAATACAAAAACATATTCACTGAATGGGGATGACAAGGTGGCTGAAATATTGCTTATCCTATCTAGATATTTATTGGTGTAAGATGTTGAAGAAGAATCTCACACGTGGTTACAGAATTGTTAATATTTTTAAGCTTTGCGGAAGTCAAAGCTAGGGGTCGGAGGTTACCGAATTATTCTGGTTCTTTAACAACTTCAACAACAGAATTACCATTCTGTATCAGCAAGTTCTGGAAATCTGTGACAGATGCTACCCCACCAAACCGCTTGTGTCGTAGACGCTATGAATGACCGGCAATGATTTCGTTGCTTAATTGCTGCGTTGCATTACCAGTGAGTGATCTGCAGGTGAGAGGCGTCGTCGTATTGGTGCCGCCGACAAGGATGTCAGTTGTTCCAAAGACTGAAAATCCCGTCGCAAAACGATAAAATTCCGTTGTGCATATCCTAAACCCATAACACTGATCGAATCTGCCAGTCACAAACCTAGCCGCCCGCCTCAGGACTGCTTCTATATCTTCTTTTAAACCGATCTGACGGGGATACCAAACACTTGACCAATACTCAAGACGGGGTCGTACAAGCGTTTTATATGCGGTCTCCTTTACAGACTAACACACCTTCCCGAAATTCTCCCAATAAACCGAAGTCGACCATTCGTGTTCCCCACAACTGTCTATTTGCTCGTTCCATTTCATACTGGTCTGCAGCGTTACATGTAGATATTTAATTGACGCAACTTCGACTAGCAGCACACTACTAATGCTATTTTCGAACATTACGGGTTTTCTCTCCTACTCATCTACATCACATTACATTTTTCTACATTTAGTGTTAGTTGACATTTTTTGCAACAATTACATATTTGTTTCAAGTCATACTGCATCCTGCTACGGTCATTCAATGTCGACACCCTCTTGTATTCCACAGCATCATCAGCAAAAAGTAGATTGCAAATCACTCTGTCCACCAGATCATTTATATAGATAAAAATAATAGCGATCCTATCACACTTTCCAGGGGAACCAATGACGATACTTAGTCTCTGATCAACTTTCGCCATCGAGGACAACGGGCTGCGTTCTATTACTTTTCCTCGAGCCGCTCACATATTTGGGAATCCATTCCATAGGCTCGGACCTTCGTTAGCAGTACGTAATGCGGTAACGTGTCAAACGTCTTCCGAAAAAGGAGAAATATGTAGTTTGCCTATTGCCATTCATCCATAGCATGCATGATGTTACGAGAGAAAACGCCAAGCTGGATTTCGCACGATCGTTGGTTCCTAAAGCCGTGCTGATGCATGGAAACTTTCCGTCACAATAAAATTTACTACTTTGAGAATATGTTCAAGAATTCCACACCAAACCGATGTAAATGATATAGGTCTGTAATTTCGCGGGTCCGTTCTTTTGGTTTGTTTTACACCGGAGTTACCGGTGCCTTTTTCCAAACGCTTGTGATTATTCACAACGTGAAAGGTAAATCATATAGAAAAATTGCTGCGACTCTCAGTATGAGTACTGTGGAAGATAACATCAGCGATTTCAAAAAAAAAAAAAAAAAAAAAAAAAAAAAAAAAAAAAAAAAAAAAAAAAAACAGGACCATATAGACTCTATACAGCAAATGTGCCAGCCACAGAACGGGCCAGAAAAATCTAATATGGAAAATGACTGAGGAACCTACACTCATTGTATCCAGAGTACCAACTGAGCTTCTATACGAGACTCACAACGTACACAATGGAACGATTCGCAGAGTACTGAAATAAAGTGGCTACAATGGAAGAGTGGCTAGAAAGAAAGCATATGTGAATGAACAGAATATAAAAAAGAGGAGTTTATTACGGGGCGGAAGGACGTCATATTTGCCGATGTAAATAGATTTCATGTTTTTGGGCCGTATGAAGAAAGAATGGTGTTGCGGAAGAAGAATGAAGATTTTACAGATATTAAACCGACTGTAAAACAAGGATACGTAGAAAGTTGGATACCAACAGCCGTAAGTTTAATAGAAACTTTTATCCTTTCACTACCAATAAGCCATTTTGAGGTACCTACATCGGAGTATAATATCCATTAAGTAGGGATATCGAAACTGGATTCCTCTTAATTACCGTTGTGAACGTGAGGTGAGAACTCGAGCGACGTATTAGAAACCACCAGTATCTTCCAAAGAAGTTCTGGAGCGTCGATTAAAAGAATAATGGAGCGGTTTACACGTGGACTATTTAAGAAATATCGTTTGCAGTATGATCCAGCGTTTGAAAAAAGTGATAAAACAGAATGGCCACCCGACAAAATATTAAAACATTTTTACCACAAAACTTTGTCCTGTAATAATTAGTTCTGCAAAGTGTCCGAATGTTAAAGTTATGAGAGTATATGACTGATAATTGAAGAACTTATTTAAGGTTGTCATATTAATTACAACAAACATCACGTAATATAGTACCTGGCTGTATCTTTAGTTTGTTTTGTTACGAATAAAGTTGTGATGCTACAAGGTTAGAATATCATAGTGTACGAATATTAAAGTTATTCACTGTATTTACGCTCTTGTCAAAATACAACGGCCCGAAATAAATAGTTGTATTTACACTCCCAGCTGAATCCTAAAACGACTGTTTACAATTGCTCCTTAATAACAACTGAAAGGTTTATGTTAGTGAGTAATGTGAGAAGCGGTTAAAGTAAAGTACACAGCGTCACATCTCTGCTAATCTTGCTTTAAGATTGCTCACTGAGAGAGAGGGCACTTGTTAGCTGGAACGAGTAAACTCGAAGACGCGCCTGACGCATTCTATTGGTTGGAGGGCACATTCGGCGTCACTAGTGCACTGCCTCTACGCCTGTCTCCGTGGCTTCTGGTGTCGCTGGCTTCTGCACGCGCACCGCAGCGACAAGCGACTGTCGACACGGCCTGCGGATCGTGGCGTGTTTGTTCGCGGCGCGCGCTGTTTGTTCGGCAAACACTTCACGGTTCAGATCCGAGATGGGGGCTGTATTTGAATCCCGCCGTCGGTCTGAATGGCCTCGCTCAGATACGGAAGACACTCCACCGATCGTGATACAGACCTTGCTGTTTCCATAAACTTTGCGCGTCTTTTCGGTCTGACGTTTCATATTGCTGTTGGAGTAGTAAACCTTGACTTCACCAATAGAACATGATTACTCCTGTTCCATGAAACCTTTCTCATAGAACTTGATTATTCCTGTCCTATGAAATCTTTCTCATTTCGAAAACTAGCTTCGCCACTTTTCTGATATCTGTAAAATATACCAAAATCATCTATTTTAGTTTGTAAGCTTGTGTTAAACTAAACAATGCACTGTGCAGGAACTAGTAACTATTTCTCAAGCCGCGGTGGAGTAGCCGAGCGGTCGCCGGGCGCCGTGGCTCAGCGCGCCCGGTCAGAGGGCTCAACGCCCTCTGTAATAAAAAAGCTGAGCCAAGAACTCATCGAACAAAAACGAACATACCCGATCAGCGTCCGCAATGAATAGAACCAACCACAGAAGAAAAAAAAAAAAAAAAAAAAAAAAAAAAAAAAAAAAAAAAAAAAAAAAAAAAAGGCGGTCTAAGGCACCTCGCTGCGGAGCGTGCGGTTGCTCGCCGTGGAGGTTCGAGTCCTCCCTGGGGCATGTGTGTGATTTTGTCCGTAGGTTAGTTTACTTAGGTTTAAGTAGTTTGTAAGCTACGGACTGATGACCACGCAGTTTGGTCCGATAGATTTACAGACATTTGAACATTTTTATTTTCTCAATATAAGAGTAGGCAGATTATCTTTCTTACCTTTTTGGTGCAGAGTTTTGTTTACAATTTTTCCTCGCCTAGGATTTCCAGCTTTCACCTTTCTTACATGTTCTACGTCTCCCGGAGGAATTAGGTTTCGTCAGCCAGTGTGTATTAATTCACCTTGCTTTAGTCATTCTACTCACCTTTTTCACATCACAATACAATGAAAAATGTAATACGTGTCTGTCGTCAGCTAAATGCAATAATAAATCGCCCACCAATTAATGGACTTCCTCTAAAACAATTGAATGATAATTCACAAGATCATCAGCGATTTCCTCTAGAAATTCCATGAAACGATGGACGCTGATCCTCTCACTGTAGACAGTGAACTGCAGAAAACGACGAATCACTGAAACCTGTAGAGGATACCTCCAGAAGCCCTACTGGTCCAATGTGTAAGTCATATGTACTTCATAACCGATAAATAATGGCATCAGACAACATTAAGATGGTTTTAATAAAACATTCAACGTTTATCCACATTTTTCAAAATGAAGGATAAACTAATCACAAGTGCCAATGTCCAGGCGAGGTGAATCGGTTTTCATCCTGATGACAGCACATATGAGAATCAAAAAATCCTCCCTTCAGCTTTAAGGTAACCAGGAAGCAATGAGGAAGTTGCAACATTGGAACACGCAGTGAATTTCCTTACCACATTCACTAACTCTATTGAGTATCTCGCCAACTTTGTTAACTGTACGAATTTCCTCTGAATCTGTGAAAAAATAAATATTAAATCGACAGTACAAAAATCAAGACGCACGTTTCGCATTGAGTGCGGTAGAAAGCTCTAGGAGCAACAAAGTAATTTCCGTAATTTACCAGAAATGATATTTTCCAAGACAACATTAAAAAACTAGTATTTCTCATGAAAATATCGGTCATTAGCCAGGTGTCTAGTTTAAAAGTATCTAAAATCAAAATGCTATGTCGTATAAAGCATTTATTACACATTTCTTTGATTTTGGCGTTTTGAAGAGGTACCCTTAATTACCTTTAGCTTCACATCCTTGATAGATTTCGTTGCAGAGTCATATCTTCCCGGGAAAAAGAGAATCGAAGCATTTGAGACGTGGTACTATAGAGGAGCGCTTGATTGATGAGTTCATGAATGAAGAGGTTCTCGGTAGTGTCGGCAAAGAAAGAAGGGACAGAAAACTTCAATGGTAGTAAAGGGAACGTGAAGTGGAAAATTGTAGAGGAAGAGACGCAGGTAACAAGTAGGTACTACTCTGAAATCAAGAAGTTGACGCAGAAACTTATGAAGAAGAGAAAGAAAAACCTGTTTTATTTTTGCGGGCTTATAGATGCAAGTGGTTTTCACCTGCTAGAGCCTGTTTCTCTCATAATACTATAACACTAAGAGTACAGCAATTACCAGGAGGCCAATCATTTGACCCGTCCCTGCCTCCTCACCTCCAAGGTATTTCTCTATCTAGATGTTCTCTAGCGACGAGGCTCAAATGCGACCCGACTCCACACTGCTGTAAGATATTTTCGAGTGCTTGTTATGGGAGCAAGATGAACTGTGCAGTAACTGTATTAAGAAATTCAACTGCATTTTTCTTGGAAAGTTGGGAGATTTTCAGAAAATTTTACACGTCTACCTGTAATTTCACTTAATTGTTTCAGAATGAAATGCCTCTTATTGTTTGCGGATGACGTCCTTATCAGCTTACGAAACAATGTTAACGGAGACTTTACAGACTGGAACTCTGCCAGACTCCAAAATACACTGAACTTGCTCTTGAAATGTCGAAGTTTCATTATTGCAAGACGCAACAAAACGAGTTGTGCGCCAGTTTGGCAATTATACCACACAAAACTTGCAGTGATTCTCTCTGTTTTGCTATCAAGAGTAAAATATGTATCCATTAATTTTTGATATATTAAACGAACGATTCATTCTGACACATAATAAGTAAAATAGGACTAACGTCTATCACACTCTCTGCATTGCAGTGCCTTGGAAACAATGGAAAACAGGACAACGTCAAACCATTGTGGCATGATGGCCCAATGTTAATACGTCTGTTGATTCTCGCATATAACGATGGTTTATAGAGACTGAAACTGTATCCCAAAGCCAGGATCAGGTCTGACCATACGTGACGTCAAAAAGAGAACATCTATGTTTGGTGGTAAAGTAAGGGAGGAATTAATTTTAGTAATTTTTGAAAGCATTTTTAGAAACTGCGATCTTAAAATGTTGTATGATTAAAATATTAAAGTTTATATCGCAAGTTACTGATATTTTTGTTGGCAACCGATTTTGGTCCTACAGGACCAACATCATCCCTTTGGCAAGGAGCCTGCTCTGGCCAGCGCCACTGTCCATTAATGTTGGCGCCCTCTCCGTCCACTGCCACAATGCACAAACGTTGGCAACTGCTCTGGCCACCACCACGGTGCATTAACGTTTCTGCTCCAGCCATTGCCACCGTCCATCAATGCAGATGCCTGCTCCGGCCACCAGGACCGTCCATCAACGTTGACGCCTGCTCTGGCCACTACCACCATCCATCAACATTGACACCTTCTCCTGTTACCACCGTCCATCAACATTGATGCCTGCTCCGGCCACTGCCACCGTCCATCAATGCTGATGCCTGCTCTGGTCACCATCAGTGTCCATCAACGTTGACGCCTGCTTCGGCCACGACCACTGTCCATGAACTTTGACATCTGCTCTGGCCAGGACCGGCTTTAACTATCCAGGTGCACAGGGCAAGTCGCCTTCTTGGCGCCCTTGTATACAGTGAAACTGCCAAGTGCTTTTCAACAAGATATTCCACTGTTTTCTAGAAATCGTCTTAAATCGTTAATTATGTCAACTAATTCACCTAATACTTTTTTCTCGTGAATTTATTTTATATATACTCTGTATAGTACGATGTTTACAATAAAGTCTGTAAAACTTAATAGTAAAGTTTAGATGTCAAATTAGTGAGTACTTACTAAATGGCTCGTTATTAGTGGTACATTTTTTCTTCCATTATCGTGTACTTTCAACTGTGTAAGTTCCGCCATGTTTTTGATAGACCCTTTGTACATATATATATATATATATATATATATATATATATATATATATATATATATATATATATAATTAAATGCAAATAATGTGAAAGCCCACTAAAACGCTCTATTTGAGATTTGTGTGTCCTGTAACGGCACTATTCAGCTTAATGCTCCTGCTGTCGTAGCATTCAGTCTAGTAGTGATATGTTGTTTGGGCATTTATGTTATGGGAAATTGCCAAAACATATTGCATAGTACATTACTGTAAAACTCCATTTACAAAAACTCCAGAGGAATTTCGCATTTTCTGAAGTACACGAGTATGCGTAAAATGTGGTTGAAACACGCTCGTAGATATCAAATTAGATAGCGATCACTTCGTGCATTTATTCGTGTGACGATCTTTTCGGATTGTATGCATTCACTGTTATTTATCATGGTCTGCAAGTGTAAACGTTTAAAGGTTTATTATGTACAGATTAGTGAGCTAATGTTGTCATTTGTACTACTATTCAGCCATTAAAACATAACCCCTGCAGCAGAATCCAACTGACAATTACTGACATTTGAGTTTAAATGGTGACACTACCGAAACACGCAGTCCAACGAACATTGTGTGGCACTATATTATTAAAGTACGTTAGGGGAGTATTCTCCATGAATGCAGTGCATGCACTTAGTGATCTATTAATTGCTGTAGGTGAGTCAGTAAGTCACAATCATTCTATATAAATCCATTCGTATTAATTAAATTATAATGTAATGCCAATTACATACGAATTTTCTTTAATTTGGACTGACAATTACTTTCTGTGGTGGACGTGAGATGGTGTGCCTGCATTTGCCTCGAATGATTTAAAAAGATCATGAAAAACTCTGGATGGCCGGAGGTGGATCTCAATAGCCGTCCTCGCCAGTGTAACTCCAGTTTGTTACCACTGAACCACCTCACTCCGTAAAGGACATGTACGTACCGCCATAATACTGCGAGATAACTAGTATCGGATATGTCTGGAAGATGAGACACCATATCTACAAGGTGCGTCTCTCACGTTCGGTGAATGGTCTCAGGAAATATAAGACATTAGAGTTGTAAACTGGCCTTTAAACTAATAACCATTTGCTACAATAAATTTCTGACATCAGTTGCAGAGCTGTTTGTCAGCAAACTCGTCTTGTGCAACTGCTCGAAGCACTAACGTCAAGCAGTTTCGATCTCTGCAACAAATCAGAGGCACACTCTTTACTCACTGCTTCAACCCCACACACCTGCACTAACATCCCACGGGTCTTCGTCGCCGTTTTACCTAATTTGAAACAAAACTTGACGTTTACGCATTGCTCCATCGCTTAATTTTTGCGCTCTATGTTGCAATGACAACAGTTCTCACAATGACCCTATTAGCTGCGTCGCAGCGTGCACCACCGTGCTTTGCATGATGGGGGACGCTCGTTGACATGCTCTTCATCCTCGCCAACGCTGTTCGTAAAATATGGCACCATTCACTAAACTTTTCAGAAGCACACCGTACAATCATGCCACCATCAGGTATATGGCAATGGCTGTGCGAATGCAAGAAAGCACCAGATACCTTGCATGAATACAGGTAAGGCTGCGAGCAGGGAAAAGTAATGGGCAAGGGGCAGTACAGTCACTGCGCGCGATTAGTTGAGTATTTGTGCAGGACGGGATGCGTGTCGGAATAGCCTAATTGCTTGCCTGCGCTTGGCTTAGCGCGTTCGGCGAGATAGGTGGATATCGTATCTAAAAAGAAACGAGCCACGAACTGTAGAAGGAACAGACAAGAACGATACCCCGTTCGAAAAGAAGGCTAATTTTCTACATCTAGGGGCCAAACTACTTATGATCATAAGTCCCTAGGTTTACAAACTACTAAACTAATGTAAACGAAGGTTTCCACGATCATTGTCCTTTTTAATAAATTGGACTTCAATTAATCCAAGGACAACTCACGCACCCATGCCAGAGGGAGGACTAAGCTCCGGAGGATGCAACCTCGCAGTTCCTGACGCGCCTAGAACCCTTCAGCCACTTCCGCGCAGCTTTTACGTTCGTAAGAAACCGAACTACCCGTTAAGTGACCCCTGTCGAAAGTGAGATATCCGAATGGTAATCCCGGTCCAGCAAAATTTTTTTTTTACTTTGCCGTTGAAATTACATCTGTACCCTGTAATATACTTGTGCGAATTTTTCGAATTTGTAGAAAAATTAAAGTTCAAAGAGGCATAATGAACTACTAAAAGCAACGTGTCCCAGTAAGTGATGGAAAACCATAGTATTGTGACGCCTGGAATATCTGCAACTATGTAGATTATAGCGTTTGCTATTAAATGTCGTAATGCTTCATCCCAACGTCTCTTTTACCTTGTTGTCACAAATGTATTGAAAACGCTGCCCGGCAGTTCCGCTACTGTGTCGACTGCGATGGCATGTTGTGTGACGACCTTCTTTGCGTCGCGCAACGCTATATAACAAGGCCTAGCGCAGTAAGGGTTGCTTATAATGACCCACTCTACCAGCCCTCGACATTCATTTCAGAGCAGCTCCAAATATATTACTGAACTGAAGGGGAGGGGGCAATCGTAGAGTGACCCCTTACCGTTTTATTCATGTGTGTGTCCGTATTGCAGCCCCTGAGATCATGCCACAGCAGGGTGCGGAGCAGGAGGCCTTATAGAGCATAAACAACATTTGCTACATTGAATCATGTTCATACTCCGTCACTGCACTTGCACTAACTCCAAATTGATGGTGTCACGTCAAAGATGGTTTAATTTTCCGGAAGGTGTATGCAATGTTGGATTTTGTCAAAAACTCGTGCTATTGTTTATCCAACTTTCGCTGTCGAGCGCGAAATTTGTGGCAATCAATGGTCCACGGTAAGGTGTGGTTTCATTGCAGGCCTAGTCCTGTAAGTCCTGTAAGTTCAGGGCGTCTGCAGTGATTTCCTCGGCCAAGTTTGAGAAAAAATAGGAGAAATGTTATTTCTGTGCACATGTGCTGATCGTCGTTATATCTGACTTATATTGCAGAGTTATGGAAATAAGGGACGAAATATCGAAGTGGTGGTGGTGGTGGTGGTGGTGGGGGAGGGGGTTACTAGTCTTTCCATCATGTGACACGTTCGCGGTAGCATTGGCCAACGTGGTGAAATGGTTGTCATAGCTCACATGAAGGTCGGAGCTCTGGTCTGTTTTTCGTTCTTATGAACAACTTGTTTGAAGCGATGCTAAATCTTCGCACGGAGGCAACATTTTAACAACACAGACAGTGTTTGGGTATCTGTGATCTACATTTCAAACTTATGTATCATAGAGGACAAAAATGATGAGGCAACAAAAACTTTATTCTCTTAATGTGTTTCTCTCTGTATTGGATCGTACAGTTAACGCATCAACATAGGCAAGATAGTCATGAAACTTAAGTCAACCTCCGTAAAACCAGTTCTGCCCTTTATGATAAGATTATGTAATACAGAGAAGGGAAACTGAAAATAAGATTCATGCGTATCTGAAGGACACTGACCAGTAGTCAATCGTAAATTACAGACTAACTTACATGCTTAACACAAAGACTATGAAAATGGTTTTAATTCTGGATTACAGAAAAGAGAATAATAGCTTAGAATGATGCATGCCAGATAATTCACATACCATATTTTATACCATTTGATCGATCACTGTGAAATTTTCGGTATATATGATTTCATTGAGGTGGTTTTTGCATTTCACAGGCTATCGTATCACGCATGATGCACGTACAGTGACATAAACTGCAGCGCCGTCTCAGTGATCACAGTGAATTTTTGTGGTTACTTGTAACTGTTATATACAGGATAAGGATAACGTTGAGTGAGAACACTGCAGGAGTTGATGGCCAGAGAGATCAGGAAGAGATGACAGAGATGAACATACAGAAGGAGACTGACAAAAGGATGGTTGGGAGGAGGAGGAGGAGAGGTAGGTAGGTAGGAAGACAGGGATTAAGAGATGCACAGAGTAAACGAGGAAATGAGGGGATGTAGTGGCGGAAGGAGGCGACAGAAAATATCAGAGGGAGGGGAGGGAGGAACAGAAGATTGGAATAAATAAATATCCGGGCAACATCAAGTTTTCACCTGGTAATTTGCAAAGTGAAGTTAGTTTCCAGAACACTACGATGAGATGCTTCAGAATAGCGCTCACAAAGAAAGCTCAACGCAATCGTCCTGGTTTCAGATCAACATAATGAATGTTTCGGTTGTTCCGCCACATTCAGTAATTTGTGTTGATCATCTGCTCTACTGCGTGCAGGAGACTCGAATCCAACAAGTAATCGCAATTCGTAAATTATGCTAAGTAGAAACGGTAGTTTTGCTCGGATACGAGTAAAAACCGACGGAATGTTTTTTATACGTTTCAAATGAAAAAGTAGCGGCGCGCATTGAATGTGACGGGCGGCATTAGGCGGTGACAAATGGAGACTGTTTTATGACGCGTTTGGCAGCTGCAGCTGCAGCGGCAGCGGAAGAACAGCGCTGTAAATCAGCAGGGCGGCTCACGCGCGCGGCCGCAGGTTGGAGCGGTCACTGGCCAGCTGCAGGTGGGCGGCGGGTCCACCAGTACAGCTGCTGCAGCTGCAGCTGCTACTGCTGGTGGTAGTGCGACACTGCGGGCGACCGACGTGACAGGCCGGAGGCGATGGGGAGAGTCCGTGTCTCACGACGTGACCAACGAAAATGACCTTCAGACGTTCATGAAAGCCCAAATAACGGGATACTGCGGCGACTGCAGCTGTCAGGTGTACGAGAAATGTTTTTGCAGTAAGAAAAATGGACAGCATTTCACGGCCGGAATGGTCATAATTACTAAAAAGTTCCAGGCTATTATTCCGTGGTCTAGTGGATTTATTATGGAAATCCAAAGTTTCGTCCCCGACTGCGGAGGACATTTTCAAGGGGTATCGTGGCACTTTTGAATGACCGATGCACAACCTGGCTCGTTACTGTACTCAGTAGCGAGCCAGGGTGTGCATCGGTCATTCAAAAGTACCACGATACCCCTTGAAAATGTCCTCTGCAGTCGGGGACGAAACGTTGCGTTTCCATAGTAAATCCACTAGAGCACGGCATAATAGCCCGGAAATTTTTAGTAATTATGAAACAGCATTACCTCTGCTTGGATGCCTGAAGGGCATGTGCACTTACTACATCATACTTTAGTTGTGTCTAAAGATTCACAAAGATAATTTTCCAGTGAGACCTATTGGTAATTCTAGAAACAGGCCAGGTCAGATTCAAGCATTTATTCCATTTGTCTCAATAATTTATGTTACTAGTATCACTATTTTACAACCATTACTTATTATATTGAAAGTCCATAATTTTCACACTTGTCTGTTTAACAGAGCACATAAAATGCATTAAGCAATTGAATGTTTCCTAACGACATGGTACATTGTCCAGTTCAGTTGTAAACATAATAAAATTTAATCATTGCCCTACACAGAACCTGTGTTACCCTAGTCTAAAGTTTTCAAACCAGATTCCAAGAATACATTATTGCATTGAGGTATGGTACACCCAATGAATCTACTATAGCTACAGATATTCAGAACCTAGGACATACAGTACTTTTTACAATGTAGAAGACTATCGAATAAAACCTGAAAAAATTGACAAACCCAAAAATCTCAGTCTTTGTTAAAAACTTGAAATTTTGATACATAATAAAAAACACGCACAGAATACACTAAATGAAGTAGACGACATTGTCAATGACCTCCTTTAAAAGCTTTTCAAGTATAATAGATAATGTTCTGTAATGTTTTGCACTTACTACTTTGTGAGTAACTTTAAGACTATAATCCCCTTAGCATCATACAGAAACAGTAAAAATTAATTTATGTTGGTGTAATGTAATATTAACACTTTTATTCCTGTTTATGACTCTAATATAATTTCTTTGACATGTTTATGTTTAATAATATGCTGTTAAGAACAAAAAGATTTTACATGGTCCAAAGCATTATTTTTTTATATTCTAAGATTTTGTCTGTAAACAAGTTCATTTACTGTTGATGACTAAATTCAGTGTTCTGTCCACTGAAACATATGTTAAGTATGTCACTACTTAAAGCTGTAATTTTAGTGTCAAATTAAAATTAACATGCAGCATCCCATTAGCAGAAATGCAACAGGAACAACTGTTATGTCTGAAGGTGAAAAACTCCCGAATTGCTTTCATTTAAACTCTTAGTATATGTACAAGTTATAGATTACTCTAAGATCCCTGAAGGTTATCCCTGCGGCCTATATAAGTTTTAATGCTCTATTCTTGTTGCTAATATTAAAAGGTTCCTTTCAATTTGCAAATGATGGAAAAGTTACTAGACCAGTCAAAAGTTTGTGGTGACCTGTTTCAATGCACAAAAAGACAGACCAACAAACTAAATAGTCCCATAATCTACCATTATGTGTAACCTTGTCAATGTATTACCCTTTGTCCTTAAGAAAATTGCAGATACGACACAATAGACAGCCTGGGGAAAAATGTTACCATTATTGCAGTTATTGCAGTCTAACACGACTGTTAGTTCACGGATGACCTTAGCTTTTGACCTCCTCCTAACTATAATTCCAGATGAGTTCATGGGATTTAAGTGAGTTACCTGACTTGACCAAATCATATTCTTGTGCTGCCACACACTTAACCCTTCTCTTGACTTACCCTCAGCGCAGTTTATAATCATTTTACGTATCACAATCCTGCCCCAGACAATCAGCAACATTTCTCTTGGCATATCGACCCGCATCGTCTTGTGATGTTCTCCCTTATTTAATGTACTATCAATTAACCTCATGTCACAGAATTTCTCACTCAAATACACCCCAGACGTTGACTCTCTCCACACATCAATAATTTTATATCTCCAGGATGCGGCAAGAGGGGAGGTGGGCCGTGGCTATTAATGATGTGGACAAGGTCTGCAACTAAAAGAAGTGATTAGTCCACGTGTACTTTTATTGCAAAAGAAAGGAATACTCAATTTTCAGGTGCTCGTAGTTGTACAATTCTGATGACACAATTCTTGTATGCTTCACTTCTGTATAAGTCAATAGCTGGGTTTCGACTTGTTGTACGGTAGGGATATGTTTCGCAGTAGACGGATCTCCTGGAACAGTATCATTGCCAGCTCTGATTCGCACTGACTGCTGTACTGACTGGTATTGACTACTACTGACCTCTAGACTGTCATGGCTGTGGTGCTCCGGCATACGTTGGCAAGCCGCTGTCTTCCGATTGACTGGCGCGCGAAGCAACACAAAGAGGTAACGAGACTTGAGGCGCCCTTGGCGGTCGAAGTACTGTGGACGGAGTTTTCGCATCTTCTTCTAGTGGCTCCGCGACTTGTGTAGACCGTCGGCGTTGTGGCGACAGCGACGCCACAACAAATACTTGCGTCGTACATTGACTCTTCGTAAGTACACCGGTAATTCGACAAAAAGGCATTCGCTGACCCCGTTGAACTACGTAAAACGTAGACTGTGATTAATATCTCTGACAATTACTAGACGCCCCAGTTGTCATTCATCGTTTCGTAATTCTGGTCATTAGGCCTCTACGCGGCAGTGGAACATGGTTAACAAATTTAGGACAGAGACTGTAGTTTTCTAGTTACTCCGTCGCGATTTTCAGATACGGTAAGAGTCTTCTAGCGTTTTCCAATGATGTCCAATCTGTGATGTTAGAAGGTGCCTTACACCTCGCTAAACACTTGCAGGTGCCAGTTTGGTTGAACCGCAGTTGTGTGGAACGTCATTGTAGGTTCGGTCTTGATAAATATTCTATCAATAAAATTCTTCAGCATGTGAGGTCGAATTGTGAGCCCATGAATTGTCCGACGTTTCGGTCACTATTGGGAGTCGGAGTTCAGACGGGGAGCTGGTAACGACTCTAAGTAACTGCTACAAGCATTTTGGAACTATTCTGCGCAGTTAATTCGATTTTTTGAAGAAACAAGTGTTACATAGGTCGTATATCGTTTGAATTGCCGAGTACTAAAATTCCGACAACTGTCTGTAAACTACGTTTTTATGCCACTTCTAACACACATGGCGTGCTAGGCAGATCGTTTCGTGCATAAAACATCCATGAGTTCCGATATGCGTAGCATTGGGGGCGTAAATTCAAGCTATTCAATAAAATTTTGCGGTAACAGGTTCTACTTTACCATAAAGTGACAATAATAGTATTAAGTAACTGTAGTATGAGTGCTGAATTAATTGTGTCATTAGCACATTGTAGAAGATTAAAATCAGTGAGTTTAACTAAATCCCGTGTTTAAGTTTATTTAGTAAAGGAATATAACCATTATAGGTATAGGCTTAGGTAGAAATGATCATCAGAATAAAATACGAGAAATCTGAGCTCGAACGGAGAGATTCAGGTGTTCTTTGTTCCTGCGCGCTATTCGAGAATGGAATGGGAGATAAATAGTGTAACGGTGATTCAATGAACTCTCTGCCAGGCACTTGAATGTGATTTTCAGACTATCCCATGTAGTTGTAGACTTTCCAAAGCATTTTGCTACCTGTGTTACCGTCATTCCTCTACGCAGCGTTTAGTAGCGGAGTTATAATAATAGTTTTCACGCTGGTTAGCAAGGGACGAACTGCTAAAGAAGAATGACATTACGAGATGAGTGGATCCATTGACTGCTTTTTCTTCGCTAGAACGAACTCGATTGCTAAACTGCACGATGTTACATCATGCAGCAGTTTACCGCGCATCTCATTGCTTATGGCGTCATACCTCCTGTACTGTGTGTTGTACGTCATCCTTACACCCATGGCCATCTTTCACTTGATTTGAAGCTCATGTGTGCAAAATTTAATCACGATTATAACAAAACTGTTGAATGTTATCTAATGCAAACAAGCAAACGGACAGGCTGCTTATGATACGAAAACCTTAGTGACTCTGGCATGACCATCACACATTAAATCAAATAAGATTTTCAAAATAAATTTCAGGCACAATCCGAATGACAATTATTTCAATTACAAAACCTTCATTTTGTGTGTGTTCTACCAGTTTATTTTTTATTTTTTTAACCGGTTTCCAGCCTATGAGGCCATCTTCAGAGTTTTGATTCAAAGGTCTGGAAATGGCCTCATAAGCTGAAAACCGGTTAAGTTAACAAAAATAAATTCGTAGAATGCACACAAAATTATGTTTTTCATTTATTCCAAACCTTCAGTTAAAGTTGGCACATTAAACTGTAAACGCGTCAGAAATTTTGGTGTTCCCTTCTTGTTATTTAGCAGCCACCACTGCTTAATACGAACGTCTCCGCTCACACCAGAGCCTCGAGGTCCAGTCCTGCGTGTACCAGGCGTATCGTTCTTCCATCAAGATCGGAAAAAATTAAAGATTTGTATGCAACAGAAACGCACAAAGACATTAGAAACGCATTTTCAGTTTTTC
This sequence comes from Locusta migratoria, assembly GCA_026315105.1. Classification (NCBI taxonomy): domain Eukaryota; kingdom Metazoa; phylum Arthropoda; class Insecta; order Orthoptera; family Acrididae; genus Locusta; species Locusta migratoria. Next base: position 364,086,086 of record CM048750.1, on the reverse strand, counting down.
TCGATGTTTTTCAATTTTCCGATCGATTTCCCAGAATTTTATATCATAAGCCGTTCTCAAGTTATGGCTTGACCAAGTGAAATACGGATTCAATCTGCTATATAAATATTAGTCTACGCAGAGAAGGTGGTTTCAGCTGGAGGTAAAAATGTTTTTTCTTCCTCGGTGAGTCTGTGGAGCCGCTGTTTCTCCAGTTACACATCACTCTTATATTGAGCCTAGTTCATAGTGACTATGAGGTATCGCATACCTAAAGGGAACCTCGGCCTAGATGTTGGTGTAAACACTGATATGATGGTCACTATTTCAATTAATTAACGACCCATATTCATCCACTGCAGGTCGTAGAAAAATGAACATTGTTTCCATTATCCTGTAGTACGGTAGAAGCCGTGAAACCTCTCCAGCCGCTGAGCAATAAGGTATATGTGTGTGTGTGTGTGTGTGTGTGTGTGTGTAGCGGGGGTGGGCCATAAAACAGGTTTAGCAGCACTCAAATCAGAGACACATTGTGTATCACCAGCAGACTGCGATTCAGGTTTAAGGGAGCCGGTAGAACAATACAGCTCCTTTAAATGGATTTATTTCGGTGAATGAAACTGGGCGTTCTGTTATACTCAATTTTAGTGAAGAAGGCAGTTCACCAAGTCGTACTTTAAGTACTTCTAGATGAAAGGCTAATCACTTCTTCCGTAAGAATTTGTTTTGAAATTTCTAAACGTTGAAATGTTTGTTAAGCTTATGGATCTTAACAGCGGGGTTCATCAGTCCCTAAACTTACAAATTACTTACGAACTAGCTTATACTAAAGACAGCACAAACATCCATGCCAGAGGGAGGATGCGAACCTCCGACGAGGAACGGTCTCACGCGTCGGAGATAGCGCCTCAACGCGCTCTGACACTCTGCCGCAGCTTGAAATTTCTCCTTCGTAACTAACACATGTCAAATATAAAAAATATAAAACACTTCACATGTCAAATATTTATAACTGAGGGGTTTCCTCAAGTAAATGCGTAAGCCAATTTTTTTGCTTATGATGCACTTTAATTTAATAAGAGAAGAAGGAGAAGAAGAAGAAACAAAGTAGAGCCTAGAGAAAGGTCTTTGGTACAATCCGTGAGGAAGCTGTAAATAACGTTGTTGATATACCTCGCGCTGTCGCTGTCCTAGTGAGCTACAATGTGCAAGCAGTACCTTGCAATGTTTGCGAGAAACTCAACACTGTTTCTTTTTATGCAAAGGAGTTGAAACGAGGGGAAAAAAACCCAAAAAAAAAAAAAAAAAAAAAAAAAAAAGAAAAAAAATTGTGCTATTGTAGTACGGTTTACCTTATCCTAAACATAACGTCACCGAAACAGTCCTAACGACCACAATGGTGAATAATGTCTGTAGTATATTTAACGTTATAGGAAGGGAGTAAGAATGGGTTGTTACCTTCCACCAATGTTATTGAATTTGTACACTGAGTAAACCGTGAAGCAAAGCAACGACATATTTGGAGAAAGAATTGAAGTCAATGGAAAAGAAAAATATATTGCGCTTTGGCGATGGCATTTTATTTCTGTCTGAGACAACAAAGTACCTGGTTGGGGGTTTGGGTTGTTTGGTTGGGGTAGGGGGACTAAACTGCTGAGGTTTCCCCCAGTGGTGGGGGGGGGAGGAGGGAAAGATAGGAAATGAGGGGAGGGGGAAAGGAAATGCAGCCCAGGAAGTAAAGACGGAAGGAAGACTGCATTAGCTCGAGGCCCCGTGCTCGCCACGCACGTACTCAGGAAAGAACAGTGAACCCCCTGGGCGGCAAAGTACCTTGAGAGAAATCGACAGTGTCCTGAAAGGACGGTATAGGATGAACATGAACATGTGCAAAGCAAGGTTAATGGTATGTAGTCTAAGAAAATCCTAAGATGCCGAAGGAATTAGGTTAGGTAACGAGACAAAAAAAAGTAGTAGCTCAGTTATTTGGGCAGTTCAGTTACTTACGATGATCGCAGCACGGGTGAACCGGCAATGCGAAGAAAATCATTTCTAAAGAGGACAAACTTCTTGCCATCTAACAATATTCATTTCAGTGTGGAGTGTAGCCTTGTCGGGAGTGAAAAATGGTCAATAAACAGTTCACACAAGAAGAAGAAGATTTTTAATGTGGTGCTACAGCCAAATGCTCAAGATTCGATGGGAAAATCGCGTAACTAACGAGTTACTAATCAGATTTGGGAAAAAATAAAGTTCCGACATAGATTAATTAAAAGAAGTGGTCGATTGTTAGGACAAATTCTGAGACATCAATAAATGGACAGTTTTGTATTGAAAGGAAGCGTGGGAGGACGGGATTGAAATCGCAGAGAGAGACCCAGAGACCAATACAGCAAGAAAGTTAAAATAGATACGGGGTGCCATTAAATATGCGAGGAGAAATAGCCTTGCTCAAGATAGGATACAGCGGAGAGCTGCGTCAAACCAGCCTACATACAACATTAGTTTTTAAGATATTCGTTGAGCTTATGTTTCAGATTTGGAAGAACCCGAAAAATTCGTCACTTACGTCTTAGAAATTACGTAAGACTTAACACTTCCTTTCGCGAACGATGCCATTTAACAAAGTGAGGTTGCAGCCAAATGATTGTGTTGTGTCACCTACTCTGGCATGTTACATTCAATGAGTGGTATCTTTATATCTATCCCAATACTGAAGCAAGTATGTATGTTTAATGCAACCGTATATATTATACTACTACATTCAGTATCTGCTAGAAATACAATAACAACGATACACCGTTTGTTAATATTAACGATCAAGTTTTTCAGAACAATTCATGAAAAGTGCTAAAACTGCAAGGGATTACGTCCGAAGTCGGGTTTGTCTTGTAAAAACAGCTTTCGTTATCTGTTCAAATGTTCAAATGTTTGTATAGTTTATGGGCCTTAACTACGGGGTCATCAGTCCCTGAACTTACAAACTACTTATGAACTACTTATGAACTACTTACGAACTAGGACGGCACAAATATCCATGCCCGAGGGGGGATTCGAACCCCCCGACCGTAGTGGCCGCGCAGACCGTGACTGGAGCGCCTCAGTCCCCTAGGCCACCGCTGCCGGCTTCGTAATCTGTATCTGAGTCATAAACTAGCGTATGTCGTATGTCCGTACCCAAACATCACACCTGACCCTGTATTATGTTGTATAGAAAATGAGAGTTTCATTGTGTACATCTATTTTGCATGGCAGCTCTGCTTGGCGGGGCTAGCACAGCAGTAAAGGACTTCGGGCGCATTGCTTTCCAATTTTTGTACATTTTTCTCGACATATTTTATGTGAAAAGTATCAGCATATTATTACACTGTCTCTAATGATTACATCTGCACGAGACGTTAAACCCTAATCTTCGTCGTCAATACTAACAAGTGACATTTCATACAGATATGAAGAGAGTACGGTTCCATTAACTAGAAAAGAGAAAGAAAATAAAAAAAAAAAAAAAACGAAAAAAAAAATCTATTTGTTTTTGCTTCAGCATGTATATCGATAAAAGAATACCGCTTATTCGTTTGTAAATATTGTATCAATATTTTAACCGCGGCAACAATTGACTGTGTTCGCCGTAAGACAATGCTGAAATGCCTTACATTTTTCTTATGCAAATATGCACTGTTAATAGCTGTTCACTTCGCTGGTTTAAGCTTTTCCTGCATTCGATATTAAGACTAATATTTGTTTGCATTTCTAATAATGTGATTTTGACATATTGTCTTTACTGATGTTATTTAAAGGTACTTTCCCACGAAAAAAAAAATAGTTTTAGTTTTGCTATGATTTTACGTACAAAGATTTGATCTGTAAATGGAACACTACTCAGGACGTTTAGGGGATCAGGTGATATACGCAATTTACATGCGGTAACATATATTATTCAGACATTTGTGTGCGATACAGTATGATATTTTGCTGTCTCATCTTTTTACTTGAGATGAATATATATGGCACCATGGGGTGGCCATATTAGTGGAAAAAATACCTCTTGCCCTCTACATTGGCGTGTGATATCCTCAGAAGGCCAGTACAATTGCACACCTGCGTGACAGAGTCAGTATGAGGTCATCAATCACTTCTTGAGGGATATTTGGCCATTCTGTGATGGGTAAAACGTTTTCGTCCACCAGAATTAACTCATCTCCTATGTTACCAGCGTAGGGCACAACAGAATTTCGAAGGATCTTGTGTCTCTCTACCTCTGAGGAGTCCGCGCTTCTCAAAAACAGAGGTCCGTACGTATGCCAAAACTGACTGCTGCCCTCACAGTTCCTCGACACCATAGTATGGTGACGTTTTCTGCACATAACTAGGATTGTTCCGAGTGCCACGTTCTCTCCAGATGAGGAAATGATGATTGTACAGCTGAACACTAGATCTGTGAACAGAACCTAGCACCATTGGTTACGACTCCAATCCTGATGTTCTTCCCCCTTAGTTTCTGCCGACTAAAAGGTGTTTAATAGTATACACAACATACACCACAGAGGCCACGTTCCCTGTGGCGATGTCGCACTGTATCTTGATATTACGCGTCCTGTTGTTGCCTGGAGGGTGCGTTGGAGCTGAGTTTCATTCAGCCTCCTGTCTCGATGGGCTGTTAACCGGAGATAATGGTCATCTCCTACAGATGTTAACTGTTGAAGACCTTGGCTTTGTTATTTTAACGGTTCCTATTGTTTGAAATCGCGTCTAGGTCCTGGAAATTACACTTTCGGTCAAACTAATAGCTCCATCCACCTCCCTCTGCGTCTGTCCCACTTCCAACCTTCCTATGGCTCTCCATACCATTAACTTCATGTAAGTCACGTTGTTCTTGTTGTTGTTGTATTGCACAATCTGGTCACTACACTATATGCTTGTGAAATTCGTGTGCTGGAGTTAACACGTACCCAATCTGCAGAAACTTTCTGTTATTACCTCTACCACTACCTCGGTTGTTGTCACCACTCCGTAGAACCGACATAAAGACTTCGAACCACTTCATTCTGTCGAATCCAGAGCCTGGATATCTCAATTGATGCCCTACTTGTTTTGACCAATGTATTTGCTTCGTTACACTACAGCTTGATGTGAATCAATCGCTCAATAGACGAAATATGTTTTAGAAAGGTTCCTTTATGAGGTAGGTTTTTTATCCACTTTTTCTAGCAACCGTGTATTTCTTGAATTGTAATATTCTTTGGTGTTCCCCATAATTTGTTAATTTTTTTCGCACCCTTAGAGCAATTATTGTGCATTAAATGCATTATTGGATTTTATTGTGGCGGCGCCACACCAGTGTACCGAAGAGAGTAATGCAACCTTGTGTTTAAATTTTGAGCCTGTGTGCATGATGATGATCTGAATTCGAATGTCTTCTCTTGTACGTCCAAATAACAATTGCAAACTTTAATGTCCACTGGTCTTCTATAAAATACCCAGGGACTTTGTAATCCATGTTCATATCCGTCACAATCATACGTTAGCCATTCCCAATCCCAACTCTTACCCCAGAGATATGTTTTCGAAGAAAAACCTGCCCTCTCCACCCACCCAGCAGTTCTAGTTCCAGTCATGTCACAGGCATACAACACCACACCAGAGGTCGGCCCACTTGTGAAAGCAGCCATGTGACTTACCAACTCTGCTGCAATCATTGCACTGCGTTTTACATTGATATGATAATATACCAGCTGTCGATCCTGATCAATGGCTACCGTCAAACTCTGGCAGAAACTAAGATGGACCACCGTGTGACAAAGCATGTGACCGAGCACAACACTCTAGATTTCAATGGCACCTGTACTACGATCTCGATCCTATCCTATGCTAACAGTTCTTCTGAAATGCCCAAATGGGAGTTGTCCAACACATTCTACTGCCCTTCAACCACTCTGGCCTTATCTACGATAACTTGCCATCTCTACACCCTATGCCTAACACGTCACCGTATAATGTATCCCTCCAATTCATTTCTTCCTTGTAACTCTGTCGCCCCTTACAGTATCTCGTATTTCATTGTTATTTTTTTCCTTACTGTTTCTATTGGTTCAGATCCCCACTCCCTCCCTCTTCCCCCCTCGTCCTCCACGCACATACGCACACACCCCTACCCTCTATTTTATCCTCTCCCGCTTTTCGCCCCTTCTCTTTACTGTATTCCATGCTGCATCGCACATTCCCGCCTGTCAGAGCCTTTACAATCCATCATTCTACGCGGAACTTTCCATCCCCACCCTTACCCGGCACCCTTCCCCCTCCACTACCTTCACTCACTGTCAAGAGGCTCGTTGCGATGGAGCGGCCGTAGCTGGTGGTCGTGTGTGCAAGTAACGTCTCAGACAGTGTGTGAACGTACGTGTTTCTTTTTCTGGTACAGTCCATGGAAAAATTTGAGTTGTATTAAAATGATTGTGTGCGTAATATACCTACCAGCGGTTAAGTGAAAGTCCTTACGGTGAGTTATCTATCCTCTATTATTGACATTCTTTCGGATCCGTCGTTTAGTTACAGGGTTTTTATATTTTTTACTGATCTCTGATGATGACTTTCACCGATGTACGTAATTGGGAAAAACAAAGTCGTTTTTCAGCCTATAATTGCTTTTACCTTAGCGATCTACTCAGTATTTTCTAGACTTCAAATAATTTTCAGCTTGGTCGTTTGCTTATTCCGTGCTTTTAAGTTCAAATATTTGTATAGCTTATGGGACTTAACTACGGGGTCATCAGTCCCTAAACTTACAAACTACTTATGAACTAGCTTATAGTAAAGATGGCACAAATATCCATGCCCGACGGGGGGATTCGGACCCCGAGCGCAGTGGCCGTGCAGACCGTGACTGGCGCGCCGCAGTCAGATCGGCCACCGCGGCAGCCCCGTGCTTTTAAGTCACAAATTTGTGGTGCAATTTGTGTGTTTATAAATGCAGTGTTTTATCACCGTATTTTCAAATTAGAGGAAAGGAGAGATTGTAAGAACTGATGTTTGTTATAATGGACACTGAGTTGTCTCTGTTATCAAGAATTATGTACATTATATCTGAATACTCGCGGTCCATTTGACATGGCAGTGGGGTACAGTCAACTGTCAGCAGAAAAGTTCACAACGATCACTTGACAGGAATGACGCACGCTGATATCAGAATCTTCAGCGAGCCTGGTGCAGGGTTTACCCTTAAGTACCAGTGATTTCTGCCTTTGGCTCAAAGGATAGTGGAGTAGTTGACTCGGGAACTGGTGAGCAAATCCATAAGTTTTACTTTGACAGACTTATCAATTCTATTAGCCTAATAAAAAATCGTCATGAGCATGGTGTGTATGCTTGTGATGCAGTAAAACGAGATCAAAAAGACATGCCCAAAAGTTAGAAGCGTGGAGTATATGACTGCAGATGCACAGAAGAAGGCACGTCTGCAGTGATATGGAAGGACAGGGAGAGAATTTTATTCCTGCCTCATTTTTATGTTCCACGGCAAACAAAAACAGTGTCTCTAAAACAAAATAATCGGTCAGTCGTTGAGATCTAATGTCCTATACTTTTGAAACAGTACACCATGATTATGGGGTACGCAGATAAAGCAGACATACTTAATGTCATCTGTGTATGATAGAGACAGGGAAAAACAAAAAATGGTGACTTAGAATTTTTTAGCATATACTGAATGTCACCATTATTAATTTCTTCTTTTATTCCAAGAAAGAAGCAATAAGGCAACAATGTCAATGAAGGTTTTCCGGATTCCTATGGACTTTTCCTAACTTACGAGACAAATAAAAGTGACTTTTGTGAAAATTATTAGACGTTTACTGAATTTTGACTTGTGGAGACTCAAAGTGTTAAAACGAAAAGCGAGGAAGACGCAGTATTATCGGAACATCAACATAAATGTTCAAAAGTTTATAAATCTATGGGACTTAACTGCTTACTAACTACTTAAACTAAGTGAATTTAACCTAAAGACAACACAAACACACATGCCCGAGGAAGAACTCCAACCTACCATGGCCGCGCGCACCGCAGCACGGTGCCACAGTGCGCACGGCTATTCCGCCGTGGCGGAACATAAATGAAAACACGTTTTTTTTTTTTTGTTTTTTTTTTTTTTTGTTTTTTTTTTTTTTTTTTTTTTTTACATTTTACGTATTTCCTGCAGTGCAGAAAAACTGTAACAGGAAACAGAGTAATTTAGTAGAAATAATCGGGATGTAGGTTTGGAAACAAACTTTGGTGATTGTGTCGTAACCGTAGGCGCGCCGAGCGGAGATCTCTGTATAGCCTGCGCGGAGCTGGGAACCTGTGGAGCGTCTTTTGCCGCCAGTAAAACGCGATTAGCGTGATAACATTTACTGGCGCAAGTTTCCAGTTTAATGTCTTCTCATCAGACTGGGATTACTCCTCGCGTCCCTAACGCTCTCCAGTTCCGCTGCCACCTGTTTGATATCTACATCTAAATCTTCATCTACATACGTATTCTGCAAGTAGGGTGGTAAGACGGGCCGCCTAGAATACTATCGTAGCAGTTTGCTGCGTAATTCATTATGAAATATGTGTAGCATTTGTTTAAATTGTCGATTTCCTCCGATTAACAAATGGTGATGAAAATAATGTGAACACCATACAGTGCACGACGTCCTGTAAGTTGGCACCACTGCGTACGTCGTACCACTGACAAAGAAAGTACTTGGGCTCGAACAAACACATATACACCAAAATCGTATGAGAGATAATGTAAAGATCCCTTATTGCACAAGTGATACTCCCGCATCTGCAAAACTCTGCACTCGTCCGTTAGAGGCCTCTGCGTGTGCCATGCCGCATTGCACTTTGACCTGTCGGTTCGCCAGTAGGGACGGTGCAGTGTGCCTCCGAAGTTGCGTTTTGTGATGTTATTTGTGTGGCGAAGCGTCTGATGGGGCGGCTATTGCTAATCAATCCTGCTAATGTATTGCGATTAGTTGAGATGAAATTACGAAGAACCCTTCTTCCTTAAGATGGTATTAGTGTAGAAGATGAATCATTTGCATGCTTTCTCGTATCTGCTATAGTACAGAAATTTGAGCATAAGTTAGATACTGTTGTTACAAAATCATAATAATGATAATAGGGATGATAATGACGAACAACTCATTGCAAGCGGTAGTGCTACGGTAAGTGCGGGAAGAGGCGATGGAAGCAGTGGCAGTGAATACCAACAGTCTTTCGGGAAGAAGGTTAAATTTGCAACTATCATCACGGCTTTTAATGACAATTCGCTAGAGAACATGTACGTCGATTATTACATAAGTTATAGTTAAGATATCTGCATTACGTATGGCGTCTACAATTACATCTACAGTGCTATCTAGAGCATGGTTGCAGAGCTTTGCAGAAAAACGACACCCACCAGCACATTGAGGTGTACATAGAGATCCTGTAACCAAACGTTCATACAGATATGCTTGTTCGAGCCCGTGTACTTTCCTTGTGAGATGCATCGCGGTGCTCAGTTGAAGAACAAACTATCGGATAATAAGTTTCAGTATGTAATACAGCTTTCTTCCTTCGGCACATCCACAACCGTCTACCTTCATCTTTAATAATTGGATTCGCAACAGATGTTAACTTTAAACCTTTTTTTATTTATATGCACTACCCGAGTTTTGAGACCTATGGCACTATCAGGTGCATCTGCAAATTATAATTAATAAGTCTCCTTATTAAAAATCGGAAAAGATAGGAAATCGGCGCTTTGAAGAACAGAAAGGGGCTGTATATTCCGCGCACTTAACCATACCGAACAAAAATCCTCCTCTCGCTGCTTGCTTGCTCAATGGAGATCCGCAAGCTTATCACTACAGATTCGCTTTTGTACAACTGTCTATCCTAGGTCATATAAACAAACTGCTATTAGAATTTTGTCACATAGAATCAAAGAAATTCCATTGAGCACAGAGGCAGCGAGAAGAGAATTAGAAGCTATCAGGTATTTGGCCCAAGCGTATGGTTATCCTGAAGGTGTGGCGATGATTTGCATAGAAGGATCACAGAGCGTAGGGATAACACAACTAGCTCTTTATTCACACGAAGTGATGGGTGCTATCGACAAGGGTTCGAAAATCCATTCCATATTTCTTGATTTCCAGAAGGCTTTTGACACCCTACCCCACAAACGGCTTTTAATCAAATTGCGTGGTTATAGTATATCGCCCCAAATTTGCGATTGGATAGGGGATTTCCTGTCAGAGAGGACACAGTCCCTAGTAATCGACGATAAGGCATCGACTAAAACAGAGGTGATATCGGGCGTTCCACAGGGTAGTGTCATTGGTCCTCTGCTAATCGTTATTCACATAAACTATTTGTGAGAAAATCTGAGCAGCTCTCTTAGGTTGTTTGTAGATGACGCCGTCATTTACCTACTAGTAAAATCATTTGAAGATCAAAACCAACTACAGAACAATCTGAATAAGATATCAGTATGGTGTCAAAATGGGTAATTGCCTCTAAATAATGAGAAGTGTGAAGACGTCCACATGAGTACGAAAAGAAATCCGTTAAACTTTGTTTACAAGATAAATCAATCAAAAGAGAAGGCTGTAAACTCCACAAAATACCTAATAATTACTATTACTTCTGACTAAAATTGGTAAGACACGTAGATAATGTCGTGGGAAAGGCGAACCAGAGACTGCGTTTTATTAACAGAACCCTTAAAAGATGCAACAGAACTACAAAAGAAACTGCATACACTACGCTTCTCCGTCCTTTTTTGGACAATTGATACCCAGCGTGTGATAATACGTGTGTATATGACATACTGTGTCCACAACATGATGCCAGATACGTGGGCCTAACAGGCGGAAGATTCAGTATTAGATTTGAAGATCATGGTGCTGTGAACATCGCCAAGGCAGACTTTTCCATCCATTTAGTATGAACAATAACAGCATACAGGATATTGGTGAAGATCTAAATATTATTCATGTGCCACTTAACGAGCTGACGTTCAACATCTTTAAGGAAATCGCCATTATGAAAAGCAAGATTAATTACCCTGACAGTGCATTGAATGAACAAATTGAATTGAAGCACAAGAGCATATTAAGTAACTATCTCAGTGATCTTTACTTACCACGTAATGTACGTTTTGTATCCCATCCTCGTCGCCAATTTTGTGTCCCAGCCTCGTCGCCGCTTTTGTGTCTCGTAGGTGTCGGTGGCCGAGTGGAACGAGACCGACACAGTAACAAAGATAGCACGCCGGTGCAGGTACGGAGGGGAGCAGCCAGAAACTACAAACACTAGAGTAAATTAGAAAGAGATATATATTGCACAGAATGTAACAATACTTAACTTTTACATAGTACTGAAGAATGTTGATACATAGTTGTTAGAGGCCTTCCTAGTGCCTGTACAATAGCAAAGTCTTCACAGGTGCCTATCTGATTACGAAGGTCCTGACTGGTTGCTATCTCAGTCCCAAGTGACCGGTATCTTTCCGTGGTGGCCACGAGCGGGGTTGCAGCAGAGGGCGCTCGTGGCTGTCGTCGTGAGAACGCCGCGCCGTGCGTGCATGGCGGCGCGCGGCGAAAGTAGGTGGCGCGCACTTTGTACTTGTGCGACACCACAGTAGGTACACTGCCATCCCTTCATACATTAGTATATATTGCCACTGTAGCTTCTGCTATTCCTTTCCTCGGAGATTTGGCCTAATTTTAGTGGTCATTATTGCATTACTGTTTAATGACGGAATTTGTAATTAATTTTGGGGACGTCCATTTGCTTAGTTTCGTGGTTTTCTGCAATATTCTGTCATCTATCAAGATATGTCCTATCATTCCTGGTGTAATTTCATGTTACCTCTGTTACATGAGAGCAGTCGGGTTAACTATAGGGGCATTAGGCGCTAATTATTACGGCCCCTTTCGTACAGTTACGACCACAACAGCTGAGAGTATGGCGGTAGGACGGTGCCACTAGCACACGGTTGACGATACCGCTGCTTGCGTGCCGGCAGTTCAACTGCTGCGGTGGCCGCTGGAGGGCTGATGCAGTTCTCTGTCGGTTCGGTAAGCTGCACTTCTGTGTGCGGCTCACATTTTTGGTTCGGTACGGTTACGTGCGCAGAATAGACATCCACTTTTCTATTTCTGACAGTGCCTATTTAGTTTTCAATGTTCCGATTTTCAATTATGGGACATTGTTTTACATGCCTTGTGAGTGGCTATTTCGCTCCCAAGTTTCCAACTGTGCCTCCCCGCTTGTTGAGTGTACCAGGGACTCAATATTTTAATTTGTTGCTACATGTAATACTTTTACGGAATCAATAAGTACTTATACTACGTTTATAGGGTATCACTTTAGTAAAGATGTAGGGTAGCTAGTTTATTACATGACAGATGTCACTACTTTTGTAATTTACAGATGCACCTGATCATGAGACATAGGTCTCTAAACTCGCGTAGAGCATATAAATAGAGAAAGTTTAAAGTTAACAATTATTTCGGATCCAGTTATTAAAATATAACGTCATTTTCACGACACAAATTGCTATAACGGAACATTCATTTGAGGAACACTCTTTTAACAAAAACACTCTGCCTGGAGTTTATTATTCATGAAAGGGCTGCAACATTGGTAACGGAAGCCAACACAAAGTCGGTGGAACTGGTGCCAACACCATAAAACCTGGACAGCTGATAACTGAAGTATATGGTGTGGACCGATGACTCATCGTTTAGATTGCTTCCTACTAACAAACATGTTTATAAATCGAAATCCTCAAAAGAAACTTACGATACAGCTTCCTTCCGTAAGCATGGAGCAGGTTCCGTCATGATTTGCATATCTATACCGTGGTATTCAACTGTTCATATCGTTTGCCTTGCTGGCTGGATAGATGTCAACTGATATCTCACCATCCGCAACAACGATCTGCTTACTCTGAGTAACATATTGCTGAATAACACTGATATATTCTAATAGGACTCTAAACGGGATGAAACAAATTTTACAATTTTTTTACCAACAAATTGTGTGTAGTCACTTGGTTTCCATGTCAAATCTGTTTTCATAACATATCATCTGATTGCACACATGACAGTACTTATCCACACTTGCATTTACGGTGATTTACAGAATACGTGGAATATCGTGGCCGCAGAGAATATGGAGGAACATATATTCTAAATGATCTTCGTCACGAGATGCACTGTATGACAATAAGAACAGCGAAATTTATTCGAATCTGATATGTCGTTACCCTGTCATTAATGTGTGACAAAGATAAATAAGTTACACAAAACTTAAGAGTTAAATGGCTAGTATATTTAATATTTTATCCAATATTCATTTTCATTACTCCTAAATGTGGCAGAACGTTTCGAAATCTGGCTGTTTTAATGTAAACAGAAAAAAAAAATTTTTACTTGACTAAGCTTCTGTCAACGTGGATACAGTAATGTAAATAACTTCGAGTGAGACATACATCAACAGTTACACAATGAATAAACTGGATCACAATTGCTATATAACAAAGCTTTGTTAATGCGCATAGACATAAATGTGCACAATAGATGAAACTTTAATTACTTAACAAACAGAAATCCATCGTTTTGTTGTTACAGAGCATATCTTAATGCCTCTTAGTGCAACAAGTAAAATATAGAGCAGATCATCTTACATATCAAAAGAATCTACGAAAAGTAAAGTCAGTCGGCCAGACCAAACTACCCGGCCGATTTCCTTCGTTTTTGCTTTTAACCAAAAGTATTCATTCCCAAATTTAGCATCAAGTATCAGAATTAACATACGTCTCTCCATCCTTTATTTTTATTGAAACGCGGTATCCTCCTGTCCTTGCATTGAATATTTTTATCGGTTTAGGATAGGATAAGATGTTTTGGGCGCACAACAAGGTTGGGCGCAAGGTTTTTAGCGCCCTGACAAAAGAATTAGACAACAGTAACTAAAGTAGATCTTGGCAACAACACGAAGACATATTGCCAATCAGCGATGGAAGTTGGCAGACCGCAGTACCCAACCTTACAAGTCCTTAACCGAAAATGTCGGAGTATAGAGGGACACTGATCGCTGATGTTAAGGGCATCAGCGAGCCCTCCTGTAACGCACTAAAACCTCCGGCCTAAGAGCTTAGGCCAGAGTCGGGAACGTTCACAAAATTGTAAAACGTTCGCCACACTCGCCTTGTCGTCAGCTAAAACAGTGGGTAGGGCACGACCAAGATGAGCCGCTGCCCTCTCAGCACGATATAAATTACACTCAATTAAAATGTGGCGTACAGTGATTTTGCACGCCACAACCATCACAAATCGGTGGATTCTCCCGACGGAATAAAAAGCTGTGGGTCAAAGGACTGTGTCCAATACGAAGGCGCGTCAGTGTCACTTCGAAACGCCTGAATGGCTGGCAGGAGGTTCGCTATGGTCGGACAGTTGGTTTAACCAACCGCAGTTTATTATCTGTCACTGCCAGCCACGTCTCCTCCCACAACTGAAGGGACCTCTGGCGCAGCACACGGTAGACGTCCCGCAAGGGAATGGCACACTCCGTGACATGTGGGTCACCGCAGGCCGCCTTGGCAGCCACATCAGCCGCTTCATTTCCCCATATCCCAACATGCCCAGGTACCCAAAGAAATAACACCTCCTTACCCCGCCGTTGGAGGAGGTACAGTTGGTCATGGATCAATTGTGTTATAGTTTCAGCCGGGTACATGACCTGCGGTGATTGTAGGGCACTAAGGGAAGCGGAGCAGAGGAGAAAATTTGTACTTCGAGCACGCCGGATGTGTTCCAGTGCCTGGAGGATAGCATGCAGCTCTGCCGAGAAAACGGAGTAGGCAGCGGGCAGGCGAGTCCCTATGACGTGACCTGGAAACACTGCAGAACACCCCATCGAGTCCCATTGCTTTGATCCGTCAGTGTACACCATTTTAGAATCACGATGCTTATTTAAAATGTAGTAAAATTCGGACTGAAAAGTTATGTCCGGGATGCAATCTTTTTTAAAACTAGTTAAATCTAAAAGGAGGCTGGGCCTCTGTAATAACCAAGGGGGATATCGACTCCATCCTTGACGCAAAACAGTAAAATCTGAAACACCCATAACAGTCCTTAGCACGAATCCCAAAACGCCTCGTAGCTCGAAGCCGATTACGAAACAACCGTTCCATAGGCGGCCGAGCAACAGTATCGTAAGCAGGTGTATATGGGTTGGACAACGCTGCATACGCCTGACGCACCATGAGGAGCTCTCGCCGTATGGAAAGCGGTGGCTCAGCAGCCTCGGCGCAAAGGCTCGGTATAGGGCTGGCGCGAAATGCCCCGGTAGCCAACCGAATCCCTTCATGGTGCACCACGTCCAACATTTTTAGGTAGGAAGGTCTTGCAGACCCATACACCGTGCAGCCGTAATCAAGTCGGGATCGTACAAAGGCTCTATAAAACTGGAGCAGACGAGACCTTTCAGCTCCCCATGAAGTGTGAATAAGACACTTTAAAATACTGAGTGCTTTGAGGCACCGTCTCTTCAAGTCTTTAAGATGAGGCAACCAAGTAAGTTTGCAGTCAAATGTGAGACCCAGAAAACGTACAGTGTCTTTAAAATTCAGAACAGTGTCCCTCATCCGCAGTTCGGGTAAGTTAAAAACAGAACGTGAACGGTTAAAAAGAACACACACAGACTTCTCGGTTGAAAATTTAAAACCGGTCTTCCGTGCCCATTCGTCTAGCCGTCTGAGAGTGAGCTTCAACTGACGTGTTGTCGTTGCAAGGCCGGAGGAAGAACAGAAGATAGAGAAGCCATCAACAAACAGGGAACACTGGACGGGACTTTTCACAAAAGAAGTAATACCATTAATAGCAATAGCGAACAACGTCACACTTAAAACACTACCTTGAGGTATACCGTTTACCGTTCAAAGCAGTCAGAGAGCACGCCACCAACGCGATACCTAAAATAACGTGGAAAAAGGAAAGACCGAATAAAAATGGGAAGACAACCACGAAATCCCCAGTGAAGCTGAAGTATCGTAGGCCTTCTCAATATCAAAAAAGACACCCAAAAGGTGGTGACGGGGCAGGAAAGCCTGTTGTATAGCCGCCTCCAGAGAGGAGAGTTTATCGAAGGTGGAACGATACCTCCTGAACCCACACTGGAAGCAACTAAGGAGCTGCCTGGATTCCAACATCCAGACAAGGCGGCGGTTGACCATGAAACTAGTGCAACTAGTGAGGGCAACACTACGATAGCTACTTGGGCATGTGCGATCTTTCCCGGTTTGTAAAAGGGGAATTAAAATTGCTTCTCTCCATGAATCAGGAAAGTAACCTGACGACCAAAAGGCATTAAAAAGATTCAGGAGGATTTGTTTATTTCACTGTGTTAGGTGCCGTAGCATACTGTAGTGGATGCTATCATTGCCAGGGGATGTGTCATGCGCCACAGACAAAGCAGAATCCAGCTCCCACAGTGTGAAAGGGCAGTTGTAATCCTGATGACCAGTGGACCTGAAGTCCAAAGTGCCCCTCTCAGCAACCACTCTGTGGCGCTGGAATACCGGATCCTGATTGGCAGTAGCTGTAACATTGGCAAAATACATAGCCAAGTTCTGGGAAATAACCCGCGGGCTGGTGTGTAGAACGCCATTCCCCATGATAGCAGTCACTGGACACCTCCTCCCTATCCCAGAAATCCTCCGTATGGTCTCCCATACAGTGGAACTTTTGGTGGAGCTGGTAACGGTACTCACGAACTGTTGCCAAGATCTCTTTCGGCTTTCTCGTATTGTATGGCGACATTTTGCCCTCGCCATCCGAAAGGCCGGGAGGTTGTTTGCAATTGGCCGACTCTTGAATCTACGCAGAGCTGCACGCCTGGCCCTAATTGCTGAGCGACACTCAGCCGTCCACCAAGGGACAGGCTGCCGTTTTGGTCGTCCTAACGACAGCGGCATCGACGCATCAGCAGCACTGTGTATCGTTTGAGTGATACAGTCCACCCATTCCTGGACATTGCCGCGAATTTCCAGCTCAGCGAGTTGGCTGAAAAGTGTCCAGTCGTCTTTACTGATCACCCAATGAGGTGGCCTGCAGTCGGGCTCCACTCTGTCTGGCAGGGGAAGCCAGATGGGGAAATGGTCACTAGCATGCAGATCATCGACCACTTCCCACTGTGTTCAGTGGGCGAGGGCTGGAGAACAAAGCGAGAAATCTATGGCTGAGAACGACCTCATCGCAGTACAAAAATGTGTGAGCTGTCCCGTGATAAGCTGTATTAGCAAAAATTACCACTCCGCCTCTCGCTCTCTCTCCACTAAGATCGTCCTTCTTGTGGGGTACATAGCCACGGAGCTCAGGGTTGTCAGTGGATTTAAAGTTTGTCTCTTGAAGGCATATACAAATTGGTCTACCCTGAGTCAATATACGGAGTTCCTCCACATGCAAGTTCCGCTGCGGTACTGGGACCATTTATCAGGGAGGTTTGATCATTACCCTCTCATTCTTTCGAGTTGGTGACACTGAACGTGGTGGAGGTCCAGAATGGGGGCGAGAGGGTTGCCCCTGAGGGAGATCCAGCTCCATGAGGTCTGGAGCTGGGGCAGACGAAGGATCAGGTGGATAACTTCAATGAAGTCTAAAAGGTTCATGACTGATTTTGCCTGTGACTGTGGTTTGCTGGTAACCTTCTTCGGTTTAGGTGGCTTGGTGGTGGAGACAGAGGTCGTGGTTGCAATTGTGGTGACGGTGGTGGCGTTGGTGGTGGGTGTGGCGGTGGCGGTGACGGTAATGGCGGGCTCTACAGGAAGAAGTACCACAGGCTCTTCAAAAGCAGTATCTGTAACTTTGTCAGCTGTTGTCAGTGGGGCTACGGAAGATGCAGGTTCCGCGGCCTGACACGTGCCTGGCAAGTGCACGTGTTGGTGCCTACACTGACAACCTCAGTTTGTGTGCAGGCATCAGCTCTGGCTACTGGCTTTTTCACTATTGAAGCAAAGGAGGTGGTAAACACAGCAGTTTACATGGCGTTGAAGGTATTCTTGGCCTCTGCATAGGAGAGACGCTGAGTGGTTTTAATTTTCTGTATAATCTTCTCCTGAAGGTAGACTGCACAATCCCTACTCCAGACTGGGTGGTCGCCTTAACAGTTGATACAGGTCATAGGTGGAGTACAGTCAAACCCATCGTGTGCTGCTTTACCACATTTGCCACAGGTAGCTTCTCCCTTGCAACCCAAGGTGGTGTGCCCAAAGCGCTGGCACGTAAAACAGCGCATGGGGTTAGGGACATAGGGTCGTACAGTTAAACGCAGAAAACCCGCCTTAATATGCTCAGGTAGTCGAGGGCTATTGAAGGTGAGGATGGAGGACTCAGATGGAACGAGTTCTCCATTCACCCTTTTCTTCATATTCTGCACATCGACTATGCCTTCTGCAACCCATTCTTCCTTCAGTTCATCCACTGGAATGTCAATCAAATCTCTACAGGAGACTACACCCTTGCTATAATTAAGAGTACTGTGTCGCTCTGTTTCGATTGGATATTCCCCAAGACTCTTAGCTGTTTGTAGTTTGGACGCCTGTTGGGAAGTTGATGTTTCAACCAACAGGGTGCCATTACGTAACCGCTTCACTGACTTCAAAGGACCAGTAATTCCTTCGAGACCTTTGTTGATGTAGAAGGGCGACACCTTCTCAAACGAACCTTCTTTTCTCTTCACGACAATAAACAAATTCTGGTTAACAGCCTGTGTTCTGTTACTGTGAACAAAGAATTTTTTGGAAGAACCTAAATCCGGAGGACTGGGTAACCGAGTCCTCTTTTTTGATTGGGTGTTGATACCCCCCATTGGTACACCCATCCCACTGGAAGGTTCATGGGTTAAATTAGATTGTTGCATCTCGATCCCACGAGTAGCTAGGGAAGTACGTGTCCGCCTAGACAGAGCCCCGCGTGCCTAGGTAAGCCTTATACAACTGAGGTGCGGCAGTATCCACAGAGGTTGCTTGCTAGCGACTGTTCCTCATGAACAGCCATGCATCCCATCAGCACGCAGCAAACCTTGGGATTGAAGGGTTTTTTATAGAGGTTTGTACCATCCTCGCGACTCGGGCGGTCAAGCCAAGATCCCCATTCCCCAGTACACACAACGTTCCACCGCCGCGCCACACGGTGGTCGCTGAATCGTGACCAGAGGTTACGGTGTCTAGAGGACTGGCGGCTCTTACCAGTCCCCAGCTTAGGACCCCGGGTTCGCCAAGCCTGTTCTCAGCAAATTAATGCTGAGCCCCTGAGGGCTTTAATCGGTTTGTTTTACGGTATCTTCGGTTCTAATTAAGGTACGCAGTTCTTTTTGACCTAACAGCACTCAGCGAATCAAGCTCTTTGATTTGCGCTTTTCACCACTTGCACTGATTGATTCTGAAGATAGGTGTGAGTGAATATTCAACTTTACTTCTATTTTAGCACAACTTCTTTTGTCATTCCACAAACGGTGCTAAGTACTCGCATGGGTCATGCAGTTACGTCTAATAAGACATGTCATTCGTAAGATATCTGTTTTTAATCTGGAAGATTAAGATTTTTTATCATTGCCTAATTTAATGCATAGTACAAATAGATAATTGAAATTTAGAAGAAAACATTGAGATGATTTGACTCTTGTTCATTTTGATTTAAGCTTGCAGATATAAAGCTCCAGTTGTTCAAGAACATATATGTTTAGCTCTCTGTCTGCAGTGTGCAGCACAGAGTGACCGAACATAGCGCTCATGATGAGCAACGTATAAGTTGAAGCTGATATGCTTAAATTTTTGATTCGTAAGGCATCGTATAAACCTTGTAAAGGGTATCAAAATTTCCTCCTGTATGTCGTACAATTAAGCTAGAAGAGCAACATGTAAGGATATACTTGCCAGATGTTTTTATGCTGTTCACCTGCGAATTTATTACTATCGCCTATTTCATTTTGTAATTTATTGTCTATATGGATCGAAATTTTTTATTTTGTAGTCGGAAAATCTTTTGTAGTTTATAACAAACTTTGGGAAGGAATGGCAGCCAAGATAATTTCTTTCTTAGCATTTGTTAGTGATTAAAATTTCTGTAATGTTTTCAATTAGGATGCTATATCCATTACTAAGAACAACATTACTTTACACCGATCTGATTTTCTAATCTGGATGAGGGACATACAGTTCACGGACGAGCGGAAGATGTCAAATTTACGTTTGTACAGGTGTCGTGGACTATTGTTTTCTGTAATATCAACGGCATTGTGTCTTTTGTAAATCAGTAATGTATGGTTGTAATTGTGATCATAGCAAAGGAACTAATTCCTTCCACTGTCTGATCTTCAACTGATAATCTGATATTTATTTGTGTTTGATTCGTCTCATTTGTTAGGGTATAAAGTTTTTGTTTTGTGCCATAGGAGAGTGATATTGCGTAAGCCAAACAACTACTATGATATTTTATTTTACCTATAAATTGTAGCTAAGTTGACAAAAATTTTAGTTCTGGCAACCCATCAAAGTCACTTCCAAGTGCAAACTGATTGTTTTGTATGTTCATCTTTCTACATAAAGCAAAAATAAGTATGTTACAGGATCCTTGTTTTTAATGATCATGAAGTTCAGAAGTAGTTATCTTTTTGTATTTGTTTAAATTCTGTTTCATTATCGACTTACTTTCTTTCTAGTGGATATTTGTGTTCAGGATTTACCACACCAAAGGAAGTAAAAATTTTGTGTCTGAGATTTCTTCTATTTGTTGATAAATCTTTTAAGTTGTAAGATTTATCAACAAATATGTCATTCCGTCGTGAAAGCCTTCACTCCGGTGTCTGAGTAATTTAAAATTCCTTTTTACTGAAAGTTTATTTCGTAAATGTAATATTTCTTCAGCTGAAAACCCGGCAATACCCGGATACATATTTATTCCACTCTTGCGTTAGTCTATCTCCTTCCCCTTTGTCTCTCTATTCTCTTCTCATCCTCTCTCTATCTCTCGCTCTCTCTCTCTCTCTCTCTCTGTTCACCTCCTCATCTCTGTCCATCTCCTCCTCCTCGCCCTCCTCCTCCACCTCCTCACTCCATGCCTCCATCTGTTACAAATTATATAACTCTGTTAGCTTTCATGGTGATCAATTAAGTGGTTTCTCAGTATACTACACGATACCCTCCACAACGCACCGAATAAAATCTTCATAGATATTTGAGTTCCTCTATTTTTAAGTTTAAGTGTACAAAATTTCATCAAGGTGTGAATATATCCGTAGATATAGTGAACGTTCTTACAGGGTGTCCAGAAAAGGACTCCCTGATTTCAAAATTAAATATCTCGAAGACAAAGATCGATAGAGGAATGCAGTAAACGGCATGTTTATTGTGAAAGCTGTAAGAAGTTTGTTTATACAGCAGTTTGAAATAATAGTTACAAAAGCTGCTAACAGATGGCGCTGTAATTGCCATACGTAATGCCTAGTATAAACAGTGATCCGTAGCCCAGAGCGATCAGTTCCACTATTGAAACGTGAAAGGAGGTTAGCGTACCGAAGGAAGAGATTAAAACCATGTACTCCATTGAACAACGCGTTTTTCTGGTAGAAGAGAGTCATACGGCAACTAGGCGATGTTTTGAAGCACGATTTAATGTTCCAAAAGGACCCGCTGCGAAAACCATTCGTACGCTCTTCGCAAAATTTCAACGAACAGGCAGGAAGCGTAACTGATGATCTAGTGGGGCATGTTGGCCGCAAGCAAACCGCAGTTACGCCTGCAACAATCGCCACAGTTTCTGGAATTATTCAACGAAATCCAATGTCATCCGTCCGTAGAATTGCATCTGAGACTGGTTTGAAGCGTTCCAGCACTCAGAAAATACTGAGAAAGAGCCTACACATGTTTCCATTCAAAATTCAAACGCACCAGGCCATACCCGTACGAGCTGTGCAACAGAGGGTTGCCTTTGCTAATGAGATGCTCACAATTATTGATAGTGAAGGATTTGATGTTGGCTGCATCTGGTTTACAGATGAAGCACACTTCCACCTGAATGGATACGTGAACAAGCAGAACTGGAGATTTTGGTGTTCCTAAAGCCATATTGCTGTGAAGCGAAACCCTTGTATTCTCCTAAAGTTACTGTGTGGGCTGCAGTATGCAGCAGAGGCATTACTGGCCCTTTTTTCATTCGAGAAACGGTCACTGGTGCACGTTACGTTGCAATTTTGGAACAATTTGTCGCCACACGGCAAGCGTTAGAGGATCGACCAGGTACTGAATGGTTTATGCACACAGCGAACCGAACAAGTGTTTCGCTTTCTTGAGGAATACTTCGGGAATCGAGTCATTGCTCTGGAATATCCCAAATTTACTGGTGCAGGCATGGATTGGCCTCCATATTCGCCGGATTTGAATCCCTGTGACTTTTTTTTTCTTTTTTTTTTTTTTTTTTTTTTTTTGGGCACAGTGAAAGACATGGTCTACCCGAAGCATCTCGCCACGCTGGACGAGCTAGAATCGGCGATCTCTATGGAATGTGAATCCATTTCGGTTGAGACACTACGAAATGTGATGGCGAATTTCATTCTTCGTTTGCGCCACCTCTGTAGTGCCAATGGTGAACATTTTGAAAACATTGTGATGTGATTGTTTGCAAAGAGTGTTTTCATACGATTATTTCATTTATGCATGCTGATATGAACTTACGGCCTACAGCGCCATCTGTAAGCAGATTTTGAACTTATTATTTCAAACTGCAGTGTAAAGTTCTTACAGCTTTTACAATAAACATACCGTTTACTGCATTCCTCTATCGATCCTTGTTTTCGAGATATTTAATTTTATAATCAGGGAGCCCTTTTCTGGACACCCTGTAGGTAAATTGCCCTTTGCTATGCACCATAAAAAATATTTCGTAGATGGTTTCTTTCCTTTCGTAAGTGTGCTAGTTTAATAGCAATCAGATTAACGGTACGACAGTGCATAAAATAAGAACAAAAATGATGCGGCAGATTCCCACGCGTCTCATTGTTTATAATGTCATATCTCAAACTATACTTCGTACAAGAAAATAAGTTTGTAGTTACATTCATCGACCAAAAAGTGTGTAATGTTTGTAAACCTTGTTGGAGTTAACTGCGGGTTTATCAGTCCCTAAACTTAAAAACTACTTATTAACTAACGTATACTGAAGACAACACAAACACCCATACACGAGGAGGATTCGAACCACCGACGCGGGAGGCCGCGCTATGCGCAACGTGGCGCTCCACACCGCATGCATTGCCATAATAGGATATTATTTACAAAATACGTTTTGAGTGCATTACATAACAAAGAAGCAAGAAGTTTAAACGCCATTCATAAAGTGGCAGTTTTCCACGCATATCATTGTTCATGACTTCATATCTTCTTAACTATATATCGTACAGTGACATAATTTTGTCTTTAACCTTCACGTAAGTCCAAGAAATATGTTTAAGTTGCATCGCAATCGGATGTGCGGGATGGCCGTGCATAAAATACAAACAAATAAACATTAATTTTTATACGAGGGTTGGAACTTAAAACATGTCCAACACTGCTGTAGAGACACTAATCAATGGAATCTAATATTGTCGTTGACAATATACGTAACTGACATCCCTACCTGATCTCCGAGCAAATGAACAATCCCGTCCCACGTCACCGGCGTGCGCACAATCGAGAGAAAAACTCTCACTTGTGAGAGAGTGGTCTAACGTAACGGTGTCACTACGTTCCCCCACGACAGACCGTCAATGCTCAGTATTACTGTTCCTTTTTGAGCATCAAATGCGTCCAGCTTTGCAAAAGAAGCGGCAACATTTCCTGCGTAACCCACCCACAACTTTTCACAACAATACGCTGACGCATACAGCTGAAGCTGTGGCGGCTCTGTTCGGTGGATGTGACTGGAAATCACTGTACAATCCACCATACTCCCTGGTCGTAACTCGTGAATTTTATTCCGAAGATGAAGGAACCATTTCGTGGCATTCGCTTCAGAGATTCGCAGTAGACCCCGTCCATTCATACCGTCAATGGATCGGGCTCTGCAAACTGTACACTGCGCCTTGCACATCGCTGGCAATTGGTTCCACCCAACCCTGGTGACTACTTTGACGGACAGTAACAGGTGAAAGCATGTAACGCTTTTGTATCGGATGTGAATAAATAGTTGTCAGTATGTAAGTCCCAACCCTCGTATATTCAAGATGATTTCTAGTAATTTTGTATTCTAGATTGTTTGTATCATTTACGATTTGGGCGAAAAAGACGGAAGAAACTGCAAAGGTCCTGAATCGTGGCGTCGACCTAGATCAGGTCTTCCAATCGCGATCCGGGTTCGTACACTCCTTTCCTCACTGCATTACCTACCTCTCCCTGACGTTTTTCCCTGCCCATCCCGTCTTCCTCCTTGGTCCATCCCCCGGTTGAAGCTCCACCTGCAATTGTCCTGCGATACAAAGGCATTAGTTTCACCACTGACACTCCGTTGCAAGTTTCTGGCACTTCTTGCTGCACCGTGATGCTTAAGTCCTGTACACTGATGGCTTCCTGGTAAATAGGAGAGCTAGTTACGCTTTTGTTCATGGCGACCACACAGAACAACGGTCCCTGGCACCTGTCTGTAGTATTTTTACAGCTGAACTGATCGCCATCTCTCGTGCTCTTGACCACTTCAAAACGTGCACGGAAGTCGTATGTCGGGTGCAGCGACTCCCTTAGTGGCCTGCAAGCCCTTTCCAACGATTTCTCTTCCCATCCGTTGGTACAATCCATCCAAAACGCCATCGCTTCACTCGGCAAGTCTGGATGTTCGGTGGACTTTATCTGGACCTCTGGCCACATTGGCATCCCGGGGAACGAGCGTGTCGATCGGCTGGCTAAGCTCGCCACCACCGCTCCCCTCCCCCCCCCCCCCCGTCCTGGATATCGGTATCTCGGAACGGGATATCCGTTTGGATTTGCGCCACAAGGTTTTTGAGGCTTGGAACACACAATGGGCAACATTGAGCACTCCCAACAAGCTCCGAGCGATCAAGTCCTCTACGGCCGTCTGGAAGTCGTCTTTCAGGCCTTCCCGTAGGGACTCTGTTGTCCTGTGTTGCCTACGTATTGGCCATTCGTGGTTGACACATGGCTACCTTTTACGTAAAGAGGACCCACCGAATTGCCGTTGTGGAGGTTTATTGACAGTGGTCCACATTCTGTCGGACTGTCCATTTTCAGCCGCCTTGCGGCAGTCTTTTAATCAATCTACTGCGTCTGCCTTGATTTTATCTGGCAATGCCTCTTTGGCTGACCGAGTTTTAGGTTTTACACGCGCAGCTGGATTTTATCATTCTATTTAGTGGTGGGCTTGTGCCTGATGTCTCAGGCTCGCACCTCTCATATTTTACTATGCTGTTTTTCTTACTGCTACCCTGTTTTTTACCTCCAGGTTTTTAGTCTGTGCAGAGTGACTGGCTCATCTTGTATTTGTTTGTGATCAGCCAGCCACTGTTCCCTTCTCTATTTTAGCTTAGTTCAACACTTGGTCTCTCTTATTCCTGTCTTCATTGTTGTTGAGAGTATCAAGTTCATTGGCACTGTGTGCCCCTTACGCCTCTCTTCTGGGTGTTGAGCTATGGTTTACTTTTTCCTACTTGGATGTCTTGTCTTCGCTAGAAACAGGGGCCTGATAACCATGTAGTTTAGTCCCCTCTAAACCCCAAACAACGACAACAACAGAAACGTGGCTGTTTGTTTTGATACGTTATGGTGTATGAGCCGTGTCACAGCTCGGCGGCGTTTCAGTTCCCCGCGTGGCTCCGTCACTTAGTTTTACAGGGCGTTCTTGGCCCGTCTAACGCGGGAGGGTTCGCGTCGCCGGTGAGCGGTTTCGTGAGCAGTGTTGTGGAGAGTTCGGTTTTAGCACAAAGGAGGAAAGAGTGTGGCAGCAGTGGTGGCACCTGCCGTTGTATTTAAAACTTGTGCATGCACACGCTCCACACTCAGACGTAACGGCGGGCAAGATCGGAATCTGCTTGGGCCTTTGGTTTCTGGCCGGATACATGGAATTTGCGGCTGTTTCGCTCGGTGCGTACTAACTTATGTTTCACCTTGAATTACCGAAATAAGCCGTGTTGCGTGTGTCTCCAGAGCCAGCTTGGACAGCCTATGTGCATTAGATTTGTAGGTCGTTTAAAAGTGTTATCACGTTGTTCTTGTTTGTCATGGATTTGTTTTTATGTTAATTGATGACTGTTTCCTAGGTTTCTGCCAAATCAAAAGTTGAGTTATTCAATATAATGTGAAACTGCCTGGGGCTGTGCAGTTGTACCAATACTGTTGTGAGTTGGCACGTAGTGCGCTTCTTCAAAACCACCTCACTGTTAATTGGTATTTGTCTGAAGTATTTTATTAAGTAAGGAGTTTGAATCACGGGTTTTATTTGTGTAGCATTATTTTAACTAGCTTATTTCTTTCCGCTGGTTCTGACTTAATTTGAGCTCCAAGCAGCCTTAAGATTTGCCATTATTTGCTAACAGGCACTGGTATATATATATATATATATATATATATATATATATATATATATATATATATATATATAGACCTGTTTATTATTAATATCTGTAAGTTCTTTTTTTTTTTTTTTTTTTTTTTTTGGCGTGCCATTGAAGAGTCATTAGTGTAACTTGGTTGGCGTGTCTGCGTTGACTGCTGAGACGGGGCGTGTTTACGGCCGCTACCGCATTCGCGCATTGAGTCGCGTACACCACCTAGACCATCAGTTAGGTAACGTTTCTAACAGAAATATTATGAAGTTCAAAAATGTTCAAATGTTCGTAATGCTTATGGGACATAATTGCTGGGTCATCAGTCCATAAACTTGCAAACTACTTATGAACTGAAACTTCCTGTCAGGGACTCGAACCTGGGATCTCTGCCTTTCGCGGGCAAGCGCGCTACCGTCTGTGCTATCCCGACACGACTCACGATGCCGCCTCACAACTCTACTTCCGCCAGTACCTCGCCTCCTACTTTCCGAACTTCACAGCAGCTCTCCTGCGAACCATGCAAGACTAGCACTCCTGGAAGAAAGGATATGGTGGAGACATGGCTTAGCCACAGTCTAAGAGACGTTTAATGAATGAAACTTTCACTCTGCAGCGGAGTTTGCGCTGATATGAAACTTCCTGGCAGATTAAAAAGGCAAAGGTCCCAGGTTCGAGTCCAGGTATCCGGCACACAACTTTAATCTGCCAGGAAGTTTCATATCAGCGCACACTCCGCTGCAGAGTGAAAGTTTCATTACTTATGAACTGGATTATGCTGAAGACGGCACAAACATCCATGTCCGAGGGGGCGCATCACAGCATAGCGCATCAATGCGCTTGGCCATTCCCCGCGACCTTTAGGTGTGACGTAGGCATGGCCAGTTGTGAGGCAAAAAAAAAAAAAAAAAAAAAAAAAAAAAAAAAAAAAAAAAAAAAAGTTCAAATGTTTGTAAGCTTATGGGACTTAACTACGGGGTCATCAGTCCCTAAGCTTACAAACTACTTATGAACTACTTACGAACTAGGACGGCACAAATATCCATGCCCGAGGGGGGATTCGAACCCCCGACCGTAGTGGCCGTGCAGACCGTGACTGAAGCGCCTCAGTCCCCTCGGCCACCGCAGCCGGCAGTTGTGAGGCCCTGTCTTCTTGATGTTGTTGGCTGTGGCAGGCTGGGCCGCACACTTCAAGTCCACAGGCTGGCAACGTGGCGGGCTGGGCCAGAGAAGCCCACGGGCTTGCAGTGATACTCAGCAGGATCCTCTGCACTCCTCTGGTCTATGCCACTAACATTTGCTAGAGACGGTATGTGGCATATACAGGGTGTTTCACTGTGTTTGGCTCTGTAACTTATAAAATAATAGGTGACGTGAAATTTTAATGCGATAGGTCAACACAAGAAATGTTACACTTTCTGCGGAGCTATGGACATAGTTTATTGTATCATTTTCCACAGTGTTACAGCACAAAGATATAATTTTTTAAATGGAACAATAGTTTTTGTTCTATCGTGCATTGGAATCGTTGAAACCAGCTGCGTCCAAATCAATTTAAACTACATTCCTATCACTGTTAGTCTGGGAGCTACAACCGTTCAAAGTTTCAGGGACAGATACCACACACTCTGCATAATACATGGCTGTGATGGATGTTATGGCGGTGGGAATTTGATTTACATGAGATGTTCAAATGTGTGTCCATATTCCTCAATGCATAATGCAATGCGCCGTCGAAAGGATCTGCGGACGAGATGTAACATCGCCGGTGTGACGGAGCGACATGCGTCCTCGATGCGCCGTTTTAGATCATCTGGGGATGTCGGCTCAGTGACATAAACACGATCCTTTAGACATCCCCACAAATAGAAATCTACTGGTGTTAAATCGGGCGACTTTGCGGGCCATGAATGAGGACCATGGCGCCCTATCCGTCTTCCTGCAAACTTTTTGTTTAGTTCTTCCACAAAAGCACGCGCAGAATGGGCTGGGTGACCATCGTGCTGCATCCACATATGGACTCTCGTGTGTAGACGCACATGATCAAGTAGACCACCCAAACTGTCGGCTATAAAAGCGCGATATAACTCACCTGTCAGTGTACCTCGGAAGTAGTGTGGACCGATGATTTCATCACCAAGGATTCCACACCACACATTAATAGACCACCTTCGTCGACGTCGACAAGTCGTACCCACCGAGGATTGTCTGCGGGCCAGTAATGCATGTTATGGCGATTCACTGCACCATAATTTGTGAACGTGGACTCATCAGAGAACATAACACTTTGTAAAGACTACAGCATGAAATTACACATGGCCCACTCACAGAATCTCACTCTTGCATGTAGCTCCTGGGTCAGTGACAGGCGGTACGGGTCCCTTACAAACTACTTATGAACTAGCTAATCCTAAGGACGGCACAAATATCCATGCTCGAGGGGAGGATTCGAACCCGCGACCGTAGTGGCCGTGCAGACCGTGACTGGAGCGCCTCAGTCCCCTCGGCCACCGCAGCCGGCGAGCATCAGCAACAGATCAACGTACTCGTTGTTCGTGTATGCCATCGTCATCTGATGTCAGTAACTGTGGTATGTTGAGCCCCGGTTGTTTGTGTGGCTCCAACTGTCGGGTATACGGTAGTGTGCGGCGACAGTCTGCAGTCTAACAGCGCATCGAGGAAGCTTCTCGCTCCGTGACACTGGTGACGTTACAACTCGGCCGCACCACATTTAGAAGGCGCATTGCATTATGCGCAGCGTTTGTGGTATCTGCCCCTGAAACTTTGAATGAACGGTTGTAGCTCCCAAACTAACAGTGATATGAATGTAGTTTAAATTGATTTGGACGCAGCTGGTTTCAACGAATCTAATGCACGATAGAAGAAACTATTGTTCCATACAGAAAATTATATCTTTGTGTTGTAACTCTTTGGAAAATGATACAATAAACTATGTTCATAGCTCCGCAGAAAGTGTAACATTTCTCATGTTGACCTACCGCATTAAAATTTCCCGTCACCTATTACTTTATAAGTTACAGAGGCAAACACACTTACTGAAACACCCTGTATACTACATTTAACTTCGCCACAGGGCAAAAAGAGAATGTAAAACAAAGCAGACGAATTTTCGATAAAATATGACCATATCAGTATTAACGTGTCTACAGAAAACCATAAGTGAATCAGTTTCTGGAAAAGATGTAAAAGAAGATGGCAGAAGCCGACGTCCACAATATTTCGTCAGGAGACCACATTGGCATCATCAGGTTCAAAGCCGAGGCGCCGACGCCCAGCTTTAATCTCCTTCCCCACCCACCCACTCCCTTTTGCCCATCAGTTGTTTAGAATGCAGTCCGCACCCAGGCGGGAGCGTGCCTTCAGAATCTCCTCTGCCCCCTCCCCCAGGCATCAACTTTTTACGTCAGAGCTTCGAGTGCGCCGCCACTCTCAGCTGTTACGCTTCCTTTGAGTCAGTCGTGGTATGTTTTCGAAGCCTCTCCCGTGCTTCGTGGTATTTCTTTTAGCTCGGCATAAGCTGACACGTTGCGGAGTACTCTTTTGGAATTAAATGAGTACTACATTTTCAAGTTACAGCATTGTACATCACGAAAAACGTCACGTTAATCTTACTTGATTTTTAAATAACGTTAATGAAGAAGTGAATGCGTTGACATTACTTTTCGGAACATCATTGTGTCAAGAATTTCTTACCTTTACTAAAACTAAATTCTAACTTACATGTACTTGGGCTCGAACAAACATGTCTGTATGAACGTTTGGTTACAGTATCCCTACGTACACCTCAATGTGCTGGTGGGTGTCGTTTTTATGCAAAACTATCTTCAGTCTTCTCGGAAGACTGTTGGTATTCACTGCCACTGCTTCCATCGCCTCTTCTCGCACTTACCGTAGCACTACCGCTAGCAATGAGTTGTTTGTCATTATCATCCCTATTATCATGATTGTGTGTTAGTGTTACAACAGTATCTAACTTATGCTCAAATGTCTGTACCATAATACGAGAAAGCATGCGAATGATTCATCTTCTACACTCATGGTTCTTCGTAACTTCATCCCAACCAATCGCAATACTTTAGCAGGATTGATTATCAATCGCCGCTCCATCTGACGCTTCACCACAAATGCCACAAAACGCGACTTCGGAGGCACACTGCACCGTCCCTACTGACGAACCGACAGGTCAAAGTGCAATGCGGCATGGCACACGCAGAGGCCTCTAACGGACGACTGCAGCGTTTTGCAGATACGGTAGTGTCACTAGTGCAATAAGGGATCTTTACATTATCTCTCGTACGATTTTGATGTATATGTGTTTGTTCGAGCCCAAGTATTTTCCTTGTTAGTCCTACATGACTTCAGAGGCCTAACATGTAATGGTTTGCCACGATGTCATCCTCCACCCGACAGTGGTAACGGGTGCAGTTCAGATGACGTGGTTGTTTCCGTTTGAAGTGATCTAGCGGGAACCTGTGTTTCTACTACAGCACGGCCGTTCGACTTTAATCAATAATTTGCGTAATCTGTATTGGGAACTACGCCTTGTAGAAACGACAGTCTCAACAAAAAATAAAGTTCTCATTCGCTGATTAATAGTCTCATATGGACGTAAAAATCAATTAACAATTTTTTTCGTCTCGTTAATTGAAGGTTCTGAGGTACAAGTGGTAGCAGTGCTTGCTGAAGTAAACTGAGTAAATGGCTATTTATAAATTATGTGTTCCTTATAGTTTAGGTAGAGTAAGGCATTATAGTTCCCTGAATTATTTTTTACAATGTACTACAAATAGTTATCGTTGCATCTCAAAAGTTCTAGTGTAAAATGTGTAGACCTGATAAGTCATTTTATGTACTGAACACTATTTTGACGATTTAGTTTAAATCGAAGTACATTGCTGTGCTTCCACTGCATGCAAGCCACGTGGAAGTTGTCGCGCCGACTGGAATGCCATGTGATATCAAATAGATTTCGTGTTTCTAGATTTCCGGAAGGCTTTTCACACTGTATCTCACAAGCGTCTTTTAATCAAATTTCGTTTTTATGGAATACCGCCACAGTTTTGAGATTAGATTCGTGATGTCCTGTGAGAAAGGACACGGTACGTTGTAAGTGACGGAAAGCCGTCGGGTAAAATAGAAGTAATTTCTAGCGTTCCCCAAGGAAGTAATATAAAGTCCCTAATGTTCGTAATTTTTGTAAACGATGTAGGAGGCAATCTGAATAACAGTCATAGATTGTACGCGAATGATACCGTCATTTACCGTTTGTAAAGTCACCAGTAGATCAAAGGCAGCTGCAAAATGTTTTAGATAAGGTATCTGCATGGTGCAAATAATGGCAACTGACCCATGATGAGAAGTGAAGTCATCCATATGAAAAGAAATCCGTTAAGCTTCATTTACACGATAAATCAATCAAATTTACAAGGCGTAAATTCAACTAAATAAGTAGGAGTAACAATTACGAACAATTTAAATGGAAAGAACAAAAAATATTGCAGGGAAGGCGAACCGAAGGCTACCTTTCATTGGCAGAAAGAAGATGCAACAGTTCTACAGAAAACTTCTGCATCGTAATTTTCAATATTGCTGCGTATTGCGGGATCCACACCAGGTGGGACTGACGGACGGTTTGGAGAACAGAGAAGGACAGCTGGGTTTGTATTGCCGCTATGTAGGGGAAAGTGTGTCACGGAAATGATGCTCGACTGTGTGGAAATCATCGATAAAAGGCGCTATTCGTTGCGGCGAGACCTATTTGCGAAATTTGTTTCACCACATTTATCTTCCAAATGTAAAAATATCTTGTTATCACCCACCTACAGACGGAAACATGATCATAATAAAACAAATCAGATCAATAACAGGTTTAGGTTTTCTTTTTTCCAGCGAGCTATTAAGAGGATCGAACTGTAGAGAAATATAGAAGCCCTCTGCCATGCGCCTCATTGTAACGTGCTGAGTATTTATGTGGATTAGTATTGCCCGTGGTCGAAATTGGACCAGTTGTGTTGGAAAAGGCAGACATTTGAAAAAAAATTATATAATTGGAATTTATTCATCACTGCAAATTTATACGCTTTATGTGAATGCTGTGAAAACAGGTGAAATAAAGGTCAAAGAGGAAACATGAGAGACTGAAAGATACAAATGAAGGTATTAATTGCTTCTTTTCACAATTTATCACTACAATACTTCAGTAAAAACAACGGATTTCTTAAAAATCCTTTCATCTTTCGCTAGAAGTCCGTACTCTCTATGTTCACAAACGCAAAACTTCAAACCATCAAAGGAGCGAACTCTACTTGCTGTAATATATATATATATATATATATATATATATATATATATATATATATATATATAATGACCATGTGTGAAAACTGGTTTTCTTAATAGAATCCCAACATTTTCATATGTTGGTGCTTCACAGTTATTAATAGTAATTGCTAATGCAGGAATAATTGCGAATAGTGTTCTTTGGAGCTGGAAAGGTAAAATATTGCCCGAGTAAGCCATACATATACGGGGAATCAAAATTCGCCTTTTTTCTGTGATTTCAGTTAAAACTTGGCTATCAACAAAATTATTATATGAACTTTTGATACGCATTCTGGTTCCATTAAATGATCCTTCCTCTGTATTCAAATTTCTGATAAGAAGAACAATATAGTTCACATCTAATTGTAGCTCGCGTGGTGGTAGACCACTTATAGACAGAATTCAACAATTCTGCTGAATAATTATTAATTTCGTTTTCATTATCACAAAATATTTTGTCATAGTTGTAATAAATTTTAGCTTCACCTGGCATAGCGCTGACAAGGAAACCAAATGGGTATCGGGTTACGTAATTCTTTATATTTATGGTACGTGAAGTGCCGGCCGCGGTGGCCGAGGGGTAGTCTGTTTGTGGCAGCGGCAGTGTACGGAGGTCGCGCGGTGCCTCGCTGCGCGAGCGGTTTGTTGTTTACTTCCGCATGGAGTAAGTCTATTCGCTTACGCCAGCATTTGCTGTAGTGTGTATTTGTGAAGATGAAAAGTCAGTAATGGATAATATTAGTAGTCGAGACACGTTGAAATTTACATTCGAACGAAAATTTGCCCGACCAACGTCCAATGAATTTGAAGAGTGGCTCATTGAAGCTGCTAATATCCATCTCGAAGATATTCAAATTTTTTTGTAAAGCTTATGGGACTTAACTACGGGGTCATCAGTTCCTAAACTTACAAACTACTTACGAACTAGGACGGCACAAATATCCATGCCCGAAGGGGGATTCGAACCCCCGACCATAGCGGCCGTGCTGACCGTGACTGGAGCGCCTCAGTCACCTCGGCCACAGCGGCCGGCGTCTCGAAGATATAATTGGATATCATATGTCGATTATCAATAGTGTCATGTATGTGAAATTGACATCTGCCGAATTATGTGAAAAAGTAGTTCAGGACACAGATGGTTCATTGAAATTTAATCGTAGGGACGGCAATATAGGTAATGTCACTGTTGATCATGTTGGTTTCGGAGTTAGAACTGTCCCGATTTTTGAGTTGCCATTCGAGGTTCCAGCTGAAGCAATAAACTCGGTAATTGCTTCATATGGTAGAGTGCTCAGCAAATTTTGCTGAGAGATGGTCCAGCGCACATAAATTGCCATGGTTGAATGGTATAAGGCAACTGAAGGTTGAACTGTGCCGACATGTACCGTCATATATAAATGTTTGCGGTTTTAGAGGCATTGTGATGTATGACGGTCAACCGAAAACCTGTGCCATTTGTAATTTACCAGGGCACGTTCGCGCTGACTGTATCAAACGACGAATTGCCCAGCTCCCAATCAGTGAAACAGTTAAGTCCCAGAATATGACTATCTCGCCAGCTACGTAAGTAGCCGTCGCACGTGGTCAGCTGGTAGAGCCATTGATTAGTGAGGTTCCTTTAGACAATATCCCGCCTGATGACATCGTGCGAGACATTGTTACTCTAATGGACATCCTGGAGAGCACGTCAGAACAGGCACCGCAGAAAGAAACCATTGAACAGTCTTCTCCACAATCAGCGGAAGAGATTCCGGTATGTAAAGGAGATATGGGGTAGCAGGAAACAGCTGACACACAGACACCAGGAAGTGAAGCTGAGACCTTCGCGGAAGGGTAGAGTAACTCTCCAACAAAGACACCACGAACCCACAAGAAACGACGACTGGCTCGCGAAGGGGCAGAGGCGAACGCTGCTCCTTTACGAGTAAAGGCAAAAGAAGTAAAGGAAAAAATATGTGGAAAGTCACCAAGTGGTTCAGCTGGACAGAAACAGTCAACCACGCTCAGTAAGGAAACCGTAGATATGACGTCAGACAACCTTACTTCGGAACATTCATACCCAGCGCAGAACAAGGAACAACAAAATACTTTGCCTTCTAAAATTATCACTGGCATCGACTGGTCAGGGGAGGTAGACATGGAGGACGCTTCCGAGGATTCTGGAAACGCAGGACATATTTTGCCAACTGGTGCTACGGTGAAGAATAAAAATAGCACGGAAGCAATGGAAATACCGGAAGCGGAGAAAGACGAGGACTCTGATTTCTATTAACTGTAGGCAATTATCATCTCATAACCTACATGTGTGATCGTCAAGCCTATAACATTTCAACGTTAAATAAGAATCGCAGCTCCTTTAGGCTCCGTCATATTCAAGATTGCCTTTAATCTGCTGATATTGATATTCTTTTGCTACAGGAGGTTGCATACATTAAGTTAGAACTACTCGGATACAACGTCATAGCAAACCCAGGCCGTGGTGCGGATTTGGAGACTGCTATTTTATTAAGAGAGGGAATTGAGGCGTAAAACATAGAAATGCTTGTCAACAATCGAGGGATCGCTGCAACCATCAATAACGCTGGAATTGTAAACATCTATGCCCCCTCAGAATCAAATAATAGGCGACGCAGAACGGAGTTTTACACGGAAGAGATTCTTCCGCTACTTACATCAACGTCTGACCAGCTTATCGTGGGGGGAGATTTTAACTGTGTTCTGCACCCTAAAGATCAGACACCTAATTTTAACAAATCCATGGAATTGGAACGGATAGTAAGGGATTTACTTTTAACAGACAGTTGGGAGCATAAGAATGGAGTAACGCCTGGTTTTACGTATGTGACAACTCATTCGGTAAGTAGATTAGACAGGATATATGTATCAGACAACTTAGAACACCAAATTATACATTGCGAGGTAGGGCCAACTATTTTCACGGACCATGCTGCATATATTTGTACTTTAAACTTGCAGAAACAGGGAACGTACGGTAGTAAAGGAACATGGAAATGTTTTTATGTTTGTTAAGCGTATGGTACTTAACTACGGGGTCATCAGTCCCTAAACTTATAAATTACTTATCAACTACCTTATACTAAGGACGGCACAAATATCCATGCTCGAGGGGGATTCGAACCCCCGACCGTAGTGGCCGTGCAGACCGTGACTGGAGCGCCTCAGTCCCCGCGGCCACCGTGGCCGGCGAACATGGAATCTTGTCTGACATTTAAATGATCAAGGATGTAAGGATGCCTTCACACATGCGTGGAATGAGTCTCGCCAAGTATAGGACTTACGATTCGGCAATCAAATGGTGGCTACAATGTACTAAACTCAAATTAAGGAAAGCCATTCTACATACTCAAGGGAGAAGCTTAAGCGAACCACTACTCAAGTCTAAGGGAACTATACAAACTGGATGCGACAGTAATCGAGAACTACGCCGAAATTAAGAAAGTGCAAGCTAAACTACTACTTCTTCAACGGAAACAGTTAGAAGGTTTGAAAGTCAGATCTCGAATCCAGGACTCGCTACACAATGAAGTGACGTCAATCGACCATCTGGCACGTGAGAGTACACGAGGACTAAAAACACAGAACTCACAGAACTAAAAACTAGAGATGGCAGAATCTTAACTGAACGGAAAGATATTAGAAATGAGATTCAGACTGTCTACACGGAGTTGATGTCTGAGAAAATGATTGATGACAACGCCTTGCAAGAACTGACTAACAATGTAACGAACCGACTTACCCCTTCTGAATATGATGAACTTATAACACAAATAACAGAAGACGAGTTGGAAGATGTGGTGTTCCAAAGTCCCAAGAATAAATCTCCTGGAAGTGACGGACTCCCGGTGGAGTTTTATCAAGCCTTTTCGTCGCAAATGAAGACACAACTGTGATATGTACAGAATTAATAAAACCGGATCTTAAGGTTCCTCAAGAGTTCAGTGAAGGACTTGTCGTCTCAGTTCCAAAGCGCGCAAACAGTAATGCTATGAAACCGATTACTCTGTTGAATAGCGATTATAAACTTTTTGCACGTATTCTTGCAAAAAGAATGAAGAATGTAATGAATACAGTCACTGGACCTTATCAAACCAGTGTCGGGAGAGATAGATTCATCTATCAAACATTAGTTGACTACCGCGATCTAATATCGGTGGCAGACGCATGCAAAATTAAATGTGCAAAAGTAAGCTTAGATTTTGATAAAGCTTTCGATAGAGTGAACCACCGTGTTCAACGTCATGCGGTCGCTAGGTTTTCCCCTGAATTTCATCAGTGTAATTAAGAATTTATTACAGAATAGCATATCACGGGTGATTGTCAATGGACGACCAGGCTCCATAATCCCAGTAAAAAGCTCCGTAAGACAAGGGTGCCCCATGTCGGCGACACTTTTTGCAATCGCCATAGAGCCAGTGCTATCCACACTGACGGCGCGTTTAAAAGGAATACAGATGCACGGTCAGAAGTTAGCGGTTCGAGCTTATGCCGACGACGTTGGATTCCTGGTAAATGACGCAAATGAGGTAGACACCGCACTTCAGATAATACGGATATATGAAAAGGCATCCGGTGCACTATTAAATTAGCAAAAATCGGGCATCATGAACATAGGCCAAGGAATCGCAAGTTGACAGAGGTGTCCAAGTTGCAATGTCTCGGTGTCGATTTTCGTAAAACAATTCGACAAATCGTTGCCGCGAATTACAAACAGCAATTACCTAAGATACGGGCGTGTGTACAACTGCACAGTGTCAAGAAATTAGATGAGCTGCAAAACGTTGCGCTGGCGAATACATACATCACGGCCAAGGTGAACTATGTAGCTCAAGTCCTGCCGATACCTCACGACATAGTGCAAAGAATGATGGCAGCTCTTGGACATTTCGTATGTCTAGCACATATTTTCAAAATCAAGTACGACACCCTGACTCTCCCGTTGCTACTAGGTGGATTGAATCTCGTTGATATACACAAGAAGGCGCAAGCACTCTATGTGTGCCAAACATATAAACAATGAAGGTGTCAACCAACACTTTGACTATTCACCTTTTGGAAGAAATTGCCCCACTAGATCTACGACCGCCAATCAATGTAAGTCATCTATCCCACGCGTTTCAACACTTATCGACTACAGTTACATACGAACAAGAATTCATGAAATGAAAATGACAAAAGTTAAGGAAATATACCAGGCACTATTGTTAAACAAACAAAGAAATGTGATAGAATGGAAATATCCGAATAACGACTGGAAAGAAACGTGGGAAAACATCCACAGTTCTGACTTACCTTCACAATCAAAGGCAACGTGGTATATGACGGTTAACAAAAAAACTCCGACGATGTCCAGACTACATAAAATTCACATAAAAGACTCTCCCATGTGCCCCACATGTAATTTAGTCTATAGCGACGAACACCGATTCGTCTGCAGTATAAATAAAGAAATATGGGAGTATACGAGGCCAAAGTTGGCGCAGATCAGAAGAACTTCGCAACATACAATAAAAAAGCCGATGGCCTGAACCCCGACATAATTCCATATCCAAAGACAAAACGAAATGCGGTAAACTAGATAGTGGGTCATACCGTGTACTATATTTTTAGCACAGAACCAAAGAGAAAGGAGGAGTTCATATTCTACCTGATAATGCAACACGACCAGATACGAAAAAAGAAGATATACAAGGAGCGTTATGCCAACTTCCTGATTAAAACTATAATGTAATACATACAGACAACTCAATCGGAGAAAGTTTAAACAATAAGGAATAAACATGGAAGATATTCTTTTATTTTTTTAACGTTCCAGATTTTGCCTTTTTACAATAACAAGAACAAAATAGAAAACATTAAGGGGCATACTGTTTGCCGAGAAAGGCAGTTATGTTAATATCGCATTCAGTTATGATGTTACAATTTCATAATGTAGGTATACGTACAGATATTGTGTCCCTTTCAAAGAAGACCTATTTAGTTATTTAACGTCAATTTCCGTCCCTGGAAGAAATCTTTATTTTGCTCTTGATAAACATGCAAAGATAATAGAGAGAGATTTATTTTACAACATTTTATATTCATTTTACAACAATTTTAATGGAGTTCAGAAAATACGGTATACAATACCGGAACAACAAATTTGGCAATGGGTAATATACAGAAGCAGCAGTTTTACTTCATTTTCAAGAATTATTAAAAAAAAAAAAAAAAAAAAAAAAAAAAAAAAAAAAAAAAAAAAAAAATATGGGCAGTCTCAGGCGCTCCAGTCACGGTCTGCACGGCCACTGCAGTCGGGGGTTCGAATCCCCCCTCGCGCATGGATATTTGTGCCGTCCTTAGTGTTAGCTAGTTCATAAGTAGTTTGTTAGTTTAGGGATTGATGACCCCGTAGTGAAGTCCCATAAGCTATACAAACATTTGAACATTTCGGTACGTGAAGTTCAGGACTTATCAAAAATCAACCAAGCCAATGCCATTTGACGCAACTCTAAAAAATTCTGGAAGAAATCGTCTTTAAAGTAATGCGAAGTACACATAATTAATAAGCACCAATATTCAAAACGGATACAGCAGCTGTTGTTGCACCTCAGATACCGGGCGCCGTGGCTCAGTGCGCCCGGTCAGGGTGCTCTAAACGCT